>CM060926.1:402080376-403532876 GCA_030737875.1 Allium sativum | reverse complement strand
CAAATTTTTGAAAATTTGAAAATTATCCGAAACTGAAAGGTTGGAGAATAGAAGCCAGATCGAGCGTAGAGCTAATTAATCAAACCACTTTCGACTTTGTTCCTTTTTGGGGACGAAAAGTTTTAAGTGGGGGAGATTGTAATAACCCGAAAATCTGGGCCAGTTTAAAATTTTTATTTTGACAATTTTAGCGGAGTTTGAATATTTAAAATGAATTATTTTAAATAATATCGACGAGAAAATTTATTTTGAATATAATTAGAACGGATATATTATATACGTCGTCGTTAGAATATAAATATTTATATATAATTATAAATGGAATTGAAAATGGCGCGGTAGTTCGATAATTCGATTTCAAACTTCAATTGAATGTACCGGGTGCAAAACAATCCGGATTTTAGTGAAACCAAAAACATTAGGATCTAATTGTGAATATCTTTCCAACGAATCCGACAAATCAAAATTTCATAGCGGGGATCAAAAGATATGTCCAGATGAAAATTCTGAATAGTCGCTATGGAATTCAGGCCCTTAAAAATGGAAATTTTACAAATGACCTCGGATTTCGACGAAACCACTTTTGTTGGATCCGCAGTGTCAAGTTATTGCTAGATTCCAAATTTCATAATTTTTCGAATCAATATGAGAGCGTGGCGAAGGAAAACGCATTTGACCAGTTTCAGTTGATTTTAATCGACTGGAAAATGGCCATTTTTCAAACGGTCTCAGAATTCAACGAAACTAGTTTTGTTAGGACCGTATCGTCAATACGAAGCTAGAAAATATTTTTCTGGAATTTTTCGTGTTCGTATGTGGCTCCGGTATTTTGAAAGGTACGTTTAAAATTCAATATAAAGATTTAAATGTAAATTCAACGGAAACTGATTCAAACGATCGAATCAACCTACGAAACATATCCCATTGTGTTCGAAATGGGGGTAAAACGCTATGGACCACAGGCGGTGGGCCTTGTTTCGAGGTCGTATGAAAAAGTCAACTTTAGATTGAATTAAATAATTAAATAATAAAATAAAATAAAAAACCTTTCTCCCCCTTATTTCCCTCTGGCCCCCCCCACGTTCAAATCGACAGATTCAAAAAAAAAAAAAGAGAGAAACCCAAGAAATCGCGACGACCTAGCAGCCGCCGCCCTCGACGCCGCCGTCCCTTCTTCTCCCCCGCACCTCCTTCTTCCCCCTCAGCCATCCCCTCGTCGATCGAGACCCCGAGCCCGAAATCGAGACCCAAAACCCCCTGAAAGCCCTAGCTCGCTGCCTTGGAACCCACCGCGCCTGGCGCCGCCCGACCACCCTCTCCGACCTGCCACCTCGCCGACGGTCAGAGGTCCGACTTCCCCCCCCCCCCCTCGCAGAAAATTGAAACAGTAAGTTTTATTCAATTATTTAATTTAAATAATTAGTTAACGTTTATAAAATTAGTTTTATCAAGGTTGAAAAGTTTGTTTTTTTTTACTTAGAAAGAAATATAATTTTGCTTAAGAAAGGAAATATAATTTTGCTTAAGAAAAGAAATATAATTTTGCTTAAGAAAAGAAATATAATTTTGCTTAAGAAAAGAAATATAATTTTGCTTTAGAATTAAAAATATGATTTTTATATATTGAACTCCGAATTAAAAATATGATTTTTATATATTGAACTCCGAATTAAAAATATGATTTTTATATATTGAACTTCGAATTAAAAATATGATTTTTATATATTGAACTTCGAATTAAAAATATGATTTTTATATATTGAACTTCGAATTAAAAATATGATTTTTATATATTGAACTTCGAATTAAAAATATGATTTTTATATATTGAACTTCGAATTAAAAATATGATTTTTATATATTGAACTTCGAATTAAAAATATGATTTTTATATATTGAACATCGAAATAAAAATGTGATTTTTATATATTGAAAAGCGAAGTAAAAATTCGATTTTTACATATGTAGTGAAAGCAGATAACGAAGGTGACAAAAAGGCGAGAACGAAGAAGCTTTATATCAAAGAAGAGTCAAGATGATTGGATAGCTATCGGTGAGAATTTCTCACCTTTCAATTTCATTTTCTAGTTATATATATATATACTAGGATGCAGACGGTGCTTAGTAGCACCCGACACAATCGTCCACAGACCATGGACTTGTTTGTTTGGTTGCATAGATTAGTTTGATGATTTGATTTGAATTTGGTTGTTTGGTGAATATGATTGATGTGTGAATGGCGTGGGCCTTCACTAGACCGGGGATAAGGCTAGGCCTCGTCCCGTTTCTAGTACGTGCCGTTATGCCGCCAAAATTTTCTAAAATATGTTAGAAAAATAAAAATATCATTTTATTGAATAAATGAACTGAATAGAAGTTCATATGTTAAAATAAAATTGTTTGATTGTTAAAAACATAATTTTTAACGTGAAAGTGAGTAAATAGATATTTATAGACAAATCGGCCGATTTGTTTATATGCACTGATTTGACTGATATTGATTGGGTCGATAAATTTTACACATCGCCCAACTGCACGAATAAAAATCTGTGTTTGATTGTTTGAAACCCCACACGGGTGTTGGGATGAAATTTGAAGTTCACTCATCCTGATTGATTAAATATGTCAATCGATTGATTGACAGGCTGTTATAAGCATTAGATATCTATATTTGATGCTTATACGGTGTAGTGCACTTTGGTTGATGGTTGATTATTTATCGTTGCTATTATATACATGTGTTGTATGAAAATCCATATAATTAACTTTATATGGTAATTGATTGGGCCTCATTCCAATCGTGAAAATAAAGAATATTTTGATAATAACAAATATTTTGATAATAGGAAATATTTGAAATAGAATATTTGGAAATAGAAATATGTGAAGCCGTGATGATTAGATTGACGCCATTTTGATGTGAACGATATTTATATCGATTGAAAACGATTTCGAAATAAAATGAATTGAAAACGATTTCGAAATAAAATGAATTGA
Source organism: Allium sativum (assembly GCA_030737875.1). Lineage (NCBI taxonomy): Eukaryota > Viridiplantae > Streptophyta > Magnoliopsida > Asparagales > Amaryllidaceae > Allium > Allium sativum. Next base: position 403,529,879 of record CM060926.1, on the reverse strand, counting down.
AAACGATTTCGAAATAAAATGAATTGAAAACGATTTCGAAAGGAAATGAATTGAAAACGATTTCAAAATGAAATGAATTGAAAACGATTTCGAAATGAATTGAATTGAAAACGATTTCGAAATGAAATGAATTGAAAACGATTTCGAAATGAATTGAATTGAAAACGATTTCGAAATGAATTGAATTGAAAACGATTTCGAAATGAATTGAATTGAAAACGATTTCGAAATGAATTGAATTGAAAACGATTCCGAAATGAAATGAATTGAAAACGAATTCAAATTGAATTAAAAGCGAATTGAAATGAATTCAAATTGAATTGAAATTTGAATTGAATAGAAAGGAATTTTAAAACGAATTTATAAAGAAGAATTCAATTTTGATTTGAATTGAAATGGAAGTTGAGATTGCTTTTGAAACGAATATTAAAACTATTTATATAATTCGTTTTAAATAGAAATCGACGGAATATATATTATATATATTATATATATAATATAATGGCCTGAATAGAACGCGCCGCGCCGCGGCAGTTCGTGAATTTCGACCATTCATTTCAAACGGACATTACGGGAGATCCGACCGTCGGATTCTCCTAAAACCGGAACCGTTGGGTTCGTATCGAAAAGAGCTTTCTAACGAATATTAGAAATTTTAAATCTAACGGTGGGATTTGGAGTTACGTCCAAATCAAATTTGAAAAAGGTCGCTGTAAGTGCAGTTCGATGGCCATTGATGGAAATCGACTATACGGGCCTTGATAAAATTATTAAAAATAGTAATAATTTGTGTAAAATCATAAGAAATGATTTAGAAAGGATTGGGATGAAAAACTCCATATTTGAAAAGATAAAAATAGATTTTTATCGAAATGAACTAGTTTTGAACTAGAATTATAATTCTATTTATTTTTAAATAAATAAATTGAATTTGAAAAGGGTTTTGAAAATAACCAGAATATCCAATGATTGCATTGGAGTGGATTTGAATCGAAATTGTCTTCGGAATATTTCGATGTTGGAATTCGTGATTATACAGGGGTTGTTATGGAAATTTGAAAGATATACATTTATATCGTTATTTCCAATACGACATTTGTTAGTCGTAGAATTTGATATTGAATATAAGCCGATATATTTTCTATTCAGAGCCTTGTATTGAATATCAAATGTGATTTGGGTTTGTCGTGAATGGTGTCTTCACTAACACTGTTCTTGAACCCAGTTGAGAAAAGATTAAATCTTTTTATTTAGATTTAATGAAGTGTGCCAATTAAATAATATTTAATTGGAACTGAATTGATATTGATTTTTGGGTTTATCGTGGACAGTGTTTTTAAATAACACTCGTTCTTTAACCCGATAATTAATGGAATGTGATTTTGGGTTTATCGTGAACCGTGTTTTAAATGACACTGATTCTTTAACCCAGTTAACGATTAAAACTAAGTGGAGTTTTAATGAATCTTTAATTAGATTGAAAAGATCGAGAATGGAGTATCACCAGTTTTACTCCAGGCGATAGTTAAATCTTTAATTAGATTTGAACGTGAAATGGTAATTGAATTTACCGATAACACCGTGGTGTTAGATATGAAGTATAACCAGTTTTACTTCATGGGATGAATAGGTTGGGTTTGGGAAATAAAATAAATGATTACTTCGGTGTGGTTCGCTAATCCCGACTAGTTTGAATTGATATTCAAAGGAGATTAAAGAATGAATTTAAAGAATTTATCTTGGATAAAATTAATGGGAACTTTCCCCAAAGTATAGGAATATTTGAATAAAAGGATATTCTGAATTGGAATGAGGCGTATGTTGTGTTTGTGTAACACTTTTATAATATATACGCGAGTTATTCAGAAAGACCGGGTTTATCCCATTCTGAATAACTGATTCGACGTGGTGTCGAAGATGAAGACGGTGGTCGAAGACCAGAAGTCTTCACGTCGTTTGGGTGATTACTGATGATCTTGATTGGGCTGTACACCCAAGAAGATGGAAACAGTTAGTGATCGTCCAGACGTACTTGGAGATCGATGGATATGCGGGGTACTAGGTGCCTCCGGTTTCGTTCAGACCCAGAACGGACTTGTAAATGGACTGTGTGTCCGACATTGGATTTTAGTCTGTGTGATTGATTTCTATTAAATATATATCTGTTTGGCGGCGGAGAATTTATTCTCTTGCTTAACGCCCTTCTCTGAGACATACGAGCTCAGGGGTTATATACTGATGGATATCAAACACATAGAGTGAATTGCCTGTGTGGCATGCCTAAGTGGCAATAGATCGAGGCTTCTGTTGAAAAGCAAAGTCTTGTGGTGATGATCAAAGCACAGCCTGTGTGGCAAAGCTTTGTGTAACGTGAATTCGCGAGTTTCACACCCGGTATGAACCAGAAACGGGAGGCGGACCTCAGGGAGGGCATGCGTTTCCTTCTAGCTAAAAAGTGGCGTCAGTGGTTTTACACGCCCTGACGAGTTTGACTTATGTGGTTGTTGCTGTTGCGAGGCGCCTCGGTTTGATCGGACGATCCGGGTCCGATGGAGTCATTCGTTGGCTCATTTACGCCCCAAAGGGCGGGGAAACGTAGTGTTCAGGCATAATAATCCACATCGGTGGACCGGCCCTGTCGCTCCATGGGGCAGTTGCAGCTGTTCCTGAGACATGGGCTAGATTGTCTCGAATCGGTTGAGGACTATCTTTTGCCTTGGTTCATAGATGGAAACCCAATTTCCAAATACGTGATTCTGCGGTTTTATTTGTAGAGCCTAGTATGGCGACATAGTGGGATGGGGCACTCATGCCGCCTATGATTGATATTTATGATTTGAAGTTGTTTTATACACTATGCACTTATTATAGTATCAAATGATTTCTTTTAAACGTATCAAGCATTCTTGGCTATTATAAGGTAAAAACCCTATCCCCCGGCTTGTGTTGCATTGTGTGATAGGGCCTGGGTCTTATAATAGCTTCATTTTTCTTTATTTAGCATTGCGCTGTTTGTTTTATGCACTGGTATTCTTGGGAAGAAACCCGTTCCGTGTTATACGGCGTGGTCCCTTGATTTACCTAACTTTAAAAATAAAGATTAACTGTTTTAGTTCTCACACCAGTCACATGACTGACCTGGAGTTTATTGTTTTAACCTAAACTCTGGGTGCCCTTATTTTGACACGGGCAGCTAGTAGTTTTGGTTTTGCAGATTTATATTCACAGGATCCTGGTTTACAGCTGGAACGATATCCGGAAAGCTTTGTATCCGTATATCTACTTCTAGTTGTGTATTGTATTATTTTCCGCTGCTATGTATTTAAATGTAATTTAAATCTCTGATATTTCTGTGTAATATTCATTCATTTTTACTCTGTATATTCTTGTAATCTGATGCATTGTTGTAATATACAATGAAATGTTCTTTTGTCTGCGTTCTGATTTGTTGTGTTCTCAAACGATAGGGCGTTTCGAACGGCCTGGATCGGTTTAGCGACTGGTTCGGACCGAGCGAAATTCCTTGCCGTCACAAAAATCAGTCCAAGCTCCAACTTCAAATGAAATGTTTAAAAGGTAAAATATATGAAAGGTTCAATTCTTTCAAATTTGACAGTGCTCAAATCCGTATCAAACTAAGTTTTGTGATCCGCACCAACCCAAACACCTTTATCTGATCGTCCACCAACGATGTCCCGGATTAGTTCATTTGATGCGGCTTTGGACTGTATGAAATTCGTATCAAATCCCCCCCTTTACCTGTACATAGGCACGATCGAGTTTTGCCTTATCAAAACTTTCAGCCGAATAATCCCTCTTTTAATTTTGCACTAGCGACCACCGAATAACCAAATTAGGGTTTTGGTACTCGACCGACTTCGTTTTTTAATAATCGATCCACCGCAGTCCATGCGTTATCATCATCTCGCGATGCCTTCAGCTGACCGGCAAAGCCTCAGTCCACTGCTGTCCATCCTTCTCGTTTCCTTTGGAGGTGAGTACTAGATCACCATTAAATTTAAATATGAATTGGGTTTAAATTAGGTTTAATTTGAATTCGAATTGGGTTTAAATTAGGTTTAATATGCTGCAATTGTGTTTAAATTGAGTATTATCCCCAGTATTATAGTGCGTCAGTGTATTTGCTATCATTTACTTGTGCTGTATTTGTCTACCTTGAATTCAAACACTTTTGATTGTGCTGCCCTGCTCATTTGTGTGTATTATTGCACCATGTACACTGATCCTTAAAACTGATCTGAAGTGCATGTGTATGATTTGATTTGAGAACAAAAGCTTACTAGTTCTGTTGACTGAGCTGCATGTATCCGGTAATTAATATTGGGAAATTTGTGTGATTGAATAGAAAAGCCGGTGATGGATGCATGAATGAAAATAATATGGCATTTATAGGTTGAGATTTAGTCAATTTGTTTGGTGTGTCACGTGTGTCACACTGCGTGTGAGTAAAGGCGTAAAACTGCTTTTCCATTTATGACTTGCTGCATTGAACCAAGTTGCTTTGTGCTCATGTAACAAATCATTTTTGTTAGTCAACTTACGTGCAAAAATAGAAGCTAACCATTAATATAACATGGGTGTGCAGCATGCAGCCTCCGTCATTTGGATGAAGCTAATAAGCATGGATGTGAGTTTGTTGATCTAAACTTCAGGTAATATCTCGCTTTTTCTACGAAAATTTATGTGTTGTGGTATAGATACATGAAAATTTATGTGCAAAAATACTTCGTTCGATATCTATAACCTTTGCTGCGAGATCAGTTCGGCTACAAGATTTTGCAAGTGCATGTTTTGTTGCTGCAAACATGGCCTTAGTCCATTTTTGAGTGTCCATAACTCTTTCATATCAAGTCGGAATTCATTAATTCTTTTAGCCTCAAAGTCGTAACCAGAAGCGATTTTAGATCAGGTCAAAAATAGAGTATGAGTCCATGTTTAAAGCTTTGAATAGGGCTGGTTAAGGGCGAATAGGGCTGGTTAAGGGCGAATAGGGCCGGTTAAGGGCGACCACTCGTAGAACTTGCTAATGCAATGTTATATCTACATTGCAGCCAAGTGACAATAATGAGAATTATAATAATGTGGACATATCCTCTATATTGCTCTTTAATTAGGCTATAATAACTGTCTTTAATCGAGACTCGGTCTCGACTGAACAAGTAAAAATGTTGTAGACTTGCAATATTCAGCTACTAATGAAAATAATAATGTGGACATATATCCTATCCTAAACTATGCGGTTTGCACTTTTTTACAGGTCTTTGTAGTGTACATGCTATATGTTATCCAAGCTAACTTATTACCAGGCCCTAGATAGAATAATGTGTTGATCTTCCTGAAGGGTTCCTTCATGTCTTGGATAGAATGCAATGTTTTGGTGGATGTTCATCTTGAAGGAAGCATTGACTTAACAAGCTCACGACGCCGGTTCGGGTATTTATCACAGCTTGTTGTAATGTAACATTATGTATCTTCTTTAGTGTAATGAAACAACGTGTACTTATTTATTGTAATGTAATCAAATAGCATGTATCATTATATATTGTAATGTAATGTAATGAAACATTTCATACAAATGTTTCGTTTACTGTTACATTTGTGAACTAATGTATCCTGTGTTATATATGCTTTGTGTTACCAATAATATGTGCTGCAGTTTCTGCTTTCATATATATATATATATATATATATATATATATATATATATATAAGATACGGTTTTTAGCCATATCTACATACACTTTAGATACGGCTAATAGTCGTATGTTAATCCATTATGTTAATCCATTGAGATACGGGTTAAAGCCGTATCTAATAATTTAACACGCCACTTTTTGATACGGCTATTTATCGTGCCCAACAGCTTTAGATACAGCTAAAAACACAGCCTAATCAGCATATATGGTGTAGTGAAAATTATTATTTCAATTTTCGCTTGTCTTGTTCTATGTGTGTATGACTTCAAAATTCATGATGTAAATTGTGCTATCTTTCATTGACATATTGTTATGTGTTTGTGATATTGTTATTTGCTCCATGTATTTATCTCTATGTGATTGTAATTTATTTTCATGTGTATATCTCCATGATTTTTCCTTTTGTCAATGGCAAAGGGGGATAAATTATTGCATACAGACAGAGGGAACAATATTTTATAATACTCATATACCATATACTATTGTCATCATCAAAAAGGAGGAAATTATTAGATCCTCTATTTTATGATATTTTGATTGTGATTACTATATATTTTAATAATTTTGTATACTAGCTTTTATTATAGGAGAATTATTGAATATTCCAAGAGCATCAGTTGATATATAAATATATTCTCTATTTGTTTGAGTCTATTTCTAGTTGCTTAAATTTATATCCCTTGAATGACATATACCACAACACTTCACTATTATATATTTATATATAATAGTGTATATACATATATATATATATAAATAAATAAAAGTGTGCATAAGGAATAAACAAGATTGGTTGTGCACTCAGTCGGCTGAGTGTACCCATTTAGAGGATTGAATGCTGGAACATTCATATTTTATATGAATGTTCAACGAATTGAATGTGTACATTTATCCGGCTGAAACAAGCCAAAATTTTCCTATTTCCCTGCCATCTCTATTTTGATTCAATCCAGGCAGCTAAATAAATTTTTGCTCAGTTGAACATCTTGTTTTTAAAAAGGTGCTTCCTTTCAATAAAAAGGTACAACTCTTAATCAAGAGCTATATCTGTTTCTATTGGTCAAATCACTCCTTGAAAATGAGCAACTCTAAATACTATATAAAATAACTTCAAAATCATTTTTCTAAAATCATCTAGTCTGATTATCTAATTCTTTCTATCTACTTATTCTCTAATTTACAATTGCACTCAAGTTCTAGCATCTTGTGTGTAACACCCCACACCCGCTATGATCACTCGCTAAGGGAATGCCATAACATCGGTGGAGTATTTTAAGTGAATATAGAACAGAAAAATTACAACAAGACAGATATAAGTAATACTTGAAAATTTTAAAACGTCATTTCATTGCAGCGGAAAGTAAAACCTGGTTGGTTACATCACAAGACCATATAAGAGTCAAGTACAAAATATCCATCCTGATAAATAAAAGTACATAATCCCAATACATGAACTGATAGCCATAAAAGAAAGGGTAAGCTGAGCTCTACATCTATGGTCCAAGCTCCAAAAGAGAATAAAGCAGCCTGATCAAAGCCCACTCGTACTGGGCCCACTCTGATAACCTGAGGGTTGGGAAAAAAGATAAAAACAACGGGGTCAGACATTAAGTCTGAGCGAGTCCTATAACTTTAACAATACAATCATTAAAGTAACCAGAGAAGACATAAGCTTGATATACGGTAACATCTGGGGATGAATGGCTACACTAAGCAGCTTGGTAGACTTATGATAAATTGAGATAACCGTAAAGACGCATTTTTCCACCCAAGGATAATTCCTAGATTTCACCACCCCAGATCTACCCACCCAAGGGTAATTCCTACACTGCACCACACCAGTTCTACCCATCCAAGGGTAATTCCTACTTAAACGTTGATCCCACTAAGTGTACTTAGTAATTTTACCCAGTAGTTTCTTGTACTCCTAGCTGACTACCTAGGTGCCGTCTGCCCCTATCTTCACTAGGTGTACCCACTACTCCCAAGCGATCGGCTCCCTACATAGATATCCGTGCTGGCCCCACAATGGGGTGTATCACTCCCCAAAGTGGCTAGCCCGATACAACAAATGGTGCACGGGTTATATCTACACGATGCAACAACGTCTTACCTACCATCCCGGGTCCACACACGCAGATGAAACCCGTTGGACTCGCGTTGCCACCGCTACCCTGTTTTGGCCTCTTATAGTCAAGCCCAATATGCGTGTCCCGTCACTCGACTAGAGTCGAGCCCACTAAGATACGTTTGGGATATTGGTTGAAACGGGCCCCCACAAGCTACCACCTAAGCTTGTCATTTCTAGTGAATCCCACTTAACCCTTTAACCATGTTTTAATTACATGTTCCACTTTGGTTAAGTATTCTAATCGTATTTTCTATTGCCACCTAAGGCAACCCACTAGACGCCTCATGCCACCCAAGGCACCCACTTAACCCTTCATGTCCCTCTACATGCTAATATGGTTAAGTGTTTCTTAATTAATTATTTAAGATCATGACCTCATAAAGACCTCTCACATTAGACCATCTCTTATGACTGCTGGATATGCCGGTTGGGTCCGGGCAGCCTTACGTCATAAAAAGGATCTAACCTCGTGTCTTTACTTTAATCACGTATTTAATTTATGACTAAGACCTCTCACATTGGGCCAATCATTTGTAGCTGCTGGATGGCCGGTCGGTTCCGGGCAGACTTCCGCTACAAAAGGGTCCAACCTCGTGTCTTAGTTGATTAATTACACCTAATTAACCACACCCATAATTTGTATTAATTATCCCTAATTAATTACACATTTTTTTAAGAATATGGGTAGACCTAACTCAATAGGTAAATTCCCAATTCCATAGTATGGGTAGACCTAACTTAATAGGTAAATTCCCAACTTCATAATATGGGTAGACCTAACTCAATAGGTAAATTCCCAATTATGTCCATTTAATTTTGTGGTATGCTTAATCATACCCATTCGCATCATTTTATTAACATGCATTTTAACCCCATCGTTCCCCACGTAATTCGTTCTCATAACATGACATAAAAAGGGAAGATTCATCACAAATGCCATGGGTTTAACCAACATAGCATATAGCTTTATCATGGGTTCAAAAGGTGTCAACTTGTATATATGAACATACATTAAACCCAACTAGCATTTAACCCAAACTTGCTTTATGCATATCATAAAAGAGACAAACTTGCATATGAACTTGCACATAAACTTGCACATGAACTTGCACATAAACTTGCATGTGAACTCGCATAACATGTCATACATAGTGGCAAACTCGCATATGTTATGCATATCATAAAAAGAGACAAACTTGCATATGAACTTGCATCATAATAGGGTAAACATGCATATGTATGCATAGCATACAAAGGTGTCATCTTGCATATGTATGCATCTTATTTAAAAAGGGTAAACTTGCATGTCATAATGTATGCATAAAACCAAACACTTAGCATGCATAAAATTAATTACTTAGCATGCATAAGACCAAACACTTAGCATGCATAAAATCAAATACTTAGCATGCATAAAATTAAACACTTAGCATGCATAAAATTAAATACTTAGCATGCATAAAATTAAATACTTAGCATGCATAAAATCCACCACTTAACTTGCATAAACCCATATACTTAACTTGCATAAACCCACATACTTAACTTGCATGAACATAGGGTTAACATTAAACATAGATTAGCAAGCCAACATCATATCATATGACTTAAAACCCACAAATCCGCATACAAAACCGCATGATCTCATCATATCTCATCTACTTATTTTAACAATTGGTTATTAAAGTGATAGAAACTCACCAAAACCAAGATTAGCAAACTTATGAAGTAAAACTAGTTGCTTTAAGGAGGAGATGACGATTAGAGGTTGATTAGCTTGCAACTTTCTTCATAAACTAGTGGAGGCTCCTCTCAAGTTTGATTTTGGCGGCATGATGGCATCATTTCTGTTTTTAGTAGGGATTAGGCTTGCATTAGGGTGTATTTATAGGATTAGGGTGTGTTTTAGACCATAGGATTAACCCTAGGTTAGATTAGGTCCGTCAGATTTAGGAAGTTTCCAGAAACCAGCCCCAAAGCCTAACCCAAACTCAACTAGGTGCACCAGGCCAGCATCAGCCGACAGGGCAAGTCGACAGCCCTGTCGACAGCCAAGTCGATAGGCATGTCGACAGGCAAGTCGACAGCCCTGTCGACAGCCTTGTCGACCAGGCTGGGCGGGAGTTTTCCCGCCTGGCCCCATTTCTGCATGTTTCGAAATTTGAACCTGAATTTTTAAATCTGTTTTGAACTTTGAATTTTCTGCAAACTTCATTGGGCCATAACTGGGCCATACGGACTCCGATTCTGGAAAACTCGGACTCTATTTCGCGTATTTTTCTGAGACGAACGCAATGACATAGCCCGTTTCCCCCAATTCTCACATTTGAGATTATTTATTCTGCAATTAGTGAACTTTAGCATTAACTGAAATACGGGGTGTTACATTCTCCCCTCCTTAAAGGATTTCGTCCCCGAAATCTCTAAGCTAAGGAGAATGCATATCCTACCATCCAAACAACCATCTACTCAATCCATCAAACACGAGCATCCATTGTCCTTAAAACAATTTCTAATGATGTATGAGCATATGCAAAAAGTGTGTGTATATGTTTCCTATCTAAGGTATGAACATATGCAAACCATGATAGTGCCATGCATCCAATATGTATGCGAAAGAACCCTATCGACACATACTATTTCTACATGAGTGCACAATCATTCACCAAAATGCATCATCCATATGATAGCACAACCATTATACATCCATAAATATAGCTACCTACACACAATTATATGCAATATGCAATATGAAGTGACTGAGCCGATCTAGTGTCTAGAGTGTGTGTATATGCATCCACGAGCAACCACTAGCAACCACTTGCATCCACACGCATCCATCAAACATAACATGTCTCAAACACATGTTTCAACCATAGATTTACCCTATCTAAATGTCAAAGGTACTAATGAGAGGACATACTAAAGATAAGATAAGCACTAGACAAACGATAAAGGAGACGTTTAAAGGACATACCCTCAAAAAGGAATGGGTATAACGAACGCACCTTCGCTTCTGTCTCCCAAGTAGCATTGCTCTCACCTTCTCCCCTTTCCATTTTGACTAGTCGAACCTCTCTGTTTCTCAACTTCCCGATCCCTGACCCAAGGATGCGGGTAGGAGCTCATCGAATAATCACATCACGCTCTACCTTTACTTCTTTAAGCAAGCTCGACTCTACCGCCTCTGCGGTCTCATGTAGGCACTTCCTCAAATGTGACACATGGAATACGTCATGTTTCCTATGCAACCGAACTATTTCTCGAATATAAACTTGAAGCTAGACATGGAACAGTCCACTTGCTCTTCACGGGTATGAAATGGGCACACTCAGTAAGTCAATCTACCACAACCCAAATCCCCGTATTACCTTTCCTTGATTTCGGTAATCCATCGAGACACTATCCCACTTCCATAGCGGAACCTCCAATGGGTGAGGCATCCCACCGGGTTTCTTCTGCTCCGCATTTATTTGTTAGTACACCAAGCATCTAGCGCCATACTCGGCCACGTCTTTCTTCATACCGGCCCAGAAGAAAACTCGTTTCATGTCTTGGTTCATCTTATCCCCCCCCGGGATGAATGGTCATCTTTGACCGATGTGCATCATCAAGTATAGCCTTCCTCAACCCTCGTCTGGCGGTACACAAAGTCTACCGTCTCTACGCTACCACCCCTTACCATCTAGGGTTTACCTACTCAAATGGCTGGACGACTCCCCATCCCCATGAGCTTCTCTACTAACTCAACCAACTGTGGGTCGTCCCGCTGTGCTCCGCCAACATACCCCAAAAGAGTAGGCCTAACCTCCAAGGAGGCTAGCAAACCGGGTACAAAGTCAACGGAAGGTCTAAAGTCAAACATAGAAATAACTCTAAGCTCCGTCGTTCAACGAACAATGATCTCAAGGGCAACCTTTTTCTACTTAAGGCGTCCGCTACCCCGTTACCCTTGCCAGGGGTATACGCTATCTCAAACTCATAGGATGCTAAGAATTCCATCCACATTTTTTTAAGACATTGTGCTCAAAGAGTTTCCAACACTCCCCTAAGATATAGGGCATGCCTTTCTCCACTTCTAGAGAAAATCAGGATATTCTCCCATGCAAAATCATCATAACTATCCATCTCTCACACAGACCTCCTTAGTCGAACTCGACATCCCCCAAATGCAAGCCCCAAAGGCCTAAACCAATATCAGACAAACACCCAAGGGATACCTCCTTCGAATTCAGACGACCTACGTGAGCTGATACTAGTAAAAACGGCGAAATAATCAAGCCCTTGTCCAATTCTGGATGTCCTCGCCAGTCTCGCTCCAAAACCACCGTTTATCCCATAACTGGCTTTGCTCAACCTATTGAGCATATACAAAAACTCATTTCGCTCCTCGAAAAGACCAAGATGTCATTTACAAAGACCATCACGAACTTATTCAGGTACTCCCTGAACACCCTTTTCATCAAATCAACAAAGTATGCAGGGGCGTTCGTCAATCCAAATGGCATCACCAGCCACTCATAGAAACCATCCGGAGTCCTAAAGGCAGTCTTGTCTATGCTATCCTCAGCCACCCTCAACTGATGAAACCCCGTGGCTAAGTCCAATTGAGAAAATACTGAAGCGCCAACCAACTGATCGAAATGATCATCAATTCTCGGCAATGGGTGTCTATTCTTCTTTGTGAGCTTATTTAGTTCTCTTTAGCCTACACAAAGTCTGAGGGACCCATCCGCCTTCGTGGCAAAAACTACCGGAGCACCCCACTCCGATATACTTCGTCTTATGAACCCCTTCTCAAGCAAATCGCCTACTTGCTTATGGAGTTCCCTCCTCTCACGAGGAGCCATGTGGCACACTGGCCAAGATACTGGTTTGGCATTGTCAACCAGATATATTTGGAAGTCAATCTCCCGCTCCGGAGGTAAGCCCTTCACCTCCTCAAAACACATCCGAGTATTCCCGGACCACTCTACAGATTGCAAACTCTCGACCGACGTGTCAAGCGATTCTAGATAACTTAGCATAACAAATTCCATGGGATTACAAGAGATCTCGAGAGTGTTACCCAAGCGGGTCATAAGCCTAACAACTCTCCTTCCACAATAAGAACGGCACCATTACTGGATAACCAGTCCATGCCCAAAACTAATCCATAGCCCGTGAAGCCCAAAAAGCATCACATCTAAACCCAGCGCTAAGTATAGCAACTTTCAAACCCAAACACATCATGGAGCCCCAATTGGGTTTGAAACAACTAAGGGATCACCTACTAAACTGGTGTCTAAGTGCAGTGACTCAACTAACAATGATGAGATAAACGAATTCAATGCGTCAAAATCAAATAAAGTACGGACAGGATGATCGATCAGAAAAACTAGACTTTCAATAGAAATAGTTCTACCTCTTTCCCGAATCGCGAGAGCCTGTACTTGCCCCCTAGCCTGACCTGGTGCCACAAGAGCTTGCACCTGTCCTCCTGAGGTAGACCCCGTCCTTTGCTCCTTCTTTGGACAGTCTTTCATCAGATGCCCTGCTTCGCCACAGTGGAAGCAGCCAGTCTTAGTCTTCTTGCGACAATCTTTGTTTAGGTGGCCTAGTGTCCCACAATTGAAGCACCTCTTCTTTCCCTTGCCACCCTTACCTTTCGCACCCTTATTTTGTTGTTGAGGTTTCTTCTGATCTCCATTCTTCTCGGGTGCCATAATAGCATTGGGGCCTCTCTCTTCCTTATGCATGAATTCCATGTCTACTAACTTCTCGAAGGTGGCCCCCATAGAGATGTGGGTCATAGCCAACCCATGCATGGGTTCGTTCAAGCCTTTAACGAACCTCAAAGCCTTCTCTTCCGGTGTGTTTACCAAGTCTATATTGAACTTCGCTAACTGATTAAACTTGTTAACATATTCTTTCACCGACAAGTTCCCTTGCTTTAAGTTCAAGAACCTTTCCACATGCATATTTTCTTCCACTTTTGAGAGAAACTTTGCCTCAAACCTTTGCCTGAAATCCACCCAAGAGTCAACAGGGCGTTCTTCATTAGTGACCTCCCACCAGAACGGGGCCTCTCCTTCCATTAACTAAGCGGCTAACTTGACTTTCTTTCCCTCTTCCACTTCCAAGATTTCCATCAACTCTTCCGTCTCATTAAGCCAATCCCTAGCTCCCACAAAAGGTTTCCCTCCCATAGCCTTAAACTTCTTACAAGTTTTAGCAAAAGTATCCGTGCGAGGAGGAACGGGTGCAACGGGTGGAGGAGGAACATTTGCTGGTCCTGCAGCGGCGGCCCTAGCCTCTAACAACCTCCTATACCATACTGGTACCGCTACACCGTCCGGAAGATAAAGATCTTCAGCCATGCTGAGACGAAAAAGGAAAGATTCAAAACGGAGAATTCGAAAGATAAAGATATGGCTATCGGGGATTATGCTTTTCTTTCAAAAACCTTTCCTTTTAAAGACATGTTTTCGAAAATATCTCTTCCAAAAATGTTTTCAGAAAAATAGTTTTCCAAAAATTTTATCTGTTCCGGTAACCTTTGCTCTGATACCACGTGTAACACCCCACACCCGCTATGATCACTCGCTAAGGGAATGCCATAACATCGGTGGAGTATTTTAAGTGAATATAGAACAGAAAAATTACAACAAGACAGATATAAGTAATACTTGAAAATTTTAAAACGTCATTTCATTGCAGCGGAAAGTAAAACCTGGTTGGTTACATCACAAGACCATATAAGAGTCAAGTACAAAATATCCATCCTGATAAATAAAAGTACATAATCCCAATACATGAACTGATAGCCATAAAAGAAAGGGTAAGCTGAGCACTACATCTATGGTCCAAGCTCCAAAAGAGAATAAAGCAGCCTGATCAAAGCCCACTCGTACTGGGCCCACTCTGATAACCTGAGGGTTGGGAAAAAAGATAAAAACAACGAGGTCAGACATTAAGTCTGAGCGAGTCCTATAACTTTAACAATACAATCATTAAAGTAACCAGAGAAGACATAAGCTTGATATACGGTAACGTCTGGGGATGAATGGCTACACTAAGCAGCTTGGTAGACTTATGATAAATTGAGATAACCATAAAGACGCATTTTTCCACCCAAGGATAATTCCTAGATTTCACCACCCCAGATCTACCCACCCAAGGGTAATTCCTACACTGCACCACACCAGTTCTACCCATCCAAGGGTAATTCCTACTTAAACGTTGATCCCACTAAGTGTACTTAGTAATTTTACCCAGTAGTTTCTTGTACTCCTAGCTGACTACCTAGGTGCCGTCTGCCCCTATCTTCACTAGGTGTACCCACTACTCCCAAGCGATCGGCTCCCTACGTAGATATCCGTGCTGGCCCCACAATGGGGTGTATCACTCCCCAAAGTGGCTAGCCCGATACAACAAATGGTGCACGGGTTATATCTACACGATGCAACAACGTCTTACCTACCATCCCGGGTCCACACACGCAGATGAAACCCGTTGGACTCGCGTTGCCACCGCTACCCTGTTTTGGCCTCTTATAGTCAAGTCCAATATGCGTGTCCCGTCACTCGACTAGAGTCGAGCCCACTAAGATACGTTTGGGATATTGGTTGAAACGGGCCCCCACAAGCTACCACCTAAGCTTGTCATTTCTAGTGAATCCCACTTAACCCTTTAACCATGTTTTAATTACATGTTCCACTTTGGTTAGGTATTCTAATCGTATTTTCTATTGCCACCTAAGGCAACCCACTAGACTCCTCATGCAACCCAAGGCACCCACTTAACCCTTCATGTCCCTCTACATGCTAATATGGTTAAGTGTTTCTTAATTAATTATTTAAGATCATGACCTCATAAAGACCTCTCACATTAGACCATCTCTTATGACTGCTGGATATGCCGGTTGGGTCCGGGCAGCCTTACGTCATATAAAGGATTTAACCTCGTGTCTTTACTTTAATCACGTATTTAATTTATGACTAAGACCTCTCACATTGGGCCAATCATTTGTAGCTGCTGGATGGCCGGTCGGTTCCGGGCAGACTTCCGCTATAAAAGGGTCCAACCTCGTGTCTTAGTTGATTAATTACACCTAATTAATCACCCCCATAATTTGTATTAATTATCCCTAATTAATTACACATTTTTTTAAGAATATGGGTAGACCTAACTCAATAGGTAAATTCCCAATTCCATAGCATGGGTAGACCTAACTTAATAGGTAAATTCCCAACTTCATAATATGGGTAGACCTAACTCAATAGGTAAATTCCCAATTATGTCCATTTAATTTTGTGGTATGCTTAATCATACCCATTCGCATCATTTTATTAACATGCATTTTAACCCCATCGTTCCCCACGTAATTCATTCTCATAACATGACATAAAAAGGGAAGATTCATCACAAATGCCATGGGTTTAACCAACATAGCATATAGCTTTATCATGGGTTCAAAAGGTGTCAACTTGTATATATGAACATACATTAAACCCAACTAGCATTTAACCCAAACTTGCTTTATGCATATCATAAAAGAGACAAACTTGCATATGAACTTGCACATAAACTTGCACATGAACTTGCACATAAACTTGCATGTGAACTCGCATAACATGTCATACATAGTGGCAAACTCGCATATGTTATGCATATCATAAAAAGAGACAAACTTGCATATGAACTTGCATCATAATAGGGTAAACATGCATATGTATGCATAGCATACAAAGGTGTCATCTTGCATATGTATGCATCTTATTTAAAAAGGGTAAACTTGCATGTCATAATGTATGCATAAAACCAAACACTTAGCATGCATAAAATTAATTACTTAGCATGCATAAGACCAAACACTTAGCATGCATAAAATCAAATACTTAACATGCATAAAATCAAACACTTAGCATGCATAAAATTAAATACTTAGCATGCATAAAATCCACCACTTAACTTGCATAAACCCATATACTTAACTTGCATAAACCCACATACTTAACTTGCATGAACATAGGGTTAACATTAAACATAGATTAGCAAGCCAACATCATATCATATGACTTAAAACCCACAAATCCGCATACAAAACCGCATGATCTCATCATATCTCATCTACTTATTTTAACAATTGGTTATTAAAGTGATAGAAACTCACCAAAACCAAGATTAGCAAACTTATGAAGTAAAACTAGTTGCTTTAAGGAGGAGATGACGATTAGAGGTTGATTAGCTTGCAACTTTCTTCATAAACTAGTGGAGGCTCCTCTCAAGTTTGATTTTGGCGGCATGATGGCATCATTTCTATTTTTAGTAGGGATTAGGCTTGCATTAGGGTGTATTTATAGGATTAGGGTGTGTTTTAGACCATAGGATTAACCCTAGGTTAGATTAGGTCCGTCAGATTTAGGAAGTTTCCAGAAACCAGCCCCAAAGCCTAACCCAAACTCAACTAGGAGCACCAGGCCAGCATCAGCCGACAGGGCAAGTCGACAGCCCTGTCGACAGCCAAGTCGACAGGCATGTCGACAGGCAAGTCGACAGCCCTGTCGACAGCCTTGTCGACCAGGCTGGGCGGGAGTTTTCCCGCCTGGCCCCATTTCTGCATGTTTCGAAATTTGAACCTGAATTTTTAAATCTGTTTTGAACTTTGAATTTTCTGCAAACTTCATTGGGCCATAACTGGGCCATACGGACTCCGATTCTCGAAAACTCGGACTCTATTTCGCGTATTTTTCCGAGACGAACGCAATGACGTAGCCCGTTTCCCCCAATTCTCACATTTGAGATTATTTATTCTGCAATTAGTGAACTTTAGCATTAACTGAAATACGGGGTGTTACATTCTCCCCTCCTTAAAGGATTTCGTCCCCGAAATCTCTAAGCTAAGGAGAATGCATATCCTACCATCCAAACAACCATCTACTCAATCCATCAAACACGAGCATCCATTGTCCTTAAAACAATTTCTAATGATGTATGAGCATATGCAAAAAGTGTGTGTATATGTTCCCTATCTAAGGTATGAACATATGCAAACCATGATAGTGCCATGCATCCAATATGTATGCGAAAGAACCCTATCGACACATACTATTTCTACATGAGTGCACAATCATTCACCAAAATGCATCATCCATATGATAGCACAACCATTATACATCCATAAATATAGCTACCTACACACAATTATATGCAATATGCAATATGAAGTGACTGAGCCGATCTAGTGTCTAGAGTGTGTGTATATGCATCCACGAGCAACCACTAGCAACCACTTGCATCCACACGCATCCATCAAACATAACATGTCTCAAACACATGTTTCAACCATAGATTTACCCTATCTAAATGTCAAAGGTACTAATGAGAGGACATACTAAAGATAAGATAAGCACTAGACAAACGATAAAGGAGACGTTTAAAGGACATACCCTCAAAAAGGAATGGGTATAACGAACGCACCTTCGCTTCTGTCTCCCAAGTAGCATTGCTCTCACCTTCTCCCCTTTCCATTTTGACTAGTCGAACCTCTCTGTTTCTCAACTTCCCGATCCCTGACCCAAGGATGCGGGTAGGAGCTCATCGAATAATCACATCACGCTCTACCTTTACTTCTTTAAGCAAGCTCGACTCTACCGCCTCTGCGGTCTCATGTAGGCACTTCCTCAAATGTGACACATGGAATACGTCATGTTTCCTATGCAACCGAACTATTTCTCGAATATAAACTTGAAGCTAGACATGGAACAGTCCACTTGCTCTTCACGGGTATGAAATGGGCACACTCAGTAAGTCTATCTACCACAACCCAAATCCCCGTATTACCCTTCCTTGATTTCGGTAATCCATCGAGACACTATCCCACTTCCATAGCGGAACCTCCAATGGGTGAGGCATCCCACCGGGTTTCTTCTGCTCCGCATTTATTTGTTAGTACACCAAGCATCTAGCGCCATACTCGGCCACGTCTTTCTTCATACCGGCCCAGAAGAAAACTCGTTTCATGTCTTGGTTCATCTTATCCCCCCCCGGGATGAATGGTCATCTTTGACCGATGTGCATCATCAAGTATAGCCTTCCTCAACCCTCGTCTGGCGGTACACAAAGTCTACCGTCTCTACGCTACCACCCCTTACCATCTAGGGTTTACCTACTCAAATGGCTGGACGACTCCCCATCCCCATGAGCTTCTCTACTAACTCAACCAACTGTGGGTCGTCCCGCTGTGCTCCGCCAACATACCCCAAAAGAGTAGGCCTAACCTCCAAGGAGGCTAACAAACCGGGTACAAAGTCAACGGAAGGTCTAAAGTCAAACATAGAAATAACTCTAAGCTCCGTCGTTCAACGAACAATGATCTCAAGGGCAACCTTTTTCTACTTAAGGCGTCCGCTACCCCGTTACCCTTGCCAGGGGTATACGCTATCTCAAACTCATAGGATGCTAAGAATTCCTTCCACTTTTTTTTTTTTTTTTTTTTTTTTTTTTTTTAAGACATTGTGCTCAAAGAGTTTCCAACACTCCCCTAAGATATAGGGCATGCCTTTCTCCACTTCTAGAGAAAATCAGGATATTCTCCCATGCAAAATCATCATAACTATCCATCTCTCACGCAGACCTCCTTAGTCGAACTCGACATCCCCCAAATGCAAGCCCCAAAGGCCTAAACCAATATCAGACAAACACCCAAGGGATACCTCCTTCGAATTCAGACAACCTACGTGAGCTGATACTAGTAAAAACGGCGAAATAATCAAGCCCTTGTCCAATTCTGGATGTCCTCGCCAGTCTCGCTCCAAAACCACCGTTTATCCCATAACTGGCTTTGCTAAACCTATTGAGCATATACGAAAACTCATTTCGCTCCTCGAAAAGACCAAGATGTCATTTACAAAGACCATCACGAACTTATTCAGGTACTCCCTGAACACCCTTTTCATCAAATCAACAGAGTATGCAGGGGCGTTCGTCAATCCAAATGGCATCACCAGCCACTCATAGAAACCATCCGGAGTCCTAAAGGCAGTCTTGTCTATGCTATCCTCAGCCACCCTCAACTGATGAAACCCCGTGGCTAAGTCCAATTGAGAAAATACTGAAGCGCCAACCAACTGATCGAAATGATCATCAATTCTCGGCAATGGGTGTCTATTCTTCTTTGTGAGCTTATTTAGTTCTCTTTAGCCTACACAAAGTCTGAGGGACCCATCCGCCTTCGTGGCAAAAACTACCGGAGCACCCCACTCCGATATACTTCGTCTTATGAACCCCTTCTCAAGCAAATCGCCTACTTGCTTATGGAGTTCCCTCCTCTCACGAGGAGCCATGTGGCACACTGGCCAAGATACTGGTTTGGCATTGTCAACCAGATATATTTGGAAGTCAATCTCCCGCTCCAGAGGTAAGCCCTTCACCTCCTCAAAACACATCCGAGTATTCCCGGACCACTCTACAGATTGCAAACTCTCGACCGACGTGTCAAGCGATTCTAGATAACTTAGCATAACAAATTCCATGGGATTACAAGAGATCTCGAGAGTGTTACCCAAGCGGGTCATAAGCCTAACAACTCTCCTTCCACAATAAGAACGGCACCATTACTGGATAACCAGTCCATGCCCAAAACTAATCCATAGACCGTGAAGCCCAAAAAGCATCACATCTAAACCCAGCGCTAAGTATAGCAACTTTCAAACCCAAACACATCATGGAGCCCCAATTGGGTTTGAAACAACTAAGGGATCACCTACTAAACTGGTGTCTAAGTGCAGTGACTCAACTAACAATGATGAGATAAACGAATTCAATGCGTCAAAATCAAATAAAGTACGGACAGGATGATCGATCAGAAAAACTAGACTTTCAATAGAAATAGTTCTACCTCTTTCCCGAATCGCGAGAGCCTGTACTTGCCCCCTAGCCTGACCTGGTGCCACAAGAGCTTGCACCTGTCCTCCTGAGGTAGACCCCGTCCTTTGCTCCTTCTTTGGACAGTCTTTCATCAGATGCCCTGCTTCGCCACAGTGGATGCAGCCAGTCTTAGTCTTCTTGCGACAATCTTTGTTTAGGTGGCCTAGTGTCCCACAATTGAAGCACCTCTTCTTTCCCTTGCCACCCTTACCTTTCGCACCCTTATTTTGTTGTTGAGGTTTCTTCTGATCTCCATTCTTCTCGGGTGCCATAATAGCATTGGGGCCCCTCTCTTCCTTATGCATGAATTCCATGTCTACTAACTTCTCGAAGGTGGCCCCCATAGAGATGTGGGTCATAGCCAACCCATGCATGGGTTCGTTCAAGCCTTTAACGAACCTCAAAGCCTTCTCTTCCGGTGTGTTTACCAAGTCTATATTGAACTTCGCTAACTGATTAAACTTGTTAACATATTCTTTCACCGACAAGTTCCCTTGCTTTAAGTTCAAGAACCTTTCCACGTGCATATTTTCTTCCACTTTTGAGAGAAACTTTGCCTCAAACCTTTGCCTGAAATCCACCCAAGAGTCAACAGGGCGTTCTTCATTAGTGACCTCCCACCAGAATGAGGCCTCTCCTTCCATTAACCAAGCGGCTAACTTGACTTTCTTTCCCTCTTCCACTTCCAAGATTTCCATCAACTCTTCCATCTCATTAAGCCAATCCCTAGCTCCCACAAAAGGTTTCCCTCCCATAGCCTTAAACTTCTTACAAGTTTTAGCAAAATTATCCGTGCGAGGAGGAACGGGTGCAACGGGTGGAGGAGGAACATTTGCTGGTCCTGCAGCGGCGGCCCTAGCCTCTAACAACCTCCTATACCATACTGGTACCGCTACACCGTCCGGAAGATAAAGATCTTCAGCCATGCTGAGACGAAAAAGGAAAGTTTCAAAACGGAGAATTCGAAAGATAAAGATATGGCTATCGGGGATTATGCTTTTCTTTCAAAAACTTTTCTCTTTAAAGACATGTTTTCGAAAATATCTCTTCCAAAAATGTTTTCAGAAAAATAGTTTTCCAAAAATTTTATCTATTCCGGTAACCTTTGCTCTGATACCACGTGTAACACCCCACACCCGCTATGATCACTCGCTAAGGGAATGCCATAACATCGGTGGAGTATTTTAAGTGAATATAGAACAGAAAAATTACAACAAGACAGATATAAGTAATACTTGAAAATTTTAAAACGTCATTTCATTGCAGCGGAAAGTAAAACCTGGTTGGTTACATCACAAGACCATATAAGAGTCAAGTACAAAATATCCATCCTGATAAATAAAAGTACATAATCCCAATACATGAACTGATAGCCATAAAAGAAAGGGTAAGCTGAGCTCTACATCTATGGTCCAAGCTCCAAAAGAGAATAAAGCAGCCTGATCAAAGCCCACTCGTATTGGGCCCACTCTGATAACCTGAGGGTTGGGAAAAAAGATAAAAACAATGGGGTCAGACATTAAGTCTGAACGAGTCCTATAACTTTAACAATACAATCATTAAAGTAACCAGAGAAGACATAAGCTTGATATACGGTAACGTCTGGGGATGAATGGCTACACTAAGAAGCTTGGTAGACTTTTGATAAATTGAGATAACCGTAAAGACACATTTTTCCACCCAAGGATAATTCCTAGATTTCACCACCCCAGATCTACCCACCCAAGGGTAATTCCTACACTGCACCACACCAGTTCTACCCATCCAAGGGTAATTCCTACTTAAACGTTGATCCCACTAAGTGTACTTAGTAATTTTACCCAGTAGTTTCTTGTACTCCTAGCTGACTACCTAGGTGCCGTCTGCCCCTATCTTCACTAGGTGTACCCACTACTCCCAAGCGATCGTCTCCCTACGTAGATATCCGTGCTGGCCCCACAATGGGGTGTATCACTCCCCAAAGTGGCTAGCCCGATACAACAAATGGTGCACGGGTTATATCTACACGATGCAACAACGTCTTACCTACCATCCCGGGTCCACACACGCAGATGAAACCCGTTGGACTCGCGTTGCCACCGCTACCCTGTTTTGGCCTCTTATAGTCAAGCCCAATATGCGTGTCCCGTCACTCGACTAGAGTCGAGCCCACTAAGATACGTTTGGGATATTGGTTGAAACGGGCCCCCACAAGCTACCACCTAAGCTTGTCATTTCTAGTGAATCCCACTTAACCCTTTAACCATGTTTTAATTACATGTTCCACTTTGGTTAAGTATTCTAATCGTATTTTCTATTGCCACCTAAGGCAACCCACTAGACTCCTCATGCCACCCAAGGCACCCACTTAACCCTTCATGTCCCTCTACATGCTAATATGGTTAAGTGTTTCTTAATTAATTATTTAAGATCATGACCTCATAAAGACCTCTCACATTAGACCATCTCTTATGACTGCTGGATATGCCGGTTGGGTCCGGGCAGCCTTACGTCATAAAAAGGATCTAACCTCGTGTCTTTACTTTAACCACGTATTTAATTTATGACTAAGACCTCTCACATTGGGCCAATCATTTGTAGCTGCTGGATGGCCGGTCGGTTCCGGGCAGACTTCCGCTACAAAAGGGTCCAACCTCGTGTCTTAGTTGATTAATTACACCTAATTAATCACCCCCGTAATTTGTATTAATTATCCCTAATTAATTACACATTTTTTTAAGAATATGGGTAGACCTAACTCAATAGGTAAATTCCCAATTCCATAGTATGGGTAGACCTAACTTAATAGGTAAATTCCCAACTTCATAATATGGGTAGACCTAACTCAATAGGTAAATTCCCAATTATGTCCATTTAATTTTGTGGTATGCTTAATCATACCCATTCGCATCATTTTATTAACATGCATTTTAACCTCATCGTTCCCCACGTAATTCGTTCTCATAACATGACATAAAAAGGGAAGATTCATCACAAATGCCATGGGTTTAACCAACATAGCATATAGCTTTATCATGGGTTCAAAAGGTGTCAACTTGTATATATGAACATACATTAAACCCAACTAGCATTTAACCCAAACTTGCTTTATGCATATCATAAAAGAGACAAACTTGCATATGAACTTGCACATAAACTTGCACATGAACTTGCACATAAACTTGCATGTGAACTCGCATAACATGTCATACATAGTGGCAAACTCGCATATGTTATGCATATCATAAAAAGAGACAAACTTGCATATGAACTTGCATCATAATAGGGTAAACATGCATATGTATGCATAGCATACAAAGGTGTCATCTTGCATATGTATGCATCTTATTTAAAAAGGGTAAACTTGCATGTCATAATGTATGCATAAAACCAAACACTTAGCATGCATAAAATTAATTACTTAGCATGCATAAGACCAAACACTTAGCATGCATAAAATCAAATACTTAGCATGCATAAAATCAAACACTTAGCATGCATAAAATTAAATACTTAGCATGCATAAAATTAAATACTTAGCATGCATAAAATCCACCACTTAACTTGCATAAACCCATATACTTAACTTGCATAAACCCACATACTTAACTTGCATGAACATAGGGTTAACATTAAACATAGATTAGCAAGCCAACATCATATCATATGACTTAAAACCCACAAATCCGCATGATCTCATCATATCTCATCTACTTATTTTAGCAATTGGTTATTAAAGTGATAGAAACTCACCAAAACCAAGATTAGCAAACTTATGAAGTAAAACTAGTTGCTTTAAGGAGGAGATGACGATTAGAGGTTGATTAGCTTGCAACTTTCTTCATAAACTAGTGGAGGCTCCTCTCAAGTTTGATTTTGGCGGCATGATGGCATCATTTCTATTTTTAGTAGGGATTAGGCTTGCATTAGGGTGTATTTATAGGATTAGGGTGTGTTTTAGACCATAGGATTAACCCTAGGTTAGATTAGGTCCGTCAGATTTAGGAAGTTTCCAGAAACCAGCCCCAAAGCCTAACCCAAACTCAACTAGGTGCACCAGGCCAGCATCAGCCGACAGGGCAAGTCGACAGCCCTGTCGACAGCCAAGTCGACAGGCATGTCGACAGGCAAGTCGACAGCCCTGTCGACAGCCTTGTCGACCAGGCTGGGCGGGAGTTTTCCCGCCTGGCCCCATTTCTGCATGTTTCGAAATTTGAACCTGAATTTTTAAATCTGTTTTGAACTTTGAATTTTCTGCAAACTTCATTGGGCCATAACTGGGCCATACGGACTCCGATTCTCGAAAACTCGGACTCTATTTCGTGTATTTTTCCGAGACGAACGCAATGACGCAGCCCGTTTCCCCCAATTCTCACATTTGAGATTATTTATTCTGCAATTAGTGAACTTTAGCATTTACTGAAATACGGGTGTTACATTGTGACTGTTAATCATCATTCTCTTCCATATTCATCACATATGATACTATATATATCATCAAAGAGAAAATTATTGGAATGCAGTAATCAAAGCGACTTATTCATGCTAATTTAAGAGCACATCGCAGTCAAACTATTTTGTCTCTATTGTAAGGAAGTCTTGGTTAGATATTCAGGTGGAAAAAACCTGTTTCAATTACTTCAAGTGTTCAAAGTCCTACTTGATGCATCCTCACTTTCAAGAAGTCTACGATCGGATTATGATTTTGGAAGGACCACCTTGTTGATTTCTTTAAGACTAGAATCTCCTATGTTATATCGTAGCCAAACACCTTCTCCGTATTTAGAGATTAAACTATTAAAATTAATTCCATAAAAGACATATTACACTTTTTGTTCTCTTCTATGGGTCATAGAGATAAAATTTTGGAGTTAGACACCTTTATCATCTTTGGCAAAGCCTTTATCATCACTAAATAGACTTCTACCATGGATAGAGCTAGAGAGAAAGTAGAATCCATTAGAGTTTGGGCTAAACCGACAAAGATCCCCTTACAACACTATGCCCAAAAAGCATTTGAGTGCATTTTTAATCATACATGAAAACTAGTTTGTTTTGATGAGTCCACTGATCATAGAGATAGATTTATCTATGCCCATGCAATGATTGAGATATCTCTCAAGATAGGGTTACCTTCCTTTATCTCGGTATTTTTATTTAAGTAGACTACTAGATTTTTCAAAGTTCTCTTTCTCTAGAAACCACCTATTTTCACTGGATGTTGTAACTTTGGTCACACTGATAACACTTTCTCTCATCCTTTACCTTTACAAGAATTTATTAATGTTTTAATCCCGACGTGAAAAATCAGGGTCAAATATTGTCATGTTTTGGTCTTTATTCCTTATCATTCTAACCTACCTTCTAATCAACCCCTAACAGTATACACAAAGTAACCTATCAATATCCAAACCTCCCCCCTCTGATTATGATGCCTGCTCCACCTGATGTCTCTATTTCTGCTGCGTCCCCTGCAACGACATCACTACCCATGTCTTCATTTTTAGAACTATTGCTTCTTCTTTCTCCTTCAGCCTAGTTACAATCGATATTGTCCCCTCCTTTTTCCCTAAGTACCTGCCTGGAGCTTAAGTTCATTCAGGCCCTTCGATTGATCCTTTTGGTGCAATGAAACTAACCTACAATGAAAGTGGACTATGCCACAAGACTGCATGTATATTTTTAAGTCATTTGATGAATTTTGGTTTAACTACTTATGGCCCATTTTCCATATTGGTAGTTACTAGATGGCCATGCATTGAGCTTCGATTTTCAGATTCTAATTTTTTTTGACTTGCATACCTTAGTTTGACTTAGATTCAATTTTGACTATGTCTCAAATGGCCATCGAAAATTTATCAATAAATTAATTATGTGGACCAATTTTGATGGGTGAATCATGAGGCTTACTAAATTGAATCCTATCCTCAGAAAATCAACCTTGTGGACGAGTATTCTTTGACACCATTTGTATCTTCATGAGCCAACCTCGCAAATGAGGTTATTTTTAATATTTTGGTTGATGATCCGACGACCTCAAGGGATGTTTTCATCGTTAGAGAAGAGTCTTGGATAAAAGCCTAATGATTTGATAGCCTCAGGTGAAGCTCTTCCCATGGAATAAGAGTTTTGATCGATGTCCAATGATCCGATAACCTCCGGGCGATGTCCTCAACACTTTAAAAGAATTTTGGATCGATGTTCGATTATTTGATGACTTTAGGGAGGAGTCTTAACAATTAATGAAGAGCTTTAGATCAATGTCCGAAGACCTTAAAGTGAAGTCCTCACCACAAGAGAAGAGTTTTGGCTCAATGTTCGATGATTTAATGACCCGGGGGGGAGGGGGGGTAAAATATTCACCGCAAGATTTTTTTAATTGACTTCAAATGATCTAACAACCTCCGGGTGATGTTCTCACCACTAAAGAATATTTTGTTATAAATTTCCGATGATTCATCAGCTTTGGGGTGAAGTTGTCACCACTTGAGAATAGTTTTGGATCGATGTCCGATGATTCAATGACCTTAGGGTGAAGCCTCATCGCACAAGAAGAACTTTTGGATCTGGTATTGCACTTGATAGTCCTCCTAGGTGTCTCTAGAGCTAGGAGTGCGTGTTGTGATTTTTGCGAAAGCACATTAGTTGGGCAACTAACAATTTGTCATAACGACTGCTTCATAGAGTGTGGAGTTATGAAATGTCCAATGAATGGAACTTAATAATTTCCAAACCTACAATTCATAACTTAGTTTTCGACTTACGAAAACACGTTATATTTTGTTGTCTCAAGGGAATTTTTTATTGACATCTCAAAGAGAAGTGCCCATATAAAGCGCCTTTATTGATGATGTTGGTGTCTCATTTTGTAGAAAAATAATAAAACAAAGCTCAAGATTTAAGCATAATATGGTCATGGTAGATAGCTATTCCGAACTCGGGGATAGGAATCCCATCAATTGTTGTGAGCCTAAAGGTTCAACCTAAAACCTTCTGACTGATTAAATAAGGCTTTCCCTGGTTCATCTCAACACTCTAGTATTTTTCATGAATCACTCAAGAACAAGAACTATACCTTCGAAAGTTCGATAGTGAACTTAGCATTTAATGCCTTGCTACCCTTTTTTGGTGTGTTGCAATTCTTAACTTGCTTCTTCCTGCTTCTTATCGATATTGTCTAGAGCTTCTAGCAGTAGTTGCTTGTTTTTAGCCTAATGGAAAATCGCCAATGAGTGGAGACTTCTAACTCGATTGGAACCATCACATCTAAGTTGTACGCCCAAAAAAAGTGTGTGTCCAATCGTAGATTTGTAAATCATCGGATTAGCCTACATTTATGTGGGATTTGATCAACCTAGCCACCTTTAGCTTTTTTGAGACATTATGTGATGGTGGGTTTGATGATCTAATTCACTACTTTCACTTCCCTATTTTCCTGTAAATGTGCTATTATGGATAAGCTCTTCTCGATATGATACCACTTGCATGGATATTGTAATTTAGCACTCTTGAATTGAGTTCCATTGTTAATTATGTTCTACTACGGTACTCGAAACCCGCAAATGAGACTTTTAGTCACAAAGGTAATAACTTTCTTAGTAATTATTATAGCCAGTGGCTCCACCTCGTCTTTCTCTGTAAAGTAATCCACTGCAATTATCATATAATTGGATCCTTCTTTTACTATAAGATCAGTCCCCCATATCGCAAACGGTCATGGGCCAATCATTTGTGTTAAATTGCCAAGGGGGCATTGGTAATGTAGAAAACTTTGTTACCTATCGCACCGGCTTATGTAATTAGTTGCATCGATATCTACGATCGGCCAGTAGTATTTGCATTGCAACACCTTCTTATCTAGTGTTTTTCCTCTAAAATGGTCGCTATATTCACCTTCGTGCATTTCCATAAAAAAATTCTTGGCTACGTTCCATGTCATGCGCTGCATTAGTGGCATAGAGAAGCCATGTTTTTAGAGTCTTCCATCTTGTGTGACAAATCTTGGAGCTTTACGAAGCAGCTTCTTTCATGAAATTGGGTCTCTGGGTTCCATGGATCCAGTATTCTTTCATTGAGGTCATCCAAAATTTTGGAATCGATGGTTTTATGAATCCACTCCACATGCATATCATCAATGTGTGGGCTTGTTAAGACTTCGACTAGTACCAGTTCGAGGAGTTGTGTTTCTCCCGAACTAGCATATTTGATAAGGTAATCAGACTTCATATTCTTTTCCTAGGAAATATGAGTAATGGTGTAGTGTTCAAGACTATCGAGTAGTTCCTAAGTCTTTGACAAATACAAGGCTAGGTTCCCTCCTTTTGCTTGGAATTTCCTTGCAACTTGGCAAATGACTAAATATGAATCGCTAAAGATTTGTAAGGTTTAGTTGCTTTTAATAACTTCGACCAGTTCTTCTAATTCTTCCAATTCAGCTTCATTATCAATGGCAGGGAATTTCAATCTTCATGCATAACAAACAGATCGCCCTTCGTGAATCTCAAGCCGGAATCCAGGCATTGGGCAATACTCATTAATTGCACTACTGATGAATAATTTCCATTGCAGGACCATGTTCGTTGTTTTTACCACACCACCTTATCTGTGTATGCACTCAACATTGAAGTATATCAATGCTAGCCTGTTGACTTCCCTTCTGGGTTAAGTTATATTGTATTGGCATGAAGCTATGTTCCATTTTAGCACCTCGAAGTCTCATGTTGAAGAATACCTTCTCCGAT
This sequence comes from Allium sativum, assembly GCA_030737875.1. NCBI lineage: Eukaryota > Viridiplantae > Streptophyta > Magnoliopsida > Asparagales > Amaryllidaceae > Allium > Allium sativum. Next base: position 403,500,402 of record CM060926.1, on the reverse strand, counting down.
GGTTGGTTGATGAGCACATTTATTGCGCGAGCTTGGGAGGATGACCATAGATTTCTTGATGTTATCAGCAAATAGTTGGAAATATTTTACAACTCTAGGTTTTTCCTTTTTACACCTATGAGTCATTTTCAATGTAGCATACGGGTCTTTAAACCCGGTCTTCTTCATGTACGAGTACGTGACTTAGTGCTGGCGGATAGGCAAAGTAAATGAACAAATTCTAACCATCCATAGACATCGAAGTAAATAAGGGAGCCTCCAAGTGTCTGAGTATCTCTTTGAAAGCTATTTGGTCATCAGTGGTCCACTCAAAGTTCTTTTCCCCTTTCTTCTGCGCATTAAAAAATGGTATGCACCCATTTGTGGCCCTTAAGATAAATTAGCTTACTGCATCGATCATTTTATTCAAGCTTTGAAGATCCTTCTTATTCATAGAAGCGTCAATATTCTATAGCATGTGGTTTATATCCGGTTAGCATCATTGCCTCATGTATTTACAATAAATCCCAAGAAATTCCTAGATGTGACACTAAAAGAGCACTCCAAGAGATTAAACTTCTTCCCAAATTTCTTAGTACATCGAACATCTCAGCTAATTTGTCTGTGTGATTGCAACTACACAAGACTCTGCCAGAATATCATCCACGTAGGTCTCCATAGTTGTGCCGATCTGACTTTTAAACATCATTTCCCCATCCATTGGTATATTGCTCCACCTTCATAAGTCTGAATGAAATCACTCGATAGCAATATAATCTCAACTCTATGATGAATCTTATGTTCTCCAGGTCTGGTTCGTTTATCATAACCGACTATAACATAAGTATGCATCCATGAATGATAGAACTTGTGTCTTGTCGTCCCATCCACAAGCTCGTCATTCTGGATAGTGGGAAGGTGTCCTTGGGATAAGCTTTCTGAGGCCTAAGTATTCCATATAGACTTTCCACTTCCTGTATAACTTCTTGACAAGAATTGGGTTTGATATCCAATACGGGTATGTTGCATTTTTTATGAACCTATTCACTATTAATATGTCTACTTCATCTTTTTGGGCAGACAATTGTTTTCAGCCTTAACTTTTCCTCATTTTCTTGACTAGAGTGAAGCGATAGTTAATGTTCAATGTAAGCCTTGCTAACTTTGGCGAGACCCCAGACATATTAGCTTGACTCCACACAAGTATATCCGATTTAACTCCATGGAAGACGATTAGTTCCCTATGCATCTTCGCACTATGCTTCTATTTACCACTTAACACTTGGGAAGACTCTTTCAATTCTATAGGGACATGCACCATGATTTCAGCTGTGCTTCCGGATTATACCCTACGCTTTACTTTTTGGGTCCATGGCCTTATAAGCACGGGTACGTTCCCCGAGAATTTAGGGGCATTGATATAGTTTCAAAAAGAGAGGTTCCTAAATTCGGAGAGATTCCTTCACACTCTTCCTTTTTTCCTTTCTCTTTGCCTCCCTGTAACATCTTAGAATTTGGCATTAAATAAATTAATTAGTTAGATTCGAAAAATGGATTTTAAGAAAATGATGAAATTTGACCATGAAACTTTTATCATTGTGCTCGTGATGGAATTTTGGTCAATTTTAATGTTTGAAACTTCGCGAATGGAGTCTGTATGAAAAGGTTATGAATGAAATACAAAAATTGATAGAAAATAATTAATCAGACTATTTTAAATATTTCTCCATTTATCACTTGCACCCACTGTAGGTAGGATGGCCAAAGTAGCTTTCAAGCATTCGATCCCCCTAGTCGCGGTTTTCCAGTGGTGGCTAGGAGTTTATATATAAAAACTACATATTAGTGAACGGGTTTTCTGAAAAAATATCTAACCGTTCATGATCAATTCTACGCCTATAAATAGAAGCTTAGATCCCTGTTTTTTTGCTTACATTTTCTGGGAGGCAGCAACGAAGCTCTTCCACTTTCAGTTCTTCAAACTCTTCAAAAATTCTAACATACAAACATGTTCAAATCAAATAAACAAGGATTGGATATACTGAATCTGGATTTGGGCAAAGGGTTTGGTTATACGGGTATATAATCTTTATTATTAGTTTTCCTTCTCTATTTCCAATTCTTCTCTTAGATCTACAAATTTTGATAGTGTGGTGCTAAGGGCAGCCCAATATGTTCTTCCTAATACCACAATTAAAAAAAATAAAACACATTAAATTTTGTATGCTTCCTAATACTACATTATCTCTTAATTCTAATCTCTCATTCAATCATTATATGTCGAAATGATTACGTACCAAGCTAATCTAAAAACCCTAATTTCTCGTAATCGTTGTCTTCTTCGCATCTCTCGCGGAAAAATTTAAATTCGTACGTTAATATATCAATTGTACGGTGATCTGAAAACCCTAATCTCCCACTTACTCTTCTAATTTGCTTAATTCAAATCTTATTCATGACTTTTGTATATTACGACGTCGAATTCGTTGATCGGTTATAGATCTAGAGTTTAGCTCGTTGATCGGTTTTACAAATGAGGACGAACGGATATCGAGAGAAATAGAAATAGGGTAAAACAATGTGGTAGCCCCTATTTTTTAAGTGTGTAGTATTAAAAAGAGTGTAATGGCAGTTCTTGTGGTATTTTTTAGTCATGGTATTAGGAAGAACATATTGGGTTGCCCTTAGCACCACACTTTTGATATGTATGTGTACATATCCCCTTTTAATGCATATATATATATATATGATTTAAATTTTAGGCCTAAAATCCATATTCAAATTTGGATTTGAGATAGCATTCAAGTGAGTGGGAAATATCTTCATTGTTGAAAATATAATATTTATTTCGCTTATGTCAAATCTGAATTTGTATGCCTAAAATTGTCATAACTTTTTAGTTTGTGTTATATATGAAATTGTGAATCTGAAAATATGGTGTAGATATGTAGGCCTTTTGGTAATAGTATTGTCATCTCGCCTGCAGTTATATAATACGAGTGAAACCCGTGCGATGCACGGAAGCATAAACTTTCAAGTGTTGTAGTTTGCATTTATGAATAAGGTATGAGAACGCGTTGTATGGTAATGAGAAATATAATGTAAATGATACATGTATTTGTTAGGATTCAACCGTAGATATTAAATTTTTTAGTAAGTAAATGATTCATGTATAGCTAGTGGTTACAGTTTGGACATGGTGTAAACTGTGTCAAATTTCATGTATCTCTATTCAATCGATGAAAATATGTATATATGAAATGATGAATTAAACAACCATGTATGTGTTAATTTGCATTGATTGAACACAATGAGCATAGAAATATGAGTACGGAATTGAAAAAAGCATATGCATAGAAATAAAAGGTTATGTCATACGAAATTAACCACACCATAACAAAGTGAACAGTAGTTACCAACCAAGATGATTGAAACAAAAGAGCAGTAAGTAGTAAAAAAATAGCATTCTTAAGATGGAGATAAAAAACCGTAGTAGTTAAAAAGTCAGCATAGTTCAAGATGGTGTATGGTGGCACCATAACATGCAACGTGCAACAGTGTAAATATCAGTGTGCATTAAATACGTCTATTTGCAAATCAAACAGTAAATATCCTCTTATTAGAAAATACCAATGTTACTATATAAGCAAGAGTATGAATATCGGTGTGCATTAAATATGTCTTACATAAATCTTTCTGAATAACGAAAGATATGTTGGAACTATGATTGAAAAAATAACAGTTCATAACAATTATTCTAAAACTAAAGTGAAAAAGTTAATCTTATAAACCATGCAATAATTATATATAATGCCTAATTAATAATGTTGGAAAAATAAAACCAGCTTCAACAAAATTAGATTTGTTGGCAAATATAAATAACAGGTCAATTGAATCCGTTCTCATACAAACTTCCCATTAGAGGAGAAGTAAACATATTTGAATGTGCATACATAAACAGAACAATATATGATAACGGATGAATAGCTAGCTTCACATTAAAGAAGAAACACACATAGGTTATTATTCCATATATCTGCTAGTTGGGAGCTCAAGTATTTGTGTCTTATTATGTCATTTTGCCTTTGCAATCTCTCGCTTTGTATGGTCCAGAGAAGCTGCCAAAGAACTTTTAAACCATAATTTTGCGTTGTCTTTTACAGGCTTATACATAAGCACTTAATTAAGTGACTTATCTCTTTCATATCATACATGTCAAACAATAAATCAAACCTTCAAATACATTAGGAAAAAGTCTCCAATCAGGTGTGAAGTATAAGTTCTTTGGCAAACTAGACCAACAAAAAGCTGAATTCTTTTTGTTGAAGGGTTGATGGATATAAAGACTTTAAGCTTGATATAAAAATATAAAAATAAAATTCAGTGTAAGATCAAAAAACATCAAAAGGATTGTCAACTTTTCATTTGTGGTATAATATTATCTTTACTGCTAACGCTTTTAGGTTAAAAAATTGTCTGGTCACCATTGCAAAAATCAAGCATAACAGTAACGGAAGCAACAACTTTAACTTTAGTCCCCACATGTGCTGTGTCAATATGATACTGTGGATGAAGGTACACAACAGAACATGAACTAAATTTACAATTTTCAGTTTCAATATCCACCTATGTACAATATAGTATATTGGCATTAATTTGATATGTATTCCAGCACACACAGCAGGTGGTGGGACTGCAAACCAACATTTGAAAGAGGTCAAGTGGGTGAAGGTTTTCTGTAGAAATACATATTTGAATGCATGACAAATTCTTTATCTTGTTTGTTTATGGTTTTATGTGTATATATGAAGAAAGTAAATATCGAAAGTATTTACGGTGAAAAATGGAATGTTATACTGGAAAATAACTTGCTTACCATTTTTTGTAAATATGGCAATTACCATAAAGATTAAAAAATGGCATTCTGATGAGAACAATATTCACATTTATGCACCTACCACTTTAACAACACAAAGTATACAAAAGAAAAATCATTGATAATTAGCTTTTGTTTCTTTGATTAACATAATACATGATACAGAAAAAGAGTAAACTTCGGCAAAATAAAAAAATGGTCACAATAATTTTCGGACGAACTTATAGTTTTAGTAGTAAATAAATCTTTGGTGCAAAATAAAAAATATAACGGCTTAAATTTGTAGGATGTTCCAAACAGTCCTATTTGTATGAGTTTTCGATGACAATTAATCAATACAGTCATTTAAACAAACATATATTACATAATATAAGAATGACAACTACAATTGAGCATAGTTTATGAATACTATGGCCAACAAACAACAATAGGTTACTAATAAATCAACTATAATTGGCATAGATTTTCCTTCATAAGGATCATAAAATTTATTATGGACATAAATCTACTGGCATCAAAATTCTAATTTGTCTTGTTAGCATCATATTAAGTTCTATTCAATTAAATTCAAAAGTGACCAGTCCAAAAAACAGGTACAATCTGCAGTAGACATTATAATTGATTTTACTACATTTTGATATGAAGAGAATTCTATTAATCAATGTTGCCTGAAGTGCAAAATGAAAATGGATTTTAACAAGGTAAACCACAAAAGTCAATGTGAAAACATATTTGTTTTTGGTTAGCAACAGATAATAGGCAAAAAAATTTTTTTGTCAATAGATAGTAATTAAAATAAACGGGAATAAAATTATTGATTGAAATTGAAACACTTGTTGAAAAAATGGAGAAGTGAACACAAATGAGAATCAATTAAAGGTGATTTGAGATTTATTACGTTTATTTATCCATAAACATCTTGTTAGCAGTTTTAGAAGTTGCCAAAATGAGCGCATAAATTCAACCAAAGTGCAAAGTTATTAAAGAAAAAAAATCATTGATAATTAGCTTTTATTTATTTGATTAACATAATAATTACATGATATAGAAAAAGAGTAAACTTCAGTAAAATACAAAAAAAAGCCACAATAATTTTCGGATGAACTTACAGTTTTAGTAGTAAATAAAACATTGGTGCAAAACAAAAAATATAACAGCCTAAATTTGTAGGATATTCCAAATAGTAATCTATTTGTATGAGTTTTCGATGACTATTAATCAATACGGTCATTTAAACTGACATATATTACATAATATAGGAATGACAGCTACAATTTAGCATAGTTTATGAATATTACGGCTAACAAAAAACAATAGGTTACTAATAAATGAACTATAATTGGCATAGATTTTCCTTCATAAGGATTGTAAAATTTATTATAGACATGATTCTACTGGCGTCAAAATTCTGATTTGTCTTGTTAACATCATATTAAGTTCTATTCAGTAAAATTGTAATAACCCAGAAAATGTGAACCAATTTAAATTTTTTAAATTAGGTTATTACCAAAGAATTTGAATAATTGAAATAGCCTATTTCAATAAAATATAGAACTTGGTATGGTATTACAGGTTGAAATTTTGAATACAAACTTGGTCCGACTGTACCGGGTGGAAAATATAACGGATTTTAGCGAAACTGAAAATATCTAAATCTGTTTATGAATACCATTCTAACGAATCCGAAAAATCGAAGTTTCATAGCGGAAATCAAAAGTTATGGCCAAATGAATTTTCAGAAAGGTCGCTATATAGCACATATAGCCCTGGAAAATTGATATTTTGCATACGACCTCGGGATTCGACGAAACCACTTTTGTTGGGTCCGGGATGTCAAATTATTGCTAAGTTTCAAATTTCATAATTTTTGAAGCTAGTATGTGAGCGGGGCAAAAGAAAATGTGACTGGTCAATTTCTGTTAAAATGGGTCGACCTAAAAATCGCCGTTTTTCAAATGAGCTCAGAATTCGACGAAACTGGTTTTGTTAGGACCGTATCGTCAAAACAAAGCTAGATTTATTTTTCTGGAATTTTTCGATTCAGTTTGTGGCCCTGGCAAATTGAAATGTACGTTTAAATTAAATATCGAATGTTTTATATTTTAATTTGAAAAATAACTGACTGTAACAATCGAAATGGCCAACGAAACATATCCCATTGTGTCCGGAATGGGGGTAATTAGCTAGGGGCGACAGTTGTTGGGTTTGATTTCGAGTTCGTGTGTGGAAGGGGGTATTTTTGGAAATAAATAAATTAAAAATTAAAATAAAAAGGAGCCGACCAATCAGAATTCTTCTTCCTCGTCGATACTCCAGGCGCAACGCGGAAAATTGCTCCGAACTTCTCTCTTCAATTTCTCCACAACCACACAACGAAATCAAGCAAGCTAAGATTCATTTTGAAGAGCGTTCAGAGATCTTCAAATCCATAGCAACTTCAAGATTTATCGTTGAGTATTGAGGGAGATACAGAGCCGAGAAGGCTCGGACTTCGCGCCGCCTCCGTGGTCACTAGGGACCATCGATCCGACCATCTAGGGTAGCGCCGGGAAGCTCTTCCCTTCCTCTTCGACGCAGCACTGGTCGTTCGTCCTATCGCTTCACGGTTTTGCCGAAAAATTTAAATCTAGTTTCGAGCGCTCGAAGGAGGTATACGGCTAATCAATTTTCAACTGATTTTTACACTATAAAGTGTTGCAAACTTGTAAAAATCGTATCTTTTTGCTATGTTAACGAAATTTGATGAAACAGGAGACACCGTGACCGCAAGGAGGCTCTCTACATTCTAGAAGAAGCCGCAGATTTTTCTGATCTTCCTACGATTTTTAGCACTGCAATAACCAATGTGAGGAATCTAAACTAATTGTGTGAATGAAATCGCGTTGTATAAATTATATAAGCGAAGTGTAAATTATATACGCATTGTATACCTCATGTACATGTGGTGTATAAGTTATATTAGCGATGTATAAATTATACAAGCGTTGAATGAAACATATATGCTTTGAATTGTGATGAAATGCAGGTGAATTATTATATTATATATATATATATACTCCCCTCGTCCACAGACCATGGACGATATTTATTGCTTGTGATTGACGTGATATTATATGGTATGACGAATGGTTGGAAATAATTGTTTGTGGTTGATATTATGGTTGAAAAATACCTTTGTGGTTGAAAAATACCTTTGCGGTAGAAAAATAGCCTCTTGTGGTTGAAAAAAAATAGAATAGGATTGTGGAATTGAAAATAAAACATGCCGCCTGCGTGCAAACTAGACGCATGATCCCCATTGTAAAAAACCGCGAGGTTTTAAGGTAGAGCTAGGAACCGTACTAGGGACGGTCCCGGTTTTAACTACCCTGCCGTTATGCTGCCGAAATTTTCTGAAATATTCATGTGTTAGAATAATTTTCATTCGTTGAAATAAATTACATATGCTATATCGAATATTCATGTGTTGAGTTGCAATTCATTCGTTGAGTTGAAATTCATGTGTTGAATATTAATTGAATTTAAACAAATAGCTTTAGCGATAAAAATCATATTTTTATATATATACAAACTATATCGAATATTCATGTGTTGAGTTGCAATTCATTCGTTGAGTTGAAATTCATGTGTTGAATATTATTTGAATTTAAACAAATAGCTTTAGCGATAAAAATCACATTTTTATATATATACAAACTATATCGAATATTCATGTGTTGAGTTGCAATTCATTCGTTGAGTTGAAATTCATGTGTTGAATATTATTTGAATTTAAACAAATAACTTTAGCGATAAAAATCACATTTTTATATATATACAAACTATATCGAATATTCATGTGTTGAGTTGCAATTCGTTCGTCGAGTTGAAATTCATGTGTTGAATGTTATCGTATTTTAAAATAAAATGAATAGACAATAAAAACTACACCTTTATTGTGAATATGAAGTGTTAAAAACATTCACATGTTGAATAAATATTTTTAACGATAAAAATATTTCTTTTACCATGTATATGCTTAGATAAAAATACACACGTGTTGAACTAAATAATAGTTTGCTAGAAATATTATTATTAGCTTTGTTCTGCATATATATACATGTGTTGAACAGGAAAAATGGATTAGCTGTAGAGTAAAGAAATTATTTGCGTGCCCGACAAATAGGTAAACCTTGATGAGTTGGCTGCGCAATTTTATTTATATATCAACTCCTGTGAATGCCATTGGATGCGGAGTGCTGGTTATTCTGTGTGAAATAATAAACGTCGCCATAGGATAGTAACAATTAATTTTGAACTACACTACATGGCATACTTCTTGACGATAGGCATACTTCATCATATTCCACATAAGCAATTGGAGCTTGTGTGACGAGGTGGAAGATTTACCATACGAGCGAGAGGCTTGTATGGCGATGACTATGCACTACAGGTTGAACTGATGACTGATATGGACTATATAAAATATAACGATAAATTGCCAGATTAATAAAAACCCCACACGGGTCTAGAGTTGACAATAATCACGTCGCTCTAGTTATTAGATACGGCACATGGACTATTTATTTCCACACGGAAACGGGGTGACGAGAATTTATTCTCTGGAGTGATTATCAGTACATGCTCCCCCGTAAACACCAGAATGTATCACTATAAATATGTGAATGCTTTTTAGGATTTATTGGGTACCTGATACAGCCCAATAAATTTCCAAACCCCTCCCCATACAAAGGAGGTTATGGCGAAAATTTTCGAAATATTAAGGCATTAGTGAGATATTTGAAGTGAAAACGAAGTTGAAAATATGGAATGAACTATAGTTGAAATTATAGAATGAACTATATTTATATATAAAATATATATATATATAATTAAAGGGAATAGAGGCCGTGCAGTTCGTGTTTCGGAATCGTAATTTGAAACGATTAGTGCGAGAAATCCGACCATCGGATTTTCCCGAAACCGCAACCGCTGGGTTCGCCTTGGAAATATCTTCCCAACGACACCAACCTTGTAAAAATCCAACGGTTGGATTGTCCGGAATGTTTAATTTAAATCTAAAGAAAAACAGCGCCAGAATCGTTTATATTTATATATAAATATAAATATATTTAAATTAAATCGAATAACGACGCTGCAGTTTGAATTTTGAAACCGTAACTTCAAACGACTAGTGTGGAAGATCCGACCGTCGGATTCTCACGAAACTGGAACCGTTGGGTTCGCTTTGGGAATATCTTCCCACTGATATAGACTTTGAAGAAATTCAACGGTTAGATTTTCCGATATGTGTAAAACAAATTAGGGGAAAAACAACGCCAGTGCCACGGCACGACCTGAAACGTCATTTAATTAAATATAGCCATTTTTAAATAAATAAAAATGGCGAAAAATCGTTATAAAATATTATAAACCAATTGGGCTTGAGTTGTTTGATATTTGATGGTTGTATGTGTTTGACACGAAAATAACACAAATTAACTGAAAGATGGATGTCGAATAATATAACCATAGAAAGAATCGATTTAAATTCTAATGATGTGAATTATTTGAAAAGTCCGAGCTAACCCTCATTTCAAATAATTTATCGGGCGATTCGAATTGGAAAATGCAAAGACGATTCAAGACCGACGATCTTCGTATCGGTTGGATGGGCGCTACCAAGGTTCCTGACCGGAGTAGCTACCGGAAAGGGACGGAAGTAGTAGCCGTCTGAACGTATGTGTTGATTGGACAGATATACGAGGAATTTGACGCCTCCGGTTTCGTTCAGACCTAGAACGGACTTGTAAATGGACTGTGTGTCTGACATTGGATTTTGTTCTATACTGATTGATCTCTATTAAATATATATCTGTTTGGCGGCGGAGAATTTATTCTTTTGCTTAACGCCCTTCTCTGAGACGTACGAGCTCAGAGGTTATATATCGATGGAAATCAATCGTATGGAGTGGACTGCCTATGTGGCATGCCAAGATGCTGTGATCAAGGCTTCTGTTGAAAAGCAAAGTCTTGTGGATGATGATCAAAGCACGGTCTACGTGGCCTAGCTTTGTGTATTTCGTAGATTCGCGAGCCTCACACCCTGGTATGAGTTAAAAACGGGATACGGACTGCAGGGAGAGCACGACGTTTCTTTCTAGCTATGGTGGTGTCAGTGACTTACCAGCCCTGACATATATATCTACTTTTCACCTTTGTGGTTGTTGGAATGCGAGGCGCCTCGATTATAGGTCTGTAAGGACCGGGAAGCGTGTGTTCAGGAATAAATAATCCTCAAACGTAAGAGAGGACCGGCCCTGAAGCATCCAGGGGTTACCCAGAGTGCGTAGTCCTGAGGCATTTGCTAGAGTGTCTCGAAGCGGAGAGGAGCTTGCCCCTTGCCTCGACTCATGACGGAAATCCAATTTCGAATACGAAATAACGGACTTGATTGTAGAACTAGTATGGCGACATAGTAGATGGTAGTTATGCCGCCTATGATTGATATTTATGATGCTATTCATTTTTGAAACATATATGCACTAGTAATAATATCAATTGATTTTGCTTTATACGTATCAAGCATATTTGGCCATTATAAGTTAAAACTCTATCGTCCGACTTGCGTTGCATTGTATGATGGGACCTGAGTCTTATAATGGCTTCATTCTTTCAAAAAGCATTGCGTTGTTTTAAAAGAATTTACTTTGTTTTAAATGCACTAGCAATCACTGGAGTAAACCCGTTCCGCGAAAGTGGCGTGGTCCTATGATTTGCTTATTACTGTTGTTTAAACTATTAAATAGATTCCTCATACCAGTCCCCATGACTGACTCGTTATTTGTTTCACTTTGCAAACGCGGGTGCCCTTATTTTCACACGGGCAGCCTAGTTCACAGGTGACAGTTGTTTTTGGCTCTGCACTGTTGCATAGAGTGCATTTTTGGCTCATGGCGAGGCTGACTTCACAGAGACGACTTTGACATTTTCCGCCATTACTGTACTTATATTATGATTCCGCCTCTGGCGATGCAGACTGATTTACTTTCCGTATTTCTTATTGTATGTATATGTATCGGCTTCGGCGATGTAGACTGATACCCTTATTATGTCTCACTGCATGTATGTATTCCGCCTCTGGCGATGATGACTGATCACTTTCCTTTTTATTTACTAAGTTATATCCCACACTATGCTATTCTGATGTTATTACATGTTGTGATTCAGCTGTCATATCCATGTAAAATTATTCTATTTATTGTTTTTGCTATTATCTGTTCTCTGCTATGATGATTAATGTGTATATTCCAATGATTATCCTTAATACCGCCCCTCGGATTTTGGGATTGTCACAGTTGGTATCAGAGCTTTGGTTAACCTTAGTTCCGGGATCTAACACATTAAACACCTCGTCAGAATAGAATCAGTAGTGTTCTAATGCGAGTAGCTCATTAGAGATAGGATTAGCAATGTCCTAGAATGAGCTAAGCAGATTAGCAAAACAATTTGATCAGTACATCATCATTATCTTTCCTTGTATTCCCTTGCTTTATCATTTATGAAAATTATCAAATCTGTGAGCTTGACTCTTTTCTTGCTTATACAGTATTCTCTTAGATGGCTACACGAGCAGCAGCAGCTAGAGGAGGCCATGGAGGCCGAGGAGAGGCAGCAGGAGGACGGGGGAATATCCCTGTAGGAAAGGCCCTATTGTTCAGCCACCAGCACCTGAGGACTTTGAGCTAGACAAAGTAGCGAAGAGGTACAGGAACCTTGGGGGAAAACCCTTTACTGGCACTGGTACAGTGACCGAGGCTATAGCTTGGTTGAAGACCTGTGAGAAAATCTTTGAAGGCATGGGTATGGGAACCAACAACAAAGCACGACTTGGTATTTGGCTCCTTCAGGAGGAAGCAGAGCTGTGGTGGGATGCCATTACCTCAGAGGATGCAGCAGGTACTGTCCGAACCTGGGAGCAATTCAAAACTATGTTCAACGAGAAGTTTGTACCTGAACAGGCTCTAGAGAGGATGCGAGAGCAGTTTGCTAATCTCCAGCAAGGAGATCTCTCTATTCAAGATTACCTGAATAAGTTCACCCAGTTGTCGCGCTATGCTCCAGAGCTTATTATGACCAACAAAGCAAAGAACAAGAGATTCATATTTGGGCTAAAGCGCAAGTACCATGACAGAGCTATGAGCAACATCAAACTCTCCTTCTCAGAATTGGTAGAAATGGCTTGCAATTATGAAGATATGGATGAAAGGCACGCTAGCCAAGACCGCGCTAAAAGCCAAGCTGGAAATAAGCGCAAGGCTTCAACAGATCAACCCGAGTCTAGCATTATAGCGGCCGCTACTCAGAAACCTGCAAAGATCCCCAAAGGAAATTGCTACAACTACGGGAAGCCAGGACATTTTTCTAATGTATGCAAAGCCCCGAGGAAGCCAAAGGCAAATGACTCAGCCGAATGCTACAACTGCCATAAGAAAGGGCACTATAGCAGGAATTATCCTCTGAAGCAGAATGCACACGTGGCTCATGTGTATGATGGGAAGACCCCGCCAGCTACCACCGATGGATCAGGTAAACCCAACGTCTTGGGAGGTACCCTTACCATTAAAAATATTCCTGTTTCTGTACTTTTTGATACTGGTGCATCACGTAGCTTCATTTCTAGTAACATTGTTCACAAGTTAAAATTGAAACAAGGAAAACTTAAAGAACCAATTAAAGTTCAAAACCCGATAGGAGGTTCTGTTAGTCTCAGTTCATACTGTAGGGTGCCTATCTCTTATTCTTGCTACAAGTTCTCTTTTAAAGTAATTGTCATGGACCTTTCCGAATTTGATATTATACTGGGACTGGACTGGTTGACAAAATATAAGGCCGAAGTTAGATGTGCCGAGAGAATCGTTAAAGTCGAAACGAAGCTTGGACCTATATATATACCATGTCTTGGCTCAGCAATTAATAGGACAGAATTTTGGTCTTCTTTAGAAGTTACTCCCCCTTCATTAGAAAAGATACCGGTCGTTAGAAACTACGCGGATGTGTTTGAAGAAGTGGAAAACTTACCGCCGCAAAGAGAGATTGAATTTATAATAGATCTAATTCCTAACGCCCGACCAGTGGTACATCCAATTAGAAGAATGGCCCCGAAGGAAAAAGAAGAGTTAAGTAGTCAAACCCGAGAATTGCTCTAGAAAGGTCTGATCAGACCGAGCTTTTCGTCTTGGGGAGCAGCAGTAGTATTTGTCCCGAAATCAGATGGTACTCTAAGACTTTGCGTTGATTACCGAGATCTCAATAAGCAGACACTAAAGAACAAATATCCCTTGCCCCGAATAGACGATCTGTTAGATCAATTAAATGGAGCAACAGTATTCTCCAGAATGGACCTAGCTACAGGTTTCCACCAATTACGTATAGCCGAAGACTGTGTTCCTTTGACAGCCTTCAGGGGTCCCGATTTATTCTACGAATGGTTAGTAATGCCGTTCGGCTTGTGTAACGCTCCGGCGTACTTCGTTGATCTTATGAACAGAGTGTTCCGTGGAGTATTGAATGAATTTGTTCTAGTCTTCATCGATGACATTTTAATCTACTCTAAGTCGGAAAGCGAACATGCAAAACATTTAGAACAAGTGTTGAAAATTCTGAGGAGAAATGTCTTGAAAGCTAAATTTTCTAAGTGTGTCTTTTGGCAGGATGAAGTTAAGTTCCTAGGCCATGTCGTATCGAATGAAGGGATTGCTGTAGATCCAAGCAAAATTACAGCGATTCAGAACTGGAAACAACCTACTACTCCCACGGAAGTTCGAAGTTTCCTTGAATTGGCTAGCTACTATCGGAAATTCGTTCAGGATTTTTCAAAGATATCTGGTGTATTGACAAAGCTTACAAAGAAGCATGAGAAATTCAAATGGACTCCCGAATGTGAAGAAGCTTTCCAGGAGCTGAAACTGAAGTTGACAACCGCTCCAGTATTGACCATTATAGAAGGTAATCAAGACTTGACTGTATGGACAGACGCTTCTATTAGAGGGCTAGGCGCAGTATTAATGCAAAAAGGCCGAGTGATCGCTTATGCCAGCCGTCAACTAAAGCCGCATGAAAGAAACTATGCAACTCATGATCTTGATTTATTAGCTATCGTGTTTGCTTTAAGAATCTGGAGGCATTATTTACTAGGCGAGAAGTTCGAACTATTTACCGATCATCAATCCTTGAAATATCTATTCACTCAGAAGGATATGAATTTGAGACAACAACGTTGGTTAGAATTCCTTGCATCATACGATTTTGAAATTCTATACACTCCAGGGAAAGCCAATGTTGTAGCCGATGCGCTCAGCAGAAAGAATGAAATCATCGCCAGTTTTGTCATCACGTCTTCATTAATAGACAGGATCTCTATCCTTCAGAAAGACGGTGAATTTATTCAAAGAATCAGTTAGAGAGTCAAAGGAGGTGAATCCATAAGTTTCCGACTCGATGACAAAGGAGTTCTAAGATTAAAGGGCAGAATTTGCATCCCAAACCTTCCTGAGCTCAGAAGAGAAATACTTGATGAGTGCCACAAGTCCAAATTAAGTATCCATCCCGGTGTGAGCAAAATGTATAACGATATCAAACGCACATTCTGGTGGAGAGCTTTGAAAAGAGATATTTCGTTATATGTTAGTAGATGCCCCACTTGTCAATTAGTTAAGAGTGATCAGCAGAAATTGGCTGGATTATTACAACCCTTAGAAATTCCAGGATGGAAGTGGGAACAAATCTCGATGGACTTCATTGATGGCTTGCCTCGAACTAAAAAAGGAAACGACAGTATATGGGTAATCGTAGATCGCTTCACGAAGACTGCCCATTTCATACCTGTCCGATCCAACAGAACGGCTCAAAGTCTAGCACAGATTTACTTCAAAGAAATAGTTAAACTACATGGAGTGCCGCTCAATATAGTCAGTGATAGAGATCCCCTATTTACTAGCAAATTCTAGGAAGCATTCCAGGCAGAATTGGGAACCAAATTGAATCTAAGCACCGCTTATCACCCTCAGACAGACGGCCAAACCGAGCGGGTGAATTAAATTCTAGAAGATTTACTGCGGGCTTGCGTTATCGATTTGGAGGCTCATGGGAAGATCACTTACATTTAGCCGAGTTCTCTTACAACAATAGCTATCAAGCAAGTTTGGGGATGTCTCCATTTGAAGCATTATACGGTAGGCCGTGCAGATCTCCCGCATGTTGGGTAGAACCTGGAAACAGACTTGTGTTAGGGCCTGATATGATTCAAGAAGCATCGGATAAAGTCGATTTCATTAAGAAGCGATTGAAAACCGCATAGAGCCGACAGAAAAGTTATGCTGATGCGAGAAGAAGGGATATGTCGTTTGCCGTTGGCGATTATGTTTATTTAAGAGTTTCTCCAATGCGGGGAGTAATCAGATTTGGCAAGACTGGGAAGTTGGCACCAAGATTTATTGGTCCCTTTCCTATACTTGAACGGATTGCATATAGGGTTTCATTACCTGATTGGTTGCCCGGTGTACATGATGTGTTCCACGTGTCTCAACTCAGAAAACATGTTCATGATCCCGATCTTGTTGTGGAAGAAGCAGCGCAACATGATATTGACATAACTCCATAATTAGCACTCAGAAGAGAGCCATTAAAGATAGTTGGCAAAGAAACTAGAGAGCTAAGGAGGAAAAAGATTCATTTAGTCAAAGTACAGTGGAGTAGTGATCCTAGAGACTGTACTTGGGAGACTGAGGAAAGCATTAAACAAGCCTATCCCAAATGCAGAGTGGACATCTCTGACTAACTCCGGTGCAAGGTACCCTTACAATACTTTGCATTTACATTTTATTTCCTACTTAGCTGTTATTTTCTTTTCGAGGACGAAAAGTTTTAAGTAGGGGAGATTGTAATAACTCGGAAAATGTGAACCAATTTAAAATTTTTAAATTAGGTTATTACCAAAGAATTTGAATAATTGAAATAGCCTATTTCAATAAAATATAGAATTTAGTATGGTATTGCAGGTTGAAATTTTGAATACAAAATTGGTTTGACTGTACCGGGTGGAAAATATAACGGATTTTAGCGAAACTGAAAATATCTAAATCTGTTTATGAATACCTTTCAAACGAATCCGAAAAATCGAAGTTTCATAGCGGAAATCAAAAGTTATGGCCAAATGAATTTTCAGAAAGGTCGTTATATAGCACATATAGCCCTTGAAAATTGATATTTTGCATACGACCTCAGAATTCGACGAAACCACTTTTGTTGGGTCCGGGATGTCAAATTATTGCTAAGTTTCAAATTTCATAATTTTTGAAGCTAGTATGTGAGCGGGGCAAAAGAAAATGTGATTGGTCAATTTCTGTTAAAATGGGTCGAAATAAAAATGGCCGTTTTTCAAACGAGCTCAGAATTCGACGAAACTGGTTTTGTTAGGACCGTATCATCAAAACAAAGCTAGATTTATTTTTCTGGAATTTTTCGATTCAGTTTGTGGCCCTGGCAAATTGAAATGTACGTTTAAATTAAATATCGAATGTTTTATATTTTAATTTGAAAAATAACTGACTGTAACAGCCGAAATGGCCAACGAAACATATCCCGTTGTGTCCGGAATGGGGGTAATTAGCTGGGGGCGACAGTCGTTGGGTTTGATTTCGAGTTCGTGTGTGGAAGGGGGTATTTTTGGAAATAAATAAATTAAAAATTAAAATAAAAAGGAGCCGACCAATCAGAATTCTTCTTCCTCGTCGATACTCCAGGCGCAACGCGGAAAATTTCTCCGAACTTCTCTCTTCAATTTCTCCACAACCACACAACGAAATCAAGCAAACTAAGATCCATTTTGAAGAGCGTTCAGAGATCTTCAAATCCATAGCAACTTCAAGATTTATCGTTGAGTATTGAGGGAGATACAGAGCCGAGAAGGCTTGGACTTCGCGCCGCCGCCGTGGTCGCTAGGGACCATCGATTCGACCATCTAGGGTAGCGCCGGGAAGCTCTTCCCTTCCTCTTCGACGCAGCACTGGTCGTTCGTCCTATCGCTTCACGGTTTTGCCGAAAAATTTAAACCTAGTTTCGAGCGCTCGAAGGAGGTATACGGCTAATCAATTTTCAACTGATTTTTACACTATAAAGTGTTGCAAACTTGTAAAAATCGTATCTTTTTGCTATGTCAACGAAATTCGATGAAACAGGAGACACCGTGACCGCAAGGAGGCTCTCTACATTCTAGAAGAAGCCGCAGATTTTTCTGATCTTCCTACGATTTTTAGCACTGCAATAACCAATGTGAGGAATCTAAACTAATTGTGTGAATGAAATCGCGTTGTATAAATTATATAAGCGAAGTGTAAATTATATACGCATTGAATACCTCATGTACATGTGGTGTATAAGTTATATTAGCGATGTATAAATTATACAAGCGTTGAATGAAACATATATGCTTTGAATTGTGATGAAATGCAGGTGAATTATTATATATATATATATATATATATACTCCCCTCGTCCACAGACCATGGACGATATTTATTGCTTGTGACTGACGTGATATTATATGGTATGACGAATGGTTGGAAATAATTGTTTGTCGTTGATATTATGGTTGAAAAATACCTTTGTGGTTGAAAAATACCTTTGTGGTTGAAAAATACCCTCTTGTGGTTGAAACAAAATAGAATAGGATTGTGGAATTGAAAATAAAACATGCCGCCTGCGTGCGAACTAGATGCATGATCCCCATTGTCAAAAACCGCGAGGTTTTAAGGTAGAGCGAGGAGCCGTACTAGGGACGGTCCCGGTTTTAACTACCCTGCCGTTATGCTGCCGAAATTTTCTGAAATATTCATGTGTTAGAATAATTTTCATTCGTTGAAATAAATTACATATGCTATATCGAATATTCATGTGTTGAGTTGCATTTCATTCGTTGAGTTGAAATTCATATGTTGAATATTATTTGAATTTAAACAAATAGCTTTAGCGATAAAAATCATATTTTTATATATATACAAACTATATCGAATATTCATGTGTTGAGTTGCAATTCATTTGTTGAGTTGAAATTCATGTGTTGAACATTATTTGAATTTAAACAAATAGCTTTAGCGATAAAAATCACATTTTTATATATATACAAACTATATCGAATATTCATGTGTTGAGTTGCAATTCATTCGTTGAGTTGAAATTCATGTGTTGAATATTATTTGAATTTAAACAAATAGCTTTAACGATAAAAATCACATTTTTATATATATACAAACTATATCGAATATTCATGCGTTGAGTTGCAATTCGTTCGTCGAGTTGAAATTCATGTGTTGAATGTTATCGTATTTTAAAATAAAATGAATAGACAATAAAAACTACACCTTTATTGTGAATATGAAGTGTTAAAAACATTCACGTGTTGAATAAATATTTTTAACGATAAAAATATTTCTTTTACCATGTATATGCTTAGATAAAAATACACACGTGTTGAACTAAATAATAGTTTGCTAGAAATATTATTATTAGCTTTGTTCTGCATATATATACATGTGTTGAACAGGAAAAATGGATTAGCTGTAGAGTAAAGAAATTATTTGCGTGCCCGACAAATAGGTAAACCTTGATGAGTTGGCTGCGCAATTTTATTTATATATCAACTCCTGTGAATGCCATTGGATGCAGAGTGCTGGTTATTCTGTGTGAAATAATAAACGTTGCCATAGGATAGTTACAATTAATTTTGAACTACACTACATGGCATACTTCTTGACGATAGGCATACTTCATCATATTCCACATAAGCAATTGGAGCTTGTGTGAAGAGATGGAAGATTTACCATACGAGCGAGAGGCTTGTATGGCGATGACTATGCACTACAGGTTGAACTGATGACTGATATGGACTATATAAAATATAACGATAAATTGCCAGATTAATAAAAACCCCACATGGGTCTGGAGTTGACAATAATCACGTCGCTCTAGTTATTAGAGACGGCACATGGACTATTTATTTCCACACGGAAACGGGGTGACGAGAATTTATTCTCTGGAGTGATTATCAGTACATGCTCCCCCGTAAACACCAGAATATATCACTATAAATATGTGAATTCTTTTTAGGATTTATTGGGTACCTGATACGGCCCAATAAATTTTCAAACCCCTCCCCGTACAAAGGAGGTTATGGCGAAATTTTTCGAAATATTAAGGCGTTAGTGAGATATTTGAAGTGAAAACGAAGTTGAAAATATGGAATGAACTATAGTTGAAATCATAGAATGAACTATATATATATATATATATATACAATTAAAGGGAATAGAGGCCGTGCAGTTCGTGTTTCGGAATCGTAATTTGAAACGATTAGTGCGAGAAATCCGACCACCGGATTTTCCCGAAACCGCAACCGCTGGGTTCGCCTTGGAAATATCTTCCCAACGACACCAACCTTGTAAAAATCCAACGGTTGGATTGTCCGGAATGTTTAATTTAAATCTGAAGAAAAACAGCTCCAGAATCGTTTATATTTATATATAAATATAAATATATTTAAATTAAATCGAATAACGACGCTGCAGTTCGAATTTTGAAACCGTAACTTCAAACGACTAGTGTGGAAGATCCGACCGTCGGATTCTCACGAAACTGGAACCATTGGGTTCGCTTTGGGAATATCTTCCCACTGATATAGACTTTGTAGAAATCCAACGGTTAGATTTTCCAATATGTGTAAAACAAATTAGGGGAAAAACAACGCCAGTGCCACGGCACGACCTGAAACGTCGTTTAATTAAATATGGCCATTTTTAAATAAATAAAAATGGCGAAAAATCATTATAAAATATTATAAACCAATTGGGCTTGAGTTGTTTGATATTTGATGGTTGTATGTGTTTGACACAAAAATAACACTAATTAACTGAAAGATGGATGTCGAATAATATAACCATAGAAAGAATCGATTTAAATTCTAATGATGTGAATTATTTGAAAAGTCCGAGCTAACCCTCATTTCAAATAATTTATCGGGAGATTCGAATTGGAAAATGCAAAGATGATTCAAGACCGACGATCTTCGTATCAGTTGGATGGGCGCTACCGAGGTTCCTGACTGGAGTAGCTACCAGAAAGGGACGGAAGTAGTAGCCGTCTGAACGTATGTGTTGATTGGACGGATATACGAGGAATTTGACGCCTCCGGTTTCGTTCAGACCCAGAACGGACTTGTAAATGGACTGTGTGTCTGACATTGGATTTTGTTCTATACTGATTGATCTCTGTTAAATATATATCTGTTTGGCGGCTGAGAATTTATTCTTTTGCTTAACGCCCTTCTCTGAGACGTACGAGCTCAAAGGTTATATATCGATGGAAATCAATCGTATGGAGTGGACTGCCTATGTGGCATGCCAAGATGCTGTGATCAAGGCTTCTGTTGCAAAGCAAAGTCTTGTGGATGATGATCAAAGCAAGGTCTACGTGGCCGAGCTTTGTGTATTTCATAGATTCGCGAGCCTCACACCTCGGTATGAGTTAAAAACGGGATACGGACGGCAGGGAGAGCACGACGTTTCTTTCTAGCTATGGTGGTGTCAGTGACTTACCAGCCCTGACATATATATCTACTTTTCACCTTTGTGGTTGTTGGAATGCGAGGCGCCTTGATTATAGGTCTGTAAGGACCGGGAAGCGTGTGTTCAGGAATAAATAATCCTCAAACGTAAGAGAGGACCGGCCCTGAAGCATCCAGGGGTTACCCAGAGTGCGTAGTCCTGAGGCATTTGCTAGAGTGTCTCGAAGCGGAGAGGAGCTTGCCCCTTGCCTCGACTCATGACAGAAATCCAATTTCCAATACGAAATAACGGACTTGATTGTAGAACTAGTATGGCGACATAGTAGATGGTAGCTATGCCGCCTATGATTGATATTTATGATGCTATTCATTTTTGAAACATATATGCACTAGTAATAATATCAATTGATTTTGCTTTATACGTATCAAGCATATTTGGCCATTATAAGGTAAAACTCTATCCTCCAGCTTACGTTGCATTGTATGATGGGACCTGAGTCTTATAATGGCTTCATTCTTTCAAAAAGCATTGCGTTGTTTTAAAAGAATTTACTTTGTTTTAAATGCACTAGCAATCACTGGAGTAAACCCGTTCCGCGAAAGTGGCGTGGTCCTATGATTTGCTTATTACTGTTGTTTAAACTATTAAATAGATTCCTCATACCAGTCCCCATGACTGACTCGTTGTTTGTTTCACTTTGCAAACGCGGGTGCCCTTATTTTCACATGGGCAGCCTAGTTCACAGGTGACAGGTTGTTTTTGGCTCTACACTGTTGCATAGAGTGCATTTTTGGCTCATGGCGAGGCTGACTTCACAGAGACGACTTTGACATTTTCCGCCATTACTGTACTTATATTATGATTCCGCCTCTGGCGATGCAGACTGATTTACTTTCCGTATTTCTTATTGTATGTATATGTATCGCCTTCGGCGATGTAGACTAATACCCTTATTATGTCTCACTGCATGTATGTATTCCGCCTCTGGCGATGATGACTGATCACTTTCCTTTTTATTTACTAAGTTATATCCCACGCTATGCTATTCTGATGTTATTACATGTTGTGATTCCGCTGTCATATCCATGTAAAATTATTCTATTTATTGTTTTTGCTATTATCAGTTCTCTGCTATGATGATTAATATATTATATTCCAATGATTATCCTTAATACAGCCCCTCGGATTTTGGGATTGTCACAAAAATTCAAAAGTGATCAGTCCTAAAATCACGTACAATCTGTAGTGGACATGATAATTGATTTTACTGCATTTTGATTTGAAGAGAATTTTACTAATCAATGGATAGTAACTGAAATAAATGGGAATAAAATTATTGATTGAATCTGAAACACTTGTTGAAAAAATGGAGAACAACACAATGAGAATCAATTAAAGGACTAATTTGATATTTATTACGTTTATTTACCCAAAAACATTTTGTTAGCAGTTTTAGAAGTTGCCAAAATGAGCGCATAAATTTAACCAAAGTGCAAAGTTATTGATGGAAATTATTTAATTTAATTTTCATAATCGAGGCTAGTATAATTACATGTTGTAATTAGCATTATATGGCATCTAAAGCTTTAATATAAGTAATTATTATTAAACGAAAAATATGTAAAAACTAATAAACACAATTTGATTTCTATATGGAGAAATTAACCTTTCCATTAAGCGATATAATATATGAAGAGCTAATTATTTAACTTATGATAAGAAGGAAGATGAAGTACGTAGAGAGGCAAAAAGATGAAGCAATTCTAAATCCATTTCCTCTCGCTATAGTAATTGGCGTGTTGAAAATTTAAAAGGTGTGTTACACGAAACAAATTTACATAACATGTATACATAATCATTTTGTTTGATTATGTGTCAATTTAAAGGTGAGTATACCCCAAATCGATAAAACAATTAACCGGTGGTTTGGAGTAATTTTTTAATTTGAAGCAAGCAGTGAATAGAATAATTAAATCAAGCTATGACACAGTAAATGAGTCACCTTTCATATAAGTGTGCATGTTTTTCCTATTTGACAATTAGTCTGCAATTATTTAATTTACAGTAATAACATCACACAGTTTATATTAAATAAAAGATGAAATACATTTTAGGTTAGGAGAAGTAGGAAGACAATTAAGAGAAATGCAATTCCAGCATCTTCGTCATATTAAATACGCGATAGGAAAAAAAATTAGTTCATCCTTTTTTATATGCTTAATGCTCCTATATTCATGTGCCTCTGCCAATAATACATATTTAAATATGCCATATTTATATAGTTCATTTGTTATTATGCATTTCAAAAGTGGGCAAATATTTAATACAATGTAAATTTAATATTAATGTGTTAATAAATGAAGAAATGCTTTGTAAATTTGACTACTGGCATAGCAAATATGGTTAGCAGCAAGAATTACATCAATCAATATAAGGCAAATGCGGATGAGGTGGCAATCAAAATATCAGGGGATGTGTTTAAATTAGGACGGTGGATTTATTTTTGCGGGATTAAATCTGAACCACTCTTTGTCTTGTTGTTTGTTCAAGGGGGAATTTTATTATATAGATGTTTTGTGGTTATTGTAAGCACCCTAAATTTGGAAATAAACGCCTAAATATTGTTAGAATAGTGAAGTTGTTATTCCACATTTATAGGATTTGGGTGAAAATTTATATTTTGTGTAGTTTATTGCTTTAGATTTATAAACCTATTTGTGTTTTATATTGTTTGGGTTTTTTTTGCTTAATTATTGTAAATTAGCCCTTTTTGCTCTTTCTAAATGAAAATGCATTATTTGAAATCTACAAGAAATATTAACAAATCATATAGGAAGAGATGTGTAAACTTACGTATTTTGTACGTAGTCTACATCATCTATTCCAAATAAAATCTTACCTATTTCTTGTAATTTTTAATATGTCAATATTCCCCTCTTTTATATAGTTTGGTAAAATTTGTATGAATTATAGTAAATAACCTTTTTCAGAGATTTTGAATCTCTACAAGACTAAACACAAAAAGGATTGTTCTACTCGTTAGTTTAAACTAGGTTGTGAAATAATTGCAACTAAACATAATTAGTAACTACTGAAGTATCATGCTAAAGATATACGTACATATATATAATCAATATATTAAAACCTTATTCGTCCAAATACCTACATAAACAATGCTATTATATTATTATTATATAAACTTATGTTGTGTGTTTGCATTTGAATACTTTCCACTTTTATGGGAATATGTTTAGAAATATTTCTCATAATAAATGAAAATAAAGGTTTGTAACCATTATTTTTGTTAGCAATGAAGGTAGAGTTAACTGCTGTAATAAAAATGGTTACAAATAAATTAAAAGGGAATTAATATTGTAAATACGGATGTTATGAGGAAATGAATGAGGAATGAATGTTAAGTAGTTACAATTCAAAAGGAATCGGAATAAATGTTGTAACGTCAATTAAGGAACTTAGTATAATAAACTTATACATACATACATACATGCATACATACATATATGAACCAATATAAGTAAATAATAATAGTATTATTTTGGAAGTTACAACAGATATAATTAATGTGATAAAAAAGGACTGATATAAATAGCATTTAATAAGATTTCCATTCTTGGGAATATGACTTTTAGGTTCTTCAGTGGCATATGACCATTATAATCATTACTTGAATTAAAGGGGATTTAATGGGAATTAGGACATTAATGACCGTAGTAAATACAAAGTCCAATAAGAAAATAAATAAATGTCTTAGAGATTCATATGAAATCATCCTTATCTCCATTTTAGTGTAATTTTAGGAACTATATCCTTAATTTAAAAATAAGGATTAGACTTAGTAGGCTGATGATGAGAGGTCAGTTGCCTTATTCGACAGAAGTTTGTACTTTCCAACGGTCGGGTATATATGTAACTGATGTAAGATATCATTAATTATAGGAACCAATGATGATAATTTATTTTGAAACGCAAATTTACCTAAAGGTTTACTGCGTTGAAGAATTAAGTGGCCGTAAGGCACACCTCCCTTCCGAAATAAGAATCCAAAAAGGAAATAATTCATAGTGTAGCCCACTTCAAGATTAGATGTATTAAGTAGTGGGATCCGCCTATTGGATATTAGGTGAATGGATTCACCCGTCCCCATAAGGGTAGGGTCTTAGGGTTCACCCTCAATAGGTATTAAGTGATCAAATAGCACACCTGCCTATAAATAAGAAGTCGTGAATGGCTGATTGGGTTCAAGATTGGTAATCTCCACGATAGTATGCTTCCTCTAGGAAGTAAGTGACTCAGTCAAAGTCGGCCTGGGGATAAGGTATTAAATATCCATATGACTGCATATCCTATGGGAAGTATTAAGTGACTACGGGGTTACCCAATAAGTTTGCTAGATAGTAACATAAGGATCCGCTGGGGGAAAGGCCATGAACAATGATTAGTCATCTACCTACATTGTAGATGATTGCTTACTATCTCATTCCTTATGTGGAGTTTGGAAATATACGTGAATGACAGAAGCCATAAAATTAGTAGGACTTAGTGGATAGTGTCCTCTAATTTATATTAGTGCATAGTAAAACCACTTAGTAAGGTATTATGTGATCAATGAATCTGCCTTTATTTTATATTATTAGGGAGGCCACAAGTGGTTGTATATAGAAATAACCCACCTCCTTTATTTATATTGTATTGAGCAGTTGGAGAGCCTACCTTTTAGCTTTGGTGTGTTTAAATGGTGGTTTATAGGCTTCATACATATGCGTAAAAGTTTTATCTCAGTATATTGCGATAACATTACCTTTAGGAAGTGCTACCTTAGGTGTAGTAATTAATCGTTGTGCGTAATCTTTACAAGGTTAGAATCACTAGCCTTTTTTGACATAAGATATGGTAGAAACCAAAAGGGGTGCATTTGTGTATTGTAGACAGTGTTTCACATTTTCTAGTTGCAAAACTTGTTTTTTTTAACCCTTTCCTCATAACAACTTTCAGGTTTATCTTGGGAAAGACAAATCCTTGCAAGTATTCGAGTTTTGTTTCCTATTCGTATACTCTCATGCTTGGTGTTGATGTGTAGATTTGCTTTTAAGGTAGCTTCCATAGTCGATACTTGTTATCCTATCTTGTTTCCGCTGTAAGCCAGTCTTGTAGTGCTCTGATTATGCTCTTGCTCAATATTTTTAGATACAAATTTATACTTTCTGTGTTTGGATAGGTTCGAGTTTCAATTTATTTGAAATGTGGACTCAGAAAAGCATGGGTTATTACACTCCCTTAGTTCGATAATGTAAAGTTGTTTGGCCATGTTTAAATCTCCATTCACGATGCTAACTGCATTTTATGTAGGGAACTTCATGGTCATGCTCCATGGTGATAGTGAGATCCTAAAGTCCATCAACGTAGGTTGTTCTATAAGCACATTATTAGCCAACATTTCATCAACTATGATGAAAGTCTGAATTAGCACGACTTTTTCTTTAGCCTTCTTCTAATTTAACTATTAAGTCGATCATGCCAATTGGTTGCTTTGGTTCTCCTATAAACCCTAGAATATTCAATTGACAAGGTAATATATCTTTCATATAAAGATTCAAGTCTAGCAAAACTGAATGTTCATAGAGGTTCCACTATCGACCAATATCGTCTTAACCATTACAGTTCTGATATTGGCCACCACATCCATGTGATCAAGAGTCGAGGCCTCAATACCCGTAGAGGCTCTTGCCCTTAATATGATATAGTCGCTAAATGTCCTTTTCCATTTCGTAGGTTATCTTCTTCAACTGCTAACCAACTATCAACCCTTGGTACATGCTTCGATGCACTGACATGCTTCTCCATCTCTCCCTAACTCCTCTGATCCCGATGCAGTCCCCCAGAATTTGTGTTAATGACAAGTTTCCATCATTCCATCTTACAGCATAGAAACTATGGCTTTGTTGGTTCATTGACGTCGCTTGTCCTTATGCCTTAGGCATCTAGCTGGCTTTTTATAGTTTCTACACATAAATCGAAAACCTATTCATTCAAATGAGCTCTTCAATGAAGGTCCTCAGATGGAGATACTCATTTGCAGTGTGTTTGATGGCTTCATGAAAATGACAATGCTTGCTCGAATTCTTTTGTACCTCTGTCGATTTCTCGGTGAAAGGTGGTGAATATTGTTTGACTTTCTTTATAGCCAAGAGTATATTTAATGGTCTGTCTATCAAAGGTATATATTCCTTTGAAGTGAAAACCATGACGTGCTTGCAATCTCTATCCCCATTCCTTTCATCTTGGTTTGCCCTTTTTTATTTTCTTTCCTTATTCACATTAATAGGGGTGTTCACCCTTTGTTTTGCTTTAACTGGTTCTGAGTACCAGCGACGGAGCATCTTTGCACAACTTCCATTTTTTCCAACCTTCAGAATTCATCATCCTACTTGTTGAAATTTTCTAGTGTGGTGGATCCTCCGTTTTGATCCACCTTCCAAAGTCCATCACATTATCGATGGCACAAACAATGCCATCAACACCTTCTTCCTATCATGGTAGCCAACTTTGGTGACCACTGTATTGAATAGGTTTAGAAAGCCTTTAATGATCCCTGGAAGCCCTAAGACTATCGAGATAATGACATGACTCTTTAGCACGGGTAGAATATAGCTTGAACTGCTCCTTTAACATTTTGTGCCAACTCCTCAAATTGCAAGATAGACTTCGGTGGTAGCTTCATGAAACATAATGAAGAGACCTCCTTAAGGTAGATAGGGAAATCTATGCATTTTAATGCATCTATTGCATGTGCTTCATTTATGTGCATTTATTATTGTATAATAACAAGTTCAGATCAGAAGTTCTATCGTAAGTGGGCATTGTGGAAGGACTGGAATTTTTTTTGGTATTCGCCATCTAGGATCTCTTAAGGGAATAGGGTCCAGCTTGGAGCGAATCCCCAATCTTCTACATTATTCTTTAGGAAATAGTTTCATTATCATACCTAAAATGTACTCCTTGTTAGTGTAGTTTTTTGTTGTGCAAACTTGAGAAGTGGCACCGAGTGTTTGATTTTGCAAACGGTCTCAGTTAGCTGGCTGGGATCTCAGCGCTAAGCCTTCAAAAGAA
This sequence comes from Allium sativum, assembly GCA_030737875.1. Lineage (NCBI taxonomy): Eukaryota > Viridiplantae > Streptophyta > Magnoliopsida > Asparagales > Amaryllidaceae > Allium > Allium sativum. Next base: position 403,471,821 of record CM060926.1, on the reverse strand, counting down.
CCATTCCAGTGGAATTTGACACTCTTGGAGGAAATTGCACTATAAGTTGTACTGAATTAGGTAGATTTCCTCCTCTTGTATTGGTGTTTACATTATGATCTTCCAGTCTATCATTCCGGTAATCATCTAAATTGGATGTCTTTTGGGTCTTTATCCACTTGGAGATTTGATTTGTCTTAAGATTGATATTTTTAGGGAAAATAGCCCTGTATCATTTGACTGTACTTTAGTTCACGTCAACGACATGCACTCTCTACTCTTGACTTTGGTTTGCCTTCTCATGTCAAAAGCAGATAAGCGTGCATGTTCATCTAAATCCACATCTACTCTAGCGGCTCCAACATTAGGACTGGGTAAAATTGTGAATCAATCATGTCCATTAAGGCTTGATTCATACTTTACACTACCATATCTAGACCCCTTCTAGTGATGGCATCTCCATAAGAAAGAGTTCCACTTGGATTTAGCCTTCTCACCAACAGAGGTTACATTGGTATTTCATTATACGGTTGTAGAACCACCACCATACTTGCTAGAGTTTTCTTCTCAGAGGCATCCTCTCTTCTACTTAGAATATAATTTGCAAACTTCGAAAGCTTTGATGATTGATCCACTCTATTGAATTTGGAGATCTACAATAAATATCCTAGATCTTTTTCTTTGTTCGAGCTCTCAATGAAAGCATTAAATGTTAATGTCCGAAATGGCACAAACACCACATTCGTATGAAAGAACCAGCCCTCTTTGGGCAGTTAAGTTAGATTTCACATAGATCAAGTACAAATAACTAAAATAAATGGGAAATGAAAGAAATAATGAAAAGGAAAAGGAGATGACACAAAATTTATAGGGGTTCATCTGTTAACTAAGCCAATGTCAACTTTCGGAAGATTAACTTTATTCTTCACTAGCCATTACAGTGATTTCAAGTACAAGAATCTAAATGAAAGTCCTAGAACTAATAGATTTGATGTCATAAATAAAAGGGATAATTGGAATAGATCAAAATTTCCTTCTTGGTGATTTGTTTTAACTGATTATGAAGAAGAATCATGTTATAGCTTTGATAGCGTGTAGGCAGGGAGAATCCAGGTCCTTTGAATGTAGAAGGTTAATATTTATAGGAGTCTGGAGCTGAACCGGGTCAAGATACCGCATCAGTAGGCATGCTTAGTGGGTTGAATGTCATGCCATAAAACTTGGACTAAAAAGACCAAGTATGATGTTAAAGAAACATATTATCCTTATTGCGTGACACTATTCTCATCACGTGTACACATGTGTGATGATTTAATAAGTCATTTACAAGGACATTTATATTAAGTGATGCTAAACATGTGTGGTTGATTAGTTCGACAAACATAGAAGGGTGTGTGATGAAGAGTACATGCTACTATTAGACTTAACACACATCAAAGGACACTTTCTCTGATACCATTTTAAATTATATATGTAAGCAATGATTGACTACACAACAGTTTTTCTTTGATTTACACTATGCGTTCTCATTTAATTAGTAACATAAACTGCTAATAGAAAGAAACAATTGATTAAATAAGAACATGAGGTGGGAATGAGGAAGATTTAAAGTGTAGAAGAAAGGGGACCAGCTGCTCCTACACAATTTGATTTTACAATATATTTCTCTATTTTTCACCTTATCATGTTATTTAAATCGAAACAAGTGGTTGAAATTATGGCGGAATAAAAGTGCAAAAAGAATGCGGTGTATCATATCATACACACATACACACACATACATATATGTGTGTATATACATATATAACACATATATGAGGAGCATCCCGTTGCATCCCAAACAGTGCTACATTCCTTAATGTCCCTTAACTACAATCACAATTTATGTTTCTCTCTCCACCCACTCATTCTCTCCCTCCTTCAATCCATTATTTGAATAGAAACTTTTGATTGTGGTTTGGGTCCTTCTGGACTACTGCCGAAAAGGGGTGTTATGGAGTGTCTCTCTATATACGTACATATATATAGCATTTGATACCTCAAAGGGGTTACAGGCGCAGAGAAAACGAGGTGTACCAAGAATTATTTATAGTTGTTCCTTGCCCTATATAAAACAATAGCACTAGAGAATCACTTGGGTAATCAAAGAATCAATTGATGTTATGAAGAGTGGTCTCTTCATATTTATGTAAAGAAAACTAGGCTATTTTTAATATGTTAGACCATTCTCAACAAATGCTAATCTTATTCAATAGACCTAGCAAGAGAGCCTTAATATAGCGTATAATATATATTTTCATGTTTCATATTATAAAAACTATGTGTATAATCCGACCATGCTGTATAACCAATTGACTTAAAGAATGAGAAGGGTCTAATCTATATATGTGCACTTAATCATGTTGTTGATACATGAGTTGAGGAGTATCATCCCAATTTTGAAACTCGAAAATACACAATGAAATTACATTGGAATTGTCCTTCCATGACAATAAATAATCTGTTATTTTTTCAACACTTCGGATTCAAAAAGCAAGAAATATTTAATTAATTACACAAATTATCATAATATTTTTTTAATATTTTCATTAACTCGCATTGTGACCGTGTGGGGGTCATATATAAATAAAACGTAAATAATAGTTCATTCCAAACATGAAGAGATGATGACAAGAATGCTTATATATTGGAAATAAACGACTTTCATCTTCAACCAAGCTTCTTTCTTCATCTCTGGAATTCTTCATTTATCTTTCCAAAGAAATCTACTTATTTCTATAAAGTTTGTCCACTCAAATGAAGAGTTTTGGGTTTACGAGGAAAATAATAAAAGTTAGAGTTAGAGAAAAAAATGACATAAGTATTATAATATCCTAAATACAACATATAGTGAGGCTAAATACTATAGCATGAGTCATATTTCCTCTCATTATTCAGCAACACCAATGTGAACTACAAATAAGAGTTTCTCAGCCATAGTTAAGCACCCCTAAGCTTACTACCATATCACGCTAGGTTTTATTATCAAATTTTTTTTGTGACTGTGGCCATATCCGGTTTCTTTGGACTGCAACAACATGGAAAATTTAAGAGAGAATTTAGTAGTAAAAACAATATTTAAAAATATAACATGGATAGATTTTTATTTGCAAACATTCAAAATTGGCTACGTAACATATATTGTTGTATTCGTAGGCATTTGAAATTGGATACGTAACAAAATTGGAGGAAAGATGAAAAAGTTAGACATATTCGAAATTCATAATTTAAAATAATTAAATATACAAATTTTATAATAAACGAGTGGAAACCCGTGCGATGCACAGAAGCATAAACTTTCGAGTGTTGTAGTTTGCATTTATGAATAAGCGGTGAGAACATATCATATAATAGCAAAATATATAATGTAAGTGACATATGTATGTTTTAGGATTCTACTATAGAAACTAAATTTTATAGCAAGTAGTAAATGATGCATGTATAGCGAGTAGGTACAGCTTGCATGTAGTGTAAACAATATCAAATTTTATGTATCTCTATTGGGTTGATGAAAAGATATATGTACGAAATGATGAATTAAACAACCATATATGTGTTAATCTGCATTGGTTGAACACAATAACGATAGAAATATGAGTACGGTCAACTGTCTCAAAATAAAATCTATGTTGCATAGGCACTCATCCCAAATAATTAGACTTGTTTTTCGTAGAAGTTCTGCTGTCATAGTATGTTTTATGAATACATCTATTTCATTATAGTTATTTTTCAAACTTGTTAAGCTATGGGTTTCAATTAATTCTTTTTTTGTTAACATCTTTTCAGTATGAACAACGTGTAAACATTTAATAATCATTGATATTACAATGATTAGTAATAATTTTATAGGATGTTATTTGCACAAAATTTACTTTTGTACATTTGGTCCACCAAGGTTTAAGTAGTATGTAATGTAAATTTAGTGTGTTGCTCTTTTATAATATGTAACTGGATCTTCTTGTTTTAAATTACAATTGTCTATTGAATCAAAAATTGTAATACCATTTACTATTCTACTAAAAAAACGCATTAACCAAAAATGAATTTGAAGTTAATTTGCAGGTAGTCATTTACCCATGAGATTGAAATTGTTTTATACCAACTTAATGCTAAATTAACAAATCTTTTTATAGAAAACAATCCTTAATTATGCCTAATTTTCACATTAGTTTCTTAAATGTGAATGCAATTACTTTACTATTGATCATTTAAAACTACAAGAAATAACAAATATCATATGGAAATAAAATAAAGTTAAGGAGATTTAACGTCATCAGGAATGATGTGGTTAAGGAAATATAATACAGTATTAGTAACATATAATTTAGCTACATTAGGCTACAACAAAATATAGTATTCTTTTATATAAATAACTGAAAAAGCAGTAAAAGTTACCTTCGATGGTACTCTTGTCAAAAAATTAATATATTCATGAATAACGTAATTTCATAATCGTTTTCAAAATGCTAACTAATGTACATTTTTATGAATTGAAATTCTAAAAATATATTGATTATTGCAAGGATAAAAGGCAATGGTATGTTACCATAGAACAGTGGTACGTTAAGGAAACATGGTGAAATTAAGGGAAGCCAATCTTAAGGAATAATTTATTTAAGGAAATATAACGCAAGGATATGTGATATAATATTCAAGATACAGCATACTATAATTTGCAATATGACAGTAGGAAGATGCATGATTTTGAGTACAGGGAAGAATAATCAACTATTAATGCTATAAATCTTTTGTGCAGAAAATTACTATAGTTTGGCGTTACCTGATTGAAGATAGAAAAATTGAGTAATATAACTAAAATGATGCCGACAAATCACTATGGTAGCTGAATCAATTAAAAAATTCAATGGATACAGAGAAAATATGCTAAATTTTCCGTTGTCAGCTAGATTTGTTGAAACTTCAATAGTTTTCTATCCTACACAACAAAAAAAGAGCATAAAAACAATGTTTATGTGTATATTAGTTGTCTATTGCGTTTCTTACTTATGCATATGGAAAATATGCAATGTTTCTTTATATCCTTCATTAAACATCAACTAAGCAAATTAATTTGGAAAACATTAACCTGAGGCAAGGAAAATGTGATAAAAGGATATCAAACTTTACTTTTTTTTAACTCAAAGATGATTTGTATAATGAAGGATCAACAATGACAACTGTTAAAGGTCTATGTAACCAAATTCAATTGTACATAATTGTTTCAATCACTAAATTCTAATATGGCCCATAAGATTCAAATCAAAATCAATTAAGAATACTCACTGGTTATGCAGAAAAGATGCTAAATTTTTCATGATAAACTTATTTTCTTAAAACTTTGTCTATACTGCACCATAAAAAGGTCATAAAATAAAAATTATAACCCAACCCATATGATACACACAACAAGCTTTCAAAATTAATCAAAACATTAGAATGATAAAGAGAGTTTTACTCATATTAGAATGATGAAGAGAATTAATCACTAAATTAATCTGTATACGTATAGAAGACATATAGGTTAGTACTCATATCAATACAACTAATTTGTCACCGGACATTGAGACATAAACAATGATAAATATAATTTTACTCGTTCAATATCTGTTACATTTGGGCAGTCTCACTATTTCAATATCTAATTTGTTTATTCAATTTTTGCGTTTCAAGAAAGTCTAGTCCAGTTGAAGTGTAGAATAATAAGATGCTTATCATGTATTAAAAAATTGAGCTATGACAAAATATTTAAAATTACATGATATGAGGTATGTATTATTACGAATATAATAGTAGTTTGGATATAGCTGTTGTGGATAACACTATTGTGTCAACTAATATACGATTTTTTTTATTGGTACCCATATTTCTTCATAAATGGAATTTTGAGCATTACGCATTTTTATAGAATAGTTTGGAAAGATTTTGAGTGGAAGTGTGACATGAAAAGGCATATTTATGTTGTAAATAAACTGTAATATAACTATTGAATTAATTATTTAATTGCAGTTAATATGTATTTACCATGAATGTTTACATGATACATTTCTTTTAGTGTATATGCTGCAAGCAAAAGTGTACATATTGAAATCATGCATATCTAATGTTTAATATTTAATTTTTCATGTTTTTTTTTGAATGTAAGGGTAGTTCAATATTAATAAGCGATGGGTTCACAAAGTTTCTTTTTTATACCTTATAATAACGGATGCACTGTATAAATATAAAATTTACATTATGCCTTATTTGTTAACACTTTAGTCAAAAAGAAAAAAAGGTTAGATGAGAGCTAATTTTAGTGGGTTGAAAAGCCATGTCATATTATAATTTATGGTATTATAGTTTTACTGAATCATGCAATTATTTTACGTTAAAGTCAAATACAAATACTGGCCATAATTTGTCACCATAAATATGAGTGTCCATGAGATTGCTTAATAAAAAAATAGTGGGTAAGCAAATATGTCAACCAATATTTAATTTATTTCATGGTGTCCAAATCTCTTCCCATAGTAAAACAATTAAAAAACGTGAAAGTGGGAGAGCAAAGTTACTGATATGCGTGATAACTAAATATAAGGCAAATGCAGATGAGGTGGAAATCAAAATATCTGGGGATGTGTTTAAATTAGGACGGTGGATTTGTTTTTACGGGATTAAATCTGAACCACTCTTTGTCTTGTTGTTTGTCCAAGGGGGTAATTTTATTATATTCTTCATAAATGGAATTTTGAACATTACGCATTTTTATAGAATAGTTTGGAAAGATTTTGAATAGAAATGTGACATGAAAAGGCATATTTATGTTGTAAATAAGCTGTAATATAACTATTGAATTAATTATTTAATTGCGGTTAATATGTATTTTACCATGAATGTTTACATGATACATTTCTTTTAGTGTATATGCTGCAAAAAGAAGTGTACATATTGAAATCATGCATATCTGATGTTTAATATTTAATTTTTCATGTTTTTTCTGAATGTAAGGGTAGTTCAATATTAATAAGCGATGGGTTCACATAATTTCTTTTTTTTATATCTTATAATAACGGATGCACTGTATAAATATAGAATTAACATTAAGCCTTATTTGTTAACATTTTAGTCAAAAAGAAAAAAGGTAAGATGAGAGATGATTTTAGTGGGTCAACAAACCATGTCATATTATAATTTATGGTATTATAGTTTTACCGAATCATGTAATTATTTTACGTTAAATTCAAATACAAATTACTAGCCACAATTTGTCACCATAAATATGAGTGTCCATGAGATTGCTTAATACAAAAATAGTGGGTAAGAAAATATGTCAGCCAATATTTAATTTATTTCCTGGTATCCAAATCTCTTCCCATAGTCAAACAATTAAAGAACGTGAAAGTGGGAGAGCAAAGTTACTAATACGCGTGATAACTAAATATAAGGCAAATGCGGATGAGGTGGAAATCAAAATATCAGGGGATGTGTTTAAATTAGGACGGTGGATTTGTTTTTACGGGATTAAATCTGAACCACTCTTTGTCTTGTTGTTTGTCCAAGGGGGGAATTTTATTATATAGATTAATTAAATAAAATAAACATGTAGCGATCGACAGATCATGGATAAGATGTTAACGTCCAGTCAGGACCAAGCGGTTGATCGGCGACGTCCTATATTGAGGATTTTGAGAGGTTAATTGGATGAATTTAACCGAATATTTTTAATTTGGGATGAGGTAATGGATGGATGCACTATATGTAAGCAAATATCTTCTAAGTTAAATTAACAGACTGTACCAATCTGAAGTCTCTATAAATACGGAGCTTTCCTAAACCTTGACTCACTTGAAAATTATTAGTATATCAAAACTCTACCATATTCCTTTATCTTCAAACCAATTTTTTTAAAAATGAAACTTAATTAAGAATCAAAGGGTAAAGAAGCTCTGGAAAAAATCAAACAAAGCTAAACCGGTACCAAATAAAAGTTATATTAAATGGCACTTGGAGCGGTCATTGTGCTTAAATCATTTTTATGATTCCATAGCTTGGAAACCATATGAATAATGGAAAAACTCCATGAAAGGAAGAACAATGATTCATATAAATTACTTAATGGAAAATGTCTTAAAGAAATCCAACAAATAACTAATAATCCTGTTAGAGAAACAATTTATAACTTTTTCAAATTTTTTAAATATGTAAAGAAAAAATAAGATGTAAAATTAAGAATATTTAAGGTTATATATATTCATTTTTTTATTGTTTTCTTCAAAATCAACAAAAATTAGTGAATTGGAAATAATTATAGTAAAAAAATTAAAATTTGTGTTTTTTTATGGAACACACATATAAATACGCCTCTGCATCTAACATTGGTAGACCTCATACAATAACCACCCTATTTCTACCGTATCTTTTGTTTCATTTCTTCTTGAACAATCACAAAAACTTTTTGATTATGGATCTACTACCAGAAATTCCATGCGTAATCTCAACATTTAATGTGTATTCCTGAATAATCTCATTTTTAAAGAATGGGGATAATTTCGGTACCGAGGTGAGCGAGAAAATTTTTAGTAAGACAATTATTCGTAATTATTTTCATTTCACACTTTTTGATATATGTTATAATAAACTGAACTATAAATATAGTCAAATAAAACTGGAAATTCAACTATTAGTATGTGAAAGTGATATATCCTTTGTAACCCAGGTCCGTAAAATTTTGAATTGGGGTAACTTGGGAAGTTATAGATAAACCTAAGTTAACTAATCTATTGTTAACTTGGATGAATCTATGGGTTATGATTTAAGAAGATCTATGAATAAATTGCAAAGATTGGATTACTGTAGACTGTTAGTTATGATCCACCGTATGACACCTTAAAATGATAATAATTAATATAATAAACAATTAACGAAAATTGAACAATCCTAAAATTTATATGGAGACCGTTCAACCGTTCACCCTATGCCGTCGATAGTAAGTGGTAAACTAGTATATGTTATAATAATTGGCAAGTAAGCATTTTGAAGTGCAAATTGAACATCGACCCAACGCCTGGGATAATAATATAATTATATAAAGTCTGAATTTCTATATATAGTGTATATGCACATGGATGTTGAAATCAGCAGGGAAGCCATTTCCTTATGAGATGACGTTAGGTTGTTGCGGTGTTGGGCAAAATCCTTTTACCTAATCGGAATAAGTTGTTTGACTAGAGGCAATTTTATCGTACATGGCACTCATAGGAGTTTCTACGATGGACGTGAAGTTCTTCATCCTTATTAGTATTTCATTAAACGCATATGGAATTTATATTCTACTTTGGAGATGGTGTAACAACCCAAATTACAATGGATCCATTTTTTTTGTAAAATGCTAAAATCTATGTCCATTGAACCCCGAATTGATTTGTCTGGTATCCTGCATAAAGGCAAATATGAATATATCAGAGATCATAATGAATATCTAACAGTAAAATATAATAATAAGTAAGTACTTACCATTATAATGACACTGACTAGCAAGTGTCTCTAAGAAATAAAATCTCTTCCATATGTCAAACCTATGATTTTGTTATGAGGAGGGGTCAGAACTAAAGTTCTAGTGAATGGACAAATTATACTTTTTAAGAATAACTCTACATATATCATTCTATCATTTATTTACTTTTTATTGGATTATTAGGATTTATAACACTCTTACCTCTGTGTGTGATTCGTAACCATTTACCCTCTAGTAGATAAAACCTAATAGTCCATATATATAGCTATATGCCCAATATGTCTAGGTGCTACCCATAGTACCCTCCTCGATAGGTCTCCATCGTCACGCTATGTAAGCGTACTCCAACTGCATCTGTAAATGATAGCTTTGAGAGGCCTACAATACAGATGTCCCATTGTATGACAAAAAACGTGAAAACATGTCTGCATCGGCTAGCTCTAATGCTTGGATATCCATGATGTGCCACTCGATACGTACATCGAGCTCTATATGGAATCATAATGTCTACTACCAGAGCTATGCTATCAAGTTCGACGTTGTACGAAACTCATTGGGAGATTACTATATTTGTAAAGGACAGCCTCGTTAGGCCTATAATACATATATCTAATTTGTTCTATTTTTTTCCTGTGGCTATGGCCCCACTCAGCCCCCCTCAACTAATGAAAGACCAACCAAGAGCTTAACGACCGTTCCCGACAACAAACAGTCTAAGAATCCAATAGGCATTGCACCTCATATAATATCTCAATAGTGAAAGATCATTGACATGTTGGTTTAGCTCCAGTCTTTCCCATACTTGCACTAACTGATGATGATAGGCATGCAAACGATTACTATCGTTATTAGATCCTGACCATGAAGCCTTCTCTCGGAGCTGAGGCAACCGCTGAATCCTAAAGTCCTTCCATAGGTCTTTTGTCTTCGCTCGATATAAATGCAGCCAAGGCATACTATCTTGATGGAACCGCTACAGACTTACCTCTGGAGGTACTTCTCCACTAGGCCTACCCTAGAGGGTCATCCTAGAGTATCCTCACATCCCGTAGAAGTCTAGAAATTCTCTCTAACCGTGCTGAAAAAATAATTTGGACATTCTAGCACTATCAGTAATGATCGTGCTTCATTAGGCACCCCATCCGAACTGCTCCAAACGCATCTCACTTATTTATTAGACCCTATGTCTAACCTTTCGTTATGCGTTTAAATTACCTTTTCTCTTCTTTTATTATAATGCTAACTAGCGTAATTTGTTCATCCCATTTAATCTAAATCTTATTTACTTGATTATTAACTTTATTAGTTGCTTAGTTTCCCCATTCAGCATTTGCTACTGGAATGGACCATGATGTTACATGCTTACTAAAATTAGTCTCAAATGTATGTTTTATTTATGCAAAGCTTTTGTTTTATAAGACATTTCTTTTAATTATTTCTGAGCTATTGGATAGTGCACAATATAGCTAAATCCCTATTTCACACTTATCCATTTACTTTTTTATTCTTGCAATTGTATTTGTTGTTTTACATACAAACAAAAGTATGGAAATATAACCTTTTTATTAACCAATCAACCTCGGGTAATCCGTACATTCCTATTTTAATAAGTGTATTTTGATTCATATTCTTAATTTATTCTCCATATTTGACATAGTTACTGTAAATTTGAACACAATTGGTATACATATAACATTCATCTCAAAAAGCTAACATAATGGTTTTTAGCATAGTTGGATAGTGCATTGTGCTTCTTTCTGAGATGTCAAGGTTCAAGTCCCATTGTTGTCACGGTACCAGTTATTTAATTCTCTTGTCTTAACAATACTTATATTTGCCCAAGGTTAATTCTAAACAATTAATTTCTATATATGAATGCAACTTTCTCAAATTCACATTTTAGTTATAGATTTACTGTAAATAATCCTAATTATACTATGTCAAAGTAAGTTACAGTATAATACTACTGTAAATATACCTAATTAAATTATACCTAAGTTTAACAGGAAATAAACTACAAATAATTCTAAATTAACTGAGATTAAATGATAATATGTACCATTACTGAGAAGATATAATTTAAATCCACTCACTTGTCGTCCTAACCTATATTCCTTGGCTATTGCAGATCCCACCTCAAATAAACTATATAAATATTTAATTTAATAAACCTTTTCCTCTACAAATATTTAGGTCAAGTCTGTTTGAAAAAGAGAGATCCTGGATGGGAAAAGATTGTGCTGTGAGGAATTAGCTAGACCTGGAGTTTATTTATAAATTAGGCTTAGGAACTCAGATAGTCGAATTCATAAATTAAATCTAGGTTAGCCACATCATTCAGTCAAAGGAACTCGCAACATCATCCCAAAGTTCAAATCCAGCGAATAAAATGAAGCCACATCATCAAAAACGAATAAATTAACATCACGCTTCCTCTCGGACTCGTTCTTGGGCACAAATATGGCCTAGGAAAAGGGGTAGAATGCATCATCTTATGGGTCGACCCAGTCCTAGGTCGACTAACCCTTTATATATATGTATATATCAATTTGCTTCTAAAACTTCTTTTTGTGCTATCTCCTTCATTTTAACTCCGTTTTCTACAAACTACAGGTCAAATAGATAATAAAATCACTATGGATTCAATGACACTATTACCATGACAAAGTTCTGAAAAGTTTACGAATTCTATTTCATTATTCAATTAAAAATGTGGGGTGTTACATTCTTCCATCCTATAGGAAAATTTCTCCCCGAAATTTGGTAAGAGTAAAATTTTGTAATTCCTCGCATAATTCTATCCCAACACGTGTGTCTAATTTTGCAAACATCTATGTACTTGTATAGAGTGCAATACATCATAAAAATCCACGAATGCAATAATTTTCTAGGCGATATCTCCTATATGGATGCTGTTTTCTTGAACCTTTTAAAATTGTGAAGCACACATCCTAAATATACTTGCGATTTCTACACAAAAGCAATCTTTTGAAAAGCACAGTATCATTTCATCTAATTTTTTCCATACCCTTACTAAATAAGGGAGTAGCTCATCCAATTTCTGCATCTAAACTGTAAAAACCTAGAATTTTTGTCAAAATTTAATTTAGATATTTAATTAGTTTCCAAAAACATAATTCTCGCAGACTATGGAATTTGACCATGAAACTTACAACGTTGCGTTCGTTACAGAATTTTGGTCAACTTTTATGTTTGGAACATCGTGAATAGAGCCTGTTTGAAAAAAATTACGGATGAAATACGAAAACAGACTAAAAATAAATACAAGAGAATCTATAACAATTAAATACCATTTATAAACCTCTTTTGCTGGGCGAAAATGATTAGGATGGTCAACACTAGCGATCAACACGTTGTCGACCCCCTAGACATGAATTTGCCCAGTAGTGGCTAGGGTTGGTGGGTTTATTTTAAAAATAAAAGTTACATATACGGATAGATCTTTATTGAATTAAATCCAATGGTTAAGGGTCATTTCAACACCTATAAATAGAGGGTTAGACCCCAATTCCTTTGCATACAATTCTTAAGGCAATAGCGAAGGTCTGTCATTTCTCTCTTCTTCCAATCTCTTCTAAATCAAATCTAAACATATACAAAACTAAACAAATATATATATTAGAGAAGAATAGAACTAGATTCTTGTGTAAAATATATGGTGCTACGAAAGGCTTTCTTCCTTTCAAATTTCCTCCCTCTTTCTTATTTTCTTATAGATCTACAAATCTAAAAGAATCCCCTTTTTAAATAATTATAGATCTTTAAGGTTTTGGGAATTATAGGCTTAAAGGTTTATTCAGATTAGAATAGCTATCAGATGAGTGGGAAATTTATATACATCGTTTATTATTACCTGATTAATTTGTTTGTAATAGATCTGAAATGTATGTTAAAAAGTTTATTAGATTTGTTTATTGTTTTTGTCAAATCTAAATAATAGGTAATGGTTTGAACATCAGAATTTATAGGCTTATTTAGTTTATTATATTATTGCCTACAATTGTATTTAGGTTGTTGTGGTTATTCTATACACCTTAGATCTGGAAACTGTCCCAAATGCATTGTCAAAATTTTAATTTTATTTCAGATCCTAAGTATTGGTATTGATCTGCCTTTAGATATATAATATATATATAAAGAGAGAGAGATATTAAAAGATTGTGCCTATTTATGTTTGATATTGTTGGGGTTTTACTTGGTTATTGTAGAAATGCCTTTTTTTGTTTCAACGAAAAGGACATTTTTCCAAATCAACAAGAAATATGTTTAAAACAATTAGGAACGGATGCAAAAATTTACGTATATTTGTACATAGTTTACAACAACTGTTCCGAAAACATTTTTTTATTTTTTGTGATTTAAAATATGCATATATTTTATTTTTTATTATTTTGGGAAAATTTACAATAGCTAAATTTATTAACCTTTTTATGATGCCTTAGGAAATATGACCCTTAGGGTCATTTATGGCAGGTAACCTAGTTAATAATAATAATAAAAGAAATAGAAAAGGGGAATTAATGGGGATTAATTAGAGCAGTAAATATTATTCCAATAAAGAAATTTATAAATAAACATCCTAGGGTAGGAAGTTATAAATTCCTAGTTAATATAGAATTATTTTAATTTGAAATAGGAATTGGACTTAGTAACTTAATGATACGAGGTCAATTACCGTATTCGACAGAAATCTGCACTTTCCAACAGTCAGATATATGTGATGTAAGATATTAATTAACCATAGGAATCCATGACGATAGTTAATTACGTAACGAATGTTATTTATTAAAACAAGATTTATCTTAACTGCGAGGTTCCCACCACCCGTTCCAAACGAGGAAACCTTGAAAAACAAATAATTCATAACGTTGCCTGTTTTTGGGTAAAGATCTTAAAGTAGTTAGATCCACCCCTTAAAATATAATAAATGATCGTGTGGCTCACCTCCCCATAATCAAGAAGCATGAAATGGCTATTGGGTACAGGATTGGTAATTCCTACGTTAGTTCGCTCCCTTTTGGTAGTAAGTTATCGGGTTGAGGGTATGTCTGGGGATAAGGTATTAAGTGACCACTCTGAAGGTACCAAATGTTTTGCTATCCTACGAGAAGTATTGAGTGACTTAGGGTATTATCAAATAAGGCTATCTAGATAGTAACGAAGTGGTCCGCCAATGGGGGTCATAAATGGCGAGATATCACCTGCCTATCCTATAGGTAATAAGTGAATTCTTACCATCTATCATCTTATGCAGGGCACGATTTTACGCGTGAGTGGCAGAAGCCTTAAATTAGTAGGACTTACTAGATGGTGTCCTTTAATTTATATTAAGGTAGGATAAACCACCATATAAAGTATTAAGTGACCAATAGGTCCGTCTTGGGTCTTAAGTGATCGAAAGGATCCACCCTTACCTTATGTTGGTAGTGAGGTTTTAAGTGGCTATATATGAAATAAGTACCCTCTTTATGTGATAGCAATAAGTTAGTTGCCCGCCTCTTTGATCTTCGGAATGAGTCAATGGTGGTTTAAAGGCTTCATACTTATGCGTAAACGTTCTATCTTAGTATTGCGATATTGTTATGTTTATCTTAGGTTTAATAATTAGTCGTCATGAGTAAATCTCTACAAGGTTAGGTTAAAATTAATAGCCTTGTTAGATATATGTTTTGATTTTACCAAATAGAGTATATTTTTGTATTGTAGATAATGTTATACATTTTCTACTCACCAACGCTTGTTGTTCTGACCCCCTCCTCATAACAACTCTCAGGTTCATCTCAAAAAAGATAGGCCTTAGTAAGTGTTCAAGTTTGGTTTCGATTCTCGTTCTCTCATACTCGAAATCGATGCGGTGATGTGCCTTAAGGTAGTCGCCTTAGTTGGTATTTTTTATCTTATTTCGTTTGCGCTGTGAATTAGTTTTATTTTACTCTAATTACGCTCATGCTCATTATTTGCAGGTACCAGTTTTATACTCTCCACGCTTGGACGAGTTTGAGTTTTGATTTTTGCTGAAATTCGGGCTCGGAAATGTGTGGGGTGTTAAATTTGCTATCAAAGCTTGGGTTTAGATGATTAGAGGTATAAATAAATCAGGAATAGTGAGAGAACATACTCGATTTTCATTTCTATTTTATTCCTTTCGCCCTTCTTAACTCGACTTTAAATTATTTTGATAATGAGTTAGCCATTGTCCTATTTATGGGTTTTTAAAATGATCAAGAGTTGGAAATATTTTAAATTCGAGTATTCAGTTAACCCCGATTTACCCCACGATGCACTTGCATTTTTGTTTTCAAAAGCATGAGGGCAACATATGTTGCATTCCGTTGATTCGAGCTTGGTGACTGAACAAAAATCTAGATACAGCTTAGATAGTCGTGATTTCTTGTATTGGTTCTATTTGGGAGTTCCAGTCAATAATCTCTTCTTGGTCATAAACGGAAGATTCACCTAAACCTTATTTCATAACCTAGAAGTATAATTACGAGATATACCTATTGGATATTTCATCATATGAATTCAGACAATCTTTTGATAAAGTTATTCGTTTGAATCTTTGGTCTTATATTCGGAGGAATTTCAGTCTTTAAAACTATTTTTGAAATAAAAAGGGGTCTAAAAAATTTCAAACATTGGGTTTAGAGAAACTGTTTAATAAATAATTTTTAGAAATATAAATCTAACCATGTTTTGGATTATTGGTCTTGTATAATTTTAATAAACAACCAGTTTTGATAAAAAGAAGGAAGTTGGAAATGACATGGAGTACGGCTCAAAATTTAAAACTATCATTATATATTCCTTGTGATTTTTAATATTCCTCTTCTCATATGATTTATGGAAATTAACATAAATAACCTTTTCGAGAATTAAACTCTCGATAATTTAGAACATGACAGAGTTTTTCCAATTATAAATATAAATTATAATATAAAGTAATATATAGACCTATATTATGAGACCCTCAGTTTATGAGTATAGAAATTTATTACAAAAAGCTTTTAAAATTTTCTTGAAAGCGACCAAGGAAATTTCTATTCAGCTTGGGATATTTGATTTTGTAAATCGTTCATGTTGTTTATCAGCCAAGTAAAAGGAAAATACATTTTAAATTTATTTCATATTTCAAGATTATTTTTCTTTTTGGAAATTCGTTCGTTTGTAGTGTGGTCCCAGCCTTTTTGTTGAGATTACATTGAATTTTTTGAAATGGTTCGGAGTTTGACTGTGATCTATGATACCTCCATGATGAGGACAAGCATTTTTTTTGAATTCGCATCAAATCTTAAAAGATAACTTGGAACGATTAATATTTTAATCTGACCCTTATAGGTTTAAGGATTGAACATTATCCAAAGTCGGTTTAATACTTGACTCTTTAGAGTTATACGTGGAGTGGTCAACTAGTTGATGAGTTTTGGTACAACTTGAACAAAGACTCAACTGTAAAAGTTGCCTCCAAATTTCCCTCCTTAACCTCCACCCTTCATTCTTCCTTCCTCATCTAGCCGAACCATATCTTTATTCTTCTTCTCTTTCTTTTTTGCCGCCTCATCTCCTCCTTTTTCATGCTGGTTCACGCATTAGATGTCGCCCCTCTAATTCTCCCAGATCTGAACCCAATTTATTTTCTCTGATCATTTCTTAGCCCATAACACCTACTTGTGTTATCCGATCTTTCTCGTGCCATTTTAGTCTCATTATTAGGGAGAATACCATTTAGTTGGATCAGATTAAGCAAAGGTTTCATCATTTTAGGGTTAAGAGAATTTAGTCGTAGTTGTTGGACTTGCATTGGTCCTTTGCTTCAAATTTTTTTGTGTAGGTTCATGTTTACTTGCATCCTCCTTTGTCACATCTTGTCAAAAAATATTTTGACAAAGGAAATTGTTGTTTCAGAGGTGAAAATTGGGATATCTTTGGATGGCTTTTGAAGGAAAATCTCAATGGGATTTGTAGAGGCGTCTGTGTTGTGCGTGGACTTGAATCATCCTTGGTTAGACCAGCTTTGGAGATTTTGCAGCAAATCTCCTCTTCCCAAAATGTCATCTTTTGATTTTGGAAATCTTTATTCGAACTACCCATATAGATATATGATTCATTTAGCACATTGATCCAAAGACGGGAAGTTACGACTATATTTCCTTTATGCTGCGGGAATCAATCTTTTCTTTGATCGATTGCGTAACCAACATTTAGTACGTATCATATTTAACTTGGCTTGTTGTCCTTATGTGCTGTTTCGCAGAGTTTCTTTCTATGTTTTCAGCTATCCACTTTTGTTTTTAGAAAATATTTGGTGAATCTGCGTGAATGCCAGTTTGTGGTGGGTTTCTTTTATCGTTGCAAAATTTTCTCTTAGAAGATATTGTGATGTGGGAAACTCCAACAACACCAGCATTACCTGCAACACGAGAGTGAGCATTTTTCTATCATGATATGACTAGTCAAAGGTCGTGGAAATGGTTTGTGCTCCAGTACGGGGTAAGACTCTCGTTGTTATAGACAATGTTTTGAAGTTTTGGTGTTGTCGTCTATGTTCTTTCCCTTTCCAGCAAATTTCTCTTGGCCTTGTGGTAATTCGTGCTTCTGACTATTAATGTTGTTGTCTCTATAAATCGCACGACGATTAATGAGATTCTATATTTAAAATATATTGTGCCATTCGCGCTTATCCATTTGAGTGGAATCTAATTTTCTTATCTAACTAACAGTTGTCTTAAAGCGGGAAAGAAGCACTACAAGAAAAACAGCATATAGTGATGGCTGAATCCTGTAACACCCCACCTCCGCCAATGTCACTCTTGCAAGTACACTGGCTTTGGAGGGGCGTTAAACGAGGTAAACATGCATGCAGATATCACAAGACAGAACATATAAGTAAAACAGAGTAAGTAAAGCAGCGGATAAAATTACTATTTCAAAACCATAGTCAAGTTACATCAAAGTACTTAGTTATAATTTTCCCAACAAAACAAAGTCTAGAAAAACATAACTGAAAACTGGAAATAACATAAAGTAAACTATCCCCAAAGTAGACGTGGTAAAGCCATAGCGAGCTCAGGTCCAAACCGTACGTGAGCTATCCAGTAAGCAAGCTAAAGATCCAAGCTAGGTGCTAGTATTCCCACCATGAGAACCTGGGGGGGGGGGGAACGGAAGAAAAGAGGCGAAAGAAAACGGGTCAGTCAAAAAGACTGGTAAGTCCTACCTACTATTAGTATAAAAACTAATAAAGTTAACTGGACATGTAAAGCAGAGATGAAACATAGGATGATAACTGGCATGGTGAAAAGTTAACAAGATAGATCAAGTGTGGCATCGCATATACAAGGTTAAGTGTGTACCAGTATTCCAATCCATGTCAAGTATAAACAAGAAATGATCCCTTGGCCCAAAGCTGGCCCAACATCATGAGGTGACCTAAATCGAGGTGCAACTACTCGGTCTAGTCGATCGGCTCCCTATAAGCCTAACTCGTCGTGTATCGGTGTCATATGGCTTAATCATGGAATGTAGTTAACTGTGCAAGGTCCACCCTAGGGTGTATCCAGCCCTATGGTGTAGACCACAGACACAATTCAAGCATGCACAGTCTAAAACTACTAGTGCCCATGCTCAACTCCAGACTTAATGTGCACGACCATGGTCCGCCTGAACAACCGGTGTACCATTCAGCCGTCTCTTTTGGTCTCTTACAATCAGTCCAGTAATCGTGCCCCACCCTAGCCTAGTCCAGGGTATCCAGATACTCCCAAGTGGGTTACTGTTGAAAAGGACCTCGTAACTAGGATTTCAAGCGGGTTAAGTGTGGTTAACCCTATCCTAACCATGTATTGAGTCGGTCAAGTGTATCCAAGCAGTTCATGACTTAACCCTATCAATACATCGTGTTTAATTGGTTAAGTATTCAAGTAGTCCATGACTTAACCCTACCAACCCATCGTGTTTAATTGGTTAAGTATTCAAGTGATCCATGACTTAACCCTACCATGTGGCATTAATTAACTTAATGCTCTCCAACCTCTCACATCAGACTTTGTTGTGGTTACTAGTTAAGCCGGGCGGGTCCGGGTAGCTTTACACCACAACCTAGTTTAACCTCGGGTTTCAAGCGCGATGTGACCAACTACTCACATTGTGTCCTATTGTTTGTAGCCACTAGTTAAGCCGGTCGGTTCCGGGTAGATTTATGCTACAAACTCAACCCAACCTCGAGTTAGCCACTTTCATGTTTTCTACATGTCATGTCCACGTTCATGTTTTCAAGCATAAACACATGTCAAACTTTCATGTCATATTTTCAAGTCATGTTTTCATGTTATTTAAGTTTGCCCAATTACCCATAACGTATTCCCATCGCACGCAAATTCACATCAACACAAATCGATCAAAGAAGGAACATGACAATATGACAAGGTAGGCATAAGATGGCAAAGTCTATCACAAGTTAAACATGGTGATATTTGAGGCCAAAAGGGGTTCAACATACTAGCATATGGCCTCAACATGTATGATAGCATAAAAGGTGACTTGGCCTCAAACATATCAAATAGCATAAGGGTGATTTGGCCACATGCATGCATAATAGCATAAGGGTGATTTGGCCACAAGCATGCATAATAGCATAAGGGTGATTTGGCCACAAGCATGCATAATAGCATAAGGGTGATTTGGCCACGAGCATGCATAATAGCATAAGGGTGATTTGGCCATAAGCATGCATAATAGCATAAGGGTGATTTTGCCACAAGCATGCATAATAGCATAAGGGTGATTTGGCCACGAGCATGCATAATAGCATAAGGGTGATTTGGCCACAAGTTAAACATGGTGGCATATGAGGCAAATGTGTTCATAAACTTGCATATTACATTATAAGCCTCTAAACATGCATGATAGCAAACTTTAGCAAAATAGTTGAACATGGTCATACATGACATAGGATGATAGCTAGTGATTCGCATATAACATCGTATGCAAGATAACATAAGGGTTATGAGAGTTTCTATGTTGCTTTATGCAACATTTCAAATCAAAGGTCATAGCTTTCTATGCACAAAGTCAAGGTGATAGCTTTACAAACATGCATAGAATAAATCTATGCATAACATGATAGAATCAAAGCACAAATCATACTTAGGCCCAAACTCAAACTTGCAACATGTCATATTTAACTTCATAGTTAGAATCTAAGAGTAGAATAGGGCTTACAATGCTATGAAGACTTATAAAATAAAATAAGATTGAGACGAAGCCACTAGCAATTCTAAAAACCCCCAAATGAATACAAGCTAAAAGTTGTCTTGAGAAACAAGAAGCTCCTTTGATTTGTATGAAGAAAGATCCTTGTTTTGATGAAGAAAGGTGGCTCTTTTACTAGCTTAGGACACTCAAACTTTCATGAAGAGGATGGAGGCCATGATATGAAGGTGGAGGCCATGATTAGGAAACATTTTGGCATAGTTTAGTTGTAGGAATGATTTGTGTTGATTTAGGCTAGGTATTAGGGCCTTTTTATAGAAGATTAGGTTAGTTTAGGCCATAGGATTAACCCTAATTCAGATCTGAGCCATTAAAATCCGTCATCAGCCTCCAAACATGTCTTGAGGAACAAGTCAGATGCACCCAGGCCAAATTGGCCGACCACCCAAGTCGACAGGGGTGTCGACTAGGCAGTCGACACCACCTGGGGTGTGTCGACTCCCAAGTCGACTCCCCAGTCGACTTGGGGGTGGCGGGAATTTTTCCCGCCTGTTCTGCTTGGCTGAATTTGAATTTTGAATTCAAATTTGAACTGTTTTTGAACATGAAATTTTCTAAAAACTTTGATGGGCCATAACTTGGTCATACGGACTCCGATTTTCGAAAACTCGGACTCTATTTCGTGTATTTTTTTCGAGACGAACGCAATAGCACAGCCCGTTTCCCTTGATTCAGATTTTTTTCATTTAATTCTGCCTTGGTTTATGTTATAGCATGTTATTTAAAAATACGGGTTGTTACAAATCTGCTTCTAATCCGTCGCTAAATTGGCCTTAGCAACGGATTTCCCACATAACACAGTGGTCGGTAAAAACCATGACGGTAATTGTGTCAGATTTAGCAACGGAATTTAACATGAGTTTTCCGGCAGTTTTTCGTCATTTTACTATTTATATAATAAAAATATATTTTATTTATTAATTTAATTTAAATTTATTCACCAACTATTTACTGACGGATAAGTATTTTCAAATAATTTATTATTTATACAAAAACATCGGCAAAACCTTGCTAATTAGCAAGGGATTAACGAAAAAATATTTTTCCGAACTATCTTTTTTCTGTAGGTTGTCCGTCACTAATTCTCTTTCTATTCTACCAATAAACATTCTATTATATATGATTTTTTACACCAGTTTCTGGTAGTTGTAAAAATTATCTTTACAACTGCTTTGTGTATTATGCTAAATTCTGCAACTATTTTTGGCTACGATTCAAAAAGTGCAAAAAATAAAATTTTAAACACATTTTGCACAAAAGATTAGCATAAACAATGCAACAAGATTAAGAATACAATATAAAAAAAATCAAGTATTACACTACAAGAAAAGTATATCACAAATGATTGCACTATATAAATTACTTCTTTTGTGTAATGTCCCGTAAATCCGTACTATAAGAGTTGACTACATACATCATACATCTAACCCAAATATCATGAAAATACAAATCAATTTTTTTTTTGAATTAAAAAGGTAGATGAAGAACAGAAACACAACACAGAATCTCACATCGCCGCAGAATAAAATATAATATATAACAACTTTGGAAATACAAAAGTTGACTGTATATACATAACATTATCATCAGAGTACAACACTTACAGTACAGCGGAAATAACACTAGATAACTAACGCTAAAGCCTCCTGCTCCAAGATCCTCCAAGAATATCTGGAAATACCTAAACTACTAGACCGTCCGTACAAATTTGGGCACCCAAGAGTTTAGGGAAAACATAGAAAAATAAACTCCGGGTCAGTCATAGGGCTGGTATGAGTAAACAGTTTGAACAGCTTGAGGAAATAAACGATATCTCATAATACCATGCCGTATAACACGGAATGGATTTTTCCATTATGAGAATCCAAAATAATCTTTATATCAAACTCTTTTGATATTATAATAGTGTCTAAATCAAATAAATAACAATTAGCGGAACGCTTGCATCGTACGTTCCACATATATAATATACAATCAATACCGCAAGCACTTATTGCGTAATTAATTTCCAACTACGACGAGGTATGGAACCACCTTATGCTAGTGTACTCTAAAGAGGAATACACTGGGTTCAACAAGAACATCTTACAACCCAGCCACACATGACCGACCACTTATTTCGCTTGAGTGTATCAAATGTATATCACCAACGGTTGGGATCAACAACCGTTTTCCCGAATGGGACAACATCGAAATAAAATAAGGAATTGAATGAATCTCTAGATAGGTGATAATACACCCTAATAGGAGCTAACCACATAGCCATGCTGCCTGCCCGATTTTTGTCATTTCCCGTTTGTTGAAGCCTGAGGCTACGCTTACTTGCCATTCATTGATAACACAATCACTTTGAATGCCACATTGTCAGATCCGTTAATCATTAATTGATTTGCACAAATATATTCTGGATATTATGCTAAGGGAATAAATCCGTTGCCACCATATATATTTGTACAGTCCAAAATGTGATCACTGGAAATATTTTGTCAGACATTCGTCCATACACGTTCGCTCTGGGACGGAACGAAACCGGAGGCACTATTCCGTACATCCATCCTAGGCAATCTCTACCTAAGACTTATACAATGGCCCTTGCACTTTACTCCGTCTTCAATATATTCAGCATACTTGGTTTACAACGCTTATGCCAATACAGAGTGGTTCTTCGGATAAAAATCCAACCGGTCTCTCCATATTAACAACGTTAAAATGGTCAAAAACTTTAATAGTCGGTGATTTAACTATCAAATGAAAAATGTCCGTGTACACACAACGATCTTATTTCCAAATGGAATTATCGATCAAATCATCAAACATATATATATTTCCTTATTTTCTATGTTTAGAAAATATTTGTTATTAACACTGGAAAACATTTCCATATATCGCTTTCTTTTATTTCCTGTACTTAGAAAATATCTTCTATTTATAATTGGAAAATATTCTAATTACTTATCTCTTTTCCAACTCATTTATTTCTATACTTAGGAAATATTTATTATTCTATTTCCAACATACACTTATTTGGGTTAAAACGGATGTTGTGTAAAACATCGTTACGACAACCCAAATACTGTATTTAACTAAATCTTATTCAACATTGACCTTCAAGCCTGAATCTTACTATTTATCTGTTAATAATGACATCAATCAAGTTAGGGTATAACTACCTCTCAGACCCTGATTGAATAACATTCATAACGTCAAAACAGACAAGACTACTTACTCGAATAATCAGTACCATACAAACCAATTATTCCATTTTTAAACATGTACATGCTTCTCTTTTTATTCTTACAACATTTTATTCATAGATTTCTTTTTTGTTTACACTATTCTATTTTTAAGTTCGTTTCCTTATCGAATTCTATATATATTGATATATAGATTTCTAGTTATCAAATTTTCTTAAAAATATTCTAACTCCTTAAATTTCCGGAAAAATTCCATAACCTCCTTTGTATGGGGTTACCGGAAAAATTCAAACCTTGCCACACAAGCCGTCTCCAATCAAAAAGAAAAAGAAACAACCGAGCAGTTTGCCGATACGGCGCATAAAATCTCATATTCTATTTAAATACATACCTTTTTGTCGAGCATTCTATTTATATTTCTTCTAATACTTCATTCCGAACCTGTCTCATGTATATCCATACATTTCTAATTCATTTCAACTTAAGACACTTGTTTTAATTCAACTCGTTGATAAATTCGTTAATTAACACTTTTGCCTATTTCACTTTCACAATTTGAATATAACATGCTCAAAAATATTTCAACTTACTTATAAACTAATTTAATTCTAATTTCAATTCAAGTTCCATATTCGATTTCGAATATGGATTCACAAAACTCATTTACTTTACTTGAGTTCATATTTATGTTATAACTCAAGTCTGTATTTTTCTAATGGACACTCGGATTTTATTTGCTTAAAATCGTTTTATTTACTTAAATGAACCGTTATAGTTTTTTATAACAATTATGCCGTTGTTTTTCTGAAAAATTAATTTTGACATAACTCAAAACCTATACGACGAAATCCAGATTTTTTTCTTCCATTAGAAAAATATCATTCAATCGGTCCCGATGATTCTTGTTTCAAGGAATTCCGATTTCAATTGAGTTCTATATACTCAATTGAAGTTCGAAACACCAATTTACGAACTACCGCACCGCGGCGAGTTCATTTTAATTATTTTTAATATATAAACGTTTAGCTTCCTTTATATATAAACTCTTACTTCATTCTAATATATTCCAATATATATTAAAACAATTTTCCCAATTTCAACTTATATTTCTGATTATCCTTATTTGTCGATTATTTCACTACTTATTTATAATTTCATTTATAACTCCATCCTTTATACTACATTCCAATTCCTTTATAAATGATATATAAAGTTCGATATAATCGAATTCTAATTATAAATCCTTAGATTTATCTCTCTTCATTTTATATTCCAAATTCCGAAATAAAAACCTGTCATCCCCCTTTTGAAACGATTCTCAATTCATTTTTATAAATTCATACTTGAATTTAAACTTCTAAGTTATCTAACGATAATTTATCTCACTAAGTTATAAACATCGTTTATAATTTAACTTCCTTGTTTTATAAAGTTAAAACAAGTTTCCATTTCGAAATATATTCAAAACCAAAATCTTATTTTGGAGTATTCTCTTTATCAACACTTATCTACATAAATATAGATAAGTGTTCTCATGTTTTATCTCAGTTTCTTTTAATATAATTTAAATATCCTAATTGGGAATAATCTATTTTTTAAATCTGACATAGTCGAATTCAAACATAAATCCTAAGGATTTATTGAACTTCATTTATATTCCGAACTCCAAAATAAAATCTATCGTTTATTATTTAAAACGATTCTTAATTCTCTTTTTAAACTCACATTTGAATTTAAATATTTAAATTATCCAAATGAATTTTTTTTTTATTTACAAACACCTTTTATTTTACTTGTTTATATATTAAACAAGTCTTGCTTTCAAATTTCATTTGAAATAAATATTTCTACCTTGGAAAAATAAATTTCTCTTTTCAAATTCACACTTGTATTTTTTTTTTCGAATTATCCAATGATAATTCATTTCACTTCATTTATAAACTTCATTTATAAATGAAATGCTTGTTACCATTATCCAAAACAAGTTAATATATCAAGTCCATTCAAAACTCAAATTCTATTTTTAGAAAAATAGAATTTTCCTTTTAAATCTTTAAATTCCTTTTCACGATTTTTTTAAATATCAACATTTAGGCCCAGTGGTATTTAAACATACAAAACACCTAATTTAACAATCATAGGTTTTTAACATAGCATATATGATGATATATATGAAAACAGACAATAAATAAATTTGAGGGATCCAGTTGGATCACTCTAATCTGTTTTCCTACATCCACAGACGTTAGCACATAAATAATATCATCCTGCTTTGAGGAAGGATATCGCGGTATAGAAGGTCATCCACTAATATATATTTGTGGGGCACATAGGGAAATCATCCGCTAATGATACCGCGGGCATCCGCTAATGATACTGCGGGAATCCAACCACCAAACCAATATATATATATACACACACACACACACCCCAAACCTAAATAACTAATGTATATTTTATAGCCACAATAATATTGCAATGCATACAAACAAATCAACAATTTATTTTTAAATGCTAAAAATAAATTAAAGAGCGAGATTTACTCACTGTAATTCTTTATTTGTTGAATACCCTGTTTAAATTCCATATTGTAGCATCCATGAATTTATCAAGCACCTAAGGTAATTTATTTATTGATTAAACCCTATTTATTTAAATTAACTTAGTAAAATAATTAATCCATGTATTTTTAAATTAAAGAAAAACATATACCTTGTTGTCTATTCTAATTTAAAATTCATAGAGCAAGTTCCTTCTCCTTTCACCATGTCTGCAACTTTAAACTCGCATGTTCTTCCTCGCAACTTCTCTAATGCAAGCTTCAATTTCAACCTTACAGCGACATCTTCCATCTCCCAGAAACACAATAGCTAAACATCACTTGATTATCACCATGAGTTGCAACTTTTGTTTACTGTGCGACACTAAGTGCCGTGACATCCCAAAACTCATCGAAATCCCAAAATCCGATACCCAGCTGCTCCATGATCCATCGTTCACTGATCAAACTCTACTGATTCAACTACTGAACGAATCACCCCAAACACCACTCCTGTTATCGCGACATCCCGCTATACACAGTGGAAATCTTCAACTTCATCTTCTATGTCCACTCATCGCGATTTGCAGCTAAGGCTTGAAATAGTTTAGCCGATTAACTCTTCTCCTAAATCAACCACGAATGCCACACATCCGCTGCCAATTGTGACTTTCCCGACTTCGTACTGTTACAGGAAGCGACATCCAAACCCCAGAAAAAGGTGCGACATCAATTTACCCATCGCAAACTCGTTTGAACCCCTTTAGGAATCTAATGCCATCCCCTACTATATTTCCAAAATCGTGAAGTTGGTTCCCATCCCAGAAGCTCGAATCCTAAACGCTACTCAAATCGAACTTCCCATTCGCACTCGAACGATGTTAGGATGAAGCGCGAGCCTTCGAAAGACATAATAGATTGAAGAACTCAAATGACCGAGCCTCACGAACCAAAGTTCAGGATTTTTTTCATTGATTTGTTTTGGATTTCTTCGATTGAATTTAGAAGAAAGGGGGCTTCGAATTTTATAAGAAGGATTCATGATTTTGAGGGGAAGAAAAGAGGGCCACATTTGTTTATGTTTTACGGAAGAAATGATGAAGATGTGGTCATATAAGGGACGAGTATTTAATTTGAGCAACGTGGTCATACACGGGACAAGTATTTTTATTTTTATTTGTTTTTGAATCGGTATCCTTTAATTAAAATACTCCATGATTCTGAACTCCTTTCTGAACCCTACAACTGACATTTCTAGGGTTATTCCTATATTCTGTACCCATTGGAACAGGTTCCGATATCTCATTAGATTGTCTTGAGAAGATATTAATTTAAACCGATATAAATTAAATTTCAAACCAATAAATTCTTCGATAATAATTTAATATTATTATTCTAATTTATACAGGAGTTTGTATTGATCATCTAAACTGTTTTTATTTAGTTTTAAGTATGAATTAAACAAGATTAGTTTTCGTATTACAATTATCCAATATACTTGATATTAAATCGAATATTAAATCGATAACTCAATATAAAATTCTATTTATATTTTGAACTCAATATTTAAATATGTATTAAATATTTAAAATTAGTTAACCGAAAACTTGGGTCATTACAATCTTCCCCCCAAAGAATTTTGTCCCCGAAATTACTAAGTTAGGAAAAGTGCTACAAACCCATTAACTTTTCAAAATCTTACTTATTTTAAAATTCAATATTTCATAATTCAACCAAATTCAGTTCTGCCAAATCTTTTGGTTTACATTCATTTTATTTGAACAATCAATATATTTACTTCATAAAATATTTTCCAACTTCCCAGGAAAAAATTCCAAATTCTAGTTCTGAATCAAATTTTAATTTTTTTTCACTTGTATATATTTCATTCATATACAAGTTCTAATTGGTTATTTATAACCATTTCAATTTTATCTTCCCATTTGATTATAATATTAACATCCAACTAACCATATATTATAATAATTTCAGAAAATTATTCTTTTTCTCTCAAAAATATAATTTTTGGGTAAAATTATTTCATTTACCTACCTTAAAACAATATCATGTCCAATTTTCAATTCAAGTGTTTAGGAATTCCTATCGACTTCTGGCGTCCCATGATTCGATTAGAATTCATAAACCACTCAACAGACTAACTGTTAGCCTACTTTGTGAACTAGGCAACACAAAGTCAAGAAATTAGAAGATGGGTAAATGAAGGACACTCTTTTTTACGCTCGGTTCGGATCGAAGTTACTGGAGCAAAAGCAAACCAGGAGCAAGACAACGAGGGAAGGAAAGCGTTGGGATCGGAGGAAGTGGGGCCGATCCGATCCCCATATGATGGTTCATCCAAGCCGAACACAGAATCATTGGTTGCATCACTCCACGTTCTCCTAAATAATCGGGACTGTTACACCCACTTTATACCCACGATGGCCACTAACTTGATGTGCTGGCAACACCAGAACTCATTCGATCCCGAAATTCATGGAATGGAGGACACGTGTACCCGATCCGAACCGAATTCTGGAGAAGTTTCCACCTATAAATAGACCCCCAAGGGTCGTTTGAAAGGATCTTTTGGCACTCTAAGAGTTCGAACATCTTTGAGAACCGAATTCCAGCATTCCCAAACAATCCAAATCATCATTCAAAGTATATTTTGAGATAATTGAGTGAATGTATATGAAAAATAAGTGAGATTGAGTGAATATCTTATTGTATTTTCATCTACATCATCAAGCAAAGTGATATAAAGTGGACGTAGGCTCTTTAACACCGAACCACTATAAATCCCGTGTCTTTTTTCTGTTTTTGATCTCATTTTATTGTAATGTCAGTCAATTTGGGTGTTAGAACCATTTTTTGGTCTAACATTTTGGTGCTTTCGCTAAGAACAATTTGAATTCTCTGTTTTTCTGGATTATCGTTCTACTTTTTGGACTGTTGAGTTCAAAGAAGTTAATCCCCAATTTTCGATGTTTTTAAGTACTTGTTGGTTGATTTTTGAAGAATTATGACTAAAGGAAAAGGCAAGGAAGTTCAAACCAGTCGAGGGAATGAAGTTGGTGAAGATCAGCAAAACCCGGTCGTGATGAGGTCTCGTGGGCAAAGCTCAGGAGCGGATCGGACTGGCTCAGGAAATCCAAACCGATCGCATAGGGAGAGCACTGATCCGAACTGAGTAGAAGACGTTGAAGAGGTGCACTCCCCCAACCCGAACCGATCCGGCCAGGTTACTTTGCTCTGATCCGATCCAACACTAGGTGATGCTGGAACCTCTACTCGAGTCCCTCCAAATGCCCCGACTCCAGCCACCAGGATCAATGTCCAGATCAATCCATCTGCGCCTGTCACCCAAGGAGATTTTTCGTGCCTTCTCGACATGCTTGAGAGCACTATGGAGGCTATGAGAATCCATGAGCGCACCAATCTTATGATGCAAGAGAATATGAGAATCATGAGTAGGGAAATTGGCGAGCTCCGCAGGCAGAGAACCCCTTCCCCAGTTCACCACACTGCAATGGATCAGTCTTCTTCTTCTGTAGAAGAACGGCCTCGTGAAAGAAGGCCGGTTGAACGACCTCAGAATTTGGAACAAATGACTTTCGGATCTCTGGGATCCCGCGAGGACGCTGCTCATGTGCTAGGACCAGATGACCCGAGCTTGAGAGAGCCTATGATATTACCAATGCAAGGATCCCATGTTTTGCCTAGAGATCCTAACCTCACCAACCCCACTCAGGGACAAATGCTTCAGCCCCTTCCTCCCGAGATTGACCGGGAACGTAGTGAACAAAGCAGAGTAGAATCCACTAGAAGAAGGAGGGTGTCCCCTGATCAGGAGCCAAGAGGAAACCCGAACATCAGAGCCAGGGAGCCTGAACGGCCCTTGACCAATGCTGATGTATGGGCTATGGTACACCAGAACATGTCTAAGAGTCAAAACTACACTAATGAAGATTATGGTATTGAGCGAAGCCATACTCCCTTTACTGATGACATTCTTGACTTTCAGTTCATTCGACGTTTTAATTTGCCACAGATGGACAGATATAATGGCAGAACTCACCCGGGACAATATTTGATGTGATACGCATGGCTTATGAATGCTGCCGCTGCCCATGATGCTGCGAAGTGTAAGGCTTTCCCGATTTACTTATAAGACGTAGCATTACTATGGTTTACCTGACTTCCTCCTCGATCGATATCGAATTTCAAAGAACTAAGTGGATGTTCTATGAATCAATTTTGACTTCATGCCCAAAAGTCTAAGAATGTTATCGAATTATCGAGAATTATGCAAGCGTCGGGTGAGTCCTTGAAGTCGTATCTAGACCGTTTCAATTTAGCTGTGACAGAAGTCAGCGACCCGCATGAGCCTACCATCTTGATGGCCTTAATGGAAGGAGTTGATCCTGATTCAGAGTTTGGAGATTATCTTTCTGGGAAGCTGCCTCCCACAAGAGAGTTGTTTTAGGAGAAGGCCAATATTCAGTTAGGAAGCAAAGGCAAACAAAAAAAGGAAGTCCGGAGTGGCCTCAAAAGAAGCTGTTCAGAGTAATGTTGCCGTAAAGCAGTCTGGAGAAAGCTCTGGGAAAGTTGAAGTGAATGTTGGAAACAAGAATGGAAATAATAATAATGGAAATGGAGGCAACAACAACCATAATGGGAATGGTAATAGGAGAAACAGGAACCGAGGAAGTAATTCTGACAAAAGACCCCAGTTCCATACATTTGAAAACTATTCACCGTTGAATGACACGTTAGAGAACATTTATTTGGACACGTATAATGTTTTGCAATATAAAAAACCGCCGCCACGAGATTCGATAGAGAAAGAAATTGCTACCGGAAAATTTTGTTTATTTAATGGAACTCATGGACATTCAACGAACGAATGTCGACACTTGAGAGATGTAGTTGAGAAGTTGTTGCGTGAAGGTAATTTGGATGAGTATAAAGCTGCCTCAAGAGACAGGGGGCAAGGAGGACAGGCCCCAAACCAGAATCAGTCTACTCCCAAGCCTACAACGCAACAAAAAGGCAAAGGGATTGTCATTAACACCATAGTAGGTGGATTCCATCCGGCTATCCACAGTTTCAGAGCAATGGACCAATACGTTAATGCAGTTAAGCACATAGATGTGGACGAGTGCGATGATTTGGAAGATATCACCCCTGTGAAACAGCAAAAGACAATGTTTGATGATGTAGTGTTCCATAGCAGAGACAACACCGGAATCCAAACACCTACCGAAGATCCGTTGGTTATTACCACTACCATTGGGCCGGCGCTGGTTCATAAGGTACTAGTGGACAACGGAAGCTCTGTCAACATTTTTTTTAAGAAGTCGTTTGATCAGATGAGACTCGAGTCTGGAGATTTGAAGCCCTGTGAAGGTTGGATCTGAGGCTTCAATGGGGCATCGACAGCTCCAATGGGGTATATAGAATTACCCGTAACATTGGGACAAGGGGATTGTCGAAGAGTACGAATGCTTCAGTTCGTAGTGCTAGATATAGATTTGCCCTACAACGCATTTTTAGGAAGGCTTGTCCTTGCAGAGTTCAGGGCTTGTATTGCACCGTGGTGCTTATTGCTAAAGTTCCCAACTGAAGCCGGAACAGGAGTAATGAGAGGAGATCAAGTCTCCGAACGAGCTTGCTATATTATTGAATTAAAGATGCTGATGAAGGGACTCAACATCGAGACTAAAGGTACCTCACCTTCTCCAAAGGAGTGTTCGGCGTAGCAATTAGAGGGATCAGCCCCAAAGGAGTTGCCCAAGGGAATGCCCGAAGACCTGAATCCCTGAGAAGATGAGGAACATGAGGATAGGAAGGCAACTCCTAACGAAACGACAGTGGATATACCCATTGATGAAGCTGATCCAGCAAAAGTTTTGAAGATTGGATCCCAGTTGGATCCGCACCAAGCCAAACAAATGGCTAACTTTCTGAAGGCGAACCTGGATGTGTTTGCCTGGACCCACGCTAACATGTGTGGGATATCACCATCCATCATGAGTCATTCGCTGAGTATAATCCCAAAACACCCACCTGTAAAGCAAAAGAGACGTGTGCTGGGCCCAAAGAGGTCGACAGCTCTGAAAGAAGAAGTGGAGAAGCTGAAAGAGAACGGATTTATTAGAGATTCGACATATCCCGACTGGATATCGAATCCTGTTTTGGTAAAGAAGTCAAATGGAAAGTGGCGGACATGTATTGATTTTTCAGACTTGAACAAAGCCTGCCCGAATGATAGCTTCCCACTCCCCAGAATAGACCAGCTTGTGGATTCGATGACGGGACATGAACTTCTTTCTTTCATGGATGCATATTCCGGATACAACCAGATTCCCATGCATGTGCCCGATCAAGAGCACACGAGCTTCATTACAAATATGGGGTTGTATTGCTATGTGGTTATGCCGTTTGGATTGAAAAATGCTGGAGCTACCTACCAACGCTTGGTGAACATGATGTTTTATAACAAAATAGGGAAGACTATGGAGGTTTATGTGGACGATATGCTCGTCAAATCAAGACAGTCCTCCAGCCATACGCAAGACTTGGCAGAGATGTTCGGTATCCTACGAAAGTATCAGATGAAGTTAAATCCTTTGAAGTGCTCGTTTGGGGTGGCATCTAGAATGTTTGTAGGTTTCATCATGAGCTATCGAGGGATTGAAATCAATCCCAGTCAAATAGCAACGATAAGGAACATTGAGAAACCAAGGAGAATAAAAGATGTCCAAAGTCTTGCTGGGAAAGTAGCCGCGTTGAGTAGATTTATCTCCAAAGCAACAAACAAATGCATCCCGTTTTTTGACTTGATAAAAAGGGGAAAGAAAAATTTCGAATGGACTCTAGACTGTGTTGAGGCCTTTCGAAATCTATTGGACTTAGTAGAGAGACCACCGATTTTGTCGAAGCCAGTGGATCATGAAGAGCTGTTTGTTTATCTAGCAGTATCGGCTCACGCCGTTAGCATTGCCTTGGTCCGGGAAGAAGACAAGGTGCAAAGGCCAGTATATTACGTAAGTGAGAAATTGGCAGCTGCAGAACGTAACTACCCACGGATTGAGAAGCTTGCTTACAGCCTTCTGATCACCTCTCGAAAACTTCGCCGTTATTTTCAAGCTCACCCAATAACCATATACACTGATCAGCCTCTGAGACAGGTGTTGCAAAGACCCGAAGCATCGGGACGGTTGATCAAGTGGAATATTGAATTAAGTTAGTTTGATTTAAATTTTCAGCCGCGGAGATCGATTAGGAGGCAAGCTCTGGCTGACTTTATAACAGAGTTCACAATTCTGGAGGAAGAGATGATCAATGACAAGGTGGTCAAGTCAGAGGAGGAATTAAAATTAGATCCATGGAAGTTGTACACAAACGGAGCCAAGAACGACCGAAGGTCCGGAGCTGGAGTCGTCTTAGTTACTCCTGAAGGACGATCGTTATATTATGCTCTGCGACTAGAATTTTCAGCGACCAATAATGACTCTAAATATGAAGCCCTGATTGCCAGGCTGAAACTTGCTAAGGAATTCGGAATAAAGGCATTGGATATATTCTGCGATTCCAAAATAGTCGTCTTCCAAGTGCGAAAGGAGTTTGTGGCCCGGGGACCTCGACTTATTACCTATCTCGGAAAAGTGGAGGAGCTGTTGAGTAACTTGGAACGGTATAACATAACGCATATCCTAAGAGATGAAAACCAGAAGGCAGACCGGCTATCGAAGCTGGCTAGTTCCGACAATCCGGAGGAAACCGAAATGGTTCCAATTGAGATGTTGGGATCGCCAAGCTTTGAGTCAATGGAAATTGAATTAGCTTTCGAAGAAGAACCGGAGAGGGAGTTGTGGATGGCCCAATCAAGAATTTCCTTAGAAATGGAGTACTCCTGCCAAAGAAGAGTGTGAGGCGAGCCATAGTTCGCAAAGCTACCAGATACATCCTTCAAGATGATACCCTTTATCGGCAAGGATTTTCTATGCCCCTGTTATGATGTATAGCGCACGACGACATCAAGCGTGTACTAAGAGAAGTACACGAAGGTGAGTGTGGAGATCATACGGGGGGTCAGACTTTAGCAAAAAAGGTATTGCGGTATGGGTATTTCTGGCCCACTATTAATAAAGATGCAGCTGATTACTCACAACGCTGCGACAAATGCCAGAGGTTCGCCAAGATCTCCAGAGCACCACCGACCCAGCTCAAATCGATGGTGAGTCCATGGCCGTTTTCCGTGTGGGGAATTGACATCATCGGAGTTCTACCGATTGCCAAAGGAGGAGCGAAGTATGCAATAGTCGCTGTGGACTATTTTACTAAGTGGGTGGAAGCTGAGCCCTTAACCAAAATCACAACGAGAAAGGTGATAAGTTTCATGGTTAGAAATATCATATGCCGATTTGGGATTCCAAGGACCATTATAACTGATAATGGAACCCAGTTCGATGGTGCCGAATTCAGAAATTTCTGCCAGAAATACAAGATCGACAAGCGGTATACTACAGTCGCCCATCCGCAGTCGAATGGGCAAGTAGAAGCAATAAATAAAGTCATCAAGACCATCCTCAAGAAGCGATTGGAACGTGCAACAGAAAAATGGGTGGATGAATTGCCCTTGGCTTTGTGGGCATATCGGACAACGTTTAAGACAACTACCGGTCATACTCCTTTCTCTCTCTCATTTGGCTCAGAAGCAGTAATCCCGGTAGATCTTGAAGTTACCTCTCACAGGGTGACATATTATGACCAGATGACGAATCGGGCACTCCTCCTCGAGTCCCTTGATGAAATCGAAGAGAAAAGGGACGAGGCAGACTTGCGTGCATCAAGACATCAACGTCAGATGGCACGCTATTATGACAAGAAAGTTCGTTTTAGAACCTTTGAACCAGGAGATTTGGCGCTAAAGCGAGTTTTTCCATCCCTTCCTCACCTCGGTCCAAAGTGGGAAGGACGATTCGTCATCCAACAGAAACTTGAGACAGGAGCCTTCAAGTTAACGACCGTAGATGGCGAAGAAGTGCCTAGGGCTTGGAAAGCCCAACACTTGATGCGATATTTGAATTAGGGATGTTGTATTTTCTTTTATTTTTCTTATGAACCCTGTAAAAAGGCACGACTTGCCTTAGAAAAGTCTGTTAATACGAACAAAGGACTATAAAGTGGATGTAGGCTACGACTTAGCCGAACCACTATAATAATATCGTGTGCCATTTACTTTCCTGCATTATTTATATCTTCAACTATTATTCTATTGTGACTGTGGAATACGAGATATTAAATTAAAATATGGAAAGTTGGAGATGGCTTATATGCAGGAACAAACACAACGATTGTTTGTACAATAAGATATAAAAGAATGGGAAGATGACATTCTTAACTCTAATTCTCAAGAATTGAGAGAGAGTATAAAGGATGGGAAGACGACGTCCTCTGAGGCGTGAAGGTGCACCCAGATGAGAGACCGTCTCAGCAAGAACTCTAACCTGAAAATAAGACAGGAGAGTATAAAAGATACCAGAAAAGAACGGGAATCAATGACAAAAGGAATGTGACCCCCGTCAGAGAATCGGGGACTTTCGGACTTTTTAATTTAATCTTGAATAGTTTTTTAGGATTGACTGGGGGCATATATGTACACACATATTCCCCCCCACTATGACTCCATTACACAACTTTAGTAGGACATGCATTTGCATTTTTACATAAGTACCGAACTGACGACTAACAGGCATTGCAGGAAATGAATTATTTTTATTTACAAACATATGAATTTGTACAGGAAAACGGGCAAAAAGAAGATGCGAGGGCCACACTCTCTGCAACAATTGTGGGCCAATTAAATGCTAAAATAAAGCAAA
The DNA here is from genome assembly GCA_030737875.1 of Allium sativum. Taxonomy (NCBI): domain Eukaryota; kingdom Viridiplantae; phylum Streptophyta; class Magnoliopsida; order Asparagales; family Amaryllidaceae; genus Allium; species Allium sativum. The sequence continues at coordinate 403,435,395 of CM060926.1, read as the reverse complement.
ACACTTCATCAATTAGACTTTGGAGTGGACTTGGATTTTTTAGCAGCCTTCTGAGCATCCTTCGCCTCTCTTTCAGCATCAGTTAAGACGCGCCTTGGTTTTTACTTTCCTGAGACTAAAGTGCTGGAATGAGTTGATTTTTTCCCGGGAGTCGGAACGCTGGAATCAAGAGAAGACTTTTTAGCAAGTTCTTCTGTAATAGATCTAGTCGAAAGCTTAACAACTAACTCTGATCCAGCATCCACTACTGCGAGAGGCTTAAGGCTTTCGGGGTCTAGGTCTTCAACTTTAAGCTGCATGCGTTTGTCTTGTTCAGCTTTCAATGCAGCTAAAGTAATGTCATCGGCGCTTTTTGACTCCCCAAATATAGCCACCTCAGGGTCTTCCTCATGTCCCTCATCGCCACTATCATCCTTTAAGACGTCTATCATCTCGCCGTCGTGAGTAGCGTAAGCCTTACCCTTGTCTGCTTCATCCCACTTCGCTGAGTTTGCTTCGACAGTGGTTCCTTGGGGCACGTCTGCCTTCTCGGACGGTTCAGCACCTGCGGAATTAGAAGCAACAGTTATCAACTCAGGAGAAAATAAAGGGTCCTTCATTGATTGTCCGACTATGTGATGGAAAGTGGAGACAGCTTTGACGAATTGGGGTGAAAAGGTAGAAATACCTTCCGATGATTTCTCAACTGGAGTAGCTTCCGCCTCTGAAGCCGATTCAGGAATAGGAGATAAAAGAGATGCCTGAGGGATCACCAGGTTTTCGGGGTCATATTCCTCTACTTCAGAAGTTTCAGCGGCAATGGAAGAAGAACCAACCTCCAAGATGTCCTTTTGTTTAACCTTTCGTCTCTCCTCGTCCATGGCAACAGCAACCAGGCGACGCCCCTCAGCTAGGCTCGCCGGCTCGTCATCTCTTAGATATTTTCCATAAGTTTGTCCTCGTCGATGGAATCTACCTTGAGTTATTCTTTTTCCCATTCAACAATTTGGCTCCACACGTGAACCAAGGTAGTCGGATAATCATCGATTGAAGAGATGTTTCGGTGACGGATTATATGTGCAAAAAATTCGATCAGTAATTCACCAAAGCCCTGCACATCCTCCTGGGCCTCCGCCAGCTGCTTGCGGGACTCTTCGGCCGATTTGATGACACTTTCAACATTACCCTCTGCCAGGGCAACCCTGTTCTCGGCCTCCATCAACTCGGAAGCCAAGTCAGCGTTTTTCTTCTCCAATTCGACGTTCTTCTTCGCTAACTCGGCATTCTCTCGCTCAAGGTCAGCATAAGCGAGTTGCATTTTGGCAGCATCTTACTTGGCGTCTTCTGCTTGCTTCTTTAGCTCCGAACGCTCTTGAATATGGGACTCGAGCAAGTCATGGTAGCTTTTTTGTGGATCTTCAAATTGTTGCTTGAAGCTAGCAGCATCCCGTTGAGCGATAGCAAGTTAGGCCTGTGTATGCTCAAGGTCTTTCCCTAAAATTTTCAAGGCCTTTGCATCATCTTCTGTGGTCTTCTGCATCGAGTTAGTATTCGTGATTAGATTTCAGATGATTCTGGAAAGGTTACGCGAATACTTGAACTTCTCTGAATATTGTTTCTCGACCGCGTCAATTTTTGCTTTGGCCTCGTCTGCCCACCTCGAGGAAATAGGCTCAAGAGCAGGTAAGAAAGTCAAGTTTTCAAAGTAGTGTTCGGGAAATTGCTACTCCAGATACGCCCGCTTAACTGCAGTTTCAGCATCCAACGGTGGAGGTGCAGGGAATGTCAGCTCGGTATCCTTATGTGTGGAGGGCTCAATGGCCTCCTCACCCTTTCTGGGCTATTCAGCAGGAACATTGCGCTTGCTTCGCGAGTCGGTATCTCTCAGCGGGCTCCTTTCCCTACTGCGCTTTTCTTGAGAAGAAATTGGGTCTTTTGACTACGACCTGTCATCTTCTCGACAACCTTGGTAGCCCTTATATCGCTCTGGATCTGACCGAACGGGAGAGCGAGAGCGCGAGGACCGCGACTGATAAGAATCATAGGGCCTTCTATCCTCCCTACCGCGACTTTCGCGACGATCATACTCAACATCATGAGAGGGTCTGGTCATGCTGCGGCGTTGTTTCCTGATGTCCTCCCTCCGACAAACCAGAGTCTGAAGTCGAGCCAGTGCGAGAGGGCTCTTTGGCCTTAACAGGAGTGTCCTCCTCTGAAGAAGTAAAAACTAAAGGATTTGTGCCAAAATCCTCGGAAGTGTAAATAGTGTTAGGAAGGGGGAGATCTCCCAAGCCCTGAAATGTAGGATCATCAACGATAGGGGCATCTCTTTGGGAAGTGCCTGTTGGTTGTTCTTTAGGAGATGGTGATTTCTTAGGAGAAATAACATCCCCAGGAGTGATGTACCCTTCTCGGTGCTTTTCAGGTATGTTGGCCAACTCATCGTCTTGAGTTGAACTTGGAGAAGGTGAAGTTCGAAGCGGCATGGTGAGGCCTTTCGAGCTCTCGCCCATTTCTGGAATTACATCCACCCGAGGGATGCATACGTATGGACCTGACTTGTGATCTATGCTACGGGTAATGGACAGTAGCCCATGGTGATGGAGATATCTGTCCTTGAGGACCTCGCCGATAGTTAGAAATTTTTGGTCACCATTGAGGAGCTGATGCATCCGATCAAAATACACTTGACTCGATATTTTCTTTGGATTTTCAACTGTAAACAAAAAAGAAAATGGATTAATGTGGTGGCGTGGACATTCAGAGTCGAGGTTTATAAAACCAGTGCCTTTCTCGATTTTGTCCATCTCCTATCACACCCCGGCTGTTGCCTTATATAAAACCATTCCAGCTTGGAGTCGCCGGCCTTGCTACTGAATGGCGCTGAAATTATCTTTCTTTTTGGGACAGACTCGAAGTAAGAGAAAGAAGGAGTTTCTCGAGTCCGATGCTTGAAGTTATAAAAGAAATGAACGTCATCAAAAGTGAGCTCTATGCCTAAGATCTCGTGGTATGCTACATATAAGGTATACATGTAAGCATAGGAGTTGAGATGCAGCTGCATGGGGGCAATCCGTATTTGTCTTAGAAAATCGACGACGAAAGGAGAAAATGGAGGGATAGCCCCAACCATGCACATTAATCGGGTAATTGCCATAAACCCCTCTGGAGGATTTTTAGGACGGTCGGTCTTCGACGGTACCAGGGTGTCCTTTTTCAGTATCCCATGCTTTAGGCGTATTCGAGTAAGTCTGTCGTTGTCAATCGTCGATTCAACAGAATCTTGAGGTGATTCTAATATGACGACAGATTCAAATTCGTCAAGAGCTCGAGTATCTCCAACTCCTCCTTCCTCTTCATAGCCCAGGGAAACTTCACTGTCAGAAGGCATTTCACTGTTATGTGCCTCTACTTCATAATCTGATCCCTCGTCGTCCCGTTCAGGGTCTGAGGAAGAAGATATGTCGTCAAGATGACTTTAGTGGATGTCTCTAGGATCTCTTTCTTTTCTGCCAGTCTAGAAGAATGTCTTTCGGCCATGATCGCTAAACTATCGAAGAAGTAATAACAGAAGTTAGAGTAAATTAGCCCGTGTCCCCCTGTGCACATATGTGAACTAAAGTGTGTACGGTGTGTGCAGATGATGTAAAGTTAACACTCGAAAGTGTAATGCAAAATCTTGGCAAAGCAATGATGTTCAGAGCAGTTCTTGATGTTCGTGTATGTTCGCAGGGCACTATCCTAACTGTTCATGAAGGTGGAAGTTATGTCAAATATTGATTTTAGCCGATTGGACAAAGTATTGTGCTTTAAGTTGGATGGCCTCGGTTTAGTTCGAGTATACATGATGGGATCAGATCGGAAGAAAAGTTGTGCTTCGGTCAGAAGTTGACGTCCAGCTGATCCAGTTCGGGGGCACGCTTTTGGAGCGGACCGGGTGGGCTTGAATATCAATGCCCCTTCTCCTTTGTTCTGCCCTCCGACCCATTCCGGTCAAATAAGCCTCGTTTCCCTTTTTCACGTTTTGCTCCGACTCGACCTGATAGAGTAAGCTTCGCTTTCCCTCTTTTCCGACCCGATCCGGTCTTGTGAACCCCAAACTCTTTTCTTCTCCTCCATCTCCTATGCTTCCTCGCCCGAACCGATTCCCTATACCCATCATCTTCCTTTTCCTCCTCAATCACAACCAAACCCAATCATGTTTCCAAAGTTCCAGTTAGGAAGAGACGTACACCCTCTCCAACCTTCCAACATCTCGAGGTGGTGACGGAGCCACCGGTGACGACGGCTGGGGAGGAGATGGCCATGGCGTCGAAGCCGAATAATACTCATACCCAAATCGTCTGATTTAAGTACAAATCCAAACTGTAAAACGATTATATTGAAATGACTTAAGATTATACAACTACCTATATGCTTAATTCAGAAATTGGAGCGAAGGTGTTGGGGTTTTGGGCATCAAGGTTTTCTTTTTCTCGTTGGAGCAATTTCTGGAAAAGTGATGGAAATAAAAAGAAAAAGAAAAGGAGGAAATGGTGCTATGGATTTATATATGGACTTGAGATGACTCTTAGTATTCCTTGTATTTCATTCCGTTCGGACCAAGATATAGGCCCATGAACATAAGTTTGGCCTGTTAAGTTCAATAATCGAGCAGTTTGAGAAGAGAACCCATTCAGGTCGGATCCGAACCGAATAGGTTGAGCATAGCAACTCGGAGCATAAATTAAATTTAAGATAAAATAAATAAAACTACCTGGAAGAATTACTGGACATCGAGGAAAGTTCCTAGGATTGTTTAAAAATGAGGAAAATAAATCGTGTATTCTATGACATATATATAAGCGACGAAAGACACGACTTCATGAAGTAACGCGTCTTCGCAAACGAATAGAAACGACTTTTTAACGCTTCAAGTTCAAGAGCTGGTATGCAAACGATGTCAAAGCACACTCCGTCTTCAACATAAGCATCCTTTGAGGGGGCAAAATGTTAGCCTACTTTGTGAACTAGGCAACACAAAGTCAAGAAATTAGAAGATGGGTCAATGAAGGACACTCTGTTCTACGCTCGGTCCAGATCAGAGTTATTGGAGCAAAAGCACACCAGGAGCAAGATAACGAGGGAAGGAAAGCGTTCAGATCAGATCGGAGGAAGTGGGGCCGATCCGATCCCCATATGATGGTTAATCCGAACCGAACACAGAATCCCTAGTTGCATCACTCCACGTTCTCCTAAGCAATCGGGACTGTTACACCCACTTTTTACCAACGATGGCCACTAACTTAATGTGCTGGCAACACCAGAACTCATCCGATCCCGAAAGTCATGGAATGGAGGACACGTGTACCCGATCCGAACCGAATTCTGGAGAAGTTTCCACCTATAAATAGACCCCCAAGGGTCGTTTGAAGGGATCTTTTGGCACTCTGAGTGTTCGAACATCTTTGAGAACCGAATTCCAGCATTCCCAAACAATCCAAATCATCATTCAAAGTATATTTTGAGATAATTGAGTGAATGTATATGAAAAATAAGTGAGATTGAGTGAATATCTTATTGTATTTTCATCTACATCATCAAGCAAAGTGATATAAAGTGAACGTAGGCTCTTTAATGCCGAACCACTATAAATCCTTTGTCTCTTTTCTGTTTTTGATCTCATTTTATTGTAATTTCAGTCAATTTAGGTGTTAGAACCATTTTGGGTCTAACACTAACCAACACAATATAAAATAATTATTATCTCAATTAAAAAATACGCTCTCTCATATATATACACTCAACTCATTCTAGGGTACTGCTAACCCTATCTCTAATGAGCACATTCCGCCAAGCCTAGGTATTCGCTCAACCTAAGCTCTGATACCAACTGTAATGTCCCGCAAATTCGTACTATTAGAGTTGACTACATACATCATACATTCAACCCAAATATCACGAAAATACGAATCATTTTTTTGAAGAAAAAGGTAGAAGAAGAACAGAAACACAACACAGAATCTCACATCGCAGCGGAATAAAATATAATATATAACAGCTTCTTAAATACAATAGTTGACTGTATATGCATAACATTATCATCAGAGTATAACACTTACAATACAGCGGAAATAACACTAGATAACTAACGTTGAAGCCTGCTGCTCCGAGCTCCTCCAAGAATATCTGGAAATACCTGAACTACTTGACTGCCCGTACAAATTTGTGTAGCCAAGAGTTTAGGGAAAACATAGAAAAATAAACTCCGGGTCAGACATGGGACTGGTATGAGTAAACAGTTTAAAACAGCATGAGGAAATAAATGATATCTCATAAGACCACGCCGTATAACACGGAACGTGTTTTCCCCTTATAAGAATCCAAAATAATCTTTATATCAAACTCTTTGGATATTATAATAGTGTCTAAATCAAATAAGTAACAATCTAGTGGAACGCTTGCATCTCACTTTCCACATATATAATATACAATCAAAACCGCAAGCACTTACTAGGTAATGAATTTACAACTATGACAAGGTATGGAACCACCTTCAGCTAGTGTACCTCTAGAGAAGAATACACTGGGTTCAACAGGAACATCTTGCAATCCGGCCAGACATGACCGACCACTCATTTCACTTGAGTGTATCGAATGTATATCACCAACGGTTGGGATCAGCAACCGTTTTCCCGAATGGGACAACATCGAAATAAAATAAGGAATTAAATGAATCTCTAGATAGGTGATAATACACCCTAGCGGGAGCTAACTACTAGTCATGTTGCCTGCCCGATTTTTGTCATTTCCCGGTTGTTGAGGCCTGAGGCTATGCTTACTTGCCATTCATTGATAACACAATCACTTTGAATGCCACATTGTCAGATCCGTTAATCAATAATTGATTTTCACAAATATATTCTAGATATTATGCTAAGAGAATAAATCCGTTGCCACCATATATATTTGTACAGTCCAAAATGCGATTATTGGAAATATTCTATCAGACATTCGTCCATACAGGTTCGTTCTGGGACGGAACGAAACCGAAGGCACTATTCCGTGCATCCGTCCTAGGCAATCTCTACCTAAGACTTGTACAACAGCCCTTGCACTTTACTCTTCAATATATTTAGCATGCCTGGTTTGCAACGTTTATGCCAACAAGGAGTGGTTCTCCGGATAATAATCCATCCGGTCTCTCCATATTAACAACGTTAAAATGGTCAAAAACTTTGATAGTCGGTGATTTAACTATCAAATGAAAAATGTACGTGTACACACAATGGTCTTATTTCCAAATGGAATTATCGATCAAATCATCAAATGTAACAACCCGGAAAATCTGAACCAATTTAAAATTTTTAAATTGGCTATTTTAGTGGATTTTAAATATTTAAAATAGATATTTTAAATAATAACTACGAAAAGAGTGTTTGAATCGATGTATGAAACTAAATATAAATAATTCTAATTATAAACAAGGCTTGAAATGGAGCGGTAGTTTCAAAATTTGAATTCAAACTTTGACTGACTGTACCGGGTGCAAAATAAAACAGATTCTAGTGAAACCAAAAATATTTAAATCTATTAGTGAATATTTTTCTAACGAATCTGAAAAATAAAAGTTTCATAGCGGGATGCAAAAGTTATGGCTAAATGAATTTTCAGAAAGGTCGTTGTAGAGTTTATATAGCCCGTGAAAATGGCCATTTTGCAAATGACCTCTGAATTCGACGAAACCAATTTTGTTGGATCCGGGATGTCAAATTATTGCTAGGTTTCAAATTTCATAATTTTTGAAGCTAGTATGTGAGCATGGCAAACGAAAATGTGTTTGGTCGATTTCTATTAAATTGGATCGACCAGAAAAGGGCCATTTTTCAGATGGTCTCAGAATTCGATGAAGATAGTTTTGTTGGGACCATATCATCAAAACATAGCTAGATTTATTTTTCGGGAATTTTTAGAATCAATATGTGGCCCTGGAAAATTGAAATGTACGTTTAAAATAATTATTGAGTGTATTATATTTTAATTTAAAGGAAAACTAACTGAAACAGTCGAATGGGCCTACGAAACATATCCCATTGTGTTCGGAATGGGGGTATTTGGCTAGGGACGATAGTCGTTGGGTTTGGATTGGAGTTAGTATGTGAGGAGGGGTATTTTTGGATTTTTAAAATATATAAATGTAAAAAAAATATTATTGGTCAATCCTTTTTTCTCTCTCCCCGATAAACCCTTGATGCACGGCGGAAACAACATTCCACCTTCTCTCCTCGATCTCGCGCAAAATACTCAATAAAATTCAAGGGTCCAGTTGGGAATTTTGTAGAGGATCACTCAAGCTTCAAATCAATATAAAGATTGGATTTTTTCGTGGAGTTTTCGTTGAGATCTCGGGCTCGAAAGTCTGACCATTTCGAGCACCGCCGTGGACGCTAAAGGCCACCTAAGTAGGCCCCACTTCCAGCGAACAGGCGCCCTTCCTAGCTCCACCTGGTGGTGTGCTCCGATCGACGCGACGCTACACCGTTGGATCGCAAATTGAAGACCTAATTTTGAACCTTCACTGATAGGTATCGGCTTTGGTTTTTAATTAAAGTCCATAACACTTTTAAGCGTTGCAAACTATGATTTTAGTTTAAAAATCATATCTTTTTCATGCGTTAACGAAATCCAGTGAAACAAGAGACAGTGGACTCGTGCGGACGTCTTCTAATTCTAGAAGAGACCGGATATTTTTCTGAGCCTTCTGCTATTTTTGCTGGAGTGGAACCCAATGTGAGATTTTTGAATTATAAACGATATGGAAATGACGATGTATAAATTATATATTCAAAGTATGAGTTATATAAGCATTGTACACCTCATGTATAAGCATTGTATAAGTTGTACTTTCGATGTGTAAGTTATATATGCGTTGTAAAAATTATATATGTGTTGAAATAGAAATGATTTATACTTATATATATACACGCCCCTCGTCCACAAACCATGGACAATATTTATTGGTTGTGATTGGTGTGAAAATTGGTTGATAGCGAATGGTTGATTAGAATTGTTTGTGGTTGTAATTGATTGATTGTGGTTGAAAAATACCCGTTTGTGGTTGAGAATTATTTGGTTGAAACCACATAAGATTAGTTTGTGGAAAAAAAATAAACATGTCGCCTACGTGCGAACTAGATGCATGAAAACCCCATTGTCAAAAGCTGCAAGGCTTTAAGGTAGAGCGAGGAGCCGTACTAGGGACGGCCCCAGTTTTCACTACCCTGCCGTTATGCTGCTGAAATTTTGAATAATATTTGTGTGTTAGAATTATTTTCATGTGTTGAAACTATATTCGTGTGTTGAATAGAAATTCATGTGTTGAACGACATTCATGTTTTGAAATAAATTGTTTTATAATAAAAATCTTATTTTTATCATCTATATGAACTATATAAAATAGTCGTGTTTTGAAATAAATTGTTTTATAATAAAAATCATATTTTTATCATCTATATGAACTATTTAAAATAGTCGTGTTTTGAAATAAATTGTTTTATAATAAAAATCATATTTTTATCATCTATATGAACTATATAAAATAGTCATGTTTTCAAATAAATTGTTTTACAATAAAAATCACATTTTTATTATAAACAAGAATTGTTAAAAATAGTGAAGTGTTGAAATAAATGTCTGTTGGATAAAAATATCATTTTTATCAAATGTATGAAAAGAAAATAGTTTTAAAATCGAAGAATCAATTATATATATATAAATATAAATATAATTGAAATATATCGAATAACGAAGCTGCAGTTCATGTTTTGAAACCGTGATTTCAAACGATTAGTGCGGGAGATCCGACCATTAGATTTTCCTGAAACCGAAACCATTGGGTTCGCTTTGGAAATATCTTTCCAACGACACCAACTTTATGCAGATCCAACGGTTGGATTGTCTGGAATGTTTAATTCAAATATGAAGAAAAACAGTGCCAGAATCGATTATATTTATATATATATAAATATAATTAAATTTAATCGAATAACGATGCTGTAGTTCGTATTTTGAAATTGAAACTTCAAACGAGTGTACCGGGAGATCCGACCATCGGATTTTCCCAAAACAGGAACCATTGGATTCGTTTTAAAAAGATCTTTCTAATGATATAAAATTTGTGAAGATCCAAGGTTAGATTTTCAGATATGTGTAAATCAAATCTAAAGAAAAATAGCGCCACGGCCGCGTTATGGCCAGAAGCGTAATTTGAATCAAATGGCTATTTTAAATAAATAAAAATAGCGATAAATCGTTATAAAGTATTATAAACGATATGGAATGGAAATAAACTGAATTTACCTGGTTTATTGAATATTTGATGGTTGAATGTGAAATTTATAAACTAACTGGAGGTTAGCTAAGTCGGATGGTTTCCTGGGTTTTGATCTGATGTTGGTTTCGGCCTTTGGGGTTATTATTTGGGAAATCGTTCTCTTACTAATTTACGGTTAGTGACTAATGAATTGGAATAAGGTGTATGTTGTGTTTGGGTAGCACTTGTTAATTATATATGCGAGTTGCTCAGAAAGACCGGGTTTATCCCATTCTGAATAACTACATCGACGATAAGAAGTCGATGATGAAGACGGTGGTTGAAGACCGGAGATCTTCACCTCGGTTAGATGGTAACTGATGTCTTGATTGGGAGGCATCCCGAAATATAGATAATAAGTGGTGATCGTCCAGATGTACGTGGAGATCGATGGGTATGCGAGGTATATAGTGCCTCCGATTTCGTTCAGACCTAGAACGGACTTGCAAATGGACTGTGTGTCTGACATTGGAATTCATTCTGTGTGATTGATAGCCATCAGTTGCATGGTGTGAATTTCCTGTGTGGCATGCTAAGATGCAGTGATCAAGGCTTCTGTTGAAAAGCAAAGTCTTGTGGTTGATGATCAAAGCACCGCCTGTGTGGCATAGCTTTGTGTATAATGTTGATTCGCGAGCCTCACACCCCGGTATGAACCAGAAACGGGAGAGGACATCAGGGAGGACATGCGTTTCCTTCTAGATAGAGGTGGTGTCAGTGCTTAATCTGGCAGACATTTATATTATTTTCACCAATGTTGTTGTTGCTGTTGTGAGGCACCTCGGATATATCGGTCAATCCGGGACCGATGGAGTCATTCGTTGGCTCATTTATGCCTCAAAGGGTGGGGAAACGTAGTGTTTAGGCATTTTAATCCACATCGGTGGACCGGCCCTGACGATCCAAAGGCTTGACTGAGTACTTGCCTCAGACACAGGCTAGAGCGCCTCGAATTCGGTAAGGACTATCTTTTGCCCTGGTACATGGCGGAAATCCAATTTCCAAATACGACATCGTGTGGTTTTGATTGTAAACCTATATTTGGCAACATAGTGGCATGGGATGCTCATGTCGTCTATGATTGATATTTATGATTGTTTTATAAAATTAGAAACTAACTGGAAACGAACTAAGATGGTTGGTTTCCTGGGTATTGGTCTGATGTTGGTTTCGGCCTTCGGGGTTAATACTTAGGGAATCGTTCTCTTACTAATTTACAGTTGGAGTCTAATTAAAAATTTAATGATAAAGTTTACATTTTAAGTGGTTTTACTTTACACATATTAAGCATATCTTGGTCGATATAAGGTAACACTCTTTCCTCCGGTTTGCATTGCGTTGTGTGATGGGACTTGAGTCTTATATCGACTTCATTTTTATAAAAAGCATTGCGATGTTTAAAAGATTTACTTGTTTAAAAGCACTGGAAATCCAATGGAGTAAACCCGTTCCACGAAAGTGGCGTGGTCCGGTGATTAGCCATATTATATAATGTGTTAAGTAGATTTCGCATACCAGTCCCATGACTGACCCATAGTTTGTTTCACTTGCAAACTAGAGTACCCTTATTTCTACAGGGGCAGCCTTGTCTTCAGGTTTTAGCAGGCTCTTTCTGGATAGTTGGAGCTGAAGATGGATTCTATCATTTATCTCTTTTATGCTGTTCAGCTCCTACTGTACATATTATATTTGTTTTCCGCTGTAGACATTTATGCATAACTGAACTGTATTTGTACTAAGTATGATCCTGTATGCTGCGTAACTCTGATGATTATGCTTATGCAGTGTATTATTTGTACATTATCTGGTGTATTTATTTAATTCTGTTCTGCTATTATCTGTTTATATGCTATATTCCAAAGATTACCCTTGACACCGTCGTACAGAGTTTTGGGGTCGTCATAATGTGGTATCGGAGCTTTGGTTAAGCTTAGTGCTGGAATATAACATATTAATGAACTCGTCAGAAATAGAACCATTAGTGTTCTAGGACGTATAATTCATTACAGATAGGATCAACAATATCCTAGTATGAGTATAACAGAATCAGAATAACTCGTTAGAGATGGGGTCAGAATTGCCCCAGAACGAGTTGAGAGTTGTTTATAAATAACCTATTTGTGATTTTATATATAGTCTGGTTTTAGAAATATAATTTTTGAATATATAAAAGATATATTTTTGAAAAGTTAAAAACAAATTGATTGTTGTTTGTGTTGTGTGATAGTGGATTTGATTAGTTAAATTATTAGAACGATAGTTTTTAATCAATAAGAGGATGAATGGTAGAATTTATTCGATTAAATCAAGTATTGAACTGATTTAAAAATATATAGGAATATATACATGAGCACTATATATGTTTGAACAGGTAAATGGATTAGCTGTTGAGTAAAGAATTTATTTGCCTGCCCGACAAATAGGTAAACCATAATGAGTTGGATGCGCAATTTTATTATTATATCAACTCCTGTGAATGCCATTGGATGCGGAGTGCTGGTTGTTCTGTGTGTAATAATAAATGTCGCCATAGGATAGTAACAATTAATTTTGAACTACACTACATGGCATATTTCTTGAAGATAGGCATACTTCATCATATACCACATAAACATTTGGAGCTTGTATGACGAGGTTGAAGATTTACCATACGAGCGAGAGACTTGTATGGCAATGCCTATGTATTATAGGTTGAAATGATGACTGATATGGACCATATAAAATGTAACGGTAAATTGCAAGAATAATAAAAACCCCACACGGGTCTGGAGATGACAATAAACACGTCTCTCTGGTCAATAAGGCATAAAAACCATTTATAGGGTGACGAGAATTTATTCTCTGGAGTTATGATCTATACACACTCCCCGGTGGACACCGGAATATATCACTATAAATATGTTCATGCTTATTAGGATTTATTGGGTACCTAATACGGCCCAATAAATTTCCAAACCCCTCCCCGTACAAAGGAGCTTATGGCGAAATTTTTCGAAAATTTAGGGTGTTAGCCAAATTTTTGAAGAGCTAGAAAATTCTCAGAAACTGAAAAGTTGGAGAATGGAAGCCAGATTGAAAGTAGAGTTGATTAATCAAACCAGTTTCGACTTTGTTCTTTTTCAGGGACGAAAAGTTTTAAGTGGGGGAGATTGTAACAACCCGGAAAAACTGAACCAACTTAAAATTTTTAAATTGGCTATTTTAGTGGATTTTAAATATTTAAAATAGATATTTTAAATAATAATGATGAAAAGTGTGTTTGAATCGATGTTTGAAAATAAATATAATTAATTCTAATTATAAACAAGGCCTGAAATGGCGCGGTAGTTTCAAAATTTGAATTCAAACTTTGACTGAATGTATTGCGTGCAAAATAAAACGGATTCTAGTGAAAACAAAAATATTTAAATCTGTTAGTGAATATTTTTCTAATGAATCTGAAAAATTAAAGTTTCACAACGGGAAGCAAAAGTTATGGCTAAATGAATTTTCAGAAAGGTCGCTATAGAGTTTATATATAGCCCGTGAAAATGGCCATTTTGCAAATGACTTCAGAATTCGACGAAACCACTTTTGTTGGATCCGGGATGTCAAATTATTGCTAGGTTTCAAATTTCATAGTTTGGAAGCTAGTATGTGAGCGTGGCAAAGGAAAATGTGTTTGGTCGATTTCTATTAAATTGGATTGACCAGAAAAGGGCCATTTTTCAAACGTTCTCAGAATTTGTTGAAACTAGTTTTGTTGGGACCGTATCATCAAAACATAGCTAGATTTATTTTTCGGGAATTTTTAGAATCAATATGTGGACCTGACAAATTGAAATGTACGTTCAAAATAATTATTGAATGTTTTATATTTTAATTTGAAGGAAAACTGACTGAAACAGTTGAATGGGCCTACGAAACATATCCCATTGTGTTCGGAATGGGGGTATTTGGCTAGGGACGACAGTCGTTGGGTTTGGATTGGAGTTAGTATGTGAGGAGGGGTATTTTTGGATTTTTAAAATATATAAATATAAAAAATATCATTGGTCAATCCTTTTTTCTCTCTCCCCGATAAATCCTCGACGCACGGCGGAAACAACATTCCACCTTCTCTCCTCGATCTCGCGCAAAATACTCAATAAAATTCAAGGGTCCAGTTGAGAATTTTGTAGAGGATCACTCAAGCTTTAAATCAATATAAAGATTGGATTTTTCGTGGAGTTTTCATGGATATCTCGGGCTCGAAAGTCTGACCATTTCGAGCGCCGCCGTGGACGCCAGAGGCCACCAAAGTGAGCCCCACTTCCGGCGAACAGGCGCCCTTCCTAGATCCACCTTGTGGCGTGCTCCGATTGACGCAACGCTACACCGTTGGATCGCAAATTAAAGACCTAATTTTGAACCTTCGTTGAAAGGTATCGGCTTTGGTTTTTAATTAAAGTCCATAACACTTTTAAGCGTTGCAAACTAGGATTTTAGTTTAAAAATCATATCTTTTTCATGCGTTAACGAAATCCAGTGAAACAAGAGACATTGGACTCGTGCGGGCGTCTTCTACATTCTAGAAGAGACCGTATATTTTTCTGAGCCTTCTGCTATTTTTGGTGGAGTGGAACCCAATGTGATATTTCTGAATTATAAACGATATGGAAATGACGATGTTAAAATTATATATTCGAAGTATGAGTTATATAAGCGTTGTACACCTCATGTATAAGCGTTGTATAAGTTGTATGTTTGATGTATAAGTTATATATGCGTTGTAAAAATTATATATGCGTTGAAATAGAACTGATTTATACTTATATATATATATATATATATACGCCCCTCGTCCACAAACCATGGACGATATTTATTGGTTGTGATTGGTGTGAAGATTGGTTGATAGCGAATGGTTGATTAGAATTGTTTGTGGTTGAAATTGATTGATTGTGGTTGAAAAATACCCGTTTGTGGTTGAGAATTATTTGGTTGAAACCACATAGGATTAGTTTGTGGAAAAAAAATAAACATGTCGCCTGCGTGCGAACTAGATACATGAAAACCCCATTGTCAAAAGCTGCGAGGATTTAAGTAGAGCGAGGAGCCGTACTAGGGACGACCCCGGTTTTAACTACCCTGCCGTTATGCAGCCGAAATTTTGAATAATATTCATGTGTTAGAATTATTTTCATGTGTTGAAACTATATTCGTGTGTTGAATAGAAATTCATGTGTTGAACGACATTCATGTTTTGAAATAAATTGTTTTATAATAAAAATCCTATTTTTATCATCTATATGAACTATATAAAATAGTCGTGTTTTGAAATAAATTGTTTTATAATAAAAATCATATTTTTATCATCTATATGAACTATATAAAATAGCCGTGTTTTAAAATAAATTGTTTTATAATAAAAATCATATTTTATCATCTATATGAACTATATAAAATAGTCGTGTTTTGAAATAAATTGTTTTATAATAAAAATCATATTTTTATCATCTATATGAACTATATAAAATAGTCGTGTTTTGAAATAAATTGTTTTGTAATAAAAATCATATTTTTATCATCTATATGAACTATATAAAATAGTCGTGTTTTGAAATATATTGTTTTACAATAAAAATCACATTTTTATTATAACATGAATTGTTAAAAATAGTGAAGTGTTGAAATAAATGTCTGTTGGATAAAAATATCATTTTTATCAAATGCATGAAATGAAAATAGTTTTGAAATCAAAGAATCAATTATATTTATATATATTTATAAATATAAATTAAATATATCGAATAATGAAGCTGCAGTTCGTGTTTTGAAACCGTGATTTCAAACGATTAGTGCGGGAGATCCGACCATCGGATTTTCCCGAAACCGAAACCGTTGGGTTCGCTTTGGAAATATCTTTCCAACGACACCAACTTTTTGAAGATCCAACGGTTGGATTTTCTAGAATGTTTAATTCAAATATGAAGAAAAACAGCGCTAGAATCAATTATATTTATTTATATATATATTAATATAATTAAATTTAATCGAATAACGACGCTGCAGTTCGTATTTTGAAATCGAAACTTCAAACGAGTGTACCGGGAGATCCAACCGTCGGATTTTCCCAAAACTGGAATCGTTGGATTCATTTTGAAAAGATCTTTCTAATGATATAAAATTTGTGAAGATCCAAGGGTTAGATTTTCAGATATGTGTAAATCAAATCTGAAGAAAAACAGCGCCACGGTCGCGTTATGGCCTAAAGCGTCATTTGAATGAAATGGCTATTTTAAATAAATAAAAATAGCGATAAATCATTGTAAAATATTATAAACGATATGGAATGGAAATAAACCAAATTTACCTGGTTTATTGAATATTTGATGGTTGAATGTGAAATTTATAAACTAACTGGAGTTTAGCTATGTCAGATGGTTTCCTGGGTTTTGATCTGATGTTGGTTTCGGCCTTCGGGGTTAATATTTGGGAAATCGTTCTCTTACTAATTTACGGTTAGTGACTAATGAATTGGAATAAGGCGTATGTTGTATTTGTGTAGCACTTGTTAATTATATACGCGAGTTGCTCAGAAATACCGGGTTTATCCCATTCTGAATAACAGCATCGACGATAAGAAGTTGATGATGAAGACGGTGGTTGAAGACCGGAGATCTTCACCTCGGTTGGATGGTAACTGATGTCTTGATTGGGAGGCATCCCGAAATATAGATAATAAGTGGTGATCGTATAGAAGTACGTGGAGATCGATGGGTATGCGAGGTATATAGTGCCTCCGATTTCGTTCAGACCCAGAACGGACTTGCAAATGGACTGTGTGTCTGACATTGGAATTCTTCCTGTGTGATTGATAGACATCAGTTGCATGGTGTGAATTGCCTGTGTGGCATGCTAAGATGCAGTGATCAAGGCTTCTGTTGAAAAGCAAAGTCTTGTGGTTGATGATCAAAGTACCGCCTGTGTGGCATAGCTTTGTGTATAACATTGATTCACGAGCCTCACACCCCGGTATGAACCAAAAACGGCAGAGGACATCAGGGAGGACATGCGTTTCCTTCTAGCTAGAGGTAGTGCCAGTGCTTAAACTGGCTGACATTTATATTATTTTCACCTATGTGGTTGTTGCTGTTGCGAGGTGCCTCGGATATATCGGTAGATCCGGGACCGATGGAGTCATTCGTTGGCTCATTTACGACCCAAAGGGCAGGGAAACGCAGTGTTCGGGCATTTTAATCCACATCGGTGGACCAGCCCTGACGATCCAAAGGCTTGACTGAGTACTTGCCTGAGACACGGGCTAGAGCGTCTCGAATTCGATAAGGACTATCTTTTGCCTCGGTTCCTGACGGAAATCTAATTTCCAAATATGACATCGTGCGGTTTTGATTGTAAACCTATATTTGGCGACATAGTGGCATGGGACGCTCATGTCGTCGATGATTGATATTTATGATTGTTTTATAAAATTAGAAACTAACTAGAAATGAACTAAGATGGGTGGTTTCCTGGGTGTTGGTCTGATGTTGGTTTCAGCCTTCGGGGTTAATACTTAGGGAATCGTTCTCTTACTAATTTACAGTTGGAGTCTGATTACAAAATTTAACGATAAAGTTTACATTTTA
Organism: Allium sativum; assembly: GCA_030737875.1. NCBI lineage: Eukaryota > Viridiplantae > Streptophyta > Magnoliopsida > Asparagales > Amaryllidaceae > Allium > Allium sativum. The sequence goes on along the minus strand of CM060926.1, from coordinate 403,417,455 downwards.
AGTGGTTTTACTTTACACGTATTAAGCATATCTTGGTCGGTATAAGGTAACACTCTATCCTCCGGTTTGAGTTGCATTGTGTGATGGGACTTGAGTCTTATATCAGCTTCATTTTTATAAAAAGCATTGCGATGTTTAAAAGATTTACTTGTTTTAAAGCACTGGCAATCCAATGGAGTAAACCCGTTCCGCGAAAGTGGCGTGGTCCTATGATTAGCCATATTATATAATGTGTTAAGTAGATTCCGCATACCAGTCCCATGACTGACTCGTAGTTTGTTTCAGTTGCAAACTCGGGTGCCCTTATTTCTACACGGGCAACCTTGTCTTCAGGTTTTAATAGGCTCTTTCTGGATAGCTGGAGCTGAAGATGGATTCTATCATTTATCTCTTTTATGCTATTCAGCTCCTGTTGTACCTATTATGTTTGTTTTCCGCTGTAGACATTTATGTATAGCTGAACTGTATTTGTACTAAGTATGATCCTGTATACTGCGTAACTCTGATGATTATGTTTATCTAGTGTATTATTTGTACATTATCTGGTGTATTTATTTAATTTTGTTCTGCTATTATCTGTTTATATGTTATATTCCAAAGATTACCCTTGACACCGTCGTACGGGGTTTTAGGGTCGTCACATCAAACACATATATATTTCCTTATTTTCTATGTTTAGAAAATATATGTTATTAACATTGGAAAACATTTCCATACATCGCCTTCTTTTATTTTCTACACCTAGAAAATATCTTCTATTTATAATTAGAAAATATTCCGATTACTTATCTCTTTTCCGACTCGTTTATTTCTATACTTTGGAAATATTTATTATTCTATTTCCAACTTACACTTATTTGGGTTAAAACGGATGTTGTGTAAAACATCATAACGACAACCCAAATACTGTATTTAACTAAATCTTATTAAACATTGACCTTCGAGCCTGAATCTTACTATTTATCTGTTAACAATGACATTAATCAAGTTGGGGGTATAACTACCTCTTAGACCTTGACTGAACAACATTCATAACGCCAAAACAGACAAGACTACTTACTCGAATAATCAATACCATACAAACCAATTATTCCATTTTTAAACATGTACATGCTTCTCTTTTTATTCTTACGAGATTTTATTCATAGATTTCCTTTTTTTATACTATTCTATTTTTAAGTTCGTTTTCTTATCGAATTCTATATATATTGATATATAGATTTCTAGTTATCAAATTTTCTTAAAAATATTCTAACTCCTTAAATTTCCGGAAAAGTTCGCCATAATCTCCTTTGCATGGGGTTACCAGAAAAATTCAAACCTTGCCACACAGGGCCTTTCCAATCAAAAAGAAAAAGAAATAACCAAGCGGTTTGCCGATACGACACATAAAATCTCATATTCAATTTAAATACATACTGTTTTGTCGAGAATTCTATTTATATTTCTTCTAACACTTCATTCCATACCTGTTTCATGTATGTCTATACATTTCTAATCCATTTCAACTTAATACACTTGTTTTAGCTCAACTCTTTGACAAATTCGTTAATTAACTCTTTTGCTTATTTCACTTTCATATTTGAATATAACATGCTCAAAAATATTTCAACTTACTTATAAACTAATTTAATTCTAATTTCAATTCAGGTTCCATTTTCGATTTCAAATATGGATTTACAAATCTCATTTACTTTACTTGAGTTCATATTTATGTTATAACTCAAGTCTGGATTTTTCTAATGGACATTCGGATTTTATTTGCTTAAAATCCTTTTATTTACTTAAATGAACCGTTATAGTTTTTTATAACGATTATGGCGCGGTTTTTCTGAAAAATTGATTTTGACATAACTCAATTCTCTTCCATTAGAAAACTATTATTCAATCGGTCCCGATGATTCTTGTTTCAAGGAATTCCGATTTCAATTGAGTTCTACATACTCAATTGAAGTTTGAAACGCCAATTTACGAACTATCGCGCTGCGGCGAGTTCGTTTTAACTATTTTTAATATATAAACGTTTAACTTCATTTATATATAAACTCTAACTTCATTCTAATATAATTCAATATATATTAAACCAATTTTCCCAATTTCAACTTATTTCTGATTATCCTTATTTGTCGACTATTTCACTACTCATTTATAATTTCATTTATAACTCCTTCCTTTATATTCCATTCCAATTCCTTTATAAATTTTATATAAAGATCGATATAATTGAATTCTAATTATAAATACTTAGATTTATCTCTCTTCATTTTATATTCCGAATTCTGGAATAAAAACCTGTCGTCCCCTTTTTGAAACGATTCTCAATTCATTTTTATAAATTCATACTTGAATTTAAACTTCTAAGTTATCTAACGATAATTTATCTCACAAAATTATAAACCTCGTTTATTAACTTTCTTGTTTTATAAAGTTAAAACAAGATTCCATTTCGAAATCAATTTAAAACCAAAATCTTATTTTGGATTATTCTCTTTATCAACATTTATCTATATAAATATAGAACCTATTTTCATGTTTTATCTCAGTTTCTATTTAATATAATTTAAATATCCTTATTGGGAATAATCTATTTTTATAAATCCGACATAGTCGAATTTAAACATAAATCCTAAGGATATATTGAACTTCATTTATATTATGAATTACGGAATAATATCTATTGTTTATTATTTAAAATGATTCTGAGTTCTCATTTTAAACTCACATTTGAATTTAAATATTTAAATTATGCAAATGATAACTTTTTCCTTTTTATTTACAAACACCTTTTATTTTACTTGTTTATATATTAAACAAGTCTCGCTTTCAAATTGCATTTGAAATAAATATTTCTACTTTGGAAAAATAAATTTCCCTTTTCAAATACACACTTGTATTTATTTTTTTCCAAATTATCCAATGATAATTCATTTCACTTCATTTATATACTTCGTTTATAAATGAACTGCTTATTTCCATTATTCAAAACAAGTTAATATATCAAGTCCATTCAAAACTCAAATTCCATATTTAGAAAAATAGAATTTTCCTTTTAAATCTTTAAATTCCTTTTCACGATATTTTTAAATATCAACATTTAGGCCCAGTGGTATTTAAACACACAAAACACCTAATTTAACAATCACAGGTTTTTAACATAGCATATATGATGATATATATGAAAACAAACAATAAATAAATTTGAGGGATCCAGTTCGATCCCTCCAATCTGTTTTCCTACATCCACAGATGTTAGCACATAAATAATACCATCCTGCTTCAAGGCAGGATATTGCGGTATAGAAGGTCATCCACTAATATATATTTGTGGGGCGCATAGGGAAATCATTCGCTAATTATATCGCGGGCATTAGCTAATGATACTGCGGGAATCCAACCACCAAACCAATATATATATATACACACACACACACACACACACCAAGCCTAAATAACTAGTATGTATTTTATAGCCACAATAATATTGCAATGCATACAAACAAATCAACAATTTATTTTTAAATGCTAAAAATGAATTAACATAATTCTTTATTTGTCGGATACCCAATTTAAATTCCATATTGTCGCATCCATGATTTTATTAAGCACCTAAGGTAATTTATTTATCGATTAAACCCTATTTATTTAAATTAACTTAATAAAATAATTAATCCATTTATTTTTAAATTAAAGAAAATCATATACCTTGTTGTCTATTCCAATTTAAAATTCACAGAGCAAGTTCCTCCTCCCTTCACCCTGTCTGCAACTTTAAACTTGCATGTTCTTCCTCGCAACTTCTCTATTGCAAGCTTCAATTTTAACCTCACAGCGACATCTTCCATCTCCCAGAAACACAATAGCCAAACATCACTTGATTATCACCATGAGTTGCAACTTTTGTTTACTGTGTGACAGTAAGTGCCGTGACATCCCAGAACTCATCGAAATCCCAAAATCCAATACCCAGCTGCTCCATGATCCATCGTTCACTGATCGAACTCTACTGATTCCACTGCTGAACGAATCACCCTAAACACCACTACTGTTATCGCGACATCCCCCTATACACAGCGGAAATCTTCAACTTCATCTTCTATTTCCACTCATCACGATTTACAGCTAAGGCCTGAAATAGTTTAGCCGATTAACTCCTCTCCTAAATCAACCACGAACGCCACACATCCACTACCAATTGCGATTTCCCCGACTTCGTACTGCTACAGGAAGCGACATCCAATCCCAGAAAATGTTGCGACATCAATTTACCCATCACAAACTCGTTTGAACCCCTTCAGGAATCTAAAGCCATCCCCCACCATATTTCCAAAATCGTGAAGTCGGTTCCAATCCCAGAAGCTCGAATCCTAAACGTTGCTCAAATCAAACTTCCCATTCGCACTCGAATGTTGTTAGGATGAAGCACGAGCCTTTGAATGACATACTAGATCGAAGAACTCAAATGACCGAGCCTCAAGAACCAACGTTCAGGATTTTTTTCATTGATTTGTTTTGGATTTCTTCGATTGAATTTAGAAGAAAAGGGGCTTCGAATTTTATAAGAAGGATTCACAGTTTTGAGAGGAAGAAAAGAGGGCCACGTTTGTTTATGTTTTGCAGAAGAAATGAGGAAGACGTGGTCATATAAGGGACGAGTATTTAATTTGAGCAACGTGGTCATACACGAGACAAGTATTTTTATTTTAATTTGTTTTCGAATGGGTATCCTTTAATTAAAATACTCCATGATTCTGAACTCCTTTTTGAACCCTGCAACTGACATTTCTAGGGTTATTCCTATATTCTGTACCCATCGGAAAAAGTTCTGATGTCTCATTTGATCATCTTGAGAAGATATTAATTTAAACCAATATAAATTAAATTTCAAACCATTAAATTCTTCGATAATAATTTAATATTATTATTCTAATTCAAAAAGGAATTTGTATTGATCATCTAAACTGTTTTGATTCAGTTTTAAATATGAATTAAATTAGATTAGTTTTCATATTATGATTATCCAATATACTCGATATTGAATCGAAATTGATTATTAAATCGATAACTCAATATAAAATTCTATTTATATTTTCAACTCAATATTTAAATCTATGTTAAATATTTAAAATTAGTTGACCGAAAACCTGGGTCATTACATTTCGGTTACAAAAAACAAATCTATACAACATTCATTGCGACGTTGCTCAAGTTCACTTCCATTCTTTTTCGACTTCCCATGTTGCTCCTGATGCTTTCGTTGACGCGAAAGGCTTGTTTAACTTCTAATTCTGTAATTTCTAAGTTCTACCTTCTGATCTTTGCCGATGTTGCCTCAATGCTCTTGGTAACAAATACCTGTACAGAAATTAAAACAAGAACACTAAGAGACTGTAAACTAAAAATAGAAAAGGAAACAAATAAAAGACTCCCAGAAATGAACTTGCTTAAAAATAAGCCTAAGCACCAGGAAATTGGTGGCATCACTTAAAAGCCCGGAACTGGATCACATTCGAAGACCTACCAAATTGATTATTGATTGATGTAGGTGGTGAGTTTGATGGCAATGGCCAAATTTGGTGGGTTTGCCAACACAGCAAAAAAATGCCCCTCTGCCCCTAATAGTATCACTGGATAACATCAAAAACCTCAATGTTCAAAATTTGAAATTTGTGAGTAGTCCTGAAATGCACATTAGTGTTTTTGCATGTAGTGAAGCATCCATAACTAAACTGAACGCCAGTGCTTCTGGGAATAGTCCCAACACAAATGGTATTCATGTTCAATCCTTAGAGAATATTCACATTTTTTATTCTAGTATTGGAACAGGGGATGACTGCATTTCGCAAGAATACAAAGTTTGATAAGTTGGTAAACGTTGTTCCTAAGTTTAAAAGGCAGAGATTAGGTAGAGTTTAGATTCACCTAAGTGAAGCCACTCTCATCATACAAATAGCAAAATAGCCAAGGCAAATGTAATACTGAAACTGTGGTGGCAGCATATTTGATATTTAACATAACAGTAAGAAGTATTTGAGATATGGGAAACGTATATGTTCGAGAGTACAAGATGCCAAGAAAAACAAAATATTTGACAGTTGTATTGTTCAGGTTTGACATAATTTTTCAAGGCTTAAACAATTTATAATATTACAGTTTCTAAAATGTAAATCGTTGAATTTACTAGGAGCACGAGCTGTCATACTGGTCATAAAATATTATTATTTTTCCTATTAATAATCTTAAGCTTTCCCCTAGTAAGGTATAATCATCTAACACAACATAAGACCATCACTCCACTTAACTGGTTGAAAACCACATAAAACAAATTTAACAAATATAACAAAATATTCAATGTAAACTTTACACTGCAGATCGATGAACATTGACATGTCAATGTCGATGTTGCTAACAAATGAATACATTGGAGGTACACATTAAGTTACTTGTATTTTAAAAAATATTGCTTAAAAATGAAATAAGAGTGCAAAATAATAATATATAAATAAGATAAACGAGCACAAAACAAACCAGAACTATAGGCACTCACAGGTCGAAACGCAGTAAACAATGACATCATGCCCTCTCTTCCTTCTCCAAAATAGAACTGCAAAATTCAAAACAAAAATGGACAGATTTTCCTCTGTGTTTATTAACATCCAACAAACCCAAATCCCCATAATATATATGCTTTCCAAATTGACATCCAGACTTTAGTTTAATCCAACATAACATAATCCAATTCAATATTTCCAATCAGTTTATCTATTTTACTAGACAATTAACGACCACAGGCGATACATTCTCAAACCACAAATTCCACCAAACTATTAAATGATTCTTAGGCTATTGATACGTATAAACTACAAATGGATTTAAATATAGTACTAAGTGAAAATTTCTTACCTTAATGACGTTGAGAATTCTGAAACAGCACATCGCTTGCTCAAATTGGGTTTCAAATTTCACGCTCCCACTTCCTTCTCCGAAATAGAATTAGGTGAAATCGTTGTATGAAATAGAATTGGGTTTCAACGGTATTTTGTATTTGGGTCTTTGATTTTAAATCTAGGGTTTGTCGTTGGTCGATTGCGGATGCGGGCTATTGGGTGAAACTGCTGTTTAGTGACCAAAGATCAGCGTGGATTGTGATGGTGTCGATCCGACGTTATTGCCATGGCAGAACCCATTTTTTGATCTAGAACAAGAATTGAAGCTCTCGATTTGCCCAAAATTCGATTGTTTCCAATTTTTAGGTAAAATTTCTGATCTAAAATTTGTTTTCAATTTCGGATCTGAAGATGATAAAAGAGAAGAAGAGAAGGCGTAATAAGGTGTTTTAATCGAGGAGCCAGGTTGGAATGAGTGGATCGATAGAAGTGGAATAAAAACCAATGGTTGATGCATAAAGTGGAAATAGGTGGAGCCAGAATTTGTAGAAAACAAAGCGAAAAAATTATTGGTTTGAAGGGAAATTTTCAATTGGCGCCAAGATAGAAAATAATTTCAATCCAGAGGGAAAAGGATAGGCTGAAGACAAAATTTCTGCTATTTAAAGCAAAAGAATACTTGTATATACTAACTAACAATTATTACTAAAGGTAACCTTAAAATGCTTATAGATAGTAGAAGCAATAACTAGCAAATTTTTTTTAACTTTTTCAAATTTTTTATAGCTTTTATGAGTTTTCTAAAATGTTAACAACAAGAAAGAAATTCAAATTAATAAGCAAAAAATGATCGTTTGACAATTAATTATAACTTATTAATTTTTATTTGTTGATTATTATTTATTATTGGGGGTGCAAAAAGTTCGAACTGGACCAGACAATAAAATCGAACTGGACATGAACCGAACAATAATTACGTTCGGACAAATCCTGTTGTCCTAGCTATCATTTCATAAGTATCAACTATAATTATCAACAATAATTATAAAATATAAGTTTCAACTATAATTATCAACTGTAATTATTAAACACGATTATTTAAAATTACTTATTGAATACCATGTATCATTTCATAAGTATTAAATTTTATTATTATTTATTAAATAATTATTATAATAAACTAATATTTTCATCTCTTGCAAATCTGTTGAAATTCTGCTGCGAAATAGCCTCGATTAATATTGCTCGGTATTCTCCCTGATTTGCAGTGGAAAAATAGCGATAGAAATCTTCTGTTGTTAATTTGATGCAATTTGCAATGGCTTAGTGAGGAATGATAAAAAAAGACGGTAATAAATAAAAGAAAATAAAGTTGAAAAAAAAGTTGGAAAAAAAATTATCCCTTGCAGATCACATGGAAATCCATCGCAAATTAGCGACGGAAATTTCCGCTTCTAAATATCTGATGCTAAATAAGTTTTTTCTTGCAGTGGACATGTAAAACCCTACATTTTTAATCAAATAATAAAATAAAAATTTGTATAATTTTTATAATTTGGTCACAGAACTAGCATCACTACGTATATGGCGATTTCCTAGTTAATTTAGACATATGGTATGCAAAAAACGAATTTAAATTGAAAAAGATATCTTTAAATGAAGTTTTAGAACAAACATGGAAAAGTATATATAAAAGAAACACAAATAAGAGCAACAGCTACCAATATTTTTAGTCTTACGACCAAAAGCTAAGTTGGTAAGACATGTGCTTCCCAAGGTGAAGGTCAAGAGTTCGAGCTCCGTCAACAACATGTTTTTAATTTTAGAGGGATGACTAAAGAAATGCATATTCTAAGAGAAAAATATATATATAAATGTACAAATAAGAAAAATTATTTATATAGGTGAATATATATATATATATATATAAACACACTTGTATATATGTAATAAATAAAAGAAAATAAAGTTGAAAAAAAAAGTTGGAAAAAAAAATTATCCCTTGTAGATCACATGGAAATCCATCGCAAATTAGCGACGGAAATTTCCGCTTATAAATATCTAACGCTAAATAAGTGTTTTCTTGTAGTGGACATGTAAAACCCTGCATTTTTAATCAAATAATAAAATAAAAATTTGTATAATTTGGTCACGGAACTAAGGTCACTGCGTCTATGGCGATTTCCTAGTCAATTTAGACCTATGGTATGCAAAAAACGAATTTAAAATGAAAAAGATATCTTTAAATGAAGTTTTAGAACAAACATGGAAAATAATATATAAAAGAAACGCAAATAAGAGCAATAGCTACCAATATTTTTAGTCTTACGACCAAAAGCTAAGTTGGTCAAGTTGGTAAGACATGTGCTTCCCAAGGTGAAGGTCAAGAGTTTGAGCTCCGTCAACATCATGATTTTAATTTTAGAGGGATGACTAAAGAAATGCATGTTCTAAGAGAAAAATATGTATATATAAATGTACAAATAAGAAAAATTATTTATATAGGTGAATATATATATATATATATATATAAACACACATGTATATATGTATGTGTATGTAAATATATATATGAATATAAAATCAAAAAGTAAACTATAATCAATAAAAACAAGTAAGAAATAAATGACGGCATAACGCCATTTGAATTTGAAAAGAAATGAAGTTGTACGTAAATATATACACATAAAATTAAAAATTGAAATTAAAGTTTAATTTAAGGGCAAAAATTAATAAATGCGGAATGTATGAAAAATAGGCAAGAAAATAGCTGCATTTGAAATTTGAATATATATCTAAAGGAAGGAAACAACGAATTAATAGCGTTATTAATGACATTTATAGCGCGGCTATTAATAGACAAAGATTTGAAGAGTTATACGCATATATATACACATAAGTTTGAAAGTTAAATACCGAATATATATTATAAATGGAAGAAAATAATTTCCATAAGTAATATTCGAAAAGAAAATGAATGTTAAAAGCCAACATTAAACAAAATTTAATAGTGGCAAAATTAACGTTAATGGCCTAGTTCATGGGTTGACCCAGACCATAAGTGGGTCGGCCCAGGGGTTGACACACCTTAGAGGTGAGTCGACACAGGGGTCAACCTACTAGGGGTCCAGGTCGAGCTAGTTCTGAGCCAATTAACGTTATAATTTCGACTTGTACATTTCAAATTTTATTATATTTAATCCGACGGACCAAAATCTCCTATATACTAATAAATAGACCAGTAAAGCCTAACCTTCAACTCATATTTTCTGAGACGACGCCAAGGCTATACCAATTTCTTTCCTCTCCAAATATTTCAGAAATAAGAATAAGAATTTTTAGGAGTTTAGATTCAAGATTTAAAGACGAAAATTATATATTTATAATATAATGTTAAGATTTCTTGTCTACGTAAGGTAAATTATGTGAATCTGAATTATTAACGTTTCTTTCTTTTTAAAATCAGATATGTAAATCTATTGTTATCCTAATACTATATTTAATTAGAAAGCCTGCGGAATAGCAGAACTAAATCAGATTTTAGGATTAGTAAAACTATACCTTTTGTTAATGGTACATTTATCGTTTACATTCCCTATAATTGTTAATGTGATAAATAATTGAAATTCATAGCGATTGCAACATAATATATTTCTAAGTACGTTAAGAATATTACCATTGTACAAATCTATTATATTAATCTTCTATTTGGATCGAGAATTACTGTAATACTGAAATTGTGAAATTTCCAACAATCACGCCTATATTCATAAGGTTGTTGTTCAATGGTAAATTGGATATGCTGAAAAGGAATTATAGTGAACTATAGAAATAACTAAAAAGAATTGGTATGCCTAATTTTATATGGAAAGTAATTGGGAATGGCATATGTAAAATAGGAATTAACATCTAACTTAGAAAATAAAAAGGAAAATTAGTAGTAGACTAAGTTAGTTGGATTTGAAAAAAAATGGATATATTTCAATAACGGAAAAATTACTGAGAACATAGTCGCATGAAAAGAAAAGAAAAGGCTATTAGTGTGAAATAGCGGTTGTTTTACCATATTGTAAACTAATCAAATAAAATATACATGTATGTCCACAATGAAAATAAAAAGAAATAGCTTGCAATTATGGATCTTAATTGATGTACGTTATGAAAATAGATCTTTACATCTTTCTGCTAACCAATCTAATGACGTGTATGAAATATTTTCCTAAAATAATAAGAATGTACAAGAAGATATTAAAGAAAGATCACAATAGTAAAAGTTGGTTCATATTAAGGAACCTAAGAAGAACTGTGATGAACAGGGAATATAACATATTATAATTAATTATTTGAATGGGAAGGAAATATAATAGGTAAGCTTATCTTAGGGACAAGTGTAATTATAACGTAAGTTATAGTTAATGATGAACGAAGAACTTATTAATAAACCTTAGTTAAGGTAAATAAGTTAATAAGCAAACCCACAACAACGGTTGTGATAACAATGCAAGATAAGTTTATAGTTAAATAAGGAATAAGATAATCTTACTATTAGTAGATTTATAACTAAGAGTATTAAGTCTAGTAAATGCAATAAATAATAAACAGAGTCCCGTTCCAATGGCATAAGACCAATTAATGAAAGTAAGATGCTAATTATGAGCTAATCAACTGAGTAACTTGAATAAAAAGCAAATTTGTGGATAATTAAGTTAATTAGCAACATGATGAGAAAAAGCAAGTGTAGGATTAAAAGATTAGATACATGATCTAATAACACGATGAAGTGACGCGCTGGAACCAGTCCATATGTATGGAGATGAAGAACCCAACAAAGTAGATCATTGCGGTGTCTGGAGATACGAGAGAAGTACATCCAATTGATTATTCTATGTGAATGGAGGGAGGCACGAGGCTTCTTCGGGACGTGGTATGGTACTCTATGATGGTACGTCTATGGTAGGTTTCGGGTTGTACCCATTGAGGCATGGTTTGTACTCTACCATCCGGTAAGTGTGCCCCAACTGTAACTACGGTATGGCAGTAAGAAGGTTGTGGAATATGGCGTTGGGTGATTTAGTGGTTTTATTCTCTCTAGGAGGAGGTTGGTCAAGACCAAACTAAGGTTAGTAATCATCGGATATTTGTCAACGACATTAAGTTTGACGTGGAAAGACAAAGAGCTAGACCAACAGACAACGTTCTTTCACTATCGAGGTGTAGGTGAGGGACACACCAAATTGGATGCTAGATTGGCTGTCAGGGGAATGTCATTTGCTCTTGATCTAGTCTTTCATTAGTTGAGGGAGGGGCCAAGGTTGGGCCATAGCAACCATGAAAAGAGATAGACCATATGTGAATATATGTATTGTAGGCTTAATGAAGCTGTGGTTTACAAATATTGTAAGCTCCCGACTGAGTTATAGTAGGTAGCACATTCATGTGAGGGTCTAGATACACACACTAGTGTGTGGTACACATTAGGGCAATACTCCGTGTTGAGATTTGATTCGACCGAGTAGTTCGAATACGAGGATCTATATTCTTACATGGCATAGCGGTGGTAGTTCTGTGCGCTTACGTAACGTAACAATATAGATTTTTGTACCCGGTTTGGCGTAGGATGGAGGTTGTATACGCATTCGTGCTGTAACGACGAAGGCCGTACAAGGAGGATACTATGGGGGAGTACCTTGAGATGTTGGGTTTATTTACATATATACTATATTAGGTTTAATCTACTGAGGAGTAGATGGCTATGACGAGACTGCAAAGCCTTGAGTGCTGTTAACCCAAATAACATAATAATTAAGAAAATATAAATGAATGGTATATGTAGAGTCATTTCAAAATGTATAGTTTGGCCTCTCACCAGAAATTTGTGTTCCGACCCCTCCTCATAACATACTCGCTCCTCATAACATACTCGTAGGTTTGATTTTTGGTAGAGATTTGGTAGCCCTTGGACACTTGTTAGCATAGTTATTATTTCAGTAAGGATATATTTGATTGTATATTTTACCCATTCCGCTTTGAGACGTACGTTTTATCAAGCACTTTGTTTCAAAATTGGATGAACACTAATTGGTTATGTAGTTCAGAATAATTAGGCGTCAACGCCATAACATAGTCATTGGTAAAGTTATGAGACAAAATTTCTTTTAAGGAGGAAGAATGTAACAACCCATAATTTTTGGCAATAGTTAATTTAGTTATTTAATTAGGTTCCAAAAATGGAATTTTTGCAAACGATGCAATTTAACCACAAAAATTACACTGTTGCGTTTATTACGGAATTCTGATAAACTTTCATGTTTGGAACTTCCCGACCAGAGTCCGTATGAAAAGTTACGGACAAAATTCGAAAAAGAATAAAAATGAATAAAAAAGAATCTATAATATATAAATACCATTTATAACTCGCCTTTACTAGGCGAAAATGACCAGGGCGGACGACTAGGCAGTGGACCCCCGAGTCAAGAGTTTGCCTAGTGGCATCTAGGGTTGATGGGTTTACTTTATATAAAAAAGTTACATATACATAAGGATCATTATTAAATTAAGTCCAACGGTTAAGGGCTATTTTGTTAGGGAAGAGGATCAAGGATCTTAAGGCAAAACTAACACTAGAAGGGTGACTAGTGTTTTAAATAATTTATAGAAATGTTAACTAATTAACAACTACGCAAACTACTATATGAATCACAGAATGAATATCTCAACCGAAGCAATGACAAATACAGATATAAATAAAATAAATTACAGAAAAGGAAAGAACACTACAGATTTTATACCGGTTCAGATTACTCCTACTTCCAGTCCCACGCAACATTGGATTACGCAGAGTTTTACTAATATCAATATCCAATTACAACCCCCTTGATTTCACGGCTATAAGGTTAACACCGATTGAACGCTCTTGATTTCACAACTACAAGGTTGACACCGCTCCGTTTCCTTGATTTACAGGATACAAGGAACACACCCTTTCCATATTGGTTGCAGTTGCCCTAGAACTATTGAGTAGCACTTCCAAATAGAGAGTATTTGATAGAGACTGAGAATAGATGTAATGACGCGCATTTTCCAGGGGTATAATTTATTTATTTAATTGTTTAAAATAGTGATATAGGGAATTTAATCGTCGTTACTTAAATAATATGGAATATTTAATTAAATTAAATAATATATTTAATTCGGAAATAATCAAAAATATTGGAAATCACAATATAAAGTGAACAGGGTCATCCCCAAGATTTAATTCAGTTTAGAGTTGAATCATATTGACGAATATATTCAATCGACGTTAGTTTGAAACGTATAATTATATTATAATTAAAATCGAGCTTGAAATGGCACTGCAGTTCGTGATTTGGCGATTTGAACTTCAACTTAATGTACAGGATTCGTTTTAAGCCGGATTTCTGTGAAACAAGAAACGTGTGGAGCTGGCGGAGTATATCTTTCTAGTGGAAGAGAAAAATCGGGATTTCGTCGTGTAGATTTTGATTTATGTCCAAATCAAATTTTAGAAAAGTCGCTGTGGAATTCCTTTATAATTTATAAAGGAATTAATTATATTTTATAAAGGGATTTCATTATAAATCGAATATCGATTTAATCGGGATTTGACATATCGAGCTATAAATACATATAGGAATATTCTGGAGCTATATGGTATTCCTCGGTGAATATAGAAGATAATATTTAATTTTTAATATTTAATTCAATTTAATTTAAATATATTTATATATTTAAATAGGCTATTTAGAGCTTTAAAAATAGCCACTTTTGCAAACGAAGTCGGAATTCGATGAAACTAATTTTGTTGGATCCGCAATGTCAAATTATTGTTAGATTCCAAGTTTGGTGATTTTTAGGGTCATGGTGTGGCCGTACGGATTTGTAGAGTGAGAAACAGTCAGTATTTTGACAGTTAAAAATACGATGTGTGAGCGTACGAAGTCGTAATTCGACGAAACCAGTTTCGTTGGGACTGTAATGTCATGCTCTAGCTACACGTCCAGTTTGGTATTTTTGGGTATCATGTGTGATCGTAGGGATTTTTTTATGATAATTACAATCAACGTAGCAATAAAAATAAATATAATATTGAATATAAAAATATTTATTATCCTCCTATATAATACCCTAACCCTTAACCAAATTTCAATTTCCTCAGAAGTCAACACAGACCAAAAGGCGCCGCTGTTTTTACTTCCAGGAAATATTCCATCTTCAAATAAATAAAAAACAATTCACATAAATTATTATAAATCCTAAAAGATATATAGATGGAATCGTTAGTTGAAGAGCTTCAAATTGATGCTCCTGGTTCTGGGTGCGATGTTTTTTTTTGTTCGTTGGGTTTTCTCGACGGAACTAGGGTTGATCTTTTCAGGATTAGGTGTACTAGTTATTAAATTCGAGTGTATACTAGTGTTTGGCGAGGAGTTTGGCATCATTTGGTGGATTTTAGTAGGATTTGGTGTTAAAAGGTGTCGGCGGTGGCTGGGTACCGTGAACGACGGGTTTCAGGTGGTGGCATCGGGTCTGACATGATGGGGTTGGCCGGATAGAGTGTGTGACGAGGAGGACGATGGTGATTTTTCTTTTGGGTTTCATTGACGAAGGGAGGATCGGTGAGGTGATGAAAATGGACGGAATGGGTTGTGTGGTCACTGGAGCACGCGATGTGGAAGAAGGAGAAGCAGATGTTTGGGGCGGGTTTGATATGTGGGCTGGTAAGAAATGGAAGGCCCAATTTATTTAAGTGTATTAGTAATTTAAATATAATTCAATTTTAAATTAAAAGCCAAACTTGTACAAGTCATAACCTTTGCATCTGCTATCCAGACTCAGCGAAACAATATCCGTTGGGATCGTACGAACGAGAGCTACACTATGGAACTGACCGGGAGTGGATTGAAGTTCGTTTGAATTTACGGCGTATTAAATTGTTTGATTCAAATCAAACAATAGTTTATCGTTCTTTAACGATGAAATACAAATTTGAGTAAATCTCACCAACTCTGAACAGTTATATTTTTATAATGTATTCTTAGAACTGTTAATCATCTATTGATTACTGTGTGTTGGTTGATTGATTGAACTGCTAGAAAGTTAGTGAAAATTATATATATATATATATAAACCGTTAAATATTTATATATTGATTCTGCTATCAGAATAATTTATATTGAACTGAAAGCGATGATAATCATTTTGTGTAACATCTGTGGATGCAGGGAAACAGGTTGGAGGAATTCGACTGGATTCCTCAACAGTTATTTTATTGTTATTCATATATTGTTATATGATGTGATATAAAATCTGTGGGCGATTATATGTACTTGGACGATATTGAACATCGTGATTTGTTATGATTGGATACCCTAACATACCGAAATGTTGATAAGGGGATTTTCAAAGTGATATTGAAAATAGAATATTTATAAAATGGGATATTTATAAATAAGAGATATTTATAAAGTGGAATATTTACGAATAAGAAATGTTTATAAATTGGAATATTTATAAATAGGAGATATTCAAAAAGGAAATAATTACAAACCATTTTCTTTTTGAATGGAAAGGCCTGTGTGGCGGGTTTGGGGATTTTCCCGATGCTCCCGTTACAAAGGAGGTTATGGCGAATTTTTCAGAGAATTTAAGGAGTTAGAATATTTCAAGAATAAATTTAAAAAGGAAATATTTGTAAACCATTTACAAATAGAATTGAAAAGGAAACGTTTTAAAAAGGAAATCATTTTTAAAGTGTAGAACCGTTATTTAAAAGTAAATCTTTTCAAATGAATAAAACGTTGTTAAAAAGGGAATCTTTATAAAGTGAATAAAGTAAATCGAATATGGTATTCGAAAGGAGTTAAATCGAATATGGTATTCGAAGGGAGTAAATCGAATATGGTATTCGAAAGTTAGTAAAACGAATATGTTATTCGAAAGGGGGTTAGTCGAGTTAGAGTTAATCAGTTAGAGTTAACCAGTTAGAGTTAATCAGTTAGAGTTAACCAGTTAGAGTTAATCAGTTAGAGTTAACCAATTAGAGCTAATCAGTTAGAGTTAACCAATTAGAGCTAATCAGTTAGAGTTAATCAAATAAGTGTTAATCCAAATGAGTTGCCATTTCGTACGACTGCTAGCGTAATTCGCAGGGCTGTAAATAGCCTACGGCGGTCGGATGTTTCCTGAGAGAATCAGGCGTAACCATTGTGATCGCTACGATCTAGAGTCAAGCGAATGGAGTTAAATAGAGTTATCGAATATTAGTTATTCAAACGGAGTTAAATAGGGTTATCGAATATTAGTTATTCGAATAGAGTTAAACGGAGTTAAATAGGGTTATCGAATATTAGTTATTCGAATAGAGTTAAACGGAGTTAAATAGAGTTAATCGAATTAGTTATTCGAATAGAGTTAAATAAATAAGAGTGATTCAAATTAGTTATTCGAATAGAGTTAAACACAAAGGAGTTATCGATTAGTTAAATCGAAAGGAGTTATCGGTTAGTTAAATCGAAAGGAGTTATCGAATTTAGTTAGTCGAAAAGGAGTTATCGATTTGTTAAATCGAAAGGGAAGATTATCGAATATCGTTTATTCGAGAGGAGATTATCGAATATAGTTTATTCGAAGGAGTTATCAATTATTAGTTAACCGAAGTGAGTTATAGAATATTAGTTAAATCGAAGGAGTTATCGAATATAGTTTATTCGATGGAGTTAATCGATTAGAGTTAAATCAAATGATTTGATCGAATATAGTTTATTCGAATAGAGAAAAGGAGTTAATCGAATATAGTTTATTCGAATAGAGAAAAGGAGTTAATCGAATATAGTTTATTCGAATAGAGTAAATGAGTTAATCGAATATAGTTTATTCAAATAGAGTTAGAGGAGTTATCAAATATAGTTTATTCGACAGGAGTTAAGTGAATAGTTAGATTAATCAAAGTGAATTAGTTAAGTTAAAATAAGTGAATTAGTTAAGTTAAACTAAGTGAATTAGTTAAGTGAATTGGTTAGGTTAACCAAAGTGAATTTGTCGAGTTAATCAAAGTGATTAGTTCAGTTAATCGAGTTGAATTTGTCAGTCGAGTTAATAAATGGGGTTAGTCAAACCAAGTAAAACTAGTTAGAGTTAATTAATTAAGGTTGACCAGTTAGAGTTAATCAATCAGAGTTAATCAAATAGAGTTAAGTAAAATTAGAACTGACTAGAGATTAGTAAATTGAATGGTTTTCTAAGTGCGTATCTGATGTTGGTTTCGGCCTTCGGGATTTATACTTAGGGGATTGTTCTCATACTAGTTTACAGTCAGGGACTGATAGTTGGGGAAGAGTAGTCATTTGTAAATAAGCAGATGGAAACGTTTTCCAGTGTTAATAACATATATTTTCTAAACATAGAAAATAAGGCAATGTGAATATATATATAGATATATGTTGATGATTGATCGATATAATTTCCATCTGGAAATAATATCGTTGTTTGCACACTTGTTTTTCTTTGATAGTTAAATCACAGACTATCAGAGTTTTGACCATTTTAACGTTGTTAATATGGAGAGACCGGTTGGATTATTATCCAAAGAACCACTCTGTATTGGCATAAGCATTGTGAATCATATATGCCAAAGATAATTGAAGACGGAGTAAAATGCAAGGGCTGTTGTATAAGTCTTAGATAACAGTGACTAAGATGGATATACTGAATAGTGCCTTCGGTTTGTCCAGTCCCAGGACAACTTGTATATACGAAGGTCTGACAGAGTATATCCAATGGATCACGTAAGTTGATCTGTTCAAATGTATTCACGTTTGGTGGCGGAGGAATTCGTTTCTCTAAGCTGTATACCCGTGTTACTTTTGGATAAATCAATTTGTGATTTGGCGGGTATGAAGATGTGACATTCTAAGTGAATGAGGATGACTTGTGTTGATGAATGTCTGACAGAGTATTTCCAAAGAGGTCAGGTACATTGATTTCTTCGACCGTACCAAGAGTGGAAGCGGAGAAGGAAATTTCTTTAGCTAACACGTAACGTACTGTTGTAGACGCCAATTAGTGATTTTCGATGGATCTGACAATGTGGCATTTGAAGTGAATCTGATGTAATGATAAAGCGTAGCTTCTAGACTCATCATCCGGTAAATGACAGAAATCGGGCAGGCAGCATGGCTATGTCGGTCGCACCTAAGTAGGGTGTATAATCACCTATCTAGAGAATATTCATTTGCTTCTTTAATCTATCAATGCTGTCCCATATATATATACGGGAACGGTTGCTGATCCCAACCGTTGGTGATATACATTCGATACACTCAAGCAAAATGAGTGGTCGGTCATGTGTGGCTGAGTTACAAGATGTTCTTGTTGAACTCCAGTGTATCATTCCTAGAGTACACTGATCGGAAGGTGGTTCCATACCTTGTCATAGTTGGAAATCCATTATCCAATACGTGCTTGCGATTTTGATTGTATACTATATATGTAGAACGTGAGATGAAAGCGTTTCTGCTAGTTGATATCTATTTGTACATAGACATTATTATAATATCAAAAGGTTTTTGATATAAAGATATTTTGGATTCTCATATGGGAAAAACCCGTTCCGTTCTGCGGCGTGGTCTTATGAGATATCATTTACTTGTTCATATACCTGTTTAAACTATTTTACTCACACCAGTCCCATGACTGACCCGGAGTTTACTTTGTTATTTTCCCTAAACTCTTGGGTGCCTAAATTTGTACGGGCAGTCAAGTAGTCGGGATTTTATAGATACACTTGGAGAGCTTGGAGCAGAAGGCTTCAGGATTCTATAGCTATTATTATTTCCGCTGTTGTTGTAAGTTTTGTACTCTGATAAGTGCTATTGTATATATAACTGTTTGTATTTCAAAAGTTATGTTATATTTTATTCGTTCCGCTGTGAGATTCGTGTTACTCTGATGATGATGATGTTCTTCTTCTTCTTCTATTCTATAAGTTCTATCTTATCTTTCCTCACCCTCTAATTTCTTTCATTAATTACCAGGATTTTTCGATGTTTTGGTTATCGACATCGAGCTTATGTCGATAACCAAAGTCGCTAAAAATCCGGGTCGTTACAGTTGGTATCAGAGCCAGGTTAAGAATTACCTTGGCTCTGTGGCGTGACTCGGAAGAGATAGTGTTAGTAACAACCTAGATTGAGTTTGAGTGTATATATACGAGTGCGTATTTGTATTTAATATAAAAATGGTTTTATATTGTGGAGATTCATTGGCTGAGTTGTTTATGAGTTCTGGTCGATCAGTTTGATCCACTATATCGGTAGGAGTAAATAAACACTCGAATACGATGGGTCGACACGGTATGTTTTGAAAAGAGGGTAAATGAAATAATTTTACCCGAAGTATATATATTGGAAATATTATAATGTGTTGGTTGTTATTATAATCGAGTAAGATTATAAAAGTGAAACGATTATGAAAATAACCAATCAAATTTCGTATAAGTATTACGAAGTGAATTAAATCTGAAATTAAAGTCAGAATTGAAATTAAAAACTGGAAATTCAGATAAGTGTTTGTAATTGAATCTGGATTAGATATAGGTGAATTTTAAAAATCCTGGGAGGTTTTGAATTTGTTTTAATAAGGATATTTTGAACTGATTCAAGATGGAAGTGTTTAAGTTTGAGTTTTGAAAAGGAATATAGTATTGAACTCACGTTGATCGCTGGAAAATAATTCTGATGATGTGTACACATCATCAGTGTGATTTTCGAGTTATAAGTGACGGATTACTACCAAGGTTTTGTTTTCAAATTGTTTGCGAAAACAAGGTGTTCAGGAATTCAAAGGTTTTGAATCACTATTATGATTTCAAGTTGATTTGAAAAAAAAACCCAGGAATTTAAATTCTAGAATTTAAATGTAACTCGTGGAGTTAAGTAAAACTGAAATGGATTTGAAGATAATTTGGATTGGAATTGAGTTGAAGGGTTAAGAGTTTAAAATCTGATATCGGAGGTTGAATGGAATTTGAATTGAATAAAACCAAGTGTTGGAGCTGAGGAGTTTGATTAAGATAACATGAGTATAGGTTGAATTGGTAACAGATATAAGTGATAGATTTGATATACCCGACAAAAAGGTACAAGTTTATATTTGATATAAGCATGAGATTTATGAGCCGAATTGGCAAGCCGTTTGGCGTTTTGATTTTCTTTTGGGTTGAAGAAGGCCCAGAGAGGCGAGTTGGAGTTTGAGCTATTGACCAGTACAAAGGAGGTGCTGGCGAAATTTTCCGAAAATTTAAAGTGTTAGAAAATTTTCAGAATTTTTGAAAATTTTAGTTAGTCGGAAGGAATTAATATTGAAATCGATATTAGTTGGTTCAGTTGAAACCAGAGATAAGTGGTAAACAAATCTTAGGAATTCCAATAGATAGGGTCGTCCTCTAACTTAGCAATTTCGAGGACGAAATTATTTTAAGTGGGGAAGAATGTAATGACCCGCATTTTCCAGGGGTATAATTTATTTATTTAATTTTTTAAAATAGTGATATAGGGAATTTAATCATCGTTAATTAAATAATATGGAATATTTAATTAAATTAAATAATATATTTAATTCGGAAATAATCAAAAATATTGGAAATCACAATATAAATTGAACAGGGTCATCCCCAAGATTTAATTCAGCTTAGAGTTGAATCATATTGACGAATATATTCAATCGACGTCAGTTTGAAACGTATAATTATATTATAATTAAAATCGAGCTTGAAATGGCGCTGCAGTTCGCGATTTGGCGATTTGAACTTCAATTGAACTTATAGGATTCGTTTTAAGCCGGATTTCTGTGAAACAAGAAACGGGTGGAGCTGGCGGAGTATTTCTTTCTAGTGGAAGAGAAAAATCGGGATTTCATCGTGTAGATTTTGATTTATGTCCAAATCAAATTTTAGAAAAGTCACTGTGGAATTCCTTTATAATTTATAAAGGAATTAATTATATTTTATAAAGGGATTTCATTATAAATCGAATATCGATTTAATCAGGATTTGAAATATCGAGCTATAAATACATATAGGAATATTCTAGAGCTGTATGGTATTCCTCGGTGAATATAGAAGATAATATTTAATTTTTAATATTTAATTCAATTTAATTTAAATATATTTATATACTTAAATAGGCTATTTAGAGCTTTAAAAATAGCCACTTTTGCAAACGAAGTTGGAATTCGATGAAACTAATTTTGTTGGATCCGCAATGTCAAATTATTGTTAGATTCCAAGTTTGGTAATTTTAGGGTCACAGTGTGGCCGTACAGATTTTTAGAGTTAGAAATAGTCAGTATTTTGATAGCTAAAAATACGTTGTGTGAGCGTACGAAGTCGGAATTCGACGAAACCAGTTTCGTTGGGACCGTAATGTCGAGCTCTAGCAACACGTCCAGTTTGGTGGTTTTTGGGTATTGTTTGTGATCGTAGGGATTTTTTTATGATAATTACAATCAGCGTAGCAATAAAAATAAATATAATATTGAATATAAAAATATTTATTATCCTCCTATATAATACCCTAACCCTTAACCTAATTTCAATTTCCTCAGAAGTCAACACAGACCAAAACGCGCCGCTGTTTTTACTTCCAAGAAATATTCCATCTTCAAATAAATCAAAAACAATTCACATAAATTGTTATAAATCCTAAAAGATATATATATATGGAATCGTTAGTTAAAGAGCTTCAAATTGATGCTCCTAGTTCTGAGTGCGATGTGTTTTTTTTGTTCGTTGGGTTTTCTCGACGGAACTAGGGTTGATCTTTTCAGGAATTAGGTGTACTAGTTATTAAATTCGAGTGTATACTAGTGTTTGGCGAGGAGTTTGGCATCATTTGGTGGATTTTAGTAGGATTCGGTGTTAAAAGGTGTCGGCGGTGGCTGGGTACCGTGAACGACGGGTTTCAGGTAGTGGCATCGGGTCTGACATGATGGGGTTGGCCGGATAGAGTGTGTGACGAGGAGGACGATGTTGATTTGTCTTTTGGGTTTCATTGACGAAGAGAGGATCGGTGAGGTGATGAAAATGGACGGAACGGGTTGTGTGGTCATTGGAGCACGCGATGTGGAAGAAGGAGAAGCGGATGTTTGGGGCGAGTTTGATATGTGGGCTGGTAAGAAATGGAAGGCCCAATTTATTTAAGTGTATTAGTAATTTAAATATAATTCAATTTTAAATTAAAAGCCAAACTTGTACAAGTCATAACCTTTGCATCTGCTATCCAAACTCAGCGAAACAAGATCCGTTGGGATCGTACAGACGAAAGCTACATTATGGAACTGACCGGGAGTGGATTGAAGCTCGTTTGATTTTACGGCGTATTAAATTGTTTGATTCAAATCAAAAAAAAGTTTATCGTTCTTTAACGATGAACTGCAAATGTGAGTAAATCTCACCAACTCTGAACAGTTATATTTTTATAATGTATTCTAAGAACTGTTAATCATCTGTTGATTACTGTGTGTTGGTTGATTGATTGAACTGCTAGTCAGTTAGTGAAAATTATATATATATATATATAATTATATATATAAACCGTTAAATATTTATATATTGATTCTGCTATCAGAATAATTTATATTGAACTGAAAGTGATGATAATCATTTTGTGTAACATCTGTGGATGCAGGGAAACGGGTTGGAGGAATCCGACTGGATTCCTCAACAGTTATTTTATTGTTTTTCATATATTGTTATATGATGTGATATAAAATCTGTGGGCGATTATATGTTCTTGGACGATATTGAACATCGTGATTTGTTATGATTGAATACCCTAACATACCGAAATGTGGATAAGGGGATTTTCAAAGTGATATTGAAAATATAATATTTATAAAATGGGATATTTATAAATAAGAGATATTTATAAAGTGGAATATTTATAAATAAGAAATGTTTATAAACTGGAATATTTATAAATAGGAGATATTCAAAAAGGAATTAATTACAAACCATTTTCTTTTTGAATGGAAAGGCCTGTATGGCGGGTTTGGGGATTTTCCCGATGCTCCCGTTACAAAGGAGGTTATGGAGAATTTTTCAGAGAATTTAAGGAGTTAGAATATTTCAAGAATAAATTTGAAAAGGAAATATTGGCAAACCATTTACAAATAGAATTGAAAAGGAAACGTTTTAAAAAGGAAATCATTTTTAAAGTGTAGAACCGTTATTTAAAAGTAAATCTTTTCAAATGAATAAAACGTTGTTAAAAAGGGAATCTTTATAAAGTGAATAAAGTAAATCGAATATGGTATTCGAAAGGAGTTAAATCGAATATGGTATTCGAAGGGAGTAAATCGAATATGGTATTCGAAAGTTAGTAAAACGAATATGTTATTCGAAAGGGGGTTAGTCGAGTTAGAGTTAATCAGTTAGAGTTAACCAGTTAGAGTTAATCAGTTAGAGTTAACCAGTTAGAGTTAATCAGTTAGAGTTAACCAATTAGAGCTAATC
Organism: Allium sativum; assembly: GCA_030737875.1. Taxonomy (NCBI): domain Eukaryota; kingdom Viridiplantae; phylum Streptophyta; class Magnoliopsida; order Asparagales; family Amaryllidaceae; genus Allium; species Allium sativum. Next base: position 403,393,041 of record CM060926.1, on the reverse strand, counting down.
AGTTAGAGTTAACCAATTATAGCTAATCAGATAGAGTTAATCAAATAAGTGTTAATCCAAATGAGTTGCCATTTCGTACGACTGCTAGCGTAATTCGCAGGGCTGTAAATAGCCTACGGCGGTCGGATGTTTCCTGAGGGAATCAGGCGCAACCATTGTGATCGCTGCGATCTAGAGTCAAGCGAATGGAGTTAAATAGAGTCATCGAATATTAGTTATTCGAACGGAGTTAAATAGGGTTATCGAATATTAGTTATTCGAATAGAGTTAAACGGAGTTAAATAGGGTTATCGAATATTAGTTATTCGAATAGAGTTAAACGGAGTTAAATAGAGTTAATCGAATTAGTTATTCGAATAGAGTTAAATAAATAAGAGTGATTCGAATTAGTTATTCGAATAGAGTTAAACACAAAGGAGTTATCAATTAGTTAAATCGAAAGGGGTTATCGATTAGTTAAATCGAAAAGAGTTATCGAATTTAGTTATTCGAAAAGGAGTTATCGATTTGTTAAATCGAAAGGGAAGATTATCGAATATCGTTTATTCGAGAGGAGATTATCGAATATAGTTTATTCGAAGGAGTTATCAATTATTACTTAATCGAAGTGAGTTATAGAATATTAGTTAAATCGAAGGAGTTATCGAATATAGTTTGTTCGATGGAGTTAATCGATTAGAGTTAAATCAAATGAGTTGATCGAATATAGTTTATTCGAAGAGAGAAAAGGAGTAAATCGAATATAGTTTATTCGAATAGAGAAAAGGAGTTAATCGAATAGAGTAAATGAGTTAATCGAATATAGTTTATTCGAATAGAGTTAGAGGAGTTATCAAATATAGTTTATTCGACAGGAGTTAAGTGAATAGTTAGATTAATCAAAGTGAATTAGTTAAGTTAAACTAAGTGAATTAGTTAAGTTAAACTAAGTGAATTAGTTAAGTTAAACTAAGTGAATTAGTTAAGTGAATTGGTTAAGTTAACCAAAGTGAATTTGTCGAGTTAATCAAAGTGATTAGTTCAGTTAATCGAGTTGAATTTGTCAGTCGAGTTAATAAATGGAGTTAGTCAAACCAAGTAAAACCAGTTAGAGTTAATTAATTAAGGTTGACCAGTTAGACTTAATCAATCAGAGTTAATCAAATAGAGTTAAGTAAAATTAGAAATGACTAGAGATAAGTAAATTGAATGGTTTTCTAAGTGCGTATCTGATGTTGGTTTCGGCCTTCGGGATTTATACTTAGGGGATTGTTCTCATACTAGTTTACAGTCAGGGACTGATAGTTGGGGAAGAGTAGTCATTTGTAAATAAGCAGATGGAAACGTTTTCCAGTGTTAATAACATATATTTTCTAAACATAGAAAATAAGGCAATGTGAATATATATATAGATATATGATGATGATTGATCGATATAATTTCCATCTGGAAATAATATCGTTGTTTGCACACTTGTTTTTCTTTGATAGTTAAATCACAGACTATCGGAGTTTTGACCATTTTAACGTTGTTAATATGGAGAGACCTGTTGGATTATTATCCAAAGAACCACTCTATATTGGCATAAGCGTTGCGAATCATATATGCCAAAGATAATTGAAGACAGAGTAAAATGCAAGGGCTGTTGTATAAGTCTTAGATAACAGTGACTAAGATGGATATACTGAATAGTGCCTTCGGTTTGTCCAGTCCCAGGACAACTTGTATAGACGAAGGTCTGACAGAGTATATCCAATGGATCGCGTAAGTTGATCTGTTCAAACGTATTCACGTTTGGTGGCGGAGGAATTCGTTTCTCTAAGCTGTATACCCGTGTTACTTTTGGATAAATCAATTTGTGATTTGGCGGGTATGACAATGTGACAATCTAAGTGAATGAGGATGACTTGTGTTGATGAATGTCTGATAGAGTATTTCCAGAGAGGTCACGTACATTGATTTCTTCAACCGTACCAAGAGTGGAAGCGGAGAAGGAAATTTCTTTAGCTAACACGTAACGTACTGTTGTAGACGCCAATTAGTGATTTTCGATGGATTTGACAATGTTGCATTCGAAGTGAATCTGATGTAATGATAAAGCGTAGCTTCTAGCCTCATCATCCGGTAAATGACAGAAATCGGGCAGGCAGCATGGCTAAGGCGATCGCACCGAAGTAGGGTGTATAATCACCTATCTAGAGAATATTCATTTGCTTCTTCAATCTATCAATGTTGTCCCATATATATATACGGGAACGGTTGCTGATCCCAACCGTTGGTGATATGCATTCGATACACTCATGCAAAATGAGTGGTCGGTCATGTGAGACTGAGTTGCAAGATGTTCTTGTTGAACTCCAGTGTATCGTTCCTAGAGTAAACTGATCGGAAGGTGGTTCCATACCTTGTCATAGTTGAAAATCCATTATCCAATACGTGCTTGCAATTTTGATTGTATACTATATATGTAGAACGTGAGATGAAAGCGTTTCTGCTAGTTGATATCTATTTGTACATAGACATTATTATAATATCAAAAGGTTTTTGATATAAAGATATTTTGGATTCTCATAAGGGAAAAACCTGTTCCGTTCTGCGGCGTGGTCTTATGAGATATCGTTTACTTGTTCATATACCTGTTTAAACTGTTTTACTCACACCAGTCCCATGACTGACCCGGAGTTTACTTTGTTGTTTTCCCAAAACTCTTGGGTGCCTAATTTTGTATGGGCAGTCAAGTAGTCGGGATCTTACAGATACACTTGGAGAGCTTGGAGCAGGAGGCTTCAGGATTCTATAGCTATTATTGTTTCCGCTGTTGTTGTAAGTGTTGTACTCTAATAAGTGCTATTGTATATATAACTGTTTGTATTTCAAAAGTTATGTTATATTTTATTCGTTCCGCTGTGAGATTTGTGTGACTCTGATGATGATGTTCTTCTTCTTCTTCTATTCTATAAGTTCTATCTTATCTTTCCTCACCATCTAATTTCTTTCATTAATTACCGGGATTTTTCGATGTTTTGGTTATCGACATCGAGCTTATGTCGATAACCAAAGTCGATAAAAATCCGGGTCGTTACAATAGAAGAAGAATGATATAACTTGTATTGAAAACCACCAGAGTATAAGCATTGAAAATTAAGAAGAATAATGGTGGTTTGATAAAGGAGGAAGAATGAGAAGATATATTTTGAAAAAAATCGAAATCATGCCCTTTATACAGTGTTCCAAGGGACATAACCATTCCTGGAACGTTTTATGTAACGGCAAGGAATTTCGCTCAATCCGAATCAGTCGTTAAACAGATCTAGACCGTTCGAAACCCCTGATCGTTTGAGAACAGGACAAATTGGAATGCAGACGGAAGAACATTTCTATGTTATTACAACAATTCCGTCAGATACAAGAATATACAGAGTATAAATGAATAAATTACATTCAATAAATATCAGAGATTACAATAAATTACATAGCAGCGGAAAAATATACAAAACACAACTGAAAGTGATACAAGGATACAGAACTTTCCGAGCATCGTTCCAGCTGTAAATCAGGACCCTGTGGATATAAATCTGCAAAACCAAAACTACTAGCTGCCCGTGTGGAAAATAGAGGCACCCAGAGTTTAGGTTAAAACAATAAACTCCAAGTCAGTTATGTGACTGGTGTGAGAACTAAAACAGTTGTTAATCTTTATTTTTAAAGTTAGGTAAATCAAGGGACCACGCCGTATAACACGGAACGGGTTTCCTCCCAAGAATACCAGTGCATAAAACAAACAGCGCAATGCTAAATAAAGAAAAATGAAGCTATTATAAGACCCAGGTCCCATCACACAATGCAACGCAAGTCGGAGGATAGAGTTTTTACCTTATAATAGCCAAAGCATGCTTGATACGTTTAGAACACATTATTTTGATATTACTATAAGTGTATAGTGTCAAAACAATTTCACATCATAAATATCAATCATAGGCGGCATTAATGACCCATACCACTATGTCGCCGTACTAGGTTCTACAAATAAAACCGCACTATCACGTATTGGAAATTGGATTCCGTCATGAGCCGAGGCAAGGGGAAAGCTCTTCTACGCGTGCGAGACACTCTAGCAAATGCCTCAGGACCCCACTATGATCCTTGGATCTTCAGGGCCGGTCCTCTCTTACTTTTGAGTATTAGTTATTCCTGAACACACGTTTCCCGGTCCTTACAGACCTATATCCGAGGCGCCTTGCATTCCAACAACCACACAGGTGAAAAGTATATAAATGTCAGGGCTGGTAGGTCACTGACACCACCCTAGCTAGAAAGAAACGTCGTGCTCTCCCTGCAGTCACTATCCCATTTTTGACTCATACCGAGTTGTGAGGCTCGCGAATTCACGTTATACACAAAGCTACGCCACACAGGCCGTGCTTTGATCATCAATCACAAGACTTTGCTTTTCAACAGAAGCCTTGATCAATTGCCACTTATGCGTGCCACACTGGAAATTCACTCCATGAAACTGATGTCCATCGATATACAACCTCTGTGCTCGTACGTCTCAGAGAAGGGAGTTAAGCAAGAGAATAAATTCTCCGCCACCAAACAGATGTATATTTAATAGAGATCAATCAACACAGAATAAAATCCAATGTCAGACACACAATCCATTTACAAATTCGTTCTGGGTCTGAACGAAACCGGAGGCACTTTCCTCGCATATCCATCCATCTCCAAGTACGTCTAGACGATCACCAACTGTTTCCCTCATCTTGGGTGTACAGCCCAATCGAGATCATCAGTAATCACCCAAACGATGTGAAGACTTCCGGTCTTCAACCACCGTCTTCATCTTCGACATCTCGTCGAATCGGTTATTCAGAATGGGTATAACCCGGCCTTTCTGAATAACCCACGTATATAATAAACAAATGTTACACAAACACAACGAACGCCTCATTACAATTCATAATATTCTTTTATTCACAAAATCACATTCTTAGGGAAAGGTTCCCATTAATTTTATCCAAGATAAATTCTTCTAAATTTATTCTTTAATCTTCCTTTGGATATCATTTCAAACTAGTCGGGATTAGCGAACCACACCGAAGTAATTATTTATTTTATTTCCCAATCCCAACCTATATATCCCATGGAGCAAAACTGGTGATACTCCATTCCTAACACCACGGTGTTATCGGTAAAATTAATTACCATTTCACGTTCAAATCTAATTATAGATTTAACTACCGCTTTGGAGCAAAACTGGTGATACTCCATTCTCGATCACCTTTCAAATTTGATAATTTAAATTATCAATTCACATTTTTAGTCTAATTAAAGATTCATTAAAACTCCACTTAGTTTTAATCTTTTCAAAAATCAACATCCTGCCTTTAACTGGGTTAAATAACCAATGTCATCTAAAACACGATTCACGATAAACCCAAATCACATTTGATATTAAATACAAGGCTCTGGATAGAAAATATACTGGCTTATATTCAATATCAAATTCTGAAACCAACAAATATCGTATTGGAAATAACGATATAAAATATATCTTTCAAATTCCCATAACAATATCTGTATAGTCACGAAATCCAACATCGAAATATTCCGAAGATAATTTCGATTCAACTCCACTTCCACTTCACGTATTGGGAATATTGATCATTTTTAAAATCACTTTCAAATTCAATTTATTTATTTCAAAAATAAATTGATTTTAATTCTAGTTCAAAACTAGTTCATTTCGACAAAAATATATTTTTATCCTTTCAAATGCGGAATTCTTCAGCCCAATTTTTCCCAAATCATTTCTTATGATTTTACACAAATTATAGATATTTTTAATAATTTTATCAAGGCCCGTACAGTCGATTTCCATCAACGGCCATCAAACTGCACTTACAACGACCTTTTTCAAATTTGATTTGGACATAATTCCAAATCCAACTGTTAGATATCAAATTTCTAGCATTCATTGGAAAGCTCTTTTCGATACGAACCCAACGGTTCCGGTTTTAGGAGAATCCGACGGTCGGATCTCCCGCAACGTCAGTTCGAAGTTAATGGTCGAAATTCACGAACTGCCGCGGCGCGGCGCGTTCTATTCAGGCCATTATATATATATATATATATATATATTTATATATATATTATATATTTCGTCGATTTCCTTTTAAAACGTATTTTATAAATAGTTCTAAATTCGTTTCAAAAACAATTTCAACTTCATCTTCAATTTCAAATCGATTTGATTTCACTTCGATTCGAATTCATTTCAATTTTTTTTAATTCAAATTCGTTTCAATTCAATTCAAATTCTAATTCGTTTCAATTCAATTCAGTTTGAATTTACCTTCTATTTAATTCAATTCGAAATCAATTCAATTTCAGTTCATTTTAAATTTCATTCAAAACGATTTCAATTCGTTTTCAATTTAATCCAATTCGAATTCATTTCTGTTTAATTCGAATTCAAATTCACTTTCTATTCAATTCGAATCGAATTCATTTTCTATTCGATTCGAATTCATTTCAAATTGATTCAATAAAATTTCAATTTCAATTTTAATCTAATTTAATTTGAATTTCATTTCAAAATATTAAATTTTGAAATCACTTTTCAATATTCATTGTAAAACGAATAAAATCGATATAAATATCGTTCACGTTAAAATAGCGCAACTCTAATCAACACGGCTTTATATATTTCAATAAATTCATTATTCTATTCAACAAATGAATATTTATCCTATTCAACACATGAATTATATTTCTTTCAACACACGTCTATTTTTGTTATGTAAAATATTTTATAAAATTAGGGTATCTATCATTTGATTTTCAATTAGACTCCACCGTGAGGTAGTTCTAATTTTAATTATGATAAAGATGTATATTTTATTATTAAAATATTTTACTCAACACATAAATAGTTTCAACACATGAACATCGTCAACACATGACTATTTTTATATTCAACACATGAATTTCCTTTTTTTTATTCATTATTTTCCCAATTGGAATGAGGCCCAATCAATTACCATATAACGTTAATTATATGGATTCCATACAACACATGTATATAATAGCAACGACAAACAATCAACCATCATCCAAAGTGCACCACACAACTGCATAAGCATCAAATAAAAATAATTAACGCTTACACAGCCTGTCGACCAATCGATCGACATATAATTAAATAATCGGGATTAGTGTACGCTAAATTTCATCCCAACACCCGTGTGGGGTTTCAAATCAACAAACACATGTTTTTATTCATGCAGTTGGGCGATGTGTAAAATTTATCATCCCAATCAATATCAGTCGAATTAGTGTATATAAACAAATCGGCCGATTTATTTATAAATATTTATTTATTCACATTCACGTTAAAAATTATATTTTTAACGATAAAATATTTATTTCAACACATTAATTTATATTATCGATTTCACATCAACAACACAAACAAATTTCACAACACATCAATCAAACAAACAAGCCATCCATGTTCTGTGGACGACGGGTGTCGGGTGCTGCTAAGCACCGTCTGCATCCTAGTATATATATATAACTAGAAAAGAAATTGAAGAGTGAGAAATTCTCCCCAATAGCTATCCCAACTCCACGACACTTCATTTATAGAAATCTTCGTCGTTCTCGCCTTTTGTCACTTTCGTTGCCCGCTTTCACTACATATATAAAAATCACATTTTCATATTGTTGCTATGTATATAAAAATCATATTTTTATAATTGCCTCATATGGATAAAAATTCTATTTTTATACCACTAATATATAGATAAAAATTCTATTTTTACAACGATGTTACATAGATAAAAATTCTATTTTTACAACGATGTTATATAGATAAAAATTCTATTTTTATCACGATGTTATATAGATAAAAATTCTATTTTTATCATGCTATTCTTCATATAAAGATTTCGCCTTTTCAAATATAAAGATTTCGCCTTTTCAATTATAAAGATTTCGCCTTTTCAAATATAAAGATTTCGCCTTTTCAATTTCAAAAATCTAATCTTTTCTATTTTAAAAATGTAACCTTTTCTATTTTAAAAATCTAATCTTTTCTATCTTAAAAATCTAATCTTTTCTATTTTAAAAATCTAATCTTTTCTATTTTAAAAATCTAATCTTTTTGAAGTAAAAATCAAATCTTTCCCTTCGCTAACTTCCTAGAAAACCGAATCTTTACATATAAAATTTCATATCTTTGTTAAATTAAAACTAATGTATTATATATAAAAAAATCGCTATCTTTATATAAGTAAATTATATAAATAAAAATCAGAAAATAAAAGTGTATTATAATTAAATAAAATAAATAAAGTAGATGAAATAAAGAAGAAAACTTATGGTGGATAATGGGGTGGAGTGGCGCGCATCAGTCGCAAGGGGGAGGGGGGGTTTTGCTGCCACGTCGGAGGTGGGTATGGGGTCTGAGTTCATCGGAGTGGTGGAAGCTGGTGGAGCGGAGGTCGGGAGGGATGCGCGGTGGCTCCTGGTGCCAGCGGAGGCAGATCGGAAGGGGGAGGGGTTCGTGGGTGGCGGCGCTGCCACCTCGGGCGGCGGATCGACGATGGGGAGGCTCGATCGCGAGCTCCCCTTTTTCTTCTTTTTTTTATTATTTTCCTTCTGCTGAATCGATTTTGAAGAAAGGGGGGCCAACGGTTTTGAAGGGGAGGAGAGAGGAAGTTAATTATTTTATATTATTTAATTTCAAGAAAATTTGACTTTTACATACGACCTCTAAACGAGGCCCACCGCCTGTCGTCCATAGCATTTTACCCCCATTCTGAACACAATGGGATATGTATCATAGGCTGATTCGATCGTTTCGATCAGTTTTCGTCAAAATCAATATATAACTCTATATATTGAATTTGAACGCGCGTTTCAATTTACTGGGGCCACATACTAACCCTATAAATCCCAGAAAAATATTTTCTAGCTTCGTATTGACAATACGGTCCTAACAAAACTAGTTTCGTCGAATTCTGAGACCGTTAGAAAAATGGCCATTTTCCAGTCGATTAAAATCGACTGAAACTGGTCAAACGCATTTTCCTTTTCCACGCTCACATATTGATTCGAAAAATTATGAAATTTGAAACCTAGCAATAATTTGACATCACGGATCCATCAAAAGTGGTTTCGTCGAAATCCGAGGTCGTTTGCAAAATTTCCATTTTCAAAGGCCGAAATTCCATAGCGAATATTCTGAATTTTCATTTGGACAAATCTTTTGATCCCCGCTATGAAATTTCAATTTTCCGGATTCGTTGGAAAGATATTCTCAAATAGATCCTATTATTTTTGGTTTCACTAAAATCCGATTTGTTTTGCACCCGGTACATTCAATTAAATTTTGAAATCGAATTATCGAACTACCGCGCCATTTTCATTTCTATTTATAATTATATATAATTATTTATATTCTAATGACGACGTATATAATATATACGTTCGAATTCTATTCAAAATAAATTTATCGTCGATATTATTTAAAATATTCTATTTTAAATGTTCAAACTTCGCTAAAATTGCCAAAAGAAAAATTTTAAACTGGCCCAGATTTTCGGGTTGTTACAATCTCCCCCACTTAAAACTTTTCGTCCCCGAAAAGGAACAACATCGAAAGTGGTTTGATTAATCAACTCTACATTCGATCTGGCTTCCATTCTCCAACTTTTCAGTTTCTGAGAATTTTCAAAAATTTGGCTAACACCCGAAATTTTCGAAAAATTTCGCCATAACCTCCTCTGCACCGGGAGCCACGGGAAAATCCCGAAATTGCCATACAGGCCTTCTTATCCCAAAAAGAAAAAGAAAAAGCCAAGCGGCTCATAAAATCATCATCACCCAAACAAAACAGTAAATTATGATAAACATGTACCTATTTGTCGGGCAAACAAATTTTATTCTCTGCTCTAGCCTCCTTGCTATGACCTGTTCAATGTAAGTACATGTATATGCAAACAAATGCGACCAATTTTCAATACAATATAATATTTGATACTATTAGACTAAATGGTTCAATATTATTAAACAAATAAACAAACAACATAACCATCAATCAATTAGTGAATTAATGTTTCAAATTCATAATTTTGATATATATAAAGAAAATCATATTTTTGATGCCAATTCACAACAATAAATCTATCTAGTTTTGGTTCTCACACCAGTCTAATGGAAATATATAGATATCACACCTTCGAAACACGAACAAAAATATTGATAATGCGGCCGCATTACCAGAATTATCTCTGGGCGACTAGAGTGTGATTCTATATCTATCCAGTATATTAAAACTTCGAATATACGTTCATGACGCGTATATGCAAAACCTATATACGCTCGATTGTCCAAATTCAAAATAAATAAATAATTCAAATACGTATAAAACGATCTAAATTTCAAAACAAAATTGTTTTCATTTGAAAAATATACTCTTTACACTCGTTCTAGGATACTACTGATACTATATCTAACAAGTCATTCTAATTGGATATTACTAATCCAATATCTGATGAATTCTTTCGTATGGTTCTAATGTGTCTTGTTCTCGAGATCTGTAAACCAAAGCTCTGATACCACTGTAACGGCAAGGAATTTCGCTCAATCCGAATCAGTCGTTAAACAGATCTAGACCGTTCGAAACCCCTGATCGTTTGAGAACCGGACAAATTAGAACACAGATGGAAGAACATTTCTATGTTATTACAACAATTCCATCAGATACAAGAATATACATAGTATAAATGAATAAATTACATTAAATAAATATCAGAGATTACAATAAATTACATAGCAGCGGAAAAATATACAAAACACAACCGAAAGTGATACACGGATACAGAGCTTTCCGAGCATCGTTCCAGCTGTACATCAGGACCCTGTGGATATAAATCTGGAAAACCAACTAGCTGCCCGTGTGGAAAATAGTGGCACCCGGAGTTTAGGTTAAAACAATAAACTCCAGGTCAGTTATGTGACTGGTGTGAGAACTAAAACAGTTGTTAATCTTTATTTTTAAAGTTAGGTAAATCAAGGGACCATGCCGTATAACACGGAACGGGTTTCCTCCCAAGAATACCAGTGCATAAAACAAACAGCGCAATGCTAAATAAAGAAAAATGAAGCTGTTATAAGACACTGGTCCCATCACACAATGCAACGCAAGCCAGAGGATAGGGTTTTTACCTTATAACAGCCAAAGCATGCTTGATACGTTTAAAACACATTATTTTGATATTACTATAAGTGTATAGTGTCAAAACAATTTCGCATCATAAATATCAATCATAGGCGGCATTAATGACCTATACCACTATGTCGCCACACTAGGTTCTACAAATAAAACCGCACTATCACGTATTGGAAATTGGATTCCGTCATGAGCCGAGGCAAGGGGAAAGCTCCTCTCCGCGTTCGAGACACTCTAGCAAATGCCTCAGGACCCCACTATGATCCTTGGATCTTCAGGGCCGGTCCTCTCTTACTTTTGAGGATTAGTTATTCCTGAGCACACGTTTCCCGGTCCTTACAGACCTATATCCGAGACACCTTGCATTCCAATAACCACACAGGTGAAACGTATATAAATGTCAGGGCTGGTAGGTCACTGACACCACCCTAGCTGGAAAGAAACGTCGTGCTCTCCCTGCAGTCACTATCCCGTGTTTGACTCATACCGAGGTGTGAGGCTCGCGAATTCATGTTATACACAAAGCTACGCCACATAGGCCGTGCTTTGATCATCAACCACAAGACTTTGCTTTTCAAAAGAAGCCTTGATCAATTGCCACTTACGCGTGCCACACTGGCAATTCACTCCGTGCGACTGATGTCCATCGATATACAACCTCTGAGCTCGTACGTCTCAGAGAAGGCGTTAAGCAAGAGAATAAATTATCCGCTGCCAATAGATGTATATTTAATAGAGATCAATCAACACAGAATAAAATCCAATGTCAGACACACAATCCATTTACAAGTTCGTTCTGGGTCTGAACGAAACCGGAGGCACTTTCCTCGCATATCCATCCATCTCCAAGTATGTCTAGACGATCACCAACTGTTTCCCTCATCTTGGGTGTACAGCCCAATCGAGATCATCAGTAATCACCCAAACGATGTGAAGACTTCCGGTCTTCAACCACCGTCTTCATCTTCGACATCTCGTCGAATCGGTTATTCAGAATGGGTATAACCCGGCCTTTCTGAATAACCCACGTATATAATAAACAAATGTTACACAAACACAACGAACGCCTCATTCCAATTCAGAATATTCTTTTATTCACAAAATCACATTCTTAGGGAAAGGTTCCCATTAATTTTATCCAAGATAAATTCTTCTAAATTTATTCTTTAATCTTCCTTTGGATATCATTTCAAACTAGTCGGGATTAGCGAACCACACCGAAGTAATTATTTATTTTATTTCCCAATCCCAACCTATATATCCCATGGAGCAAAACTGGTGATACTCCATTCCTAACACCACGGTGTTATCGGTAAAATTAATTACCATTTCACGTTCAAATCTAATTACAGATTTAACTACCGCTTTGGAGCAAAACTGGTGATACTCCATTCTCGATCACCTTTCAAATTTGATAATTTAAATTATCAATTCACATTTTTAGTCTAATTAAAGATTCAATAAAACTCCACTTAGTTTTAATCTTTTTAAAAATCAACATCCTGCCTTTAACTAGGTTAAAGAACCAATGTCATCTAAAACACGATTCACGATAAACCCAAATCACATTTGATATTAAATACAAGGCTCTGAATAGAAAATATACTGGCTTATATTCAATATCAAATTCTGAAACCAACAAATATCGTACTGGAAATAACGATATAAAATATATCTTTCAAATTCCCATAACAATATCTGTATAGTCACGAAATCCAACATCGAAATATTCCGAAGATAATTTCGATTCAACTTCACTTCCACTTCACGTATTGGGAATATTGATTATTTTTAAAATCACTTTCAAATTCAATTTATTTATTTCAAAAATAAATTGATTTTAATTCTAGTTCAAAACTAGTTCATTTCGACAAAAATATATTTTTATCCTTTCAAATGCGGAATTCTTCAGCCCAATTTTTCCCAAACCATTTCTTATGATTTTACACAAATTATAGATATTTTTAATAATTTTATCAAGGCCCGTACAGTCGATTTCCATCAACGGCCATCGAACTGCACTTACAGCGACCTTTTTCAAATTTGATTTGGTCATAATTCCAAATCCAACCGTTAGATTTCAAATTTCTAGCATTCATTGGAAAGCTCTTTTTGATACGAACCCAACGGTTCCGGTTTTAGGAGAATCCGACAGTCGGATCTCCCGCAACGTCAATTCGAAGTTAATGGTCGAAATTCACGAACTGCCGCGGCGCGGCGCGTTCTATTCAGGCCATTATATATATATATATATATATATATATATTTCGTCGATTTCCTTTTAAAACGTATTTTATAAATAGTTCTAAATTCGTTTCAAAAACAATTTCAACTTTATCTTCAATTTCAAATCGATTTGGTTTCAAATCGATTCGAATTCATTTCAATTTTATTTAATTCGAATTCAAATTCGTTTCAATTCAATTCAAATTCTAATTCGTTTCAATTCAATTCAGTTTGAATTTACCTTCTATTTAATTCAATTCGAATTCATTTCAAATTATTTCAATTCAATTTCAGTTCGTTTTAAATTTCATTCAAAACGATTTCAATTCGTTTTTAATTCAATTTCAATTTAATTCAATTCGAATTCATTTCTATTTAATTCGAATTCAAATTCACTTTCTATTCAATTCGAATCGAATTCATTTTCTATTCGATTCGAATTCATTTCAAATTGATTCAATAAAATTTCAATTTGAATTTTAATCTAATTTAATTTGAATTTCATTTCAAAATAATAAATTTTGAAATCACTTTTCAATATTCATTGTAAAACGAATAAAATCGATATAAATATCGTTCACGTCAAAATAGCGCAACTTTAATCAACACAGCTTTATATATTTCAATAAATTCGTTATTCTATTCAACAAATGAATATTTATCCTATTCAACACATGAATTATATTTCTTTCAACACACGTCTATTTTTGTTATGTAAATTATTTTATAAAATTAGGGTATCTATCGTTTGATTTTCAATTAGACTCCACCGTGAAGTAGTTCTAATTTTAAATATGATAAAGATGTATATTTTATTATTAAATTATTTTACTCAACACATAAATAGTTTCAACACATGAACATCGTCAACACATGAATTTCCTTTTTTTATTCATTATTTTCCCAATTGGAATGAGGCCCAATCAAATACCATATAACGTTAATTATATGGATTCCATACAACACATGTATATAATAGCAACGACAAACAATTAACCATCATCCAAAGTGCACCACACAACTGCATAAGCATCAAATAAAAATAATTAACGCTTACATAGCCTGCCGACCAATCGATCGACATATAATTAAATAATCGGGATTAATGTATGCTAAATTTCACCCCCAACACCCGTGTGGGGTTTCAAATCAACAAACACATGTTTTTATTCGTGCAGTTGGGCGATGTGTAAAATTTATCATCCCAATCAATATCAGTCAAATCAGTGTATATAAACAAATCGGTCGATTTGTTTATAAATATTTATTTATTCACATTCACGTTAAAAATTATATTTTTAACAATAAAATATTTATTTCAACACATTAATTTATATTATCGATTTCACATCAACAACACAAACAAATTTTACAACACATCAATCAAACTGTAACGACCCGTATTCTACGCATCATAGGATCGTAGGATATTTATTTTTTCACGTATGAAGTTGTATGGTCATGTAACTTTGGGAGACGACTATTGTGGTCGTTCATGATTTTTCCCGATTTTTAAATGACCATTTTACCCCTAGTTGGTACTGTTTTGGCCATAACTTTTGACTGGAAATGTATTTTGACCTGAAACCACTTCCATTGGCTCCGGATGATGGTTTCTCTTTCCGTAGAGTGATACATTAGCCAAACGGACTAACCGTTTGGGAGATATGGCTGAAACAAGTTTCAGATGGTGAAAAACAGCTTAATTGGGCTTAACCGGGTGATTAGCAGCTAGGCCCAGAGGGGAATTTCGGGTTTAGAGGTATAGGAGGACTGATTAGGGTTAGGAAATCACTTTCATTTCAGTTTTGAGCCGCCACAAACCTTCTTGAGACCTTAGTAATGGCTTCCATCCTCTAAAACCACTCCAAAACACATTTTTAGTGAAGATTAAGCCTAAACTACATCAAAACAAGGCCAAATAGTAAGAAAGCAAGGTTGGAGCTGCTGCTATACATAGGAATTCGACCCAAACAGAGAGTATTTCAGATTTGGTGTTTTATTTTGTGGCCAAGGTGAGTGATTTGCATAGTTTTTGCACTAATTACGATAATTAAGGGTAATTAGTGAGGATTAGCGGATTTATACACTAATAAATTCTGGAAAAATGTTTAGAAATTCTTAAATAATAATTTATGTCTCTGGTCGAAATTTGGTTTAATTTGATTAAGTTTTGTTAACCCTATGATTAGATTTACTTAAACATGCTTAAGGGAAAATAAGGGGTTTTAGGCACATTTGATCCATTTTGACATGTAAATTTATTGTTTTGGTGTTTGTGGTCAGTTTGCTATGTTGTTATGACTATTTGACATGATTTTTGATTGATTAGAATAGTTAGATTTGTCAAAAACGTCGTCGAACGGTGTAAACAAGTTGCTTGAAAAAGTTGCAGAAAGTTGTGTAGGGCTACGGATCGGATCGGATGAGGGCTCGGATCGGATATGTGAACTGGGCAAGAAAACCCGACCCGAACTGGAGTTTGGCACATAAGAGACTCGGCAAAAAGGAAGGCCGTTTACTTAGAGTTGGAGTGGACAAGGGGATCGGATCGGAAGAATAATGGAGGCCAGATCGGATCGACCTAAGAATGGAGGGCTACGAATGGAGTAAGGCGAAGGGATCGGATCAGATTGGAGTAGATGGAAAATGAGGGAGCTGATCGGAGAAGGAGCATGAACTGGAAGGAAGACAACAACCCGACCCGACCCGGAGGAGGACACCGACCCGACCCGAAGTGGAGTACCCGACCCGAACCGAATGGAAAGATGATAAGGAAGGAGGACCGAACCGAACCGACGAGGGTAATGACTACCGGACCGAATCGAATTCTAGGGCTGCTACTGCACGACAGCTCTTCTGAAGACCCATCCAATTCGACCAAACCCGAGATGCAAAGGAAGTCCAAATGAGAAGTTAGAACTCAAGATTCAGATGGGAATCAACAAGTTCGCTTCATGATTGGGCTTTGCTGCGGGACGCGTGCTAAGGGGTTATCGATGTCTATAGCTTTGGACCACTATGGTAGGAGGTACGAAGGCGGATTCAGGGCCATTATGGCATTGGTAGGACCAAGGGCTACGACCAATGAGGTGGGTCATTGAAATGTTTGGTCATGACTCCATGTGTTTAGCTTGGTCACAGCAGGGTTTCTACAAGTCGGGATTCGTCGTTACCTCAATTTGTCTAGTGTTCCAAAGTGGTAGATATCGTATGCTTTACGCATTGAGTGAGAGATGTGAGGATGGTTGCTATGGATGATTTGTTTGCTATCATTATGACATGCACACCCCACCCCCGTATTCTTTACACTATTTGTTTTGGCACCTTAGAGTATTGTACGGTATGTGGTACTGACTCTTTGGTTGCAGATCCAGGTTCAGGTATGGTTTAGTATACCTGTTATTGTTTTGTTTAGATGCTTATCGCTCATACCAGGCTTTATGTCTGACCCAAAGTTTTATGTCACCTCTTATTACTCTGGGTGCTCACACGAGCAGACTAGAGACAGGTTAGCTGGTGATGCACGGGTAGATGATCCGGAGACGAGTAGGAGGCTTCCACGTAGTATATACATAGTATTTTCCCTGTGTTGTTGAAGATCACTGCTTAGGCATTGGTGGTGCATCTTCTACTTTAGCTTTCTTTTGTTTAGAGACAGTAAATTTGGAAAATTGTAATAAGCTGTATTTGGATTTCCGCTGCTCTGATGATTGATGTTGATTTTAGTTATCAGCTTATGCACTGTCTCACCTGTTTTATGTCAAGTATGCTATTATTATATTTTATTCCATGCGCTGTGAGACATTCTACAGGTTCCTTGATTAGTTCATTCCCTTCTTTCCTCTCTTTGGCGACCGTTCCGTGCTAGTCGGGCATGTGTACAGCGCATTTCCGGAGGAAATGCAGGCTGGTGCGGGGCGGGCCGTCACACAAACAAACAAGCCATCCATGGTCTGTGGACGACGGGTGTCGGGTGCTGCTAAGCACCATCTGCATCCTAGTACATATGTATATAACTAGAAAAGAAATTGAAGAGTGAGAAATTCTCACCAATAGCTATCCCAACTCTACGACACTTCATTTATAGAAATCTTCGTCGTTCTCGCCTTTTGTCACTTTCGTTGCCCGCTTTCACTACATATATAAAAATCACATTTTCATATTGTTGCTATGTATATAAAAATCATATTTTTATAATTGCCTCATATGGATAAAAATTCTATTTTTATACCACTAATATATAGATAAAAATTCTATTTTTACAACGATGTTATATAGATATAAATTCTATTTTTACAACGATGTTATATAGATAAAAATTCTATTTTTATCACGATGTTATATAGATAAAAAATTTATTTTTATCACGCTATTCTTCATATAAAGATTTCGCCTTTTCAAATATAAAGATTTCGCCTTTTCAATTATAAAGATTTCGCCTTTTCAAATATAAAGATTTCGCCTTTTCAATTTCAAAAATCTAATCTTTTCTATTTTAAAAATCTAATCTTTTCTATTTTAAAAATCTAATCTTTACTATTTTAAAAATCTAATCTTTTCTATTTTAAAAATCTAATCTTTTCTATTTTAAAAATCTAATCTTTTTGAAGTAAAAATCAAATCTTTCCCTTCGCTAACTCTCTAGAAAATCGAATCTTTACATATAAAATTTCATATCTTTGTTAAATTAAAACTTATGTATTATATAAAAAAAATCGCTATCTTTATATAAGTAAATTATATAAATAAAAATCAGAAAATAAAAGTGTATTATAATTAAATAAAATAAATAAAGTAAATGAAATAAAGAAGAAAACTTACGGTGGATAATAGGGTGGAGATGGCGCGCATCAGTCGCAAGGGGGGAGGGGGTTTGCTGCCACGTCGGAGGTGGGTACGGGGTCTGAGTTCGTCGGAGTGGTAGAAGCTGGTGGAGCGGAGGTTGGGAGGGATGCGCGGTGGCTCCTGGTGCTAGGCGGAGGCGGATCGGAAGGGGGAGGGGTTCGTGGGTGGCGGCGCTGCAACCTCGGGCGGCGGATCGACGATGGGGAGGCTCGATCGCGATCTCCCCTTTTTCTTCTTTTTTTTCCTTCTGCTGAATCGATTTTGAAGAAAGGGGGGAGGGCAACGGTTTTGAAGGGGAGGAGAGAGGAAGTTAATTATTTTATATTATTTAATTTCAAGAAAAGTTGACTTTTACATACGACCTCTAAACGAGGCCCACCGCCTGTCGTCCATAGCGTTATACCCCCATTCCGAACACAATGGGATATGTATCGTAGGCTGATTCGATCGTTTCGATCAGTTTTCGTCAAAATCAACATATAACTCTATATATTGAATTTGAATGCGCGTTTCAATTTACTGGGGCCACATACTAACCCTATAAATCCCAGAAAAATATTTTCTAGCTTCGTATTGACAATACGGTCCTAACAAAACTAGTTTCGTCGAATTCTGAGACCGTTAGAAAAATGGCCATTTTCCAGTCGATTAAAATCGATTAAAACTGGTCAAACGCATTTTCCTTTGCCACGCTTACATATTGATTCGAAAAATTATGAAATTTGAAACCTAGCAATAATTTGACATCACGGATCCAACAAAAGTGGTTTCGTCGAAATCCGGGGTCGTTTGCAAAATTTCCATTTTCAAAGGCCGAAATTCCATAGCGACTATTCTGAATTTTCATTTGGACATATCTTTTGATCCCCGCTATGAAATTTCAATTTTCCGGATTTATTGGAAAGATATTCTCAAATAGATCCTATTAGTTTTGGTTTTACTAAAATCCGGTTTGTTTTGCACCCGGTACATTCAATTGAATTTTGAAATCGAATTATCGAACTACCGCGCCATTTTCAATTCTATTTATAATTATATATAATTATTTATATTCTAACGACGACGTATATAATATATACGTTCGAATTCTATTCAAAATAAATTTCTTGTCGATATTATTTAAAATATTCTATTTTAAATGTTCAAACTTCGCTAAAATTTCCAAAAGAAAAATTTTAAACCGGCCCAGATTTTCGGGTTGTTACATTTTAAATATGAAAAGACACATATCTTTAAATTCAAAATTTGTGATAGTTATATGTCGACATGTCAAAACATGTATTTCGACATACGTATATATACATACATATATATATACTTGAATTTTAAATCATTTTTTCAAGTATTTAATCCAATGTATATATTCTGGAGATTCTAGAAACAAAACTAGTTGTTTAAAATATAATTTCTAAAGATAAAGGCATATGAAATATTATTTAACCATACGATATAAAAACTATATATATATAAAAATGATATAAAACTATATAATGTAATTATAAACACATATATAATATAAGTATACAATTTTATAATCTATATAAACTATATACGAAACTTGTCGAGTTGTTACATTTTAAATATGAAAAGACACATATCTTTAAATTCAAAATTTGTGATAGTTATATGTCGACATGTCAAAACATGTATTTCGAAATACGTATATATACATATATATATATACTTGAATTTTAAATCATTTTTTCAAGTATTTAATCCAATGTATATATTCTGGAGATTCTAGAAACAAAACTAGTTGTTTAAAATATAATTTCTAAAGATAAAGGCATATGAAATATTATTTAACCATATGATATAAAAACTATATATATATATATAAATGATATAAAACTATATAATATAATTATAAACACATATATAATATAAGTATACAATTTTATAATCTATATAAACTATATACGAAACTTGTATATATTTCAAATCATAAGTAAAAAATCTTTGGATGATTTAAAATTATTTAGAAGTAATTTGAAATCAATTTAAAAGGATAATTTGAAAACAGAATTTGAGAGTGTTAATAAGAGTTTTATGTACTAACTAGACTCTATTACTCTGATTATCTTGGTCCCTTGAAATCTTGATATCTTGATTCTCATGAGTCTTGATTCTCCTTTGAAACTTTGAATTTATTAATTTGTACAGTCTTCAACAATCAAATTTCATTCTCCAATAATCTCCCCTTTTTGATGATGACAACCTTGGTTTATAAACTATTCATACCTGATATTACCTGTTAATTTGATTCTTCGATTACTCTCCCTTTCACCATGAATTCCTTCTAACTCCCCCTTAAACTATGCTTATTTTATAATTTCTTCCTCTTTTTCATCAACATAAAGTATATCTATCTAAATTTGGAATAATCCTCGTGACTAATTCTATATATAACTCCCCCTAAATCTGTAGCTCTCCCTAAATCTATAATTTTCTTATAACTCCCCTTAAACTAACATAAGACTAAACTATAATACCCTTAAAACTATAATAATTTTGATATATAATATTTCTTTAAAACTATGATACAACTTAAATTAATATAAGTCAAATAATATTAAAACTAGACTAATAATAAGTCAATATATAAGTAATTTAATCCAAACAATCAACCAATTTATGTTTTGTTATCATAAAACATCAATTCAAACGAATTCAAACATAAAGCCAAGCATTTCTTGTAATTTATAATTATCCTAAAAACCTATAAAGCTCCTGTTTTACTCTAATACTATAAGAACTATATAAAAGTAAAGTAATGAAATCTGAAAACTATGAGTATAGTTATATTTTTTAATAACCATATATGCATAAGTATATTTCCTACAAACCTATCAACCACAAATGAAATTCAACCATGTTAAACAAGTCAATCAAGTTATATATGTCAAACAAATCAGACAAATCATTTAAGTCAACCAATTCAAACAAGTCAAATAAATCAATCAAGTCAAATTAAGTATGATATTTATTTAATTAATAACCCTATATATTTCTAATACAACAATACAAAACTTCCCATACAATACACTTTAAAAAGTTAACATGAAATGCAGTGCGTGTAGTATGTTTTTTATAGTGCAGAGTGTCATATGCAAAGCAATATGAAATGATTGTTGAACGTGATGCATCTTATGAAATGAATGTTTTTAACATGCATTGCAATTTATAGTAATGAGGAGTGATATAAACTAAGATGATAATATGATGATAATTATGCCGAATGATTTGATGATGATATGTATCTCGGTAAAAGATTATCAAAGTACAATCTTAAGTAATATCTAATTATATCAACCAAACAAAGATAAAATACATTAACTTTTTAAATTAGGTTAATGATACTAATGAATTAGTTTGAAAGAATAGTTAAGATAAGAGTTTATTGGTAACTAAAAATATATTCATGGTAGATAATAATAATAATTCTATGAGAAATATGGAGTTAAATAATCTTAGTAGGTTGCTTCTTTAAAAAATAATATAGTAAAAATTGAAGATCTTTTCAAAGAGAATACAAGTGTTTATCATACGAAGTAAATTATATATATATATATATTCATAATTGTATATATAAAAACTAATTTTAAAAAGGACTAAAAATTTAATTTATTATAAGATATACATCAATCTTTTGATACAAATCAATTTTAAATTTAAACTTTAGAAATCAAAACATATTAATTTTCTAAAGAACCATTTATTTGTTAAAATTTAAAAAAAATCTATAGTTATAAAAAAATTGTTTTGATGAAATCTGGTAATAAACAATAGAATTATAACTTCTTTATATTTAAACTACATATTTAAGACATATATATACATATATATAAAGACATATATATATGCACACACACACACACACACACACACACACACACACACATATATATATATATATATATATATATATATTGAAACAAGATATAAGTAGATTGACAAAGATATAAGGAGTTGGGATGAAATATTTCAAATATCTAAGTGAAATATGAAGAATATCGGTGATTGTTTTGATTTCTTTTACCCTTTGTGCACCAAAACATCATTTGATCATAGTCATTTCTTAATGGATGTGCACGAAACTAAAAGCATTGCAGAGAAGGTGAAGAGAAGTATAATATTGAATCAAATTGAAGAAGAAAAATAGTTTTGTTGACCAGCTGCCCATTTCATTATAGATTCCCAATATTCTTCTTTTCTTCTTGATTGATAAATGAACACCTTGGTGTCTTCCCTCCTTTTCTTCTTGGTGGATGAATGAAACATCTTGGTGTCATTTGACTAACAGTCATCAAATTTAACTCTTTCCTCTGCATAAACAACACAACTTTTTAAAGAATCAAGTGATTTTTCAAAACAACTAAATGTAATTTTAAATAATAATATCATGATGATTCTGTGACATATCCATACGAAAAAGGGTTTAAAAATTGCCATTTAAAATTTTTCAAAAAATCATATTATGATTACTTGATTTTTCAATACAATAAAATGTAAACTCACTAATATTGATGCAATACATGAATTTAAACTAGTGTTATAAATCATTTCAAACTTTGCCATTTAATATTTCCAAAATTCAAATGATGAAAATTTGAAAACCAAAGCACAAATATCAATTGTTAGGGAAGAGGGTCAAGGATCTTAAGGCAAAACTAACATTAGGAAGGGTGAATAGTGTTTTATAAAACTTATAGAAATTTTAACCAATTAACAATTACACAAACTAATGTATGAATCACAGAATGAATATCACAACAAAAACAATGACAGATGCAGATATAAACAAAAATAAAAAGCAGAAAAGGAAAGAACACACCAGATTTTATAGTGGTACAGATTACTCATACGTCCAGTCCCACGCAACACTGGATTGTGCAGAGTTTTATTAATATCAATATCTAATTACAACCCCCTTGATTTCACGGCTATAAGGTTAACACGGATTCAACACCCTTGATTTCACGGTCACACAGTTAACACCATTCATTTCCCTTAATTTACGGGTTACAAGAAATATACCCTTTCCTTATTGATTACAATTGCCCTAGGACTCTTGAGTAAAACTTCCAAACATAGAGTATTTGATTAAGAGAGAATAGAAGAAGAATGATATAATCTGCATTAAGGTCAATTGAGTATAAGTGTAGAAACTTAGAAAATTAAGAAGAATAATGGTGGTTTGATAAAGGAGGAAGAAGGAGAAGATATATATTGATTTTTTTTGAAACCAGACACTTTATATAGTGTTCCAAGGGACACAAGCATTCTTAGAATGGTTTATATAAGAAACGACACATCTTTTTAAATTAAAAATTTGTGACAGTTATATGTCGACATGTCAAAACAAGTATGTTGACATATGTATATATATTTGAATTTTAAATCATTATTTCAAGTATTTAAGCCGAAATATATTTTGGAAATTCTAGAAACAAAACCACTTGTTTAAATATAATTTCTAAAGTATAAAAACATGTAAAATATTATTTAACCATATGATATAAAAACTATATATATAAATGATATAAAACTATATAATATAATTATAAACACATATGATATAATTATACAATTTTATATTTTATATAAAATATATAAGAAAATTATATATACTTGAAATCATAAGTAAAAAATCTTTGGATGATTTAAAATTATTTTGAAAGGAGTTTAAAATAAATTGAAATAAATTTAAAAGGATAAATTGAAAACAAAATTTGAGAGTGCTAATCAGAGTTTTACATACTAATTAGACTCTATTACTCTGATAATCTTGATCTCTTGAAATCTTGATATCTTGATACTCCTGATCTTGAATCTCCTTTGAAATCTTGAATTTCTTAAACTGTACAGTCTTCAATATTTATTTCCTGCATATAAATCCTGTATATATATATATTCTAGATAAAGGTGTCAGTATATATTTTATAATCAATAATGATTAAAACAAGGTTGTTGTCGTCAAAATTCCATTCTCCAACATATTTCAACACCTATAAATAAGGGGTTAGACCCCCACTCTTTTACACACAATTCTTAAGGCAGTAACGAAGCTCTGCCATTTCTCTCTTCTTCCAAATCTCTTCAAAATAAAATTAAACATATACAAAACTAAACAAACATAGATTGGAGAAGATTAGAATTAGATTCATGTGCAAAAGAGATGGTGCTAAAACGGGCTTTTTTTCATTTAGATTTCCTCCTTTCCTATTTTCTTCTAGATCTACAAATCTAAAAGAATCCCCTTTTTGTAGTAATTGCCGATCTGTAATATTTTTTGAATTGTAAGCCTAAAGTTTATTCAGATACAGATTTGGATAGCTATCAGGTGAGTGGGAAATTTATATAACCATGCCCCGCATAAGTTATTAAACCACCGTATAAGGTATTAAGTGACCAATATGTCTGCCTTGGGCCTTAAGTGATTGAAGGGATCCACCCTCACCTTACATTGGAAGCGAGGTCTTAAGTGGTTATATATAAAATAAGTACCCTATTTATGTGATAGCAAGAAGTTAGTTGCCGCTACTTAATTCTTTAGAATGAGTTAATAGTGTTTTAAAGGCTTCATACTTATTCGTAAACGTTCTATCTCGGTATTGCGATATCGTTATGTTTACCTTGGGTTTAGTGATTAGTCGTCATGCATAAATCTCTACATGGTTAGGTTAGAATTACTAACCTTATTAGACATATGTTTTGCTTTTGACCAAATGGTTACATTTGCGTATTGTAGACAGTGTTATACGTTTTCTACTCACCAGGACTTGTTTTTCTGACCCCCCTCCTCGTAACAAATCTCAGGTTTATCTCCGTGAAGGCGTGTCTTAGCAAGTGTTCAAGTTCGATTTCAGTTCTCATTCTATCTTGCTCGATATCAATGTGGTAATGTGCCTTAAGATAGTCAATATAGTCAGTATTTGTTATCTTATTTTGTTTTTGCTATGAGTTAGCTTTGTTTTACTTTGATTGTGCTTATACTCATTATTCGCACATACCGGATTTATACTCTTAGTGCTTGGACATGTTTGAGTTTTGATTTTTGTCGAAATTCTGGCTCGCAAAAGTGTGGGGTGTTACATAAACCTTACCAAACAACTTTAAATTTTTGAATTTTAGAAAAATCTAATTTTGTGAACTCGATTTCTAACATTTGAAAATTAAAGAAATGGAAAATTCTATGTTTTCCACTTTTATTCTCCTTTTACCCTATACTTGGAACCTTTTATTGCTATTCTACAAAAATTTCTATTTTATTTTCCAAGGACAATATACATGAGAAGAAATTATTTTCTAATTCTTAAAACTTGTCTTAAAAGAATTTATTTTCTCTTGTTGTTTTCATTTTTGCAATTATCGTCCTTATTGCTTTTTGTATAATTTGTTTGTTCTTCTTTTAATTACACATCATTTTGCTTTCATTGTGTTTTCCTTTAGATTATCCTATGTCTTTATTCTTTTCTACTAATCATCATAAGCACCTATAATGAGAATGTCATACTAAACAATTTTATTTTTCAATAATAAAGTAGAATACTACATAGGAGTGCAAGTCCGTACTAAAAGAAAACAGGCTCCACTGTAATCATACCAGGTAAATGACACAGTGTCTAAATGTGGTTATCAACTAGGGCTAGGAGGCATAAAACCGCATCCCTCTGATATAAAAAGGTCCTCATTAATGAATCTAGACAACTGTGGTGCTCCTCCTTCTATCTACCACACTATGCAAGCTCTTGCCATGTATCCGCTATCTCCAGTTGCCCACTTATAATATATTAATACTTATAAGCTAACTATTCCCAATATTTTGATAGATATAAACCTGATGATCCTTACTTCACTATGAAGTAACTCCGTATTCTTAGGCCTAGTTCTTATTTCACAATAAAGTAAGACAACATGATGAACTTTCTTTTTCCTCGTGGAGCGTTAAAAAAGGATTCCATTTAATTACAAATCATGTCATAATTTCATATTCAAAAATCCCAAACTTGTTCTTTCATTATTTCAATTATATTGGTTCTAGGCCTTTCCTTAAAAATTCAATCTTTAACCGTTATATTACTGATTTACATGGGAGCTCAATTCTCATTCGAATTAACAAATCTTTTTCACTTAACTTGTACCCTTTATTAAATCTGTATCTATGGTGAATCCATTTCTTTCTATCCTTCCCACATAAACTACACAAATTTTAAAACTACCTCGAACTTTTCTCAGCTAATGCAATAACCACCTAAGAGACGTCATTTCAAATTTTCCTTTGTCTTGATCCTCATACACTATTGTATAACCATTGATTTTTGAACATTCCTCGCTTTTACTTTTGTATTCAAGACTTTTTACCATTTCTACACAAGTTTTCCGGTCCTTTTCCATACCAAAATAATTCCTCAAGGTTGTTTATAGTGTCCCAAGCACACCACAGAATCATTCCACTAAACCATCTTTAATTTCTAAAAAATTTCTTTACGAAGTCTCTCTTCAAAAGTTAAAAATTAAGGTGGATATTACCTTTATTCATTCACTATTGTTTTATCTTTTTTCAGAAAGAGTTACGCAGTTTAACATTGTTGGAGCTACTTATATACTTTAATACACATTTCTTTTTCATGAGGAACCACTAAGATTAAGCTTCCATGAATCTTTTCTGAATAGGACTTTTGTGTTCTATGTAAAATAACAAGAAAACTTTGTTTTAACTATTTTTTATTTCTTAGTTGAAATAGATAGGATAAAATATAGTGCTTCACCAATATTTTATACCTCTCTTTCATTGCATATGTC
The DNA here is from genome assembly GCA_030737875.1 of Allium sativum. Lineage (NCBI taxonomy): Eukaryota > Viridiplantae > Streptophyta > Magnoliopsida > Asparagales > Amaryllidaceae > Allium > Allium sativum. The sequence goes on along the minus strand of CM060926.1, from coordinate 403,365,944 downwards.
CTTGTTACTTTCACAAAACAAGTTAACTTACAAACTTGTTGATTCATAAAATTCTTTTTGTGCTAACGAGTTAAATTGTGTCGGAAACCATCCTTTATGAAATTTTTTATATTTTATTCCAAAATAAATCTGTTGTCTCTTTTCTTTAAAAACTATTTTAATGAATTTAATTAAAATTTTGAAAACTTGAAAATTCAACACTTAAGAATTCTTTTCCAAAATCTTTTCTTTTCAAGTTCCTAAGGTTTTAATTATGACGCTAAACTAATGGGTTCTTAACTTCCATTTTTAAAATAGTACCATGTTTAAGACTACTTACTTCCATACTGAAACCTTCCTCTAGCACACAACATATATGTCTAATTCATTTATATTCCCACTTTCCCTCAGTAGCTTATATTTCTTAACCCCACAACTTGCTTACGCACTTCATTCTTTTAGAAACAAATCTGTATACTTTTCTCAAAAATTATTCTACTTCAATCTCAATATAATAAACTAGTTAATTTATGAAAACTGTAAGTTTTAAATTTGAAACTTGAATATAATTCTCGAAATCACTTTATATATCAATATTTTTTCAAGTTCTTTCAAAAGTTTAATTTTGGGGATAAGTATAAGGTGGTTTCCCAATTTTTGTGTTCCCAAATCCTTTGCATAGAATTATTTTTCTTCATCTAAATTCTCTTTAACACTAATCCTTTCATAGCCATGTATGAACTGAAATTTGAGTCTAGTGCTAATTTTGTGCCAAATGTTTGTATATTCCTAATCCGTTTTCATCTTTACTCTTTCTCATATTACAAAACTCTACCGCACAACCGACTAACCTAAAATACATAAACTTTCAGATATTAACACATCGAATTCTTATTTAAAAACATATTTTACACTATATACCCTAGCCTCTCTAGTGCCTACTATTTTCAAATTTCCATGACCATTATCTTAGTATACACAACTAATACTCAAACTTTTCTATATGTCGTTTCTCATTCCTTGTGGGTTACTCTATGGATTTAAGTATATAATATAATATATTTATATTTTGAATTACAAATCCGTTCACCCACTATCTATATAGGAATCCTAGACTAGGCTCTGATATCACTTGTAAAAAGTCAAATTCAAGCATATTCGAATTTTTCACAAAACTCTAAAATCCAAGCCCACTAAAACTTAAGTTGGTTTGTTCGGAAATTGAAGAAAGGAAAAGATAAATATATAAGAGCTCTTAATAAATACCTCATAGTGGAACTGAATAAAATATGATAATAAGTAAATACTTATCATAATAATGACATAGACTAGCAAGTCTCTAAGTTGTAAAATTCCTACCATATGTCAAACTACAGTTTTGTAATGAGGAGGCATCATAACTAAAGTTCAAGTGAAACGAAAAATTATAATTTTAAAGAATAACACTACATATATCATTCTATAACTGATTATCTTTCTATTGCTTTATTAGAATTTGTATCAGTCTTGCCTCGGTGCATGAATCGTACTCATCTATCCCTTAGTAGATCAAACCTAATAATTCATATGTATGTAGCTATGCACATAATATATCTAGGTATAACCCATATCACCCACCTTTATAGTTCTCCATTGTCATGCTAGGAAATCATACTCCAACTACATCTGTAAAGGATAGCTTGGCGAGGCCTACATTACAAATGTTCCATCGCTTGATAAGAAAACGTGAAACTGCATTCGCATCAACACTCTCCAATATTTAGACATCAACGATTTACTGCTCGGTGTAACATCAAGGACAAACATAGTCGTACCATCTACTACCTGAGTTGCGCTCACAAGGTCAAACCATGAATGGGACTCAATCGAGGATTTCTATATCTGTAAAGGACAGTCTCATTAGACATACAAAATAGATATCTAATTTGGTCCATCTCTTTTCCTGTGCTACAGCTCCAATCAAACCCCGTCAACTAATGAAAAACCAATCAAGAGATAAGTGAACATGCTTTATATAATACAATCCAAACATTTAATTGGTGTTGCCCCTCATCTAATGTATAGATAGTGAAAGACCATTAGTCTGTTGTTTAGCACCATTCTTTCCTGCACTCACTCTGAATGATGATGGCATGGATCCGAACAATTACTATACTTGTTAGGTCCTTAACACGAAACCTTCTCTCGGAGCCTAGTGAACCGTTGAATCCTTAAGTCATTCCATTAGTCTTCTAGATGCCCTTGATATAAATGCAATCAAGGCATACTCTCCTGATGGATCCACTATGGACCTACCTTTAGGAATATATCTTCACTAGGCCTAACCCAGAGGGCCATCTTAGAGTATCCTCACATCCGGTCGAAGTCTCGAACCAGTCTCTAGCCGTGCTGAAATAAGTTGGATGTGCTCCCATTATTTGCGGTAATCGTTCTTCGTTAGGCTTCCATCCATACTCCATTTGAACTACAACAAAAACACCACTCTATTTTATTAGACCCTATGTTTAATATTTCATTATGCATTTAAGTTAATTTTCTCTTCTTTCATTATAAAGACAATTAGCATCATTTGTTCAGTTTTTCCAATCCGAATCTTATTTAGTTGCTTATTATTTTATTGGTCGTTTATTTTCCCCAATCAGCATTTGCTGCCGGAACAAACCACAACTGTTACATGCTCACTAAACTTAATCCTACATATAATTTTTATTTATAATAGGCTTTTCTTACTTCATTTTTCTTTTAATTATAGCTCTTGTGTTATAATTTTACTTGCAAATACATCCAATCTGTCTATTATGATTTATTTTTGCTCATGTGTAATTATCTTAATATTATTCTTGCAAATATATTCAATTTATCTATTATTATAAATTTACATGTCCATACAATTATGATAATAGGTTATAATCTTTTTTGGCTATCATGTGTCTAACTTGAAATCTTAGTCTTTTCCTTTGCATAACATCTTTCAGTTTTATTACTCTTTTAAATACCGTCTTTATAAAATTTTCTTTTAGGAAGTTATAATCAGTCCTAATTGATTATTTACTAAAAATATACTAAAATTTAATTCATAGTCAAGTATAAAATAGCTGTGTAAATTTGTAAAATTTCAGTTTTATTTTTGAGATGAAATTAATTCAGTTTGTGTAGTTCAAGATTTCCTTGATGTTTTGGAGGAGGTGAGAGGGCTATCTCCAATGAGAGAGAGAACGAGTTTCGGATTTACTTATAGATAATACTAGACCTGTGGCTTTGCTAATAAGGCTTGTAGCTCCTAGAGAAAGAAGAGAGTTAGTCATTTCTCCTAGAAGGACAAGTTTTTGAAGAAAGTGAATTGGAGAGCTCTTGAAGATGGGTTTTATTCACAGGAGTTTTTCAGAGTGGTAGGCACCAGTTTCCTTTGCTACAAAGGTAGATGGTTCCCTCAGGTTACGTGTGGATTATTGAGAATTGAATAAAGTCATTAAGAAGAACCATTACTGGTTTCCTCGCATTGATGACATAACATTTGAGGGTAGCAAAGGATATCATGGATAACACGGTATTTCAATGATCTGTCTATGACTGGTTTTGCAAACCAACACCCAACCTATTTTGTGGACCTAATATGAAGAGTTTTCTGTGATATCTTAAATAACATTCTCGTAGTTTTTGTTTTGACAGTCTAATTTATTTCAGACGTGTTAAGGAGTATGTTATGAGCCTGGAGGTGGTACTCTGCACCCTCAGACCTCATAAGCTAAAACAAAAATTCATCAAATGTCATTTTTGGAGGGAAGAGGCGCATTTCTTAGTGCATTATCTCTAAAGAAGGATTGTCAGCAGATCCTGATAAGACGGTGTTGGTGCAAGATTGGAAGGTTCCTAAAAATGTTATAAAGGTTGGAAGCTTTCTTGGACTAGCAGGTTATTATCCTAAGTTTATCAGGGATTTTTCAAAGGACTCAATGCCACTGACCTAGCTTACCAAGAAGAATCTAGTATTTGCTTCGGGAGATGAATGGGATGATTCCTTTAAGATGCTTAAGAGTGCTCTTACCTATGCATCGGTATTAGTACTTCCAGGTGGTACTAAGCCTTCATAATCTACACCGATGCATGTGTACCAGTCTTGGTGCATTTCAAATGCAAGTTGGTAGGGTGATGAGTTATGGTATTAGGCAGTTGAAAACCCATGAGAGGAACTACTCCCCATCCACGACTTAGAGTTAGCGCCATCATGCTTGCGCTTAAGCATTAGTGGTACTATTTACTTGGTGAGAGGTCCAAGCTATTCACATATCACAAGTCATTGTAGCACCTTTTTTTCCAAAAGGATTTAAACTTAAGGCAACAATGATGGATGGAGCTTTGGCATCATACAACTTTGAGATTTCTTATACCCGGGCAAAGGGAATGTAGTTATGGACGTAATAGGTTGGAAAGAAGCAAATATAGTTCCTCATTCTTTGAGTAAAAGAGCTTGGAGTTTATAGCCACCTGTGATAACACCTCCAAGGATTTCACTTCTAGATTACAAAATACATTAGGGATTCAGCCCACCTTTATAGATTAGATTTGATTACGGTAGAAAGAGGACATGGAGGTAGTAGGCATCATATAAAGTATTAGCAGTGGAAAGGCCTCGGATCATCTCCTAAAACATTTCATATATTTCAAGGAAAGAATGAGTGGAGCTGGGAGGTTACATGCACCCCACACCAGTGACTGGCAAGTGCAGTATTACCAATGGCACACCACACATGGATGACCGTCCATTTCTGTGGTGAAAAGATGTACAGAGATATGATACAAGTTTTCTTTTGGCATGGAATGTAGATAGATGCGGTAGAGTTCGTAGCTAGATTTTTGTTTTGTTTTGTCAAAGATTTAAAGCAGAGCAGAGATATCCTGCAAGATCTCTCCAACCTTTAGATGTGCACGGAAGTGGGAGAGTGTATCAGTGGACTTAGTTGATACTTAATCCAGATCTAGGAAGGGGAACACTAGTATTTGGTTGATTATTGATAGATTGACTAAGACTTGGGAATGACCAACTTCCTAACACCATTTATTGGCTCACGTTTCAATAAGATGACTCAACTCCATGACTAGTTGGACTTGGGTTGACTAAATTCGAGCTTGACTTCGACGCTCAACATAGTAACCCCCACTTTGGAAACCAAAGTGCTGGAATGACCTTTAAACAACATCTTTATCTTTGTCCAACGTATCAATAGGATGAGTATTAACCATATGGATGTGATCATACCACCCTAATGGAGGCCTTTTCCCTTGACATTAGGTAAAGGAACGATGCCATGACAAGTGTGACCTAACCTCTTGCCCGACTAACTCCATTCCTCATAGCTTGGAATGGAGTATAGAATAAGGACAAATGTGATAGGTGCATCAAGAGTAACGATCACTCGCTCTATAACTCCAACTCCTGATAATTAAGTAGAGAGTACAAAATGACTCGCATGCCTTGACACAAGGCCTCATGACCTTTGACTCTAACCCAGACCAACTATGGGAGAGTATAAAGGATGAAACACGACATCTATACTAAATCTAACATCCGCAACTAGGACTAGGAGTACAAATAGTCTAGATGTCTGATTGACTAAGCTTAACCCCCACTGACGCTGGGGGTAGGAGCATGGACTTATAAATTAACTTCGAACATTCTCCAAACATGGTGCGTAATTCAAAGTTAATTCAGGGAATATGCACTATACCTCTGGATTATGAAGTTGGATCATTCAAGAGAAAAAGCTTATGAGTTAAGAGTGAATTGAAAAGGTTAAGTTGTATGTACAGTGAATGGAAAATGAAATAATATTACAAAAGAAACAAAGTATTTTACTGACATTGCAGGTACGAAAAGCGAGGGCTGCACTCACAAACAACCGCATCAGGCTAGCAAAAAGAGAAGTTGTGACATAAAGCCTCCAAGGCTTGGGAATCTTTGGCTTCTTGTGTTTCTTCTGCTCGAGAGCCTCCTTCTCCGCATCCGTGTAGATATATTACTTTTAGGACTTTTCACTTGGTGGCTCTTCCACCCTAAATGTTGGTTTATTGCCCCAATGCTTCGAACGTATCTCACAGTGAGTTGGATCAGGCTGGTATATTGTAACTATAGTGCCAGAAGGATGAATAACTTGAAGGGGATCGGCAGAAAATGGAGTCAGCACGATCTCAGTTTTTAGTTCATGATGTTTCTCCATCACAAACTTCTTGGTCTTAGCCAAGCTCAAGTCTCCTATCGCCCCAAACTCCCCTCAACAAATGGCATCCTCTTCACTGGTACCCTGGTTGTCAAGACCCTTTATTACATCGATCTTCTCCTCATTCTTGTGGGGATCATCAACCGAGAACACCTGATGCTCTTTAAAGGCCTTCGACTAGGGCTCAGAGGAAGTCTGGATCTGATAAGTACTTATGACATGCAGAGCAATACAGTTAGCCTTTTTAGAATGATGGATTCCATAACAACCGCTTCCATGGCTTGCTGATAAGCAAACAAAGATTTTCGGAATTGCAGTGAAATCGAACAAATATCTTTGGCAGAGTCGACTCCAGTGATCAGAGTCTTGGGCAAATCTATAATTGGGGTGAGGTGTCTGGTGGCTCCTAGTGCAGGAAAGTCGGGACTATACTCCTCTGGATTAGGGGCTATAGAAGAGGAACTGGAGCTGCCTTCAACAAATTTCCCTTTAGCCTAATGCCTGGCAGCATCCTCAGCTTCCCTCTGAAGCTTTCACCCCTCAGCCAGGAACTCTCCTTATTATGAAGGAACCTCTTCATTAACTCATTCTTATCCATATCTATACCTCCAGACATTCGACTCTCCTCGTCGACTGACTCAGCCCAGGCATCAGCTAAGGCCTGAGGACAATCATCTACACAAGATATATCTCGATGGCTAAGGACACTAGCGTAAAAAGACATAATTCAAGGTTTTCATTCGCTCTATAGCCGACGAATCTAGCTTGGCTGGATCAAATATTGAGATATCTTGGTACTTGTTCATCACTTGAACCGGTGCTTAATTCTCTTGAGTTTTATCTTTGGAGGGCGAACGTTTGTAAGGCAAAGGCTATTTGCGATGGGTTTCCTTCGGAGGGATCAAGGCATTTATCAACAACTGATTGACCTATGAGGATATTAAAGGCTCTTTGACTTGTCGGTGTCGCGATGGAACACAAAGCATGAGCGAGACTAAGGACGAGACTTGTTCGAGTAGTAATGCTTCTTTTCCATATCTCTCTCCTCTCGGTCTTAGTCCTTTCGGTATTCTAGCTCCGGATCTGATGGATAATGCCATGAACCTCCTCCCTTGGATAAGCTACTCTTGAATTTTTGGAAAGATCGGCAAGACATTGTACCTACAATCCAAGATAAATAAGTTCCAGAATTAGGAAATCATAGGAAGGATAAGTGCAATGGCATGCAATGCGAGTGTTGTAAGTGTCTATGTGCATCCCAGACAGACCCATCATTGTCTCCTGATTTATAGGCATAATATCGCCCACTGAAGTCAAAATACTTACTCTCTCGAACACAGGGCAAAAGGTCTTTGAGGCCCAGTCCGGAAAATAATATTGTCCAAAAGGAATATCTTGACTATTCATGGCTTTATAAAGATTGATTGGAGAGTAAGACTCTCATTCCCGAGTGGGAGACTGAAGCGTTTGACCTAAGGGTGATGGGATGTCGCTAGAAGTAGTTTTTCCCTGCATCACCCTCCTTCGCAACAGGGGATTTCTCAGAAGTTGTTTTCTTTAGAGGAGGTGATCTAATGGCTTCTTCCTCAATGACATTTTTAGAGGATCCTTCCTTCTTCTCCACCTCGGGCTTATGACTAGGCCAACCAAGGCATAATCTCTTCCTTGCAGACTTTTTGATTTCCCTTTTGAGTATGGTGACAACGACCGAAGACCTCCGACTGGAGGTATGACAACTAATGGGGCTTGACCTTCGCCAACTCTCAAAGTTTTATTCGAATCTAGAATATGATAGCAATGTAGAAGTGCATCAATATAACATCTCTTAACGCTTTGATCCTACTTTGATACACTCAATAGAGTAGACAGACATTCATGGTATACTTGACTGATGTGTTTAGCCATAGTGCTTCATGCTAAGAGTAACAAATATTAGAGACCATCTTATGAGGCCAACATAACAATGTGCTGAGATTCGATGCTTACTATATTTAAGCCATCTTCAGGCGCAACCTGGCCCATGAGAAGTATGAAATCATTTAGGCCTTATGTCTCCTAGCTTGCTCGACACCACCTCAATGATCTTTCTTCCTCGAGCAGCCTTGAAATAGAGAAATGAGGGATTTGGGACCTCCCTATGCTTGAAGTTGAAAAAGGAGACTATATCATTGAAATTTAGGGTCTGATCTAGATATTCCACATATAAGATGTAAAACAAAATCAAATTAGCATATGCAATGGGATGGAGCTATATCAGCACCTGTTTCATGCGTCTAAGAAAGTCGGTGATAAAGGGATGGAAAGGAGGAATAAGTCCAACTGTGCACATCTGTCGACCTATCACCATGAAGCCCTGTAGCGAGTTGTGAGAAAGCTTCTTCTGTCTAGGGATCCGAATGTCTCCTCATGGAATTTTGTTCTTTGCAATTAACCTATTCAGTTTTTCCTCGTCCATGGTAAATAGCCAAGAGTCGACCGAAGCTTTAAAGACTCCCTCTCTGGCGGGAATGCCAGGAGCAACTCCATCCTCTTATTCCTATAGCTCTTCCTATCCTTCGGAGTTTCCTACCTTTCCAGCATGCTAGCGAATGACAATCCCATGTCATTGTTTTCAAATTCGGTTTAAGAACCAGACTGCTCCTTCGGGTCTTCCCGGACCTCTTTTTTTTCAGCCTTGGAATAGAGAGTTGGATATTTTCTATATATCTTAGTCGTGCTATCCAAAAAAGATCATTGATTAGAATAATAAAACGGATCCCCCCGTGTGTGCACTAGTGCAAGTGTGTGCAATGGAAATGTGCTGAAATAGCTACATAAATGGAAATGTTAAAGAGAGTGCCATGCTCAAGTCCGGTAATCCAAGATTGTATGTAATGTTAATCATATATTCGAATTCACGGGCCCAATGCTAACTGTCTAGATATGCATTTGAAGTTTATTAATTAGCAGTTGTTACAATATATGCGGTTTTGGCTGTGAGCTGATTTAATAGAAGCATTGAATATTTAGTACAACTCTCGGGTCGAAGTGCCCAGGTCGATGATGCCAGCTCAACTATCAAAGTTTGATAGTGCTCGTTTTGAACACCTTTCATTCGACCCAAACTTCCTCTATAAAATCCCTTTTGACTCCAGTGGGCATAACTTCTACATCGACGTCTCTCGGCTCGAACCTACCTCTGCCCTAGCTGACCCACACCAGCATTTCATTCCATTCGAGATGCCCACTTCAACAACCTTCGAATCGAATAACCTTCTTTTATACCCGGGCTCCACTTCTTCATCAATCAAAAGCTTAGAGTTGTTCTCTCCCATCTGCATCAACCTCCCTTCCCGTTACTTTGCTATATCGACATCACTGAACCGAGGCCATTTCCAAGCGATCCACTTTGTTATCACCTTTCCACTGACCTCGTAAGCTACTCTCGAGTATTTTAGAGTCTTCAAACTATACACATCATCTTCTCCATGACAAAGCTCCAAATCTATCGCTCATTCACCCATTCATCTTCTTCTCAAGCACCTTTCCCCATATCTTATCATCGCCTCAAATGCCAGGCTGAGGTGAGAACGCCGTCTCCACTGATGGTGGTTCATACACCACCTTCAACCACGATGAGACCAAAAAAGGGAATGGATGGAGTTCGACGCTATATTTATATGAAATTACGGTTGCAAACATCGATTAATGGATCGAAACATACCTAATATCAAAATCTGAGAAGGAAACGAGTGGATTTCATCTGAACTTGGTGAACTTTTGTCTAAATTCACGATTTGGAGAAAAATCAGTTCAAATAGCAGGAAATAAATTTAAAATTATAAAGTGTGGACCAACTTTATATAGTAAAACAAAGAGATACTTTTCATGTTCCGTATGAAAATGATAGTCCCTGGATAAGAATAGCCCAAGTTGACAATGTCGACCGGAGATGGGTCGATCCAAGCATGTCGGACCAGCCTTCAGTACGATCAACGACTCGGTGAAGATGGATTTGAATTGTTTTCTCTACTATCTCGTGGTTTCAATGACTTTATTCAGCATCAACTCTCATGTGCTTCCAATAGTGGCTTGCATTGACTTGTACATAATTACCTGCTCTAACTTGACCACGCAATCGACCTGCGCAGGATGACAACATCGATTGGCAACGACTTGTGTGTGTCATCACATATGGGAGCCAACAAATTGACACGAAAAAAACAACCTATTCATGTAGACAAGAGAATCCATGTACAGTGGATCTTCAAGCGGATATGATTGTTCGTTACCATTACTAACATACTAGAGAATATTCCATGGAATAGCAGCTCAACAGATTCAAAGCACATCCCTTCTTCTATGCGACATATTTTGGGGGGCAGGTGTTGAACTTCCTTTTTGGCAAGGTCATCAAGGTTTCAGACATATCTAAGTCAAGCCAAGCCATCTCTAAGAAGATATAGTCTAGGGTCGAACTAGCCCTATGTCGAACAAGCCTCGGGTCAAGTGAAGCATACCACAAGAAGGTGCGCCAGCTTGAAGAAGCACTTTCCTTGGGTCAACCAACTCTCAGGTTGAGCAACCCTCAAGCTGACCATATCGACTGAGCCTGTGCAATCCTTGGAAATATCCTTTTAAATGACCAGTTCTTGCACCGCTTAGATCGCTTCCAACACTTCTACAACAACGAATTAGCCTCCACGTGTCCATAGGCTGGATCGAGCCTTCTACCATGTTCTGAAGACTTCTTCCATAGTTTCTACACTCCAGATTAGAGAGACATGTGTCCTAGTCGACTCGAGAACTGTAGCATCTATAAATAGCCACCCAAAGCTACAAAAAAGCACTTTTGAGCAATCTTTTGTCGTTTTTATTCATTGTTATTACACTGTACTTGGGTTTAGCCATTAAACCACCATTTATACTCGAATTTTATAGATAATCAAGATATTATAAAGTGGACGTAGGCTCGTAAACGCCGAACCACTATAAATTTTTGTGTTTCCTCTTTATTTATTTGCTCTTCATTTATTTCTCTACTTTATATCATTCTTGGGTGTTGTGCTAGTTTTTGATGTCAACAACTTCCTTTTTTTAAATATATATTACTCCTATTATTTAAATTATTGAATTTTAATTCAACTACTGATTTAAATATTTTTGGATCTCTTATTTATATTTTTGTCCTATATATGTTTGCAATTACTTGATTTTTAATATTGATATTTATAGTTTTATATCTTAATTTTTAAGTTTCTTTTTATTATAATATGTTTTAGTAAGTTTTTGATGTCACTTTTATAGGTTATAAATATATGTTTAAAACTTATATTCTTACTTTATTATAGTACTTTAATAGGTAGGAAAATAGTTTGTTTAAACTCCAAAACTATCTCGATTTATTTAAACATCATTTCCAATGTTTTCCAAAAATTAAATTTCAAAATTATAAGAGGAATGTCGACATATACTACTCCTATGTTGACATCGTAGTCTTTATTTCGAAAGTTCGAATTACAAAAGAAGTGTCTATTTGTTTAAAAACTTTTCTTCAAGAGACGCGACTGTTAATTCCCTATAAATACCCATCTAAATTCAAAAAAAATAACTACTTTTCATTACTTTCCCTCTTTTTCTCCACTCCTTTTATACACTTAAATTTCAAGTTTCCAATATTAAACTCTGCTGAAGTTCAAACAGAATCAAACCAAATCTTTTCTAGTTTGATTTCCTACCACTCTTTCTCAAAGATCCAAGTGTTATTCAGAGTTATAAGAGTATCTATAATCAAAGATCGTAGGATCAAATTTTTATTGAGTTTTTCTTACAAACTGATACTGAAAATGTATGGTTGTAGCCCGTTCAAATCAATTAGATGTGGTTGTAGCTCGTTCAAATCAATTGGTTGTGATTGTAGCCAGTAAACCAATTAGGTGATCATATAGCCTGATTAAATCAAGAGAGCTCCCTATGCTCGAATGAATTAAGGGGTGGCCAAGTAGCTCTTGAAATTGAGGAATGTAAGGTTGGATATGATTTAAAAAGAAGTCTGATAACCTAGAGTTGTGTGGTACTAGATGAAGAGTAACTCCATACTAGCACAAAATCCCAGTGTGTTCTTTCCTTTACCACTTTTGCTTATTAGTTTCATATGTATTTGATTCATATATGCAATTTGCATTTGATTATGTTAAATTCAAAAGGTTCATAAGTTCAATTAAACACTATTCACTCCCTTTCTAATGTTAAGTTAGTCTTGAGATCCGGGATCCGCATTTCCTAACATGAACCTCAGATCAATTACTAGTCAAAATGGTCTCGAAGTATGCATAAATGATTGCTTTGGAGCACTCTGTTAGAGCGAGACAAAACTTATTTTTCTGGAATAGTAGTAGTGAGTTGTTACAAACTTTGTATGATTAGATGTACTGTTTATCATGTGTTATTTGAAATGTTTCATTTCTATAAGAAACTAGAATTGTATAATTCGTGTTTTAAAGGCTAACTCCTATATACAATCGTATTGAGTCTTGAAATTAGTCCTATTATTTTTTATTGCACTTTTTACAAAGAAGACGATAGGCTGCGCATCTTAATTGAAGATTGCTAGTTTTTGGGATTGTTTCTGAATAAAATAGTATTAAAATAAAAATAAAAATAAAACTTATTTTCAATTTTAAACAAAGTCGATATACCCTTCTTCCCTCTCTTGCTTTACTGTTCCATTGCAAAATAAGTCAAACATGGATGCACCTCTTCTTTTTGATTCAAACAAAGAATCTGAATGATCTGAGCCGCTAAAAATCCCGGGATCTAATTTATTACACTCACATTGAAAATTTCTTCAAAGACATTTCCATTTTTTCTGTTGTGGCTTCAGCAAGCTGAGGCCAATTTCTCCATCAGTAAATTAGCGGTTGGGTTTCATAAGTGCCTCCATGGGTTTCAAATGAAATAGAAGGCTCTAGTGCTTTACTCTTTGCGAGACGCACCTCGCTGGACCGATCGTCGGAGCTTTGACCTATAAATACAAATCATGGCAATGGCTAGGGAGAAACCAAGTAAGTAGTCACATTTTTATAGGTGAACGGAGTTTCACCATTCGGGTACTGTGGTGTAAAGACTGCGAAGCTGGACTCAAAGGTGAAGATGGCCACAAATTCATCGATCGAAGAGGGAGAGAATGGGCTTTGAATGTTGCGGTTTTGGATTCTTGGCCCTGCATGTACATGCATTGAAATGGGAGAAGAAGGGTGTTAAGTGATTAAGCAAGGTGAACAATTAATTTAAGTTAATTTAATTGAATTATTCATCCCCAGTTTTAAACGTCTTATATATTTTATATACCAGGTCAAATTTGGACATCATTTCTTCCGGACTCATATTGGAGAGCTTGACATTTTAAAGTTGGTTTGAGCTGATTTAGCCAAGGCAATTGATATTGCCTCTCATTGAACTATATTTGTTAGTGTAGTATAGACTTGACATTTTAAATCAATTTCTAATTTAAGTAGATTTTATCCGATTGTCACAATTTTTCCAGTTTGCACGCTTTTACGCGCTATTTACCCATTTACGTGCTAGTACGCGTTATTTTGACCATATAGTTAGATCTAGGTTATTTCGACATATATTTTACTTTGATTGCAATGTATAGGTTCTATCAAATTTGTTAATGCCATTATGGATGCTTGTATTCTAGTTTAGGAATTTATATGACTATTAGTTGCATGGCTGAATTGTTTGCTTCCTAAGTTTAGCTTAAAACGTCGTTCATAGGTGATCTAGTATTAGGAGAATCTCATTCTTAAGAGTTTTGAAACACCCCATACCCCTTAACATAACCAAAATTTGGATTCCATTAAAAAAAATGAACCATAATAGGCATAGAGACATAAATTAAATTTTAATTATAGACTCGTAACTTAACCTCTCTATAAATCAATATGTACATATTAAAGTCTAATGCCTAATTTTAAGGCCAACATAGAATTTTAGTTTGAGGCTCGTAACTCAGCCCGTATAAGTCACTATGTCCAAATTAAATCCCATTGACTTTTTAGGCTCGAAGTTTACCTCATTATAAATTAATATGTCTAAATTAAAGCTAACCCCACAATATCAACCTTAAGCTTGTAATTTAACCTCTTTAAGTCAATATGTTCATATTAAAGCCTACCACAAAATTTTAGACTTGTAACTTAACTTCTTTAAGTTAATATGTTCATATTAATGTTTAGCTATACTTTTAACTATTTTTATCATATTCATATGTAACACCCCGTAAAAGACATAATATCAACAATAAATAAAAACTAACAATTTAATAATAATAAGGATGGAAAATAAGATTTTGCAGCTATAAGAATTTGGCTACGAATTTTTTTTATTCAGATTCGTGGCGAAATCCGGAATCGTTTTCATATATAATATGCTGAAAATGGTAAAAGTATGAAGAAGTTACAAGTGAATGAAATTTGATAGTAAAGTGAAAAAATATATAATCAAATAAGTAATATATATGTATATATACACAAAATATGTTAAAATAAATGTGGGCGAGTTTGAATTTCAAACTAATGATATGATAGAGGGAACATAGAATATTGTATGTAAGGAAAGGTAAAAAGCAAATAAATTAATGCATTATATAATTAAACAACTCAGCGCCATATACATATATTGGGCATTTCAGCGACCGGGAGGTTGACCCCCCTAGAAGGGGTGTCGGTCGCCTGGCGGTTGAAACGGCCAATGAATCTGTGTTTGGTTAGGTTTTTTAGGGGAATGTATATATAGCCAGGATTACATCTAAATAATCCAACGCCTATGCTTACTCAAACAACTATATATAGTCCCTCAAAGCTCACAATTAAACCCTAGCCACTCTCTTTTCCCTACCTCCATATCATCCTTCTACCATTGCTGAATTCCAGAAAGGTTAGGAATTTATCTTTTATTCCTCTAACTTACATTCTTATCTTTTCTCTAATCTAAATTCATACAGATTTTAATATAAATTCTGGAATTTAGTTTATATATGCATAATATTTTAAAGACGATTCCTATATATACACACACACATATATACATACATACATACATACATAAACATATATATATATATATATGTATATTAGAAGGATTGGAGCATGTTTATCACAAAGGCCGAATCCAGGTCCGAATCTATAACAAGAATTCTATTGTTATATCTTTTAAATCTGTGAGTAGAATATTGTTTCTTAGGCATATTCTATTTTTTTAATAGATTAACATGTTGATAGTTACGCCTAAAAAGATTTTGCAATGATAACATTAATACAAAAACCCCCAAATCCTCTATTTTATGTTTGTAGAAGAATTGTCAGTTTATTGGGTTTAGGGATCCTAATCTTAATATTGAATTGAGAATAAAAGAGGTATTGTGTTTCTACTTTATATAATTCATCGTTATGTAAATAATTGATTGTAACCAAAATGGGTTTAAATTTGGTTTAATTCATGACTTGATCAGGTTTGGGTTCTATTTTTGAATTCAAACGTATTCATACTTGAAGTTTATCAAATATGAACGTTTTTGTGTTGTAATTTCCATTCACTACTATCTGTCATTATGCTATTATGCCATAATGCCTAAAATGTAGCGGTCAAAATATGGAAATTAACTTGTATACCTTAATTTAGGACAAGATGACAATTTTTGCCTCGTTTGGACGTTCTCTCGTTCGTATGAACATTAGCATTATTTATGCATTATAATTATTATACTTATTAGCGTAATCAACGTAATATTAATGTAATAAATGAATGGAATAAATGCGATTAAGATAGAATTCGAATTTGAAATGTCCCCAGGCATATGTTAATTGTTTGTGTGTGTGTATAAAATAGCTTTACACATATAAATAGTGACACACAGACATGAGGTTAGTTTCCACTTGTGGTATAAATCTACCTGGAATCAACCGGCAAATCCAGCAACCACAAATAGGCCCATCTAATGTGAGAGGTCTAGGTGCCATGGGCCATTCAAACTCAGTGCACTATGACATGAGGTTGAACCTACTTGTAGTAGAAGCCTTCCCGCTTGTAGTAGAAGTCTTCCCGGAACCGCCCGACATATCTAGCTTCTACAAGTATACATTTTTATGTGAGAGGTCTAATGTGTGTGCATATACATAAGTCCATTGTGTGTGAAAATAGGCAGGTTTACAACACCTTAATAAAGTCTTAAGTGTTTGACTCTCTTCTTATCAAATTTGCGTCTTAAGTATTTAGGACTAGTGTAACAACCCTGGATTTTGGGGCCAATTTAAAATAATTGTTTTAAGTTATTTTAATGGGTATTTAAAATAATTTATTTTAAATAACAATGACTAAAAATTTATTTAATTGAAGTTAAAATATAAGAGTTTAATTTAAATATAAAAGCAGTTAGAAATAGCATGGCAGTTTGAAAATTTGAATTTGAACTTTGACTGACCGTACAGGATTCAAAATAGAACAGATTTTAGTCAAACCAAAAATATTAGAATCTATTTAAGAATATCTTTCCAACGAATCCGAAAAATCAAAATTTCATAGAGGGAATTAAAAGTTACGTCCAGTTTAAATTTTAGAAAAGTCGTTGTAGAATTTATGTATATTTTAATTTAATATATAGTCCTTAAAAATAGCCATTTTACAAACGACCTCTGTTTTCGACGAAACCACTTTTGTTGGAACTTGAATGTCAAATTATTGTTAAGTTTAATTTTCCATAATTTTTTGAACTAATATCGAAGAGTGGTAGAAGAAAATGTGTTTTGTCAGTTTTGGTCAAATTTAATCGACTTAAAAATGGCCATTTTTCAAACGGTCTCAGAATTTGATGAAATTAGTTTTGTTAGGACCGTATCGTCATAACAAAGCTAAATATATTTTTTCTGTAATTTTTAGAGTCCATATATGGCCCAGGTGAATTTATATGTGCGGTTAAATTGAATAATTAAATGATTTATAATTAAAATTAAAGAAAAACATATCATAACAGCCGAATTGTGTTACGAAACATGTGCCATTGCGTCCGGGACGGGGTATTTAGCTAAGGGTGTTGCTCTTTGGGTTTGATTTGGAGTTAAGAGTGATATAGGAATTGAATTCAAGTTAAATAAAATACCATAGTATACAGTATAAATACATGGTGTATACGGCATACCCTAATACCCTACACCAACAGCTGCCTCTAACAAAAGGAATGGCCAGAAATGAACAATAATGCTTCTCCAATTTCTCCCAACATACTTCGAATTAAAACAAATCTCCAACACCAAATTCAAGAGCCTTTCACCCTCTTTAATTTGTACAGTCATGATCGAGAATAGTGGTTCGGTTTTCTCGATTTCTGGGCTCGAATGGGAGGAATTTGGGGTGGATTTAGTGGCGGTAGAGGGGATCGAACTCCCTGTTCTTCACGGCAGTGGGAGGCTAAGCGAAGGGCTTTGAGGCGAGGTACTCCGATCGGTGTCATGATGAGGCAGGGGCCGCACGTTTCGATGTAAGGGAGGTGGGCGATGGGTTCTTTTGCAGTCTGGAGATTACGAACGAAAGAAGAAGGAGTGGCGGCTAATCCAAAGTAATTAGGAAAATAAATATTTATTTAATTATATAATTATGTAATGAATGTTTGTAACACGATAAATTGTTCATATTTGATCAGAATCCAACGAAACAAATCGCGTTAGAATCGTCTTTCCAAGATCTCCATGATCGAGCTGACTAGATATGAAACGGAGAACTTTGGAAATTCAGCAAAACTTGAGCGCAAACTGAAATAAAACCAATCGATGTGAGATTTCTATATTTAATTATTAAAATTTAATTATTCCTTGCTATGTGAATTCCATATATGTATGTTGAGAAATCCATATTGTTGATTGTCGTGAAATCTGAATTGATTGATGTTGTTATGTGAAATTATGGGTGTGATGATTAAAATTATTGAAACAAAATTGTTGAATCCAAATATACCATTTTGTTGAAGTTGATTTGTCAAAATAAAATCATTAGTTTTGTTATAACTATAATTGACAAATTTCATTGTCATATTGTTTGCAATTAAAAAGAACAAATAAAAAGAGGAAAATTTTCCATTGTCATTTAGTTAAAATAAAAAGAGGACATTTTTCCATTGTCATTTAGTTAAAATAAAAAGAGGACAATTTTCCATTGTCATTTAGTTAAAATAAAAAGAGGACATTTTTCCATTGTCATTTAGTTAAAATAAAAGGAGGACATGTTTCCATTGTAAAAGAGGACCTTTTTCATTGTCATTTAGTTAAAATAAAAAGAGGCATAATTTCATCGTCATTTTATTGAAATAGAAAGGTTACATTTTTCAATGTAATTAGAAAGGAAATGAAAAGATTACATTTCTCAATGTAAATAGGAATGAAATAAAAAGATTATATTTTTCAATGTAAATAAAAGGAATAAAAGAGTTTACATTTTTCATTGTAAACAAAAGAAATAAAGGAATTTACATTTTTTTTACGTAAATAAAAAGATTAAATAGAAATTTACATTTCCAATATAATTAAAGAATAAAATTAAACAATTACATTTTTATGTAAAATGATTTTCATTAAAAAGAATAGATATAGAAGATTAGAATTTTATTGTTGTAAATAAACAATGAAAAAGGAAAATTTACATTTTCATGTAAATAAACTGAAAAAGGAAAATTTACATTTTTATGTAAATAAACAATGAAAAAGGAAAATTTACTTTTTATGTAAATAAGCAATGAAAAGGAAAATTACATTCAAAATGTAAATTAGAATAAAAAGGACATTTTTGTTAGAAAATGTAAATCAGAATAAAAAGTATAGAAATAAAGATTACATTTTTATTGACCTTTTATATGCAATAAAAAGAATAGATTTAAGTGATATCTTCATTTACATTTAGATGTAAAAAAAAAAGAATACATTTGGAGTTACATTTTATTAACATTGAAACTAGAGAATGACAATTTTTTTATTTACATTTAGTAAAAAAACATAGAAATTAAGATGACAATTTTTATTTACATTTAGTTGTGAATAGAAACATAGGATTGAAAATTGTTTATTTTAATTCTACATTTTTGTTGTAAATAAATTATAGAATTAAAAAGGACAATTTTATTTTCATTTTACATGTAAATAATATAGGAATTAGAAAAGTGTATTTTTATTTACATTTTACATGTAAATAAAACATAGTAATAAAAGTACATATTTTTATTTACACTTTATATGTAAAGAAAAACATGAATTGAAAAAGGATATTTTTATTTACATCTTAGATATAAATAAAAACATGAAAATAAGGAGTACATTTTTATTCACATTTTAGATGTGAATAAAAACTTGATTTGAAAAAGTACATTTTTTATTCACATTATAGATGTGAGTAAAAACTTGAATTAAAAAGTGCATTTTTATTTACATTTTAGAAGTAAATAAAAATATGAATATAAAAAGTACATTTTTATTTACATTGTAGGTGTGAATAAAAATATGAATTAAAAAGGTGCATTTTTATTTACATTTCAGATATAAATAAAAATATAGAAACAAAAAGTATATTTTTATTTACAATTTAGATATAATTAAGAACATAGAAATTAAAATGACATTTTAATTACAATATAGGTGTGAATAAGACATAGGATTGAAAAGGGTTTATTTTATTTACATTTTTGTTGTAAATAAAATATAGAATTAAAAAGCACCAATTCATTTACATTTTATATGTAAATATTAAAAACATGAATTAGAAAAAGTACATTTTTACATTTTAGGTGTAATAAAAAGATAGAATTTAATTTTATATTTTTATAGTCAAAATAGAGACAATAAAAAGATTAGATTTTGATGTTACATTTTTAAGGTGAATAAAATTAAAGAGATGAAAGTTACATTTTTAATGTAAAAAGAAAAGTTTACATTTTTAATGTGAATAAGATTAAAGAAATAAAAGTTACATTTTTAATGTAAAAAGAAAAGTTTACATTTTTATGTAAATAGGTTTTTAATGAAAATTATCATTTTAATTTCGCATTGAAAGATATAAACAAAATTATTATTTTTGCTTGGCATTGAAAGAATAACAAAGTTATTATTTTTGTTACATTGAAATTAAAAAAACAAAAATATATTCATTTTTGTAGAATTGAGGTTGACACCAAAATATATTGCATTTTTGTTAGAAAATTGTAATGATACAAAAATACTCATTTTTGTTAAATTATAAATGACACACCAAAAATATACATGTTTCTAGTAATGGAAATGAAACACAAAAATACCTATTTTTGTTGTAATTGTAATGATACATCAAATATACAATTTTGTGTAGCTTGAAAGATGATTGAAAAATATTCCTTTTTGTATATAGGATGTGAATGCAAGTCGAAATAAAGATCAACATTCTTATGTACCATGATATTATATTTAGATAATAATTCTTGTCGTTAGCAAAATATAGTAAAATAAAATACATTTCACTATGTATTATAAAAATGTAAATAGATTGCAGAAATATAACGTTCTTTACTTGTTGTATTATTCACGATAACGAAATGGACGAAGGAATTATATATATATATATATATATATAAATTAAAAGCAAACGAATCGAGTGTGGTAGTTCACGCTTTGGAATTGTACTTTTAATTGATTATACCGAAATATCCGACCGTCGGATTTTCCCAAAACTGAAACCGTTAGGTTTGCCTTGGGAAGATCTTTCCAACGATATGAATTGTGTTAAAATCCAGCGGTTAGACTTAGAAAAATTTGTAAAACAAACTTGGGTGAAAACAGCGCCAAGGTCGCCTATTGACATGAAATGTTGTTAAATAAAATTCAATTATTTTTATATAAATAAAAATAGAGATTAATCGTTATAAATTAATATTAATGATAAGAAATGATTTGAAATGATATATACGCGAGAATCATTTGAAAGGTCCGAGTTCAATCTCATTTCAAATGATTATTCATCGATCTAAGCCGAAGAGTTGGAGACGGTGATTGAAGACCGACGATCTTCATGTCGAACGGATGAGTTACCTTGACACCCACGATTGGAGTAGCAACCTTAAAGGGGCTACAATGGTGGCCGTCCAGATTACTTGTTGATTGTTCGGATATGCAAGGTATAAGGTGCCTCCGGTTTCGTTCAGACCCACAACGGACTTGAAAATGGATTGTATGTCTGACGTTATATTCCTTTATACGGTATTCGTTGATCTCTACTAAATATATATCTGTTTGGTGTTTAACACCCTTCTCTGAGACGTACGAGCTTAGAGGTTATATATTGGTAGGAATCAATGGTATGATATGGATTGACAATGTGGCATGCTAAGATGCATGGATCAAGGTTTTTGTTGAAAAGCAGGCCTTGTGGATGATGATCAAAGGCCCAGCTTGAAAAGCATAGCTTTGTGTATTACTTAGCTTCACGAGCCTCACACCCCGGTTGAGTCTAAAACGGAGCAAAGGAACGCATGGAGAGCAACATGTTTCTTTCTATCTAGAAGTGGTGTTGTGGTATGGAGCCCAAACATTTTTACTTATGTGGATGATGGAATGAGGCGCCTCGGATGTTAGGTCCTATAGGACCGGGAAATGTGTGTTCAGGAATAACTAATCCACAAACCGCAAGTGTGGAGCGGCCCTGCAGCTATCCAAGGGTTCTCTACGGGGAATCCTGAGACATTAGCTAGAGTGTCTCGAATCGGTAAGGAGATCGTTCCTAGCCTTGACTCATGATGGAAACCCAATTCCCAATACGACCCTACGGACTTGATTGTATTACTAGTATGGAGGCATAGTATATGGTAGCTATGCTTTGTAGGATGGTACATTTACTTTGAAATGTTTTTTGAAACATATATACACTAATAATAATATCAAACCTGTTTTTATCGTATCAAGCATTTTTGGCCATTATAAGGTAAAACTCTATCCTCTAGTTTTTGTTGCATTGTGTGATGGGACTTGAGTCTTATAATTGTTTCATTTTTCTAAAAAGCATTGCATTGTTTAATGATTTACATTCAATTATGCACTGGCAATCCAATGGAGTAAACCCGTTCCGCATTAACGATGTAGTCCTGTGATTAGCCTTATTATTAGATTAGTTAAGTTAGATTTTTCATACCAGTCCCATGACTGACTCGCAGTTGTTTCACTTTGCAAACTCTGGTGTCCTCTTTTCCACACAGGCAGTCGAGTAGCTTTTTGTAGATATTTATCTCTCGAGCAGGATTTTGGATCGAAGCCCAAAGCTGTGTCCAGAGCATAGTTGTCTTCCGCTGCCTTAGTTATTTTATTTTCGCTGTATTGTTTTTGTTGTAATTTAAATCTTCCGCTGTATTGTGTTCAATGTACTCTGATGTAACATTATTATGATGTTTATAAAAGTCTGTTGTTGTTGTTGTTCTGATGTTGTTGTATTCCCAAAGTTAACATATTCGGGATTTCAATGGTCTTAGTCGATTTTGCGATCAATTGAGTTCGGGCGAATTCCGAGCCATTACAGTTGGTATCAGAGCTCTGGTTAGCTCAAATTTTTGGGCTACAACTCATTAGAACTGAACAAAAGACTCATCAGAGATTGGATTATTAATATCCAATATAAATACTCATTAGAGATAGGATTAGCAGTATCGTAGAATGAGAAAACTCATTAGAGATGGGGTTAGTAATGCCCTAAAATGAGTTGAGAGTGACAAGTTTATAATTAACGTATTTTTAATTATATATAAACCGATTTTAGATAATATGATTTTTGAATATACAAAGGTTATATATATATATATATTTAGAAATTTAATCAACTGATTGATTGATGGTTGTGCAGTGTAATTATTAGTTCAACTAATAAAATTATTGAAATCAATAAAAGAATGAAAATTTAGTTAGTTAATTAAACAACTTTTTAGCTTCGTTCCTTTTCGAAGAGGAAAAGTTGTTAAGTGGGGAGACTGTAACAACCCTGAATTTTAGGTCCAATATAAAATATTTATTTTAAGCTATTTTAATAGGTTTTAATATTTAAAATAATTTGTTTTAAATAATAACGAATAAAAAATTATTTTAATCGAAGTTAAAATATAAGAAATTAATTTAAATATAAAAGGATTAGAAATAGTGCGGTAGTTTGAAAATTTGAATTGAACTTTGACCGACCGTACAAGGTTCAAAATAGAACGGATTTTAGTGAAACCAAAAATATTAGAATCTATTTAAGAATATCTTTCCAACGAATCTGAAAAATCAAAATTTCATTGCGGGAATTAAAAGTTATGTCCAGTTTAAAATTTAGAAAAGTCGCTGTAGAATTTATATATATTTTAATATAATATATAGCCCTTAAAAATAGCCATTTTACAAACGACCTCTGCTTTCGACAAAGCCCCTTTTGTTGGAACCAGAATGTCAAATTATTGTTAAGTTTAATTTTCCAGAATTTTTCGAATTAATATGTGAGCATGGCAGAAGAAAATGTGTTTTGTCAGTTTCGGTCAAATTTAGTCGACTTAAAAATGGCCATTTTTCAAATGGTCTCAGAATTCGACGAAATAATTTTTGTTAGGACCATATTGTCATAACAAAGCCAAATATATATATTTTTTGTAATTTTTAGAGTCCATATGTGGCCCCGGTGAATTTATATGTGCGGTTAAATTAAACAATTAAATGATTTATAATTAAAGTAAAGAAAAACATATCGTAACAGCCGAATTGGGTTACGGAACATGTGCCATTGTGTCCGGGACGGGGGTATTTAGCTACGGGTGTCGCTCGTTGGGTTTGATTTGGAGTTAAGAGTGATATAGGAATTGAATTCAAATTAAATAGAATTAAATTAAATAAAATACCATAGTATACAGTATAAACACATGGTGTATACGGCAAACCCTAATACCCTACATCAACAGCCGCCTCTAACAAAAGGGATGGCCATAAATGAACGATAATGCTTCTCCAATTTCTCCCAACATACTTCGAATTAAAACAAATCCATAACACCAAACTCAAGAGCCTTTCACCCTCTTTAATTTGTTCGGTCATGATCGAGAATAGTGGTTCGGTTTTCTCGATTTCTGGGCTCGAACGGGAGGACTTCAGGGCAGATTTAGCGGTGGTAGAGGGGATCAAACTCCCTGTTCTTCATGGCGGTGGGAGGCTAAGCGAAGGGCTTTGAGGTGAGGACTCCGATCTGCGTCATGATGAGGCGGGGGCGCACGTTTCGATGTAAGGGAGGTGGGCGATGGGTTCTTTTACGGTCTGGAGGTTACGAACGAAAGAAGGAGTGGCGGCTAATCCAAACTAATTAGGAAAATAATTATTTATTTAATTATATAATTATGTAATGAATGTTTGTAATTTGATAACTTGTTTATATTTGATCATAATTCAACGAAACAAATTGCATTAGAATCATCTTTCCGAGATCTTTACGATAGAGCTGACTAGATCTGAAAGGGAGCACTTTGGAAATTCATCAAAATTTGAGCGCGAACAGAAATAAGACCAATCGATGTGAGATTTCTATATTTATTTATTAAAATTTAATTATTCCTTGCTATGTGAATTCCATATATGTCTTATGAGAAATCCATATTGTTGATTGTCGTGAAATCTGAATTGATTGATGTTGTTATGTGAAATTATGGGTGTGATGATTAAAATTGTTGAATCCAAATATACCATTTTGTTGAAGTTGATTTGTCAAAATAAAATCATTAGTTTTGTTATAACTAGAATTGACAAATTTCATTGTCATATTGTTTGCAATTAAAAAGAACAAATAAAAAGAGGAAAATTTTCCATTGTCATTTAGTTAAAATAAAAAGAATTACATTTTTATGTAAAATGGTTATCATTAAAAAGAATAGATATAGAAGATTAGATTTTTATTGTTTTAAATAAACAATGAAAAAGGAAATTTACATTTTCATGTAAATAAACAATGAAAAAGGAAAATTTACATTTTTATGTAAATAAACAATGAAAAAGGAAAATTTACTTTTTATGTAAATTGGCAATGATAAGGAAAATTACATTCAAAATGTAAATTAGAATAAAAAGGACATTTTTATTAGAAAATGTAAATCAGAATAAAAAGTATAGAAATAAAGATTACATTTTTATTGACCTTTTATATGAAATAAAAAGAATAGATTTAAAGTGATATCTTTATTTACATTTAGATGTAAATAAAAAGAATACATTTGGAGTTACATTTTATTAACATTGAAAATAGAGAATGACATTTTTTATTTACGTTTAGTAAAAAAACATAGAAATGAAGATGACAATTTTTATTTACATTTAGTTGTGAATAGAAACATAGGATTGAAAAGAGTTTATTTTAATTCTACATTTTTGTTGTAAATAAATTATAAAATTAAAAAGGACAATTTTATTTGCATTTTACATGTAAACAATACAGGAATTAGAAAAGTGTATTTTTATTTACATTTTACATGCAAATAAAACATAGTAATAAAAGTACATATTTTTGTTTACACTTTATATGTAAAAAAAAACATGAATTGAAAAAGGATATTTTTATTTACATTTTAGATATAAATAAAAACTTGAAAATAAGGAGTACATTTTTATTCACATTTTAGATGTGAATAAAAACTTGAATTGAAAAAGTAGATTTTTTATTCATATTAAAGATGTGAGTAAAAACTTGAATTAAAAAGTGCATTTTTATTTACATTTTAGATGTAAATAAAAATATGATTATGAAAAGTACATTTTTATTTACAATGTGGGTGTGAATAAAAATATGAATTAAAAAGGTGCATTTTTATTTACATTTTAGATATAAATAAAAACATAGAAATAAAAAGTATATTTTTATTTACAATTTAGATATAATTAAGAACTTAGAAATTAAAGTGACATTTTAATTACAATATAGGTGTGAATAAGACATAGGATTGAAAAGGGTTTATTTTATTTACATTTTTGTTGTAAATAAAATATAGAATTAAAAAGCACCATTTCATTTACATTTTATATGTAAATAATAAAAACCTGAATTAGAAAAAGTACATTTTTACATTTCAGGTGTAATAAAAAGATAGAATTTAATGTTATATTTTTATTGTCAAAATAGATACAATAAAAAGATTAGATTTTGAAGTTACATTGTTAAGGTGAATAAGATTAAAGAGATCAAAGTTACATTTTAATGTAAAAAGAAAAGTTTACATTTTTAATGTGAATAAGATTAATGAAATAAAAGTTACATTTTTAATGTAATAAGAAAAGTTTACATTTTTATGTAAATAGGTTTTCAATGAAAATTATCATTTTAGTTTTGCATTGAAAGATATAAACAAAATTATTATTTTTGCTTGGCATTGAAAGAATAACAAAGTTATTATTTTTGTTATATTGAAATTAAACAAACAAAAATATATTCATTTTTGTAGAATTGAGGTAGACACCAAAATATATTGCATTTTTGTTAGAAAATTGAAATGACACAAAAATACTCATTTTTGTTAAATTATAAATGACACATCAAAAATATTCATGTTTGTAGTAATGGAAATGAAACACAAAAATACCTATTTTTGTTGTAATTGTAATAATACATGAAATATACAATTTTGTGTAGTTTGAAGGATGATTGAAAAATATACCTTTTTGTATATAGGATGCAAATGCAAGTCGAAATAAAGATCAACATTCTTATATGCCATGATATTATATTTAGATAATAATTCTTGTCGTTAGCAAAATATAGTAAAATAAAATACATTTCACTATGTATTATAAAAATGTAAATAGGTTACAGAAATATAAAGTTCTTTACTTGTTTTGTTATTCACGATAACGAAATGGATGAAGGAATTATATATATATATATATAAATTAAAAGCAAACGAATCGAGCATGGTAGTTCGCGCCTTGGAATTGTACTTTTAATTGATTATACCGAAATATCCGACCGTTGGGTTTTCCCAATACTGAAACCTTAGGTTCGCCTTGGGAAGATCTTTCCACCGATCTGAATTGTGTTAAAATCCAATAGTTAGATTTAGAG
The DNA here is from genome assembly GCA_030737875.1 of Allium sativum. Taxonomy (NCBI): domain Eukaryota; kingdom Viridiplantae; phylum Streptophyta; class Magnoliopsida; order Asparagales; family Amaryllidaceae; genus Allium; species Allium sativum. The sequence goes on along the minus strand of CM060926.1, from coordinate 403,338,657 downwards.
AAATTTGTAAAACAAATTTGGGTGAAAACAGCGCCAAGGTCACCTATTGACATGAAGTGTTGTTAAATAAAATTCAATTATTTTTATATAAATAAAAAAAGAGATAAATCGTTATAAATTAATATTTACGATAAGAAATGATTTGAAATGATACATACGCGAGAATTATTTGAAAGGTCCGAGTTCAATCTCATTTCAAATGATTATTCGTCGATCTAAGTCGAAGGGTTGAAGACGGTGATTGAAGACCAACGATCTTCACGTCGAATGGATGAGTTACCTTAACAACCCATGTTTTTATAACGTGTAATAACCATAAATCAAGGCAGAATGATTTTTTAAACTAAGAAACGAGGGAAACAGGTTGAGCCATTGCGTTCGCCTCGAAATTCTGCTTGGAAACGAGTCCAAGTTTTCGAAAATCGGAGTCCGTATGACCAAGTTATGACCATTCGAAGTTTTCAGAAATTTTCAGGTTCAAAACAGACTCAATTCGAATTCAAATATTCGAATTTCAAACCTCCAAATGGACATGGCGGAAAATTTCCCACCAAGGACCAGGTCGACCTGGGGGTCGACTATGTAGTCGACCTACCCAGGACCAGGTCGACCATAGTGTCGACTTGGGGGTCGACCTGGTGCCCGAACCCATTTCTGAAGCTGGATTCACTCTGATGTATTTGGCCTCATTTCTGTCCACATTCGTTGACCTGACCCTATAAATACAGCCCCTAACACTAGTCTCTCTACACCAAATTTCTTTCTAACCTTATGCGGCTCTGATTCTGGTTGAAAAGTTTGAGAGAGGGACTGTTTCTACTACGTTGAGACTGCGTTAAGGGAATTGCTGATTTGGGGACTTCTATTAGGACTTGACTAAGCATATTCAACATCGACTCTCTTTTTCTAATTCTCGAACCACGATCAGTAAGCCCCGGTTATTTTGAGATTTAAACTGTAAATGTAATATGAATATGATGTAAAATTGAAATTGGACCAATGTATGATGACTGTTTTACATCCATTCTTGTTCATCTTGGATCTTGACTCTTGGATATTATTATGACATTGATTTGGGGCCTATTCATGTTATAAATCAAAAGAAACCCCTCTTACTATCACGTTGAATCTGTTATTAGTCACATGTTTAAGACTTTCACCTTATGACAGCCATTATCATGACTATACTATGACCTTATGACAGTCGTTATCATGACTATACTATTACCTTATGTGTAACACCCCGTGTATTCTATAACAGTGAGATTCACAAATTAAAGTATAATTAATTCCAAATCAAAGAATTAAGGGAAACGGGTTATGCCATTGCATTCGCCTCGAAATTCTGCTTAAGATAGAGTCCGAGTTTACGCAAAACGGATAACGTGTGAAGAAGATATCTTTAATTTAAATATCGCAGCAAAACATGAAAAAAAAAAGAAGAATGGAAACGAATAATGTTTAGCATTGTTCTAGGGTTTGTAAGCAAAAGACTTAGTAGCTCATTTGGTTGGAACACATGACTTGCATACAAGAGGTACAGAGTTCGATCCCCGCCAGCGTCCTGTTTTTGTTTTAGGGGAATGGCTTAAAATAGCCTAGTGTGAACGCAGTTCAAAAAGTGGTTTAGTGTGAAAATGGGTAATTGAGAAGATAGAGAAAAAAAATGAATATATATATATAATATATATATACATATACACATATATATATATGACGTGTACGCATCATGTAGCGTACGTTGCGCATTTTTGGTTGTCAAGGATGGTTTTTTTTAAGGGGCCTTCTCCAATTTTTAATTATGACAAATTAAAGGTAAGAAAATATTTATTCATATATAAATAAATATTTATATATGGGTAATTAATACGGTAAAGGGGAAAATGTATCTATTAAATATGTATTTACGTTTGAATTGGTGAACATTTAATACGCTGAGTCATTTCTGACTCATCGCTGAGTCAATGCTGAGTCATTTCTGACTCATGGCTAAGTCAATAGGATAACTCTATCCTGACTGAACGGCTATTGTTGAATCAAGCTCCATCGACGGTCTAAAACAACTCACAAACATTATAAAAAGGACCTAAGACCTAGCCTAAATCATACTATTTCATTTTAGCCTCAGGCCGCCGCCATTAAACCTAGAGCTCTGAATTAAAAATATAAAGAATAAAATTATAGAAGATGGAGGACGATTCTTGAAGGCTACAACTAGAAGCTACAACAACTACGACGCTTTAGACAACGAATTCGAGACTAATTGATTTGGAATTTTTTAATTGCTTCATAGTGTAAGTTCTATGTTACTTTTTAGGCAAAAACGCTAAAACAATATGGACATGCGATGAATTGAAACCGAATTTATGAACTATTGCTAATCCATTGTTTATATTATTTATCGTTGAATTATAATTTGGGGATATTGCTATGGCAACGTTGCAAGTTAAACTTGTCATGATTTTGATGTTGTTATGAATCACTTGGGCTTAATTGTTTGGCAAGTTGGACTAATACATGTCCATGAAATCGCTATGTTTATTGAAATATTTATGTTGATTAAACCATGCCTATGATGCTAATTAGACCATGGCTATGAATATTGATGGAATTATGCCTGTTGTGTTATTATACCCATCATGATTTATGAAAAATAGGGTATTGCTTGGCTATGATGAAAAGTTGAAATTGTTATAATGTTAGATATGTCAAAAACGCTAAGTTGGAATCATTATGTCTATCATGTTAATTATGTTAAAAACGCTAAATTGGAATCATTATGTCTATCATGTTAATTATGTTAAAAACGCTAAATTGGGATCATTATGTCTATCATGTTAGTTGAGAATCATTTTGTTAATAATGCTAAGTTGGAACCATTATGTTTATAATATTAGATGAGAATCATTATGATAAATTGGAATTATTATGTCTATGAGAATCATTATGTTAAAAATGCTAAATTGGAATCAACTATGCCCATTAGGATTACTATGCCTTTAATGTTTCATGTTTATAATAAAAATTTTATGATGCCGCAATGACTATTATGCCTATGATGCAAAGTTGAAAACATCATGTTAAATTAAGTTGGAATCATCACTATGCCAAGTTATCACCATACTAGTATTGCAACTATGTGACATGTTATAGCCTGTTTATTATGCAAGTAATGTTATAACTGTCACATATGCCTATCACATGTTTGGTATTATTCCTCTTTATCTCTTGAACTGTTTATACTTGTGAACGAAGTACGTTTATATACGTTGGGGATACGATTGGGTAGAATAGGCAAAACTTGAATTAATTATAAGCATAAACTATGAAATTTGGCATAAGTAGAACATGAAATATGGCACGAAAAACTTGACTTGAACATGCCATAACATGACTTTAAACATGCCTTAGTTGGGCACGAAGTTGACATATGAACATGATATCAAAATTCTGATAAGAACATGGGCATGACTTTAGAAAACAAGAAAGTGGCCAACTCGAGGTTGGGTTGAGTTTGTAGTGTAAATCTGCCCGGAACCGCCCGGCAAATCCAGTTGCTACAAACAATAGGATCCAATGTGAGTAGTTGGTCACATCGCGCTTGAAACCCGAGGTTGGGTTGAGTTCGTAGTGTAAATCTGCCCGGAACCGCCCAGCAAATCCAGTGGTTACGAACAACAGGATCCAATGTGAGTGGTTCGGTGCATTAACGAATCAATTAATGCCAAGTAGGGTTAAGTCATGAACATGAAAAGACAACTTAACCAACTTGAACACGATTTGAAGGGCTAAGTCATGAACTTGAAAACGACGACACTTAGCCAACTTGACATGACACGTAGGCGGGTTAAGTCGCGAACTGAAATGACATGCTTAACCATCTTGACATGACTAGACTAGAAAAGGATTGAGTCACGAATTACATGACTTAATCTGTTAGGCGGGTTGGGTCACGAATTACATGACCTAATCTATTAGGCGAAACCCTAGACACGACCCCTTTCAGCAGTAACCCTCTAGATGTATCAAGGTACCCTGGGGCTATGCCGGGTGGGGGCACGATTACTGGGCTGATTGTAAGAGGTGAACGACAGCAGTGGGGTACACCAGTGTAGGTTCGGCGGACTACGATCGTGCACGTATCCGGGGCAGACACTGGGTATCCGTAGATTTATCTGTGCATCTTGAATCGTGTCAGGGGTTGACACCTTAGGGCCGATACACCCGAAGGTGGACCCAGCACAGGTGACTACATTCGTGATTAGCCGTATGACACGGACACTTGACGAGCTAGAACGTGTAGGGAGCCGATCGACTAGATAATCGCTCCGTAGGGCCCCGTACTTGGGTCAAACCCCGTTTCAGGGTCATTTCATGATATTGGGCCGTGGGATTTATTTCGTGATTAACTTGTGACACGGGCTTAGTATACTAGTGAAGTCGATGCAACGGATCTCGAACATGTGGTGCTTTACTTGACTTGTCTTGACTTATCCTGATCACCTTAGTCTATCTTGTTCACCTTGGCACTATTCTTAAGTCTTGTTCCAGTTCATACATGACAGGTTGTTTTAACCATTTTTACACTGAAAGTCACTAGAACTTACTCAGTCTTTATGACTGACCCTTTTCCTTTCGCCTCTTTTTCTTTCGTTCCCCCCCCTCCCCAGGTTCTCTGGGAGGAATAACTAGCTCTTAGCTTGGATATCACTTGCTTTGGCTCAGCATGTACGGTTTGCTATGGCTGCTTCTTTTGACTGCACTTGGGGAATAGGCTGTTTTACTGTTTTTAAATTACTGCTTCTTTGGCTATTATTACAAGACAGTTGTAATGAGGTTACTTGAAATGTTTGTAAAAGACATGGTTTAATTTGGAATGAAATGAAGTTCTGTTTTGCTCAGAAATTCTTCCGCTGTTTACTTAATTATTTATTTATGTTCTGTCTTGTGATAATTCTGTGATGTTATCTCGATAATACCTCTCCAAAACTAGGGCATTCCCTTTGTGAGTGACCCTAGCGGAGGTGGGGTGTTACACTTGGTATCAGAGCAGAAGGTTACCAAGACTGGGCAAAAGTTTTGAAAACCTTTTGAATTTTTTTTTTCAAAATCATTTACAAAGAAGCATTTTCCAAGAAAAAGTTTTTAAAGGCTATTCCCCAAAAGCCATTAGCACTATCCTTTGTTTCCTTGTTTGAATCTCTTTCCCTTTCTTTTCTCCATCTGTAGTCACTGTAGCTTTACCTGCGGCTAATCTTCTTTCTAGCTTCGTAGGGGGTTTTCCCGTATGATGGAGATAGTTTTCGTGAGGCTTGTTAACATGTTATATAGGATAGGTATGAGTGATAAGGATAAAGATAAGGCGGATGAGTCTTCCGGAGTGATTGAGCCAAGCATCCTTGAAGGCGTAAAAGTGGAAACATTGAGGCGAGTTCTGATTCGTGTCTTAGGAACGGAGATCTAGGAGCTAAGGAATCAAGAAGTCAAGCTAGTTAAAATACAGTGGGGTGAAGCCCTAGAAGACGCAACTTGAGAAATTTAAGAAAAGCTAAGCGCGCTATACCCATTTCTTTTTAGGGTACATTCTAGATCTATTTTTCCTATAGGTTTACATACATTTCTCTTGCTATCCATGTTTGTTTTGTTATCTCTTTGATCCTATCTTGAGAACCATAGGTAGAATCTTTTTGGATGTAAACATGTAATTGAAACATGTTATGATTGCGAAATGGTTGCAAGTGGTCGCAAGTGGTTGCTCGTGGATGCATGAATACACATTAGGCACTAGATCGGCTCAGGCACATTTACATATTGCATATGCATGAGTGTTTATTTTGGAAACTTGGTTGTGCTATCATTTGGTTGTTGCATATGATTGAATGTTTGAGCACTCATGTAGAAATTGTGAATTATAGTAGGAAAAATTTGCATGCATATTTGATTCATTTCACTAAACATATTTTGCATTTAGAAGATCAATCAGGCCTGATCATTAGCATTAGCTAAGGAACATATACACACACTTCGCATATGATCATAAAGCATTAGAAGTCCTTTAAGGACAATGGATGCTCGTGTTTGATAGATGAGTAGATGGATGTTTGGATGTTAGGATATACATTCCTCCTAACTTGAAGATTTCGGGGACGAAATCCTTTTAAGTGGGGGAGAATGTAACACCCCGTGTATTCTATAACAGTGAGATTCACAAATTAAAGTATAATTAATTTCAAATCAAAGAATTAAGGGAAACGGGTTATGCCATTGCATTCGCCTCGAAATTCTGCTTAAGATAGAGTCCGAGTTTACGCAAAACGGATAACGTGTGAAGAAGATATCTTTAATTTAAATATCGCAGCAAAACATGAAAAAAAAAAAGAAGAAGAATGGGAAACGAATAATGTTTAGCATTGTTCTAGGGTTTGTAAGCAAAAGACTTAGTAGCTCATTTTCTTGGAACACATGACTTGCATACAAGAGGTACAGAGTTCGATCCCCGCCAGCGCCCTATTTTTGTTTTAGGGGAATGGCTTAAAATAGCCTAGTGTGAACGCGATTCAAAAAGTGGTTTAGTGTGAAAATGGGTAATTGAGAAGATAGAGAAAAAAAATGAATATATATATATAATATATATATACATATACGAATATATATATATATATATATATATATATATATATATATGACTGTACGCATCATGTAGCGTACGTTGCGCATTTTTGGTTGTCAAGGATGGTTTTTTTTAAGGGGCCTTCTCCAATTTTTAATTATGACAAATTAAAGGTAAGAAAATATTTATTCATATATAAATAAATATTTATATATGGGTAATTAATACGGTAAAGGGGAAAATGTATCTATTAAATATGTATTTACGTTTGAATTGGTGAACATTTAATACGCTGAGTCATTTCTGACTCATCGCTGAGTCAATGCTGAGTCATTTCTGACTCATGGCTAAGTCAATAGGATAACTCTATCCTGACTGAACGGCTATTGTTGAATCAAGCTCCATCGACGGTCTAAAACAACTCACAAACATTATAAAAAGGACCTAAGACCTAGCCTAAATCATACTATTTCATTTTAGCCTCAGGCCGCCGCCATTAAACCTAGAGCTCTGAATTAAAAATATAAAGAATAAAATTATGGAAGATGGAGGACGATTCTTGAAGGCTACAACTAGAAGCTACAACAACTACGACGCTTTAGACAACGAATTCGAGACTAATTGATTTGGAATTTTTTAATTGCTTCATAGTGTAAGTTCTATGTTACTTTTTAGGCAAAAACGCTAAAACAATATGGACATGCGATGAATTGAAACCGAATTTATGAACTATTGCTAATCCATTGTTTATATTATTTATCGTTGAATTATAATTTGGGGATATTGCTATGGCAACGTTGCAAGTTAAACTTGTCATGATTTTGATGTTGTTATGAATCACTTGGGCTTAATTGTTTGGCAAGTTGGACTAATACATGTCCATGAAATCGCTATGTTTATTGAAATATTTATGTTGATTAAACCATGCCTATGATGCTAATTAGACCATGGCTATGAATATTGATGGAATTATGCCTGTTGTGTTATTATACCCATCATGATTTATGAAAAATAGGGTATTGCTTGGCTATGATGAAAAGTTGAAATTGTTATAATGTTAGATATGTTAAAAACGCTAAGTTGGAATCATTATGTCTATCATGTTAATTATGTTAAAAATGCTAAATTGGAATCATTATGTCTATCATGTTAATTATGTTAAAAACGCTAAATTGGGATCATTATGTCTATCATGTTAGTTGAGAATCATTTTGTTAATAATGCTAAGTTGGAACCATTATGTTTATAATATTAGATGAGAATCATTATGATAAATTGGAATTATTATGTCTATGAGAATCATTATGTTAAAAATGCTAAATTGGAATCCACTATGCCCATTAGGATTACTATGCCTTTAATGTTTCATGTTTATAATAAAATTTTTATGATGCCGCAATGACTATTATGCCTAGGATGCAAAGTTGAAAACATCATGTTAAATTAAGTTGGAATCATCACTATGCCAAGTTATCACCATACTAGTATTGCAACTATGTGACATGTTATAGCCTGTTTATTATGCAAGTAATGTTATAACTGTCACATATGCCTATCACATGTTTGGTATTATTCCTCTTTATCTCTTGAACTGTTTATACTTGTGAACGAAGTACGTTTATATACGTTGGGGATACGATTGGGTAGAATAGGCAAAACTTGAATTAATTATAAGCATAAACTATGAAATTTGGCATAAGTAGAACATGAAATATGGCACGAAAAACTTGACTTGAACATGCCATAACTTGACTTTAAACATGCCTTAGTTGGGCACGAAGTTGACATATGAACATGATATCAAAATTCTGATAAGAACATGGGCATGACTTTAGAAAACAAGAAAGTGGCCAACTCGAGGTTGGGTTGAGTTTGTAGTGTAAATCTGCCCGGAACCGCCCAGCAAATCCAGTTGCTACAAACAATAGGATCCAATGTGAGTAGTTGGTCACATCGCGCTTGAAACCCGAGGTTGGGTTGAGTTCGTAGTGTAAATCTGCCCGGAACCGCCCAGCAAATCCAGTGGCTACGAACAACAGGATCCAATGTGAGTGGTTCGGTGCATTAACGAATCAATTAATGCCAAGTAGGGTTAAGTCATGAACATGAAAAGACAACTTAACCAACTTGAACACGATTTGAAGGGCTAAGTCATGAACTTGAAAACGACGACACTTAGCCAACTTGACATGACACGTAGGCGGGTTAAGTCGCGAACTGAAATGACATGCTTAACCATCTTGACATGACTAGACTAGAAAAGGATTGAGTCACGAATTACATGACTTAATCTGTTAGGCGGGTTGGGTCACGAATTACATGACCTAATCTATTAGGCGAAACCCTAGACACGACCCCTTTCAGCAGTAACCCTCTAGATGTATCAAGGTACCCTGGGGCTATGCCGGGTGGGGGCACGATTACTGGGCTGATTGTAAGAGGTGAACGGCGGCAGTGGGGTACGCCAGTGTAGGTTCGGCGGACTACGATCGTGCACGTATCCGGGGCAGACACTGGGTATCCGTAGATTTATCTGTGCATCTTGAATCGTGTCAGGGGTTGACACCTTAGGGCCGATACACCCGAAGGTGGACCCAGCACAGGTGACTACATTCGTGATTAGCCGTATGACACGGACACTTGACGAGCTAGAACGTGTAGGGAGCCGATCGACTAGATAATCGCTCCGTAGGGCCCCGTACTTGGGTCAGACCCCGTTTCAGGGTCATTTCATGATATTGGGCCGTGGGATTTATTTCGTGATTAACTTGTGACACGGGCTTAGTATACTAGTGAAGTCGATGCAACGGATCTCGAACATGTGGTGCTTTACTTGACTTGTCTTGACTTATCCTGATCACCTTAGTCTATCTTGTTCACCTTGGCACTATTCTTAAGTCTAGTTCCAGTTCATACATGACAGGTTGTTTTAACCGTTTTTACACTGAAAGTCACTAGAACTTACTCAGTCTTTATGACTGACCCTTTTCCTTTTGCCTCTTTTTCTTTCGTTCCCCCCCCCCCCCCTCCCCAGGTTCTCAGGGAGGAATAACTAGTTCTTAGCTTGGATATCACTTGCTTTGGCTCAGCATGTACGGTTTGCTATGGCTGCTTCTTTTGACTGCACTTGGGGAATAGGCTGTTTTACTGTTTTTAAATTACTGCTTCTTTGGCTATTATTACAAGACAGTTGTAATGAGGTTACTTGAAATGTTTGTAAAAGACATGGTTTAATTTGGAATGAAATGAAGTTCTGTTTTGCTCAGAAATTCTTCCGCTGTTTACTTAATTATTTATTTATGTTCTGTCTTGTGATAATTCTGTGATGTTATCTCGATAATACCTCTCCAAAACTAGGGCATTCCCTTTGTGAGTGACCCTAGCGGAGGTGGGGTGTTACACTTGGTATCAGAGCAGAAGGTTACCAAGACTGGGCAAAAGTTTTGAAAACCTTTTGAATTTTTTTTTTCAAAATCATTTACAAAGAAGCATTTTCCAAGAAAAAGTTTTTAAAGGCTATTCCCCAAAAGCCATTAGCACTATCCTTTGTTTCCTTGTTTGAATCTCTTTCCCTTTCTTTTCTCCATCTGTAGTCACTGTAGCTTTACCTGCGGCTAATCTTCTTTCTAGCTTCGTAGGGGGTTTTCCCGTATGATGGAGATAGTTTTCGTGAGGCTTGTTAACATGTTATATAGGATAGGTATGAGTGATAAGGATAAAGATAAGGCGGATGAGTCTTCCGGAGTGATTGAGCCAAGCATCCTTGAAGGCGTAAAAGTGGAAACATTGAGGCGAGTTCTGATTCGTGTCTTAGGAACGGAGATTTAGGAGCTAAGGAATCAAGAAGTCAAGCTAGTTAAAATACAGTGGGGTGAAGCCCTAGAAGACGCAACTTGAGAAATTTAAGAAAAGCTAAGCGCGCTATACCCATTTCTTTTTAGGGTACATTCTAGATCTATTTTTCCTATAGGTGTACATACATTTCTCTTGCTATCCATGTTTGTTTTGTTATCTCTTTGATCCTATCTTGAGAACCATAGGTAGAATCTTTTTGGATGTAAACATGTAATTGAAACATGTTATGATTGCGAAATGGTTGCAAGTGGTCGCAAGTGGTTGCTCGTGGATGCATGAATACACATTAGGCACTAGATCGGCTCAGGCACATTTACATATTGCATATGCATGAGTGTTTATTTTGGAAACTTGGTTGTGCTATCATTTGGTTGTTGCATATGATTGAATGTTTGAGCACTCATGTAGAAATTGTGAATTATAGTAGGAAAAATTTGCATACATATTTGATTCATTTCACTAAACATATTTTGCATTTAGAAGATCAATCAGGCCTGATCATTAGCATTAGCTAAGGAACATATACACACACTTCGCATATGATCATAAAGCATTAGAAGTCTTTTAAGGACAATGGATGCTCGTGTTTGATGGATGAGTAGATGGATGTTTGGATGTTAGGATATACATTCCTCCTAACTTGAAGATTTCGGGGACGAAATCCTTTTAAGTGGGGGAGAATGTAACACCCCGTGTATTCTATAACAGTGAGATTCACAAATTAAAGTATAATTAATTTCAAATCAAAGAATTAAGGGAAACGGGTTATGCCATTGCATTCGCCTCGAAATTCTGCTTAAGATAGAGTCCGAGTTTACGCAAAACGGATAACGTGTGAAGAAGATATCTTTAATTTAAATATCGCAGCAAAACATGAAAAAAAAAGAATGGGAAACGAATAATGTTTAGCATTGTTCTAGGGTTTGTAAGCAAAAGACTTAGTAGCTCATTTGCTTGGAACACATGACTTGCATACAAGAGGTACAGAGTTCGATCCCCGCCAGCGCCCTATTTTTGTTTTAGGGGAATGGCTTAAAATAGCCTAGTGTGAACGCGGTTCAAAAAGTGGTTTAGTGTGAAAATGGGTAATTGAGAAGATAGAGAAAAAAAATGAATATATATATATAATATATATATACATATACGCATATATATATATGACGTGTACGCATCATGTAGCGTACGTTGCGCATTTTTGGTTGTCAAGGATGGTTTTTTTTAAGGGGCCTTCTCCAATTTTTAATTATGACAAATTAAAGGTAAGAAAATATTTATTCATATATAAATAAATATTTATATATGGGTAATTAATACGGTAAAGGGGAAAATGTATCTATTAAATATGTATTTACGTTTGAATTGGTGAACATTTAATACGCTGAGTCATTTCTGACTCATCGCTGAGTCAATGCTGAGTCATTTCTGACTCATGGCTAAGTCAATAGGATAACTCTATCCTGACTGAACGGCTATTGTTGAATCAAGCTCCATCGACGGTCTAAAACAACTCACAAACATTATAAAAAGGACCTAAGACCTAGCCTAAATCATACTATTTCATTTTAGCCTCAGGCCGCCGCCATTAAACCTAGAGCTCTGAATTAAAAATATAAAGAATAAAATTATAGAAGATGGAGGACGATTCTTGAAGGCTACAACTAGAAGCTACAACAACTACGACGCTTTAGACAACGAATTCGAGACTAATTGATTTGGGATTTTTTAATTGCTTCATAGTGTAAGTTCTATGTTACTTTTTAGGCAAAAACGCTAAAACAATATGGACATGCGATGAATTGAAACCGAATTTATGAACTATTGCTAATCCATTGTTTATATTATTTATCGTTGGATTATAATTTAGGGATATTGCTATGGCAACGTTGCAAGTTAAACTTGTCATGATTTTGATGTTGTTATGAATCACTTGGGCTTAATTGTTTGGCAAGTTGGACTAATACATGTCCATGAAATCGCTATGTTTATTGAAATATTTATGTTGATTAAACCATGCCTATGATGCTAATTAGACCATGGCTATGAATATTGATGGAATTATGCCTGTGGTGTTATTATACCCATCATGATTTATGAAAAATAGGGTATTGCTTGGCTATGATGAAAAGTTGAAATTGTTATAATGTTAGATATGTTAAAAACGCTAAGTTGGAATCATTATGTCTATCATGTTAATTATGTTAAAAACGCTAAATTGGAATCATTATGTCTATCATGTTAATTATGTTAAAAACGCTAAATTGGGATCATTATGTCTATCATGTTACTTGAGAATCATTTTGTTAATAATGCTAAGTTGGAACCATTAAGTTTATAATATTAGATGAGAATCATTATGATAAATTGGAATTATTATGTCTATGAGAATCATTATGTTAAAAATGCTAAATTGGAATCCACTATGCCCATTAGGATTACTATGCCTTTAATGTTTCATGTTTATAATAAAAATTTTATGATGCCGCAATGACTATTATGCCTATGATGCAAAGTTGAAAACATCATGTTAAATTAAGTTGGAATCATCACTATGCCAAGTTATCACCATACTAGTATTGCAACTATGTGACATGTTATAGCCTGTTTATTATGCAAGTAATGTTATAACTGTCACATATGCCTATCACATGTTTGGTATTATTCCTCTTTATCTCTTGAACTGTTTATACTTGTGAACGAAGTACGTTTATATACGTTGGGATACGATTGGTAGAATAGGCAAAACTTGAATTAATTATAAGCATAAACTATGAAATTTGGCATAAGTAGAACATGAAATATGGCACGAAAAACTTGACTTGAACATGCCATAACTTGACTTTAAACATGCCTTAGTTGGGCACGAAGTTGACATATGAACATGATATCAAAATTCTGATAAGAATATGGGCATGACTTTAGAAAACAAGAAAGTGGCCAACTCGAGGTTGGGTTGAGTTTGAAGTGTAAATCTGCCCGGAACCGCCCGGCAAATCCAGTTGCTACAAACAATAGGATCCAATGTGAGTAGTTGGTCACATCGCGCTTGAAACCCGAGGTTGGGTTGAGTTCGTAGTGTAAATCTGCTCGGAACCGCCCGGCAAATCCAGTGGCTACGAACAACAGGATCCAATGTGAGTGGTTCGGTGCATTAACGAATCAATTAATGCCAAGTAGGGTTAAGTCATGAACATGAAAAGATAACTTAACCAACTTGAACACGATTTGAAGGGCTAAGTCATGAACTTGAAAACGACGACACTTAGCCAACTTGACATGACACATAGGCGGGTTAAGTCGCGAACTGAAATGACATGCTTAACCATCTTGACATGACTAGACTAGAAAAGGATTGAGTCACGAATTACATGACTTAATCTGTTAGGCGGGTTGGGTCACGAATTACATGACCTAATCTATTAGGCGGAACCCTAGACACGACCCCTTTCAGCAGTAACCCTTTAGATGTATCAAGGTACCCTGGGGCTAGGCCGGGTGGGGGCACGATTACTGGGCTGATTGTAAGAGGTGAACGGCGGCAGTGGGGTACGCCAGTGTAGGTTCGGCGGACTACGATCGTGCACGTATCCGGGGCAGACACTGGGTATCCGTAGATTTATCTGTGCATCTTGAATCGTGTCAGAGGTTGACACCTTAGGGCCGATACACCCGAAGGTGGACCCAGCACAGGTGACTACATTCGTGATTAGCCGTATGACACGGACACTTGACGAGCTAGAACTTGTAGGGAGCCGATCGACTAGATAATCGCTCCGTAGGGCCCCGTACTTGGGTCAGACCCCGTTTCAGGGTCATTTCATGATATTGGGCCGTGGGATTTATTTCGTGATTAACTTGTGACACGGGCTTAGTATACTAGTGAAGTCGATGCAACGGATCTCGAACATGTGGTGCTTTACTTGACTTGTCTTGACTTATCCTGATCACCTTAGTCTATCTTGTTCACCTTGGCACTATTCTTAAGTCTAGTTCCAGTTCATACATGACAGGTTGTTTTAACCGTTTTTACACTGAAAGTCACTAGAACTTACTCAGTCTTTATGACTGACCCTTTTCCTTTCGCCTCTTTTTCTTTCGTCCCCCCCCCCCCAGGTTCTCAGGGAGGAATAACTAGCTCTTAGCTTGGATATCACTTGCTTTGGCTCAGCATGTACGGTTTGATATGGCTGCTTCTTTTGACTGCACTTGGGGAATAAGTTGTTTTACTGTTTTTAAATTACTGCTTCTTTGGCTATTATTACAAGACAGTTGTAATGAGGTTACTTGAAATGTTTGTAAAAGACATGGTTTAATTTGGAATGAAATGAAGTTCTGTTTTGCTCAGAAATTCTTCCGCTGTTTACTTAATTATTTATTTATGTTCTGTCTTGTGATAATTCTGTGATGTTATCTCGATAATACCTCTCCAAAACTAGGGCATTCCCTTTGTGAGTGACCCTAGCGGAGGTGGGGTGTTACATTATGTCAATCGTATCATGACTATACTATCACCTTATGACAGTCGTTACCATGACTATACTATCACTTTGTGACAACTGTTATTTTGACTAGTACCTTATCTTGCTAGATTTGGAATCTTTATGTTTGAGGCCAATATTTCATATGCCAGTAATAACTTAATATTTTAATTCAAAGTCATAACATGCTATGCTAATAATCACTTTTGCCACATTATACGCATTCCTTTTTATGTTATTCCCTATTAGATTTATTTGTATCGATTCGAACTTACGAGCGATGGGAATACGATTTGGGTAGACTAGGTAAAATATAAATTAGCTTTAAACTTGAACATGAACGTTATTATGACTTGAACCTGAATGTGGACACGAACTTGACACAATTTGACATGAAACATGAGTTGAAAACTTGACATGAATCTAGACATGAAAACTTGAACGTGGGCGTGGCAATTAGATAACTTGAAAATGGCCAACTCGAGCTTGGGTTGAGTTTGCAGTGTAAATCTGCCTGGAACCGCCCGGCAAATCCAGTGGCTGCAAACAATAGGATCCAATGTGGGTAGTTGGTCATATTGCACGTAAAAACCTGAGGTTAGACTATGTTGTGGTGTAAATCTTCCCGGAACCGCCCGGCAAAACCATTAACCACAATAGTTAGTCTAATGTGAGAGGTTGGAGTGCATTAATGAATTAATGCCACGTGATAGGGATAAATCATGAACCACCTGAATATACTTAACCAAACTGACACGATGACTTGATAGGGTTAAGTCATGAACTGCTTGAACACACTTAACCAACTTGATACACGATCTGGATAGGGTTTACTCACGAATTTGAATGACAACACTTAACCCATTAGAAACCCTAGTTACGCGGTCCTTTTCAGCAGTAACCCACTTAGATGTATCACGATACCCTGGGACTAGGCAGGGTGGGGCACGATTACTGGGCTGATTGTAAGCAACCAGAACGACAGCTGATTAGGTGCGCCATTGTATGTTCAGGCGGGCTATGGTCGTGCACGTAGTCCGGAGTTGAAAAAGCAGGCATTGGGCACCCGTAGATTTACATTGTGCGTGCTTGATTCGTGTCGGTGGTTGGCACCATAGGACTTGATACACCCTATGGTGGACATAGCACAGGTAACTACATTTCTGGATAGGGCCGTATGACACAGACACATGACGAGCTAGGACTGGTAGGGGGCCGATCGACTAGTAGATCGTACCGTAGGACCGCGTAATGGGTCACTTCATGATACTGGGCCAAGGGATCATTTCATGGTTAATACTTGACATGGCTTAGAATACTAGTACAATTGGTACAGCGAACCTTGAATATGCAATACCAGACTTTACTTATCTTGTTATCTTAATTATGCTACTAGTTCTATTATCATCCTTATGTTTAATTCTAGTTTTCACATATCATGTTACCTTTACTAGTTTTCATACTGATAGTCACTAGGGCTTACTAGTCTTTATGACTGACCCTTTTTCTTTCGCCCCTTTTTCTTTCGTTTTCCCCCCAGGTTCTCAGGGAGGAAACACTAGCTCTTAGGTTGGATTTGGCTTGCTTTCTGACAGCTCATGTACGGTTTGGTCTTGAGCTGTGCTATGGCTGCTTCTGCTATTTATGGGGAATATTTTACTTTTGGTTATCTTAAGTTTATGCTTCTTTGAAACTTGATGTAATGGAATAATTTGTATCTTGGATATATGAGGTTTTTGACTCTTTCTTGAAAAGTAATAAAAAGTTGGTTTTTAATTTCTACCGCTGCTTTATTTATGTTCTGTCTTGTGATATCTATGTGCATGTTTACCTAGATAATACTCCACCAAAACTAGTGCATTCCCTTTGTGAGTGACCCTAGCGGAGGTGGGGTGTTACAATTTGGTATCAGAGCAGAAGGTTACCAGGCTGGGCAAAAGTCTTAAAAACCTTCTGAAACAGTTTTCAAAACTATTTATAAAGAAGCATTTTTCAAGAAAAGTTTTATGTTTAAAAGGTTATTCCCCAAGAAGCCATTAGCACGTCCCTTTATTTCCTCGTTTGAATCTTTTCTTTTCGTTTTTCAGCATGGCCGATCTTAACCTTCCTGAGGGAATACCCATGCCTGGATGGTTGCGAAGGTACTTAGAGGCCATGGCCAACGACGCGGGCACGGCAGACATCCCTCCTCCTCCTCCCCCAGTGGCTGCGGTTCCTCCTCCTCCTGGTATCGCCTTTGCCAAAATATGCAAAGACTTTAAAGCAATGGGCGGTAAGAACTTCGTTGGAACTGAAACCTTTGTTGAGGCACGAAACTGGCTAAAGGAAACAGAAGGCTTGTTCATTATCTTTGATATGGAGGACCATAGGAAAGTTCAGTTGGCAGCATGGTTGTTGAAAGAGGAAGCTGCATTTTAGTGGGAAGTCACCAACGCTACCAGGCCAGTTGAGACTTGGGCAGACTTTAGAGAGAGGTTTGGGCTCAAATTCTTATCGTCCGCAGAGGAGAACCTTCATATGGAGAGGTTCCTAGCGCTCAAGCAAGGGGATATGTCTGTAAGGGAGTACGTGAATAAGTTTAATCAGCTTGCTCGGTTCGGTTTGGATTTGGTCAACACAGCCCAGAAAAAGGCTATACGCTTTGCTCGAGGATTGAACGAGCCACTACACAGCTTGGCCCTAACTCATATACCCATGGGGGCGACCTTTGAAAGCTTGGTGGATATGGCTCTACTCCATGAGGAAGACAAGAATAGCAAGAAGGAGGTTAAGCCTACTGAAACTCAGAATAAGAAAGTGGACTTCAAGAAGGGGAACAACAAGAATAATAAGAATAACAAGAGCAACAACAAATCACGTGAGATGAGGAAGTGCAACTTCTGTGGTATTCCTGGACATCTAGTTAAAGACTGTAGAAGGAAGAAGAGTAAGTTGGGTGAACGCTTTCATTGTGGAGATACTGGACACGTCAGCAAGGATTGCCCTAAGAAGCAAGGACAGGGGCAAGAGCAGACCCAGCGAGCAGGACCTTCTGGAGGGCAGTCGCATGCTCTCAACACCACTCCGGCTCCTGACCGAGGTAGTAGTATTTCCGTAGAAAGCCTTGTTTACATTTCTTACTTTCTTGTTCGAACCTTATTTGACTCTGGCACATCGCATACTTTTATTTCTTCTGATATTGTTGAAAATCTACACCTAAGTACTAGTCTGGTTGAGGATCCCGTTATAGTTTCAAAACCAATTGGGGGCTCCGCCCATTTATCTATGATGTGTGTGGATTTGAGGATCTCTATCTTGAGCGTAGAATTCACGTGTAATGCTTATGTTCTCAGATTCATGGGATACGGTTTGATCCTAGGCATGGATTGGCTATCCGATTATGGATCCATTCTTGATTGTGAACGAAGGGTAGTGAGGCTCATGACTCGCCTTGGTAATACCCTTGAAATCTCTTGTAACCCTAAGGGTCCGGTCATGTTATGTTATCTTGAATCACTTGACTCGTTCAACGATAATTTACAATCTGGAAGAGTGGTCCGAGAATATCCAGATGTCTTTGATGAAGTGAGGGGATTACCTCCTAAACGCGAGATAGAGTTCCGAATTTATCTTGTAGATAATGCCAAGCCAGTTTCATTGCCCATTAGGCACATGGCCCCGCGAGAAAGAAGAGAGCTCAGTAAAAAAATCAACGAGTTGCTTGAGAAAAATTTCATAAGACGAAGCATTTCTCAATGGGGTGCTCCGGTGGTATTCGCTACTAAGGCGGATGGATCGCTTCGTCTGTGCGTAGATTATCATGAGTTAAACAAGCAGACAAAGAAGAATAGGCGCCCACTACCAAGAATTGACGATTTGTTTGACCAGCTTGTGGGAGCATCTGTTTTCTCTCAACTCGACCTAGCCACAGGATTTCATCAACTTAGAGTGGTTGAGGATAGCACTGACAAAACTGCGTTTAGGACTCCAGATGGGTTCTTCGAATGGCTCGTCATGCCGTTTGGATTAACGAATGCACCCGCGTACTTTGTAGATTGATGAGTAGGGTGTTTCGGGAGTTCCATAACAAGTTTGTGGTAGTTTTCGTGGATGATATTTTGATCTTCTCAAATGATGAAGAAGATCATGCTAGGCATCTCAGGAAGTCATGGAGACGCTTAGAGCACACCAGTTAAAGGCTAAGTTCTCCAAATGCCATTTTTGGTGGAAGGAAGTTCGGTTCCTTGGGCATGTAGTTTCTAAGCAAGGCATAGCCGTGGACCCCGCAAAGGTAGTTGCGGTACAAGACTTGAAAATTCCTAAAAATGCAACGGAGGTAAGGAGCTTTCTCGGTTTGGCGGGCTACTACAAGATGTTCATTAAAGACTTCGCTAAGATTTCAGCCCCTCTTACTAAATTAACAAAGAAGAACCTACCTTGTGCATGGGACATAGAATGTGACGCTGCTTTTCAGAGACTTAAGAGAGCCCTCACCACAGCTACAGTTTTAGCATTACCCGATGGAGGTAAGATGTTTACCGTGTACATAGATGCGTGCAACACATGATTAGGCGCTGTCCTAATGCAAGAAGGAAGAGTAATATGCTACGGGGGCAGACAACTTAAAGTTCATGAGAAAAACTATCCCACGCATGACTTGGAGTTGGCCGCGATTGTTTTCGCACTTAAAGCATGGTGCCATTATCTTCTAGGGGAGAGGTTCGAGCTGTATACCGACCACAAATCGCTTGAGTACCTCTTCTCATAGAAAGACTTGAATCTAAGGCAACAACGGTGGATGGAGTTCTTGGCACCATATGACTTCGATATAGCTTATACCCCTGGCAAGGGTAATGTGGTGGTGGACGCGCTAAGTAGAAAAAGGTTGACTTTGAGCCCCTTGTTTGTTAAAATGAAAAGCCTTGAGTTTATAGCAACCTTTGATTTTACACCTACTATTGAGTCATTGACTGCTACGTTAGCATCTCTTGAGCTAAAACCTACACTTCTAGATCAAGTAGGGACTTCACAGAAGGAAGACTCACAGTTAGTCGAAATCATGGACAAGCTGATTAGAAGTGAGACGTCAAGTCACCTCAGTAGGTATGCCATAAATGACAAGGGATGGCTAAGGCGCGATGGAAGACTATGTGTCCCACAAGTGGGATACTTAGTAAGGAGAGTTCTCGAAGTGGCGCATCACTCGAAGATGACTATACATCCCGGAGGGGATAATATGTACACGGATATGAAACGCATTTTCTTTTGGGCTGGAATGAAAAAGGACGTTGCAGAGTTCGTCTCGAAGTGCACGGTGTGCCAACAATTAAAGGCCGAGTCGAAGAAGCCCGGTGGACTATTACATCCTTTGGAGGTTCCGCAATGTAAATGGGAGAGTATCTCGATGGATTTCATGGATAGACTGCCTAGGTCTAGGAGGGGAAATACTAGCATATGGGTCATAGTTGATAGACTCACGAAAAGTGCTCACTTCATTCCAGTGAAGAGCAATAGGACTGCATCAGGGCTAGAGTTTGTTTACCTTCGAGAGATAGTACGGTTGCATGGAGTCCCTTCTAGTATAGTTAGTGATCGTGACCCGATTTTCACTAGCCAGTTTTGGAATAGTCTGCAAGAAGCAATGGGAATACGACTGAACTTGAGCACGGCCTATCACCCACAGACAGATGGGCTAACCGAAAGAGTAAATAGAGTACTAGAGGATCTCCTGAGGCTATGCATTCTTGACTTTGGTGGTACTTGGGAAGACCACCTTCCTCTTGTGGAGTTTGCATTTAACAATAGTTATCAAGCTAGCATCGGAATGGCACCGTTCGAAGCCCTATATGGAAGAACGTGCAAGTCGCCAACTTGTTGGTGGGAGACGACAGACAGACTTATACTTGGCCCTGATATGATAAGAGACACTTCTGAGAAGATTGAGTTGATACGAAGACGGATGAAAACGGCCCAAGATAGACAGAAATCTTATGCGGACTAGAGAAGGACAGATCTAGAGTTCGAATTTGGAGATATGGTCTTTATATAAGTTTCTCCGTTACGCAATGTAGTTCGTTTTGGAGCAGTTGGAAAGCTAGCACCAAAGTTTGTAGGACCGTTCCCCATCACTGAGAGGATTGGATGGATGGCCAATAAGGTAGACTTACCCGAGAAGCTGGCTGGGGTGCACAATGTCTTTCACGTCTCGCATCTCCGGAAGTGCTTGCATGAGTCAGCCGAAGTGGTTGAGCCAAGCATCCTTGAAGACGTAGAAGTGGAAAAAGAAGCGACATTGACGCGAGTTCCGATTCGTATCTTAGGAACGGAGATTAAGAAGCTAATGAATCGAGAAGTCAAGCTAGTTAAAGTGCAATGGAGTGAAGCCCAAGAGGACGCAACTTGGAAACCTAAGAGAAGATACGCGCGCTTTACCCATTTCTTTTTGAGGGTACATTCTCGATCTCTTTGAAAACCTTTTCGTAACATGCTTCTAATATCTATGTTTGTCTTGTTATCTTCTCGATCTTATCTTGAGAACCTTAGGTAGAACCATATGGATGTAAACATGTGATTGAAACATGTTATGGTTGATGTTTGCAAATGGTTGCAAGTGGTTGCTAGTGGATGCATTTCACACACTAGGCACTAGATCGGCTCAGTCACATTTCCATGTTGCATATGCATGAGTGCTTATACTTGTATATGGATGGAACTTGTTATGCTATCACTTGGATGTTGCATATGGATGGATGTTTGTGCACTCATGTAGAGATTATGAACTATGCTAGGAAATTGCATACATGTTGGATTCATGACACTAACATATTTCGCATTAAGTAGCTTACTGAATCAGTAACCGCGTGATCTTTTGCATTAGATAAGTACATATACACACACTTTCTGCATATGTTCATACAACACTAGAAGTCTTTTAAGGACAATAGTTGCCTGTGGATGATGCTATGAGTAGATGGATGATGGATGGTAGGACACATCCTCCCTAACTTAGAGATTTCGGGGACGAAATTCTTTAAGGAGGGGAGAATGTAACAACTCGTGTTTTTATAACGTGTAATCACCATAAATCAAGGCAGAATGAATTCTTAAAATAAGAATCGGGGGAAACAAGTTGTGCCATTGCGTTCGTCTCGAAATTCTGCATGGAAACGACTCAAAGTTTTCGAAAATCGGAGTACGTATGACCAAGTTATGACCATTCGAAGTTTTCAGAAATTTTCAAGTTCAAAACAAACTCAATTCGAATTCAAAAATTTGAATTTCAAAACTCCAAATGGACTGGGCGGGAAATTTCCCACCCAAGACCAGGTCGACCTGGGGGTCGACTATGTAGTCGACCTACCCAGGACCAGGTCGACCATAGTGTCGACCTGGGGGTCAACCTGGTGCCCGAACCCATTTCTGAAGCTGGATTCACTCTGATGTATTTAGCCTCATTTCTTTCCACATTCGTTGACCTGACCCTATAAATACAGCCCCTAACACCAGTCTCTCTACACCAAATTTCTTTCTGACCTTATGCTACTCTGATTCTGGTTGAAAATTTTGAAAGAGGGACTACTTCTACTACGTTGAAATTGCGTTAAGGGAATTGCTGATTTGGGGACATCTATTAGGACTTGACTAAGCATATTCAACATCGACTCTCTTTTTCTAATTTTCGAACCACGATTAGTAAGCCCCAGCTATTTTTAGATTTAAACTGTAAATGTAATATGAATAAGATGTAAAATTGAAATTGGACCTATGTATGATGACTGTTTTACATCCATTCTTGTTCATCTTGGATCTTGACTCTTGGATATTATTATGACATTGATTTGGGGCCTATTCATGTTGTAAATCAAAAGAAACCCCTCTTACTATCATGTTGAATCTGTTATTAGTCACATGTTTAAGACTATCACCTTATGACAGTCGTTATCATGACTATACTATGACCTTATGACAGTCGTTATCATGACTATACTATCACCTTATGTCAATCGTATCATGACTATACTATCACCTTATGACAGTCGTTACCATGACTATACTATCACATTGTGACAACTGTTATTTTGACTAGTACGTTATCTTGCTAGATTTGGAATCTTTATGTTTGAGGCCAATATTTCATATGCCAGTAATGTCTTAATCTTTTAATTCAAAGTCATAACATGCTATGCTAATAATCACTTTTGCCACATTATACCCGTTCCTTTTTATGTTATTCCCTTTTAGATTTATTTGTATCGATTCGAACTTACGAGCGATGGGAATACGATTTGGGTGGACTAGGTAAAACATAAATTAGCTTTAAACTTGGACATGAACGTTATTATGACTTGAACCTGAATGTGGACATGAACTTGACACAATTTGACCTGAAACATGACTTGAAAACTTGACATGAATCTAGACATGAAAACTTGAACGTGGGCATGGCAATTAGATAACTTGAAAATGGCCAACTCGAGGTTGGGTTGAGTTTGCAGTGTAAATCTGCCCGGAACCGCCCGGCAAATCCAGTGGCTGCAAACAATAGGATCCAATGTGGGTAGTTGGTCATATTGCACGTAAAAACCCGAGGTTAGACTATGTTGTGGTGTAAATCTTCCCGAAACCGCCCGGCAAATCCAGTAACCACAGTAGTTAGTCTAATGTGAGAGGTTGGCGTGCATTAATGAATTAATGCCACGTGATAGGGTTAAGTCATGAACCACTTAAATATACTTAACCAACTTGACACGATGACTTGATAGGGTTAAATCATGAACTGCTTGAACACACTTAACCAACTTGATACACGATCTGGATAGGGTTAAGTCACGAATTTGAATGAAAACACTTAACCCATTAGAAACCATAGTTACGCGGTCTTTTTCAGCAGTAACCCACTTAGATGTATCACGATACCCGGGGACTAGGCAGGGTGGGGCACGATTACTGGGCTGATTGTAAGCGACCAGAACGACGGCTGAGTAGGTGCGCCATTGAAGGTTCAGGCGGGCTATGGTCATGCACGTAGTCCGGAGTTGAAAAAGCAGGCATTGTGCACCCGTAGATTTACACTGTGCGTGCTTGATTCGTGTCGGTGGTTGGCACCATAGGACTTGGTACACCCTATCGTGGACCTAGCACAGGTAACTACATTTCTGGATAGGGCCATATGACATAGACACATGACGTGGTAGGACTTGTAGGGAGCCGATCGACTAGTAGATCGTACCGTAGGACCCCGTAATGGGTCACTTCATGATACTGGGCCAAGGGATCAGTTCATGGTTAATACTTGACATGGGTTAGAATACTAGTACAATTGGTGCAGCGAACCTTGAATATGCGATGCCAGACTTGACTTATCTTGTTATCTTAATTATCCTACTAGTTCTGTTATCATCCTTATGTTTAATTCCAGTTTTCACATATCATGTTACCTTTACTAGTTTTCATACTGAAAGTCACTAGGGCTTACCAGTCTTTATGACTGACCCTTTTTCTTTCGCCCCTTTTTCTTTCGTTTTCCCCCCAGGTTCTCAGGGAGGAAACACTAGCTCTTAGCTTGGATTTGGCTTGCTTTCTGACAGTTTATGTACGGTTTGGTCTTGAGCTATGCTATGGCTGCTTCTGCTATTTATGGGGAATATTTTACTTTTGGTTATCTTAAGTTTATGCTTCTTTGAAACTTGATGTAATGGAATAATTTGTATCTTGGATATATGTGGTTTTTGACTCTTTCTTGAAAAGTAACAAAAAGTTAGTTTTTAATTTCTACCGCTGCTTTATTTATGTTCTGCCTTATGATATCTCTGTGCATGTTTACCTAGATAATACTCCAACAAAACTAGTGCATTCCCTTTGTGAGTGACCCTAGCGGAGGTGGGTGTTACATTACCATTGGCGCCCATGATTGGGGTAGCTACCTTGAAGGGGCTACAATGGTGACCGTCCAGACTACTTGTTGATTGTTCGGATATGCGAGGTATAAGGTGCCTCCAGTTTCGTTCAGACTCAGAACGGACTTGAAAATGGATTGTATGTCTGACGTTGTATTCCTTTATACGATATTCGTTGATCTCTGCTAAATATATATCTGTTTGGTGTTTAACACCCTTCTCCGAGACGTATGAGCTTAGAGGTTATATGTTGGTAGGGATCAATGGTATGGTATGGATTGGCAATGTGGCATGCTAAGATGCATGGATCAAGGTTTTTGTTGAAAAGCAGGCCTTGTGGATGATGATCAAAGCACAGCCTGAAAAGCATAGCTTTGTGTATTACGTAGCTTCACGAGCCTCACACCCCGGTTGAGTCTAAAACGGAGCAAAGGAACGCAGGGAGAGCAACACGTTTCTATCTAGCTAGAAGTGGTGTCATGGTATGGAGCCCAGACATTTTTACTTATGTGGATGATGGAATGAGGCGCCTCGGATGTTATGTCCTATAGGACCAGGGAATGTATGTTCAGGAATAACTAATCCACAAACCACAAGTGTGGACCGGCCCTGCAGCTATCCAAGGGTTCTCTGCGGGGAATCCTGAGACATTAGCTAGAGTGTCTCGAATCGGTAAGGAGATCGTTCCTAGCCTTGACTCATGATGGAAACCTAATTCCCAATACGACCATACGGACTTGATTGTATTACTGGTATGGAGGCATAATATATGGTAGCTATGCTTCCTAGGAATGATACATTTACTTTGAAATATTTTTTGAAACATATATACACTAATAATAATATCAAACCCGTTTTTATCGTATCAAGCATTTTTGGCAATTATAAGGTAAAAATCTATCGTCCAGTTTGCGTTGCATTGTGTGATGAGATTTGAGTATTATAATGGTTTCATTTTTCCAAAAAGCATTGCATTGTTTAACGATTTACTTTTAATTAAGCATTGGCAGTCCAATGGAGTAAACCCGTTCCACGTTATTGGCGTGGTCCTGTGATTAGCCTTATTATTAGATTAGTTAATTTAGATTTCTCATACCAGTCCCATGACTGACTCGTAGTTTATTTCACTTTGCAAATTCGGGTGCCCTATTTTCCACATGGGCAGTCGAGTAGCTTTTTGCAGATATTTATCTCTCGAGCAGGATTCTAGATCGAAGCCTAAAGCTGTGTCCAGAGCATAGTTGTCTTTCGCTGCCTTAGTTATTTTATTTCCGTTATATTGTATTAGTTGTAATTTAAATCTTCCACTGTATTGTGTTCAATGTACTCTGATATTCTGTACTCTGATGTAACATTATTATGATTTTTATAAAAGTCTGTTGTTGTTGTTGTTCTAATGTTGTTGTATTCCCAGAGTTAACGTATTTAGGATTTGAACGGTCTTAGTTGATTTTGCGATCGATTGAGTCCGGGCGAATTCCGAGCTGTTACAACTAGGGTCCCTTCTGAAGGTTTATTCCTTGGAAGGGACCACGTCATGGGACCCACCCTTATTAGATTTGAAGTAAGTTCACGGGTCCTCCTTATCTAAAGTGGTTACGCATAAGCGGTAACGGAGTATAGTAGTTCACGGGAGATGTTCACTTCCTCTAGAAGCTTATAAAGGCTCATCTAGGGACAGGATTGGTATATGAAAGATATATGGCCATTTGGTGCTGTCAACAAATACTTTTCGATAATGCTATATTTGTGTCCATATTCGGGATCATTTTCGGATATCGGATATCCATATCCGCGAATACGGACGGATATCAAATAATTATCCTATCTGCCAATGATCTATAAATCAAGAAATATAAATGAATTTTTTCCTTAACGTAATTGTTTTTCAATTCCACTAATCACAAATGTGTTAGATATAAACATATATGATGAGATTAAATAGATTTGAGTAGCTAATATTCATTTAGTGCATATAATACAAACCTTCGACTTAATAAAGCAATAAATAGATCTCATTCATTTTACTAAAATACATGTAATTTTCAGCATAATGTTAAAACAAATCATACATATATTTTTTGGATGCGGATACCTATGTATTCACATCTGTTTTTTCGGATATCAGATATTTATTCGCTTTTCGGATATGGATCCAGACGGATTTTTGATTTTTTGGGTATCCATTGATAGCCCTATGGTCATTGCATGCTCACAAACATTTTAAGGGAAGTCTTAAGTGACATAGGTGTTCTACCGTAATGTCAGTTATGTAGTAATGTTTGCAATACTACTTTTCATATTACAATTGAGAGTATAGAATTTAGAACGTTGATGTATTAGGACAGGGTCTTAAGAGGCTAGAGTCCACCTCAAGGTTATAAGAGACCATAAGAATCCACCTTTAATAGGGCCATAAGTGACCGAGAATGCCCGCGTCGTTGGGTCTTTACCTTAATAGGGCCATAAGGGTTTACCTAGGATGCAAGTTGAAATTTGTATGTATGTTGTATTTTCCATTCACTACTACTTGTTATTATGCTATTATACCATCATGCCTAAAATTTAACGGTCAAATTATGGAAATTAACTTGTATACCTTAATTTAGGACATGTTGACAATTTTTTCCTCGTTAGGACGTTCTCTCGTTCCTTCGAACATTAGCGTTATTTATGTGTTATAATTATTATACTTAGTAGCGTAATCAACGTAATTAACGTAGTATTAGTGTAATAAATACGATAAGGATAGAATTTGACATGTCCCCATATATATGTTAGTTTCTTTTGTGTTTATGTATAGAATGGCTTTACATAAAAAAAATAGTGACACACAGACATGAGGTTAATTGCCATTTGTGGTATAAGCCTGTCCGGAACCAACCGGCAAATCTAGCAACCGCAAGTAGGCCCAACTAATGTGAGAGGTCTGGGTGCCATGGGCCATTCAAACTTAGTACACTATGACACGAGGTTAAACCTACTTGTAGTAGAAGCCTGCATCTACAGGTATACGATTTAAAGTGGTCTAGTGTATCTATATGTCTATTTTGTGTGAAAATAGGCAGGTTTACTACACCTTGGGAAGGTCTTAAGCGGCCGACTATCTTCTTGTCTAATTTTGGACCCACCCTTATTAAATTTGTAGTAAGTCTATGGGTCCTTCTTCTCTAAAAGTGGTTAGTCTTAAGCAGTAATGGAGTAGGGTGGTTCACGGGTGATGTCCACTTCCTCTAGAAGATTATAGGGGATCAACTAAGGACAAGATTGGTACATGAAAGATATGTGGTCATTGCATGCTCACCATCTGTTTAAGGGAAGTCTTAAGCAACATAGGTGTTCTACCGTAATATCAATTAAGTAGTAACGTTCTCAATGCTACTTCTCATATTACAATTGAGAGTATAAACTTAAGAACATTGACGTATTAGGATGGGGTCTTAATAGGCGAAGGTCCGCTTCAGGATTATAAGAGATCATAAGAATCCACCTTTAATGAGCTATTAACTTGGATATCCACCTCACTGGTTAGATACTTGATGTTTGTGTGAATGTTATGTGCTACATAGACATACCTTGACATATGTAACGTGCTAAAAATATAGGGTATGGACTTTAAGTAAATACCATATTTTAGTCACACAGAATTGTTCTGACCCCTCCCCTTAACATATCTAGTAGGCTAGTAGGTGGGGTAGAATTCATGGACGAAATAATGATGGAGGCTGAACACGGAGACGAAGATGTTATGATTTTATTAGTTCTTATTACTATACTTCTTATGGAAGCTTTTGAGAATGAATCTATTGATGTTCCTATGGAACAAATGAAATCTTGACTGTTTTATTTCTAATAAAGTGGTACATCTTATTTCAGTATTATATTTTCTCTTTCCACTTCCTGATATTTTCACTTGAAGTGCATAAATATTATCTGTGCAAAAGTAATTCCTTACAGAACCAACGACCCATTTAGAATGGCTCTAAGTTTCGATGGGCCATTTCTGGGTCGAAATTTAGGTCCATTCCGGATGGGTTGTTAGATTTGGTATTAGAGCCTAGGTTACCCGATTATAATGGAATTATACGCATGAGAGGCGTATTTGTAATTTCAAAAAGGTTATTCAAAATATATGTATAATATGTTTACCGTAATAAGCATACGCATCTATACTAGGCAACTTTATAGTTTTCTTCCCTTTTCAGCTTAAATACTATCTCAGAAGTATCCACTAAAGGATCTTTCTTTTTCTTTTCAGATAATAGAATGGCTGGTAATCCTACGCAGCAGGGAGACCAAGCAAGGCCTTGATACTTGCCAGAATGGTTCCAACAATAACTTTGTACTGTGAAGCAAGTCCCTGTTGCTAATCATGCCCCAGTGTTGCCTACAGCTCTTGCCGCTGAGGTAGACTTTGACTTTTCTCACTTCTATAAGAGTTCTGCGAATCCTAGAGGGAAATCATTCGCTGGAAAGGAAGGTTTTACTAATGCCTGATCTTGGATAACGGACTGTGAATGAATTTTCGAAGCCACCGGGTCGCTCGATGAAGTAAAAAGAAGAACAACGGCCTGGCACTTGAAAGAGGAAGCCGTTGAATGGTGGAATTTAGTATCTGGAGAGAACAAGGGCCGGATATTTACATGATCCCAATTTAAAACCCATTTCGAAGCAAAATTTTTGCCAAGGGCAGAAATGACGTTCTAGTTGGAAAATTTTATCCGTCTCAAGCAAGGAAGCTTGAGCTTACAAGAGTATGTAGCCAAATTTATAGAATTGAGTAATTTTGGAAGAGGTTTAGTAGACACCCTCATGAACAAAGCCTTAAGATTAGTTAAAGGGTTGAACTCTCCACTGAAGGAAACTTTATTAGCACAAGTAACATTTATGGCAACTTTTGAAACCCTAGTAGAGACAACTATCCTATGCACGGCTGAAGGCTCCAAGGAGGATAAAGAAGGTGAGAAAGAAGAAGTAAGTTCCAATAAGAATAAGAAAAGGATTAATGGAAGAATAAGAAGAAAGGAGGCAAATTCAAAAAGGAATCGAGAACTTGTACGACGTGCAACCACAAGGGCCATGATGCCAAGGATTGTAGGACCTCCTTGGAAAGAAAGAATTCAAAGGAAAGTGTTTCAACTGCCATGAAGAAGGCCACATGTCTAAGGATTGCCCAAAGCCCAAAGTTATC
Source organism: Allium sativum (assembly GCA_030737875.1). Classification (NCBI taxonomy): domain Eukaryota; kingdom Viridiplantae; phylum Streptophyta; class Magnoliopsida; order Asparagales; family Amaryllidaceae; genus Allium; species Allium sativum. The sequence goes on along the minus strand of CM060926.1, from coordinate 403,308,651 downwards.
CGAAATGGTCAGAATCATACAGTAGAGGCAGCCCCGACTCAAAGCCGATCCCCAAAAGACTAAGGACAACCCACACTTGAAGGTATAATTCTATTTTAGAAAATTATACGTTCACCTTGTTCGATTCCAAAGCGATTCATTCTTTTATCTCTAAGAGATTAGTTAATCTGTTGAACCTTCCAATGTCTATCTCTGATAGCCCATAGAGGTAGCCAACCCTATCGGAGGATCTAAGTATCTTGAACTGTTTTGCAATTACCTGGAACTGGAGGTCGACGATGTCGAGGTCCTTTGCGCAACATATGCGTTGGATTTTATAGGGTATGACCTTATCCTATGTATGGATTAGCTATCATTTTATGGGGACATCTTAGATAGCGACAAGAGAATCGTTCGTCTTAGGAGTCGAAGAGGACGTTTTCTAAGTATTCCTTGTAATGTTAGGAATAAGGATAAAGCCTTATTATATTCCTTATCTCCTATTTCAGAAGGACCATCTTCAGTCCCTACGGTATGTGACTTCTTGGATGTTTTTGAGGAATTCACGGGACTTCCACCCTACAGAGAAATCTGTTTCTGTATTGACCTAGAGAAAGACGCTAGCCCTGTGGTACTACCTTTGAGGCATATGGTGCGTAAGGAAAGAAGAGAGTTGAATAATCATATTTCAGAGTTATTGAAGAAAGGTTTCATTCGGCGAAGTACCTCAGAATGTGGTGCCCCTGTTGTGTTTTCCACCAAAGCAAACAGATCTTTCAGACTTTGTGTGGATTATAAGGAACTTAATAAATTGATAAAGAAGAATAAGTACCCCTTACCTAGAATCGATAATCTTTTCGACCACTTAGGAGGAGCCGGAGTATTTTCCCAATTGTACCTTGCCACTGGATTTCACCAGTTAAGAATTGTGGGGTACAGTAAGGACAAAACCGCGTTTTGGACGCCGGATAGATTGTTTAAATGGGAAATTATGCCCTTCGGACTGACGAATGCACCCTCCTTCTTTATTTACCTTATGAGCATAGTATTTATGGGCATTTTAAATAAGATCGTGGTAGTCTTCGTAGATATATTTTCAAAAGACCATAAAGAGCATGAAAATCACTTAAGATAAGTATTAAGGTTATTAAGAAAGAACCAAATGAAAGCAAAATTCTCAGTGTCATTTCTGGAGGGAAGAAGTTAGATTTTAAGGACATATTGTGTCAACTGAAGCCTTGGCCGCAGACAGCGAAGACCGAGGCAATCAAGGAATAGAAGATATCTCGAAATGCTATGAAAGTGAGAAGGTTCCTTGGATTGGACGGATATTATCGGAAATTCTTTAAAGACTTTGCAAAGATTGCTACCCCTTTAACCTAACTAACAAAGAAGAATTTAGTTTTTTCTTGGAGTAATAAATGTGACATAGCCATTAAAGAAGTATCGACTAGCGCTTCGGTCCTAATTATACCTGATGATTAAAAATTGTTTACAGTTTACACTGATGCGTGTAGGACCTGTTTAGGAGTTGTCCTTATGCAAGAAGGAAGAGTAGTTGCTTACTCTAGTAGACAACTCAAAGATCCGGAGAAGAGATACCCAGTTCATGACCTTGAGTTAGCCGTTGAAGTGTTCGACCTTAAAATGTGGAGGCATTTTGTTTAGGGGAGAAATTTGAACTTTTTTACCGACCATAAGTACCTAAAGTATTTATTTTCTCAATGTGACCTAAACTTGAGACAACAATGTTGGATGGAATATATTGCATCATTTGATTTCTTGATTCAGTATACTCTGGGAAAAGGAAATGTTGTGGCGGACGCGTTATGTCGGAAACATGCAACCTTGAATGATATCTGAGAACGGAAACAATTAGAGTTTCTCGCTAATTTTAATTTACAACCCTAACCAATCACTTCTAATGCTTTTCTTGGAGCTATGATAATTAGACCCACTCTAAAGGGGAGGATTCGAAGTACACAAGACATTGATGAAGAACTAATAAGCATGAAAGAGAAAGTGGGAAAGAAGGAGAAATTTTCCCATTCGGATAGATATTCGATTGGTGATGATGGAACTTTCCTTTGTGATAAACGACTTTACGTCCTTAAGGATGAACGGTTGAAGAAAGAAATTCTAGAGGAAGGCCATAGGCCAAAAATTTCCATAACCCCGGTGGGGATAAAATGTACAAAGATATGAAAAAGAATATGCATTGGGAAGGAATGAAAAGAGATGTAGCCAATTTTGTGGCCAAATTTTTGACATGACAAAAAGTGAAAGCAGAGCAAGGGAAGCCCGGAGGATTATTAGTACCTTTAGATATTCCCATGTGGAAGTGGGAACAAATTTCATAGACTTTGTAGGTGGACTTCCTAGAAGCCAAAGGGGTAATGAGGCAATTTGGGTTGTAGTAGATTGTTTAACCAAAAGCTCCCATTTTATACCAATCAAGAAGACAAGCACTGCAACCTTATTAGCCCAACTATATGTCAAATAAATAGTAAGTTTACATGGTATCCCATCAAGTATAGTGGGTGACAGTGACCCACTGTTCACGAGCGAATTTTGGAGTAACCTATAAGCAGCATCGGGGATGACCTTCAACCTAAGCACAACCACAGACTGGCGATCAGATAGAAAGAGTAAATCAGATTATGGAAGACTTGCTCTGGGCATACATCATCGACTTTAAAGGAGCTTTGAAGGAGCACCTACCACTCGTAGAGTTCACTTATAACAATAGTTTTCAAACTGTGATTGGTATGGACCCTTTTGAAGCACTTTACGGGAGGCCATGCAAATCGCCAACTTGTTGTTGGGAAACTACCGACAAGGTTCTACTCAGACCAGACTTCGTCTAAGATTCCATAGAGAAGATACCCTTGATTAGTTGGAGGATGAAGGCAGCCCAAGACTGTCATAAATCGAATGCCGATAAACGAAGAAGGGAGCTTGAGTTTAATGTTGAAGATTACTGTTCGGTTTGGGAAGACTGGGTAGTTAGCTCCTAGATTTATTGGACCTTCTTACATTATCGAGAAGATAGGATCTTTGCCTTATCGAGTAGATCTATTAGAGCGGCTATTGAGAATCCATAAGGTTTTTCATGTATAACATCTAAGGAAATGCCTTTATGATTCTGCTATCAGACTCAAGCTTGATGAAGTAGGGGACATATAAAAACTCATGTTTGAGTCCACGGTTGCCCGTGCCACTTCAAGGATTGTAGAGCATGGAATCAGGAAACTCCATAGTAAAACCGTTCGACTCGTCAAAGTATAGTGGGGAAATGATCCTACGGAAAGCACATGGGGGACGGAGGACAAGATGAGGCAGACTCACCCAGAGCTTTTCTCGAGTAAATTTTCCTTAAAATAACATTTATGGATGCATCGTGCTTGCTAGATTGGATGTTAGGAAATAGATGCAACATCATTACACAGCGCACTCATAAAGAAATATATGCATAATTAGGCTGTTTCCACACGTATTGCATCACTTATTACACCTACACGTTAGGATTGAGCTCACCTTAGTGGGTCTGCAGTTCATAATCACTGCGAGTCATAGATGCTTATAGATGAATTAAAATAAAATGGATGTACAACCTAGATGTTTCGAGCAAGTTGTGTTTTTGCCCCTTCAAATAGATTTTGGGACGAAATCAATTTTAAAGGGGGAGGTGTGGAGTAGAATGTAACACCCTGTAAAAGACATAAATATTAACAATAAATAAAGATAAATCAATTGAATAATAATAAAATTGGAAAATTAGGTTTTGCAGTTTTAATAATTTTGCTACGAAAATCTTTTATTTGGATTCATGGCGAAATTCTGAATTGTTTTCATATATAATAAGCTAAAAACGGTAAAATTACGAAGAAGTTACAAGCGAATGAAATTGGATAGTAAAACGAAAATATATATATATATACACACACACACATAATCAGATAAGTAATATTTATATATACACATCCAAAATATATTAAAATAAATGTGGGTGAGTTTGAATTTCAATCTAAGGATAGGATAGAGGGGACAGAGAATACTATAAGTAGGGAAAGGAATAAAACAATTAAAGTAATGTATTATATAATTAAACACCTTAGCGCAATATGTATTCATTGGGCATTTCAATGACCAGGAGGTCGATCGCCCCCCGGAAGGGGTGTCGACCGCTAGTCGACCATCTAATGGCTAAAACGCCCAATGAGTCTATGTTTAGTTAAGTTTTTTTAGGGGAATATATATATATATATATATATATTTATGGCCAGGATTACATCTAAATAATCTAACGGCCCTCGCTTCTACTAGCGACTATATATAGGCCCTCAAACCTCACAAATAAACCCTAAACCCTAGCCACTCTCTTTTCTCTACCTCCCTATTATCCTTCTGCCATTGCTGAATTCCAGAAAGGTTAGGAATTTCTCTTCTATTACTCTAACCTCCATTCTTATCTTTTCTCTAATCTAAATTCATATAGATTTTAGTATATATTCTGGAATTTAGTTTTATATATGCATAAGATTCTAAGGATGATTCTTATATATATAATAAAAGGATTGGAGTACGTTTATTAAGAAGGTTGAATCCAGATCTGAATCTACAACAAGAATTCTATTGTTCTTCCTTTTAGATCTTTGAGTGGAATATTTGTTTCTTAGGCATATTATACTTTTGTAAAATATTAACATGTTGTTAGTTATGCCTAAGAGGACTTAGCAATGGTAACATTAATACAAAACCCCCAAAATCCTCTAGTTTATGTTTGCGGAAGAATTGTCAATTTATTGTGTTTATGGATCTTTGTCTTAATATTGAATTGAGAATAAAAGAGGTGTTGTGTTTCTACTTAATGTATTTCATCCTTATGTAAATATTTGATTGTAACCTAAAAGGATTTAAATTTGGTTTAATTCATGACTTGATTAGGGGTTCTATTTTTGAATCCAAATGTATTCATACTTGAAGTCTATCAAATATAAACGTTTTTATGTGCAATATACCAAAAAGGGGTGAATTAAATAAAGTGGAGCTTATAAACATACATGTATATATTTATGAATATATCTTTATATTATGAACTATTCTTGATCCATTATTTAAATCATTCCAGTAAGTCTGGGATGCAAGTTGAAATTTGTATGTATGTTGTATTTTCCGTTCACTGCTAACTGTTATTATGCTATTATGCCATCATACCAAAAATGTACTAGTCAAATTATGGAAATTAACTCATATACCATAATTTAGGATAAGTTGATAAATTTTGCCTCGTTAGAACGTTCTCTCATTCCTATGAACATTAGTGTTATTTATGCGTTATAATTATTATACTTATTAGTGTAATCAACATAATATTAACGATATAAATGCGATAAGGATAGAATTTGAATTTGAAATGTCCCCATATATATGTTAATTTCTTTTGTGTGTGTATGTATAGAATGACTGTACATATATAAATAGTAACACAAAGACATGAGGTTAATTGCCATTTGTGATATAAACCTGTTCGGAACCAACCAGTAAATCCAGCAACCACAAGTAGGCCCAATTAATGTGAGAGGTCTCGGTGCCATGGGCCATTCAAACTTAGTACACTATGACACGAGGTTAAACCTACTTATAGTAGAAGCCTGCCAGAACCCCCCGACATTTCTAGCATCTACAGGTATACGATTTAATGTAAGAGGTCTAGTGTATATATATAAGTCCATTTTGTGTGAAAATAGGCAGGTTTACTACACCTTGAGATGGTCTTATGTGGCTTACTCTCTTCTTGTCTAATTTGGGTCCCACACTTGTTTGATTCGAAATAAGTCTATGGGTCCTCCTTCTCTAAAAGTTTTTGGCGTAAGAGATAACGGAGTAGTGTAGTTCACGGGGGATGTCTGCTTCCACATGAAGATTATAGGAGATCAAATAGGACAGGATTGATATATGAAAGGTATGTGGCCATTGCATGCTCACTAACTGTCTAAGGGAAGTTTTAAGCGACATAGGTGTTCTACTGTAATATCTGCTAAGTAGTAACCTTCACAATAGTACTTCTCATATTACAATTGAGAGTATATACTTAAGAACGTTGACATATTAGGATGATGTATTAAGAGGCTAGGGTCCGCTTCATGGTTATAAGAGATCATAAGAATCCACCTTTAATGAGCGGTTGACTGGGATATCAACGTCATTGGTTAGATACTTGATGTTTATGTGAATGTTATGTGCTACATAGACATACCTTAACATATGTAACATGCTAAAAATATAGGGTATGAACTTTAAGTAAATACCATATTTTAGTCACACAGAACATTATGTTCTGACCACTCTCCTTAACATATCTAACAAGCCAGTAGGAAGGGTTGAATTTATGGATGAAATAATGATGGAGGCTGAAGACGGAGATGAAGATGTTATGCTTTTATTAGTTCTTATTATTGTACTTCTTATGGAAGCTTTTGAGAATTAATCTATTGATGTAACTATGGAAAAAAAATGTAATCTTGACTATTGTACTGGAATTCTGTTATTTCTCATAAAGTGTTACATCTTATTTCATTATTATGTTTTCTCTTTCCACTGTGTGAGATTTCCATTCGAACTGTATATATATTATCTGTGCAAATGTAATTCCTTACATGAACCAACGACCCATTTAGAATGGCTTTAATTTTCGATGGGCCTTTTCTGGGTCGAAATTTAGGCCCATTCCGGCCAGGTTGTTACATCATATTTGCAATAAAACTATGTTTGTTGTATTATGCTTTCCCTATTATAATATTTGTGCAAATACAAATTACAATTCATATTTTTGTCCCAACCCTATGTCATAGTGTCTTTTACAAACTTTAATCGAGTTTGCATACTATCAGTCCAACATTTCCTTTTTATAATTGTTTTATAACGTATGTCGAATTAGCCCCAATTGTATTCAGTTATCCCAATTCAATCAAATTTCCCAAACGTACACATGATAAAGGATAACAATTAGTCGCATGTACCTAGGTGTATCAACCTATGTCTAAATTAATTATTTTTATATGTTTGTTTTCGCATTCTTGGGCATAACGATAAATAAACTATAAAAATACGACAAAGAATAAGGAAGAGAAGACTGAAAATAATTTACAGTAATTTGAATATTAATTAAATAAGGACTATAAGAAAAGACAAAAATTATAGAAATTACTTACATAAATAAATTACATAAAATTGGAGTAAACATAAAGTGTAAATAGCTATAAGAAAAAGAATTATAAATAAATCTACTACAACCATCATGCCTATTTATCCCAAAACTAAATCAAAATCTGAATAATCTAAAAACCTCGCCTCAAAGCTTTCCCAATGTGGATCTAGTAGAATCTATCCCCGTAAGAAATAAAATAGAGAATATTTTAATTATTATCTCAAACTCTAAGATTTAGATTAAGGTGGCCCGTGTTCAAAAATAAGAGTAGGCTAAAAAATTAAAGTTAGGGTGGCTAAGACTAGCCTAAGCGGGGAAGAGATGTATTGTGAGAAAGAGGGAGGGGTTGGGGATTTATTTATAAGTGGAGCAAAAGACCCTCATCTATTAGATTTAAGCTTTAAATCTGAATTACTATATCCTTGGGCCAATCTGGATCAACCATATCAGCCTATAGGATTAAGACACGCCAGCACAAAGATGCCGATTTAATCTTGATAGTCCTCGTTTTCGTGCCAGGCACGGAATCGTGCATGGCTATATACTGTGTCTACCTAGAACCCAATTGGGTTGCCTTATATGTTGACCTAGCCCCGTGCTGGGTCGTCCTAACACATAATTTATTTTTCTAATTTGAGTTTCAATTTTCAAATTGCCATAATTACTTCGTTTAAAGCCTATTTTACGCAAACTAAATGTCTATCTGAATCAGAAAATCTAATGGAATCAATGGCGCAATCACTATTGCTCAATTCCAATTATATTTACAAATTATTATTTAATTAGTTAGTTTGTCAATTAATTACTATTGTTTAAAATTTGGGTTGTTACAAATTTGGTGTTTATTGGTTGAACGCACATGCTGGCGTGTATTAATTGAGCCCACCGTCGGATAGAGTCGAACAGGTAAGATAAATTTTTGAAGGACCTTCAAAGTGCATGGATGGATTCAATGATAAGGTAGCATTGGAGCTCAGCGACGGAGTTGATTATGGAGCGATAGTGAAACTTGATGGTCGATTCAAAGACAATGGATGGACTTGGCGATGAACTGGACTTTCCAACAAATGCTAGACGTTTTCCTTAGCTAAGTATTTAACAAATTTTGGTTAAATACATGACTCAGCTAATATTTATCAGATACTAGGGAGTGCTCCAATTTGACATGGACGATGGTGCGACTTAGAGGAGCAGGATATGATGGTTCGTTCTATAGTGATATCATACAGTGGATCTTCGGTCAGTGACTTTGACATGAAAAAAGGATGGGGTGCTTCTATCAGTGGTCCATAATTTGACGATGATGATTTAAGGATGAGAAGCAAGCCAGCTATGATGGATAGTTTTCTCTGAGATGCAGAAATAATGACATTAAGTCGAACTGAGGCAACTACCAAAGAGAGAGATGGGAGACACAAGAAAAAACTAAATTCTTCTTTGTTTTAGAGAGCATGTGCAAAGGGTTTTTGGGTATTTGTGACTTCGATATACCTTTGAGAGAGTGGCATAAGGATGGATGAAAGCCTATTCATGACTTTAATATACCTTTGACAGAGAGGCATAAGGATGGATGAAAGCCTATGCAGCGAGGACTAATCGGCCCAGAACTCAGAGCCTATGCATTTTGGACTGGGTAAGGTTTCCAGTTATAGTCCATGTAGTGGGATGTAGCGATAGTTTAGTATGGTACATGAAGTGAGACCTATCAGAGCCTCGGTGGGTTTGGTTACCGGAATACTGGATGCCATATGCTTTACACACTAAGTGAGTGAATGTCAGGATAGTTGATAGATGCTATCGCTATTTACTTGTTTGTCACCATTCAGTACTTAAGCAACTATCACACCAACTCTACATGAAGTTTATCATAGTATAGAATGTATCCGTTGTTATGTGCTAACTTTATGGATGCAAGGGTAGGACATGTATGATTCTCCATACCTTTGTGCCATATACTATTATGGCTTTTACAATACTTTGTTACTTATCGGTCATGCTAGACTGTTGACTGACTCAAGATTTCATTTATCTCTTATTACCTTTGTTGATCATCGACGATGCTGATTAATAGACATGTGGCAGGTATGAGTATTATTTGGAGCTACATAGGGCGATTATAAGGAGGCGAATATTTATACTTATATCCTTATTGTTTATTCTTTTATGTGACACTGAGGAGCCTTGACAATGTTATGTATTCTTACTACAGACAATTTATTAGTTCGATTTATTTATCTCATGTATAAAATATATTACTTTTCTTTATAACTGTATGAGCATATATGCTCTGATTATATGTTTTTAAAGTTATTACTGTCTCGCCTTTTTCATATATAAGATTGTTACTTTTATTTGTTATCTGTTGCACTGTGAGATATACGACTAGTTTTAGGATTGAGTTTTATGTTCTCGTCTTTCTCTACGCTTCTGTTTCCTTCTTTTCTTTAATCCTTCATTTACATTTCTACAATATCTTTACCTTGATGATTGCGTTACATCGATTGTGTGTCGTACAGTGCAATTTTTGGTTATTTGGAACATCGACAGTGTATATCAGTTCGTCACATTTTGGTGTCAAAGCATAGGTTGCATTGTTTGACGTAAGCAATATCGAATTCGAGAGTTACGTACACAAGATAGTATGTATTTTATATATTTTGATTTTCAAATCTATATATTAGTAATATATATATATATATATATATAGTGTAGGTTTTTGTAACAACCCGGGAAATCAGAACCAATTTCAAATTTTTATTTTGGCTATTTTATTGAATTTTGAATAGTTAAAATAATTAATTTTAAATAATAACGATTAAAAATTTATTTAAATCGAAGTTGGAACGAATATATTTATTTTAATTTTAAAAGGAGTTAGAGATAGCGCGGTAGTTCGAAAATTTGAATTTGAACTTTGACTGACTGTAAATGATGCAAAATAAATCGAATTTTAGTGAAACCAAAAATATTAGAATTTGTTTAAGAATATCTTTCCAATGAATCCAAAAAATTGAAATTTAGCGGGAATCAAAAGTTATGGCCAGTTGAATATTCAGAATAGTCGGTATGGAATTTAATATAATATATAGCCCGTATAAATAGCCATTTTGCAGACGACCTCCGTTTTTGATGAAACCGCCCTGGTTGGATCTGGAATGTTGAATTATTGTAGGATTCAAATTTTCATAATTTTTGGAATTAATATGTGAGTGTGGCAAAAGAAAATGTGTTTTGTCAATTTCAGTTAATTTCGTCGACCAGAAAATTCCCTTTTTTCAAATGATCTCCAAATTCGACGAAATTAATTTTATTTGGACCGTATTGTCAAAACATAGCTAGGTTTATTTTTCGGGAATTTTTGGAGTTAGTCTGTGGCCCTAATAAATTAAAATGTATGATTAAATTAAATAATTAAATGTTTTATATTTAAATTTAAAGAAAAACCAGTTGAAACTATTGAATTGGCTTACGGGACATATCCCATTGTGTCCGGAATGAGGGTATCTAGCTAGGGGCGTCACTCGTTGGGTTTGATTTGGAGTTAAGAGAGATATAAGAGTTAAATTGAATAAAATAAAATGGTATACAGTATAAATACATTGTATATACAGCGAATCCCTAGTACACAGTACAACGTATTCTTTGAGTCGCCACCATTCAAATTCGACAACGAAAATTGATAAATTGTTCTCTCTTCGATTCCTCCTCCCACAAGCCGAATTAGCCTTCACCTCTGTTGAAGATTTTGTAGAGTTTGACGAGATCTACAAATCCATACCCACCAGACCTTGTATAGTGGTGCGAGTCTCGAGATAGAAGCCTCCAAAATCGGCGACTTCAACTCACTGCCGTGATCACCAGAGGTGATCGAACTAGGCCCCACCAAACCGCGCGGAAAGCCCTCCCGTACCTCTTTGACGCAGGACCGATCGATTGTCCTATCGCTTAACGGATTGATCGCAAAATCGAAACCTAGTTTCGAACCTTTCAGAAAGGTATATACAGCTATTTAATTTTAAAACTTTTTTAACACTTAAAAGCATTGCAATTTATGATTATAAAATAAAAATCATATCTTTTTGCTATGTAGTCGAAATCCAGCGAAACAAGAGACACCGGTACCATGGCGACATCTTCTACATTTTAGAAGCTCGCTACAATTTGAGGTGAAGCCGACAGCAAAGCGAGATTTCTGAATCCGAATTAATTAAATAAAATTATATTAGGATGCAGACGGAGTTTAGAGCTCGCTACAACTTTTAGAGACCGGAGAATTTTTAGAGCTCGCTACAATTTTAGGCGAAGCCGACAACAAAGTGAGATTTCTGAATCCGAGTTAATTAAATTAAATTATATTAGGATGCAGGAGGAGTTTAGAAACTCCCGACACCCGCCGCCCACAGACCATGGACGACTTTATTGTATTGTGATGTGGAATTGGTTGATTTTTGTGTTTGATTGTGATTAAAATGAAATTAAACCCCTTGTAAACCCTTTGTATAAGGAAATTAAACCCCTTGTAAACGCCATGAGGCCTGCGGTAGTGCGAGGAGCCGTACATCGAGACGGTGCCGGTTTTAATTACCCTTCTGTTATGCTGCCGAAATTTTCTGAAATATTCTTTGTGTTATAAATATTCATGTTATTATATATTAATTGTTTGAGTAATATGAAAAATATATTTTTAATATATATATATATATATATATATATATATATATGATCATTATATGTCAAAATAAAATTCAGGTTTTTTTGTAAATAAAAAAATAGTCGTTTGTTAAATAAAAATGTATTTACAATTGAAATTTGCATTTTCAACATAAATAAAACAGTAAAAATAAACATTGTAATATAAAATGCATTTACATTGCATTTTACATTTTCAATGTAATGCAACATTAAATAAACATTTTGGAAATAAAAATGTTTTGATATTGGATTTTACATTTTTAATGTATATACAACATTAAAAAATAAAGCATTGTAATATAAAATGTATTTACTTTAGATTTACATTTTAATGTATATGAAACATTAAAATCAACATTTGATATAGAAATGTATTACATTGTAAATCTTCTTTTTAGTGTAAATGAAACATTAAATAAAATAATGTTATATAAAATGTTTACATTAAAAACATCATTTCTAATGTAAATGAAACATAAAAAGATTACATTATTTTAATGTAATAAAAGAAATGAATGGATATGGAATTTTTTTTAATGTATGTCAACATTAAAAATAAACATTAATAAATAAAAATGTATTGGCATTGACATATACGTTTTAAACGTAAATGCAACATTTTAAAATAAATATTTTGAAAATAGAATGTATTGCCATTAAAAATTTACATTTTAATGTAAACAAAACATTCAAATTGACCATGGTTATATTAAAATGCCTTTATTTTAAAATATGTATTTTTAGTGTAATGCAACATTAATAATAGTCATTTGTGAAATAGAAATGCATTTATATTAAAATATACATTTTTAGTGTAATGCAAGATTAAAAATAAAATAGTTAAACAGATATGTCTTTACTTTGAGATATACATTTTTAATGTAATGCAACATTAAAAATAGCTATTTGTTATATAGAAATGTATTGATATTGAATTATACATTTTTAATGAAATTGCAACATTTAAAAATAAACAGTTTGAAATAAAAATGTATTGATGTTGAAATTTACATTTTTAATGTAAATGAAACATTAAAAATGTCCTTTGTTATATAAAATGTCTTATCTTTGAAAATTTACATTTTATTGCAAATGAAAACATTAAAAATGACCACAGCTATATAAAGTGTGTTTACAAAGAAATTTCACATTTTGAATTTAAGAAAAGATTACAAAGAAATTTTATATTTTCCAATATGAAATAGGAATTTACATTTTTCAGTGTAAATAAAGAATGAAATAAAAAGTTACATTTTTCAATCTAATGATATATTGAAATAAAAAGTTACATTTTTCAATGTAGTAATATATTAAAATAAGAGGCTACATTTTTCAATATAATATTGTATTGAAATAAAAGATTACAATTTTAATTTTATAGATGAATGGTAAAATAAATTACATTTTTATGTAATATATATGAATCATATGAAAGAGTCAGTATGGGAGAAATTATATTAATATTAAAAATTAGATTTTAATGAAATATATGATTTCATATATAAAAGAAATCAATGTTAAATTGAAAATGGTTTGAAATCGTTGAATGATTTATATTTATATATTTATACATAAACATAGATTAAAATAAAACGAATCGCGCTGCTATATTTCGCGTTTTGAAATTGTAACTTCAAATGATTATACCGAAAGATTCGACCGTCGGATTTTCCCCAAAAATGGAACCGTTGGGTTCGTTTTGGAAAGATTTTTCCTACGATATAAAGATTGCTAAGATCCAACAGTTAGATTTTGAGAAATGTGTAAGTCAAATTTTGATGAAAATAGCGCCAAAGACCTATAATGACCCGAAGCGTTGTTTAATTGATTATATATATTCGAGAATTATTTGAAAAGTCCTAGTTAACTCTCATTTCAAATAATTATACGACGATTGGAAGTTGAAGATTTGAAGACGGTGATTGAGGACCGACGATCTTCACATCGAATCGATGACTACTGATTCCCTGTACTGATTTTCTCCCAGGAAAGGGTTACAGTGGTTGTTGTTCGGACGTACTTGTTGATTTTCCGGATTAGCAAGCACCTCTCTTTCGTATTGGACATATAGGACGAGGAAAAAGGTGTCTCCGGTTTCGTTTAGACCCAGAACAGACATGTAAATGGATGTACGTCTGATATTGGATTTTATTCTGTACTGATTGATTTCTATTTAATATATATCTGTTTGGTGGCGGAGAATTTATTCTCTTACTTAACACCATTCTCTGAGACGCATGAGCTCCGAGGTAATATATTGATAGTTACCAATCACATGGCGTGAATTGTCAGTGTAGCGTGCTAACATGCAAATGATCAAGACTTATTATGGAAAAGCATAGCCTTGTGGTTGATGATCAAAGCACAACCTTATTTTAACATAGCTTTGTGTATAGCGTTACTTCGCAAGCCTCACACCCCGGTATGAACCAGAAACGGGAGAAGGACCCCGGGAAGAACATGCATTTCTTTCTAGTGGTGTCTGGGTTTTACAAGCCCAGGTATTTTTACTTGTGTGGATGATGGAAAGCGAGGTACCTCGGATTTGAGTCCCTAGTGGCTCCATTTTACGCCTCATAGGGCAGGGAGACGTGTTGTTCAAGCATAACTAATCAACTAACACATTTGTGGACCAGCCCTGGCGCTCCTAGGTGCAGTTGCAGCTGTATCCTGAGACTCGAGCTAGAGAGTCTCGAAATTCGGTACAGACGATCCCTTGCCTTGGTTCATGATGGAAATCCAACTTCCAATAAGGCCCATGCGGTTTTGATTGTGAACCGATATTTGGCGACATATTATATGGTAGCTATACCGTCTATTATTGATACATTATGATTGAAATGTTTTTTGCAGCATATATACACTAATAATAATATCTAATCCGTTTTATCGTATTAAGCATTTTTGACCACTATAAGGTAAAACTCTATCCTCCGGTTTGCGGTGCATTGTATGATGGGACTTGAGTCTTATAATGGTTTCATTTTTCTAAAAAGCATTGCGTTTTTTAACGATTTATTTTGTTTATGAACTGGCAATCCAATGGATAAACCTGTTCCGTGTTAGTGGCGTGGTCCTGTGATTAGTCTTACTATTAAATAGGTTGTAAAAGATTTCTCATACCAGTCCCATGACTGACTCGTAGTTTGTTTCACTTTGCACACTCGGGTGCCCTCTTTTCCACACGGGAAGCCTTATATTTAGGTTTAGTAGATTCATTCTGGATAGCTAGAGCTGAAGAAGGATCCTATCATTTCTATTATGTTATTCATACTTCATTTAGTATATTATGTTTGATTTCCGCTGTAGATATTTTATATTAAGTTGAAAACTGTATTATGTATTAAGTATGATCCTATTATGCAGTGTAACTTTGATGATATATTATTTCCAGTGTAATATAATGTAATTTATCTGTTGTAATTCTATATTTCTGTTCTACTGTTATTATTTATGTGTTATTTTCCAATGATTATCCTTGCTTTCGTACCACGGGATTTTGGGGTTATCACAATTGGTATCAGGGCTTTGGTTAAACTTAGCTCATAATAAAACATATAAATAAACCAAACAAAAGTAGAATCAGCAGTATTCTAAATCGAATAACTCATCATAGATAGGACTAGTAATGTCCTAGAATGAGTGTAACAGAATAAAATACACCCCTTTAGATTCATTTACATTTAAATATATGTCTCTATGTTTTACAATATCTATTCCGTTAGCCTGAAACTTTGTCTGCTATTTGCAGACATAGTAGAAAATGAGTGGCAGAAACAGAAGAAGTAATTCTATGGTTCGACAACCTAATGAGCCGATCGTTCTCCCACAACCAGAACCAGATGTAGAAGTGCTAGTAGTGAAGTATCAAAATCTGGGTGGTGTACAATTCTCGGACAAAGAATCTGTTATTGAAACACAAGCATGGAGGCGTTCTACTGAGAGAATTTTTGGAGGCTTAAAGCTGAGAGATGATCAGGAAAGAATACTGGCATCTGGTGGGAAACAGTTACTGAGGAAAATCCAGAAGGTAATATTACCTGGGATAGATTTAAAGAAATTTTCAAAGAAAGATTTATTCCTCCCGAAGCAACTGAGAGGCTATATGAGGAGTTTTACAATCTGAAACATGGAGATATGACCATCCAAGAATATCAGAATAAAAATTCAATGAATTTTCCCGCTTTGCCCCAGAACTAATTCAAGATCCTACAAGGAAGAATCTGAGATTTATCAAAGGGCTAAAAAAAGAAATACGAAGGTAGAGTGCCTGCTCATGTGAATCTCCCATTCTCTGTAATGATAAAAATGACTTACCGCTATGAGTGTAATGGTAAACAACATGGTTGGGAAGATGAAGAAGAAAGCAGTTCTAGTAGCAAAAGAAAGTTTGAAACTGATAGCCCTGAGGCAAGTACAAAGCCTGAGGTCAGTAAGATGCCGAAAGTCAATAAGAAAAGGCCAAGATCTAAAAAAGAACCGCTAACAACTGCCACATGCTCTAACTGCAATAAGCAAGGACTTTTGTTGATAAATTGCAAATCTTCGAAGAAATGAAAGAAGGGTGGATCTAAATCCAATGAAAAGTTTCAAGAGGATAAAGAATGCAATCTTTGCCATCAGACTGGTCATGTAAAGCAAGATTGCCCGCTTTTGAAAATGACCAAGATGGCTCATGTAAATGAAGTCGCAGAAACTCCAGCACCCTCGGCTAGTCAGCAAAGGCCAAATGTTTTGGAAGGTACCCTTACTTTCAACAATATTCTAGTTAAAGTATTGTTTGGTACGGGGGCATCACAAAGCTTTGTCTCAAGCCATACAGTTAAGAAGTTGAAATAGAAACTAAGGAACCTTAGGGAATCGGTTAGAGTTCAAAATCCGATAGGAGGTTCTCTTATTCTCAGTGTGTATTGTAGAATGCCTATTTACTTTTTCCATTTCCGGTTTTCTTTTAATTTAATCGTCATGGATTTCCCTAAATTTGACATCATTCTTGGGCTGGACTGGTTAAACAAATATGAAGCCGAGGTTAAATGTGTAGAAAGAATCGTTAAGGCGAAGATCAAGTATAAAATTTTTATAACGATACCATGCATAGGACCTAATTCAGATAGGAAAGAATTTTGATCTGCTCTTGATGTTTCTCCTGCGGCTTTTGAAGATATTCCTGTTGTTAAGAATTATGCGGATGTGTTCGAAGAAGTTGATAGCTTACCTCCGCGAAAAGAAATTGACTTTAGGATTGATCTAGTTCTGAATGCATGGCCAGTTATGCATCCTATTCGAAGAATGACATGGAAAGAGAAAGAAGAACTAGTTTACCAAACTAAGTAGCTTTTGTGGAAAGGTCTGATAGGCGTAGCTTTTCAAATTGGGGTGCAGTAGTAGTGTTTGTCCCAAAGTCAGATGGTACTCTCAGACTGTGTGTGGATTACCAAGACCTCGACAAATAGACGCTCAAAAATAAATACCCATTGCCCCGTATAGATGATTTGCTGGATCGGTGGAATGGAGCGAAAGTATTTTCTAAAATGGACCTAGCTACAGGTTTCCATCAACTGCGTATTGCTGAAGAGTGTGTTCCTTTGACAACTTTCAGAGGTCCAGACATATTTTATGAATGGTTAGTAATGTCGTTCGGCTTTCGCAATGCTCTAACTTATTTTATCGATTTGATGAATGAGTATTCCGCAATGACCTAAATAAATTTGTGCTGGTTTTCATTGACGACATCTTAATCTTCTCTAAGTCAACTGCCGAGCATGAAAAGCATTTGGAACAAGTTTTGGAAATTCTGAGAAAGAACGTTTTAAAAGCCAAATTTTCTAAATTTGTATTCTGGCAAGAAGAAGAATCTCGGTCATGTAGTATCGAAGGAGGAAATTTCGGTGGATCCCAGTAAAATCACAGCCAATCAAGATTGGAAGCAGCCTAGCACACCTACAGAAGTCCGAAGTTTCCTAGGGTTGGCTGGCTATTATCGGAAATTCATTTAAGTATTTTTCGAAACTATCTTGCCCATTAACGAAGCTTACAAAAATGCGTACAAAGTTTAATTGGACACCTGAATGTGAGGCAACTTTCCAAGAGCTGAAATTGAGGTTGACTACTACTCCAACGTTGACTATTATTGATGGAAATCAAGATTTTGAAGTCTGGACTGATGCTTATATTGAAGGTATTGGTTTGATATTAATGCCAAGAGACAAAGTAGTTTCTTATGCTAGCCATCAATTGAAGCCATATGAGAAGAGATATCCTACTCATGATCTTGAGTTATTAGCCATTGTGTTTGCTTTAAAGATATGGAGGCACTGTTCACCAAAAGGGACTTGAATTTGAGACAACAACGTTGGTTAGAATTTCTTGTAGCCTATGATCTGGATATCTTGTATACTCTAGGAAAAGCCAATGTTGTAGCCGATGCGCTTAGCAGGAAGAATGCGGTCATCGCCAATCTTATCATTACACCTTCATTAATTGACAAAATCTCTGGTCTTCAGAAGAATAATGAATTTATCCAGAGAATTAGTAAAAGGGTTTAGGAAGGCGAACCCTCGAGTTTCCAAACTAATAACAAGGGAGTTCTGAGGTTAAAGGGCCGAATTTGTGTCTCGAACATTCCTGAGCTCGGAAGAGAGGTAATGGATGAATGTCACAAATTCAAGCTTTGTATTCATCCAGGGGTTAGTAAGACGTATCATGATCTCAAGCGCCCATTCTGGTGGAAATCTATGAAAAGAGACATTTCCATTTTATGTCAGCAGGTGTTCTACTTGCCAACAAGTCAAAAGTAGTCAACAAAAACCTGCCAGATTGTTACAACCACTAGAAGTTCTAAGTTGGAAGCGGGATCAAATCTCCATGGATTTTATTGATGGCTTGCCCTAAACTAGAAAAGGAAATGACATTATTTGGGTGATCGTTGATCGGTTCATGTGGTCTACCCATTTTATTCGTGTCAGATCTACTAGAACCGCTCAAAGTTTGATGAAAATTTATTTCAATGAAATTGTCCCAATACATGGAGTTCCCAGTAGCATTGTCAGTGACCGTGACCCTATATTCGCTAGTGAATTCTGGGAAGTATTCCAAGAGGAGCTGGGGATAACATTAAATCTGAGCACCGCTTATCATCCTCAAACAGATACCAGACTGAGAGGGTGAACCGTATACTAGAAGACTTGTTGCGGGCATGTATTCTTGACTTTGGTGGATCATGGGAAGATCACTTGCACTTGGTCGAGTTCTCTTATAATAACCATTACCAAGCAAGCTTGCAAATGTCACCATTCGAAGCTTTATATGGCAGACCATGTAGATCTCCAGCATGTTGGGTAGAACTAGGAAATAGACTGGTATTGGGTCCCGACATGATTCGTGAAGCTTCAGACAAAGTTGATTTTATTAAGAAGCGATTACTAGCAGCTTAGAGCCGACAGAAAAGTTATGCAGCTTTTTGAAGAAGAGATTTAGACTTTGTTATTGGCAATTATGTGTACTTGATTGAGAGTTTCTCCATTAAGAGGGTAGTTCGTTTTGGAAAGACTGGGAAGTTGGCTCCTAAATTCATTGGTCCATTCCCTATTCTAGGAAGAATTGGAACTCTCGCTTATAGAGTTCAGTTTCCCGACCGGTTGCCAGGGGTACATGATGTATTCCATGTGTCTCAACTTCGGAAGCATGTACATGATCCAAATCTGATTGTGGAGAAAGCTAGATAACAAGGTTTGGAGGTTACCCTAAGCTTAACATTAAGAAGGGAGTAGGTAAAGATCATTGACAAAGAAACCAGAATTCTGGGGAACAAAAGAATCCATCCAGTCAAAGTGCAGTGGAGCGGAGATCCTAGAGACTACACATGGGAGACCGAGGATAGCATCAAAGAGGCTTATCCCCAGTGCAGAGTGGATATCTCTGGCTAGCTCTAGTGCAAAGTACATTTACCATATGTTGCATTTTCCATTTTGTTTCCTACTTTACTGTTGTTTCCTTTTCGGGGACGAAAAGTTTTTAAGTGGGGGAGATTGTAACAACCTGGAAAATCAGAACCAATTTAAAATTTTCATTTTGTCTATTTTATTGAATTTTGAATAGTTAAAATAATTTATTTTAAATAATAATGATTAAAAATTTGTTTAAATCAAAGTTAGAACGAATATATTTATTTTAATTTTAAAAGGAGTTGGAAATAGAGCGGTAGTTTGAAAATTTGAATTCGAACTTTGATTGACTGTACAGGATGCAAAATAAATCGTACTTTAGTGAAACCAAAAATATTAGAATCTGTTTATGAATATCTTCCCAACGAATCCGAAAAATTGAAATTCCATAGCGGGAATCAAAAGTTATGGCCAGTTGAATATTCAGAATAGTCGCTATGGAATTTAATATAATATATAGCCCGTATAAATAGCCATTTTGCAAACGACCTCTGTTTTCGATGAAACCACCCTGGTTGGATCCAGAATGTCGAATTATTGTAGGATTCCAATTTTCAAAATTTTTGGAATTAATATTTGAGCGTGGCAAAAGAAAATGTGTTTTGTCAATTTCGATCGACCAAAAAATGATCATTTTTCAAATGGTCTCCAAATTTGATGAAATTAATTTTGTTAGGGCCATATCATCAAAACATAACTAGGTTTATTTTTCGGGATTTTTGGAGCCAGTCTGTGCCCCCGATAAATTAAAATGTACGATTAAATTAAATAATTAAATCTTTTATATTTAAATTTTAAGAAAAACCTGTCGAAACAATTGAATTTGCTTACGGGACATATCCCATTGTGTTCGGAATGGAGGTATTTAGCTGGCGGAGTCACTCGTTGGGTTTGATTTGGAGTTAAGAGCGATATAGGAATTATACTAAAATTAAATAGAATAAAATAATATGAAATAGAATGGTATACAGTTAAATACATCGTATACACGGCGAAACCCTAGTACACTATACATCGTATTCTTTGAGCCGACACCATTGAAATTCAATGACGGAAATTGCTAAATCGTTCTCTCTTCGATTCGTTCTCCTATAAGACGAATTAGCCTTTAACCCTGTTGAAGATTTTGTACAGCTCAACGAGATATACAAATCCATACCCACCAGGCCTCGTATAGTCGCGCGAGTCTCGAGATAGAAGACTCCAAAGTTGGTGACTTCAACTCGCTGCTGTGATCACCAGAGGTGATCGAACTGGGCCCCACCACGCCGCGCGGAAAGCCCTCCCGTCCCTCTTTGACGCAACACGGACCGATCATCCTATCGCTTAACGGATTGATCGCAAAATCAAAACCTAGTTTCGAACCCTCTAGAAAGGTATACAGCTATTTAATTTTAAAATTTTTTTAACACTTAAAAGCGTTGCGATTTATGATTTTAAAATAAAAATCATATCTTTTTGCTATGTAGTCAAAATCCAGTGAAACAAGAGATACCAGGACCGTGGCGACGTCTTCTACATTCTAGAAGCACGCTACAATTTTAGGCGAAGCTGACAGCAAAGCGAGATTTCTGAATCCGAATTAATTAAATAAAATTATATTAGGATGTAGACGGAGTTTAGAAACTCCTGACACCCGTCGTCCACAGACCATGGACGACTTGATTATATTGTGATGTGGAATTGGTTGATTTTTGTGTTTGATTGTGTTTAAAATGAAATTGATTGATATTGTGGCATTAGACTGCCTAGAAAAATGTATTAGAAAATTGAACCCCTTGCAAATGCCGCGAGGCCTAAGGTAGTGCAAGGAGTCAGACATCGGAACAATGCCGGTTTTAATTACCCAGCCGTTATGCTGCCGAAATTTTCAGAAATGTTCTTGTGTTATAAATATTCATGTTATTATATATTAATTGTTTGAACAATATGAAAATTATAATTTTAATATATATATGTATGAAAATGATCATTATATGTCAACATAAAATTAATGTTTTGTTGTAAATCAAAAAATAGTCATTTTTAAAATAAAATTGTAATTAATTTTGAAATTTACATTTTTAATGTAAATAAAACAGCAAAAACAAACATTGTAATATAAAATGCATTTACATTGCATTTTACATTTTCAATGTAATGCAACCTTAAATAAACATTTTGGAAATAAAAATGTTTTGATATTGGATTTTACATTTTTAATGTATATACAAAAATAAAAAATAAAGCATTGTAATACGAAATGTATTTACATTAGATTTACTTTTATAATGTATATGAAACATTAAAATCAACATTTGATATAGAAATGTATTACATTGGAAATCTTTTTTTTAATGTAAATGAACATTAAAATAAAACATTGTTATATAAAATGTTTACATCGAAAACATCATTTCTAATATAAATGAAACATAAAAAGATTACATTATTTTAATATAATAAAAGAAATGTATGGATATGAAATTTATATATTTTTTAATGTATGTCAACATTAAAAATAAACATTGATAAATAAAAATGTATTGGCATTGACATATACATTTTAAATGCAAATGCAACATTTAAAAATAAACATTTTGAAAATAGAATGTATTGCCATTAAAAATTTACATTTTAATGTAAACAAAACATTGAAATTGACCAATGTTATATTAAAAGGTCTTTATTTTAAAATATGTATTTTTAATGTAATGCAACATTAAAAATAGTCATTTGTGAAACTGAAATGCATTTATATTAAAATATACATTTTTAGTGTAATGCAAGATTAAAAATAAACATTGTTATACAGAAACGTCTTTACTTTGAGATATACATTTTTAATGTATTGCAACATTAAAATAGTCATTTGTTATATAGAAATGTATTGATATTGGATTATAAATTTTTAATGAAAATGCAACATTTAAAAATAAACAGTTTGAAATAAAAATGTATTGATGTTGAAATTTACATTTTTAATGTAAATGAAACATTAAAAATGTCCTTTGTTATACAAAATGGCTTCTCTTTGAAAATTTACATTTTATTGCAGATGAAAACGTTAAAAATGGCCACTGCTATATAAAATGTGTTTACAAAAAAATTTCACATTTTTAATTTAAGAAAAGATTGCAAAGAAATTTTACATTTTTAAATATGAAATAGGAATTTACATTTTTCAGTGTAAATAAAGAATGAAATAAAAAGTTACATTTTTCAATGTAATAGTATATTGAAATAAAAAGTTACATTTTTCAACGTAATAATATATTGAAATAATATATTTCATTTTTAAATGTAATATTGTATAGAAATAAAAGATTACAATTTTAATTTTATAGATGAATGATAAAATAAATTACATTTTTATGTAATATATGAATCATATAAAAGATTCAATGTTGAGAGAAATTATATTAATATTAAAAATTACATTTTAGTGTAATATATGATTTCATATATAAAAGAAATCAATGTTAAATTGAAAATGGTTTGAAATCATTAAACGATTTATATTTATATATTTATATATAAATATAAATTAAAATAAAACGAATCGCGCTGCTATAGTTCGCATTTTGAAATCGTAACTTCAAATGATTATACCGAAAGACCTGACTGTCAGATTTTCCCAAAACTGGAACCGTTGGGTTCATTTTGGAAAGATCTTTCTAATGATATAAAGTTTGCTAAGATCCAATGCTTATATTTTGAGAAATGTGAAAATCAAATTTTGATGAAAACAGCGCTAGAGCTCTGTAATGACTCGAAGCATCGTTTAATTGAAAATGGCAATTTTTAAATAAATAAAAATAGTGAAAAATCGTTATAAAATATTATTAAAGATATGAAATGATTTTAAATTATATATATTCGAGAATTATTTGAAAAGCCCGAGTTAACTCCCATTTCAAATAATTATACGATGATTGGAATTCGAAGATTTGAAGACGGTGATCGAAGACCGGCGATTTTCACATCGATTGGATGACTACTGATGCCCTGGACTGATTTGCTCCCAGGAAAGGGTGACAGTGGTAGTTACCCGGACGTACCTGTTGATTGTCCGGATTAGCGAACACCTCTCTTCCATATTGGACATGAGGGATAAGGAATAAGGTGTCTCCGGTTTCATTCAGACCCAGAATGGACTTGTAAATGGATGTATGACTGACATTGGATTTTAATTTATGCTATTTCTATTTAACATATATTTGTTTGGTGGCGGAGAATTTATTCTCTTTCTTAACACCCTTATCCGAGATGCACGAGCTCAGAGGTTGTATATTGATAGTTATCGATCGCATGGCGTGAATTGTCAGTGTGGCATTACAAGATGCAAATGATCAAGGCTTATTGTTGAAAAGAAGTGCCTTGTGGTTGATGATCAAAGCACAGCTTCATTGTAGGATAGCTTTGTGTATAGCGTTAATTCGCGAGCCTCACACCCTGGTATGAACTAGAAACGGGAGAAGGACCCCAGGGAGAACATGCGTTTATTTCTAGCTAGAAGTGGTGTCTGAGTTTTACAAGCCTAGGTATTTTTACTTATGTGGATAATGGAAAGCGAGGTACCTCGGATTTGAGTCCCTAGTGGCTCCATTTTACGCCCCATAGGGCGGGGAGATGTTTCAGGCATAACTAATCCACTAACATATTTGTGGACCTTCCCTGGCGCTCCTAGGTGCAGTTGCGGCTGTATCCTCAGACTCAGGCTAGAGAGTCTCGAAATTCGGTAAGGACGATCCCTTGCCTTGGTTCATGATGGAAATCCAACTTCCAATACGGCCCATACAGTTTTGATTATAAACCTATATTTGGCGACGCAGCATACGGTAGCTATGTCATCTATGATTGATACATTATGATTGAAATATTTTTGCAGCATATATAAACTAATAATAATATCAAATTCATTTTATCATATCAAGCATTTTTGACCATTATAAGCTAAAACTCTATCCTCCGGTTTGCGTTGCACTGTGTGATGGGACTTGAGTCTCATAATGGTTTCATTTTCTAAAAAGCGTTGCGTTGTTTAACGATTTGCTTTGTTTATGCACTTGCAATCCAATGGAGTAAACCCATTCCGTGTTAGCGGTGTCGTCCTGTGATTAGCCTTATTATTAAATAGGTTGATTAGCCTTATTATTAAATTGGTTATAGAAGATTTCTCATACCAGTCGCATGACTGACTCGTAGTTTATTTCACTTTGCAAACTCGGTTGCCCTCTTTTCCACACGGCAGCCTTGTATACAGGTTTAGCAGATTCATTCTGGATAACTTTGGAGCTGAAGGTGGATCCTATCATTTCTATTATGCTATTCAGACTTCATTTAGTATATTATTTTTGATTTCCGCAACAGATATTTTATATTAAGTTGAAAACTGTATTATGTGTTAAGTATGATCCTATTATGTTGTGTATCTCTAATGATATATTATTTCCAGTGTAATATGATGTACATTATCTGCTGTAATTCTATATTTCTGTTCTGTTGTTATTGTTTATGTGTTATGTTCTAATGATTATCCTTGCTTTCGTACTACGGGAGTTTGGGGTTATCACAGTTTTTTTTTCTCAATAGTGCAATTGGAATAGTTTTCTCTATTTGTGACTGATCATCCTAACCACTTATCTAAGGTGATCCAGAGAACGAGAAAGAATTCTAATTACTCTGTATTTGGAGTTAAGAATCTAGTAGAATCGGGAACTACCAGCTTTAATTTACATTTGATGTATCCAGTAATGGTAGAAATCATTATCTGAGATGCTCTAATATCATTAATTAGCTATGGCGCTCTAGTGCAGTGAGTCGACTATGCAGCATTGGTGGAATATCATTCATTAGAACGAAATACCTTGTGGTGCGAGAGTTATTTGGGTTCTCGCAAGGTTTTCTTCGATGACTTGGAGTTGGATGTTGAATGAAGTAGAAGTTCACTTATACCAAACTCTATGGTTTAGCCTGAATTGGTTAAGCGACTTTATTGCTTCAGGTTTCTGAACTGATTCTCTTGAGACTAGTTGAGGAGTACTTAGAAAGAGATTTTTACCGATTTATAAGAAGATGATGAGGAGTTCATCGATTTAGGCGATTTGTCTATGTCGATGTTTGTGTAACCAAATTCGATGTGCTATTAAAGTATGGTTACTCTCTTTATTGTCACTCCGAAGTCTGGGGTTTGTGGTTGGGTTAAATGATAGACCCAAAAGTGATTGATTTAATTTTGAGGAAACGATAACTTGGTGGATTCGATCAAGGAATCTCGCAATGTTTGATCTTGCACCCAATATAGAAGTTTGTACTGCATTGTCATGATTAACTGTGGAAACATAAGTACTGACCAGTATTTTTGTTTTGTTGAGTGCTTCATCAATGAAAGATTAGACAATGAAGTCTTTACTCGATACCTGTCTCCCTACAATGGCGCTTCCATATATGTTTTTAGTTTGGATTGAGGCTACATTGTTCTATCTGATCTTGCGGTTTGACGGATGGAAAGGGATTGGTACTCATGATAATTAGTTGTTTTTCTTGAATGTTACTTACTATGTTTTGCGCTCGGTTAGATCACATATTTGTGTAACATCCCATATTTGATCCCCAGAAATTAATATTGTGAATGACTTCAGATCTATAACGATTAATTTTGGTCTCAAGTTGGGGGATGTTATGGCATATCTAATTTATACTTGGTGGTATACATGGTTCATCAAACTTATATCTCATCGAGTCATGTTTGAAGGTTGTCAATTTGGTTTCTAATTGTTTATTATTGAACTTAGCTATACTTATTATTTGATTCTAGTGTTTCATTTGCTTGGAGATACAAAGTATCAGTGATAGTGAGAGGTTGTTGGAAACGATGGTGGACTAGGATGTTATGCTCTACAATAGTTAGTCATCCACAATTTAGTGATAGTGGGATGAAACTTAGATCTGTTGTGGGCGAGTTGCTTATAATTGGAAAATAGCAGGCTAAAATATTTACCTAGTTGCAAGTCGTCACCTAAGCTTTTAATTTTAGAGTGTTTGGACACATTCGATGAGGGAACCAGATTGCCACCATATATAAGTCGAGTTCTGTATCGATCTAGTTATGAATATTCTTTCGTTGAGAATCTTAAGGGATTTTACCGATTGTGGTTAGTTAGCTGGTGTATGTCTATTGCAGCGTCTAACGCGTTGCTTTGATCTTGATTGGTTGGTTCGGCGTTCGGACCAACCAGCGAGCCAACATATGTTGTGTTCCGTTTGTTGGAGTTTTATTTATTTTAAGAAACGTGGAGTGCTTTGGTCGCATCATATAGAGTAGGATGTCATTATGAGTCCTATGAGAGTTTCGATGGTTTGGAAGCTGAATTTGACCCATGCGTGTATCGAAATCTCGTTTCGAGTAGGAACAAGGGCCTATAATACTCATTGGGTTTTGCTGCTTGATATGTGTGGTGTGTTTTCAAGAGGAAGGTTGTCATTTTTTTGTCAAGAACCTAAATGCACAAGGTGAGTATTTGACTTCCTATCCGGAGTTGATGGCGATAGTGTTCGCTTTCAAGGGTTGGAGGCACTATTTGTTAGCGAAGGAGTTAAGAGTCATTTGGAGGTGACGTATAATTGGAGTTTCTCTTCTCCATAAGAGAATTTGACCTTCGCCGATAGCGATTTTTGGAATCTCTAGCCAAGTACGAATTTTCGTTTTTCATATGTATACATGCAAGGGCCAGTTGTTTGTGTGTGTTGGGTTGGAGATATACTAGTTTGGAAATGATATTCCTTTAGTGAATGTCGCTTGTATTTATTACTCTTTATGACTCTGTAACTTAACGTGAGGTAGTAGTGACTCAACAACGATGGTTGGTTTCGTATGTAATAGGCATTGTTTGTTCCCAACATCATTATTCGTGGTTGGTTGGCTTTCAATTTTTAATGAATGCGACGTCAACTAACTAATGTTAGATGGGAAGAACTGAATAGTTCTTTATAACTATTCGAGATTCCCAAATGGATGCAGCAATAATTGTCAATGGTTTCCATCTATAGGTTGCCATACAAATTGAGGATAGTACGAAAGCGCTTAAGTCACATCCGTTTCATTGACGAGAGACGTTAGGTTAGTATTTAGGAATGGCAATCGAGATGTCGAGTTATACATGGATTAAATTTGATATTTGTGTATCTTATTAGTAAGAATAGTATCCTACATGTTAGGATAGGTATGGATATCATTTTCCATAATTGTTATTTTTTGCTTATGCATGTTTGATTGGGATGCAGTAATAACTGTCAATGGTTTCCATCTATAGGTTGCCATACGAATTAAGGATAGTATGAGAGTGCTTAAGTCACATCTGTTTCATTGACGAGAGACGTTAGGTTAGTATTCTGGAATGGCAATCGAGATGTCGAGTTATACATGGATTAAATTCGATATTTGTGTATCTTATTAGTTAGATTAGTATCCTACATGTTAGGATAGGTATGGATATCATTTTCCATAATTGATATTTTTTGCTTATGCATGTTTGATTGATGATATTCGCATTTATATTTATATGATGGTCATGCATGCGTGATAGTTGTATTGTTTTACATTTTATTTATTCGAAATAAATTCCATACATGGCTTGACATGCTTATATTAGATAAATTCTATGTACATATTTCCCTTATTGCTATTTTTACTATTGTGTCTAATCCTCTTTGTTGATTACATGTCCAGGTACACAGAAGCGAGATTTGATTGTTTGGATGCAGATTCGTTTTTATTTGCGAAGAAATGTTAAGCTTGCTTAAAAAGAGGTACGTAGTAGAAGTAGAGCTGTGGTTTTGACCATTTATCGCATTCTGGTGATTTTATTCCCCATGTATGGATAGCCACTTATGCACTTTTGTTTTCTTTCCATGGCATGATCCATATTTGACGAGTTGTAGTTTCTCTGGATCAAGTCGCGCAAAGGAGGTGTTGTCGAAATTTTCCACGAATTTTTCCAAATTCGGAGAGAAATTTTATATGCAATGTTAAGTTGAATTGCCTTCCAACTAATGTGTTGTTACCCTTAACTTCCACTACCTATTCGTTTGAAAAGTTAAGTTGAATTAACTACATCGATTATAGTTTTCATTGTGGTTGTACGAAGTGATGGAAATATTTTTTCCATGCTAAATTTTGAGTCAATTCCCTTCATTATGATCAGATTCAAAAGTTCTTGTTGAGAATGTTAAGTGATTGTTTCTCCTATGTTATCACTTATTCGGGAGTCTTGGGTTGTGTTGTTTGGTCCTTCGTGAATTACGAGGATGAAATCTTTTAAGGAGGGGAGAATGTAACAACCCGTATTTTAACGTTTGAATATTTAAATAACTTACCTAAATATCAATCGTTAACTAACTAAATGATGGTTCAAAAATGGAATATTTAAACAATGACCAAATCAGGACTTGGGACCAATTCCATTGAGTCTAGATTGTTCGTCACGTGAGTAATAAGTATATGGATTACTTATTTTGAGTTTAGACCATTTTCTATCATAATTGTCTTGTAGTACGCATAAATTATCGCTTTGAGAGCACTGTATCAAATTGCAAAAAAAAAAAAAAAAAAAAAGAATCTTAGTAGTGAGTTGTTGCATGTCGCCAACTTTCGTATTAATCGAATGTACCCTTCAATCATGCGTAATTTAAACATGTGTCATTTCTATAAGAAATTTGAATTGTATAATTCGATTTTTAAGGCTAACTCTTATATACAATTTAATTAGATCTCAAAACTTATGTCGTTTTCTCCATACAGAATTTTAACATAGGTGATGACAGACGACACGCTTTGATTGGCGATCACGAGTTTTTGGATCTCTTGAGAAAAACATATTATTAAAATCGAAGAAAATTCCTGTTCTTCATATAAATCCCAGACCATTTACCCTCCTTTCCTTTCTCACAAAACTATTCTATTTGCAATCAAGTATGACATTGTAACACCCTGTAATTTTATAGGACATTATAATGATAAACTAATGAATACTTAATTAAATATTGGGAAATAAGTAAAACTGACCTTACCATTGAGTTCGTCTCATAATTCTACTAAAGGTAGACTCTGAGTTTGCATAAAACGGACATCTTATGAAGAAGATATGAAGCTTAGAAGTATGTATACAGATATGAGACTTATATGTATATATTAAAAAAAACAAAGCAAATTTCAAATAAGTTCGAAAAAGAAAGCAGGAAAGCCAGTGAGATTTTGGACCGACAGAGGATGACTCATGCCTAGGTTGGGTCGACTTATGGGTCTCGACACAGGTGAGGATGGGTCGAGCCATCCCCGATCCAACGTAGTTCATTTTTCTGAATCTGGACGTTTTGTTGATTGGGTTCATTGGAGGTAGGCTATATAAAGGACATCATTTCTACTATTTTCTACACTTAAAAACAATGGAGACAATGAGATTCTGCCCCAGCTTGGATTGAATCAGACTATCTTCTTTAACACCAGTCTATATTCATACATGAATCTCTTCTGCAACATAAGTATATTATTCACTGTTCTTTAGATCCAACCTCTTTGAGCTCATGTTACCTTTAGATATAAAAATTTAATAGTAATCCTGACATGTTTATAAATCTGTATCTAAACCTATGCCTGTTAAGAATCTGATTCATACCAAAACGGTTCTACTATTACATGTATTCCTCTGTACACCTGATCTGCTGTTCAGTTCTTATATGCCTATTTCTGATCCGTTTGGCACAGGTCCCTATTAAGTTTCAAAATTAGGCTCGCACCCGGTCAAAACTTATTGTAAATTTAGTCCCTATTTTTTAAAATTCAGTAAACAAATAAAAAAATAAAAAAAAATCACGTAAATTAATATTTAAATAAAACACATAAACGTTAAAAAAAATGGGATCAAAAAGCATGTCGAAACCAAAAAACAACGAAAATGCAGTTAAATGCATAATAGTATGCACATATTTGTATTTACTTGCATATAACCGTGCATGTTTTTCAGCCAATCATCTGTGTTGACTTACTTGCGTACATCTGTGCAAGTACTGCATAATTCTTGCATACAAGTGTGCAAAAATTCACTTGCATGCAAATTAGTTCACATTTATTTGCATTCAGGCGTCTAGTAAAATGGAAAAGCGGCACACATGCATGCAACAATCAACAAGAAAAATATCAGTTAAGTTTTCTTCAGGCAATACTTTCTTACATGTATGCAAGTATTTCAAATAGTTGCACACATGTATGCAAGTTTCGGTCCATATTTTCAATGGAAACAGCTTATACAATAGTTGCATTCATGTATGCAGCTATTGGTAATAGTTGCATAATGTATGCAACTTTTTTTTTTAATTTCTGTGGACTTCTAGGAACGTTTCCAGAATTTAGATTTTTTTTTTTTAGTGAATAGCGCATTTTTTTGGGCAAAAAATCATGAAACATGGAAGTAGGAAAAATAAGGGCTGGGTTTGCATGGAAAAGTTGGGAGGGACATGGCTTATATTTAAAACTATGATACGGGGCGTAACCTAATTTCCACTTTCTGATATGCCTATTTCTGCTATCATATGCCTATCTTTGTTATTTTATATGCCTATTTATGTTTTCCCTTCTCTTCCAATTTTATTTTTAGAGTCAAGGCTAGCTTCGAGCCTCGGCCAATATCGTTGAAACATGCGTACGAACGAATTTATGATAATTTGGGAATGATTGAGAATGATAATTTGGGGGCATATCTTATAAATATGAATCATGGCGGCAATTTGGGGGCATAACTTATACTATGAAGTATGACTAAAATTGAGGGAATATGTTATACTGTGAATTATAACTTGAGGTTTGGGGCATATAAATCTGTAGGCTTAATTTATAGATTAAGCGGAACATATTAATAAAACTATAAACAACCTGTGGGACATATTCAATCTATTGGGGTTAAGTAAAACTGTTTAATCTATCGGGGGGAGGGGTACATGAACCTACTAACCTATGAAACTTAACCTATAAATCTGTGGGGGTTAGAAGAACCTGTTAAATCTGTAGGCTTAACCTGTTAAAAATCATAGTTAATTGGGGGACACAAGTTAGGGGTTTGACTTGTGTCATCTGTTGTGTGGGATCCGTATCAGTCGGTAACCCATTCTGGTATTAAACGTGGACCCACACTAGGTAGAGGTTAGGGCACGCATATTGAACTGATTATAAGGAGTTCATCTGAAAGGGGGTGTATACGGGTGCGTTCCAACGGAGTTATGTGCATGCATGCGTTCGGTTTGCAGGTGGGAAATAAGTCATTGTAGCACCAGTAAATAGGTCTATGTCCTTCTGTAGGTTGCCACTTTAGGAAGTAATACACCCTACGTGGGACCGACACAGGGTTAGGGAGCCGATCGCTTGGAGGTAGTAATTAGGGTACATCTAGTCCTGCTTGTTTCCTATTGTGGTACCTGTTATTTTTGTTTGGGCTAACGCTCGTTATTTCTGTAGAGGTGCCTATTATTTCTGCTTGGGTAAAACTCGTTACTAGAGTGTACCTAAAACTACCATTATATTTCTATAGGGATCATTCTTCTTCTATTAAGTAATTTAGGGATACCTAATTTTGTCACATATCTCTTATACTAGTATTGGTGTAGAGAAAAGTGTTTGAGAAGCATAACCTACTATGTTTATTATGCTTATTCTGTTCAATCCATTCATACCTGTTATATGATACTGTTTTCTCTCATCCAGTTTATATGCCTGTCATGATACTTTCACTTATTTATATGCTAAAAGTCTCTGGACTCGCCAGACTTTATGTCTGACCCGTTTTGCTTCCTTTTCTCTCTCCTCCTTTCCCCTAGGTTCTCAGGGTGGGAACGCACAGGCTTGATTAGGATTCTCTCTTCTGTCTCTATTTGGGTCTGGATCTGCTTTGATATATCGTTTCGACTACTTGTCTACTATATTATGGCTATTGCTGGGGATTATGATTTTACATTTATGTACTCTGATGGTTTTCAGCGCAAGACAGATGTTTTGTTTTGATGTACTCAGTTTTAGTATTTTATGCCTAATGTTGTAACTAGGTTGGAGACTACAATGTTTTCTGAAAAATAATGAAGTTTTAAATTTTTGCTATTATTTTATAGTTATCTTGTGATATTTTGATTCTATTTACCTATAACGCTTTACGTAACTTAATGCATTCTGATAAAGAGTGACATTAACGGATGCGAGGTGTCACATTTAGTATCAAAGCTGAAGGTTACAAGATCGAATAAAAAGTTAGAAATTTTGTTTTTAAAAGGTTTCAAAAAGGAAGTATTTTCAAAGAAAAGACTGTTTTTGAAAAACATATTCCCCAAAGCCATATAAAATATCTTCCGATTCTCTGTTTGAATGCCTTTTTCATTTCTTTTCAGCATGTCTGGGGAACTGAATCTTCCCAAGGGCGTTCAGATACCGACTTTGTTTCATAGGTATCTTGAGGCTACAACGCCTGCCGGAGGCCAAGCAGATGCCCCTCCCCCAGTGCTACCGTTGTTCCTTCTCCTCCTCCGTGAGCGGATAATTTCTCCAAAATATGCAAAGACTTATGTGCTATGAGATGAAAGTCATTCCGAGGAACTGAGAACTTTGTGGAAGCACGGAATTGGCCAAAAGTGACAGAGAATTTGTTTGGGCTTTTTTAGGTTAATGATTGTAGGAAGATATAGTTGGCTGCATGATAGCTTTAGAATGAGGCTTCGTTCTAGTGGAAAGTGATGCAAGCTGGGTGTCCATTTGATACTTGGGATGATTTCTGATAGAGATTCGAGACGAAGTTTCTTTCTTAGGCAGAAGAGAGTATGCAAATGGAGAGGTTTCTGGCACTTAAGCAAGGAAGCATATCTGTCAAAGAGTATGTCAGTAAGTTCAATCAATTGGCAAGGTTTGGTCTAGAGCTGGTGAATACCCCACACAAGAAAGCTTTAAGGTTTGCAAGAGGATTGAATCAACCTCTTCAAGCATTATCATTATCTCACATTCCGATGGGGCCTACTTTTGAGAGATTGGTTGATATGGCATTGATGCACGAAGATGGTAAAGATGACAAAAAGGAGGCTGAGACCTTGAAGCGCAAAACAAGAAAGTGTGGCCCAAGAAAGAATAAAAAAGAAGGGCGGAAAGAACGACAAAGCTCAAGGCAAGAAGAAATGTATTGGTTGTGGGATCTTGGGTCACTTGGTCAAAGATTGCAGAAAAAGGAAGAATGCTTGCTTCAACTGTGATGAGCTTGGACATTATACTAAGGAGTGCCCGAAGAAGCAAGGATAGAGCCAAAGGGCGGGTTCTTCTGGAAGGCAGGTGCATGCTCTCGCGGCTAGTGTACCGGACAAAGGTAGGAATTTTTTTGTTGAAGGTTTGATTTCTCTTTTCGATCATCTAGTTAGGACCCTTTTTGATTCTGGCGCTTCTCACCCATTTATATCTGATTCTGTGGTTGAGTCTTTGCACCTTAGTACTAGTATTATTTCTGATCCTGTTATTGCCTCAAATCCCATTAAGGGCATGGTTCATCTATCTATGATATGTCGAGGTTTGAAGATATCTGTGTTAGGTGTCGAGTTTGAGTGTGGTGCATATATGATTGGCTTTTTAGGCTATGGTCTGATTCTAGGGATGGATTGGCTAGCCATGTATGGTGCCATTCTAGATTGCGAGAGGAGGGTCATTAGAATTTTTCTTTGCTGATGAAGGAGTCTCAAGATTTCCTATGACCAAAGGGGTCTATCATGCTTAGTTTCCTAGAATCTCTTAATGCTTCTATCAATGATTTGCGATCTGTACCAGTAGTTTATGAGTATCCGGATGTTTTTGATGAGGTTAGGGGCTTACCTCTGGGGCGCGAGATTGATTTCTAGATATACTTGGTAGATAATGCGAAGGTAGTCGCATTGCATGTGCGCCACATGGCTCCTAGGGAAAGGAGGGAGCTTAGCAAGCAAGTAAGGAACTACTTGAGAATGGGTTTATTAGGAGAAGCATATTATAATGGGGTGCTTCAGTCGTCTTTGCAACTAAGGCGGATGGCTCGCTTCGCTTATGTGTGGATTACAGGGAGTTGAATAAACTCACTAAGAAGAATAAGCACCCACTTCTGAGGATTGATGATCTATTTGACTAGCTTGTTGGTGCATCTGTTTTCTCTCAATTAGACTTGGCCATGGGGTTTCATCAGTTGAGGGTATCCGAGGATAGTACAGACAAGATCCCTTTTAGAACTCCAAATGGTTTCTTTGAGTAACTAGTCATGCCTCTTGGGTTGACGAATGCACTCGCGTATTTTGTTGATCTAATGAGTAGAGTGTTCCGGGAGTTTCTGAATAAGTTCGTTGTGGTCTTTGTGGATGACATTCTGATCTCTTCGAAGAGCAAGGAAGAGCATGCCCTAAATTCAGGGGAGGTTTTGAGGACTCTCTGAGTGCACCAGCTTAAGGCGAAATTCTCCAAATGTCACTTTTGGACAGAAGAAGTAAGATTTCCTGGGTATGTGGTCTCCAAGGATGGGATAACGGTGGATCCACGATTGAAAGATTCCAAAGAATGCAATGGCTTTGAGGAGCTTTCTTGGTTTGGTGGGCTATTATAGGAAGTTTATCAAGGACTTCGCAAAGATATCATCCCTACTCACTAAACCGACGAAGAAGAATCTGACCTTTTCTTGGAGCTTTGAGTGTGAGAATGTTTTTCAGCTGTTGAAGAGAGCTCTGACAGCAGCCCCAGTTTTTACTTTATCTGATGGGAGCAAAGTGTTCACACTGAACACTGATGCATATGGTACATGACTTGGTGCCGTCTTGATGCAGGTTGAAAGGGTAGTATGCTACGGTGGTAGACAGTTGAGAGTTCATAAGAAGAACTACCCTACCCATGATTTAGATTTGGCAACTATAGTTTTGCGCTTAAGACTTGGCGATATTATCTACTTGGAGAGAGGTTCGAGTTGTACACGGATCATAAATCTATCAAGTATCTATTCTCGCAAAGGGATCTCAACTTGAGACAGTAGAGATGGAAAGAGATCCTAGCGTCCTATGATTTTGAGAATTCTTGTATCCCTGGCAAGGGTAACGTGGTGGCGGACGCCTTGAGTAGGCAGAGGACGACTTTGAGTCATCTATTCGTAGAGAGGCGAAGCTTGGAGTACATATCGACCTTCGATTTTAGGCCATCTACGGATCTTTCACCTGGTTTGTTGGCATCCTTAGAGGTGCGACCTACAGTTATGGATCAGATAGGATCTTCAGAGCAAGAGGAACCATGGGTAGCAGATACCTTGAATAGGCTCAGTAGAGGGAAGACTTCTAATCACCTCAGAAGATATTCCACGGATGATAGAGTGTGTGTACGAAGGGATGAGAGGCTTTGCGTTCCCCGAGTTGGAAGTCTATTGAAGACATTCCTTAAGGAACCTCATCATTCTAGGATGATTGTCCATCCGGGCGGTGATAGGATGTATAAAGATATGAAGAGGGATTTCTTTTGGGCTGGGATGAAGAAAGATGTAGCGGAGTTTGCCTCTCGATGTTTAGCTTGCCAGAAAGTTAAAGATGAACAAAGGATGCCCAATGGTTTGCTTCATCCTTTGGAGGTCCCACAGTGGAAGTGGGAGAGCGTCTCTAGGATTTCATCGATGGTTTGCCTAGATCGAGGAAAGGCAACACCAGTATTTGGGTTGTATAGACATTCTTACTAAGAGCTCTCATTTCATTCCTGTTAAGAGTAGGAGAACGAAATCATGGTTGAAATCGGTTTATCTTCGTGAGATAGTCCGTCTACATGGAGTACCTTCTAGCATAGTGAGTGATCGTGGCACCATCTTCACTAGTGAGTTCTGGAAGAGCCTGCAAGAGGCATTAGGTACACAGTTATGTCTGAGCACCGCATATCACCCTCAGAACGATGGCAGACTAAGAGGGTGAATAGAATTCTAGAGGATCTTTTTCGGCTGTGTATCCTAGACTTCAGAGGGACTTGGGAGGAGCATCTTCCGTTGGTTGAGTTCGCCTACAACAACAGTTATCAAGCTAGTATAGGTATGGCACCATTTGAGGCGTTATATGGACGACCTTGCAGATCACTAACTTTTTGTGGGAGCCTACAGATATGCTTCTACTTGGACCTAAGTTGATTAGAGAAACTTCAGAAAAGATTGATTTTATCCGCATATGCATGAAGACAGATCAGGATAGAAAGAAGTCCTACGCGGATAAGAGAAGGACTGACATTGAGTTTGAGGTAGGAGACATGGTTTTCATCAAATTATCACCTCTAAGGAATGTGGTTCGCTTTGGATTCATAGGGAAATTGGTGCCAAGGATTGTAGGACCATTTCCCATATTGGAAAGGTTAGGTCAAATGGCCTATAAGGTGAGACTACCAGAGAGATTGACGGGTGTTCATGATGTTTACCACATTTTTAATTTGCGGAAATGTATGCACAATACAACAGAGGTAGTAGAGCAAAGCATGCTTGAGGAAGTAGAGGTAGAAAGGGAGGCGACGATTAGATGAATTCCTATCAGTATTCTTGGATAAGAGGATAAGAATCTACGCAACAGAGAGGCTAAGTTGATGAAAGTTCAATATAGAGAAGACCATGAGAATGCAACTTGGGAGACTGAAGACAAGATTCGCGCTTCATACCCTTTTCTTTTCAAGTATATGTTCCAAACTTTTTTCCAAGATTTTATTCGTACTTGCTTCTATCATTTGAGTACAACCTATCGATCGAATCTTCTACCTTTAGGTAATGAAGCAATGGACGTAAACATGTGTTTGAGACATGTTATGTTTGATGGATGTACGAGTTTTCTACTGATTGCTCGTGGACGCATATAGACACACTAGGCACTAGATCAACTCGAAGCACTCTCATATTGCACATGGATGTATATGTATTTTTATTTTTATGGATGGAAGTGGATGTATCATCGTATGCATGTTGCATTTGGATAAATGATTGTGTACATATATAGCGTTTACATGATATATTAGGACCATTTGCAAACATGTTGGATTCGTTGCACTAACATACATTGCATTAAGGAGGTCGACTGAATCAGTAGACCACCTGATTTTTCGCATTAGTATAGGGACATATACACACACCTTTGCATACGTTCATATAAGCATTAGAAATCTCTTAAGGACAATGAATGCATGTGACTGATGGATGAGTAGATGGTTGATGGATGTTAGGATAAACATTCTTCTTAAACTTAGAGATTTCGGGAACGAAATCCTTTAAGTAGCGGAGAATGTAACACCTCATAATTTTAAAGGACATTATAATCATAAACTAAAGAATACTTAATTAAATGTTGGGAATTAAGTAAAATGGAATGGAATGTACCATTGCATTCGTCTCAGAATTCTGCTTAAGATGGACTCTTAGTTAGTGTAAAACAGACATTGTATGAGGACGATATGAAGCTTAAAAGTTCGTATATATAAATGATACTTATATGCATTTATATAAATCAAAGTAGAAATTCAAATCAGTTCGAAAAAGAAAGCGGGAAAGTTGGTGATATATGGACCGACAGGGGACGACCCATGTCTGGGCTGGGTCGACCCATGGCCAGGGGGGTCAACCCACAGGTCGGCCCGTCCCCGATCCAGCGTGGTTCATTTTTATAAATCTGGACGTTTTTTTGATGAGGTTCGTTGGAGGTAGGCTATATAAAGGACAACATTTCTATTGTTTTCTACACCTAAAAACAATGAATACAGTGAGATGCTGCCCCAGCTTGGACTGAATCAGACTATCTTCATTAACACTAGTCCATATTCATACAAGAATCTCTTCTGCAACATTTGCATATTATTCTCTGTTCTTTAGATCCAATCTCTGTGAATTCATGTTACCTTTAGATATAAAAATTTAACAGTAACCCTTGACATGTTTATAAATCTCGATCTGAACCTATGCCTGTTAAAAATCTAATTCATACCTAAACAGTTCTTTTATTGCATGCACTCCTCTGTACACCTGATCTGCTGTTCAGTTCTTATATGCCTATTTGTACTATCATATGCCTATCTTTGTTATTTTATATTCTTATTTGTGTTCTCCTCTATCTTTCCCTTTTTATTTTTATAGTCTGCGCTACCTTCGAGCCTAGGCTTATATCGCTAAAACATGCATACAAACGAATTTGGGAATGGTTGGGAAAGATAATTTGGGGGCATATCTTGTAATATAAATCATGACTAGAATTTGGGCGCATAAACTATATTGTGAAGTATAACTAAGATTTATGGCATATCTTATACTGTGAATTATGACTTAAGGTTTGAGGCATATAAATCTGTAGGCTTAATTTATATATTAAGCAGAACATGTTTATAAAATTGTAAACAACCTGTGGGAACTGTTTAATCTATTGGGGTTAAGTAAACCTATTTAATCTGTTGGGGTTAAGTAAACATGTTTAATCTATCACCGGGGGGGGGGGGGGGGAGGAGGTTATATGAACCTGTGAAACTTAACCTGTAAATCTATGGGGGTTAGGCAAACCTGTTAAATCTATAGGCTTAACCTGTTAAAAATCCTAGTTAATTGGGGGACACAAGTTAGGGGTTTGACTTGTGTCATCTTCTATGTGGGACGTATATCAGACGGTAACCCATTCTAGTATTAAATGCGTACCCTGCACTAGGTAGGGGTCAAGGCACACATACTGAACTAATTATAAGAGGTTCATCTGAAAGGGGGTGCATAAGGGCATGTTCCAACGTAGTTATGTGCGTGCATGAGTCTGGTCTGTAGGGGGGAAATAAGCTGATGTAGCACCAGTAAATAAGTCGGTGTCCTTTTACAGGTTGCCACTTTAGGAAGTAATACACCCTACTTGGGACCGACAAAGGGTATTTACAAGTTAGGGAGTCGATCGCTTGGGGGTAGTAATTAGGGTACATCTAGTCATGTCTAGTTTTTGTTGACGTAACCATTATTTCTGTTTGGGTTAATGCTCGTTATTTCTGTTGAGGTGCCTATTATTTCTGTTTAGATAAAACTCGTTACTAGAGTACACCTAGAACTACCATTATATTTCTGCAGGGATCATTCTGTTTCTGTTAAGTTATTGAGGGATACCTAATTTTGTCACGTATCTGTTATACTAGTATTGGTGTAGACAAAAGTATTTAAGAAGCATAACCTACTCTATTTATTCAGCTTATTTTGTTCAATCTTTTCATACTATTACATGATATTGTTATCTCTCATCTAGTTTATATAGTGATGTTTACACTTCTTTACATGCTAAAAGTCGCTGTACTCACCAGACTTTATGTCTGACCATTTTGTTTCCTTTTCTCTCTCTTCTTTTCCTCCCAGGTTCTCAGGGTGGGAACACTCAGGCTTGATTAGGATTCTCTCTTCCGTGTCTTCTTAGATCCGGATCTGCTTTGATGTATCTCTTTGACTACTTGTCCACTTTATTATGGCTATTACTAGGGATTATGATTTTACATTTTTGTACTCTGATGCTTTTTAGTGCAAGACACATTTTTGGTTTTGATGTACTAAGTTTTAGTATTTTATGCCTAAAGTTGTTACTGGTTTTGAGAAAATGATATTCTCTACAAAATAATGAAGTTTTAAATTTCCGCTGCGATTTTATATATGTCTTGTGATATTTTGTTTCTGTTTATCTATAACACTTCATGGAACTTAATGCATTCCGATAAAGAGTGACATTGACGGACGTGGGGTGTCACAAACATGGTCGCCCCTCTTCTTCTTGATTCAAAAATAAAAATCGAATGATCTGTGCCACTAAAAATCTCGTGTTCGACTCCATTACACTCATATCGAAACTTTCTTCGACAACATGCTTATTTTTTCTATTGCGGTTTCACCAAGCTGAGGCAGATTTATCCATCAGTAAATTAGGGTTGGGGTTTATAAGTGCCTCAATGGATTTCAATTGAAATGGAAAGCACAGATTTCTTTGCTCTTCGCGAGATGCACCTTGCCGGATCGATCGCCGAAGCTTTGAGCTATTGATACAAATCATGATAATGGCAGGGAGAAACTAAGTATGGATTCATAGTTTTATAGGGTGAATCGAGTTTCACCATTCAAATAATGGGTTGGATAGATTGAGAAGCTGACTTGTAGGTGAAGACGACATCGGATTTCATCGATCGAAGAGGGAGAGAACAGGATTTGAATGTTGCGGTTTTGGATTTGTTTGGCTCTACATGTACATGCATTGAAATGGGAGAAAAAGGGTGTTAAGTGATTAATCAAGGTGATTAACTAATTTAATTTAATTATTATACTAACCCCAATTTTAAACGTGCTATATCTTTTACATACCAGGTCATATTTGGACGTCGTTTCTCCCGTTGCACTCGTCTTGGCAAGCTCTACATTATAGAGTTGTTTTTGGCTGATTTAGCCAAGGTGAGTGATGTTATCTCTCATTGAACTGTATTTGTTCGTATAGTGTAAACTTGACATTTTAAACTAATTTCTAATTTAAAACATAATATTTAGGGTAATTGAAGCTTCTGAATAGTAAAAAAATGACCAAATATTAATTTAAGTAGATTTTATCCGATTGTCACAATTTTATCAATTTGCATGCTTTTATGTGCTATTTACCCATTTACGCACTATTACCCACTATTTTGATCACATATTAGATCTGTGCTATTTAGACACATATTTTACTTTGATTTCTATATATATGTTCTATTAGTCTTGTTATTGCTATTACGAACGCTTATATTCTAGTTTAGGAATTCATTTGATAGTTAGTTGCACGGTTGAATTGTTTGCTTGCATAATTTAGCTTAAAACATCGTTCATAAGAATTCTGAAACACCCCACACCTCTTAAAGTACCGCAAAGTAGGATGTCGTTAAAAAGTATGAAGCATAATAGGTATAAAGGCATAAATACATCATAGAGACTAAAATTTCACATTTTTTTTTTAAAGAATACAGCGAAAGGAAAACGTCAGTTTACATTAAAATGATAAAACCATTATATTTCAATAAAACCAATCTTAGTCAGTAACAACTTCAGAATACATAATAATATTATTTGCCAAGTAGTCAAAAGATACAACCAAACCATGGAAAAGAAAAGTAATGTTATACATCCAGTAAAGTAAATCCTTCAAAACTAAATTAGATGAATAATCGAACTACGCACTTCCTTTTTGCGAGCCTGAGAGGAAGAAAAGAGGAAAGGAGAAAGGAAAAATGGGTCAGATATAAAGTCTGGAGAGCTATCATGACTTCTAGCACGATTGATATTCAAGGGAAAAATAGACATAACAGTAGTTATAGTATCATAAACGGTAAGTGTCTATGCATATCTAAAGTAAACATATTGAGTGACATGAAAGGTTACAAATATGATAGACTATTCTTATTCACTTCCAACTTTTAACTTTTTTCACAACTACCAATTCCGAGCACAAAATAAGTGGGAAAAATATTTCTAATACCTCCCATCGATCGACTGCTTATACCCACGGTGAGAACCTATCCCACTGTGCGCCTTGGGCTTATCTTGCCCAACTCACTAGCTAAAAGTGTAGCTATTATCACAGGTGTCATAATATCTTATTTTTCCCCCATCAAGTAAATGTGCGCACATTGAACCGCTGAAACGCACTGGAACCCATCTCTTTTGGACCAATTTACTGTCACTACCTAGCATGGTGTGTGCCCTCGCCTCGTAACTAAGACCATTTGTGGTAAAAAGGTTATGTTGCACGGTACAGATCACTAACAAACAATTTATGCTTCGCACAAACTCCCCATGATTTGGGCCCCCATAGTATTTTAGTTCTAGGTTCGTAATTTAACCACTATAAGTCAATATGTCTGCACTAAAGCCTAACACCTATTTAGACTAGTAAGTTACCTCATTATAAATTAATACGTTCATATTAAACCCTAGTTCCAAATTTGAAATATGGGCTCGTAACATAACCTCTTTAGGTCGGTATGTTCATGTTAAAGCCTTATTTACATCTTTGTAAACCTATATGGACAAATTAATGTCTAACGGCTAATTTAAGGCTACCATAAAGTTTTAGTTTTAGGCTTGCAACTTAACCAGTATAAGACAATATGTCCATATTAAAGTCCAACGCCCTTTTAGGCTTGTAATTTACCTCATTGTAAATCAATATGTTCATATTAAAGCCTAACCCCGCAATTTCAATCTTAAGCCCATAACTTAACATATTTAAGTCAATGTGTTCGTATTAAAGCCTACCACTAAATTTTAGACACATAACTTAACCAGTTTAACTCAGTATGTTCTAGTTAAGGCTTAGCTACCCTTTTAACCATTTTTGTCATATTTATATTTGCAATAAAACTATGTTTGTTTTATAATGATTTCCCTATTATCATACATGTTCAAGTTATAAGTTATAGTTCATTTTTCTATCCTAATCCTACGTCAAAGTCACTTTTACAAACTTTAATCAAGTTTACATTCTATTGGTCCAACGTTCCCTTTTTATTATAGTTTTATATCATATGTCCAATTGGCCCCAATTTTATTCAATTATCCCAAATCAATTGAATTTCCCAAACGTACGCATAATAAAGGATAATAGTTAGTCGCATGTACTTAGGCATATAAAATGATAATAATCAGTCACATACGCTTGGGATTGTTTGGTCGTGCATGTATATGCTTTGAAATGGGAGAAGAAGGGTGTTAATTGATCAAGCAAGGTCATTAACTAATTTAAGTTAATTTAATTATTATAATAATGGCCATAGGTGTTATATCTTTTACACACGAGGTCGGATTTGGACGTCATTTCTCCCTTTTCACTCGTATTGGCGAGAACTACGCTTTAGAGTTGGTTTGAACTGACTTAGCTACATTGAGTGATATTATCTCTCGTTGAACTGTGTTTGATTGTATAGTATAAAATTGATATTTTAAATTGATTTCGAATTGTAAAATGTAATATTTGAGATAATTAAACCTAGTAAATATTAAATAAAAAGATTAAATAGTGGTTTTAATATATTTAACCTGATTGTCACATTTTTATCTATTTGTGCGTTATTTCTCATTTACACGCTATTTTGACCACACTATTGATCTTGATTATATGGACACATATTTCACTTTGATCGCTATAGATTGATCCTATTTGATTTATTACTGCTATTATGGATGTGTGTATGCTAGTATAGGAATTGTCTTGACTATTAGCTGCATTGTTAAATTATTTGCTTGGTTTAGCTTAAAACGCCATTCCTAGGCGGTCTATTATTAAGAAAATCTCGTTCATAAGAGTTTGGTGTTTATTGGTCAAATACACAAGGTAGCATCTGTTGATTGATCGCATATGAGTAGATCCAATGGATGGGATAATTTTTTGATAGAACTTCATAGCACATAGATGAATCCATCGACGAGGTAACACTGGAGCTCGACGACGGATTTGAGGATAGAGTGACACTGGAATTTGATGGACATTCTAAAGGCGATGGATAGACTTGCAATGAGATGGACTTTGAAACGAGTGACAGACGTTTTTCATTGATGGACATTTAACCAATTTTGTTTAAATATTTTATTTGGGAGGTCATTATTGATTATTGTGGAGTGGTCATATAAGTTACCATGGTTATTGGCCATTCGGTAAATTTGACATGAATGATTGCAGACTTTCGAGGAGTAGGATAAGATGGATCACTCCATAAAGACTTCGATATGATGTGTCTTTTATTAGTGACTTCCACGTGGAGCTTGGACCTAGTGCTCCTTTTAATGGCCAGCCATTCAATGATGTTGATTTCAGGATGGTAATCAAGGCTACTACAATGGATAGTTTTCTATGAGTTGTAGAAAAGTCTACATTAAGTCATATTGAGGAGAATGTCAGAGAGAGAAGGAAAAACGTGATGGTATCCTGTGACATACAGTGACCATCGAGGATAGTTCCCAGATCGTGATGATTTTAGATGAGAGT
The DNA here is from genome assembly GCA_030737875.1 of Allium sativum. Lineage (NCBI taxonomy): Eukaryota > Viridiplantae > Streptophyta > Magnoliopsida > Asparagales > Amaryllidaceae > Allium > Allium sativum. The sequence continues at coordinate 403,263,822 of CM060926.1, read as the reverse complement.
CTTATGGACACTCAATGAGATGGATTCTGCTGCGAAGATCATGTTCAAAGGGGTTGTTGATATTCGTGACTTCGGTATACCTTTGAGAGAGTGGCACAAGGTGTAACACCCCGAATTTTTAATGAAATTAAAAATGTGAAAATATGTATATATATTATATGCATAGATATATTTAAGAGAAAAATTAAATTATGACAATTAAATTGCATGTAATAAGTTTATGTGGTGAAATGAAGAAAAAGATTAATAAAAGAAATTACATGCAATACATGAAATGCAAAGAAATGCATGTGAACATTTGAAAAGAAAAAGGAAATTTTGAAGAACCTCTCGAATTTGGCCACGAAATTAGCATCATTGCGTTCGTGGTGATTTTCTAGTCAATTTAAGCCTATGGTTTGTAGAAATCTGATTTAAGATGAAACGATATCTTTAAATTAAATATTGCAACAAAACATGAAAATGAGGAATGAGGAAAGAATAATGGTTACCATTTGTTGACAAAAGACTAAGTAGCCCAAAACCCCCGCACTACGCAAGAGAAATAATGTGCTGAAAGATCCGCATGGCTGTCATGGACGATCATCAGAGTAGGAAAATACAAGCGGAACCTGTCATAAACTCACAGCGCAAGGATAAAATATAATAGAATATATACAACAGATAATGATAGTGAAGCAGAAAACACTAAACTTTCATGACAACTAGAAAGTAAGATCCACAAACATGGAAATAGTGTTTATACAAAGTTGCCTCACTACATCACTCAGAAAAGCAAACAGCGGAAATCCAATTGTTAGCTAGTAGTAAAACTGGTACATGAGCCCCCTATTCTCCATTGATCAGCATCGTCATCCTCACTAAAGCGTTACCTGTCACCTGTTACCTAGTCTGCCCATCCACCAACGGATGAACAGCCCAAGGTAATAAGAGGATACATAAAACCTTGAGTCAGACAACAGTCTTAGTGAGCGATAAAAAAAATAACAAACTTAGACAATAAAGTGTATGAGAGGGGATAGATAAACGTACTAATCTACCCATAACATCAGAGAAGACCTCAACCTTATATTCCCCACATCGGACAGTGATAGCCTTTACAATCCATCCAACCAAAGGAATAAGAATTCATACATGGAAACCAGAGCAACCATTCAATCATGGAAAACACACATAACACCCAGATTATATAAGTCTCACATAGAACAACCAATCATACATGACTGACTCTGGCTATCACCTCCAATCCTGCTTTGAAACCACCGTTAATCGTATGATGGTCAGCCTTGCCATATGTCAAGGGCTAATGGTAACCCCAGTTCTAGCATAAAATCCATATGTCCAACCTTGAAAATGTCCAACCTTGACAACTAGTCCTTTCAACGATACCCAAGGTACTCGACCAGCAACCTTCCGGTCTATTGGGTGCCCCTATCGTACCCCTGCTTTGAGCCTACTAGAATTTACGACAACGATAATCTCTCGGCCTTCAATATCTCTATTCGTCCAATCTTGATGGCTATTTACTGCTCAAGCGACCTTCTCGAGCAACCATTATCCACCAACTCACGACCTTTGAGTTGTCTACCTATTCGTTGCTTTTCACCGATCAACAAACATATCACATCACTTCGAACATCCCCTTCTGGACTCTCGTCGGAGCCACCACCATAGTTGAACCAACCAGCATCTTTATAAGGTTCAAAGCAATCCATAGCATTATTTCAGCATTTCCTAACTTCCCAATCGAATTTACTTTGAAGTCACATCATCACCGGAAATGTTCAACTAGAAAACTTGCCCAGAAATGGCAAAAATGGCTGACCAAAAATGGCTCTCCAGAATGGTCCGATCCAACTTTGGTCCGGTCTGATCCACTTTGGTCTGATCCAATACACTTTGGTCTGATCCACTTTCGTCCGATCCACTTTCATCCGATCCACCCTCATCAGATCCACCTTCGTCCGATCCACTTTCATCCAATCCACTTTCGTCCGATCCACTTTCTGTCGATTCACCTTCGTCCGAACCAATTTCGTCCGATCCGATCCACTTTGGTCCGGTTCGATCCACTTTGGTCCAGTCTGAACTTTGGTCCGATACGATTCACTTTGGTCCGATCTGATCCACTCCGGTCCGATCCGATCCACTTTGTGTGCGGTCCGATCCAACTATGGTCTGATCCAAATCCTGCATATTGCAATTCAACTCCGATTTCGACCAAAACTTCGCTAAACGACGAATCCAACGAAACCAACTCAACAAAAATCATCAAGCATAATCATAAACATATCATAACATTACTAATCACACGAATATGATGATTACAACAAAAATGGTGTAAATCTCACTAAAAACTATTAAAATGAACATATGATTAAAATGATAGATCTAACTAACATAAACATGTAAAATGACATGAAATTAACGAGTGAAACTTGTTAGATTAGATCATAGGGTGTTGCATATGAAATTAACATGTAATGATGTAAACATATGGTAAAACATTCCAATTTGATGAGAAACATGCACAAACACTCATATACTTCATTGCATTCATGTGAATATGTTAATCACTCACCGATTTGCCGAAACAATCTAAAATGATAGAATTATGAATCCGAACAGTGAAAACTTCGAACCAAGCTCCATGATCCGATGAATTTCCCCTTGGAACGATGTAGATCTAGCCTCGAATGGTGTAGATCTTCGATTTCCCTCCTTGGATTTGGATTTTTAAAGGTGGAAAGGTGTTAGAGGGAGAAGAAGCACAAGGTCTCCAAATAAGAGAATGGGATAAGTAACATATTCTCCATACCCCTCACCCTCTATTTATAGTATCCACCAACCCACTAATGGGCCTTCCCAATTCAGCCCATTAGGCTCTCCAAACCTGAACAACCAACTGAAAAACCTTTAAACAGCGATTTCTCCTAAAACGCTGAGCCAAATCCTTAATGTAACCACTCTACGGAAAAGCAACCATCAATTTGTTTCCAATGGCACAGGGCTCATCCAATGATTCGACCTGAGTCAAAAGTTATGCCCTATACAAGACTGACAGGGGAAAAATGGTCACAAACAAAATCGGTAAAAATTATGGTCATGTCTCACATCCCCATAAGCAACATATTAAAAGATGAGAATGATCCAACCCTCAGAGAATAAAATAAAAATATTTTACGATCTTCCGATACGTAAAATGCGGGCTATTGCATTCTCCCCCCTAAGAATTTCGCCCCCGAAATTCTAAACAAACACAAGTAATCACTACAATTCCGCATGCCTATCATCCATGAGAAGCCAATTCTATCATCCAAACTAGCAACCATCAAGCCATGCATCCATAGCCTTTTCCTAGCACGCGGAATTCTATCAAACAACAACAAAGATAACAACAAAATCAACAAGTAATAATGATTCCGTGATATCAATGGGTCATACTGGTGAAGAGTTTTGGATGAGCCGTCTTTATACTCTTCCCCGTCTTCCTCGTAACATCATCGCCATCCCCACTCTATTGTACCTTAACTAAACTAAATGTCTTTTCCCTAAGCTATTTCGTGGCATTCTCCACAACACGAAGCGGCTTAAGAGGTTTCGCGACTATGGTCTCAACTGTAAGGTCGACGTACTACTCCTGAGGTACTACCACATCCGGATCATGTGATTATTTTTGGAAAAATGACTCACAAAACATTGTGCACACTCTACATCCCTCGTGTAAAATCACTTTATACACAAGCTTTCTGATTTGCTCGTCTATCGAAAATGATCCAATAACCCATAGCACTTAAGCCACCCACCACGGCGTTTAGAAGCGCTGCTAAAAACTTCTTCAACTTGACCGACCCATTTCCTAGCTTGGTTCTAGGTAGTCCCTCTATAATATCCATCGATACTCGCTCCCACTTCCACGTAGGAACTTCTAATGGCTGAAGCAACCCACTCGACTTCTTATGTTCAGCTTTCACCAACTGACAAATCATGCACTTGGAAATGAATTTTCCAATATCTCGCTTAATCCCTTCCCAGTAGTAGACTCACTTCATATCTTGATACATTTTATTACCAATGGGATGAATCGTCAACTTCGAGTGATGACAATCTCTTAGAACCTCATCTCTCAATCCGTCAATATCAGGAACAACTAATCGCCCTTGCTTTCGAAGCCAACCTTCTCGATCGACTTCAAACTCTTTATCTTCTGGTTCTAGCTTCTGGATAAACCCGACAAGCTTCTTATCTCGTTTTTGGCTCTCGCCAATCCTTTTGATAAGAGTAGGTCTTATTGATAGGCTTGCCAACATTTCCGGTTCCAACGCACACCTTGGCCTGAAATTGACCTTGCCAAGTACTCGAGGCGCTTCTATTCCGAAAACATCGCTCCCAAACTTGCGTGTCTTCGACTTAACGCATCTGCAACTGCGTTGCCCTTGCCCAGATTATAGGCTATGCCAAAATCATATTATGCCAGAAACTCTAGCCATCTTTGCTGACGAAGATTCAAATCCTTTTGGGAGAAAAGGTACTTCAACGGCTTGTGATCCGTAAACAACTCGAATCGAACTCCCAATACGAAATGTCTCCACATCTTCAGAGAAAACACAATCGCTGCCAACTCCAAATCGTGAGTTGGGTAATTCTTCTCATGTGGCTTTAGTTGTCGACTCGCATGGGCCAAACCTTATCCTTCTGCATTAGCACTGCTCCAAGTCCAGTATCACATGTATCGGTATATACCACCATCTCTTCATTCCCACTTGGAATGGTCAACACAGATGCACTCGTCAATCTCTCCTTCCGGATTCCAAACGCTTGTTCACACTTTGCTTCCCATGTGAACACTTGGTTCTTCTTCGTCAATCCTATCAACAGTGCAGCTACCTTGGAGAAATCCTTGATAAACCGTTGGTAATATCCTGCTAACCAAAGGAAACTCCGAACATCCGTCGCATTCTTAGGTCGATCCCATTCCAGGATTGCTGCAACTTTAACGGGTCAACCGCTATCCCTTTTCCAGAGACTACATGACCTAAGAACCTCACTTCATCCTTCCAGAAGTGACACTTTGATAACTTAGCCTTAAGCTGTTGTTTCCGCAATATCTCTAACACAACTCTCAAGTGCGTCTTATGTTCTTCCTCGTTTCTGGAATAAACCAGAATATCATCCATGAACACAAGCACGAACTTGTTCAATTGGTCTCTGAATACTCTATTTATAATATCCACAAAATACGCTGGCGTATTAGTCAACCCGAATGGCATCACCAACCATTCGAAGAAACCGGATGGTGTCCTAAAAGCAGTCTTTAGCACACTATCCTTAGCCACTCTCAACTAGTGAAATCCCGTTGCCAAATCCATCTGAGAAAACACTTTAGCTTCGTGAAGCTGATTGAACAAGTCATCAATCCTTGGCAACGGATACTTGTTCTTCTTAGTCACCTTGTTCATCTCACGATAGTCCATACGCAATCTTAACGAGCCATCCGCCTTGGTTGCAAATACGATCGGTGCACCCCATTCAGATACACTTCTGCGAGTGAATCCTTTTCCCAAAAGGTCTCTAACTTGCACCTCTAACTCTCGCTGTTCCTTAGGCGCCATCCGCCTAAGTGGCATAACGATTGGTCTAGCACCCTCGACCAAATCGATTCTAAACTCGATCTCATGATGTGGCAGCAACCCTTATAACTCACGAAGACCCCGTCTTCGCGCTTACATCTAATCAACACCTTTCTCCCTTCCACATCCCCGACCCTCACCTCTAGCTTCTCGCAATTCACCCTCGCCGCATACCTCTTGAGGCAGTCCATGCCCAAGATGATCTCAAACCCAGTGAAGTTAAGAACAAAGAAATCACCCAAAAGAGCAAACATGACTCGACAACACTAGACAACGACATATCATGCAAAGATTTGATGAACCCCCAATTGGATTAGTCACTACGAAGGGTCTATCACAAATATCTGGTTCTAAACCAAGAGACACACAAGCTCATTGCAAATGAAGGAATGTGATGCTACAGTATCGAAAAGCACACGAACTGAAACACCATTAACTGAAAGAGTACCTTGCACCACGACACCCTTTCCCTTCTCCTAGTTCTCATTAGGAATACAATAAGAAATTGGAATAGCTTTCACAACACATGCTTCCTCCGGTTGCTTATTCTTTGGAAGGTCCGGACAGTCTTTCTTCTTATGTCCAGGCTTGCCTCATCTAAAGCATTTCCATTCTTGCTTACAATCCCAGGAATAATGGCCTTCCAATTGATAATTTGTGCAAGTGACATTCTTTTTAAATCTCTTCGTCTCGCTTTTCTTCTTATTAGCACTTGTGCCAATAAAGGTTTCTTCATCTATAGGAGAATATTCCCTCTGTTGCTTAAAAGAATATCTTTTGGGTACTTGCACAGGAACACCGCGCTCTATGGACATTTCTGGAATGGGCATCCTTAACATGGCTACTGCTATCACGACCGCCCCAAACATAACTAGATATTCAGTTGCAACAGCTAATGCTTCCAAACGGCTTCTTCCATCTCCTACTCTTCCCATCACAGGCTCACTCCTAGAGGTTTGACGACTCATTCTAAATCTAAAATAGAATGATTAGTCCACTTACAAGATAAACTGCTAAAGGAAAACAAACACTACTACTATATATGCTTATATATATATATAGTAAACATCCAACTAAAATCTACAAGTACGTCTCTTATACATAATTACGTCTTTGAACTTTGGCCACAATCGTTGACCAGAGCTCTGATACCAAATGTGACGACCGTCCATAACCCCCGCACTATACAAGAGAAATAATGCGTTGAAAGATGTGCAAGGTTGTCATGACATTCATCAGAGTAGGAAAACACAAGCGGAACCTATCCTAAACTCACAGCGCAAGGATAAAATATAATAGAATATATACAACAGGTAATGATAGTGAAGCAGAAAACACTAAACTTTCATGATAACTAGAAAGTAAGATCCACAAACTTGGAAATAGTGTTTATACAAAGTTGCCTCACTACATCACTTAGAAAAGCAAACCGCGGAAATCCAATTATTAGCTAGTAGTAAAACTGGTACGTGAGCCCCCTATTCGCCATCGATCAGCATCGTCGTCCTCACTAAAGCATTACCTGTCACCTGTTACCTAGTCTGCCCATCCACAATCGGTTGGACAACACAAGGTAATAGGGGGATACATAAAACCTTGAGTCAGACAACAGTCTTAGTGAGCGATAAAACAGCTAACCAACTTCAACAATAAAGTGTATGAGAGGGGACAGACAAATATGCTAATATACCCATAACACCAGAGAAGACCTCAACCTTATCTTCCCTACATCGGACAGTGATATCCTTTATAATCCATTCAAACAAAGGAATAACAATTCATACATGGAAACCAGAGCAACCATTCAATCATGGAAAGCACACATAACATCCAGATTATATAAGTCTCACACAGAACATTCAATCATCCATGATTAACTCTGGCTATCACCGCCAATCCTGCTTTGAAACCACCATTAATCGCATGACGGCCAACCTTGCCATGTGTCAAGGGCTAATGGTAACCCCAGTTCTTGCATAAACTCCATACGTCCAACCTTGACAACTAGGCCTTTCAACGATACCCAAGGTACTCGACCAGCAACCTTCTGGTTTATTGGGTGCCCCCATCGTACCACTGCTTTGAGCCAGCTAGAACTTACGACAATGATAATCTGTCGGCCTTCAATATCTCTAGTCGTCCAACCTGGATGGTTATTTACTGCTCAAGCGACCTTCTCGAGCAACTATTATCCACCAACTCATGACCTTTGAGTTGTCTGCTTATTCGTTGATTTTCACCGATCAACGAACATGTCATATCACTTCGAACATCCCCTTCTGGATTCTCGTCAAAGCCACCACCATCGTTGAACCAACCAGCATCTTTATAAGGTTCAAAGCAATCCAAATCATTATTTCAGCACTTCCTAACTTCCTAATCGAATTTGAAGTCACATCATCATCGGAAATGTCCGACCAGAAAAACTTGTCTAGAAATGGCAAAAACGGCTGACCAGAATGGTCCGATCCAACTTTGGTCTGGTCCGATCCACTTTGGTCCGATCCGATCCACTTTTGTCCGATCCACTTTCATCAGATCCACCTTAGTCCGATCCACTTTCGTCTGATTCATTTGATCCACTTTCGTCCGATCCACCTTCGTCCGATCCACATTGGTCCGGTCCGAACTTTGGTCCGATTCGATCCACTTTGGTCCAATCTGATCCTCTTTGGTCCGATCCGATCCACTTTGGTCCGATCCGATCCACTTTGGCCCAGTTTGATCCAACCATGGTCCGATCCAAACCCTGCATATTGCAATTCAACTCCGATTTCGACCAAAACAACGCCAAATGATGAATCCAACTGAACCAACTCAACCAAAATCATCAAACACAATCTTAAACATATCATAGCATTACTAATCACACGAATATGACGATTACAACAAAAATGATGTAAATCTGACTAAAAACCATTAAAATGAACATATGATCAAAATGAGAGATCTAACAAACATAAACATGTAAAATGACATGAAATTAATGAGTGAAACTTGTTAGATTAGATCAAAGAGTGATGCATATGAAAATTAACATGTAATGATGTAAATGTATGGTAAAACATTCCAATTTGATGAGGAACATGCACAAACACTCATATACTTCATTGCATTCATGTGAGAGATGTAAATCACTCGCCGATTTGTCGAAACAATCTAAAATGATAGAATTATGAATCCGAACAGCGAATACTTAGAACCAAGCTCCTTGATCCAATGAATTTGCCCTTGGAACGATGTAGATCTAGCCATGAATGGTGTAGATATTCTATTTCCCTCCTCGGATTTGGATATTTAATGGTGGAAAGGTGTCAGAGAAAGAATAAGCACAAGGTCTCCAAATGGGAGAATGAGAGAAGTAACCTATTATCCATACCCCTCACCCTCTATTTATAGTTTCCACCAATCCACTAATGGGCCTTCCCAATTCAGCCCATTTAGCTCTCAAAACATGAATAACCAACTGAAAAGCCTTAAAACAGCCATTTCTCCCAAACCGTTGAGACAAATCCTTAATGTAACCACTCTATGGAAATGCAACCATCAATTTCTTTCCAATGGCACAGGGTTCATACTATGATTCGACATGAGTCAAAAGTTATGCCTTGTACAAGACTTACGGGGGCAAAATGGTCACAAACAAAATCGGTAAAAATTATGGACATGTCTTACATCCCCATAAGCAACATATTAAAAGATGAGAATGATCCAACCCTCAGAGAATAAAATTAAAATATTTTACGATCTTCCGATACGTAAAATGCAGGCTGTTACAGTTAGCGCCAATTTTTTTGTTTTCAGGAGAATGGCTAAAAAGTGGCTTAGTGTGAACGCAATTTAATTAAAAGATGATGTGTAAAAAGAAGAAGATAATGAGCAATTAATAAATAAATTTAATTGCATGAAAATAAGAAAGATGTATGCATGTGTGTGTGTGTATATACATCCATACACATGACGGTTAGGAATTTAACGCATGCAATTAATTACGTGCATATGAGTATATGCATAATTAAGAAAAAAATTAATAAATGGAAGTTTGTTTTGTTTATGCATGCAATCATACATGTGCATGAACATAAATTAAAATAAAAAGAAGAATTAGTAAATTGATTGAAATGAGGGCGTGAAATTAAAATAGAAAGAATGAGCAATCAAAGTAAGTAAATGTCAAAAGAATTAAATGCATGAAGGAAAGAGGTTACTATATGCTAAAAATAGTATAGTAATGCATTAATTAGAAAGAAATAAGTCGGTTTCTTTTTAATTAAAAGAGCACTAAGTGTGAAAAGGGTTAAGGCAATTTCTTTTAACAGCATTCAGTGGTTAAAAAGAGAATTAAAACATCTAATTGATTAGAGGAAGAATAAGACAAATAATTGTTCACATACAATTACTTAGTTTACGCACAAAGGTGGAATATAAATAAATATAAGTTAGAACAAGCATTGCACGCGAACAAAAGAGCAACCAAACAAAGAAAAGATTGTCTTGAAATTTTATTTATGTGCAATGAATAAAATTTCAAATCAAAAAGAGAATATATATATATATATATATAATAATAATAATCGCATATGCCCCTGCGCATGGTCTATGGGTGCAAAGCATCCTGACTGTGTTGGTTGGGTTTTGGAATGTTCTTTTCTAGGGTGAGATGGATGGTTTAGATGATTGTTTATTTAATCCTAAGGGCCCGGTTATTCTAACCTACACATAAATAGATGGCTAGGTTTTCTTCCACTCTCATAATTTCAGGAGAGAAGTCAAAACTCTGCTCTTTTCTTCCTCAAGCAATTCTTTTCTCTTCTCCTCCAAACCCTATTCTAAAAATATAAATTAGGCGAAATCAAAGATCAAAAAATCAAAGTAGGATTGTGCAAAGATCCGATCTACAATAACAATGCCTAGATTTACGCTACAAGTGAGGTTCTAAATTCAGAATTGGGAAAGCAAATTAAGGTGAGTGGATTTAAATTATAATTTTGAATAATAGTATACCTACCGTTCGACGTTCCCCATTTATGTAAAGATTAATTTGATAACATGCTTTAATTTCAGTCTTAATTTTATGTCCATTCTGTACTTCTCCCTCTATTTCTCCTATTATTTTAAGACTAGGCTACCTTCGAGCGTAGACCAATCTCGCCAAAATATTCGCACGAATGAAATTGAGATAATTGGAAAATTTTGGGTATGAAATTGAAAAAGTGAATATGGGAATATCGCTTAATTAAGAATTTAAGACTGTAATTTGGGGAAAAATTAATGATTGGAATTTGGGGGCATAATTGCAATAAATATGAGCAATTGGAAAGGTTTGGCAAGTATGTAAATAAAAGTAATTGGCATAAGATTGATGATAATTATGAAGTTGGTTTGGGCATAATTTGGTATAACTTGTATACATATAGGCATAACTTGGATTAGAATCGCAAGCATAATATTTGAATTATAAATTATGGATAATTGGAATATATTATAATCCAAGATTTGAAATTGGGCATGAATTAAGAAAAAGATAATGAACACCTTAGACATGAGGTTAGATTTGGTTTGCGATAGAAGTCTGCCCGGAACCGCCCAGCATATCCAGCAACCACAAACGGTAATCTAATGTGAGAGGTCTTAGGTGGAAATTGGACCACAAATGGTGTAAAGACACGAGGTTAGATTTGGATGCGGTAGAAGTCTGTCTGGAACCATCCGGCATATCCAGCAACCGCAAACGGCAATCTAATATAAGAGGTCTTGCGCGTTTACGGACAAAATATATAATAATGAACACTTAACCAAGATGACACATGTAAGGTTGACATGGGTATAATAAAAGGGGTTAAGTGGGTAACATGGGTAGCATGGATAATTTGTTAAATTGGAATACTTAACCTAACTAAGTCTGTAGTGGTGTTATGAACATGTTGAATTGAGTAGTGGTTAAGTAAATTTTGCTTAAGAAATGGGAAAGGTTAAGTTAATCTTAATTAATGCCAAAATGAGGAATGATGATAATAACCAGTTATGAATGAACTTGAATAAGAAAGGTAATAGGTAGGCTTGTCCTAAGGACAAGTGAAAATTATAACTTATGGCATAAAATAAGTTATATGGAACGATAGGGGAAAATGAAATAACTTATGTAATAAGGTAAGATGTACTTAATTGTAAATTAAGTAATTTGTAAAGGCAAGAATAAATCTACAAATGAAGATAACATAATTTATATGAATGACATAACAGGAGATTGGTTGAGTTGAGTAATTCTCTGAGTGTCAATCTGATGTTGATTTCGGTCTTCGGGGTTGATACTTAGGAAATTATTCTCTTACCAGTGTATATGTGAATTAAGATGTACTTAATTATAAATTAAGTAGAACATGTTATCTTAACCATAAGATGGAATAATGAATAGATCATTAGAATAACATGTTGTAGGCTTATTAATAAACTTAAATGGGTTAAGTTATAAATGGAATTAATAAGCAAGGGTAACTTGGTAAACTTGAAAAGGAAGTCAATGTGAATGAGAATAACCAAGTTAAATGAGAAGACTGAAGAGGTGGCGCAAGCGCGTAATTAATGATTAGACGTAGGGTCTAATGACATATTAAACTGAGGCACTTGGAGTTGTCCGTATGTTATAGGATGAATAGCCGAACGAGGTAGATCATAACGGTGTCAAAAGGCACGAGAGGAGCGCACGTTCATCTGATTATTCTGGCAGCTCCGACGGACTGGAAGGGGAAACATGCAGCTTCCTGAGACATTAAAGTTGCTCCTAGTAGTCCTCTGTGTGGTGGCAGATGTTTAAGGATGTACCCGCAGAGGTTAGGTCCACGCGTAACTACTTGGTGGGGGGGCCTTGACTGCAAGAATAACTTGGCAGTCAGAATGTTATACGCAGTGATGGAAAAGGTGATTCAACGGCTTCCTCAACGGAGGCGGGGGGTCAGGACCAACAAGGATAGTTAGTCGTCGAGTGCCTGTCACCATAGCCAGTAGGATGCAGAAAGACTAGAGCTAGACCCAAGATACCATTAGCCATTCACTATCATGGGACGGTGTAAGGGGAGACGCCATATGGATGTTTAGATTGTTTGCTTAGGGGCTTGTCGCTTAGATCATGTAGTCTTTACTAGTTGAGGGAGAGGCTGAGGTGGGGCCATAGCCACCATAGAAAACAGACCCTAAGTATATTTGTGTGAGAGGCTCTTAAAGGAGGGCCTGTACAGGTATAAGGAAAGCTCCCGACCAATTCCGTGTTTCTTGTGTAGCCCTGCCAGGGAACTCGGCCACGCACACGATAGGTGTGCGGGTTAGGCATCGAATACGTTTGACAATGCGTACGTGGGAAAGTCTAGATAAATGCATGTCTTCTTTGGGTAGTGTTTCGTAGACTCTGGGGCATTACTCGATGAAGGAATCTAACTCGAGGAAAAAGTTCGAGGATAGCAGTTGGTACGCTTACGTAGTACAACGATTGTGGTTCTATGCAGATGTAGCGTTGTTATATATGTAAAGAGATATGTACGTTACTATGGCATAGGATGAGGGACCGCGCACATAAATGTGGTGTTATGGAGGAGATCGTGCGAGTGGGGTACCATGGGGTGTACCTCAGTTTAGGGGTAGCTACATATACATTATATTAGGTTAATCCAAAAGGGAGTAGATGGGTGCGACGTGTGTGTGTAAGCCTTGAGCGCTAATAACACAAATAACCTAATAAATAAGAAATGTGATTGAATGGTATATGTAGGATTATCCAAAAGTGTAATTTAAGTCCAGTAACCAAAACTTGTGTTCTGACCCCACTCCTCATAACATTCGCAGGTTAGGTTCATGACAGATACTGTATAGATTTGGATATTGGTTAGCAGTATTGTTATTAAGGTAAAGCTATGTTTTAACAACATTATATTTTATTCCTTCCGCTATTAGATATTTTCTGAACTCTGACTTGTTTTATGTCTCTGTCTTTTCTGCAGGATACCAGAGCATACCAACTCAGGTTTCGATGGATTGGGTTTTAAAAAAAAATCGGTCTATCGGAATTCGGGTTGTTACACAAGGACATATCAGAGCCTATGCAGTGAGGACTGATTGGCCCAGACCCAGAGCCTATGTTGTACGAACTGGATTGGGTTATCAACTATAGCCCATGCAGTGGGACATCACGATAGTTTGATGGTGTTTCTATAGTGGGACCTACCAGTGCCTTGATGGATTTGGTGATCGAAGAACTAGATATCATATGGTTTACACACTGAGTGATTGAACGAGTGGATGGTTGATGGATGTTATGGTTGTTTACTAATCACCATGTTACGCTTAGACATCTGTCACACCTTCTCCACATCATGTTTATCACAGTAAGCACGTATCGATTGTTTTGTGCTAACTTCGTAGATATAGAGGAAGGACAGGTATTATTTTCCATACCTTCCTTATCATATACTATAATGGTTTTTACAGTACTTTGGGATTTGTTTATCGCTCACACCAGGCTATTAACTAATCTAAGGTGTTATTTCTCTCTAATTACATTGGGTGTTTGTCGATGACGATGATGAGCATACCAGGTGACATGTAAAGGTATTATTTGGACCTGTATAAATGAATTAGCAGGAGGCGATGTAACACTCCACACCTCTTAACGTTGTCCTAAAATAGAATTTCATTAAGAAATATGGAGTGTTGTATGTATAAAGACAAATAACATTACAGAGACTAAGATTTCATAAGATATAAAATAAATTCACAATAGAAGAAAAAGGCAATCTACATTAAAAACAACAAAACCATCTTTATTATTTCAGCTAAAACAAATTGTCTTAAAATACTATATCTCAAATCTCAATCAAAATAGAAATATCAGAGTATTATAATAGTATCCTTAAATAACTAAAAAGGTATAAGCAAATCGCGAAAAGCAATAATACAATACATATCTACAAGATCATTCCAAAATAAAATAAACTAAGCAATCCAAGCTAAGATCTTCCTCCCGAAGAACCTGGAGCGAAGAAAAAGAAGAGGAATATGTCAGAAAATAAGTCTGGTGAGCTATAGTGATTTCTATCATGACTAATAAGGGAAAGAAAATAGATAAAACGGTATTTTTAGTGCCATAAAAAAGTATGTGTATGTGCATATCTAAAAGTGACAAATAAGATAGGGATGACAAAAAGTTGTAAGTGTTCTCATTTGTAAAATTCATTAACAATGACTGCTTTGCACTTTTACAAATTAGAAATGAGAAAATAATTAGAAAGAAGTACCTAGTACTACCCAATCAATCGACTATAACGAATAATGGATAACCTGTGCCCACTATGGGTTCAGGTTTATCAGGCTGGTACACCCTGTAAAAATATATTTAAGTTAAATTAATTTAAAATAATATTTATTATTCATAATAACCAATGGGTTGAAAATGGAATTTTGTACAATTAGGAATTAGGCTATGAGAGTATTGTAGTTGCGTTCGTGGCGAGATTCTGATCTGTTTTCATATTTTATTTACTGAAAACGGAGTCCATATACAAAATATATTAATAAATTAAGTTTTATGTACATATTAACGCACAAAATTTTGAATTTCAAACAAATAAATATACAGACCTGGAATATATTAATCGGTATAAGCATAAAAAGAATATTCTTTTTGAATTCAAACTTGTGTGTATATATTTATACATAATAGGGAAAAGAATAATTAAATTAAGGTAACAAATCAATAAAAAGCAATCAATGAATCATCAAAAAGAAATGTACAAGAGAATATCACTCCTGGGATCGACCCCAGAAGGAGGTCGACCTCCCCATAGAAGGGGGTCAACCGCCCCAGTAGGCTGCCCTTCTCTAGGAGTGGTCGACCGACCTCTAATAAGGGAGCCTAATGAGGGCCATATTAAAGAGGGACTATTTATATTTTACATCAAACAGACCGCATATTGAATCTAACGGTCTATATATATGATGTCAACTATAAATATAACCCTTAACCCTCACTCAAAAATTCCTACGACCAATCTTATCCATGCCTACATGATTCCTTTCTACCATCACTAATTACAGAAAATAATAAAGGTTTAGGTTTTCTTCTATCTCCTAAACTATTACATCTCTCTGTTACATTATAACATAGATTTTGATATATTCTAGAATTTATATTCATATATATAAGATTCTAATAGTGATTCTTATATATATATATATATATATATATATATATATATATTTGAAAGGTTTGAGAACTTTTTTTCACGAAGGCCAAATCCAAATCTTATTCTACTCAATTATGCTATGTCTCATTCTTGCAGCATTGTTAGTGGGTCCATTTGAGTTTGCTAATTTCCTGTAATTTGTTAGTTTAAGACTTGGATTATTGGGCCTAGGAAGGTTTGAGTTCACACAAAAGAACACAACATTAAAACCCCTCAAATCTTCCATTTTGTTTATGTTTTTACGATGGAATGTTCAAGTTGTTTGTATATGTGGTTTTGAGTTACTAATATAATAAAAGAGGAACATGGTGTGTTGTATAATTATCTATATTGGACAGATATATGTAAATTCCTATGTATGGTTTTGTTGCTAAAGGTTAAAGATCTGGATAAATTGTAAATTTGAATAGGTTTAAATCTTATGTTCTAATTGGAGCTTTCGAACGTATTGTTTATAAGATATCGAAATGTTAAGGTTACGCTTATAAACTTACATAAAAAGAGTGTCTATTCAAGAATAGAAATTATATATATATATATATATATATATATTGACATATGACACTTTGCTCATCTTTTATTATTGAAATAATTAAGCTAGACCTAGGTTACAAGTTTTGTGTTAATACTGTTGTTTTTCCCACTTTGATTGTCACATGTTAACATGTATATTTACGCCATGGTTGAAGGGAAAATGGAAAATAACTTGTATATCTTTAAAACTGATAAGGGTTTGACATTTCAAACATAGTTTGGACATTAATCTCATTCGGTTAATTTACATCTCTCTCTCTATATATATACACACACATGCACACACATATATAGTGTAACCAACGTAATATTAATACATATTAAGTGCGTAATAAATATGATTAAATTAGGAATCTAAATGTATGTTTGTGGGTGTTAATGGCCTTAGACATATTAATGACACATAGACACAAGGTTAACCATTACTTGTAGTAGAAGTCTGCCCATAACCGACTGGCATATCCAACATCTACAAATAATCCCAGTTGATGTGAGGAGTCTAAGTGTTATGGGACACTATAGTTAATACAATATGACATGAGGTTAGGCCCAACTTGTAGTAGAAACCTGCACAGAACCACTCGACAAATCGAACATCTACAAGTGGTCGATGTAATGTAAGATTTCTAGTGTGTGTGTTTATATACATATATATGAATTGTGTGTAAAGTAGGCATGCCTTGTGAAAAAAGTATTAAGTGGTTAGGACTAGGTTACTAAGGCTCATTCCTTGGTTTAGGACCCAAGTCATAGAACCCGCCCTTCGAGGATTTAAATGGTTATTGGGTCCGCCTTTCTCCTATAATGTATTAAATGGTCTTAATATACAATAAAATGATTTGCGGGGTTCTCCAAGTGATGTCTGCTTCTTATATAGGGGATAGTGAGGGATGACCTAGGGACGCAATATATACATATGGCCTAAAGGAACCACTGTCTAAGGGAAGCATTAAGTGGCTAAGAGTTCACCCATAAGGACAACATGATAGTAACAAGAGGGTATGCCGGGAGGGTTCTCTTAAAATAAAGATGAGTTACTGACCATAACACAGTAGTAAGCAACTGTTATTATTTTAACCTACAAAGCGGGTATATACATTACGATGTTGACGTTAAAGATGAGGTCTTAAGTGGCTATGTATCTACCGTAGGGTATTAAGTAACTGTAGGGATGTCCACCCTTACTGAATCAGCAAATGGCTATAAGGTACTAGGAATAGCCTGCTTCATGGGGTATTAAGTGACCGTAAAGAATGTTCGCCCTTAAATTATATTGTGGGTATTAAGTGACCATAAGTACATCTTCCCTTAGATTTACATATAGGGCTTAATTGACTATTAGTCCTCCTTATATGTTTAATTGCGTGTATGTTTGTTTACGTAGACATAACATGAAGTGTTTATATTGACAAACTTAGGGAACAGTAATTTCTAGACTAATATATGCATTTCATTTACTAGAATTTTATGTGCTGACCTCCCTCCTCTTGGCATTAACAGGTTACTAGGTGAGACAGTTGATTGAGGACGATTGCTTGAAGGAGGAGCCCCTCGAAGATTTATTTATAGTGGTAGTATCCTTATTATTGTTGTTGTTATATAATTGGGATAATGAATAATTGATGTACCTTGTACCTTTGATACTTATTGTATCTGAATTTGTGATTTAAAAAATGGTACATCGACTTTTATGTTGTTATATTTTATCCCTTCCATTATGTGAGATTCTAATTATCGTTTACATTGCTCTATGATGCATGTTTAGTATTTCCTTATAGGAACCAACAGTTCATTTAGAGTGGCTTTAAGTTTCGATGGGCCTTTTTTGGATTGGAATTCAGGTCCACTCTGGGCGTATCGTTACATTTTGTATCAGAACATTAGGTTACCCTATTTCGGGAAATGTGCATACGAAAGACATATTTTTCATTTGAAATGGTTTCCAAAACTATGTATATGTACTATACCCTAAAAACATACGCACTTATACTTGGAGGTCTTATCCTTCTTTCGTTTGGGCCTTGGTACTATCATACGAAGTTCACTGAAGGATTTTTCTTTTTGATTGTAGAAATGACCGACAATCAGCTCGAGCAGGGAAACCTAGCAAGGCCACATTACTTGCTAGAATGGTTGCAAAAGTATCTTAGGACTATAAAATTGGTCCCTATTGCCAATCCTTCCCTAGTGGAACCAGCATCTCATCCCATTGTAGGGGCCCTCAACTTCCCACATCGTTGCAAAGATTTTGTAAGTTCAGAAGGCAAGTCATTTTCGGGAACAGGGCACTAGGAACTTTGTTGAAGCTAAAGCGTGGATTTCCAGGTACGAAATGATGTTTGGTGCTACCCGATGGGATGATCAACTTAAGCGTAGGATAGTGGCTTGACATTTGAAGGGGGAGGTCGTAGAATGGTGGAAGTGTTTTCACCAAAAAATGGCTCAAACACTAACGGTACGAGAAACGTACTTCATCAATATGGTTAGAAAGTAAATGGGGCCGCACTCAAAAAAAGTTGAAAGTAAAAATGCGAGGAAAGTAAAATGGAGACAAGATTTTAGAGTGGTTCAGCCCTAAGCTAGGCCTATGTCTACTATGAAGGTAGTTTGCATTATCATGATGATTACAAAGCAAGTAAATTCTCTTTGTTCATACATTTTCTCATTCTCTCAACTCTCAACATATTCTCACTCTTACACACAAATCTCGCTTAAATTCATTGGAATTCAATGGAGGAATGGTGGAAGCTGTGTAGGAGAAGGACGGATGAGCAACGGAGAAGGAGGATGTTTTTGACCTTTTTTCACTTATAAGATCTTAATGGATGCTATGGACAAATGGATGAAGATCCTTTAGCTGGAGATGATGATGATGGCTGAGAATGTTTAAGGAATAGTGGAGGAATGAATTTAGCAGCACTTCATGGTTGCCAGGTCTCGATCCTCTTTATGGTGGAAGCCATGGCCTATTTATAGATGGGCTCCCCTTAAGAAATGAACTGAAATCCATATATGCAGGTAAGGAGTCATTCGTCTTATTAATTATGAAATTGCCACCGCCTAGCTGTAACCAATCTGTCAATAGCTGTATTCAACTGACATGTACGACCGACTTTATGGGAGCGAGCAGTTACAAAGGAGGGAGTGACTGCGTATGTTTGAATACATTGAATGGGTGCACAGTCAATGAGCGTATAGGCGGCTTGTTAAAGCTTCTTGGTTAGTATAAGAACGTCTGACCGGATCATCATATTAAGCCTTTCGTAATTGACTGGAATACACCATCCGGTTGGAGCATCTGTATCTGATGGTAGATAGGCGACGATCAAAACTTGTAGAGCAGACATATGTGCAAACGCTCCGGAATTAATATCTGTCGAATCGGTAGGTAGCATATGATTGTAGCATTAGTGACCGATTGAGGAATAAGCGAGCGACTGAGGTTGTAATCCATGAGTGGACATGGGATGCATGTGTGACTTCTTGCATCTTTTTGTTCCCTGCTACATACGATCGATCAGGATAGCATGGACGAATGACTACAAAATGGAACATGTGATCAGAACCAATTCTTCTCTTCATCTTGTACGACTAATTTCTTTGGTACAAGAATGAGCGACTTCCTTAATAAGGGAGATCTTTGCAGGATGAACGAGCCTTGCCGTCCTTGGGCGGTTCCATTCTAGAGTTGGCTTCGTGTGTGCGACCCCTTTGTATGACTATATTACGCTGTATGACCGATCCTGATTGTGTTAAGCGGACGAACCAACTTGTTCTGATGTATGCGACCTTCCTTGTCATGCTTAACCTTAAGTTGGCGCTTGGACTTTGTTCTGTGTGATCATTCCTTATTCTTCACAAACTGTTTGGGTGTACTAGATTGGAGTGGAATATCCACAACCGACACCAACGACACTTGACCCATAGACCAGCATATGTATATGGGATAAACATTTGCCCTCGAAGTTTGTAATTTTTAGTTTACAAAAAATTACAGGCTTTGAAATAACTGATCATAACATAGTTTGGTAGATTAAATCAGATTTACCAAGAAATGATCGCGTAGAACTCAGGATTGTTAAGGTAAAGATATCTAGGGTCATTCCTTCTCGTGAGCGAGAGGTCTAATTCACTCACATTATTTTCCTTTGAGCTGAAGTATCATTATGATCGATCAAATCATGGGGGTGAGGGCAAGCTAGCTGGTCCGTATGGGCCACTTATACTTGCACAATCGAGTGTTGAGCTAACGTTGCGAGAATGATTAGGATGTGTGTCTTTTAATCTTCTATGTTGTTTTCTTACTCCTCTATTTAATTCACTTTTATTACCCAGATAAAACGCATCAGTAACAGCTACTTCATTTTCTAAAACCCCCTAATTTCTACTTCAACTTCCTTTCGATTAGATTCTCTCAGTCAAAAAAACCCCGTACTCCTTCCTATCATCAATCTATGAAGCGCATGTTTCTCATTCTTGTTTAAGCTTGTACCTCTTCTAAATTGATATACATGTTTTAATAGGAAATAAGTTCTCTTTATGCTTTCTTGGACTGTTTTTCAAAACCTTTATTATCGTTAGATACGATTTTGTTGCTGTTGATCTTTCATGATGATAATAGCCAGAATTTTTGGACTGGATCTGGGTTATTTTGTGCATGCACTTGTCTGAGAACTTTTAGCTCCGATATTCCTTTTTCTTCTGGTTCTAAGCCTCGTACACATGATATGCTCACCAAAATGCTTATGATAATTTCACATCTTGCACAATTCCTATCCTTATGACCATGCGCCAATAATTTGTTCCCTATTATCTATTTCACATACATGATGTTTGACGAAATGCTTAAACCGTACGGCCTTGATATTGTCACTATGATCCACACTTCTGGTTTGACTCCTATGGTCGCCCAAGTGCATTTGACAGAGGGTTGTTCCCCTCCCTCCTTCTTATTTTTTTTTCTTTTTGAAAAATGGCTCTGTCTTGATCAAACATGAGCAACCGTTTTGAGTGAAGCATGCAAGAATAACATGGACTTGCTTTGCGCGACCGAGGTCAGAGGGATAGGTCATTTGCGATTCAGGTTTTGGTTACGTTAATTGTTTAATCTTGACTGACACTTTAACTCCCTGAATTTCGTAGCCATTGATTAGTTCGCTTATGCAGGATGGTTCGTCTTTGGAGCGTCGTCATTTGGAAAGGTTTTTCGACTGGGATGTTCAGATAGCTGATATTCAACCGACCGGTCAACCATCTGTGAACTCTCCTCTCAGTCCCTCTTATATGGAACTTCAAACAATCATTAATAAGCCATGTTATCCCTCTAGGCCATGCAGTCCCAAGCTTGCTAAATGACTCAAAGGCTGGAGTTTGCAAGGAGTATCTTCTAATGTGGACATATCTTTGTCTGATCATCAAACGTTTTCTTGTGTTATGATTGCCGCGAAGGGTCAGATGCTTGCCCATTTTGAGACTTCTATATATCCGTTTGGGAAGAAGATGGACCTGCTCAAAGATCATTTTGCAAAACAAATGAGCAGTTAGCACACTCTGGCCTGCGATCTCCAAAAGCTTCATAGGGATAATCTCGAGCGTATCTTCGCCCTAGAGGATGACAAGGTGAAATTGATCCAAGCTCTTAGATCCAGGGATACCTTCTTTTGCTTTGGGAGATGTAGAGTTGGCAGTTTCAAAGCGCAAAGAGCCCTTGGTTGATGAACCTCCATCCTGCTCTGCTCAGGTTAAGAGGAAGGTTGGCAGGCCCAGGAAGAACAAGAATTTGTAGCTTTTCTATCTTGCCTTTGGTCGTTTCTTTTGCAAACTGTGCTAATAGATCGGTTGTATAAGCAGGTGATGATCCTCGCATTTAACTTTATGTTGGTCTATGTTGCAACTTGTGCTTATTTTGGTGTTTTGGTGGACTTGTGAATGGTTTTTGACATCGTGATGCTTCTATGCTCTATTTGGTTAGTATGGGATGATGCTCTTGTTTGTTACACCATGATCTTTCATCCTGTTTGGTAGCACTTGCATTACAAGTTTCTTTGACGACCGTGTGTTTGTATCTCGTTTACGGTGTGTAACCTTCACGCTGCTGACTCGCATTTCGGTTTTATAACAGTTTGTTGTAGTTTTGTTAGATTGGAAGCGATCAGCTTCTCAGAATTTAGTTGACTGTTTTCTCTTTGGTGATCGTGTGTTGATTTGTACGTTCGCCAATCTGGTGATCCAAATCCTTCGGACTTTGTTCATCAATGCATACCCTCTAAAGAGGGTTATAAATATTATGATGTATCAAAATTTATTTTTTCCTTACTAACTCAGTGACCTGAGTCCTTCAGAGACTTAGTTTAAATGCATGTTTTTAGTTTCTGATGTATTTAACCATATTTCTCCCTAACTCAGTGACCCGAGTCCTTTGGAGACTTGGTTAAACACATATTCGTATATATATATATATATATATATATATATATATATATATATATATATATATATATATATATGTATGCATATTGTTGTTGTTTACTAGAATGTATTCAACCCCCTATCTCACTAACTCAGTGATCCAAGTCCTTCGGAGACTGGTTTTGAGTACATGCCCCCAGGGAAGGACTTGAATTTTAAGTTTCGATCCAATTTTGGTCCTGTTTGATTTGTTTATTTCGAGATCAAAAAAGACCTAAATTAGATACCCCCTTTCGGTTAGGATTTATGTTACTCCCTTTTGGCTAGGATTTCTGTTAACCCTTTTCGGCTAGGATTTCTGTTTGCGCTGGTCCTTCTAGCATGTTTGCCGGTCCTTCTGGCACTAGGATTGGTGCTTCCAACCTAGGATTGTCGGCCCTTCCGACTGCTGGTTCTTCCAGCTTTTTTGTCGGTCCTTCCGGCACTAGGACTGGTACTTCCAGCCTAGGTTTTGTGGTCTTTCCGACTTTATGCTTCATCCCGAGAGGTGGAACTAGTTCATCTTATCAGTATTTAGTTCGATTTGAAGAATTCATGTCCTACACCTAACAAGGTGCCTCTTTTGGGACTGGCAATCTTTTATCCATGGGACAAATTTGGTTGTTTCCACCTTTGCATTATTTTCGCAGTTTGGCACCAATTCTCTTGCTAGATTCTTACTACGGATTTGGTGTTTTTGCGATGAAAGATGTAGCTTTCTGATTTGTTACTCACTCATTGCTTGGTTTAAATGAAGCTCCGGCTCTCAATGTTTTTGAATTGTTCCTGCCGGGACATGCTTGGGAAGTCTCCAACTATGTTTGGATTTTGAGAGAGTTACCGTTCTTGTTTGCCTACATAAAGAAGTCAGCTTTTAGCTGAAGTTTGCAAATATATGATTCATGTAAGCTAAGGTAGTTTCTCACTCTTTTTTTATGTACATAGCTCAAATGCGAAGTATATTGCAAATATTCATAGCATTTACAATAGATTTGAACAATGCATTATAGAAAGTAACGGCAGATGCGCTCGCTATCCCAAGCTCGAGGAATCTGGACTCTATCTGTGGTGGTCAATTTGAAAGTACTGTCCCGAAGTTTTCTGGTTTATAATAGGGCCCTTCCCAATTTGGTCCAAAAACCCTGGTTCCGGTCATTACTTTCTTCAGCATAAGGTCTCCGATCTAGAAAGTCATGTGTTTGAGTCACTACAACAAAATATGTTATTTATAACGCTATTTGATAACACGTTAGTCTGAACTGTTATCACTTATACGAATCCCTTCTAAAATTTAGTCAGGTCTCTCTTAACTTCACGTGTAACGCTCATCTCACCAAAATTTTCACGCTCTCCCTCCAACTTTCCTAACTATTGTCTCTCTCCCTCCAAAATCATTTCATCTCCCTCCAAAACTATTTCGCCTCACAAAAACTAGGCCGTTTCTCTCTGATCTCCTCACCCAATCGAAGAAAGCAAAATCTTCTATATCCAATCTCCTCAATCGATCTGTTAAAGCTAGGGCGGGTTCTAAAGGAGACTGCTAAGGAACGCAGACGCCGGAGAAGGACGACAAACACCGGAGCAAACGATGGTTCTGCTAAGGAGCGCAGGGGGAGGCCTCCAAAGGAGACTGCTTGAGGTTTGGTTTCTTGATTTGTATGGATTCATCTAGGGTTTCTGATTTAGATGATTAGATGCTTTTGTTTCAGTTACAGTATTTTGGTTATTTTAGTATGGTTCATCATTGTTGGCAATTTAGTTGGAATCATGTAGATGTTTTCACATGCATTTGCATTAGATTTGAGTGAACATTTGACATATGAGGATGTAATTGATGGTTGACATTTATCTCATGTAGAAACTACCAATTTATGATCTGTAATAGATAAAAATACCACTTTAGATAGGTAGTTAAGTATTTGCTGCTAGCAACATCCTTAGGCTTAAACTTTCTTAATAAGGCTTGTATTTTTTAGTTTTTTTATCATAGATTAGTGCTAAAATTGATTTTGTATATGATTACGGTTTTTTGTTAGACTGCACTGATGCAAGCCTGTCGTCAAGGTGATCGGGAGGCCATACTAACTCTCATGATCTTTAATGTTATCATTAGTTTTTTTATAAAAAAAATTCCGTTGTAACAAATAATTGATTAATTCAGCTTTATGATGCTTACTAATTCATTCATTTTTATCTTTTTTGGATACTGAATGTGACAAAATTATGGTACCTTGGTAGAAGAACAATAGCAGGTCGGCACTGCAGAAGTTTTAGATTATTGCTTGCTGATTTTATTACAAGATACTTTAAACATGAATAACACGAAAGGCTCTACATCCCTTTTGGTGTTTAAGAACTGCTGCATGTGAGTTCAGTCAGATATGTAAATGGTTTCATAATTTCAATTTTCAAGTGTTTTATTATATGGTTTTCATTCATTCATTTATTTATAATGGTAGTGCACTTTGAAGGTTTTTGAATGAAGCAACGGATAGAGGTTTAACAACTTTGCATTAGGCAGCATTATATGGTCACACCGATTGTTTGCATCTTTTGCTCGATCTCCAGGCAAATGTTTCAGCAATGACTTATAATTATGGTTCATTCATAGCTGGAATGATTGGTTAGTTTCTGCTTATCTTATTATCTATACTTTCACCAGCAATAGACTTTGAATCATTTAACGAAATCACTGAATCCAACTGCCATTTTCTTATCAAAATGATTTATTTGAATGAATTAATTCTTGTGTAGTAGTGATGATCAAATTCTTATTTAGCACCTTTAATTATTACTACTGATTTTCATGAATTTAATAGACCGTGCTCAACTGATAAAGCTATAGCAAAATAAAATAAATGAACAAATAAAGCAATAGCAAAATAAATTGGAAAATCATATTTACTTTTCTATTGTTTTATTAGTTGATTGTGAAAAACATATTTATTGTAAAAAACATATTTATCAAGGCTTAATTATGAAAAGTGGATGGTACCAGCTGATGTTGCAAATCACTGGGGACAACGCTATCTTGTGCCTTTACCATCGCTGCATTCTGACCTCATGATTCAAGCATTTGGAAATGTCAAGCGAATTTATTAAAAATTTGAATAAAAACAGGTTAATGGACAAATAAAGCAATAGCAAGTCACTACAGGAAGTTAAAAATATATGAATGATACATGATATTAGAACTATATTATTATTATTAGCAATCCTTGGGTAATTTGATTAAGAAACTGAAGTTCATGAGTGAAATTAAACCTTTATCAAATTAAACTCTAATTCATTCATTATTCGTCAAAAGGACATAATTTAATGTCTAGGAGTAGGATGCATTAATTTTTCAAGATATTGAAATTAGTATTTGATTCTAAGCATCTTTTTCCATGCCGAGGTTTATAGTATCCTAATATTTCGACTCAAAACTGAAACATGGATTAGGAAGTTGCCATCCAGTAACACATAAATGAATATTTTGCAATTACATAGAGCGCAATTATCAACATAAAGTAACTGGGTTTCCTGTTCAAGCCCCATATATATTCAAATAAAAAATTGTCAAGAGGTGATTAATTAGTACAGTGCCAAGATCTCTTATAGAATATATACGTAAACGTGTTAAGATTTTAACATATATATTATGGTAGTGTTTATAGAGAACAGTCTCAATACACATTCACATAATAAGTTTTCTATGTGACTAATGAGTAGTTTATTATTTCACTGGTGCCATATAATTTTATATATAGTAGAATGTAAGTAATAATTTACTTGCATAATCGCAAGTTATGTTCAATAATTCGATTTGGCATTAAAAACACCTCTTCCTTCTCTGATCCTTGTTGTCTCAAACCTTTCTGTGCTGCTTCTTTTTTCTATATGACATATAACAAAATAAAATGTGAAATTGAGTACGTACTCAATGAAATGCTAGTAAGTTGCAAATATATATTGGTTGTTCAATGAATAGTAAGCACAGTTGTGGTAAATAACACCGACAGCAGATTAAAATGCCTTTGGATACACCGGATGGGAGTTGATGTGTCTTCTCTACAGTTAATTGTAGAAAAATTAATCACTAAAAACAGAATTACTTAATAAAATAACTTGCATTTGCATTACTAGCCTATTAGCTTTATCGTTCTACTCCAGAATAACATGTCAAATATTTCTTTTTACTAGAATAATCAGCTTAAATGATTTTGACACCCATTTTACTTGCATAATCCAACGGCATGTTCACTTTGAGTAAATATTGAAGCTTATCCTTATATGTTCATTATTCCACACCACTATCGCCATAGTCACCATGATGTAGCAAAAGTGCATCATCTGAAATTCTCAAGTGTGTGCTTATTTCACTGCACTTGATGAACAAGATTATTATTATGCATTCAAGTGCTGGATATTCTTTAGATTTTGAACCATTTTCCTATAAAAAAAACATTTGTATTGCTTTTCTGTGTCTGCCAACTTACAAATTTAATATGTTAGAAAATTCCTCACTAAGTCATCTTAAAGCACCCCTATAAATGTATGGTTATTGTGTAGGTAAAATCAAGTTAAACACTGTGCATGCATGCATACATACATAGATTTCTGTGCAATAACACAAAATTTGATTTTCCAATCAAAATTTATTAATATTGACAGAAAAGTTTCACCACTTCATCAATACATTGCAGTTCATCCATCAAGCTATGATGATTTTCCACCATCTATTATTTCACTTCCTTTCCCCATTTTTCTGTTTTGAAATCATTCTCTATGTGATATTCCTGTTTGGTCATCTTTGCTTCTTTTGGATATGGCGGGTTGTTAGGGGAGAGAACATTGAGTCTGAAAATAGAAGGATAAGATATGGTACTGGGACCATAAGTTGATCTGAACACATGGACTTGGTAATGCTCCTGTCTGATCGCATATTTTTTATGATTAATAAATAGTCATGCAGTGCACATGTTTTTTTTTCCACTAAGCAATTGATAATTACATGTAGTGGTCCTCATTGGCATTTGTGTACGTACTTGTATAATCATATAGTAGTGGGTAAATAAATGCTTGGTTAACTGATTTTGTGGGTTAATGGAGTTCTGTTAAAGTCGATTGAGTCGGTTAACTCGCTTAACTTGGTTAAATGCCCAACTCTATAACTTGAACAACCCTTCACACGCACATAGTTATATACTCGTGTACTTTACAGCTAAAATAGTCGGAAAAATCAGGCCCTAAAATGGGTGTCATTAGCCAATCTATGAGGGATGCAATAAAAGTTTAACAGATGATGATCTTTATCGGAAAGACAAAATTGGTGCTCTTATAAGTACAGTTTCTGCAAATATTATTTTACTTTACAACTTCTATTTTCCAGTTCTTATTGATTAGGAAGCCTCCACGCTCATGTTTTGTTGTTGCAGTGTTTTGTATGAACTATGCACGTATATAATTATATGTTTATCGTTTCATTGACTCAAGTTGGAATTTATCCTCTCGTTTAAGTTTATTTTATCCTTGAGAAAATAGAATGTCAATTTGTATACTCATTAAAAGTCTATTTAGACTCGTCATTCTTTGTATCTTGTACAAAAGATATGTGAATTATAAAAATTAACGCGAACCTTGTGTATGTTTCTTCATGCTATGTCAACGGTTTCAAGCTACAATATCTAGGTAGTATGAAATTTGGTCTGTTAATGATTGTTATCGTGGGTAACGAAAAAATTCATGATAATTTACCATTATCTAAGCAACGATATGTGAACATAAATTTCATGATAGCACATTACTGCCAACTGTTATTGTAGCTGTCGACTCAATATCCACAGTATGATATTGAGAATTGTGAGGATTAAAATTTTTGACTGTCCATGAATCTTATTCAGCAATTTTATGTGATGGTCTCACGCCATGTCTTAACAATAATTGTCATGAATATGTGTTTACTAAAACAGCCACTACCGCACGTCTCCATCCACTCGAGGTTTTCAGTTTCGAGTAGAGCCAGAAGAAAGGGAGACAATGGGTGCTCTCAAGCTTCAGAAGAGACTCGCCGCAAGTGTTCGCAAGTGTGGAAAGGGGAAAGTCTGGCTTGATTCAAATGAGACCAGCGAAATAGGCTTGGCTAATTCTCGCCAAAATATAAGGAAGTTGGTAAAAGATGGTTTCATCATTAAAAAGCCATAGATTATCCACTTAGGATTTCGTGCAAGGAGGAGGATGGAGGCAAAGAGAAAAGAGTACCATGCCGGATATGGTAAGCGAAAGGGTACAAGGGAGGCTAGACTTCCATCCAAGATTCTTTGGATGTGGCATATGCGAGTTTTAAGGCGCGTGTTGAAGAAGTATAGTGAATCAAAGAAGATTGACAAGCACATGTACCATGACATGTACATGAAAGTAAAAGGTAACGTCTTCAAGAATACGAGAGTGCTTATGGAAAGCATTCACAAATCTAAATCTTAGAAGGCACGAGAGAAGACTTTGGCTAATCGGTTTGAAGCTAAGTGTGCCAAGAGCAAGGCAAGCCGGGAAAGAAAGCATGCTAGAAGGGAGGAACACTTTGCACAGGGACCAGTTGAGAAGGTAGCAGCACCTGCACAGGAGCAGCAGCAAAACTAGCAGAAGCACCTGCAAAGAAGACAAAGAAGTAAGGAGATCTCCTTTTCTGTTGAACCACTAGTCAAAATTTTCAGTTTTCGAATTTATGTATGAATTATTATTATTATTTAAAGAAAAGAAATATTTGTACTCTTTATTGATATTATCATCTCCTTTGCTTGTTTTTGGATGCTTGAGTTATATAAAACTAGATATATAATTCTTATTTGTTTAAAAAAAATGTCTTAACAATAATTAAATATTTTATTTTAGGATTTACCACTCCTTTGTTAGACAGAAAGTATAGCTCTAGTTAATCCTGGATAGACTGCACAAAATAAGTGATGCTCTTATGGTTTCGCTTTAGATTATTTATTAATTCTGATATGCATTGTTGTACCTAATTACAGAAAAGATACTTACGGCATGCTTTGGGAGTTAGTTGATCCTGATCAGATATAAGTTAAGGTACATTTGGATTACTCAAGTTTAAATAATTCGACAAAATTGAAATAATGAGATTTACGTTGGTGTATGCAAAATTATCATGTGATCCAATGGATTTTGGAGCTATGCGAAAAATTAGAGCTATAGAACTTGGAAGAATTTGAGCTTTATAACTGTATATTTTGTGTAATCTATTAAGCCTTAATATTTCTATTTTTATTTTATGGCTTTGATGTTATTCTCGCTGAGTTTAGTCCAGAACTTCACTAAGAGTTTGCTTACGTTGATATATATTTTGTAGTGGATGTATTCGCAGTGGTAGTAAATTTAGATGGATAAAGCTTTAGGATCCGGCTGATATAGAGAGATTAAGATATCCATGAACTCTTACCAGGTTTTGTTTCTTTCTAATGGATGCGTTGAAAGAGAGAGGTGCTAAACTGAAACCATTGATTTGTGCTTGTTTATCGAAGGAAACAGATAAAGTTTTCATTGTTGGAGTATCATCATGGTCAGATTTGGTGTTAGAATAAGGTTCTACTCAGAATTTAAAGTTATTCCTACCTTCCCTTTTTGTTTTGCTTGGTACTTGTTTCTATGTAGTTTGACTATAGCAGCATGAGCCAGCAACTGATCTTTATCACCAGAATTTGATTTTAATTAGCCTGAACGGATTTCCAATAATCGGAACTACTTTGAATTTAGTCTCGAACAACACTACATTGTTCCTAATTTTGTCTTCTCGTTATTCGTAATAACTCATGATTATGATTTCACTTTGTTTCGCTCTTATTTTTGTTATTATCACAAATTTACCACATTCTGATGATCAAATTTCTATTACTTTCAAACGTATATTGACCATGTTAAACTTAACAAGATTGTAAATCATAATCAGACATGTATATTTGGTACTCTTCTAAAATTTTATTTGTCTGAAAAGATAAATTACATTGAAAATATGATGTCAAATTGTTTTTGTCTCACTGCGTACCAACATTATCCACTATTTACACTTCCACTAACAATATGATTGTCCTATCATTATTTAACATTTATCTATTCCCACTTAATCTTTACTCTAATGTTATAGTTAGTTTTTCCGTCAACTCTCATTAACTGCAAGAATTCTCTGTTAGTTTTTAATCTGTACACTGACAGTTTTGGGCACTTGCACTAGATTAATAGTGGATTAATGTTATGTTCTTGATTATTAAATGGTTAATTGTATGTTGGTTGCTATTCAAATTGTTAGTATCCTTAAGTCTCCATTTATTAGTGCAAGTTTCTAAATTATAGTCTTTAAAGTTGTCGCAGTCACGTGCATATTGAACTGGGATCTATAATGCACTGATGCCATTTTGTTTAATGCAGCTACTTCTCCATCCTGAATCTAATGAATCGGCTCCTATCTCAGGTAACTTATATTATCCAACATAATTTGAAAATCGTTTGCCTCAAAACACTTGGGGTGGTCCTTGTGTTCATCTATCCATTAAGTTAATAATACGATGGCAGTCTTAACTGACAGTTGATTGAGCACATCAGATAGGACAGACTCGTCCATTAAGATGAAGTATTACTAACAGAATATGTCGGCCACACTACTGGTTCTACATATATACGATATTACACTGTATTGAGCTAGGGTTTTACCCATCCGCACTTTATCTATTATTTACAACTTTGGGCTTGTACCAAATGGGCTTTTGACTATTGTGCATAGCCTATATAAACTGCAACTTTCCTACACATTATATATTCATTGTTACATTTCCTGAATAAAGTAATTCTCTTGTTTCTGTTAATCCTGTATCATCATCTGTTCGTTGCCAATGGGTGACGAAACTTAAGCAGCATCAGACAATGGTCTAAATGCCTCCCTTGATAATACATCCGCTAACCAACTTGTTAAATTTGATACTAAATTTGATATTAGTTTGGCAAGGAAGAGCTAGTTGGGCCAAGGGGGAAGAAAGGACCTCCAGTTTTATTTTTTCAGCATGCTTGGACACATGTAAGAATTGCATTTATTTTATTAAAGTAAAGAAAGTAATTTACTGCTTCTTTAATTAACTTTTCCTTTGGATTAATCTAGTTGCTCCGTGCCTCCGCTGTTAGTTTGTAACTCTGTTTATTTTTGTGGTAACAAATATTTGAATGGAAGTAGTTAGGTGCTTTGTCCCATAGCTAACCAATTCATTATATATTTTTTATGATCTCAGTCGCCTGCATGTGTAGAGCACTAGTCAACGTATCAATTTGTTTATACAATCCTACTGTCCGTTTATCAATTGGATTAAAAATCAGATGGTTGCAAGTTAAGTTCATCTTTTTCTTAGCATGCCGACGCTACTCAGGTCTTTGCTTAGCATGGAGGTCATTCTTTCCAATGTTTTTCCATTTCATTTAATGTTTTTTTTTAATTTTTGCAGACATGCTTATTTGGAAGTAAGGTCCTTTGTCGCAAGTAGATCAGATCTTTTTGGAACTGGGTGATTGCATAGTATCCATGGACTATTTGATGGAAAAAGACAGGCTTTGAGCAGTTGAAGTTCTTACTGATGCATTTGGTACTTGTAGACTTTAAATATGGACTATGTTGCCTTTTGTGTTCTCAAATTTACGTTAATATGGAATTGAAACATATGTATTGAATTTGATAATTCATGGATTGAAATTATTTTTAGTTAGTTGATACTTTATTTTCTTATCATGAATATGCATTATATTTGTTAATTATTATATATTTTTTTGTTCATACATTGCTTTTTAAATTGTTATGAAGATTCATTTTGTAACACCCCACTCCCGCTATGATCACTCACTAAGGGAATGCCATAGCATCGGTAGAGTATTTTAGTGAATCTAGAACAGAAAAATTACAACAAGACAGATATAAATAGTACTTGAAATTTAAAACATCATCTCATAACAGCGGAAGTAAAACATGTCTGGTTACATCATAAAACCACAATAAAAGTCAAGTACAATATCCATCAAAATAAAGAAGTACATAATCCCACTCTCATACAATAGCCATGACAAAAGAAAAGATAACTAGGTAACTGGAGCTTTACATCTATCCAAGCTCCTAAAGACTGGAACAACAATCCGATCAAGCTCCACTACTGCTAGGATCCACCGTAGGACCTGAGGGTTGGGAAAAAAAGATAAAAACAACGGGGTCAGACATAAGTCTGAGCGAGTCCTATAACTTTAACAATACAATCATTAAAGTAACCAGAGAAGACATAAGCTTGATATACGGTGTCGTCTGGGGATGAATGGCTACACTAAACAGCTTGGTAGACTTAGGATAAACTAAGAAACGTAAAGACGCATCTACCCTTCCAAAGGTAAATTACTAAACTGCACCACACCAGTCATTCCTAACTTAAAGGTTGATCCCACCCATGGACTTATAAAATTAACTTAATAGTTCTCGCGTACCCCTAGGTGACTAAGTAGACGCCACGGGGCCCTACAATCCACTAGGTGTACACACTACTCCCCATTCGATCGGCTCCCTAATGTAGATACCCGTGCTGGCCCCACCGTGGGGTGTAGCATTCCCCAACGTGGCAACCTGATAAAACTAACGGTGCACGGCTTATATCTACACGATGCAACAACGTCTTATTTACCAGCCCGGGTCCACACACGCATATGAAACCCGTTGGTCCTGCGTTGCCACCGCTAACCCATTTTGGCCTCTTATAGTCAAGCCCAGTATGCGTGTCCCGTCCTCGACATGGGTCGAGCCCACTAAGATACGTATGGATTACTGGTTGAAATGGGCCCCCAGCACAAGACATCCCCCTAAGCTTGGCCCACACACTAGTGTTTCCCACTTAACCCTTTAATCATGTTTAATTACATGTTTCATCTTGGTTAAGTATTTAATCATATTTTCCATTGGCAACCACTAGCAATTTCCACATACCACCCAAGGTACCCACTTAACCCCCATGCCCCACTACATGCTTATCTGGTTAAGTGTTTCTTAATTGATTAACACCGTAACCGTGTAAAGGACCCCTCACATCGGACCGTCATTTGTAGATGCCTGGTTAAGCCGGTAAACTCCGGGCAGTCTTACACTACAAACGGGTCCAACTTCGTGTCATTTACCCTTGTTACGTATTTAATTTATGATTAAGACCCCTCACATTGGACCGTCATTTGTAGATGCCTGGTTAAGCCGGTAAACTCCGGGCAGTCTTACACTACAAACGGGTCCAACCTCGTGTCTTAATCGATTAATTACTCCTAATTAATCATCCCCATAATTTGTGTTAATTATCATGTTTATTTTAGGAATATGGGTACACCTAACTTAATAGGCAAATTCCCAACTCCAAAGTGTGGGTACACCTATCTTAATAGGCAAATTCCCAACACATAGTATGGGTACACCTAACTTAATAGGCAAATTCCCATACTATGTTCATTTATTTTATGTTATGCATAATTATATTAATTTCACACAATCTTATTAACATATGCATTTAATTAACCCCATCGTTCCCACGTAATTTCGTTCTCATGACATAACACATATAAAAGGTGTCAACTTGCATATGTATGAACATGTTTCAAAGGTGCCATCTTGCATATTAACAAACACATAACTTGCATATGAACTTGCATAACATGTCACATAACTTGCATATAATCTTGTATAACATGTCACATAACTTGCATATTAACTTGCATAACATGTCACATAACTTGCATAACATGTCACATAACTTGCATATAATCTTGTATAACATGTCACATAACTTGCATATAATCTTGTATAACATGTCACATAAACTTACATATTAACAAATACATGACTTGCATATAATATGTCACATAACTTGCATATGAACTTGCATAACATGTTACATACTTGCATATGAACTCATAAACTTGCATATGAACTTATAAACTTGCATATGAACTTGCATAACATGTTACATACTTGCATATGAACTCATAAACTTGCATATGAAGAAACATACAACTTGCATAATTATCATACATGTAACTTGCATATTATCATACATGTAACTTGCATATTAACATATGATCACAAAGCACAAAACTTGCATAATGCATGTCATAAAAAGAGACAAACTTGCATGTCATAATGTATGCATAAAATCAAATACTTAGCATGCATAAAATCAAATACTTAGCATGCATAAAATCAAATACTTAGCATGCATAAAATCAAATACTTAGCATGCATAAAATCAAATACTTAGCATGCATGAAACCCATCACTTAACTTGCATAAACCCACATACTTAGCTTGCATAAACATAGGGTTAACACTAAACATAGATTAGCAAACTAACATCATATCATATGACATAAAACCCACAAATCCGCATACAAAACCGCTTGATCTCATCATATCTCATCTACTTAATTTAGCAATTGATCATTAAAGTGATAGAAACTCACAACTAGCAAATTTGCACTCCAAATGAAGAAGATTAAGATGCTTAGAATGGATTAGAGGTTGATTAGAGAGTGATTAGCTTGCAACCCTCTTCATAAATTAGTGGAGGCTCCTTCTAAGATTAAATTTGGCGGCATGAAGCCCTCAATTCTATTTTTAGTATGGATTAGGGTAGGTTTAGGGTGTATTTATAGATTAGGTGAGTGTTTTAGGCCCTTAGATTAACCCTAAATTAGATTGGGACCCTTAGATTTCGGAACTCTCCAGAAACGAGCCCTAAGACCAGGCCCAAACCCCAAACTGGTGCACCCAACCACAGAACTCTCTAGAAACTGTGCAGGTTTTCTGTCCCGACATGGGCGCACTTCCCAAGTGCGCCAGTGCATTTTTGTACTGGCGCACTTCACAAGTGCACCAGTGCATTTCTGGCCTATTTCGGGTTTTTCTGCCTAACTTCGTTCGTCCATATCTCTTTCATACGGTACCCGTTTTACGCAAACTCGGACTCTATTTCGCGTATTTTTCCGAGACGAACGCAATGACGCAGCCCGTTTCCCCTGATTCTCATATCTGAGATTAATTATACTTTAATTACTAACCATTAGTGTTAATTGAAATTCGGGGTGTTACATTCTCCCCTACTTAAAGGATTTCGTCCTCGAAATCTCTAAGTCAAGAAGAACGTATCCTACCAACCAAACAACCATCTACTAAACCATCAACCACAAGCAACCATTATCCTTAGAAACTTCTAATGATGTGTGAACATATGCAGAAAGTGTGTGTATATGTCCGTATACTAATGCAAAATCAGGCGGTCTACTGATTCAGTCGACCTCCTTAATGCAAACCATGATAGTGCCATGCATCCAATATGTATGCGAAACCCTATTGACACATACAATTTCTATATGCGTGCACAACCATACACAAAAATGCATCATCTACATGATAACACAGCCATGATACATCCATCAATCTAACTACCACATCCATTTATGCGATATGCAACATGAAGTGACTGAGCCGATCTAGTGCCTAATGTGAGTGTATATGCATCCACGAGCAACCACTAGCAAACAATTGCATCCACATGCATCCATCAACCATAACATGTTTCAAACACATGTTTCAACCATAGGCTTTACCCTATCTAAAGGTCATAGGTACTAGCGAGATGATATACTAAAGATAAGATAAGTACTAGACAAGCGATAAAGGAGAAGTTAAAAGACATACTCTCAAAAAGAAATGGGTACAAAGAATGCATCTTCGCTTCCGTCTCCCAAGTAGCATTGCTTTCGTCATCTCCCCATTGCACTTTAACTAGCTGAACTTCTCTGTTCCTCAACTTCCTAGTTTCTGACCCAAGGATGCGAGTAGGAGCTCGTCGAATCGTCGCATCACGCTCTACCTCTACATCTCTAAGCAAGCTCGGCTCTACCACCTCTGCGGTCTCATGTAAGCACTTCCTCAAATGTGATACATGGAATACATCATGAACACCACTAAGTCTGTCGGGCAACTCCACCCTATATGACATCCGTCCAATCCTTTCCTTAATAGGAAACGGCTCAACAAACCTCGGTGCTAACTTCCCAACGGACCCAAAGCGAACAACATTTCTCAACGGAGATACTTTGACAAAAACCATGTCCCCAACCTCAAACTCAAGATCCGTCCTTCTCCGATCCGCATAAGATTTCTGTCTATCTTGCGCTGCCTTCATCCTTCTTCGAATCAAATCAATCTTCTCTGAAGTCTCTCTAACCATATCTGGCCCAAGCAAGATCTTATCCGTAGATTCCCACCAACATGTAGGAGATCGACAAGGCCTTCCATAAAGAGCTTCGAAAGGTGCCATGCCAATACTAGACTGAAAGCTGTTATTGTATGCGAACTCCACCAAAGGAAGATGTTCTTCCCATGTACCTCCAAAATCCAAGATACAAAGCCTCAAAAGATCTTCTAAGATACGGTTCACCCTCTCGGTCTGACCGTCCGTCTGAGGATGATATGCGGTGCTCAAACACAACTGAGTCCCTACCGCCTCTTGCAAACTTCTCCAAAACTCACTAGTGAAGATAGGATCTCGATCACTCACAATGCTGGATGGTACGCCATGCAATCTAACAATCTCTCTAACATGGACTGAAGCAAGCCATGGAGCGGTCCTCTTACTCTTCACGGGTATAAAATGGGCACTCTTGGTAAGTCTGTCTACCACAACCCAAATTCCCGTATTGCCCTTCCTCGATCTCGGTAACCCATCGATGAAATCCATCGAGACACTATCCCACTTCCATTGCGGAACTTCCAATGGGTGTAGCAACCCACCGGGTTTCCTTTGCTCCGCTTTAACTTGTTGGCACACTAAGCATCTAGCCACATACTCGGCCACATCTTTCTTCATACCGGCCCAGAAGAAAACTCTCTTCATGTCTTGGTACATTTTGTCTCCACCGGGATGAATAGTCATCCTTGAACGATGTGCATCATCCAAAATAGCCTTCTTCAAACCCTCATCTTGCGGTACACAAAGTCTACCGTCTCTATGCAACCATCCCCTATCATCTATGGTGTATCTACCCAAATGGCTGGACGACTCCCCCCTTATAAGCTTCTCTACCAACTCAACCAACCGTGGGTCGTCTCGCTGAGCCTCGCCAATCCGTCCCAAAAGAGTAGGTCTAACCTCCAAGGATGCCAACAAACCAGGTACAAAGTCAACAGAAAGTCTGAAGTCGAACAAAGAAAGAAACTCCAAGCTTCGCCGTTCCACGAACAATAGACTCAAAGGTAGCCTTTTTCTACTCAAGGCGTCCACCACCACGTTACCCTTGCCAGGGGTATACGCTATCTCGAAATCATAGGATGCTAAGAACTCCATCCACCTTTGCTGTCTTAAGTTTAAATCCTTCTGAGAGAATAAGTACTTCAATGATTTATGGTCAGTGAACAACTCGAATCTCTCACCAAGAAGATAATGGCGCCAAGACTTAAGTGCGAAAACAATCGCGGCCAACTCTAGATCATGGGTAGGGTAATTCTTCTCATGCACTCTCAATTGCCTCCCTCCATAGGCTATTACCCTTCCCTCATGCATCAAGACTGCGCCTAATCCTGTCCCACAAGCATCGGTATAAACAACAAACGGCTTACTCCCATCTGGAAGCACTAAAACTGGAGCGGTGGTCAAAGCTCTCTTTAATCGTCGGAAAGCATCATCACAATCTACGTCCCATGAGAAAACCAGATTCTTCTTCGTCAAGCGGGTTAATGGGGCTGATATCTTCGCGAAGTCTTTGATGAACTTCCTATAATATCCTGCCAACCCCAAGAAACTTCTTACTTCGGTAGCATTTCTAGGAACTTTCCAATCCTGGATAGATACTATCTTTGCGGGATCCACAGCTATCCCTTCCTTAGAGACCACATGCCCTAAGAATCGCACTTCTCTTCTCCAAAAATGACATTTAGAGAATTTAGCTTTAAGACTATGTGCTCGAAGAGTCTCCAACACTTCTCTGAGATGTAAGGCATGCTCTTCTTCACTCTTGGAAAAGACCAAGATGTCATCCACAAAGACTACTACAAACTTATTCAGATACTCTCTGAACACTCTACTCATCAGATCAACAAAGTATGCAGGGGCGTTTGTCAACCCAAATGGCATCACAAGCCACTCATAAAAACCATCCAGAGTCCGGAAAGCAGTCTTCTCTATACTGTCCTCTGCCACTCTCAACTGATGAAACCCTGTAGCTAAGTCCATCTGCGAAAACACTGAGGCGCCAACCAACTGATCAAAGAGATCATCTATCCTCGGTAATGGGTGTCTATTCTTCTTCGTGAGCTTATTAAGTTCTCTATAATCCACACAAAGTCTGAGGGACCCATCCGCCTTCGTGGCAAACACTACTGGAGCTCCCCACTCCGATATACTTCGCCTTATGAACCCCTTCTCAAGCAGCTCCCCTACTTGCTTATGAAGTTCTCTTCTCTCACGAGGAGCCATGTGGCGCACTGGCAAAGACACTGGTTTGGCATTATCCACCAAATAAATTCGGAAATCTATCTCCCGCTTCGGAGGCAAACCCTTCACTTCTTCAAACACATCTGGATATTCCCGGACCACTCTGACAGAACGCAAACTCTTGACCGAAGCATCGAGCGATTCAAGATAACTTAGCAAAACAGATTACATGGGATTACAAGAGATCTCGAGAGTATTACCCAAGCGGGTCATAAGCCTGACAACTCTCCTTTCACAATCAAGAACGGCACCATTACTGGATAACCAGTCCATGCCCAAAATCAACCCATAGCCCGTGAAGCCCAATACAAAAGCATCACATCCAAACTCAACGCTAAGTATAGAAATCTTCAAACCCAAACATATCATAGACAGATATATGGAGCCCCCAATTGGGTTTGAAACAACCAAGGGATCATCAACTAGACTGGTGTCTAAGTGCAGTGACTCAACTAACGATGATGAGATAAAAGAATGCGACGCGCCAGAGTCAAACAAAGTACGAACTGGATGATCAAACAGAAAAACCAGACTTTCAACGGAAATAGTTCTACCTCTCTGCTGAATCGGTGGAACTGAGAGAGCCTGAACTTGCCCCCCTGCCTGAGCTGGTGCCATAAGAGCTTGCACCTGACCTCCTGAGGTAGACCTCGTCTTCTGCCCCTTCTTTGGGCAGTCCTTGTCAAGATGTCCTGCTTCATCACAATGAAAGCAACCGGTCTTCTTCTTTTTGCGACAATCCTTGCTGAGGTGGCCTGGGGTCCCACAATTGAAGCACTTCTTCTTCTTCTTCTTCCCCTTGTCACCATTGCCTTTTCTACCCTTGCCTTGTTGTTGTTGTTGTTGCGGTTTCTTCTGATCCCCCTTCTTCTCTGGTGCCTTAGAACTCTTATCATCCTCATGCATAAGTGCCATGTAAACAAGCTTCTCAAAGGTGGCCCCCATAGGAATGTGAGTCATAGCTATTCCTTGCAATGGTTCGTTCAAGCCTCTAACAAACCTCAAAGCCTTCTTCTCCGGTGTATTCACCAACTCTATGCCAAACCTTGCTAATTGATTGAATTTGTTGACATATTCTTTCACCGTGAGACTCCCTTGCTTCAAATTCAAGAACTTCTCCATAAACAGATTCTCTTCCGCCCTTGAGAGAAACTTAGCCCCAAACCTTTGCTTGAAATCTGCCCAAGAGTCAACAGGGCGTTCTCCATTAGTGACCTCCCACCAGAATGAGGCCTCTCCCTTCATTAACCAAGCCGCCAACTTGACTTTCTTTCCCTCTTCCACTTCAAAGATATCTAGCAACTCTTCCACTTCCTTAAGCCAATCTCTAGCCTCTACGAAAGTCTCTGAACCTAGAAAAGGTTTTCCTCCTATAGCCTTGAACTCCTTGCAAATCTTAGCAAAATTATCCACTCTAGGCTGAGGAGGAGGAGCGGTTGCCGCTGGTGTAGTAGCATTGGCTGGACCCGCAGCCGCGGCCCTAGCCTCTTGTAACCTCCTATACCATAGTGGTATAACTAAGCCCTCCGGGATGTTAAGATCTTCAGCCATGCTGAAACGAAAGAGGAAAGATTCAAAAAGGAGATTCCGAAAGATAAAGATATGGCTATTGGGGATTATGCTTTTCTTTCAAAAACTTTCCTCTTAAAAGACATGCTTTTGAAAATACTCCTTTCAAAAATATTCTTAGAAAATAGTTTTTCTAAAAAATGTATTTTTCTCAAAAATTTATCTGTTCCGGTAACCTTAAGCTCTGATACCACGTGTAACACCCCACTCCCGCTATGATCACTCACTAAGGGAATGCCATAGCATCGGTGGAGTATTTTAGTGAATCTAGAACAGAAAAATTACAACAAGACAGATATAAATAGTACTTGAAATTTAAAACATCATCTCATAACAGCGGAAGTAAAACATGTCTGGTTACATCATAAAACCACAATAAAAGTCAAGTACAATATCCATCAAAATAAAGAAGTA
The DNA here is from genome assembly GCA_030737875.1 of Allium sativum. NCBI lineage: Eukaryota > Viridiplantae > Streptophyta > Magnoliopsida > Asparagales > Amaryllidaceae > Allium > Allium sativum. The sequence goes on along the minus strand of CM060926.1, from coordinate 403,222,455 downwards.
CATAATCCCACTCTCATACAATAGCCATGACAAAAGAAAAGATAACTGGGTAACTGGAGCTTTACATCTATCCAAGCTCCTAAAGACTGGAACAACAATCCGATCAAGCTCCACTACTGCTAGGATCCACCGTAGGACCTGAGGGTTGGGAAAAAAAGATAAAAACAACGGGGTCAGACATAAGTCTGAGCGAGTCCTATAACTTTAACAATACAATCATTAAAGTAACCAGAGAAGACATAAGCTTGATATACGGTGTCGTCTGGGGATGAATGGCTACACTAAGCAGCTTGGTAGACTTAGGATAAACTAAGAAACATAAAGACGCATCTACCCTTCCAAAGGTAAATTACTAAACTGCACCACACTAGTCATTCCTAACTTAAAGGTTGATCCCACCCATGGACTTATAAAATTAACTTAATAGTTCTCGCGTACCCCTAGGTGACTAAGTAGACGCCACGAGGCCCTACAATCCACTAGGTGTACACACTACTCCCCATTCGATCGGCTCCCTAACGTAGATACCCGTGCTGGCCCCACCGTGGGGTGTACCATTCCCCAACGTGGCAACCTGATAAAACTAACGGTGCACGGTTTATATCTACACGATGCAACAACGTCTTATTTACCAGCCCGGGTCCACACACGCATATGAAACCCGTTGGTCCTGCGTTGCCACCGCTAACCCATTTTGGCCTCTTATAGTCAAGCCCAGTATGCGTGTCCCGTCCTTGACATGGGACGAGCCCACTAAGATACGTATGGGTTACTGGTTGAAATGGACCCCCAGCACAAGCCATCCCCCTAAGCTTGGCCCACACACTAGTGTTTCCCACTTAACCCTTTAATCATGTTTAATTACATGTTTCATCTTGGTTAAGTATTTAATCATATTTTCTATTGGCAACCACTAGCAATTTCCACATACCACCCAAGGTACCCACTTAACCCCCATGCCCCACTACATGCTTATCTGGTTAAGTGTTTCTTAATTGATTAACACCGTAACCGTGTAAAGGACCCCTCACATCGGACCGTCATTTGTAGATGCCTGGTTAAGCCGGTAAACTCCGGGCAGTCTTACACTACAAACGGGTCCAACTTCGTGTCATTTACCCTTGTTACGTATTTAATTTATGATTAAGACCCCTCACATTGGACCGTCATTTGTAGATGCCTGGTTAAGCCGGTAAACTCCGGGCAGTCTTACACTACAAACGGGTCCAACCTCGTGTCTTAATCGATTAATTACTCCTAATTAATCACCCCCATAATTTGTGTTAATTATCATGTTTATTTTAGGAATATGGGTACACCTAACTTAATAGGCAAATTCCCAACTCCAAAGTGTGGGTACACCTAACTTAATAGGCAAATTCCCAACACATAGTATGGGTACACCTAACTTAATAGGCAAATTCCCATACTATGTTCATTTATTTTATGTTATGCATAATTATATTAATTTCACACAATCTTATTAACATATGCATTTAATTAACCCCATCGTTCCCACGTAATTTCGTTCTCATGACATAACACATATAAAAGGTGTCAACTTGCATATGTATGAACATGTTTCAAAGGTGCCATCTTGCATATTAACAAACACATAACTTGCATATGAACTTGTATAACATGTCACATAACTTGCATATTAACTTGCATAACATGTCACATAACTTGCATATTAACTTGCATAACATGTCACATAACTTGCATATAATCTTGTATAACATGTCACATAACTTGCATATAACCTTGTATAACATGTCACATAAACTTACATATTAACAAATACATGACTTGCATATAATATGTCACATAACTTGCATATGAACTTGCATAACATGTTACATACTTGCATATGAACTCATAAACTTGCATATGAACTTATAAACTTGCATATGAACTTGCATAACATGTTACATACTTGCATATGAACTCATAAACTTGCATATGAAGAAACATACAACTTGCATAATTATCATACATGTAACTTGCATATTATCATACATGTAACTTGCATATTAACATATGATCACAAAGCACAAAACTTGCATAATGCATGTCATAAAAAGAGACAAACTTGCATGTCATAATGTATGCATAAAATCAAATACTTAGCATGCATAAAATCAAATACTTAACATGCATAAAATCAAATACTTAGCATGCATAAAATCAAATACTTAGCATGCATAAAATCAAATACTTAGCATGCATGAAACCCATCACTTAACTTGCATAAACCCACATACTTAGCTTGCATAAACATAGGGTTAACACTAAACATAGATTAGCAAACTAACATCATATCATATGACTTAAAACCCACAAATACGCATACAAAACCGCATGATCTCATCATATCTCATCTACTTAATTTAGCAATTGATCATTAAAGTGATAGAAACTCACAACTAGAAAATTTGCACTCCAAATGAAGAAGATTAAGATGCTTAGAATGGATTAGAGGTTGATTAGAGAGTGATTAGCTTGCAACCCTCTTCATAAATTAGTGGAGGCTCCTTCTAAGATTAAATTTGGTGGCATGAAGCCCTCAATTCTATTTTTAGTATGGATTAGGGTAGGTTTAGGGTGTAATTATAGATTAGGTGAGTGTTTTAGGCCCTTAGATTAACCCTAAATTAGATTAGGACCCTTAGATTTCGGAACTCTCCAGAAACCAGCCCTAAGACCAGGCCCAAACCCCAAACTGGTGCACCCAACCACAGAACTCTCTAGAAACTGTGCAGGTTTTCTGTCCCGACATGGGCGCACTTCCCAAGTGCGCCAGTGCATTTTTGTACTGGCGCACTTCACAAGTGCGCCAGTGCATTTCTGGCCTGTTTCGGGTTTTTCTGCCTAACTTCGTTCATCCATATCTCTTTCACACGGTACCCGTTTTACGCAAACTCGGACTCTATTTCGCGTATTTTTCCGAGACGAACGCAATGACGCAGCCCGTTTCCCCTGATTCTCATATCTGAGATTAATTATACTTTAATTACTAACCATTAGTGTTAATTGAAATTCGGGGTGTTACACATTTTGATTGTTATTATTGAAATGTATGAGCTGTAAAAGGATTTAGCAATACTATAACATGTTGATTTAATAGCGTCATATAGCCGCTATCAAATAAATATGTTAAAGCGGTTATACTATGTTATAAATATTCTCATTTTCATTGAGGATTTAGATGTATTATAGCGGTGAAGGTGAATTATTGTATTGGATAACATAGCGGAAAATATGTGTTGTAAAACCGTGCTCTTTTATAGCCGTTTTTTTGGTGTTACAAATATTCAGCAGTTTTTAATAACATGTCGATATATAACGTTTATCAAACCGCTATATTATTCATTAATAGCGGCTATATGCCGCTATAAAAGAAAGTTTCTGTTGTAGTGAGTTTTGAATTGAAATGCCTAGCCACCCTTCTCTGATATGCAGCCACCATGAGTTCTGCTTCTTTTCTTTTTTCCTCGAGTTGGCCAAGGGCCTCAAGTTGTAGCCTCTCATTTTCCTCTTGGTTGAAGTGAATCCTCCTATGGGTGGGGACTTCTAGTTCCACAGGGATCATGGCTTCAGAACTGAAAGCTAATGAAAAGGGAGTATGCCCAGTCGTAGTTTTATGAGTGGTACGGTATGCCCATAGTGATAGTGGAAGCTCATCTGCCCAACTACCTTTGGATTTCTCCAATCGCTTCTTTGTTGTCGATTTAATGATTTTGTTTACTGCTTCCACTTGCCCGTTTGCTTGCGGATGGGCAACTGCAGAAAAACTTTTCTGGATTTTATACTTGGCATAGAAATTTTGGAATTCTTCGCCCTCAAACCTACAAATGATATTTTTCAAGACAAAGTTAATAACTTTCTTTGAGTTTATAGTTGCTAAAGGTTCTGCTTCAGCCCATTTTGTGAAATAATCAACGGCAACGGTGGCATATTTTAAACCAGATTTCACGGTGGGAAGTGCTCCTATAAGGTCGATGCCCCAAAAGGCGAACGGCCATGGGCTGACCACTTAGGTTATAACTGTTGATGGCATCCTTGGAATTTTTGCAAATCTTTGACATCTCATCGCATCTTTTAGTATATGCTACGGAGTCCTTATTTGTGTCTGCCAAGAAATAACTGCATCACAGAATTTTCTTGGCCAATGTCCGGCCACCAATATGACCTCCGCATTCACCCTCACGTAATTCTATCAAGATTGCTTTTGACTCCATTTTGGTAACACAACGAAGTAAGGGCATAGAAAATTCTCGTCTGTATAGCCATCCATCCTGAATGAGATACATAGGGGCTTTTCGTAAGATTTTCCTTTGCTTTTTAACTTCTGCCGAGAGTCCACCGATCACAAGATACACTTTGATTGGTGTCATCCACGAGTGTGGCTCAATATCCACCTCCATGACCCAATCCATCTCAATTTGTTCCATGTTGAGGCTGGAAAGGATCTCCACTAGGACTAATCCTATAAGTTTTGCATCTCCTATGCTTACATATTTTTCCGGTGAGTCCGCCTTGGTATTTTCTTCTCTTGGAATGTGAGATATAGTATAATACTCGAAGCTCTCTAGTAGTTCGAAGGCCCTAGATAGATAAGTCAGTAAGTTACCTATTTTGGCCTGGAACTCTCCTCGGATCTAACACACCACTAGTTGGGAATCACTGAAGATTTGTATGGTCTTTAGCTACAATTCTATTGCTAGTTTTATTCCTTCAATGAGGGCTTCATATTCAGCTTCGTTATTTTTTAATGGAAATTCTAGTCTTTGCGCATAGCATATAGATCTTCCTTCAGTGGTTTCCAGGACTAAACCTACCCTAGAACAGTAATCGTTTGATGCTCCATCAACGAATAATTTCCACTGGATGTTGGTTTCAATGTTAGGCTCCTCTTTTATATATCCTCGGTTGGTAAATTCTGCGATGAAATCTACAAGTGCTTGTCCGTTAATTGCTTTTCAGGGATGGTATGTAATGTTATACTAACCAAGCTCTATATTCCACTTTAATAACCATCCGGAAGTCTCTTGCTAAAAAAACACTGCATCAAATGTTGATCCATAAGGACCTTGATAGGGTGAGCCTGGAAGTAGGGTCGAAGCTTCTTTGATGCGATAAGTAGACAATAAGCAAACTTCTCGAGTTTTGGGTAGTTCAGTTCTTCCCTGGATAATCTCTTACAAATGTAATAAACTGGCCTCTGGAGGTTCGAATCCTCCCTTACCAATGCTGCCCTTAGAGCATAGGCGGACACTGCCAGATAAACAAACAAATCATCTCCATCACTAGGCTTCGACAACATTGGAGGTGCCGCCATGTGTTGGATTAGTTCTTCGAAAGCTTTCTGGCATTCAGAAGTCCATTGTATCTCCTTCTTTCCTTTCCTAAGGGCATCGAAGAAGGAAAGACATCTGTCTGTTGCCCTGGATATGAAGCGATTAAAAGCTGCGATTTTTTCATTTAAACACTAAAGCTCTTTCTTATTTCTAGGGCACGCATTTCACTTAAGGCTGTTATTTTTGCTGGATTGGCTTCTATGCCCCTAGCATTGACCATAAATCCTAGGAACTTTCCCGAACCGATCCCGAAGGAACATTTTAAAGGATTTAGCTTTATACCATATCGGCATAGAATATCGAACATCTGGGATAAATCCTCCAAATGATCAATTGCCCTTCTTGATTTTACCAGCATATCGTCGACATATGCTTCCATGGTCTTGCCAATTTGTTTTTTGAATATAGAGTTTACCAATCGCTGGAAAGTCACTTCTACATTCTTTAGGCCAAATGGTATCACTTTGTAGCAATATAGGCCAAGATCAGTGTTAAAACTTGTGCCCTCTTGATCTGTTCCGTACATCATGATTTGATTGTATCCAGAGTACGCATCCATAAAAGACAGAAACCCATGCCCAGTTGTGGAATCCACCAATTGATCTATTCTTGGAAGAGGGAAACTATCCTTTGGACAAGCTTTATTAAGATCTGAATAGTCTACCTAGACTCGCCATTTGCCGTTTGCTTTCTCTACTAGTATAGGATTGAAAACCCAGTTTGGGTAAGTAGATTCCCTGATGAAGTTGTTCTCCATTAGCCTGTCAACTTCCTCCTTCAAGGCCTTTGATTTTTCCGACCCCTGGGTCCTTCTTTTCTGTTTGATTGATGGAACATGTGGATTAATATAAAGTTCATGAACTGCAACATCTGGAGATATGTCGCTCATGTCAGAAAAATTATCTTTTAAAAAGATAATTAGTTGACTCCTCAATTCGGGGCTCAACTGAGATCATATATTCAGCACACGGTTTGGGTCCTTCGGATTAACAGCTGTAGGAATTGTGATCTCAGCCGTGACTGCTCTTTCATCCTCTGCACTCACTTTTCTAGGATCGATTTCCTTTTGTGCTCCATTATGTTCGCCAGTGTAGGGACCGTTCCTTAATTTCTATGAGGAGTTCGCGAACGCTGGGCGGAGCCTCCGCATTCTTCCCCAAGTCTTTCTTATTTGCCTCACGCAGCTCTATCATATAGCAATCCCTTGTAGTGGCCTGATCGCCCATAATTACACCAATTTTCATTCTCAGTTGGAAACTTCATAGTAAACACCATGGAGCTAATGCAATTTTAAAGCCTGCGAGGGCCGGTCGCCCGAGGAATGCGTTGTATGCGGAGAGCTCGTCCACTAAGACGAAGGTTTGCATCATAGAGACATTGCGTTCCCTATCTGCTAGTTCAACGAGCAAGTCAATTGTACCAATGGGTTGCATGGGTTGTCCGGTAAATCCATGGATTTTGTTAGGATAGGTTCGCACTTCTATCATAGAAAGGTTCATTTTCTAGAACGTATTTATGAAGATCACATTAACGGATGCCCCTGTGTTAACTTGGACTCTTTTCACAACTGCAGGGCCAAGACCAATTGTGACTACCATGGCATCAACGGTTGGTGCAAGTAATCCGTCATCATCTCTATCTGTGGATACCACACCATTGGTTGAAGTTCTGGGTCTTCATTGGAAGCTCGTTGCTTAGGATCACACGCCTTTCTTCTTTAGAGACACCCTTCAGCTCGTTAGCGTACCTTCCCATATCTTTCCAGCTACTTTCGATTGGGTGGGCCCCGTCGAAGATCATTTTAATCACTGGCCTTGAATCAACGGGTGCTTGAGCTTTCTTTCCCGAACCAGATTGATTGGTGGTGTTATTCCGTCCCTAGGTAGTCAGAGCTTTTTGAGGATTCTTTACATACTATTGAAGTTGATTCTTTCTGATGAGTTCTTTGATCAAGCTTTTCTGGTGCCGACATTCGTTAGTGTTATGCTCTGGTTGATTATGAAATTGATAGAATTTACCAGAGTTGGCTTGTTGCTCAGTAATCTTTTGAGCCTTCATTAGAGGAAAGATGCCCGAATCATTTGTGGTGGAGTATATCCTCCCTGGGGTTTCATTTAAGAGAGTCAATTCCAAATGCTTGTATAGCCGCGTTTTCTTATTGGCTTTGCTATCCTTCTCATCACTTCCCCTCTTTTGCCCAGAATCATTCTTCTGCATGGTTCAGAACTCGTTGCCTTTCCCTTCTTTGATTGCACTACTTTCTATGACCTTCTGAACATTCGACGCATCATCTTCCACGCTCATATATTCTTCGACTTTCTTATAGAACTTCTTTAGAGTTTTGGGTTTCTTCATCTTGAGCCATTTCCCGAATCCTGATTTCTTATCAATAGCACCCTTCAGATCTGCCAATAAGTACTAAGGTTCTGGTTCTATGACTTCCGCTGCTCCAGCATGGAATCATGTAATAAAATCTTTGATGGTTTCTCCAGGCATCTGTTCCATCTCGCTGAGCGACATCACATCCCTTGCTTTGGTTCTTTGAAAACAGAACTGGTCTTGAAATCTTCTCGCCCAATTGGCAAATTGATCAATGCATTTGTGTGGAAGTCTAGTGAACCATAGTGAAGCCACACCCTCTAGGCATACGGGAAAGTACAAACATTTTACCTCATCAGTGGCCCTAGCTCCATTCATGTGTTGATTATACTTGAATAGAAAGATGTTTGGGTCTCCAGTTCCACCATAAGGTGCTATTCGGGGGTGTGAATTTATTAGGAATGTTTGCTTGATGGATTCTTTCTATAAACGGGTTTTTACTGGATAAAAGTTCTCATTCTTTCTCTTCATCCTCTCGGATCTTTTTTTCTTTCATTATTCGTTGGATCATATCTGCAATGCGCTTCTCATCGCTTGCTTGTTCCACAGGATTGACATCGATGCTTTTATTGGTGCGATCGCGGTTCAAGCTCCGATGCCTTACACCTCTTTAGGGAGGTGTCCTTTTGGTAGGACTTGCAATGCTCTGAGTTACACATTTCTCCTCGTGCTGTGGGGATTTGACCTTAGAGTCCTCAACACCTGCCCCTCCCTTGTCTTCCACTAAGAAGTGGGAGCGACTAGGGTCTGAGGCTGAAGAGTCCTCTTTTTCATCAACATTATTTACAGCATTCGGTGGTGAGAGATTGGCTTGAGCATTAATTAGGGCATCAAGCCTTTCCATCGTTATTTTTGTCGTAGCATCCATTTTTCCATTCAAGCCAGTCCCAGCCACATTCAATTAATCTCTCATTACAGATGGCCTAGAGGTCTCCTCAACTTCTTGATTCAAAGTTTGCGGTGTAGCTTCATCACCATGAATATCCTCAACAATCGGGGTAGCACTAATTGACTTGTTATTTTTCTTCGAACCGGCCATGGCTTCGAGGAAGGGAACGATTTAGGACTTCAAGGGTAGGCTGTTGGAATTGGAGGAAAGTATGAAGGAAATACAAACACGACCCCATGGTGGACGCCAAATGTTTTCAACAAAAAGGTGGCTCAAAAACTAAGGGTACGAGAAACGTACTTCACCAATATGGTTAGAATGTAAATAGGGCCGCACTCAACAAAAGTTGAAAGTAAAAATGCAAGGAAATTAAAATGGAGATAAGGTTTTAGAGTGGTTCAGCTCTAAGCTAGGCCTATGTCCATTATGAAGGTAGTTTGCATTACCATGATGATTACAAAGCATGTAAATTCTCTTTGTTCATACATTTTCTCATTCTCTCAACTCTCAACATATTCTTACTCTTACACACAAATCTCGCTTAAATTCATAGAATTCAATGGAGGAATGGTGGAAGCTGTGGAGGAGAAGGAGGATGAGCAACGGAGAAGGAGGATGTCTTTGACCTTTTTTCACTTATAAGATCTTAATGGATGTCATGGCCAAATGGATGAAGATCCTTTAAGTGGAGATGATGATGATGGCTGAGAATGTTTAAGGAATGGTGGAGGTATGAATTTAGCAGCACTTCATGGTTGGTAGGTCTTGATCCTCTTTATGGTGGAAGTCATGGCCTATTTATAGAGGGGATCCCATAAAGAAGTGAACTGAAATCCATATATGCAGGCTAGGAGTCGTTCGTCTTATCAATTACGAATATGCCACCGCCTCGTAGTAGCCAATATGTCAATAGCTGTATTCAGATGTCCTATACGATCAACTTCATGGGAGCGAGTGGTTGCATAGGAGCGAGCGACTGCATATGTTTCAATACATTGAATAGGTGGACAGTCGATGAGCGTGTAGGCATCTTGTCAAAACTTCTTGGTTAGTATAAGAACGACCGACCTGATCATCATGTTAAGCCTTTCGTAATTGACTAGCATACACCATCTGGTTGGAGTATCTGTATTTGATGGTAGATGGGCGATTGATCAAAACTTGTAGAGCAGACATATGTGCGATCGCTTTGGAGTTGATATCTTTCAGATCGGTAGGTAGCATATGATTGTATCATTAGTGACCGATTGAGGAATGAGCGAGCGACTGAGGTTGCAATCCATGAGCAGACATGGGATGCATGTACGATTTCTTGCATCTTCGTGTTCCCTGCTACGTACGATCGATCAGGGTAGCGTGGATGAACGACTACAGAATGGAACATGTGACCGGAACCAATTCTTCTCTTCGTCTTGTATGACTGATTTCTTTGGTACAAGAATGAGCGACTTCCTTAATATGGGCGATCTTTGCAGGATGTACGAGCCTCGACATCCTTGGGTGGTGCCATTCTTGAGTTTGCTTCATGCGTGTGACCCCTCTGTATGACTGTATTATGATGTATGACCGATCCCGACTGTGTTGAGCGGACGACCCAACTTTTTCTGATGTATGTGACCTTCCTTGTCATGCTTAACCTTAAGTTGGTGCTTGAACTTTGTTCTGCGTGATCGTTCCTTACCCTTCACAAACTGTCCGGGTGTACAGGATTGGAGTGGACTATGCGTGACCAACCCCAATGACACTTGACCCGTAGACCAGCATATGTATAAGGGATAAACATGAACCTAATTTCACAAAATAATGTAGGTAGAGTATTTACTTGGGCATAGTTTAGATCCTGTTTTAAGGCTAGGTTCTTAACTAATGAGGAGAAGAGCTTGCAACTAGGAAATTATCCAGTTGAAGCAAGGGGAGTTAGAGCTGAATGAGTATATGGCAAAGTTTATAGAATTATCTAAGTTTAGAAGAGGACTAGTTGACACCCCAATTGACAAATCCTTTATGTTCGTTAAAGGATTGAAATCTCTATTTGGGGAGATGCTTTTGGCATTAAAGTTATGTTTGAAGCCACTTTTGAAGCCCTTGTGAGGCAGTTATTCTATATTCAGCTGAAAAATAACAAGGAGATTTAGACTTATAAAGGAGAAGGTACTTTTAGTATTGGAAAGAATAAAAAGAAAAATTTCTGTCTTAAGAAGAAGAAGAAGGGAGGCAAATTCATGGAGGCCAAGACATGTTCTAGATGTCACAAGAAAAGGGCATGAGGAGAAGGATATAGAGTGAACCTAGCTAAGGAAGAATTCAAAGAAAAGTGCTTTAACTGTCATGAGGATGGGAACTTGGTAAGGAACTGTCCTAAGCTGAAAGTAGTGAAGAGCGCTCAAAACTATGCCTTGGAAATTGCGCCGATTCGTAGTCAGCCCCCTAGTGATCAAGGATAGCCTACGTTAGAAGGTATAATTTCTATCCTAGGAATTTCTTTGTTACCCTATTTGATTCAGGAGCCACCCACTCCTTTATTGCTAGGAAGATTTTTGATTCTTCGAAACTTCGCTTATTCTTTGCTAGCCATCCGATAGAGGCGTCTAACCCTATTGGAGGGACTATGAAACATTATGTTGTTTGTAAAGACCAAGTATTGGACATCAATGATGTTGACTTCTTTTGAATGCATATATATTTGAATTAGAGGGGTATGATCTTATTTTGGGATTGGACTAGCTCTCGTTTAATGGGATCGTCCTCAATTGTGATAGGAGACTGGTTTGTTTAAGCATCCATAGAGGCCGCAGCTTAGATATTTCTTGTAGGATAAGGAATGGGGATTTCAACGTTATTTTCCTTATCTTCTGACTTAAAAGGACCATCTTCGATACTGGTTGTATGTGAGTTTCTATATGTTTTTGACGAGTTCACACGACTCCCACTCCACCGAGAAATATCATTTAGAATAGACCTCGAAAAGGATGCGAAGCCTATAGCATTGCCCTTAAGGCACATGACTCCTAAGGAAAGGAGAGAGCATGATAGAAAAATCTCAGAATTGTTGCAGAAAGGGTTTATGCGTAGGAGTACCTCTAAGTGGGGTACACCAGTAGTGTTTTCCATAAAGTCTAATGGATCTTTAAGATTATGTATGGATTGAAGGGTACTTAACTAGTTGACTAAGTAGAATAAATATCCCATACCAAGGATTAATGACTTGTTTGACTATTTGAGAGGAGCCCAAATATGTTTCCAATTAGACGTGGCTACTGGATTTCACCAATTAAGGATTTTGGATGAATATAAGCCTAAGATAGTGTTTCAGACACTAGATGGACTGTTCAAATGGGAGGTTATGCTTTTTGGTTTGACGAATTCCCTCGCTTACTTTGTAGACCTTATGAGTAGTGTATTTCGAGGCTTACTTATTAAGATTATGGTAGTATTTATGGATGATACCCTTATCTTTTCCAAGGACCATAATGGGTATAAGGACCACTTGGGTAGGTTCATAGGAATTCAGAGATAGGACCAACATAAAGCAAATTCTCAAAATTCCACTTTTGTAGGAAAGAAATTAAGTTTCTAAGGCATTACTTTTGGGAAAAGGGTTAGTAGTAGACCCCATAAAGGTAGAGGTAGTTCAAGAGTGGAAGATACCTCGCACTGTGACAAAGGTAAAGAATTAGAATTTGACGTTGGAGACTTGGTATTTTTAAGGTTTCTCCTCTCAAGAAGACAGTTCGATTTGGGAAAAATAGGAAGTTTGCTCCTAGGTTTATTTGGCCTTTTCTGATTTTGGATAGGATTAGGAAGATGGCTTATAGTGCGGAGATTCTCGAGCGTTTATCAAGGGTCCACAATTTTTTCCATGTTTCTTATATTTGCAAATGCCTTGGTGATTCAGCCGACAGACTCAAGCTTAATGATATTTGGGACATAGGAAGCTTTGAGTTGGAGTCTAGGGTGCCCCGTGCCATCGCAATGATCATGGAGCATGGAATCAAATGACTTCGCAACAAGTGTATTTGCCTAGCCTGAGTTCAGTGGCGAGATAATCCTGTGGAAAGCACTTGGAAAACTGAGGAGCATGTTAGGCTTACTCACCTAAAGCTTTTCTCAGGTAATTGTTTTCTCCTAGTTTTTCGTTTTTAGTTGCATTGTGGTTACTAGATTGGATGGTAAAAGATGACTACAATACAAGTGCACAGTACACTCATATAGAATAATATGCATATTAGGATGTTTCGCATACATATTGCATCACTTATTACACATACACGCTAGGCTAGGACTGCTCTCTTTATTGACAAGTATGCAGTTCACAGTCACTATGAGTTATGGATGTATATGGATGTTTATAAAATAACATGGGTTTACAATATAACTGCTTAGAGAGAGTTGTGTTCTTCTACCATTTAAAAGTTTTCGAGACAAAATCTCTAGTAAAGGGAGAATGTAACACCCTATAAAAATGTACTTAAATTAAATTAATTTAATAAACAATAATAATTAATAATAATTTAATGGGCTGAAAATATAATTTTGGACAATTATGAATTGGGCCACGAAAGTTTTGTAGTTGCGTTCGTGGAGAGATTCTGATCCGTTTTCATATTTTATTTACTGAAAAACGGAGTGCGTATGCAAAAGATAATAATAAATTAAGTTGTGCATATATATTAACGTACAAAGTTAAAATTCAAAACCGATAAATATACAAACCTAGAATATATTAATTTTGATAAGAATGAAAAGAATATTCCTTTTCAATTCAAACTTATGTGTATATATTTATACACAACGGGGACAGGAATAATTAAATTAAGGTAATAAATCAATTAAAATTAATATGCAGACTAATAAAAAGAAACATACAGGAGAATACCTCTACTAGAATTGACCCAAGAAGGGAGGTTGACTGCCCTGTAGAAGGGGGTCGATCGCCCTCCTATAGTACCGGTCTTCGCCCTCCTGTAGTGGATCCCAATGAGGGTTGATTCAAAGAGATACTTATTTATATTTTACATCAAAAGGACCAATTAGATTTAACCTATTGAATCTTACGGTCTATATACATAATGTCTACTATAAATATAACCCTCACTCAAAACCGTACAACCATTATTCTTCACACCAGATGATGCCTTTCAACCATCTCTAATTCTGGAAAAGATAAAGGGTTAAGGTTTTCTTCTGTTTCCCAAATCTATTCTATCTCCTTTAATCTCTATTTTGACATAAATTTAGATTTACTCTAGAATTTAGATTCATGTATATAAGATTCTAATATGTGATTCTTATATATATATATATATATATATATATATATATTTGAAAGGTTGGAGCACGTTTGTTCACAAAGGCTACATCCAAATCTTATTCAACTCAATCTGTTATTTGCCCATTATTGCAGCATTGTGAGTCGAATCCATCTAAGTTTGCTATTTCCCTACAATTTGTTAGTTTAAGATTTGGATTATTGTGCCTAGGAAGGTTTGAGTTCATACGAAAAGAACAAAACATTAAACTCGTATGCATTTCATTCACCATAACATTATGTTCTGACCTCCCTCCTCTTAACATTAACAGGTTGGTAGGTGAGACTGTTGGCTGTGGATGAGGAACGAATGCTTGAAGGAGGAGCCTCTTGAAGATTTAGTTATTGTGGCAGTAGCCTTATTGTTGTTGTTATGTAATTGAGATAATGAATAAATGATGTACCATGTACCTTTGAGACTTACTGTACCTGAATTTATGTTTTTTTATAGTGGTGCATCTATTTTTATGCTATTATATTTTATCCCTTCCGCTATGCGAGATTCTGATTATCGTTTATCATGCTTTGTGATACCTGTTACCGTATAGGAACCAATGATCCATTTAGAATGGCGTTAAGTTTGGATGGGCCTTTTCTGGTTTGGAATTTAGGCCCACTTCGGAAGGGGTGTTACACAGGCCCTAGCCCATCAGCCAAAAGACATAACCTTATCCATAGATGTCAAAGTGGCTTATGTTTCCAAATCAGTCCAGCGCACGCACACTGAACCGCCGAAACACACTCGCACCCTCCAATTGGACCGACTTACATCCATAACATAACGTAGTGCAAGCCCTTGCCTCATTATGAGACCAAAAATGATAAAAGGGTATGCTACATGGAATGGATCCAAATAACAAAATAATTTGGCTAAATTCTCAACCCTGGATTTGACCCCCATGAACAAATTAAACGTATTAGGCCCAAATTAATCCACACACTATAAATTAATATGTTCATATTAAAGTTCGACAACGAGGAGCGCAAGCTCATAAGCTACCCACACACTATAAATCTATATGTACATATAAGGTATTCTAGTTTAAGTTTATAATTTACTCGTACATTGTAACTTAATATGTTCATATTAAAGCCTGACAACGAGGAGTACTAGGCTCATAATTTACGCACACACTATAAATCAATATTTACCTAGAAGGCCTAACCATCACAGTCTAGTTTAAGCTTACAATTTACCAATACACATGGTAAATTAATATGTTCATATTTAAGCCTGACAACGAGGAGTACTAGGCTTGTAATTTACCCATACATTGTAAATCAATATGAACACATTAATCCTAACTTCCCTTGTTAAATATTCCAAGTCATATTGCAAATAAACTAACTGTATTTCATTATGATTTCTAATGATCATAATTATGTTATTTTACGATTACAGTTCATTTCTGTCAAAATCTGTCAAATGGGCATTTATACAGTTCGATTTGCCTCTATACAGTTGTTCCCTTCTTAATTGCAGTTTTGACATATTTAATAAACCCTCAATTTTGATTATTTCAATTCACTCTCCAATCCAAACACATAATACACGAAAATGAGAAACAATCCGTCGTAGATATATATGCATATGGATTCAAGCCTGTTTTCATCACATTTATATGTGTCTTTTTGGCATATTTTGACGTAATTGGAAAATCTAAGAAAAATAGAGAAAGGAAAGAACAGATTTGGCACAATAGTCTGTAGACATCTGAATCAAAAATCATAGAAATAGACAGAAGAAAATTAAAAAGGAAAACTAGAGGCAGCTGAATCTGATATCAACTGTAAATATCTGAACCCAAGAACTGTGAATAGTCTAAATCTGAAAACAAGTACAACCGCTATTTTATAGATTTAACTTTAGCTTAACAGAAATTTAGAAATCACATAAATCTCAAGTAAATTTCAAATCCAATAGCTCCAATAGGAAGTTCCCAAATTCTATGAATAAACAGTACTCCAATTTGTGTGCAAATAAACTTTATTTATTTTGGAGAAGAATGGTGCTGTGGAGGCATAGAAGTGAAGAATGAAAATTGTGGGGAATTAGATGAGTATGGGTCTATTTATAGATGAGGTAGGGAGTCCCAGGCCTTAAGATTATTAGGTTTTCGTCCTCAAATGTCAAATAAAAGAAAACTCGAAGCTTCCAGCTCTCATTGTTTTGTGCATGGCACAAAAACGTGCCTGGCCGGATTACGTAGGTCGAGTGGGTCGACACAGGGGTTGACCCAGTTGGGGCCTGTGTCGTCCCATTATTATGCTTATTAAGTGAATTAGTTATTCTTATTAGTTTGTTTATTTTAAATTCTGATTTGAATTTCAAACTTGAATTAGTCATAACTTATTCGTTTGAAGTCCGTTTTACGTAAACCAAAAGTCTATCTGAACCATAAAATCAAACGAACCAAATGGCACAAACCCCGTTTCATAATTCCCATTATATTAAAACTCATTCCTTTATTAATTAATTTGTTAACTTATTATTACTTGTTAAAATTTGGGTTGTTGCAGGTGACGTTTTATATATTTATCCTTGTATCCTTATTGTTTATTCTATTGTGTGACCCTATGAAGCCTGGATAGTATTATGTATTAGACAGTTTATCAATTGGGTTCGTTTATCTCTTGTATAAACTCTACTACTATTCTGTATAACTGTATGAGCCTATATACTCTGATTATATGGTTTATATAGATATTATTATCTTGCTAATTATATATATATATATATATATATATATATATATATATATATATATGATTTTTACTATTATTTGTTATCTGATGCACTGTGAGATACATGGAAGGTTCTGTGATTGAGTTTAATGTTCTCGTGTTTTCTCTCCTCTACTGTTTCCTTATCTTCTTTCTCTTATCTCTTCTTTTCCCTTGACAAACACTTTACATCCATCAAGTGCTCGTACAGTGCAATTTTTGGTTATATAGGCATCAACGGTGTATAGCGGGTTATTACAACATGTCATAGTGTAGATGAAGATTTGATAAAAGTGGCAAGAGAGATTAACTATCAGAGAATGATTATTAAGTACAAGAACTTATTCTTAGGCAAATTACATGCCTTACCTTTAGTTGACATACTTTAGAGTGTACGTATAAACTTGTTTTTGAAACAAAAGCAGCTTCAACTGAAATTGGATAATCGGAATAGAATAGAAATGATTTGAAAGTTGATGGAAATGCTTAGAAGAAGTGATGATGGAGATCAATGAAGTCTCAATTTAAATAAACTAAGCCCTTAAACTCAGGTCTGAGTTGAAGTGGTAGATCAGGTACGACCTATGGACTTTAACCTATTTGATTTCCAAACTTTGCACTTCATTCGTGCTGCTTTTGCGACTCATATTCAAGTGATTCTTAAAGAATTTGATGAGTTATTTTAAAGGATTAAGCATACAATGCTGATTAAAGAATGATCAACAGAAGATAGTCGAAATCAAATCGATAACGATGGAAAATAATATCAAGTAAAGTAACCCAACTAAAAGATGGGAATAACATGTAATTGAAGTTGTGCAAGTTGCACCATGACTCATGCCCAGGTTTGACTTATACGGCTTATGTCGACTTTGAGTTATAATTATGGCTTAGGTTGAATTGGCACTCCACGTGTGTTTTTAAGCTATCACCTAGAATTTTTTGCTATTGGGCTTTTGACTCTTTGCTTCTCAATTCCCTTACAAATACAAACATACCATACACTAGAGATGGATTTTTCCGAAGACTGTGCATATTATTACTCTGCCTGACTTTCTCCACTACTATTCTCCTCAACAAACTTTCTTAACCTCATTGTCAATCTAAGATCCACTAGATTGTGGTTATATCTGATCAAACATGTTATAAGCCAAGAAGAGAGAGCAACCTATAGAAACATGCTAAAACGAATATAGGCCTGAGTATGCTGAACCACTGTAAAAACTATGTTTGTTCTCTTCTTCTTTTGGTTTTTTCTTTTACTTTTAAAACAAATTGGTGCTTTCATCTTGTATTCCGAATGTTGATCCGTCCTTTTGGATTAACACAAGATATGATATACTATATTATTATGATAAAGTGAGGGAAAGACTCATTTTGTGTTAGCGGTGTAGTGTCGGGTAGATATTAGGGTAATGTTTTTACTTATATCTTAACCATGTTTTTATTATTCCTCATATACTTATGGATGTTTATTCAAGTAGGTTGAGTTTGCAGAACAAACGTATATCATTTGAAAGACAAATAAAGATTTCAAAAACAAAACAAGGGATTGCTATTTAAATAAAAGTATATTGAAATTTCAAACTAGGATTTATAACTAGTTACATGTGGTGTTGGCATCTTCATATGTCGGACACACACTGCTATCAATTTTCTTATTATATTTACTGCTATGCGGGAACAATTTAGGTTAAAATGGTGTAATGAATTGTGTATTCAAAATTTATGTGGTAAAAAAAAAAAAAAATAGTTACGCTAGTTACTTGTGTTATGCAAAATAATATTGAACACATTATATCATTTGAAAATGATTTTGGTTCGACGTCTATTTCGAGTCTAGAATAGGAATGTTACAATCACAAAGTTACTAATTGCAAATGAACTTATAATTGTGTAGGCAACTACATTTTCAGTTTCGGTCTTTGTTCTCCAGATTGTAGTAAATAATATTATTTTTTTACTTCACATTAACATTTCCACATCACTGAGCTCTCTTAACACTATTTTATATAGCTTTGAAATATTTTGGGGCTTTAAACTAACTTCGAGATGAGCTCTATATTGGTGCTAAATGAAGTAGATAACATTGAAAATCAAGCTTCCTGCACTATGAAATGTAAAACATTAAAATTCTCCATCAACTACCAAAATTTCATGATTAAACTAATCAAAAAAAAAAAAGTTTGGAGATTGACTAGTGATAACTTATAAAATCAGTAGAAAAACTTCAAATTGGAATTGTAGACTCTTACTTGGATAAAGTACAATTATCATAATCAAGTTAGTTTCTTCGGCATTACCATCCGTTGAATGCCCTTTTATTAGTTTCCAAAATTAATAATCAATAAAATTAACAAAATTAAATAAGATTTTTTTTTTCTTCAAAGAGGTAACAATTTGAATAAGGTGGTGTTTGACGCAACGGTAAGATTACCCGGTTGGTAATCTGGAGCGCGCATGTTTGAGTCCCGGCTTCTTCACATATGTAAGGGAAATGTTGTGTACACTAATCGATCACCTCAGAGCCTTATTAATTGGAAAATGGTTTGTAAACTCAAAAAAGACAACGATCTAGGAATTATAGACCTTCATAACCTAAATTTGTTTTCATTGGTAGGTAACTTCTAAATTTTAATGTAATAACTTAAACCTTTACTTCTGTCGTATATCCATGTACCACCGCTGGCTGCTACGTAGTCGGATTAATGCAATGCAATCCAGTTTGGGTGCCAAATAATTCTGCCTTTCTTTCCTCTCTGCTGCGCCATTAATACACATATCTGTTTTTGCACATAACTCCAACTCTGAATAACGGATGGAAAAGCAAGAGATATTTGCTTTGCACTGAAATAGATGGCGGTGTAAATGTGCCCGTACATTCAATCAGCAGCATTTACATTCATAATATTTATTTGAAATCCAACACGCTTATTAATACTCTGTTTCGCTATCTATAGCAATATCATTATTGTTTTCTTACTAATATTTTGCTTCTTCCTGAACATCCACCAAAAAGCTTGTCTGCCCTATCCACATGCTTAGAAAATTCATTCCTTTGTTTCTGTTTTTACTTCTGGTTATTCCTCTAGGTTTCCAAACTGTAGGTCATCTCAAATATTATTTGATTTTAAGTAAACAGAAGGTAAGTACTTCAAAACACAAAATCTATCATTCTTATTCACAAACCAAATTCACCTGTCTTCAGAACAAAAATATAAATATAAATCATATAATGTTACACAAAAAAATAAAATGTAAGATGATGATTTTTTCTTAAAAAAAAATGCTTTCTTGATTGGTTCAGGAAATGAAGAGAGGTGCTGTCGAAAAAACACACGAAGCATTTAAAACTATGCAATTGTAGTTTTAAATGATTACCACATAAAAGTCTTGAAATCACCGAGCATCTCTTAATCTTTATTTCTGTTTAATAATTATCATTAACAGTAAAACTTAAGTCTCTCAACTTCATGACTATCAGAATAGATAAATAAATAATAATTCAAAATTCAGTTGCAAATCATGGATGATAAAGAAAAAATATTGATGAAAAATAATATTTAAGGTATATTTGTTTCATATTTCTATTGTAAACTTCCAGCGTTGTATTCCTTGAGATTGTGGCAACCCACTTTGAGATGATTTCTTTGAAATTTTTGAAGCCTTTAACGTCGATGAATTTGAGTGATTTAGACGTAGAAGAGGCCATGTGTTTTTGTTGACAATTGTTTTTCTGTAATACGGATATTGAACAAGGATAAAAATAAGTGTGGCTAGGTAATATTAAGATGAGAATAATAATATCAGTATAAATTATGGAGTGAATATAAGCATTCAAAAAAGATTTTTCAAACCAACTTGCATGTCTCTTGAATTTCATAATCAAATACTTCTATCCAATTCGAATCGACAAGAGCATTGCCAGTTTTATAGCGATTGGTGTCCTCTATCTAACAAGAAAACATAACAACAACAAAATAGCATGAACTTTTTAGGATAAAATATCAAAATTCAACAATTATAATGCACTTTTCAATTGCAGAATCATTATACTTTGTATCTTTCAAATTCATGCTAGCAACTGGACCAGTAACTTCATCCTAAATTAACCATCTAGAAAGCATAAACAACAATTCTATAATTGACACGTAAAAAAAAAAAAAAAAAAAAAAAAAAAAAAAAAAAAAAAAAAAAAAACCGTAGAAAAAAAACGTAAGCTAACCGTTTTGTGCTCATAAAAATATGAAACATCCACTAAATGCTTACTTTGATTCCTTTATTGCACAAAAAAGGTTGTTTCGGCTTTAAGATTTGAAAGTTTTGCTTTAGATGATGATTGAGATAACATATGTGCGTTTTCCTAAGAGAGACGAAGAAGATACAATTGTTTACTGATGAATAAAAATTAGAATTTAGTAGTCATAAGCATATAAAAAATTAATAGGTTTCATGTTTTTAATAGTGGTAGGAACTATTTTATAATGTTCCAATAGCAGCGCATTTAACATAAAGATTAAACTTATCCGTCTTAATTGATAAGCAAAATAACTTGAGTATAAATGTTTCAATCACGTAGTTGAGATGAATGGAGCAAGTAACGGTCGTTTTTCTCTGTTAATGGCGACCTAATCTCTCTTCTTCTCAGCGATTTCCAGGCTCGTTCATCTTTCTACAATTTTCCTTTCTAATTGCTGGGTGCTTATGTCTCTCGTGTGTTCTCACTTCTGATGTGTCATGCTGTTTTTGGCTCTCCGTTCGTATTATGATTGATTTTCCAATTTGGGGATTTTTGTCCTCGATCGGAGATGGTGTAAACTTTTGTGCAGTTGGCTCCTTTGTTGCATCCTGTCCAATTATTTCTTCGATTATTGAGGCGGTCAGTGCCTCTATCGAAGCTTCGGTGGCTATTTCGATTACGAGTTCATCATCTGTGCTTATCCCAGTGTTATTATCCCTGTCTTCTTTTGAGGCGATTTCGCTTAATCGATTCGTGCTAGTTGGTTCCCCGTTTTTCTAGTTTAAGGGAACCTCTAATTTCTTCTTGGCCGTCTGGTGGTGGATTGGCCTTCACGTTGGCTAGGCAACGTGTTAGAGGTAATTATGTGCTTTGTTGTGGTTCCTCTTCCGCTATGGATCTTGGTTGTACCGATATAGGAGATTTGATCCCTCACTTTGCAGTTCCTTTGCAATTTCGAGGTTTTTGCAACTTGCTTCTATATCTCCTTCAGGTCTTCGACATTTGTACAGTGATGTTGTGGCTCCTGTGGTTTTTGTTGTTGGATGAGGGGATTTGACCCCCCCCCTTATCTGCTTCTTGCCTAGGTTGTTGCCTTGTTTCTCTAAATCGGTTTTGGAGTGGTCTGTGATAGGTAAGTCTGTTGGTGCACCTAAAAGTTACCGTAGTTTTTGTTAAGTCTAAGGTTGCACCAACGGTGACCCATTCGGGGTCTTGGGGTTTCAATGAGTTTTTTGTTGGTGAGGGTTGTGTACAAGCTCGTGCACTCCCTCCCCTTTGATCTAGCATTAGCTTTGGTGGTCGTGGTGTGCATTCTGTTGTTATTGATGATGTTATTCCTAGTGTAGAGATGCTTGATCCATCTGTGTCTACCGTTCGCAAACACAATATTGGTTCTTTGGTTTGTCGTATTAGTCATGGTCGCCAACCCAGAGGTCATGGTCGTTCGGCTCCTACAGCGTCAGTTAGTCCCTTTGTTCCATCTTCTTCCCTACACACTAGTAACTTCTTTGCTTCGCTTGACTTGTTCGAGGAAGAGGTCTCGAGCTCTTGTGTTTTGCCTGCGTCAACTTCTCCTCCCTTAGCCAGGCCTTGTTTGGCTGAGAGGAAGTCGATTCAGACGACATTTAGCTTCCATTCGTCAAGGAAAAGAGGTCCAGTTGGATGTGGCGTTACAGCGGATGCGGCCAGTTGTTCCTTTCACTAGTGTGGCATCTGAGGCCCATGTCGGGGTGCGGTTGTGAGCTGTGCTTCGATGTCTTCTCATCATTGGGTTGGTGATGCTACTCGGTTGCAGCTAGTGCTTAGCGCATTGCGCGTGACATCCGAAGCATGTTTGTTAGTTTTTGTCTAGTTTTATATGAGGATATTCCGTGGTTCTTGTCTCCTGATTAGGGTGCTTGCAGGTTCGTCGTCTTATCTCTTCTTGTTTTTATGTTATTGCTCCATTGCAGTTGTTTTCAGTGCTTTTAGTTTCCTGTCCTGTGTGTCTTGGGTGTTGTTTCTTTACATTTTTTTTCTATTTGTTTGTTGAGCCTGTTAATGGGATTATGGTTGTTGCGCATTCTTCGCTGGAGGTAATAGGGTTTGCCTCCGTGAGGGAGTTGTTTGGCGCTGGTGTTGCGTAGTTCTCCCTATTTTAGTTTGTTGGGTATGGCTTTGGGTTTAGTGATGCTCCTCCTTCTCGGGGAACTATTGTGTAATTTTTAGGAACAAATTTTTTTAGCTTGATGTTTGTCCCATTGATTGTTATCAGACTGCATGCTAGTCTTTTGGTTGTGAATCATCTTGTGAATTTTGTCGTGCTTTTCTTCCTGGGTGGTTCTTATTATTTCTTTGGGCAGTATTGTTGTGACGACTGCCCACAACCCCTGGACTAAACAAGAGGAATAATGCGTTGAAAAGTGTGCCAAGCAGCTGTGGACGATCATCATAGGTAGGTAAACACAATTGATATCTGTCGTAGAACTCACAGCGCAAGGATAAAATATAGTAGAAAATATACAACAGGTAATAACAGTGAAGCATCATATAACAAACTTTTGAAACTTTCACAACATCCTGAAAGATTATCCAAACATTGTAGGAAATATCAAAGCCTGTACACAAAGCCTCACTACAACACTCATAGAGTAACTCAAAGATCAGAAACGGAAATAGTAAATAGTAATAAAATTGCTACGTAAGCCTCCAGCTCGCCTCCTAACTGCAACATCGTCCTCACAAATCACCTGCCACCTAGTCTGCCTATCCAAAACTGGATGAACAACCCAAGATAATAAGAGGGAAACAAAAAACCTTGAGTCAGATAACAGTCTTTGTGAGCGATAAAATAACTAACAAACATCAACAATAAAGTATATGAGAATGAATAGATAAACATACTAATCTACCCATAACACCAGAGAAGAACTCAATTCTATCTTTCCCACATCGAACAGTGATAGCCTTTACAACATCATTTCAACCATACATCCATAAAAACCAGAACACCCATTCAATCATGGCAAAGCACTCATGACATCCAAATTATATGTCTCATGTAAACCATCCTAATCGAACTCAACATCCCTCAAGCACAAGCCCCAGAGGCCTAAACCAATATCAGATAAGCACCCAAGGAACATCTCCTTCGACGTTGGAGAATCTACATGAGATGGTTCAAATAAGGCAACTAATCAACTATGACAGACTTTGGCTATCACCGCCAATCCTGCTTCGAAACAATCGTCAATCATATGACGACCAACCTTTCCGTATGTCAAGGGATAATGGTAACCCTAGTTCTAGCATAAACTCCATACGCCTTTCAAAGATACGTATGTTTGTCCAACCTTGACAACTAGGCCTTTCAACGATACCTAGGATACTCGACCTACAACCGGTCTTTTAGACATCCTATTTTACCCCTGCTTTGAGCCTGCTAAAACTTACGATAATGATAATCTCTCGGCCTTCATATCTCTAGTCATCCAGCCTGATGACTTTTCTTAACTTAAGCAACCTTCTCGGGAAACCATTATCCACCAACTCATGACCTTTGAGTTGTCACCTCATTCGCTGTTCTACACCGATCAACGAACACCTTTCAACACTCCGAACCTTCCTACTTGAATTTACATCGAATTCACACCATTACCAAGCCAAATTACATCACTGCGGCTAGGGTTCGGGGGGTTGCCCCCGAAAAAAAATTCCATGCCCTTTTGCTCAAATCTGGAACGTACCCAAAAAATAATTATTTTTTGAAATGACCCTGTTATGCACGACCGACCGACCCCCTAGTGATCGACTGACCCTGGCCACCCTGCACGACCGACCAACCCTGGCCTCCTTGCACGACCAACTGATCCTGGTCTCCCTACATGACCGACCCATCCTGAAGCACAGGCCAACCGACCGGTATGAACGACCAACACAAAACTTGCATTCAGATCCAATCGTGCACGATCGACCGAGCACTATTCGACCGACCGACCAACTGATGCATGACCCAACACCTTCATCACTTCACACTTCGCAACCGACCGACCAGCTGATGCACGACTGACCCAATCTATGTGCGACCGACCCCTCTCCTGTACTAAACAATGTACTACACATTGTACCACACGCTCGACCCGTGGCCTGCACGCACGACCCATAACCTGCGCAGCTCCAATTTAAGTCCAATTTCGACCATAACTTCGCCAATCGACTATCGCGACAAAATCTATTTATATAATTTATCCAATTCAACCAAAAACATGTTATGAAATCACCAACATCATGAATATGACTATTTTCACCCAAAATTACGCAAATTACTCCAAAATCATGATAAATGATCATATGAAAAAAATTATGGGTCTAACTCGCATAAACATATGGTGGTTTAAACTTGCTAAATTAGGTCAAAGGGTGATTCATATGAAAATCGACTTATCATGGTGTAGATCTATGATAAAACACTTGAATTTGATGAAAAATATGATCAAACATTCATATACATCACTGAATCTATGTGAGAGATGCATATCAGTCACCAATTCTCCAAATCAAAGCAAAAACAGTGAATTGAGATACCGGACAGAAAGCAATTCGAACCAAACCCCTTGATCCATTGAACTCACACTTCAAATGATGTAGATTTAGCCTCAATTGGTGTAGATCTTCGATGTCCTTCCGTAGACTTTGATTTTTAATGGTGGAAAGGTGTTAGAGGAAGAAGGAACATAGGCCACCAAATAAGAGAATAGAGAAATTAAACCATTTCCCATATCTCTCACCCCCTATTTATAGTTTCCACCAACCCACTAATGGGCCTCTATAAATCATCCCACTAAGGCTCCCAAAACATGAGCAGCCAACTGAAAAACCTTAAAACAATGATTCCTCCCAAACCGCTGAGCCAAATCTTTAATGTAACCACTCTACGGAAAGGCAATCATCATTTCCTTCCCAATGGCATATGTCGCACAACCTAATTCGACCTGAGTCAAAAGTTATGCCCTGTATAAGACTGACAGGGGCAAAATGGTTACAAACAAAACTGGTAAAAATTATGGACATGTCTTACATCCCCATAAGCAACATATTAAAATATGAGAATGATCCAAAGCTTAGGGAATAAAATAAAAATATTTAACAATCCTCCGATGCGTAAAATGCGGGATGTTACATTTCCCCCTTAAGAATTTCACCCCCAAAATTCCAAGAAAACACAAGCAACCACAATAGTTCCTCTTGCTTATCCCTCATGAGCAACCATTTCTATCATCCAAACTAGCAGCCATCAGACGATGTATCCATGGCCCTATCCTAGCAGGTGGAATTCTAAAACAACCATAACATAAGTTACAACGATGTAAGGTGACACAATACTGATGGGTCATACCGACGGAAAGTTCTGGATGGGTCGCCTTCATGCACTCTTCCGTTTCTCATGTACAATCGTCACCATCCTCACTCCATTGCGCCTTGATTAACTTAACCGTCTACCTCCTAAGTTGTCTCGTGTCATTTCCCACAACACAAAGAGGCTTATGAGGTCTCTCAACACGGTCTCTACTTCTAGGTCTTCGTACTGCTCTGGAGATACCACCACATTCGAATCATTCATGAACTTTCATAGAATTGACACATGGAAAACATTATGCATACTTGACATCTTCTTGGGTAACTCCAATCTATATGTGAGCTTTCCAACCCGCTCGACTATCGGAAATGGTCAAACGAACCTAGGAGCTAGCTTTTCTTTGTTTCCGAATCGAACCATATGCTTCAACGGTGAAATCTTGACGAAAACAATATCTCATACATCAAATTCCAAGTCCTTACGACGCTTATCGGCGTAACACTTCTGACGATCTTGGGCTGCCTTCATTCGTTACTGAACGATCTCGATACAATCCAAGGTCTCTTTATTCATTTTTGGCCCAAGTATCAACTTATCTCTAGTTTCTATCAACATACTGGAGAATTACACGACCTCCCATACAACGCCTCGTATGGTGCCATCCTAATGGTAGACTGGTAGCTATTATTATATACAAGCTCAACGAGATGTAGATGGTCTTCCCATGATCCTCCGTAGTCCAACACACAAGTCCTCAAAAGATCTTCTAAAACTCGATTGATTCTCTCGGTCTGACCATCAGTTTGGGGATGATAAGCCGTAGTCAAGCACAACTCGGTTCCCGAAGCTTCTTGTAGACTCTTCCAAAATCCACTTGTGAACAATGGATCTTGGTCGCATACTATGCTCTTCGGGATACTATGGAATCGAACTATCCATTTCACATAAAGTTCAGCCAATTTCGATGTGTCCTAGTCGACTTGACAGGAATGAACCTTGCATTTTTGGTCAAGCAATCCACAATGACCCAAATCCCTTCATTTCCTACCCTGGTTCTAGGTAGTCCATTAATAAAATCCATCGATATTTGCTTCCACTTCCACGTAGGAACTTCCAATGGCTGAAGCAATCCACTTGGCTTCTTCTATTCAGCTTTCACCAACTGCCAGTTCATTCACCTGGAAATTAACTTTCCAATATCTTGTTTCATCCCTTCCCAATAGTAGATTCGCTTCATGTCCTAATACATCTTATTACCACCGAGATGAATCGTCAAGTTTGAGTGATGACATTCTCTCAGAATCTCATCTCTCAGTCTGTCGATATCAGGAACAACTAGTCGCCCTTACTTTCGAAGACAACCATCTCGATCGACCTCGAACTCTTTATCTTCTAGCTCCAGCTTCAGGATATATTCGACAAAGCTTTGTACCTCGCTAGGAGTGGGTCTTATCGATAAGAGTGGGTCTTATCGATAAGCTTTCCAACATTTCAGGTTCCAAATCGCACCTTGGCATGAAATCAAACCTTGCCAAATACTCGAGGCTTTTCCATTCCGAAAACATCGCTCCCAAGGTTGAGTGCCTTCAAATCAATGCATCTGCAACTGCATTACCCTTGCTAGGTGTATAGGCTATACAAAAATCATATGATGCCAAAAACCCCAACAACCGTTGCTGCCGAAGATTCAAATCCTTTTAGAAGGAAAGATACTTCAGCGACTTGTGATCCGTGAACAACTCGAATTGAACTCCCAACAGGTAATGCCTCCACATCTTCGGAGCAAACACAATCGCCGCCAACTCCAAATCATGAGTTGGGTAAGTTCCCTCTTGCGGATTTAGCTATCAACTTGCGTAGGCCACAAACTTATCCTTTTGCATTAGCACTGCTCCTAGTCCAGTGCATCATGCATCAGTGTATACCACCATCTCTTCATTCCCACTCGGAATGGTCAACATAGGAGCACTTGTCAGTTTCTCCTTCCATATTCCAAATTCTTGTTCACACTTTGCATCCCATGTGAATGCTTGATTATTCTTTGTTAATCCTGTCAGCGATGCAGCTATCACGGAGAGATCCTTGATAAACCATCGGTAATAACCAGCCAAGCCAAGGAAACTTCTCACATCCGTCGCATTCTTAGATCTATCCCAGTCCTGGACTGCTGCCACTTTAGTGGGGTCAACCGCTATTCCATTTCCAGAAACCATATGGCCTAAGAACCTCACTTCGCTCTTCTAGAAGTGACACTTCGGAAACTTGGCTCTAAGATGATGCTTTTGCAAGATTTCCAACACAATTCTCAAGTGAGTCTTGTGTTCTTCCTCATTCCGAGAATAAACCAGAATATCATCCACGAACATAAGCATGAACTAGTTCAACTGATCTCTGAAAACTCTATTCATAAGACCTACGAAATACGCTGGCGCGTTAGTCAACCCGAATGGCATTACCAACCATTCGAAGAAACTAGATGGTGTCCTAAAAGTAGTCTTTGGCACACTATCCTTTGCCATCCTCAATTGGTGAAATCTCGTTGCCAAATCCATCTGAGAAAACACTTTGGCTTTATGAAGCTGATCGAGTAAGTCGTCTATTCTTGGCAATGGATACTTGTTCTTTATGGTCACCTTGTTAAGCTCACGATAGTCCACACACAATCTTAACGAGCCATCTGCCTTGGTTGCAAACACGACAGGTGCACCCTATTTGGATACACTCCTCTGAATGAACCCTTTTTCCAAAAGGTCATGAACCTGTACCTCCAACTCTCGCTGTTCCTTAGGCATCATCCACTAAGAGGCATAATGATTGGTCTAGCACCGTCGACCAAATTGATCCTAAACTCGATCTCACGGTGCTGCGGCAACACTTTGAACTCATCAAAGACATCTTCATACTCAATTGCGATCAGAACAGATGATAAGTCTTCCTGTGGAATCCCAAGCGAATACAGATAGCTCACGAAGACACCCCTTTCGCGCTTACATTAATCAACGCCTTTCGCCCTTCCACATCCCCGACTCTCACCTCTAGCTTCTTGCAATTCACCCTTGCCGCGTACCTCTTGAGCCAATCCATGTCCAAGATGATACCAAACCCAACGAAGTTCAAAACAAAGCAATCACACACAAAAGAGCAACCATGACTCGACAACACTAGACCACGACACATCATGCACAAACTAGACAAACCCTTAACCAGATTAGTCACGATCTATGATCCATCACAAATCTTGGGTTCTAAACCCAAACGGCACACAAGCTCATTACAAATGAAAAAATGCAATGCTCCAGTATCAGACAACACACGAACTGAAACAACATTAACTGAAAGAGTACCTTGAACAACGACACCTTTTCTCTTCTCCTCTACAGTAGGAGCTCTTGAAGAAAATGGCACGACTTCCAAAGCATATGCCTTCACAACCTGCTTGCCCTTAGCAGATTTTGGATAGTCTTTATTCTCATGCCTAGGCTTTCCACACTTAAAGCACTTCTTCTCATCTTTGGCATTCTTGCACTCATTCGAGTAATGACCCTTCTGTTGGCAATTAAAGAAAACCACCTCACTCTTAGGCTTCTTCTGGCCATCCTTTCCTTTCTGCTATTGTTGCTTCCTCCTCTTATTATTACCACCTTGCTGTGGTTTCTTAACTTCCTTGGTTGCAGCGACAACATTTTCTTCCTTAGGAATTAAGCACTCATTGCGAACAGCTTTTTCTAAAAATTTATCAAATGGATCATCAAGATGATCCACCAGCGGCCTTCCAATGTAAGCATCTAACCCCATAACCAAATTTTCATTCTTCTGATAAGGTGTGTCAATGTATGAATGAGCATATTTGGACAATGCCTCGAAATCAGAAACATAGTCAAGCATAGAATGGACATTCTGTTTCAACTCTATGAACTTCTTGAACAAAACTGACTTCTGAGCAGTGGAGATAAACTTTGCTTCAAACTTAACTTAGAATTGCTCCCATGAAATCTCCTCTTCTGGAGTTTCAAGTGTAACATAATTCCACCACTCCATGGCCCCACCTTGCAGCTGCCTTGATGCAATCTTTATCTTAGTTGCATCTTCCAACCCTAAGTCCCCAAAAATACGGACATAAGAATCCATCCGCCTTTGAACCTCTTCAGCTGGCTTGGTACCTTTGAATGGTTTCCCTCCTAGAGATGTATAATCCTTTCACAACTTCGCAAAATCCACAACCCTAGGAACTCACACACCTACATCTACCGTGGATGCAACTTGAGCAGGTACCCTTCACATGACTACTTCCATCATGGCCTCAAACATGGCTAGGTAGTCAAGTATACCACCATTACCCCTTCTAGGCACAGCCACTTCCCTGGCAGTGTGTCTTGTAGTTCATCGACTCATTCTAAATTTGCAAATTAGAATGATTAGCCACTTGCAAGAAAACTGCTAAAGAAGTACAAATGCTACTACGCTGTATAATAGTTTACATCCAAATGAAATCTACAAGTACGTCTCTTATACGTAATTACATCTTCGAACTTTAGCTAAAATCGTTAACCAAAGCTCAGATATCAAATGTGACGACCGCCCACAACCATGGTCTAAACAAGAGGAATAATGCGCTGAAACGTGTGTCAGGCAGCTGTGGACAACCATCATAGGTAGGTAAACACAATCGATACCTGTTTTAGAACTCACAGCGCAAGGGTAAAAATAGTAGAAAATATATAACAGGTAATCATAGTGAAGCATCATATAACAAACATTTGAAAATTTCACAACATCCTGAATTTTTTTCCAAACATCATAGGAAATATCAAAGTCTGTACAACATTTATAGAGTAACTCAAATAGCGGAAATAGAAATAGTAGATAGTAATAAAACTGGTACATAAGCCTCCAGCTCGCCTCCGAACTGCAACATAGTCCTCACTAATCACCTGTCACCTAGTCTACCCATCCACAACTGAATGAGAAACCTAAGGTAATAAGAGGGAAACATAAAACCTTGAGTCAGATATCAATCTTATTGAGCGATATAATAGCTAACAAACATCAACAATAAAGTATATAAGAATGGATAGATAAACATACTAATCTACCCACAACACCAGAGAAGAACTCAACCCTATCTTCCCCACATCGGACAGTGATAGCCTTTACGACATCATTTCAACCATACAACATGGAAACCAGAACACCCGTTCAATCATAGCAAAACACTCATGACATCCAAATTATATATATTATGTAAACCATCCTCATTGAACTCAACATCCCTCAAGCACAAGCCCCAGAGGCCTAAACCAATATCAGACAAGCACCCATGGAACATCTCCTTCGACGTTGGACAATCTACATGAGATGGTTCAAACAAGACAACTAATCAACCATGACAGACTCTGGCTATCACTACCAATCCTTCTTCGAAACCATCATTAATTGTATGACGGCCAACCTTGCCATATGTCAAAGGCTAATGGTAACCCCAGTTCTAGCATAAACTCCATATGTCTTTCAACGATATATATGTTTGCCCAACCTTAACAACTAGGCCTTTCAACAATACCCAGGGTACTCGACCTACAACCAGTCTTTTAGACGTCTCTATTGTACCCCTGCTTCAAGCCTGCTAGAACTTACGATAACGATAATCTCTCGGCATTCATAGCTCTTGTCATGCAGCCCGACGAATTTTCTTAACTCAAGCAACCTTCTCGAAAAACCATTATCCATCAACTCACGACCTTTGAGTTGTCACCTCATTCGCTGTTATACACCAATCAACGAACACCTTTTAACACTTCGAACCTTCCTACTTGAATTTACTTCGAAGTCACACCATCACCAAGACAAATTACATCACTACGGCTAGGGTTCGGGGGGTTGCCCTCAAAAAAAATCCAGGCCCTTTAGCTCAAATCTGGATCATATTCGAAAAACAAAATTCTCAGAAATGGCCCTGTTATGCACAACCAACCGACCCTTTGGCGACCGATCGACCTTGGCCTCCCTGGACCGATCGGCCATGGCCTCCCCGCATAACCAACCGACCCTGGCCTCCCTGCACGACTGACCCATCATGAAGCATAGGCCGACCGACTGATATGAACGACCAACCCAAAACTTGCATTCTGATCCAATCGTGCACGATCGACCGAGCACTATTCGATCGACCGACCAGCTGATGCACGACCCAACACCTTCATCACTTCACACTTCACAACCAACTGACCTTGTTCTGCCAACAAGGCCGATCGGCTGATGCACGACCGACCCCATCTATGTGCGACCGACCCCTCTCCTATACTGTGATGTACTGCACATTGCACTGCACGCTCGAACCGTAGCCTGCACGCACAGCCCGTAACCTGCACAGCTCCAATTCGAGTCTAATTTCGACCCAAACTTCGCCAATCGACTATCTCGACAAAATCTATTCATCCAATTCAACCACAAACATGTTATGAAATCACCAACATCATGAATATGACTATTTTCACCC
Organism: Allium sativum; assembly: GCA_030737875.1. Classification (NCBI taxonomy): domain Eukaryota; kingdom Viridiplantae; phylum Streptophyta; class Magnoliopsida; order Asparagales; family Amaryllidaceae; genus Allium; species Allium sativum. The sequence goes on along the minus strand of CM060926.1, from coordinate 403,189,724 downwards.
AAAATTACGCAAATTACTCCAAAATCATGATAAATGATCATATAACAAAATTATGGGTCTATCTTGCATTAAATATATGACGGTTTAAACTCGCTAAATTAGATCACAGGGTGATTTATGTGAAAATCGACTTATCACCGTGTAGATCTATGATAAAACACTTGGATTTGATGAAAAACATGATCAAATATTCATATACTTCATTGAATCTATGTGAGAGATTCATATCACTCACCAATTCTCCAAATCAAAGCAAAAACAATGGACAGCAAACAATTCGAACCAAACCCCTTGATCCATTGAACTGACACTTCAAATGATGCGGATCTATCCTCAAATGGTGTAGATCTTCGATTTCCTTTCTTAGATTTTGCTTTTTAATGGTGGAAAGGTGTTAGAGGAAGAAGGAACATAGACCACCAAATGAGAGAATAGAGAAACTAAACCATTTCCTATATCTCTCATCCCCTATTTGTAGTTTCCACCAGCCCACTAATGGGCCTCTACAAATTAGCCCATTAAGGCTCCAAAACCTGAACAACCAACTGAAAATCTTAAAATGGCGATTCCTCCCAAACCACTTAGCCAAATCTTTAATGTAACCACTCTACAGAAAGACAATCATCATTTCCTTTTCAATGGCACATGTCTCACTACCTGATTGGACCTAAGTCAAAAGTTATGCCCTGTACAAGAATGATAGGGGCAAAATGGTCACAAACAAAATTAGTAAAAATTATGGACATGTCTCACATCCCCATAAGCAACATATTTAAATATGAGAATGATCCAACCCTTAGGGAATAAAATAAAAATATTTTGCGATCCTCCGGTACGTAAAATGCAGGTTGTTACAGTTGTTTTGTTGGTCTGATTTACAATCTTGTTCACTTCACGCCAATTAATGACTTGGTTAATGAATGGCTGTGGTATGCATTGCTTTGGACTTAAGGTTGTTCGGTTTTTCGTCTAGTTTCGTTTCCCTTTTCTTTGTTCTTTGGTCGACGGCATACAGGTTGGTGCTCTGGACTTGCCTACACGTCGATTACCATGTTTGTTGACTATATCGATCTTTGGTCTATAGCTATGTTAGTGGGTTTGTTTTTGGTTTCCTTGTTTTCTCTTTCATTTGGGATGTCGGCTTTTCATTGTCGTGCAGGATTGACAATCTAATGACAATAGTGCCAACGGGGAGATCACATAGCAATCTGCAACGTTAGCCTTTGATGTTGCAACATCCTCATCCGCTTTTATGTCTTCTCAATTTTCTTGTTCATCTCCTCTTCTTTCAGAGGTCAAGATAAGGGTCATTAATGATCGGTTGACGCGGCTCTTTGAGCACTCTTATTCCCGTCTATTGGTTAATCCATATTCGTCCAAGAGACTTGTGCCGCCTTTTCCTTATAGCTCTTTGCCAGTTACGGTGGTTGTTCCTTTTTCTACCTCCTCTTCTCGTCTTGTTGTTGCCTCTCAACGAGATCATCAGCTGCATATTTCTCGCTGGAGGTCGCAGATTCGAAATCCTTGCACTATTCATGCTTGTTCTCTTGCAGTCAAAGAGAAGATTGTTAGGACGACTCACTGTACTCTTTATCTGATCTGATCTTTACACTTTGCTTCTTTAATGCTTCGTCTGGGTTTTCTCTTTCTTGTTCTATTGTGATGGCTAATTGCTTATTTTGGAATATTAGAGGTATAGGTAATGATGCCTCTTTTTCCCATCTCAAGTGTATCGTTAAGAAATTCTCAATTCAGATAGTAGCACTGCTGGTGCCTCTCATAGGGTCGGAAATGCTTACTAGTCTTGTTCTTCTAAATTTTGGTGAGGGACTTTATAATGTTTACAACAAAAATTGGATTCTTTGGGACAGAGATGTTACAGTGCGGTCTTTCTTCGACTGTACCCAACTTTTCTTTGTCTTGTGTTCTTCGCTTCCTTTTTCTAAGTCTTTCTTTTTCTCTGGTGTATATGCAAGGTGTGATCGGGTTAACCGTCATACGTTGTGGCAGGACATCATATCCCTATCTGATCTTGGTTTTTCCATTTCATTTCTACTCGTATGGAAGAAACGTGGTGGCTCTACTATTAACCGTGCGTTAGTGGAGGATTTCAACTCCTTTATCATCCAATCGCGCTTACTAGAGGTCTTTTTTGTTGGTTCACCTTTCACTTTGTGTAATTACCAAGGAGGTCCTAACTGCATCCTTTCTCGCCTTGACAAGATATTTGCTTTCGAAGGGTGGCTTGGTCTACCATTCTCTTTCTCAGCTGAGCACCTTCAGCGTACGAATTCATATCACAACCCTCTGGTTCTGAAGGTCATTCCTTTCTTCTTTTCAGGTCCGCCCTCTTCCTGGTACCAGACGACGTGGTATTCTCATCACTCTTTTCTAGCCGTCGTAAAGGGATCTTGGGATGTTCCCATCATAGGCCATCCTTTAACGACTTCCTTCCTAAAACTCAATCGTCTCAAATTGTGTCTTAAATTATGGAATGTCCAAATGTTTAAAAATATTTTTGGTAGGGTTAGATCCATGGAGAAATCCGTTATTCTGGCGGAAGCCTCCTTTGATGATGATCCTTCTTCCTAGAATAAACATGCTTGGCTCCTGGTCAACTTGTTTTCAATTCGGATCTCATCCCTCTTTTCTAGCTGTCGTAAAGGAATCTTGGGATGTTCCCATCATAGGCCATCCTTAAACGACATTCTTCTTAAAACTCAATCGTCTCAAATTGTGTCTTAAATTCTAGAATGTCAAGGTGTTTAAAAATATTTTTGTTAGGGTTAGATCTGTGGAGAAATCCGTCATTCTGGCGGAAGTCGCCTTCGATGATGATCCTTCTTCCTAGAATAAACATGCTTGGCTCCATGGTCAACTTGTTTTCAATTAGGAGCTTAAGCTTGAGACTAATTTTCTAAAGCAGAAAGCTTGTATCAAATGGGTCATCAACGATGACTCTAACTCGAAGTTCTTCCACTTATCTATTAGGAAGAAGGACAAGATCTTTTCAATCTCCCAGATTCTGCACCCCGATAACTCAATGGCATTGACTCCTATCAAAGTCGTTGAGACCATTGTTTCCTATTTTGTTCTTTTCTCCAAATCCCTTATGTCGACCATCCTATTCCGCTAGTTGATTCTCGAATCCCGCGCTTGGTTTTTCCAATCGAGGAATATCTTTTCCTTCCACCTTTGATTGAGGAAATTCATGGTTATGTTTCCTCCCTTAGCAAGAAGAGTGTGAGTGGCCTAGATGGTTTCAATGAGGGTTTATATAGTTGTGCTTGGGATACCATTCGTTCCGATTTTTCTCTCATGATCCAAACCATTTTCTCTGGTCAAACTCTTCCTAAGAGTTGGACGTCCATCAACCTTGTGGTTATCCCCAAAGTTGATCGTCCTTGTTTTTGCTTTGAATTTCGTTCGATTATCCTATGCAGTTTTTCGAATTAGAATATTTCTAAGATTATATATGTTAGACTCGCTTCCATCCTGGATCGTATTGTCTCCTCTTCCCAAGAAGGCATTGTCAAAGGCCGTCTGATCACGGATAATGTCCTTCTTGCTCAAGTACTCATCTCCCAGGTTGATCGCATGATCCGGGGTTCGAAAGTGGTCATTAAGCTTGATATGGCCAAAGATTATGACAACATGTTTTGGGTTTTTTATCATTCCTGTCCATCGGCCTTTTGGTTTTCCCACATAACTCATCGATCTTGTCTGGTTTCTTATCTTTAATTGTTCGTTCTCTATCCTCATAAATAGGGCGGTCAATGGTTTTTCCTCACTGGAAGTGGTTTGTAGCAAGGGTCCCTATCCCATTCCCTTTTCGTCATTGCAGCGCAGGCGCTGGTTCATGGAGTTCATGCTTTTATGATCATCTGTCAAATCCACTGCTTTGTTGTCCCTCATGGTTGCCCTGTCATTTCTTCGTTGTCTTTCGCCGATGACATCATTAATTTTACAAATAATCATCGTCATTATGTTTAACGTCTTATTTCTTTTCTTCTTCTTTACGAACAGTGCTCAGGGAAATTGGACAATGCTTCCATGAGTTGTTTTGTTCCTTCTAGGCATATGGATTTGAGGAAAATTTCATGGATCGAATCTTGGCGGTTTCAAATCTTCCTCTACTATACCTGGGAATTGTCTTATATCGTGGCCGAAAGCTGAATGCCATTTTTGGCCCCATAGCAGATAAGGCTATGGGGAAGATCTTAAGATGGAACGCTACTCTTCTATCTCATGCTGGTAGGTTAGTCCTCATCAATTCAGTCTTTGACTTGATTGGCACTCAGGCCTTTGCTGCCATGATGTTGACTTCTTCCTTCTTTCATCTCTTCAATTCGTTGGCGTCGTCTTTTTCTAGGGTAGCAAAGACGATTCTTGGAGACATCATTGTGTTCCTTAGGAGTTAATTTACCGTCCTAGAATAGAGGGAGGCCTTAGGATTAGAGACCCACGGGATATGTGTAAAGCTTATGCTTGTAAGCTATGGGTCAGGTTACGGGCTAACGATTCTCTCTGGGATTCTTTTCTCCATGCTAAGTATAGTTATCTTTTTCCTAATGACTTTACTAGAGCTCCTTCTTTTGCCAGTGAGACATGGAAACAGATGAAGTCCGTAAAGGTTTTTCTAGATAGTCATGGTCATGGCTATGGTTGGAATGGAGGACCTTTCCCCGTCTGAGCTGGTGGAACTCTATTAGACTACCGACAGCCTGAAATCATGCTTTCTCTTTCTCTGGAACCGTTGTATTCCATTGAAGGTTTAGATCTCTATGTGAAAGGTCCTCTAATATAGACTTCCTCTAGATGATAACCTAAGGCGTATTGGCATTCTTCTTGGGTCCAGTTGAAAACGTTGTCTCTCTTGGGCATTGGAATCGTCTGTTCATTTGTTTAAGGATGGTGATTGTGTGACTGCAATTTGATCTCATTTAGGTGCGTTGGTGAGATCGTAGGGTCTACTAACTTTTCTTATCGATATGCTTAGGTCCTGATGGGCCAGGGGTCTTGGTAAGGATCTCCCATCCATTCTTTCAAGGATGTTATCTTGTTTGACCATCTGGCATTTGTGGTGCACCCGAAACAAGGCACTCTTTAATGCGATCCCAATGTCTTTAGGACAGATCATTCAACGTGTGATGGACGATATTTTTTCTTTTCGTGGGAGGTCATTTAAGAGTGTTCTGATCTAAGCCTCCATCGAACTTGCATGTATCTTCTCGGTTACTCATGGTACGTGTTCCCGTGTTGGTGTAGGTTGAGTGTTTTTTTAAGGCCTCCCAGGATTTGGCGTTTGATTCTTGGGTGCTTGCTAGGTTTTGGAGGCACTTGATTCTTGGGTGCTTGCAAGCTTTTGGTTTAAGGGTGGTTGTTGTGCTTCCCTTTGGGTTTGCCTTTTCTCAGTTAGCTGGCTCTCATTTTGCTTGGGCTTATTCAGTCTTGATAGTGGTCTAGTTTACGGCTTGTTATGGATTGTGGGGCCGTCCCTTGCGGTGCTTCCCTGTTCCGATTTGATGGTTTTAGCGGATTGTGTTGCTTAGTTGCATGATTTTGGTTTGTATTAGTTTTGGATTAGCTTCCCTTGGTCTTGAGGCGGTTTTTTGCCTGTATTTTGTTTTTGCCTTCTCTTTTAGTGCTCAGTTTTGTACGGTATGATTGACATGTTTGCTCACCTCGAATTACCTCGTTGTGAGCCAACAGAGAAATGTGTTTTTTATTCTTGCTACTTTACATACTTCTTCAATTAAAAAAATATCTTGAGTATATTCTAATGCTTATAACGTCCACGTGCAACATAAAATGTGTGGACAGTTTAATATGTCTGTGTAAAGATGTGATTTATGCCACAATGACCATAATGGATACTTTGTATACATAAGCTTCGTCTAGTTTGTAAAAGAGTATGTGTATAGGTGTGTGTATGTGTGTTTGTGGGTGCACATACATGTGCGTATAGAAATAATTATAAAATGATACTCGTGAAATATTTGTATTCTCCTTTTGACCTGGCTATATCGTAGACTGTTAGTTAAACTTGATGATTATCTAGTTAAGCAACCCAAAATGATGATTTGAAGGTCCAAATATTATGTAAAAATCAAACCACGAAACATTGGTTGCCCATACACAAAAAACAACATCCTAAAATGTTCTATGAGTGGGTTAGTATCTTCCCCTAGGTAAGGGAACAATACCACTGTCTATTAGCAGCTTAAACCAATAAGTTAATTCAATGAAGATCCCTTAATATCTCTAAAAAAACTAAACGAAAATGCAAACAATTTATTGAATTAAGATGCCAACGCCAAAAATAACAAGCTCAATAAGTCATGGAGTTTATCTCAAGATGTTTTTAAATCAGTACCAATTTGACCCGTATAGAGATTGAAACTGATTTACGTATATGTCGTTTTGGGTCTTTATATTTTTTGGGTGGCTTCGTCTTCGGTCTGAGATTTCGCTGGAGAATCATCAAAAAGATTTTTTTCCATCTACACCTATAAATAATGGGTTCGTTGTTTATTTCTGTTACAACAACAATTAACTCTGATGCCAACTAACAGTGAAGAGGCCTCCAGTGGACACAAGCACGAAGGAATAAGCTGAAAGCTACACAAACCGACACGTTCTTAGGGGAATGGAGACCAGAGTCTACGGAATGCCAACACAGTACATCTGACTGGACATACTCGACATGGGGTTCTATAGCGAAAGGTCATCCAAGTCATAAGCTAAGAAGGAAAGAGGCAAAGGATCTACTAACGGGAACCCGGAAGGGTGGGAGGATTGACGATATTAACATACTTAATGTTGGTACACCAGGAGATAAAGACATCAAGGATATCAAGCCGAAGGAGCGTAAAGATTTTCCGGAATCAACTTCCAACACATCTGTTGCATGAACACCGAAAGGTCACATTGATATGACTACAGGCAGGTCAAATAGAGCAACCCTCTGGAAGACCAGGCCGTACTATAAGACTCCACCGGAAGGCAAATCAAAACCCTAAAAACGGTACAGGCTATCCATACTAGTCTATTTGGTATAGGCACGGACAATGGCTCCGAACCAACAACTATCTACATACATCTTGAGGACAAGCTCCCCTAATTACTCATAAGAGAACTTGAAGCCTACATCCAGGAGCTTATAACCGAGGGCGTATAACTGGAGGCTCAAATACCTTCCGGAAAGCTACTACGTCAACAAGCTCATATCACCCTCAAAGAAGACCCAGCTAGCGGGGACGTTCCCTCTGGAAGTTATAATCCAGACCTCAAAGCGACCGAAACCAAAAACGACTGAAACCAAAGAAAAAGGCGGCCGACAGAAGTACCTGCAGGCCCAACGGCCCAATAGCAGAAGGGGCCCCGAATCCTTTATAAATATGACCCCAGGGATCACATTTGAGGGGGGCTCTGATATTCTGATTCTTGTACTCTTTCTCTATAGAATAAACCCTAATACATAGATCAATTGGGGGATTTCTTCTATTCTGTTCATGTACTATAAATGGAAGATTAATAAAGAGCAGATCTACACTTATAATTTATTCCTGTGAGTTTGTTATGCTATTTCATAGTTATCGTTGCTACAATTTACTGTTTATTTCCTACGTATGCATGGATCCTTGTCCAAACCTTTCCGCAGATCGAATGAAACACCCCTTCCTATGTGCTTAAACCCTTCCTACGAGCTTAGATCTTTCAACAAACTTGGTGCAGTTATCCTTTCCACCATCCGTTAAGTCCTTTATCAAGGGTTGTTTAGTGATCCTTCCCTTCGAGGCCTTGATACCCAGGGACAATGATCTAACCCAAGCTCGCAAAGGCTAAATAACCTATTACTTTTCCTTAGGACCACCCTCATTGACCTATCTCTGGTGTTGATGAAAACTTTCATTAACATTTTGGTGCTAGAAGGTTTACTTGAACCTCCGATCCTTTGGTTAACCTTTCCATATATCTATATGTGTTGTTCTGCCCCGGATTGGACTAAGGCTTTGGAGAAGCAAAATTATGGGTATGAGGTCCCGACGACAGTCTTCTACATCTCGAATAGATGAGTTGGAATCAGTGACCCACGGGTGCTAGAAGAACAAAGGCTGAGAGTGGAAGCCTTGCGAATAATAAAGCGAAAAAGGGAAAGGGTACAATATGCTTTCGGTGCTTGGGGTATAGCCTTTCCCACACAGGACAAACATCTATACTCCTTCCAAGTGGTTCTACATTGGAGGATACTAAAATTTTCTCCCATCTAAGAAGAACACTCCACAAACAAGTGAGAGGACTGGTATGTGAACAAGAAATATTGAATGATATTGATCGCTTCACCAACAAATGGTTTGAAAGGGCGACACCCAACCTCATTATGTTTTGGAAAAAATAAATGAAAGTATAAGTACAATGACAAGGCTGGGTCACAATATGATTAAACCCCAGTGATAAGAAGAAGGGCTTACGCCAGGACTACCCAAGGGATACTACGTCATTACTTCGATGGAAAAAATTTGCATCCTAACCAAACACGAACTCAACTATTAGACACTCGCAAAGAAAAAGCCCAAATACAAAAGGAAAACAGAGGATCCTATTACCACTACCACATGATGAATGGACATGAAACTAATCACAACAGAACCCTTGAGGAAACAGTCGTCAAATTCATCAACCAGGCCAGTTACGAAAACTTATGAAAATATCAGATTATGTTCAGTAAAAATCTTTTGGAAAAAGATTATTAAACATGTCCAAGGGTATGGAAAATCCTCCTTTCGAGGCTTAAAGAAACCCAGACGGGGTGAAACCATACAGATTAAATCCCTTGTCATCATCAAATTGGTCAGGACGAGGCATCCCCCTGAACGGGATGATGTGTTAGTCTATCTCCATGCCCAAATCAGAGGGGGCTAGGTTAAAGCATCAAAAGTGTAAGCCTCCGTTTCACACCAGAATTGGTCGCGGCGATGCATTTAAAAATAGCACGCTGTGCCTCTGCTCGTAGAAGAGTGTGTCCTGCCTCTGCTAGAACAAAGCGCGTCATACCTCTGCTCGTAGAAGATCACGTCCTACCTTTGCTTATGTTCCGCATTACCCGCAAAAGGGAACACTAACCCCTATCATCGCCTATAATGGTTAGGATAGGTAACCCCTTGGAAGGGGGTGGTGTGTAAGCCTCTATCAGTACCTATAATGGTCAGTATAGAGCATCAAAAGAGTAAACCTTAGTTCTGTACCTACGATGATCCCGTCTAAGTTTCTAAGACCTTGTCGTCACCTACGATGGTCAGGATAAGGAGCCTCCTGGAGGGAGGTCGGGTAAGTCCTTGGGCCCCGCTTGTCGATAAGCTAACCAAGCGTACCAGACACACAGGCCCGGAGAGTGGCCAACAAAGCACGTACGTCCTCTGCTTTGACATCAAAAGCCCGGAGAGTGGCTTAGGAAGCACGTACAACCTCTGCTTCACAAATCAAACCCAAAGGCGATACCAAAGCGTTAATACCGGAAGGGAATTTTTGGTCTTCAATCCTTAATTGCCTGGACAAGGGTTAGTTTAGGTTTTCTATACTAATACCCAAATCTGGTTGATTCCATTCTCCACAAATACCGAAAGGGGATTCCTGATTTTCAATCTCTAATTTCCTGAACAATCGATAGTTCAGATCTTCTACATCGATACCCGAATCTTGGTTGATTCATTTCCTATCAAAGACCAGAAGCGTACTTCCAATCACTTACCTTAAATAACCTGAATTTGGGTTGGATCGGATACTCAAACGTACCAGAAGGGGGGTCCTGGACTTACCTCAATACCCGAATCTGGGTTGGTTCGGTTCTTAACAAAGACTGGAACTGGGTTCTCGGTCTCATCCTTAATGCCTAAATCTGGGATGATTTAGGAGAAAACTACAACCGGATATGAGGTTCCGATCTCGCCAAAAATGCCCAAACCAGGATGAGCTCAAACTCTTAAATCCAAACAAGAAAGAGGCATTTGACCATCTCGATAATATGAATATGGTCCGGAACCACACTTCCGTTATTACTAAGGATAAGCTCATGGTCCTCTCCCTTGCTCAGTGAAGTGTTTGTAACCTATATGTACATCATTTTATTTCTTTTATATACCCGCTGCTTGCACATCACGAGAAATTAAGTCACATTAAAATATAAGTTCGAAAAAGAACTAGAGAAAAGATCCCAAACATTTGTAATGAAGTCCCATGGCTAGAACTATTCTTTTTCCGAGGAATATCTTACGGAAAAATTTTCCCAAAAATACTTGTTGCATAAAGGAGGTTTTCACTAGCACTTGGCGCGAGTAGGTCTCCTATCGCTACAACGCCCTGAGTTAAGATGACAATATTCCCAACAAAAGCAATACATCAAATAGATCACATAATACACTAGCATACCCACTTAAAATCACGACATAAACCGTTATACAAACACAATCATCGTTTTGAGAGGATTTATATTACAAACATATGAGAAAAGTTTATCATTCCGAATCGGGGTTTTGCAAAGCGAATTCCTAGGAAGCGCAATTCTCCTTAGCTTTCTTTAGTTCATTATCCAATTTGTTGTTATAGTCTGCCTACCTCCGCGTTAGAACTCTCAGAAGAATTTGTCGCTAGCCTATGTTGCAAGTTATAGATAATTTCATCTTTCTCCTTTAGTTGTTTTTCCAAATGGGACACCTGTTCCTTGTGGTTTGTGATGACTATCTTTTGAAGATAATACGTCTTTTTATAGCTCGAAAAGGAAACACACGCAAATATGCCTTTGCAGCCAGCGATGTCCGAAGTTCCCTCTCTAAACAGTGAAGGAGGGGTCTGGAATTGCTCCTCCTAGTCACGAATAGAATGAGATGTCGTAATACGTAAAATGCAAATATCAGATATACACTAATCACAACAAGCATTCCAGAGATAGACAATCACATGACCTTTATTAATTCATACACACATGCGCACAACGTCCACACTGACATACAAATACAACATCACAAACCACCAAATGTTATGAAACCAACACCATTCATGGACAAGTTAAAAGAAAATGTTTACTTCATACAATAATATTTGAAACTCCTTGTTAAACTGTTTTTACAGGACCAAATTCCATTAGAATCCCCCCTCCCCCACCCTTGTATTTTCAAACACAGAGTCAAAAGCATTACTGTAATTTACATCTCTGAGGAAGCAGAGAACTGCTGTAACATGAGAAGACTAGTTATTAACGAGATTCAAGGAGAGGGGAAATATTTCGAAAGAGAAAGCCATACCTGAGTAACTTCAACATCGGACCAGTCAAGGGTCCCTTTCTTCTTGAATTCTGTAGAACCACCTTCCTGGTAGGTAACTCCCTTATTTTGAGGAGGATGTCCCGTCACCCTTTCCAGCTCCGCCTTGCTGATCTGTGTCTTCTCCTATTTCACCTTCCTCTATGTTCTCCTCCTCCACCTCTTCCTCATAATCCTCAGAAAACTCGTCAATAAACAAAAGCGACACAGGGTTTATCTTGTTCATTGGAGGGACCTTATGTTCTCGCCTTACCTACTCAGTATTTTACGAAATTCTACCTCGAAAGGAGGGTTCAATTGGAGAGAAGTCAAATTTCGAAAGCCTCTTATAATTGTTAGAAAAAGAAAGGATGAGAGCATCTTCATAGTACTCCATAACTATGGTATTGAGATGAACACTCAAAAAATTGGAAATTCTGTCACTAGTCCCGTAAATTATTCTTTTTGCGTTAGAGAGTTGAGTGTTCATCCGGTCCACCTCAGCGGCTTGGTCGACCTCCATCCCCGAAATTTCCTCCTTAAGATCTTCAACTTGCTTAACCAACACATCCTTAGCCTTTCTTTCCCCTTCCAACAGGGTCTCCAACTCATTACACTTATTGTCACCTTCCACCTTCTCCCTCAAAAAGTATTGACCCTATTTGTTAACGCCCTGTTCTCCTGCTTAAGGGCATTTACCTCCACTGCTGAAGCGGAAGCCATCCCTTTGGATAAATACCAAGTCTTCATTATCCAAGGAAGGGAAATGAATTAAGCTTCTCACAAAGACAATATGAATACAAAGGTATCAAAAAGGATAAATCGATACCAAAAATTAGTCCCCGATTTGTTGCTGGTGAAAATATTCCGAATCTAAGGGTGAAGAAGTCAGCGAGATGTTAGCATCTTCAGGAGATGAGAGAGTAAGACTTACAAGCCTATTGAAATCAGAGACTGGCAGTGGAGGTGAAGGGGATATAGCAGGCTGAGAGGAGGAATGCAACGGAAGATTATTCCCTTCCCCACCTAACCCGCCGAAAGTATCGGGAAGAATAGGATTGCTTACGGGCTTACCCTTCGGTGAAATATCAGGGGAAGCGTCAACATTGACTACCTGATCATCATCAAGAGTAGAGGGATCAAAGGTCTGCCTTGTTTTCACGGTAACAACGATGTCTTTTGAAAATCTAACTAACTTATCTTGTCTGGGCTTCATTAATGGTGATTCAATGTCGGTATAGGCGAGCCTCTTTATAACATGGGTACTGGATCAGGAGTAAGCTGCCAAGGCAGACGCATCCTGAGAAGTCGAAGATCCTAACCGAAGAGGAATTAAATTAGTAAGACAATAATAACAAGGAAACGAGAGAAATAATGAAAAACGTTGTCTAAATAAAAAATAAAAATATAGTCTCATTCAAATTGCCTTGATGGATGGGGGAGCCTGCGTTGAAAGAGCTAGAATTCAGCTATAGTCCTTTAGGACCAGAAAATTAGACGGTGGGTTGCCCCAATATCTTCTGCCTAGGAGGAATTAAGCCATACTGATGAAGCCTGCCGATGGTTAAGAGGAATGACCAGCACATATGCTCAACAAGTGCTTTGAAGATAGCCTCGACAACTTGAGCTTCCTCCGGTGTTAAAATCATGTCTTTAGAAGGGGGTTCTAGGATAAAAGGAAGATACAAATAAATGAAAACCACAAATATAAAAAATTTACTTTCTAAGGTAAGAGGCCTACCGTCATCAACAAATTTTCCTGATATGCCGGGAGGGAATTTAACAAGAAAATTTTGATCTTCCCATGGCCTAGTTTTGCTAATACTATCGCTAACCAGTCTCCTTACGGGGTTAGCCCTCCATATCAGTGACTCTGAAATTTTAGAAAATCAGACCATATGACGAATGAGTTTAGCGCTTAAATAATCTTGACCTGATGCAAGCGCTAGGGCCTCCAAGCATAAGAGAGTTGTATATTTATTGAGTGAGAGTTGAATGGGAGCAACTTTCAAATCACTTAAGAGCTTGTGTAGAAAAGATGGGAAAGGAAGAAAGCCTCCATGCTAAATATGAATTGCTAAATACGCGAAATACTCTTCTGAAGGGTTCTTGAGAAAATTTGGAGAAGAAGCTACGATGGCATCAATACCTGATATGCCAAAACTACCCTATATGGCTTTCACGGAACACTGCGAAGTCATTAAGGATGGCTTTGAAGTGAATGCTTTCTAAGGACGTGAGACCATGGAATCTTTGGCCTTCGCCTTAACATGACTTTTGCTAGACATGACTCTGTCAGGTGATATCATTCCATCACAGTACCATTAGTATACATATTACTTACACAATTTCATGAATAACATTTATGAATGGGTAGAGTATTATTATATATTGATCACAAAAAGCTCGATTTGTCATAAGATAAACTGAACCCAGATATCGAATGCAAAAAGGGTTATGCATAATGTACTTTCATTAGTGATCGTCTAGGATTTTAATAACAAGGAAAATGCATACCCTAATTATATTAAATCATTTCGTATCAGTGGCATAGAACCTTAATTAATGGGAAAATTGTTCCTTCTTGTGCATGTTACATCGCGTATCGTAAATCCTACACAAAGTAACCTATGAAATAGATGGTCGCTAATGTCGGGAACTAAGCATGGTGATTAAGAGATTGTTGCCTAAGCCTATGTTATGTTCAACATAATCCTAATTGATCCCCCCACTAAATTTGGCACGTAATTAAGATTACTACTTATATAAGAAGTAAAATTACTCATAAAGAATCGAGATTGGTTTTGAAAAAGAGAAATAGGAGTAGCTTCTTAGAGAAGTCGTAATCTTATTCGGGAATTTGATTTATAGGTTGAAGGCGGAAACGAGAGAGAAGAAGAGTTTATGTTCAAATTTCGAGACCGATCTGAACCATACAGGCAAAGTTCAATCAACGCTTCCGATCAAGGTAGGTCAAAAGACTCAGAAGCGACACTTCGGAAAAGACAAAAAGTTTGACTTGAAAAATCGAAAACACCCCTTCACAAAGGGGCAAATGTTACTACCAAAATTAACTCTGAAGCCAGCTAACGGTGAAGGGGCATCCAGTGGACACAAGCGCGAAGGAATAAGCCGAAAGCTACACATACCGACACCTTCTTAGGGAAAAGGGCCCAAAGTCTACGGAATGCCAATACAGTACATCCGGCAGGACATACCCGACATAGGGTTCTATAGCGAAAGGTCATCCAAGTCAGAAGCTGCATAAACACCGATAAGTCACATTGATAAGACTACAGGCAGGTCACATGGAGCGACCCTCTAGAAGACCAAACCATACCGGAGACTCCATCGGAAGGCAAACCGGAACCCTAGAAAGGGTACAGGCTATCCATACTAGTCTATTTCGTACAAGCACCGACATGGTTCCGAACCAACAGCTATCTATGTACATCTTGAGGAAAAGCTCCTTTACGTACTCATAAGAGAACCGGAAGCGTACATCCGGAGCTTATAACCAAGAGCGTATAACTAGAGGATCAAATACCTTCCGGAAAGCTACTACATCAACAAGCTCATATCACCCTCAAAGAATCCCCAGTTGGTCGGGGCCTTCCCTTCGGAAGTTATAATCCACACCTCAAAGCGGCCGAAACCAAAGACAACCGAAACTAAAGAAAAAGGCTGCCGACAGAAGTACATGCAGGCCCAACGGCCCAGATGGTGGAAAGGAGCACTACACCAAATTTGGTGAAAGATCTAAGCTTGTAGGAAGGGTTTAAGCACATAGGAAGGGGTGTTCCATTTGACATACGGAAAGGTTTGGACAAGGATCCATGCATACGTAGGAAATAAACAGTAGTTTGTAGCAATGACAACTAAGAAATAGCATAATAAAATCATAGGAAGATATTTTAAGTGTAGATCTGCTCTTTATTGATCTTCCATTTAGAGTACATGAACAGAATAGAAGCAATCCTCCAATTGATCTATGTATTAGGGTTTATTCTATAGAGAAAGAGTATAAGAATCAGAATATCAGAGCCCCCCTCAAATGTGACCCCTGGGGTCTTATTTATAGAGGATTCGCCCTTTCTGCTGCCATTAATTCCTTTATCAAGGGTTGTTTAGTGACCTTTCTCTTCAAGTCCTTGATACCCAGGGATGATGATCTAACCTAAGCTCCCAAAGGCTAAATAACCTATTATTTTTCCTTAGAGCCACCCTTATTGACCTATCTCTGGTGTTGATGAAAAATATTGTTAACAAATTCCATGGCCATTTTTCCTCAAATATTCCTCGTGTACATTCAACTCTTCGAACTTCATCGATCAATCCTCTTTAATCATAAATCAGCAATGAATTCATTGAAATCTTTCAAGCGAACGTAGGCTATAAACGTTGAACCATTATCAATGACTATATGCATATTTCATTATGTTTCTGTTTCTTCTCTTTTTAAATTTAATTCTTCACTTTTTATTCTCTATTCCTCTATTTTTAGGGTTTTTGTGCCAATATTTGATGTAAACATTTTGGTATTTCACTGAGTTAGAGTTCTCAATCTGTTCGTATATCATTGTCTATTTATGGGTTTCCATATCTGTTAAATAGATCTGGTTATAACACCATGTTTCATACAACTTAATATTATGGAAAGCCAACAAAAAGCTTACATCCATGTTCCCTAAAAATAAACCAACTTCTTTCCTTGCTACTTCGCAATGGAGCTCTAGGACTAATCTAGTTGAAAAGGATGAAAAGCCTATCGCTTCCTCTTGCTAATGCTTTTAACCTTAATAATCAAATCAATAAAGTTGATCTAGAGAATTTAATGTAGGAGTTGTTGGATACCCAACAAAATTAAGTCACCAAGCTCAAGCTAACATCAATTTGATTAAACAAATGAATGCTCAGTAATGTGGAAAACCAAGCTGAGAACAGATTCCTTCAAATTTTGAATCGGAAAGTTCAATATCATCCATCCACTACCACATGAGAAGAAGAGCAGGAACTGGCCAACATAAAGAAGGGCCTTCAAAAAATGGGTTCCCTACTAATTTCGGTCAAGAAGTAGGGATTGGCAATGAAATATTTAAAGGGATTGGTATTGAATCCACGGAGCATTACATTTGGAGTATGACTTGTTGATGACTCATGTTCATGTGGGGAATTGGTCACTCACACATGCCAACACTCGATGGGTTAATGTTAAGTGAATTACCCAAATACACTGAAATATCCAAACATAGAATTGTGGGAAAAATAAAGAACACCTAGTTTATAGTGGTTCGACATGAACGTCTATGTCCACTTCATAGTAGTTATCCATCGTAATTGTTACAATTACAATCATTATCCAAGGATGGACACTTCGATTTTACAAGGTTGTATTAGGGATCAACCAAGCCCTCGTAATCCCCTAATAGGCCATAATCATCTTCCTTAAGCCATGAAGTGTGAAATATGCTTCTAAGTCCAAACATGACCAAAAGCGTGCCAAGTGTGAATCTAAATGCCAAAAATTTGAAGGAAAACTTCTATGTTTAGTTTATAGGTCCAAAGCACCCTCTCAAGCCATGGAAAACAATGAAAAAGCAATCAAAAGCTCCAAGAAAAAAGCACCCACATGCTGGAAATGAGAAGAAAATAGGTCCCCCAAAACAACCAAGTACTAGGGGTATTTATAGTTGGAAAATACATAGTAAAGTCCAAAATTCATATCCCCAGAGTTATACAACCCCGGATTCGGTACATATCCTGGGATCGATACGTATTCTAAGATTTAGCCAAAATTTGAGCATCTTTAGCAAAGTGAAAATATCAAGTCGAAAATGATTGATCAACATGTGTTGATTAGAAAAAAATAGGTCATCAACCTTGCCCTAGCGCAAAGTCGAAAATACCGATCCATGGGAAAATTTTGTATCCGAAAACCGAATAACTAACCAAAAAAATGGTGATCATCATGGATTGATCACCCAAAAATGGATGATCAGATCCTGCGCAACACACCGCTGAATTTTCCAACTTCAAGAAGATACATCATATCTGAAGTCATGAATGGTTTTGTCGGTTTGAAATCCATTTGATGGCAAATACGAAATGACTAATTCGTATCGTCAATGCCGATCCAGAGTGTACCATATTTCCAAGCCATTTTTCGAATGCTTCGCGACTTCGACTAAATCTCTGCGAGTTCCCGAGAGAACATACTTGAGTCTCGAGTACTTAGATAATCATGAATCTGCCATATGACTACGTTTCCAAAAATAGGGTCAAAACTTTGTCCTCGCCTCCCCTACCTCCCCCCCACCTCCCGGGCCAAAACATGTTTTCCTTGAAGAAAGGGAGATGTGTTTTGCGAGAAATCTAGAAATCTGAAGTCCCCGAACCATTGAAGTCCACGTAGAAATCCAATAACCGAGAACTAGGAAACCAAAGGACATGATTATGCAGATCGTATTGATGGAAAACCAAAAATTCAGGAAATCAAAGAAAATTGGCAATTGCTATGGATCGTGCTAACCTGAAAACCAAGAAAAAAGACGCTCGATGATCGCCCTGGATCGTATTTGCGAGAGATAACCAAGATAACTAAAATAACTGAGAATCAGGAAATAGAAGTAACCTAAAATCCAGAAAACCATAATATCCAGTAACAATGTAACCAAACTAGAGGATCGGGCGAATCCGAGAGCCAGAGTAACCAATAACCGGATAATCAGATAGGTCCAAGACACCCTTGCCAAATCCAGGCAAGAGGATCAAGGATAAGACTAAGAAACCAATAACCAATACTAGATAACCAGATGAGTTCAATACCCCCTTTCCAAATCCTGATAAGAGGATCAAGGATAAGCCAAACCCGTTGGGGCCTACCCCCACTAAGCGGGGCTGCCTTGCTAATTTCTGATAAGACGTGCTTCCCCTTCCTAAGTAGATTCCTTACTGGGGAACATGATTTTTTTATTAGCAAGCAAAGTCCTTACTACCCCAAATCCTTAAAGTTTGAAGTTCAATTTCAAATTTCGTTATTTCGCAAGCAGCGTCCCGATGAGCGAATTATTTTTTATTATATTTTTCAATAGTTGGAATTTTTAATAAATCCAAATGAAAACTTAGTTGTTTATTGTCGAGCAGAGAACATGAAAGAGGCTATGCAGCAGTATAGGATCGTGTAGTATGGAGAACAGAATGTAGTGTATATAGCGGAGTAGTAATTAAATATCACACAACAGATCTATACTGGTTCGGACCACCGTCCTACGTCCAGTCCCAGACTCACTTCTGGTATTTCACTAACACTAAAACCCTCACTTCACCCAGAGGAATAGGTTCACAATTACTCGAACACACAAACGGGATTTCTTGCCTCAACCACTGAAGAGGTCTTCACAAATATAGAATAATTGTTGACTATTTTGTGTTCTTGATAACACGGATTGTCTAATATTAAGTACACCCTTCCTATAGCCTTTCCTTAATGATAATCGTGAAGTATGTGAAGGAATATGGAAGTTTAAAAGTTTCAAGTATGAAAATAGATTGCTTTTTAGAACTTAGAGAGCTTTGAATAAGATAGAGAGAATTAGAATAAAAAAATTCGGTGATTGGATCAATTAATCAACTCTCTATTTATAATATATAAAAAGATACAACTGATCATGAAAGGTTTTCATGAAGAGTTATGAATTAAATAATTGTGTCTCTTCATAGAAGTTGCAACCTTTTAGAATCAGATATCTGAAAATAATTTTCAGATGTATGTTTGCAAGTTAAATTAAAGCCGCAAGGAAATAGTGCATTTTAGAACAAATTCAGACGTCTGAAATATTTGAAACAGACGTCTGAATATTGTATTTGAAAACAATCTGTTCTAGCAAACAGACATCTGAAATTTTCAGACCAGATGTCTGTTTTCTGTTATCATTCTATACCATGCCTATTTTATAATAAAAGAACTATATATATAAAACGTGTGTGTGTGTAATCATCAAGGAAGACTTTAACATATAAATCTAGGACTAACAGACTCTTACAACATATAAGTGATCTTCGTTTTGTGTTCCTGAATCTGATTGTCAAAAGTATCTTCCTGCAACATAGAATTATCCAATAATATATATGTTTGCTTGTATATTTGTCATAGTCAAAATAATATATAGCGGGATTCAACATTCTCCCTATTTTGACTAATGACAACTATATAATCCCCCCTGTCAATATGCATATAATATTACTTGTTTCTCCCCCTTTGTCATTTGACAAAAAGGAATAGTTGTTAGAAAACTGAAGCACGTATATAATACACATAAACAGACAAGCAAGCATATCATCATACATAACATAGATCAGCACATAATAAAGTCTTTGTGCGAAATAAAAAGAAGTACGGAAAAATATTACAAACCATGGAAAGAGTTTAATTATTTTTTAGCAAAATACTTATGCTAGCATACCGTGAATTACGTTTACCATACTTCTGAAGAAAATGCAACAACAGTCGTTCCACCATCTTTGGGAGAACTTTCTTCAGAATCGGGAACCTCTTCGGAGCTTGAAGACCATTGGAATGGAGCTTGAGCTTGACCCGAAGAAGTGCCAGTGCATGAAACCTTTTCCTAAATTTTATTCAATAAACCTTTGTTCGAGTTAAACTTTTTGTTTGTTTTCTTTTCAAAATGCTTTAGGTAGTTTTGAAGTTTTGATTGATTGCGGGAAAGCGTAACCAAAGCTTGTTTAGAGGAAGTATCAGCAGAAACAATTTGAATGTCTTCCTCTTCTTCTTCCCTCAGACGATGACGATGAGAAGGCTCAGTAACTAGAGTTTCCGGTTGAGCAGCAACGTGTTGAGTCCAATCCTCAAAAGACATGTATTCTAAAGATCGTGGATTCAGATCGATATTCATGAGCTTCAACATTTTAGGACCAATTTCTTTGATGGATAAGGAAGGTATGTTGTTTGGTATGTTGATTTCACAAGCGGCAAGAATGCGAGTAATGAAGGCACCATAGTGTAGAGTCTTGTACTTGCGCTTATATGTTATGTCAGTCCATTCGTCCATGATAATTTTGGCCCAATTGATTTGTTTGTCGGAGTATAAAGCATAGAGAGCTTGAAAATACCGTTTGTATATATTTTCATAACTACATGTCCTAGGTTGGATGGTGCGTACGATAATACGATTAAGTAGAGGAGCTTGTAGTCGGAGATGAGTGGAGGTAATGTCTTGCATGTTAATTAGATCATCGAACAGAAATTGATGTGAAGTCTCATCTCGTGTCGCCATATCTACTTCTATTGAGTCTATATCCAATTCTTGTCATGCACATTCAAGAATTTGGCCTAAGCATTGCATAGTTATAAGCATACGCTTTCCACATACCCATAACCAAATCGTATCCTTTTTAACTTGAGGCTTGGTATGATCAAGGTTTAGATTTGCTAAAAACAACTTGATTAAAAGAGAGTAGATTTTAACATTGTTTTTTGTTATAATAAACAAGCGATCCAAAGTGAAAGTATCTACCATAGTGTAGTAGATGATAATTCGAAAAAGCGTCAAATTTCACAAATGCACCTTCGAAGAATTTTGAATACTTCATTGCCTTGTACCTAGCTTTTGCAGTATAATCCCAAAGCCATCTTTGAATCAATTCTTCGGAGGGAGGGAGTGCTTCTTCTACTCGTGTTCTTTTACCCTGATTTTCCATGAATTGATTTTGATTTGATGAAGTTGTTGTTGTAAAAATTTTATTTGGGTGCTAGGGTTTTTATTGAGAGTGAATGGGTAAAAGTAAAAGTAAAGAGATGAATGGTAAAAAGGTGAATGGGTGAGGATTTATTATAGGAAATCGACGTGTCTCTTTACTAAAAAAACATTTCTATAAAGATTCAGACGTCTGAAATTTTAGGGGCAGACGTCCGAATTAAATTAAAAACTAACCCATAAAGAAATAGATCATTTTTGAACTAAAACAGACGTCTGTTTTGAATTATTCAGATGTCTGATTATTGAGTTGGTATGGTTATTTAATCTTAGATTTCAGACTTCTAAAAAATTTAAACAGACATCTGGTTTGAAGAAAAAATCAACTTGCAAGAAATTAGTTCATTTTTAACATATTTCAGACGCCTGTTTTAAACTATTCGGATGTCTGTGGTAAAAGTTGAATGTATTATATATATATCAGTTCAGACATCTGTTTATATATGCTCAGACGTCTATTTTGACATTTTAAGCTAAAATAAATTTTATATCATACAATTTTTAAATAATTAATATATGAGAGTATATATAAATGATAACAAAAAAACTTCATTTCTTTGAGAGTGGAGTCTTCGTAGGTGTTTTCGAACTGGTTCCTTCATTTGTTTTATAATTTTTCTCCCATGAGTTTGGTGTGAGAGGTGGTCTTTGTGGAGAAAAGGTATATTATTTTAACGTGGGATTTACTGGATTGTTCTCAGTTCGGTAAGAAGAAGATGGATCAACAGGATTTGGCGGAGTTGGTAAAGGTAGAGCAACATCTTTTTCTTTTGAACCACAAAACTTATGTATCATCTTTTCGAGAAGACTCAAGCGAGTCGATGTCCCTTTCTGTTCGAAATATAACTCCTTCTGTAGCGCTATTTTTTCTGTCTGGTAGTGATGAAGATAATTAATTTTACGTTTGGTATCCGGAGATGAGAATAAGACTCGTTTAGCTTTCTTTGCTTCTGGTGTATATCTGGTGTGATAATTACCACATCGATATTGAGGTTCATTTCTAGGTGTAGGTGTTGGAAGATGAGGAGAATCGGAGGAGCTGTTTGATGTGAAGGTTATACTGATATAGGAGTTGGAATTACTTGACGACATAGTTTTGAGTTGAATTTAGTGTTTAGTGTAAAATTTTGATTGTGAGTTTGTAGGAATTCATAGGTTTATATACAGAAGGTAATTAACGAATTTATGGTTCAGAAGTCGATAGCCGTAAAGAATTTGAATGATGAGAGGAATTTTAGGAAATGCTAAAAATAGGTAGAAGTTTTGTTGTAAACATAAAAACGTATTTTAGTTTTTAAGAGAATGGATTATCAAATGTTGAGTTATATGTCTGTTACTGAAACAATTCCCAGTTCTCGTCGTAATTTTATAAACGAATTTTCTAATAAAGGTTTAGTAAAAATATCTGCAATTTGGTTTTCGGTTGAAACATATTCTAAGTTAATAATATCCTTTTCGATATTGTCACATAAGAAACGATGTCAGATATCTATATGCTTTGTTCTAGAGTGATTTATTGGATTCTTAGATAAATTTATAACGCTAGTATTATCGCAGTATATTATTGATTTTGATAAATTTATTCCAAAATCTCTAATTTTTTGTTGCATGTAAATTACTTGAGCACATGCTAAAGCAGCAGATATGTATTCTGCTTCACACGTAGAAAGTGATATACAATTTTGTTTTTTACTAAACCAGGACACAAGTGATTTTCCAATGAAATGGAATGTACCACTTGTACTTTTTCTATCCGTTCTGGATCCACCAAAATCAGCATCACTGTAAGAAACTAGTTCGAATGGACATCCTTCTGGATAAGAAAGAACAAAGTCCTTAGTATTATTTAGATATCGTAGAATACGTTTTACTGGTCTTAAATGAGATTCTTTTGGGTTTGATTGAAATTGAGTGCACAAACATACGCTCATCATTTTATCAGGTCGAATGGCTGCTAGGTAAAGTAGCGAACCGATCATACTTCTATACAATTTTTGATCGACACTTTTTCCATTTTCGTCTATATCAAGATGAACTGTAGTGCTCATTGGAGTTGGTTTACCGGAAGTGTTGCCTAACCCAAAATGTTTAATTAAATTATTACAGTATTTTTCTTGATTAATAAAAATAGCATTTGAAATTTGTTTAATTTGTAAGCCTAGAAAATATGATAGTTCACCCATATGTGACATTTCAAATTCATTTGTCATTATAGAAGAAAATTCTTTACATAAGTTATCATTAGTTGACCCGAAAAATATGTCTTCTACATAAATTTGAACTATTAAGATATCTTTATTTGAATTTTTAATAAATAAAGTCTGATCTGCTTTTCCTATCCTAAAACCAGAATTTATTAAATAGCTTTTAAGTCGTTCATACCAACCACGTGGTGCTTGTTTTAGACCATATAAAGCTTTCTTAAGTTTATATACATGATCTGAAAATTTCTCAACATTTTCCTTAATAAAACCACTTAAAAGGCGCTTTTAACATCCATTTGATAAAGTTTAAAATTATGAAAACTTGCGTATGCTAATAAAATACGCATGGCTTCTAGTCTTGCTATGGGTGCGAAAGTTTCTTCATAATCGATTCCTTCTTCCTGATTGTATCCTTGAGCAACTAATCTGGCTTTGTTTCGTCTAATATTTCCGAGTTCATCTGCCTTGTTCTTATATACCCATTTTGTACCAATAACAGATTGGTCGTTTGGTCTAGATACAAGTTCCCACACATCATTGCGTTCAAATTGGTTTAGTTCTTCTTGCATAGAAATAATCTAGTAATCATCAGTAGAGGCTTCTTTCGGATTTTTGGGTTCAATGGTTAACAGGAATGCTACATGACCCATTTGATTTAATTGACTTTTAGATCGGACATTTGTGTCAATTTCACCAATAATATTTTGTATAGGATTATCTCTTAATATTCTGCGAGGTGATCGAATATGTTCTATATGATTATTTTCCATATTTTCAAAACCCCTATTTTCAATAATTTCATCATCATCATTGTTATTTATGTGTTTATTAAAATTTTCATCAAAAGATACATGTATAGATTCTTCTATGTTATTAGTACATTTGTTAAAAATACGATAAGCTTTACTACTTTCTGAGTACCCAACAAAAATTCCGTGATCGGCTTTTGCATCGAATTTTCCAAGTTGATCTTTAGTGTTAAGAATAAAACATTTAGACCCAAAAACTTTAAAATAAGAGATATTTGATTTATTTTCATTAAAAAATTCATAAGTAGTATTTTTAGTTAAAGGTCGAATAGAAATACGATTTAATACGTAACAAGCAGTTGCTACAGCTTCTGCCCAAAATTGCTTAGATAAAGAACTTCCATTAAGTAGAGTTCTAGCATATTCTTGTAAAGTTCTATTCTTTCTTTCTACAACTCCATTTTGTTGTGGAGTTTTGGGACAAGAAAAATTATGATTTATTCCTTTCTTTTTACAAAAATGTTCAAAAGATTCATTTTCGAACTCTCCACCGTGATCACTTCGAATATTTTTTACTTTTAAATTTTAGAATTTTGAATTCTTTTAATAAAATTTCTAAAGTGTTCAAAAGTATCACAATTGTGATTAATTGATTCTAAGTCCATATGTTCTAAAATATCTTGAGAAATCATCAATTATTACAAAAACATAACAATTGTGATTAATTGATTGAACTTGAGTAGGTCCAAACAAGTCCATATGTAATAGTTCTAATGGTTTTAAAGTTGAAATAACTCTTTTTGATTTAAAAGTAGACTTGGTTAATTTTCCTTTTTGACAATCTTCACAAAGATTATTTACTTTGAAATTTATTTTGGATAAACCTTTTACTAATTCATGTTTCGAAAGTTTTTAATAGTTTTAAAATTTATGTGACATAAAAGCTTGTGCCATAACCAAGAATCGTTGTTATTGGCAGTCAAACACATGTCCTTATTATTATTAACTTTCATATTTAAAAAATAAATATTTCTATCTCGATTTCCTTCAAAAATAAGGTTTTGTTCTTTATCAAAATTACTACATTTATTTTCAGAATAAGTTATCTTAAAACCTTTGTCACATAATTGACTAATACTTAGTAAATTATGTTTTAAATTTTTAACTAAAGAAACATTAGTAATAAGAGGTAAATGTGAAATACTGTAGTTGCACACATCCCCTTTGCCAATGATAAAACCTTTTGAGTTGTCTCCAAAGGTAACTGATCCACCGTCAAAGTATGAAATATTGGTTAACATATCTTTGTCTCCAGTCATGTGTTTTGAGCAACCACTGTCTAAGATCCATTTTCTCTTTTTGAGTGGGACCTGCGAAAAATATTAATAAGCATATTGGTACCCACTTTTTGATAGGGTCCTTAGAGTTAGGTCTTAGGAAGCCAAACCCAAGTGGGTTTAGTATCCCTTTTATATAAATAATTGATATTATTATGTACGGATTCCAAAAATGAATAAAATATATTTGTTTCTAATTAAACTATTATTAATTTTTGGAATCCATATTTTGATATTTTTTATAGATTTAGAAATGTTTTTAACTTTTGAACCAGTTCTCCTTTTTGATTTTTCATTTCTCTTTAGAGGAATTTTGATTCTTTTCTAAATCCTAAGCCATTTTTATTTGAAGATGGTCGAGAATTTTTTATGATCTTTGATAAGTTTTTCTACCCTTGTTAAAATTTGATACATTTTTAGAGATGCTTTCAAACTTGGCTTCAATACTTTTATTTTCTAGATCTAGTTCTTTTACTTTAGTTTTCACCATATGATTTTCAGAACTAATTTCATTATTTTTTGACTTTTGAGTTTCAATTTTTTGACTCAAAAGAAAAATCTGGCTATCTGAATTTGTAAGATTTTCTTAAACTTTTCCAAGTTCTTCTTCTAGAATTATCTTTTCATCTTTCAACATATCTCTTTCAAGTTCATCTTTGTTCTGATTTTCAGGAGTTTCCTTAAGCTTTTCTTTTAATGTTTTTGTGGTGTTTAAAGACTCAGAATTAACTTTTATTAAATCTTCATAAGATAAGTCACTTACATCAGATTCTTGATCCATGAAGCACACATTTGCCTGCTTATTGTCGCTTTCATTATCACTGCCACTTTCTGATGATTCTGACTCTGAGCTGTCCCATGTAACAGAAAATGCCTTCTTTTTGAATTTATCTTTCTTATTCTTGTTGTTGAAGTTCTTTTGATTTTCTTTCATCTCTGGACAATCTTTTACCATGTGACCCTTCTTATGACAATTAAAACATTCCAATTTTGAGGAGGAAGGTTTGTTTGAGCTACTCTTTTTAAAATTTCCTATTCTATATTTTAGAAATTTCTAAAAATTCTTGGCAATAAAGGCTAAATCTTCGTCTTCTGATTCAGATTCTTCTTTATCCGCATGAAATGCCACATTCTTTTTCTCTTGAGCTAATTCTCTTTTTTCTTGAAGATTAACTTCATAAGACATAAGATTTCCTATGAGTTCTTCTGGTTTCATAGTTGACAAATCATTAGCTTCCTCAATGGCCAATACTTTTCTCTCCCAATCTTCGGTTAAAGAATTTAGTATTTTTGACACAATATCAAAGTCACTACATTTTTCTCCCAATCCTATCAATGCATGTAAAATGTCTTGAAATCTTGAGTACATTTCATTGATGCTTTCATTTTGCTTCATTTTGAAGTTTTGGAATTGATTCTTAAGCATTGAAATTTTTGTTTGTTTGACTTTGTTTGTTCCTTCAAGAATAGTTTTGAGTGTCTCCCTTATCTGATATGCTGATGTACAAATACTCACTCGATTGAATTCATTTTTGTCGAGAGCACAATATAGCATGTTCATAGCTTTTGCATTTGCATTGGATTCATCTTTTTGAATTACTGTCCAAGTTGAATATTCAGTTGTAGGTGCTGTGAACTCTTTTTGAGTAGCATGCCATGCACTAAAGCCACTTGCTTGCATATAAATTCTCATTCTTGTAGCCCAGTAATTGTAATGTAGTCCATTGAATAGTGGAGGTCTTTGAGTAGTTTGTCCTTCGGCAAAAGTAGTTGAGCTAGTATTTGGGTTATTCTCCATTATACCAAAATATCGAATAACGGTGTTACGGTTATAGGATGGCCTTGCTCTGATACCAATTGAAAGAGGCTATGCAGCAGTATAGGATCGTGTAGTATGGAGAACAGAATGTAGTGTATACAGCAGAGTAGTAAATATAAATATCATACAACAGATTTATACTGGTTCGGACCACTGTCCTACGTCTAGTCCCAGA
Source organism: Allium sativum (assembly GCA_030737875.1). NCBI lineage: Eukaryota > Viridiplantae > Streptophyta > Magnoliopsida > Asparagales > Amaryllidaceae > Allium > Allium sativum. The sequence continues at coordinate 403,162,370 of CM060926.1, read as the reverse complement.
CTCACTTCTAGTATTTCACTAACCTTGAAACCCTCACTTCACCCGGTGGAATAGATTCACAATTACCCGAACACACGAATGGGATTTCTTGCCTCAACCACTGAAGTGGTCTTCACAAATATAGAATAATTATTGACTATTTTGTGTTGTTGATAACACAGATTGTCTAATATTAAGTACACCCTTCCTATATCCTTTCCTTAATGATAATCGTGAAGTAAGTGAAGGAATATGGAAGTTTAAAAGTCTCAAGTATGAAAATAGATTGCTTTTTAGAACTTAGAGAGCTTTGAATAAGATAAAGAGAATTAGAATATAAAAAATCGGTGATTGGATCAATTAATCAACTTTCTATTTATAATATATAAAAAAATACAACTGATCACGAAAGGTTTTGATGAAAAGTTTCAGAATCAGATGTCTGAAAATAATTTTCAGATGTCTGTTTGTAAGTTAAAATTAAAGCCGCAAGGAAAATATTGTATTTGAAAACAATCTGTTTCAGCAAATAGACGTCTGAAATTTTCATACCAGACATCTGTTTTCTGTTATCAGCCTATACCTTGCCTATTTTATAATAAAAGAACTATATCTCTATATATATAACGTGTGTGTGTGTAATCATCAAGAAAGACTTTAACATATAAATCTAGGATTAACAGACTCTTACGACATATAAGTGATCTTCGTTTTGTGTTCTTGAATCTGATTGTCAAAAGTATCGTCCTGCAACATAGAATTAGCCAATAATATATATATTTGCTTGTATAGTTGTCATAGTCAAAATAATATATATAGGGATTCAATAGAACACACTTAGGGGTTAAAGCCTAACCCCGTACGCGGTTGAGCCGACTTGACCGCTATCGATTTCAAGTTCATTAAATTCTACTAAATTTGAAGGGGATGGAATAGTGTCGGGTACAGAGCATACCAAAGGGAATCACATGTCATCATACATGGGTAGGCCGACGTAGCCATTCTTAAGCCACAAAATGAAAATAAACAAAGGAGATTGGACTTTTTATTGCCAGTAAAGAGCATGCCTAGGGATTGAGGCCTGATCCCGTACATGGGTAGGCAGTCTTAGCCCTCCAAACATCCGAGCTAGATAACCAGAAATCAGTGAAAGAAATTCGAGGGTTTATCATCCATAAAGAGAGTGCCTAGAGATTAAGTCCTAATCCTATATACGGGTAGGAAAACTTAGCCCTTAAAAGTCCCAGGGCAGGTAACTACAATGAATGTAGGTGATCTGACGATTTATTCTCCAGAAAAAGAATGCCTAGGGATTAGGGCCTAATCTCGTACATTGGTAGGCAGACATAGGCCCTCCGGGTTCCAAAGCCAGATGAATCCAGAGATGAGTGTAGAAGGTTGAGGGTTTCTCCTCCACAAAAATATGCATAGGGATTAGGGGCTAATTCCGTACATGGGTAGGTAGACTTAGACCCTCCACGCTGCTACAGTCATGTAAACCAAAGTGATTAGTTAATTGTAAGGTGGATGGCTCGTACTTGGATGTAGAGTACGCCTTGGGATCAAGTTCTAATACTATGCGTGTGTTATCCAACTTAAAGCCATCCATAGCCAATCAACCAAAAGAATAATACCTGATAGTGTAATATATAGGAGGTCGGAGCCAATATAACCAAAATCCAAAGATGGAAAGTTAGAGTTTCAATCACCAAAAATCCAAATTACACAAGCTAGTGACCCGAGTAAAAGTAAGGTCATATCCACAAGCCAGGAGACAAAATAACCGAGGCCATAACAAAAATAATAGAACAACAGAGAACCAAAAGTATAAATGCAAAATTCCAAAAGATAGCATGTCAAAAGCCAGAGCCCGCAAAGCCAAAGCCCCGAGTGTGTAAAGAAGAAAAGCCGATAACCAGAAGCTGAGAAAACCATAAGCTAAGAAATCCATAGTCCGAGGGATGTAAAGCTAGAAAATCCAAAAAGCGACATCAATTGATGACCAAACTGTTAGAGCCAAGTCTCCTTCCATTCCCATCCGGAGCCCGAGCACGCAATCGTGCCTGTCTCGGTACTACAACTCGATTTTGAACGTATTCCACCATCTTACCACGTTTGGTGTATTCTTCAATCATATCCCAGAGATGCCTACAGTCGTTGTTGTCATGACCATCCAGGTCGTGAAGCAAGCAGTATTTACTAGAATCCTTCTCCTTTTGGGTCGACTCTCTTGCGAGGGGCTTCCTAAAGGGAGCAACCAGGTGTACTTCTAGATAAATCTCTTCCAGAGGACGAGTAAGCTCCACATATGAAGGTAATTTGGGATGATTTCACATTATCCTATCGTAGCGGGGAGCAACATTTCCTTTAACTTTTCCAGAACTGGACGACCCTTCGCCCTAAGCTGAATTTGCATCGCCGAATATCTTTTCGGTCCTCGCATCCTCTTCCCTAAGAAAACGATCAGCCTCAAAATAGAATTCACCAATGTCCCTCGGTGGGTCTTGTTGAAATGAGACCTTTAAACCCTGCCTTATCCTAGATATCAGAAACCACATCCATTAAAACCATATAAGGCTACGGTCGATCGACCAAAGCAATAGCAGCATTAAACCTTTTTAAAAACTTACGCAAAGTTTCGTCGGTCCCTAACTTAATTGTAGTAAGCGTCATCATGTTCTTTAGTCGAGTAGTGTGAAACCTGAACTATTCATTAAACTTCCCAACCAAGACATTCCTAGAGTTAATTGATTCGATTTCAAGCTACCAAGACCACATAGCAGTGATATCCATGAAATAAAGATGGAAGCACTTCGCCATAACATTGTCTAAGGTCGAGAGTACTACTATATGGTGTATATAACACATCAAATGAACCGTAAGATCCTTCCTACCATCAAAAGCTTCCAACACTGACAATTTTAAGTCTGGTGGGTTCCGAGAATTTCGAATACCCTAAGTCAATGGGGTACGTGTTACGCAATCCAAGTCCAACAAAGAGGTCCCTCCTCAAGTGTATCATCGAATAATATCGACGATCTGAGCTTTATTACCATTACCAAGCCAACGATTCCAATCAATGAAATCTGCACTGGTGCCCCCGGTGTCATGTCCAACATTAGTTAATTGTCGAACCCCCATAAGGATATCGGGCTTAATCCTACTCTAAGGTGCCTTAGCCAGCATGAATTCAACATCCGAAACTACGGCAGTTCCTGCATCCAAATCTAGGCGTCGGCGCTTGAGCGACAATACCAACCCTAGAACCTAAAACCTAATGGACCTAAACCTGAGCTGAACCTTGAACAGGATTGGGATGATGCCTCCGAGCCTAGCCGATCTGTACATGTTTTGGATTGGCATCGATAAGGGGTTATTCTTTGGGAATCACCACCATGTCCCAAGCTTGTCCTTACAGAACACTAGCGCTTGTTCCAGCCATATTACCTTGAACAGACAACCTTCCAAAACCTTCAATCCGAGCGAGAAGAGTGTTCATTGTAGCCTTTTATTTTTGAATGTGCTCTTCTTGTTGTTTCAACTGAGAAGTCAAATCCTTAACTATCCCCTCAATATCATCCCGAATAACGTAATTCAATGGATGTCCGATGGAGGAGACTTTGTGACTTTCCTTAATCGCTGCTTCTTCCGAATGAGCCAAACTTATATGTTTCCTCTTAACCATAGCAAAATCCAAGGGAATCTGTTTCCTTAGCATTCCGAAGGCAATCCAACGCCCCTTTCTGACGCGCCATAATGTTGATGTGGGGAGTTGGTCACTCACACACGCGAACACCCGGTAGGTTAATGTTAAGTGAATCATCCAAATACATCGAAATATCAAAATATAGAATCGTGGGAAAAGTAAAGAACACCAAAGTTTATAGTGGTTCAACACTAGCGCCTATGTCCACTTCATAGAGATTATTCATCATAATTGTTACAATTATAGAACTGTCCAAGGATCAACACTTTGACTTTACAATGTTGCATTAGAGAACGACAAAATCCTTTTTGATTCCCTTTTAGGCCATAATAATCTTCCTTAAGCCAATAATGCATGATATATGCTTCCAAGTTCAAATATGTCCAAAAGCATGCCAACTGTCGATCTAAATGCCTAAAAGTTGAAGGAAAACTTCTATGTGAAGTTTATAGGTCCAAAAGATCCTTCAGAGCCATGAAAACCATGAAAGAAGCCATTAAAAAGCTCCAAGAAATAATCTCCCGCTAGATGGAAATGAGCAGAAAATAGTTCCCCTAAAATAGGTACCAGGGGTATTTATAGGTGGAAAATACAAACAAAATTCCAAAATTCTTATCTCGAGAGTTGTACCGATCTGAGATTGGTACGTTTCTCAAGAGTTAGCAATATCTGAGTTTCCTTGTCAAAGTGAAATATCAAGCCGAAAATGATTGATCAACACGTGTTGATTAGCAAAAAATTAATGATCGGGCTTTCCCTGGCAAGCTGTCGAAAATACCGATCCAAGGGAAAATCTTCGTATTCGAAAATCAACTTTCGAACCCAAAAAATGGTGATCATCATCCGTCGATCACCCAAAAATGGATGATCCAGTCATGCATAGCACACCTCTGAATTTTCCAACTCTGAGAAGATACTTCATATCCGAAGTCTTGAATGGTTTCATGGGTTTGAAATCCCCTCGGAGGCCAATACGAAATGATTATTTCGTATCGCCAACACCGATCTAGAGTTGGCCATAGTTCCAAGCCATTTTTCGAGGGCTTCGTGACTTCAACCAAATCTCTACGCATTCCCAAGACAATGTACTCGAGTCCTAAGTACTTAAAAAATTGCGAATACGCCATGTGACTACTTTGCCAAAAAGCGGGTCAACAACTCACTTGCCATACGTCCTATGAAAAAGCGAGACACTTAGAATCAATTAAATGCTACCAGAATACTACATAGGAATCAATGAGAAAGTATTCCTTGAAGGTCCTTTTGAATAAAGGAGAACCAATAAGACAACGTGTGACTCAAAGGTGTGAGATTTACCTAAAATATATGCCAAATTGTGGTCACAATGAAATAATACTCAAGCTCTAGACTTAACCATAATGGTGAGACCTGATAAGAAAAATTCAAATTCATACCGATAAGGATTAGGGGATAGCACCTAGGTTGAATAAACAAACAAAGTCGGCTTGGTCAGGGAAGACTAATCCATGATAGCACCTGATGAAATAAGAGTGACTTATGGACTATGTCATAGCAACTGATGGTGTAAAGTATTGATGTTTTACAACCTTCTAGAAGATATGGGTACCATATTCTCTTAATTTCCACCACATACGAAGTGCATATGAGTCGTCCAAAAGATAACATATCTATATCTAATAATTTATATGAATGTGGAGAGTCATTGAAGGAATATTTGGCAATTTTTCAATAGCTTTGACTGAAGTAAGTCATCCCTAGGAGATATTGTCTTGATAGCATTGATTAAAGGCATTTACCTTGATATAGTCTTTGGTATATTGTTGGAAAAGGAGCCTCCTACTGCGTTGGAATGTTTCTATGACAAAGAATTCTAGTATTGGAGTAGATAAGAGAGAGGTTAGATGGAGTAAATCGAATGAAGGATTGGGTCATTAGGCTAAAGCAATTTCAAGCAATGTTGAAATTAAACAAGTGGGCGGTTACGGTAATGTGAAAGCGAATATCCAGAATAAATTAAATGGGAAAAAATGGTGGCAACGATGATAGAGGTCGTAATAGAAAAAGGGGTTACAGATGATTCCTACATTTGATATTTACATTGCACTTAATAATTCTTTGGAAAATATTAACCTTACTACTTGCAATAAAATAAAGTACAAGAAACTCACTCTATAGATTCAATAGAGAGAAAGAAAAAGTTTGGGAAGTTCGGTAGACATCATGAAATGTACGGTCATAACACCAATGAGCACTTAGAAATGTGATTGTAAAATTGATAAGATAGAAAAAAACTAAAGTAGTTTGTTCTGGCCCTATAGGATAGCGGGAATGAGACGTACGACCCTGGTCAATTCTAAGTATTCGAGCCATTAACCTTGTATACTAGAGTAAGTATTTTGATTAATACCATAGTAAGTGGAACAAATCCAGAATGTAATTGCGGGAGAGATAGACATAACATTATGTTAATGTAGTTAAGCATGCGAAGTACAAAGATTGTCTAGATGTGGAGGACGGATCAAAAAATCAATTGTAGATGGGGACCGGGACATCATCTTTAGTAATTAAGATGATAATAGGGTAACCCAATAATTGAACCTCTTGTTATATCATCTATGGTCAACCCTGATCTTAAGGAAAAAGTTTTGTTGATTTTGGTAGTTTCGTGAAAATTCTCTTTAAAGAGGCTTCCAACCAGATTATACTGGAAGCCTTGGACTTAAAGTCATGCATAACTCAAATTATTGGTTTAAGTAGAGAAAAATAAAGAAGCCTGTAGGATGTTTGGAGTTTCTGTTGACACTTGGAAAGGGAGATCGCTAGAGAGTGGGGGTCTCCCCGTTCATTGTGATAGACATATACTCCCTCGTACAATGCATTTTCTGGTCAATCGACCCTTGTTGAGTTCTTGGAACTACCAACTTCATGATGTTCATTAACAAAGTTACCTATTGGGAATGGTGTCGGGGTTTCAAGAGGTGATCAAGCCGTTGGAAGAGCATGTTGTGTTTCTAAGTTTAGAGACACCCGATATAAAGAGAAATGAAAAGGTATGGAAATAGCACTCTGCACCAAGAATAGAGACATATAGTAGCCAACGTCCTAGTCTTGCCTCGAGGAGGCTCTATAAAGGTATAAATATAAGGAAAGATGATGTGCCAAAAGACTCAAGGGCTACACTTGTTGAGCGGACAATTGACGTTCCGATCGGCGATGATGATCTATCATCGGTCTTGAAGATCAGATCACGGCTTGGTCTTAGATTAACAAGAGAATTAGCAAATTTTATCTAGGTGAATCTTGATGTGTTTGCTTGGACATGTGCCAACATGTTTTGAGATCTTGCATGTGATTGCGATCCACGCATTGAATATAAACCCCAAGTTTGTTCAAGTAAATAAAAAGCACTCTAGTATGGATCCAGAGAGATCAGTTGCTCTTAGAAAGAGATGCATGGGCTCAAGAATAATGGCTTCATCTAGGATGCCGTCTGTCCGAAACAGGTTTCAAATCCCTTCTTAGTATGAAAAGACAACGAGAAATAAAGGACATGCATCGATTATTTTGACCTTAATAGGTCATGCTCTAAAATTAGCTTCCTACTCCTAATGATGGTTTAGCTTTTAGATTCGACAATTGGATGTGAATTTCCCTCTTTCATGGATGCCTATTCTAAATACAATCTGATTTCAATGCATGTCATAAACCAAGAACATAAAAGCTTATATACCCACTTATGGTTGCATTGTTATGTTTCCATGCTTAGACCAAAGGATGTGGGTGCTACTTATCCATGATTAGTCAGTCAAACGTTTGATGACCAAGTTGGGAAATTAGGTACATTTATATAGATGATATGCTCATGAAATCGCGATATTTAAATAATCAGATTTAGTGGAGATGTTAAGTGTTTTCTATAAGTATAGAAAAAAACACAATCCCTTGAAATACTCCTTTGGCATTGTATTAGGAAAATTAACGGGTCTCATGATTCCTAATATCATAGCTAGCCTTGAGAAAATTGCTTCCGTCTAGAATATTAAATACCCATAAAACATAAAAGACAATCATAGTCTGTTAGCCTCTTTTTGGCACTAATCTCATCGGGCCAAAACCAAAGCCCAAACGCACAACCAAATACAAGTCGCGCTCCAAGAAGCCCATTAGGGGCGCTACATCAGGCAATGGTATGTCGGCCCAAATCCAACTCAGTCAGATTGACTATGCATTACCTGAAAATTCGCTCGCCAGGACGACCGAGTTTCTCGCTTCCAGAAAGAACTCGTCGACCGATTATCTCGGGCCAGCGTGGAAGATTTCTATAGAGCCAGTCCACTTAATATCCCGACTTCCAAGGAGATAAAGGCGGTCAACCATATACGGGCAAAGCTCTGCTTTTGATATACCTCTCCACGGATGCCACGTTAGCCACAAATTTCGAGGATACTATTTATGAGCAGTGGAATCAGTCTTCCAGCCGCAATTCGAGCCAATGGATGGATTCCACGTGTCTGGGCCTTCCCGAAATGGCCGGACCATTTCGCAACAGCCCAAGCAACATTTTTCGCCTATAAATACCTCCAAGCTTAAAGAGAAAAAGGACGACTTCTCTAGGCCAGACGGCTTTCTTCAAGCTTTTCATCACTACTCTCCTCCAGAATCTTAATCTCTCAAAAGGAAGAAAGGAAAATAGTCATTTTCTTTCTTTTCTCCAAACGGAAAAAGCATTGTATTTGTAATCAAAAAAAGAGAAAAAAATAATATAAAGTGGACGTAGGCATTGTCTTTGCCGAACCACTATAAAAATTCTGTGTGTGCTCTCCATTCTTTTACTTTTTATTGCGTATTTTATCTTTATTCGTATGTAGATCACGCGATTGGGGGTTGATCGTCATTAGTGACCAACTTTTGATGTCAACATTTTGGCGCGCCAGGAAGGGGAAGCGTACCGACACCGCCATCGAGCTCCTAATTATCCTAGGTCATGGCGAACAAACAAAAGAAAGATGCAACATCCTCTCGTCCCGCAAATGCTGATGCAGCTGATGCTGATGCTGCAGAAGCAAGCCACGAAGTTTCCTCTCATGATAACATGTCCCGATTCCTTACCCGGGACGACATGGATAAAATCATGGTCGAACTCAGAGACCATATGACATCTCAGGGTAAAGTCCTCGAACGACAACAGCAGTTGATGGATCACCTTCTCGGTCGACTGGAAACAGGGTTGAACGCTTCAACATCAATTCCTCCATCAACCGAAGTTGGGGCAATAACCGATCTTCGGTCTGCACAAAATCAGGCCACTGATCAGGCTACACCTTTATTTCATACTGGTTTGGTTCCACCAACCGATCGATCCCAGCCGAGAATATCGCTTCCAGCAACCAGCGCGGCTGCAACAACAGAACCTCAGGAGGCAGGCGACCAAGATCTAGGTCGTCTAGCAAATATACCTCCACTCTTTGGAACATCTCGACCTACCGAATTAGTCGAGCTACCCCCGGGTCCCTCAGAATCAATGCCATTCCCATTACAACCCGGGATCTTGCCGCAGACCAGTCTAACCACTCTTCCTCTTCAACGAAGAGTTGGAGTAGCCTTCCCGTCGAACGAGGGAAGCCACCCTACCATGTCGGTCCTCACCGTAGCGGAAGAAAACGCTACCGTAGACCCTCCTAACCTCGCTTCAAACGGGGGCAACCCTGGCCCCCGAACATCACATGCTATGCTGGATCAGCCTAGACCTTTAGCTACAAATATGACTCGATCCACAACTCATCAGGTTCCAGAGGGGCCATTCTGCCCCAGAACCACCCGCCATATCTCACCTTCACTCACACCTTCACTCAACTCTCGGAGGTCGAGCCCAGCCAACGGCCACCCTTCCGAGCATGCTTTTGCCGGATCCTCGTGCAGAACCCCCTCAGGATGCAGAGTTAAGTTCATGGCAATGACTCCTCGGAGATGGGAGTCAGCTTGCAAGCATCATCCGACGTTTCACTTGGGGCAATTCTTCGCAGCAAGACATAGACAATGTCAATCGCATCCCCTTCACTAGAGAAATCAGAAATTCTCGAAACCCTCCGTACTTCAGGTTCCCTGCCATCGAACCATACAACGGTCGCACTGACCCGACCATTCATCTCATGCGATACATGCGACATATGGAAGTACTTGGTGCATCGACCAGATTTATGGCTAAGTGCTTTCCACTCTTTCTCACAGATATAGCCGGTATGTGGTTTCGGCAGCTAACACCGGAGTCGATCAGTAGTTGGAATACTCTGGTCACCCGCTTCATCGAGCAGTTTCGAGTGCATATCTCTCGACCGAAATGTGTCATGTTTCTATCTACCATCAAACAGCGATCCGGAGAGACGCTAAGATCCTTCCTCAAAAGGTTCAATGCAGCCGTAGCATCTGTCGATCGGCCCGAGCCATCGATGGTGTTGATGGCAGCCATCGCGGGAGTCTAGAAGAAATCAGAATTCTCGAACTCCTTAACCAGAGATCCTCCCAAAGATATATATGATTTCTATTCCGAGGCCGAAAGATTCCTCCGACAAGAGGATGCCAGCCTTGAGATGGAGAGCCTTGAAGTTTTAGTAGCCAAACAACAAGGCCCACTCAATGGCAATGGCCAGAATAAAGAAAGAGGAACGGCCCAGGAAAAGGATAAACGCAATGTACGACCTCGAAATGAAAACAAATATAATCGGTACACCGAGCTCAATTCCTCTTTGCTCGATATCTATCTCGATATGCGCGAGTCCTTCCCCACTCCAAGGCCACCTCAACGAGAACCGACCCAGATGGAACTCGACTCTGGCAAGCATTGTATATTCCACAACGTAGCTGGACATAATACAAATTATTATCGACATCTACGCGATCTCATCGAAGGGCGAGTCAGAAAAGGGGAACTCGCTGAGTATGTCAAAAATCGCGCCCTGGCCATGCTGCCGCGACCTTCTGCCCAAGCTCCTCAGGCTGGTCCGCAAGTTCCTAGAAATGGAAAGGACCCTGAGAATAGCACTCACGACATTATCATTAATTAGATTTTTTATCTTTTCTCTCGATATATTTCTTTCAATAATAGGGACGCCTCGATGCTATGTAATCAATCGCTGTCCCCGTAGATTTTCTTTGTAATAGTTGCTTAGCATTTATGAACTTTACTTTTTGCAAAAGTAGATCGATTGTTGTAAAATTTCTAAGCCGAACCAGATTAGTGTTCGCCATTAAGCCGAGCATGGTTAATGCTCGCCCCCCCTGTTCTATGTGGTTAGCGCGAAAGCCCACCACTACTTCAAACACCTACTCTTTCAAGTGAGAGAGGTCGCTTTTTCCTAAACACAAGTGTGGATTACACTCTCCTTCTTTACACCACGAGCGTGCATAGCTCGTTAAACTAACTAACCCAACATGAGTTGAGCATGAGAAACACTTGCCCTAAGCCAAGTATGGTTTATGCTCGCCACTAAGCCGAGTATGGTTTATGCTCGCCACTAAGCTGAGTATGGTTTATGCTCGCCCCTAAGCCGAGTATGGTTTATGCTCACCCCTAAGTCGAGTATGGTTTATGCTCGCCACTAAGCCGAGTATGGTTTATGCTCGCCACTAAGCCGAGTATGGTTTATGCTCGCCACTAAGCCGAGTATGGTTTATGCTCGCCATCCTCTAAAGCCAAGTAGAATAAAATGCTCGACCCATGGTTTGTTTTGTATTTGCAGGAACCAACTTTTGTACCAGTGGCGATCATCATCTCGGCCTTAATACGGTTTCCGATAGTTGTTGGTTTTCTGGCCTTAATACGACCTGGCATGGTCGTCGAATTTCTGGTTTTAATACAACATCGGACCGTCGGTTTTCTGGCCTTGATATGGTCCGGCGCGACCATAGCAACTCGAGCGTTTGTGCTTCCGTTCAGATTTCAGAATACATCTCCCTCTGTCGATGAAGATACATTCTGAGGGGCAAAGTGTTAGCCCTCTTTTTGGCACTAATCTCATCGGGCCAAAACCAAAGCCAAAATGCACAACCAAATACAAGTCGCGCTCCAAGAAGCCCATCAGGGGCGCTACATCAGGCAACGGTATGTCGGCCCAAATCCAACTCAGTCAGATTGACTGCGCATTACCTGAAAAATCGCTCACCAGGGCGACCGAGTCTCTCGCTTCTAGAAAGAACTCGTCGACCGATTATCTCGGGCCAGCATGGAAGATTTCTATAGAGCCAGTCCACTTAATATCCCGACTTCCAAGGAGATAAAGGCGGTCAGCCATATGCGGGCAAAGCTCTGCTTTTGATATACCTCTCCACGGATGCCACGTTAGCCACAAATTTCGAGGATACTATTTATGAGCAGTGGAATCAGTCTTCCAACCGCAATTTGAGCCAGTGGATGGATTCCACGTGTCTGGGCCTTCCCGAAATGGTCGGACCATTTCGCAACAGCCCAAGCAACATTTTCCACCTATAAATACCTCCAAGCTTAAAGAGAAAAAGGACGACTTCTCTTTGCCAGACGGCTTTCTTCAAGCTATTCATCTCTACTCTCCTCCAGAATCTTAATCTCTCAAAAGGAAGAAAGGATAATAGTCATTTTCTTTCTTTTCTCCAAACAGAAAAAGCTTTGTATTTGTAATCAAAAAAAGAGAAAAAATAATATAAAGTGGACGTAGGCATTGTCTTTGCCGAACCACTATAAAAATTCTGTGTGTGCTCTCCGTTCTTTTACTTTTTATTGCGTATTTTATCTTTATTCGTGTGTAGATCACGCGATTGGGGGTTGATCGTCATTAGTGACCAACTTTTGACTTCAACATAGTCCAAATGGAAAGGTCTCCTCCCTTAGTCTATTAGACTCCAAATCCAAGGACAAGTGCATTCCCTACTTTGATATAGTCAATAAAGGGAAAATAATTTCCGTATGGAGACAAGATTGCATTGACGCATTCTAGAATTTTCTAAATCACTTAAAGAGGCATCTCATCTTGTCTAGTCCACTAGATCACAAAGATCTGTACATTTGTAAGAACTATCATTACATGCAATCAGTTCTATACTTGCGCATGAAGAGAGTCAGATCAAAGAAAAGTTTTCTACATCAGCAAGAAATTAACATAAGTTGATAGAACTATCCGAGTCCGACAAAGATTCCATATTTCCTGTTGTATATCTAAGGAACGTCACCCATATTTCCAATCTCACATTATTAAATTCTAAACTAACCAACCATTATGAAAGGTCATATGAAAACCTTAGAATTTTTAAAGGTTATTGAAATAGAATATTATGCTAAGATAATTTGACATTACTTGAAGAGATATATAAGGATAAACATTAGTAGACTCAATATTTGAATTCACTACACAAGAGAACCTACGAAAATAGTGGAGAGCATAATATTCTATGGAAAAATTATATGGATGAAACTTCCAATGATTGGTGTTCTAGCTTGGTGTCATGTCAGTCACTCCTGTGGAACACTTCATACGTTAAGCCTTGAGACTCGACTTCCCTACAACTAACAAAAAAGCTGGATATGAATCCATGACTGTTGGGCTCAAACTTGCTAAAGAACTTGGAGTAAAAGTCATAAATATTTTTTGACTCCTAATTAGTTGTATTCCAAGTCAGGAAAGAACTTCGGTCCTAAGGAGCGAGATTTTCACTTTATCTCAGTAAGTTTTATGAGATACTGATCGATCTTTAGCCTTATACCATCATAAATAACCTCAAATATTTGAGAAAAAAGCAGACTCATTAGCCAAACTAGCCAATATTGGGAATGCACAGCTTATTAGCTTAGTCTTATTGGAAATCCTACAACTTTGAGTATCGAGCACATGATAGTTTATTGGATTTTGGACATGGATCCCCAAAAGGTGTTGTGGATGACTCTCATCGTGTATTGTTTTCAAAGAAGGTCCCTTCCCAAGTGGCAAAATGAAAATTGACAAATCCCTTGCAAAGCTTTATGATACATTATTCAAGAAATAACCCTATATAGGAAGAGTCTGTCTGTACACTTACTTTAGTGTACCACCAACGATGAAGTCAAATGCATCATAAGAGAAGTAAATAAAGGAGAGTGGCAATCGCACCAGATGAAACAATAATGAAGAAGACTCTTCGCTACGGATTTCTCTGGTCAATCGTCAGTCGAAATGCAATTGACCATACCTGACGATGTGGAATTGCTGAAGATTTGCAAAGATTGATGAAAATAACTTAAAATTACCGGTCAATGGTTATTCCCAACTTAGGATATTATATCATTGGAATATTGAAAATTGTCGAAAGTAGTACATTCTCGTAGTTGATTATTTCACTAAGTGGGCTTAGGCAGAGCCAATGACGACAACCACGATAAAGAAAGTAATCAACCCTGAATTATGTAGTTTTGGTCTCCTTTAATAATTATAACCATACTCGATAGCACCAAATTCAAATGCCTTTGACATCGGCATCATATTCAAAAAATATTTATGATAATTTCTCAATTTTAGACTAATGGATAAGTTGAAGCTGTTAACAAAATCATTATGTTCATTTTGAAGTGGCCCATTTGTCATAGATCCCTATTAAGTTTCAAAATTAGGCTCACATCTGGTCTAACTTTTCATGTAAATTAAATCCCTATTTTTCGAAAAATCATCAAAAATATATAAAAAATCACGATAATTCATTATTAAATAAAACACGTACACGCCGAAAAATCAGGTGTTATAACAATCAAAAACAACGTCAACCCCAAAATAACACAAAATCAGCGAAACAACAGGTTTTTGCATCAAAAGATGCACCTATTCGTAAATAGCTGCATACATTCATGCTTATATTTCACTGTTCCTCCAAACTGCAGTATAAATGCATGCATGTATGCAGCTAAACAACATTATATGCATCATTTTATGTATATATTCAAATTTGACATGTTTTTTCAAGCATTCGCCGTTTTCAGACATTGTTGCATGCATTTATGCTCTTGTACATAATACATGCATACAGTCATGCACATATTCGGAAGCCTTCACCCCTTTTGAGTTCATTGCACACATGCATGCATATATACAGAATAGTTGCATTCATGTATGCAACTTTTTGTAACACATGAATCTCAGTTCAACTTTGTATGCATACATGTATGCAGTTATTTGCTAATAGTTGCATACATGTATGCATATATTGGTCCAGATTTTCAACAGAAATACACTATATGAATATATGCATGTATGTATGCTACTATTGCCAATAGTTGCACAGAAGTATGCAACTCTCTTTTTTTTCGTGGACTCCTGCGGATGTTTCCAGAATTTAGAATTTTTTTTTACCTGAGCCGCCTTTTTTTTGGTCCCAAAAGGGAAAAGGCGGAAGTGGACAATCAAGAAGGCGGAAGGGGGAAAAAACTTTTGGGCGGCAGCTAAAAACATGGACCGGGTTTGTAATTAAACTTTGGGAGGGATGTGGCACATATTTTGAACTAAAATAGGGGCCTTAGCCTAATTTTCACATTGAAAATGGCCAGCGATAAGTGGGTTAATGAACTCTCGTTAGCAGTATGAGCATACAGATCTACCCACAATCCACGACTGGCTATACTCCATTCGACATTGCTTATGACTCAGAACCTGTAACCCCTATTAATCTAAAAGCCCATCTCATGTAGTAACTTAATATGATCCTAGAACAAATGGATATGTTCTTTTGGAATCTCTTGATTTGATTGATAATAAGCGCAAAGAAGATGATTTGCGGGCCGCTACATACTGATATTGCATCATCTAATACTACAACACTATAGTTGGAGTTAGGAACTTTAAATTTGGTGATTTCATCCCAAACTAAATATTACCTAGACCCATCAACATTGGACAGGGATGGAAAGGACCACCCGACATCGAGGAGAAGTTTGAAGATGAAACTTTCAAGCTAATGAATTTTGATGGACTTGAACTCCTCAAAGCATTCAATAATGAGCATCTATCATGTTCTTTCACTTAGTTTTATATCATTCAATTGTATTAAAATTTAAAATTTTCTATCACATTTTATTTCGAAGCCATGTGATAAGATAGAATATATCAACTTCCTTCCTAATAGCAATACAATTTTTTCGCTTTCCTCATCTGCCACCTTTTTGTATATAGTATAATAGCTACAATATATGACTTTTTACATCTACGTATGTGAAATACATATTTAAATGGGCCTAGAGATTGGCGTCAAATGAGTTTTTGCGTCAATGATTGGAATCATAAAAATGAAGACGATTCGAATGTTCATTCACCATCTCTAGCTACGATTCGACGGGCACAATATAAACTAAAGTATTTGCGAATCATTCGTCCGTTGCTAATTCATGCCTTAGATTTGATTGGCTCTGCATAAAACATAAAATCTAATTAAAGTGAATGTGATTCGAGCACCTAATCTCTAACTTCTGCCCTTGACTAGTGCCAACAGAATCAAATTAAAGTGAATGTGATTTGACAATTCAACAAATTCACTCTGGTCCTTAGAGTTCGGATAGGAGTATAAACTAAAGAAGAAGAGTGACATGTTTATTCATTCGTTAACTCTTACCTTCGATCTGCCAAAAGAAGTAAAAATATATATTGAGCAATATTTGACTATCGATTTCTTGAATCATATCATCGACACATTAGTAGTAATTTGAATTTCAAATAGGCGTAGTTGACTACAATCATCTTCTCTAACCCACGACATAAATAGATGAGAGAATACAAATAATTAGGATGAGACTCAAGATACTCGTTTTTACTTTAATGTACCAAGAAATCGGCATGAGTATAATTACAAAAAAGGCAAATTAGTTGCTTTGATTTTGAGGCACA
The DNA here is from genome assembly GCA_030737875.1 of Allium sativum. Taxonomy (NCBI): domain Eukaryota; kingdom Viridiplantae; phylum Streptophyta; class Magnoliopsida; order Asparagales; family Amaryllidaceae; genus Allium; species Allium sativum. The sequence continues at coordinate 403,145,837 of CM060926.1, read as the reverse complement.
TGCCCGAGATTCAATGCAAATCGAGATAATGACTGAAAGGATACCTTGAGGCTAACTTATTAGATCAATGTCTTGTACTTATGGGAGATCTAGTAGTATGACCATTTGAACAATGAGTAATGATTTTTAGGTATTTAAATAAAGAATGTAATTGCTCAATGGAATGGAGAAATAAGTGCTTAAACTAAGACAAAACATTTATTCGTACACTAAAAAAACTGCCATGCATTTATAGGCAATATAGGTTTATTTATAGTTTTCTACTTTTTTAGTTGTTAAAAACTCTAATTCAATAAATAGATTTGAAATAATTAAATTTGTGTTAAATCTATAAATAAAACAGGTCACAATGTTCCCCGACCAGAGTGATGCGGTTAGAAACACAAGATGTGATTCCCTTCGCCGAAGAGTGACATGAAAGACTTATACACCATTGATAATCCTTATCCCTTGACAAAAAAGTTGAGAATGAGGAAAGGAAGTCAACATGATATTAATCACATTATGAGTTGAACTAAAGAGTTAGGGCTGAAGTCCAAGCTGTAAGTTGCTTCAGTGAAGAGTGCTAGATTCAACCTTCTTATTGATGCATAACCCTCCTAGGAGAGCGAGCGTTAGAGAGATCAAAATCGACCTAAGAGTGGCTATGGAATCATGTTACCTTCTGGAACACGGAACCGAAGTGCAGAAAGTATATCACATTGACAAAAAGCGACAGGATAGACTTACTTGTCTTATCACCCTTTCATTAGAGAGTGATTGGATAGTGTCTAACTTGGTCTGGAGAAACCCAACATTGGTCTAGTGAGACCAAGAAATCGCTATATGTCCCATTGGAATTGGAGCACATGTTAGGTGGCTTCATGAGAGTGCGATGGGATCAACCTATTTGTCATTTAGTACTTGCTAGAGAATGAACAGTCTGGTCCTAGCAAGGATTCGGAGAGACCATCGATCGGCCCAAAAAGACTATGAACTTGGCTATTGATCAAGAGAGATCTCAAAATTTGGTAATTATTTCCAAATGTTATGGATTTTGATAGCGACTTGAAGAAATCGATGATTTAGAAAATGATCTGGAGAGATGGTGGATTTTGTTATTTGATGACATATTTATTGACTTCGAACAGTAGTAGGGGATGATTGGCGATATAAAGAAATCACAAATTGGTAATTCAACTAGGGATGATTTTAGAATTGGTTCTTACGAAAAGCACTATTTTCACTCAAATGTAATACTTTGGGAAGCAAGGGCTAGCCCTTTTTTCTTTACAAGGCCATAATATTTTTATTTGACCAAATAATCTTCTAAGTCATTAAGTCCAAAAGACCAGAGAGATGACAAATTTTCTTAGAAATCATGCTTAGACAAAGTTATGTAAATATGGACAAACGAATTTTTTGAAATGACATTCTAACTGGATTTGCACTTCCCTTAGCTATTTGTAGGATTTTTGGTCATAAATACCCAAGTAGATAGTCTCATAGGTATTGATATAGATGACCAAAAAAAGTACATATATAAATAAAAATACACCAAATTTATAATGGCTCGATAATTTATCAACGTCCACACCATGTAATCATTTAATTATAATGTTTGATTATAAGTACAATTGCCTTGTTTTAAGAAAAGAAGGTAGCAGTGACCTAGAAAAATGACAAGGTCTTATGTAATTGCCAAGAGAACATCAATTTACTAAGCGCCATAGGAGTTGTATTTATAAATGCAAACACATTGGATTGTCCAAAAAATTTATATATGAAAACAGATAAAAGCTACTCGTGCATCTCTAGAAATTTTCATATGGATTGCTCATGCTTTGATATTCGAATCCGTGTCAATTTCCATAATGATTGAGCCGGGACCGATCCAATTGGTGAAACATCAAATGGTGTGTGATCCCTACCATGTATCTCTCCTTTCCATAACTTCGGATTATCGGTCCTTGATCCCCAAAATGCCTTAGTGTCATTGAGTTTTTGATCGTCTTCCATTAAAATCGAAATGTGTGTTCAAGCTACCAAATAAGCATCGATTTGATGTGTATATAAATTCCAAATCCGTAATTAGCTAATTTTGGAGTGATATTTGATTGAATCCACTTGACTGCAGCTTCGTATCCTCATCCGTGCTCGAGTCTCGCATGAACCAATCATCTCTTCAGTTTAATCATACCTTGATAATTGAGATGTCTATGTGCCAGAATCCAATATGTAATAACCTTATACAGCATGTGGGGTGACATAGGCATGGGACCGTTATGGATCCATATTGTTATGGATGCTTAACACACCATTCAACTTGATAGAAATCGTTCGATATATGCAAATTTCACTTAGGAAGCATAAACAAACAACTTAGTAAAGATAATTAAGCTCAGGGAATAACTCTTTTTCACTGAAAATGGCAGCCACTCTTCTCCTCTTCTAAGTGATTTCTCTGCTTATTTGATTTCCATCTTAATCTCAGTCATCTATCTTCATGTCTCTGGATTTTGTTAGGTTTTCTCTTCAATGGGCTTCTCTGTTGGTTGTGTCGCCAGTCCCCGTTCTCCCCCATTGACATTTTTGGGATTACTAACTTCGATTGGATGGGTTTCAGTTGTTGCACGGGGAGTACCTTCGTTGGTTCTTACCCTACTATAGAGAGGGTGTTCGAGGCGGTCACTTCCTCTACTGTTCTTCGGTCGCAGTTGCAGTGATTAGCGCTTCCTCCATCATTGTGCAGGTGGTTTCTCTTTTGTCCTTCGTAGCGATTTCAAGGCATCAATTTGTTCTTGTTGATGAGGTTTTTATGGATTTTTTTACCATGTTGTTTTCAACCGGGGTTTTTCCCTTTGAGGCTTCACTGGTTTGTGGCATGGTTCCTCCTCAGGTGGTTGAGTGTGTGCCTACGTGGGGTCATTGTTCTGCCCTGGCTATTGACATTGTTAGATATGGATATAAGGATTTGATCCTCTATATCTATTTCTTACCTAAACCGATTGCGGGTTGTGTGGTGTTGTTTATGGCTCTTCCTTTGTGGGGTTCATCTCCCTCTCTACGTACGGGTGGGCTTGGTGTTGTTGCTGGTGGTCCTTGGTTTAACGAATCGACCTCGTCTTCTCTTAGAGGTAACAGATTAGGGGATCAGACCACCTATTCGTTCCCTACTTAAGATATTATCTTGTTGCTCATTTCCTATCAAGGAATGGCCCGAGATTAGTGTTTCCGTTAATGCCCCAACCCCGTATTTTCGTCGCCGACAGTGGCATCGCTCGGTGTACACATCCAAGATAGCAACTAGGTCACCGTCTTCTGGCCTCTATGTGTAGGTCTCCTTTTTGGTGGTTGAGGGTGTGCACAAGCTCGTGCTCTTCCTCTGCTAATCACCAACAACTGTTTTGATGCTTTGGATTTGGTTTCGGTTGTTATTGAGGAGGCAACTTGTAGCAGTGCCATGGTTGGCCCTCTTGTGCCTAGTAATCGCTGGCAGTGCGGAGTAACTATAGGAAGTGGTTAGCTTCGTGTCATTTGAGCTTAGATGAGTGTTGGGTTGTGCCTTGTCTCTTTATACAACCATACTTCTCTGTAGTTGGCGCGGCAATGAAGACATGTACATAGGTTGTCGTTGATTCTTTGGTGGTTGGGATCCAATGCTTTAGGCTTGATTTGTGGTCCGCTAGTCAGGTATGGCTTCCCTATTTGGACTTGTTCTCTATTTACCTTATGCTTTCCAGCTTTGAAATATTTGTTGATATTTCTGTTGATGTAGTCATGTCGATCAGGGAACCCATCTCCCCTTTATTGGTTGGCCCTTCTGTATTGTGTGTTATTTATCATGTTGGGCTTCCTCTGTGTTCCCTGTGTCTGGTGTTGCATGGGCCTTCGGTGTTGCATGTATTGTGCATAGGTTATCTTGTAACTGCTACACAACATTTTCAGTGCTATTTCTGCATTCGAGTTGACTGTGGCTCTTCAGTTTTCTTAGCTTTTTGTAGAGTAATCTTATGGCCTCCTTTGTTTGCGCTCTGCGGTTGTGCAGGCATCAGGCTCGTGTTATATGTCTTTGACCATATTTAGTGATTCAGCTTGTGGTTCTTTCTTGTTGTCCATTCCGTGGACAATGCTGGTGCAATTTTGGCACAATAAACCTTCTCATGATCTATTTGTGTTTGTGTGCGTGTGGTATTGGTTTTGGCTATTGAGTTGGTTTGTTTTTTGTTGTGCTCGGTCTTGTGTAGTTTGGCAATTCTGTCGTGGTCGTGTAGCGATCACTTTTGCTGATAGCTATATGGTGGCTTTGGATTCTCTCAAACTAGTTCGGTTTAGTTGTTTCCTATGTTAGGAGAGTTGGGTTTTCCTATGAGTCATGTGTTCGTTGGTTTTTTATGTTCCGTAGATTGTAGGATGCTCATTTCAGCGTGGGGTTGTCAATTTGATAACAACTCAACATTTAGAGTTTCCTTACACTATGATGAAATGTAGATCCTATGCGTTTCTACATGTTGGTCCTCTTCCACTATGGCTGCGGACTTAGTTGATTCTAGATCTTTGGTTGTTTCCCCTTATTATTTGCATTATTTCTCTCTTCTTAACAAGGTGGAGATTTTGATCATTAATGATGGACTATCTCGCCTTACTAAGAATTCCCATGCTGATAGATTAGATGTTTTTTCGTTTGTCCTATCAGTCTCCTTTTCCACATTGCCATTCGGTTTTTGGCCATGGGAATTTGTGCACTCGAACTTCTTTCTCTTCCTTACATCCTTCGTGTAGGAGTTCGAGGTATGTGCCTCGTAATCGCTGCACCATTCGCACTCGCTCTGTATTAGCGACCGAGCAAATTGTTAGGTCTACTCGACACACCCTCTATCCTGTCTGCTTTGGTTTCTTAGTGTTTCTCACCTATCGATATTTCTCTCTTATCCCATATTGTGTCTTTTTCTACCATGTGCCTATCGTCTTCTTGCTGTGTGAATGGAGAACTTTTCATTTTGGAAAATGTGACACCCCACGTCCGTTAGTGTCATTCTTTATCAGAATGCATTACGTTTCATGAAGCATTATAGATAAACAAAAGCAGAAACATCGCAAAACAGATGTAAAATAATAGCAGAATTTAAAACTTTGTTAAACAGAAAACATAATGGTTCAAAGCCCGGTCACATCATAATTCTGAAATACAGAAAACCCATTACATCAATTTAAACTTTCTGCCTTGTACTAAAATCATCAAAGTACAGTAATATAAAAAGCATAGTCCCCAAAAAGAGCCATATCAGAGAAGATAGAAAATCAAAGCGGTACATCTAAGCTGCTCCAAGCAGAACGAAAGAGAGAATCCTAATCAAGCCTGAGTATTCCCACCCTGATAACCTAGGGGGAAAACGGAAGAGAGAGAAGAGGAAATAAAATGGGTCAGACATAAAATCTAGCGAGTCCAGTTACTTTTAGCATATAAATAAGTAAAAGCATCATGACAGGCATATAAACTGGATGAAAGAGATAACAATATCATAAGACAGGTATAACAGAATGAGCAGGATAAGAAGAATACACAAAACATAATAAGTTACGCTTCTCTGATAGTTTTTCTCTGCACCAATACTAGTATAACAGAAACAAGATGATCCTTACAGAAACAGATGGTAGACTTAGGTGCACTTCTAGTGATGGGTTTTACCCCCAACAAAAATAACAGGCGGCCTAACAGAAATGACGGGTGCTACCCCCAACGATAATAATGGGCTTCTAAACAAGAAAGACTAGAGGTACCCTAATTACTACCCCAATCGATCAGCTCCCTACCCTGTGGATATCCTGTGTCGGCCCCATAGTAGGATGTATCACTTCCTAAAGTGGCAATTTCTGAGAGGCACAACCATCTACTGATGTCAGATCATCTTAATTTTCCAGAGCAAGCCGGACCCATGCACGCACATGACTCCGTTGGATCCCGCGTTGTCAAAACCTTCACTCATATGAGCCTCTTACAATCAACACAGTAGGCATTCCCTAACCCGAACCTAGTTTGGGGTTACCTATTTTATACCAAGATGACTTACTGACTGATACTGGTCCCGCACAACAAATGATACAACCTACCTCCTGGGCTTGCATCCCCACTACTAGGATTTTGATAGGTTATGCTAAACAGTTTAACAAGGTTGCATAACCCCAACATGTAATATATGTTAAGTTTGTCGGGCTTATATAACCTCCTATGGATTTAACAAGATTGACTTAACCGCCGCTGATTCAAGAAAGTTTAATTAACCCCTACTCAATTCGATAGGTTCATGTAACCCTCACAGATTTAAACAGGTTAAGTATCTCAAGTTAACAAGTTATTATCATATTCCCATTTATGGTTGTTAATGGACTAGACCTCTCACATTAAGTCTACCACTTGTGGATGCTGGATATGTTGGGCAGTTCCGGGAAGACTTCTACCACAAATCGGACTTAACCTCATGTCTTAGCATTGTTCCGTGTACATTTACTAACTCGACCCCTCACATTAGATTAACCCGTTGTGGTTGCTGGATTTGCCAGGCGGTTCTGAGCAGACTTCTACCACAAATGTAATCTAACCTCATGTCTAAGTGTAGTTATAGGTTTTATTTACTGTAGTCTTAGGCAAATTCGTTCTTAGCCAAGTATTCATGTTCTTCAGAGATTCTTCCCCAAATTAAAATCTTAGATCATGGTATATTTAATGCCACCAGAATCCCTGTCATGTTTTACAATACACGTTACACCCCCAATTTTAACATTCTCAACCATTCCCAGTTTCGTGTGTTCGCATATTTCAGCGATAGGCCTGGGCTCGAAGGTAGCCTAGCTATAAAAATAAAATGGGAAGGAGGAGAGAGAGAGAAGAGAACAGAAATAGGCATAATAACAAAACTTGCATATGATGATAAAACTGATCATAATAACAGAATAGGCAAATGATGGAAGAATTTGGATATATAAGAATAATAGATCAGGTGTACAAGTAATGATAGATCTTTTCAATTACGATTCAAGTTATTAACAGGCATAGGCTTAGATCCAAACTTATAAACATGTCAAGATTACTTATTAACTTTTTATATCAAAAAATAACATGAACTCATACGGACTGGATCTAAAGAACAGAGAAATGACTGTAGATGTTGCAGTAGAGAATCTTGAATACGTATAAGTTGTTGTTGCAGATGAATAAGCTAGTTCAAATTGAGTTGGGGCAATACCTCGTTGTCTCCATTGTTTTTGGTCAATAAAACAATGGAAATGAGGTCCTATTTATAGCCGAAGGTCAACGAATCTCGTTCAGAAACGTGACCAAGTGCAGGGAAGGAACTGCCCTAGATCTGGCTGGGGTCGACACCCCCATGTTTAGGTCGACCCATGGTGCATGGGGTCGACCAGTAATGGGTCGATTTCCCTCCTTTTTCCGCTCTCTGATTTTTATTTTCTGGATTTGTTTTGTTTATATTTACTATGATTATATTTATACAAAATTCAAACCTTAGTATCTTCTTCATACGATGCCTATTTTACGCAAACTCGGAGTCTATCTTAAGCAGAATTCCGAGACGAATGCAATGGTATAGTCCGTTTTACTTAACTCCCAAAATTTAATTAAGTATTCTTTAGATTATCATTATAGTTGTAACACCCCACGTCCATTAATGTCACTCACAAAGGGAATGCATTAACTTCCATGGAGCATTTTAAGTGTGTATAGAACAGAAACTTAAAAACAAGACATATATAAACAGTACTTAAAACTTTAAAATTTTATTCATTTCAGCGGTAAACACATAAGTTTGATTACATCATCAAAAACCAGAGTCAAAGTACATAATATCCATCTTGACTAAATCAAAGTACATAAATTGAAAGACATAACCCCGGTACAAAATAGCCATAAATAAGAGAGGCTGAACTTTACTTTAGCAATCCAAGCAACTTCTAAAAGCAAGAGATACAGCTGTCCAAAATCAAGCTCCACTGGTGCTAGTTCCAATCTGAGCACTTGGGGGAGGGGGGAGGAAGAAAAGAGGTGGAAACAAAGGGGGTCAGACAGAAAGTCTGGCGAGTGCGATAACTTTAACAATATAATTACCAAAATAACTAGGCTAAGGCATAAGTTGGAAAATAAGGAAATGACTGTGAACAATTTGGGTATGACAGAGTAAACAAAGAAATAAGACGAACAAAGATAACGTTAAAGGCGCACCTAAACCACTATAAGATAATTACAATACTGCACCACCACTTGTCACCCTAAGGTTGATCCCGCCTACAAAACTTAATAATGATAATGGTAGTTTCGTGCACCCCTAGTAGCCTTCATAGGTGCCGCCTGCCCCTATCTCCACTAGGTGTACCCACTACCGCCATGCGATTGGCTCCCTAACTTGTAGATACCCGTGCTGGCCCCACAGAGGGGTGAATCACTCCCCAAAGTGGCAACCCGATATCACCAATAATGCACGGCTTATACCTACACGATGCAACAACGTCTTACCTACCAGCCCGGGCCCACACACGCACATGAACCCATTGGACTTGCGTTGCCACTGCTAACCCGTTTTGGCCTCTTAGAGTCAAGCCCAGTACGCGTGTCCCGTCCTCGACTTGGGTCGAGCCCACAAAGAAACTTATGGGTTACTGGTTGAAACGGGCCCCCATTACTTGACACAAGCTATCCACCTAGGCTTGGTCCCCTCTAGTACGTCCCACTTAACCCTCTTCTTATTCATGTTTACTTACATGTTTCAATTTTGGTTAAGTGTTTATAATCGTATTTCAAATGCCACCCAAGGCACCCACTAAATTCCACATGCCACCCAAGGCACCCACTTAACCCCCTCACGTCCCACTACATGTTTATCTGGTTAAGTGTTTCATAATTCATTAACACCATAACCTTGTAAAGACCTCCCACATTAGACTGGCATTTGTGGCAGCTGGATTTGTCGGGCGGGTCCGGCAGTCTTACTCCACAAAAGAGCCTAAGCTCGTGTCTTTACAACTGTCACGTATTTAATTTATGCCTAAGACCTCCCACATTATACTGGCATTTGTGGCAGTTGGATTTGCCAGGCGGGTCCGGGCAGTCTTACACCACAAAAGAGCCTAACCTCGTGTCTTAAACGATTAATTACACAAAATTAATTATTCCCCAATTTGAATTAATTTCCCTATTCAAATTATCAATCAATTCCAAATTTAACTATGGCCATAATTGACTCAATTATGTCCATCTATTTATGGTATGTAAAATCATACCAATTTCATCACAAATTTATTTTATGCCATTTAAGGCATTTATGCCAATTCTCAATATTAAATATTTTAATATTATCCCATTACCCCACGTTGTACGTTCGTTCATTTAACGTAAAATATACGTCAGACTCGAATAGTCTAACTTATGGAATAAAGAGAAAACTTCACAACATACATAGAAATAAAACTAGATCTAAACATATGGGGTGAACTTGCATGTGTGAATGAGGTTCTTCATCTAATACTTGCATAGGCCAAAGTCACAAACTTGCATAAAACTACATATGTCATAGATCTAAATCTAAAGGTGTAGGCTTGTTTAGGTGATAGTCACAAACTTGCATAAACCATGTATGTCATAGATCTAATCATAAGGTTCAAACTTGCATAGGCATGATTCATACTTCCAACATATATATATATATATATATATATATATATATATATATATACTTGCATATGTGATTTATGCAACATAACGATGGTGTGAACTTGCATCTAAACATGTAAACCAGCATGTAGAATTGAACATATAACTCACACATGTCATAGCCTAACTTTAGATCCAATTTACACACATAAAAAAAGGGTCATGAAACATGTAAAGTTGTTAACTTTAGATCCAATTTACACACATATGTATAATCATGTTAACTTTAGATCCAATTTACACACATAGATGATAACATCCCAACCTTACAATATAGATGATAACATCATAAATTTACAACATACATGATAACATCATAGAATTTACAACATAAATAATAACATGCGGTCAATAATTCACAACATAGCCATATAATCCGCATCATATCTCAATCCAATTAAATTGTTAATTATTTTATTAAAGAATCGAACTCACAAGAAGAAGGTCTTGCGTTCTGAAATCTGAGTTCTGAAATTGATTAAGCTCGCCTTTGTAGTAGACTCGTTGTTGTTTAGATTAATGTTCAATAGAACTGAATTGATTAGCTGTTCTTCCTCTCTAATTGGTGGCGGCTACTCTAGGTTACAAGATGACAGCATGACGGCCATAGTTTCAGTTTTTATTTTGATTTAGGGTTTGAGTCTACTCATGTTTATATAGAATTTTAATTTAATTATAGCCGTCGGATGATCTTAGGGTTAATCAAAACTATTCAGTCGGGATAGGGTGACACCTCAGCCCTAATAACTCAGCAAGGAGTCAGAAAGGACTCAGCAATGAGTCACAACACGGATCAGACTGAACCAGAAAGCTGTGCAGGCCTGCTGCTCGGCCTGGGCGCACTTGGCAAGTGCGCCAGTGCAAATTTGTACTGGCGCACTTCCCAAGTGCGCCAGTGCAATAATTTTTTTTCTTGTTTTTCCGCCTAACTTCGTTCGTCCATATCTCCTTCATCCGGTATCTGTTTCCCGCAAATTCGGACTCTATCTCAACCAGAATTCTGAGGCGAACAAAATGGCGCAACCCATCTCCCTTAATTCTCACATATGAGATTAATTATTCTTTAATTTAGTTAATACGATTATTCAAAAATCCAGGGTGTTACATTCTTCCCTCCTTAAAGGATTTCGGCCCCGAAATCTTCAAGTTAGGGAGAATGCATATCCTAACATCCAAACAACCATCTACTCAACCATCAATCACAGGCATCCATTGTCCTTATAAAATTCCTAATGCTGTATGAACATATGCAAGAAGTTTGTGTATATGTTCTCTATCTAATGCAAAATCAGGCGTTCTACTGATTCAGTTGACCTCCTTAATGCAAACCATGATAGTGCCATGTGTCCATTATGTATGCGAAAGAATCCTATCGATACATATTATTTCTACATGCATGCACAACCATTCAACAAAATGCAGCATCCATATGATAGCGCAACCATTATACATCCATTAACTTAAATATGCACACACATTTAATATGCAATATGCAATATGAAGTGACTGAGCCGATCTAGTGCCTAAAGTGTATGTATATGCATTCACGAGCAACCACTAGCAACCACTTGCATCCACATGCATCCATCATACATAACATGTCTCAAACATGTTTCAACCATAGGACTACCCTATCTAAAGGTCAAAGATACTAGCGAGAGGACATACTAAAGATAAAACAAGTACAAGCTAAGCGATAAAGGAGAAATTAAAAGACATACCCTCGAAAAGAAAAGAATACAATGAACGCATCTTCGCTTCCGTCTCCCAAGTAGCATTGCTCTCATCATCTCCCCATTGCATTTTGACTAGCTTTACCTCTCGATCCCTCAACTTCTTAATCTCCGACCCAAGAATGCACGTAGGAGCTCGTCGAATCATCGCATCACACTCTATCTCCACCTCTCCAAGAAAGCTTGGCTCTACCACTTCTGCGGTCTCATGCAAGCACTTCCTCAAATGTGATACATGGAATACATCTTGTACACCACTAAGACTCTCGGCCAACTCCACTCTATACGCCATCTGTCCAATTCTCTCCTTAATAGGAAACGACCCTACGAACCTTGGTGTTAACTTCCCACCGGACCCAAAGCGAACAACATTCCGTAATGGAGACACCTTGACAAAGACCATGTCCCCAATACCAAACTCAAGATCTGTCCTCCTCTTGTCCGCATAAGATTTCTGCCTATCTTGCGCCGTCTTCATCCTCCTTCGAATCAAATCGATCTTTTCCGAAGTCTCTCTAATCATGTAGGGTCCAAGTAAGATCTTATATGTAGATTCCCACCAACATGTAGGTGAACGACACGGCCGTCCATAAAGAGCTTCGAACAGTGCCATGCCAATGCTAGACTGAAAGCTATTATTATATGCGAATTCCACCAATGGAAGATGTTCCTCCCATGTACCTCCGAAGTCTAAGACACACAACCTTAATAGGTCCTCTAGAATACGATTCACCCTCTCGGTCTGGCCGTCCGTCTGAGGATGATATGCGGTGCTCAAACATAACTGAGTCCCTACCGCCTCTTGCAAGCTCTTCCAAAATTCGCTAGTAAAGATAGGATCGCGATCGCTCACTATGCTAGAAGGAACACCGTGCAAACGAACTATCTCTCGAATGTATACGGAAGCTAACCATGGAGCAGTCCTTTTACTCTTCACGGGAATGAAATGGGCGCTTTTAGTAAGTCTGTCTACCACGACCCAAATCCCCGTATTACCCTTCCTCGATCTCAGTAACCCGTCAACAAAGTCCATCGAAACACTCTCCCATTTCCATTGTGGGATCTCCAATGGGTGAAGCAACCCACCGGGCTTCTTTTGCTCTGTTTTTACTTGTTGGCACACCAAGCATCTAGTGACAAATTCGGCCACATCCTTCTTCATGCCGGCCCAAAAGTAAACTCGTCTCATATCCATGTACATCTTGTCCCCGACGGGATGGATGGTCGTCTTCGAACGATGTGCATCATCAAGAATGGTCTTCCTAAAATTCTCGTCCCGTGGTACACAAAGTCTACCATCCCTACGTAACCAACCCTTATCATCTAGGGTATACCTACTAAGATGGCTCGATGGCTTCCCCCATTTTGAGCTTTTCTACTAACTCAACCAACTGTGGCTCATCTCGCTATGCCTCACCAATCCGTCCCAAAAGCGTAGGTCTGACCTCTAAGGATGCTAGCAAACCGGGTACGAAGTCAATGGAAGGTTTAAAATCAAACGTAGAGATGAACTCTAAGCTTCGCCGCTTAACAAACAACGGACTCAAGGACAACCTTTTCCTACTTAAGGCGTCTGCCACCACATTACCCTTGCCAGAAGTATATGCTATCTCGAAATCATAGGACGCTAAGAATTCCATCCATCTTTGCTACCTTAAGTTCAAGTCCTTCTGAGAGAATAAGTATTTAAGCGATTTGTGGTCAGTGAACAATTCGAATTTCTCACCAAGAAGATAATGGCGCCAAGACTTAAGCGCGAAAACAATAGCAGCCAACTCTAGGTCATGTGTAGGGTAATTTTTCTCATGCACTCTCAACTGCCTTCCACCATAGGCTATTACCCTTCCCTCTTGCATTAAGACTGCGCCTAGTCCTGTCCCACAAGCATCGGTATAAACGGTAAATGGCTTACTCCCATCTGGCAACACTAAAACTGGGGCTGTGGTTAAAGCTATCTTCAAACGTTGGAACAAATCATCACAATCTATGTCCCATGTGAAAACTAGGTTCTTCTTCGTCAAGCGTGTTAATGAGGCTGATATTTTTGCGAAGTCCTAGATAAACTTCCTATAGTAGCCAGCCAACCCTAAGAAACTCCTCACCTCGATAGCATTTTTAGGGACCTTCCAATCTTGGATGGCCACTACCCTTACGGGATCCAAAGCTATCCCTTCTTTGGAAACCACGTGCCTTAAGAATTGCACTTCCTCCAAAAGTGACATTTTGAAAATTTAGCTTTGAGGCTATGCGCTCGAAGAGTCTCCAACACTTCCCTAAGATGTAGGGCATGCTCTTCCTCGTTTTTAGAAAAGATCAAGATGTCGTCTACAAAGACTACCACGAATTTATTAAGGTACTCCCTAAACACCCTACTCATCAAGTCAACAAAGTATGCGGGGGCGTTTGTCAAACCGAAGGGCATCACAAGCCACTCAAAGAAGCCGTCTGGAGTCCTAAAGGCAGTCTTGTCTATGCTATCCTCAGCCACTCTCAACTGATGGTAACCCGTGGCTATGTCCAACTGTGAAAACACTGTGGCGCCAACTAAATGATCGAAGAGATCGTCAATCCTCGGCAGTGGGTGCCTATTCTTCTTAGTAAGCTTATTAAGTTCTCTATAGTCCACACAAAGTCTAAGGTACCCATCTTCCTTCGTGGCAAATATTACTGAAGCACCCCACTCCGATATACTACATCTGATGAACCCCTCCTCAAGCAATTCTTTCACTTGCTTACTGAGTTCTCTTCTCTCTCTTGGAGCCATGTGGCGTACTGGCAATGCAATTGGCTTTGCATTTTCTACTAGATATATACGAAAGTCTATCTCACGTTTTGGGGGTAAACCCCTCACCTCATCAAAGACATCAACATATTCACGGACTATATGAAAAGAATGTAAATCATCATCGGATGCGTCAAGGGATTCTAGGTAGCTAAGCATTAGTGGACCTCTAGGGTCACATGAAATATCAAGGGTCTTTCCACAACGAGTCAACAATCTAACTACCCTTCTTTCACAATCTAGGATGGCCCCATATCTAGTTAGCCAATCCATACCTAGAATCAAGCCTTAGCCCATGAATCCAAGGACAAAGGCATTGCATTCAAACCCAATGCCCAAGATAAACACTCTCAAATCCCGACAGATCATAGAAAGATGAGCCGAACCACGAACAGGATTAGAGAGTACTAAGGGATCTGTAACTAGACTAGTATCTAGGTGTAGTGTTTCAACTAATGATGTAGAGATAAACGAATGTGATGCTCCAGAATCGAATAAAGTACGGACAGGATGATGAAACAGAAAAACTAAACTTTCAGCAGAAATTGCTCTACCTCGTTCTTGCAGCGGTGGGACCACGAGAGCCTGAACTTGTCCCCTTGCCTTCCCTGGTGCCATGAGAGCCTGCACCTGTCCTCCCGAGGTAGACCCTGCCCTCTGCCCTTTCCTTGGGCAGTCCTTAATCAGATGTCCCGCTTCGCCACAGTGGAAACAACCAGTCTTCTTTTTCTTCCTACAATCTTTGCTTAGATGGCCTGGTGTCCCACAGTTAAAGCATCTCTTCTTTCCCTTAATATTGTTGCCTTTACCACCTTTCTTGTTCTGTTGTTGCTGTTGCGGTTTCTTTTAATCCCCTTTCTTCTCGGGTGCCTTATTAGCATTGGCGCCCTTCTCGTCTTCGTGCATAAGCGCCATGTCAACTAGTCTCTCAAAGGTAGCCCCCATGGGGATGTAGGTCATAGCTAACCCATGAAGCGGCTCGTTCAAACCCTAAACAAATCTCAGGGCCTTCTTTTCTGGTGTATTCACCAAGTACAAGCCAAATCTCGCCAACTGATTGAACTTGTTGACGTACTCTTTTACTGATAGATTCCCTTGCTTCAACGCCAAAAATCTTTCCATGTATAGATTCTCTTTAGCTTGTGAGAGAAACTTTGCCTCAAACCTCTGCCTGAAATCTGGCCATGTATCAACTGGACATTCTCCATTAGTGACCTCCCACCAAAACTTGGCCTCATCCTTCATTAGCCAAGCAGCCAACTGGACCTTCCTTCCGTCTTCCACTTCAAAGATCCCAAACAATTCTTCCACATTCTTTGGCCAATTTCGAGCTTCAACAAATGTCTCCGTCACGTGAAAAGGTTTACCAACCATTGCCCGAAAGTCCTTACATGTCTTCGCAAAAGTATCAACACGAGGAGGAGGAGGAGCATTTGCCAGACCTGCGGTGGCGGTCCTAGTCTCCAAATAACTCCTAAACCATCCTGGTATCGGTATCCCCTCGGGTATCTCGGGAATTCCAGGCATGCTGAAACGAAAAAGGAAAGATTCAATACAAAATAACCGAAGGAAAGATATTTGGCTCTTGGGGTTATGCTTTCTAAAATAAGCTTTTCTCTTGAAAATAGTTTCCTTAAAACGTACTTTCGAAGGTACTTCTTTATTAAAGTGTTTTGAAAAACAGTTTTTCAAAATTCATATCTGTTCTGGTAACCTTTAGCTCTGATACCACGTGTAACACCCCACGTCCATTAATGTCACTCACAAAGGGAATGCATTAACTTCCATGGAGCATTTTAAGTGTGTATAGAACAGAAACTTTACAACAAGACAGATATAAACAGTACTTAAAACTTTAAAATTTTATTCATTGCAGCGGTAAACACATAAGTTTGATTACAACATCAAAAACCAGAGTCAAAGTACATAATATCCATCTTGACTAAATCAAAGTACATAAATTGAAATACATAACCCCAGTACAAAATAGCCATAAATAAGAGAGGCTGAACTTTACTTCAGCGATCCAAGCAACTTCTAAAAGCAAGAGATACAGTTGTCCAAAATCAAGCTCCACTGGTGCTAGTTCCAACCTGAGCACCTGGGGGGGTGGGGAAAGGAAGAAAAGAGGTGGAAATAAAGGGGGTCAGACATGAAGTCTGGCGAGTGAGATAAATTTAACAATATAATTACCCAAATAACTAGGCTAAGGCATAAGTTGGAAAATAAGGAAATGACTGTGAACAATTTGGGTATGATAGAGTAAACAAAGAAATAAGATGAACAAAGATAACGTTAAAGGCGCACCTAAACCACTATAAGATAATTACTATACTGCACCACCACTAGTCACCCTAAGGTTGATCCTGCCTACAAAACTTAATAATGATAATGGTTGTTTCGTGCACCCCTAGTTGCCTTCATTGGTGCCGCATGCCCCTATCTCCACTAGGTGTACCCACTACCCCCATGCGATCGGCTCCCTAACTCGTAGATACCCGTGCTGGCCCCATAGTGGGGTGTATCACTCCCCAAAGTGGCAACCCGATACCACCAATAATGCATGGCTTATACCTACACGATGCAACAACATCTTACGTACCAGCCCGGGCCCACACACGCACATGAACCTGTTGGACTTGCGTTGCCACCGCTAACCAGTTTTGGCCTCTTACAGTCAAGCCCAGTACGCGTGTCCCGTCCTCGACTTGGGTCGAGCCCACAAAGATACTTATGAGTTACTGGTTGAAACGGGCCCCTATTACTTGACACAAGCTATCCACCTAGGCTTGGTCCCCTCTAGTACGACCCACTTAACCCTCTTCTTATTCGTGTTCACTTACATGTTTCAATTTTGGTTAAGTGTTTCTAATCGTATTTCAAATGCCAACCAAGGCACCCACTAAATTCCACATGCCACCCAAGGCACCCACTTAACCCCCTCATGTCCCACTACATGTTTATCTGGTTAAGTGTTTCTTAATTCATTAACATCGTAACCTTGTAAGGACCTCCCACATTAGACTGGCATTTGTGGCAGCTGGATTTGCCGGGAGGGTCCGGGCAATCTCACACCATAAAAGAGCCTAACCTCGTGTCTTTACAACTGTCATGCATTTAATTTATGCCTAAGACCTCCCACATTAGACTGGCATTTGTGGCAGCTGGATTTGCCAGGCGGGTCCGAGCAGTCTTACACCACAAAAGAGCCTAACCTCGTGTCTTAGACGTTAATTACACAAAATTAATTATTTCCCAATTTGAATTAATTTCCCAATTCAAATTATCAATCAATTCCAAATTTAACTATGGCCATAATTGATTCAATTATGTCCATCTATTTATGGTATGTAAAATCATACCAATTTCGTCACAAATTTATTTAATGCCATTTAAGGCATTTATGCCAATTCTCAATATTAAATCTTTTAATATCATCCCATTACCCCATGTTGTACGTTCGTTTGTTTAACGTAAAATATACATTAGACTCGAATAGTCTAACTTATGGAATAAAGAGAAAACATCACAACATACATAGAAATAAAACTAGATCTAAACATATGGGGTGAACTTGCATGTGTGAATGAGGTTCTTCATCTAACACTTGCATAAGGCCAAAGCCACAAACTTGCATAAATCTACATATGTCATAGATCTAAATCTAAATGTGTTGACTTGTTTAGGTGATAGTCACAAACTTGCATAAACCATGTATGTCATAGATCTAATCATAAGGTTTAAACTTGCATAGGCATGATTCATACTTCCAATGTATATATATATATATATATATATATATATATATATATACACACACACACACACACTTGAATATGTGATTTTTGCAACATAGCGATGGTGTGAACTTGCATATCTAAACATGTAAATTCTCATATAGAATTTAACATATAACTCGCACATGTCATAGCTTTACTTTAGATCCAATTTACACACATAAAATAGGGGTCATGAAACATGTAAAGTTGTTCATAATTTCATTAACTTGCATATGATCCAGATCCAAATTAACATCTAGACTTACATATATACATATGATTTATCATATGAACAACATAACCAAACTAGCATATGAAACATGATTATACATAAGCCAATCATAGAATTATAACATAGATGATAACATCACAACCTTACAACATAGATGATAACATCATAACTTTACAACATACATGATAACATAATAGAATTTACAACATAAATAATAACATGCGGTCAATAATTCACAACATAGCCATATAATCCGCATCATATCTCAATCCAATTAAATTGTTAATTATTTTATTAAAGAAATCGAACTCACAAGAAGAAGGTCTTGCGTTCTAAAATCTGAGTTCTGAAATTGACTAAGCTCGCCTTTGTAGTAGATTCGTTGTTGTTTAGATTAATGTTCAATAGAACTGAATTGATTAGATGTTCTTCCTCTCTAATTGGTGGCGGCTACTCTAGGTAACAAGATAACAGCATGACGGCCATAGTTTCAGTTTTTATTTTGATTTAGGGTTTGAGTCTACTCATGTTTATATAGAATTTTAATTTAATTATAGCCGTCGGATGATCTTAGGGTTAATCAAAACCATTCAGTCGGGATAGGGTGACACCTCAGCCCTAATGACTCAGCATGGAGTCAGAAAGGACTCAGCAATGAGTCACAACACGGATCAGACTGAACCAGAAAGCTGTGCAGGCCTGATGCTCGGCCTGGGCGCACTTGGCAGGTGCGCCAGTGCAAATTTGTACTGGCGGACTTCCCAAGTGCGCCAGTGCAATATTTTTTTATTTTTTTCTTGCTTTGCCGCCTAACTTCGTTCATCCATATCTCCTTCATCCGGTATCTGTTTCCCGCAAACTCGGACTCTATCTCAACCAGAATTCCGAGATGAACACAATGGCGCAACCCATTTCCCTTAATTCTCACGTCTGAGATTAATTACTCTTTAATTTAGTTAATTCGATTATTCAAAAATCCGGGGTGTTACAATAGTGTTCTTTAAAATTACGGGGTGTTACATTTTCCCCTACTTAAAGGATTTCGTCCCCGGAATCTCCATGTTAAGAAGAATGTATATAATAACATCTATCATCCATCTACTCATCCACCATTCATAGGCATCCATTGTACTTAAAAGATTTTTAATGCTTATATGAACATATGTGAAGCTGTGTATATGTCCATATACTAATGCGAAAAATCGGACAGTCTACTCATTCACTTTACCTCCTTAATGCAATGTATGCTAGTGTCATTAATCCAACATGTATGCAAATAATCCTAATATATCATGTAAATGTTATATGCTTATCTAAATGCAACATCCATATGATGATACACCCATTTCCATTTATAAAAGAAGAAAATGCATACGCATCCATATGCGGTATGAGAGTGATTGAGCCGATCTAATGCTTAATGTGTGTGTATATGCATCCATGAGAAACCACTAGCGAACACTTGCATCCATAAAAAATAACATGCTTCAAACACATGTTTACATCCATGGGTTCCCTACCTAAAGGTCGAAGATTCAATTGATAGGATATACTTAAATGACAGAAGCAAGTACGAACATACCCTTGGAAAGAAAAGGGTACAAAGCTCGAATCTTGTCTTCAGTCTCCCAAGTTGCATTTTCGATTTCTTCTCCCCATTGAACTTTCATCAACTTGACCTCTCGGTTGTGTAGCTTCTTAATCTCTAATCCAAGAATACGGGTAGGAACTCGTCTAACTGTCGCTTCCCATTCCACCTCTACTTCCTTAAGCATGCTTGGCTCCACTACTTCTGCGATATCATGCAAGCACTTCCCTAAATAAGAAACATAGAAAACATCATGAACATCGGCCAGTCTCTCTAGTAACTTCACTCTATAAGCCATTTGGTCAATCCTTTCTGTTATGGGAAATGGCCCTACAAAACTTGGCTCCAATTTCCCTACTGATCCAAAACAAACCACATTCCTCAAAGGTGATACATTGATGAAAACCATGTCTCCTACCCCAAACTCAATATCAGTCCTTCCCTTATCTGCGCATGAATTCTGCCAGTCCTAAGTTGTCTTCATGCGCCTGCGGATAAGATCAATCTTTTCTGAAGTTTCTCTAATCATCTCAGGTCAAATTAGAAGCCTATCTTGCTGTCTCAATTTGATATCCTTCTACGAGAACAGATACTTGTGAGACTTAAGGTCCAAGTATAACTCGAACCTCTCTCCAAGCAGATACTGCTGCCAAGTCTTAAGCGCAAATACTATAGCAGCTAACTCCAAAATATGAGCAGGGTAGTTCTTCTTATGAACTCTCAACTGTCTACTTGCATAACATACCATCCTTCCCTCTTGCATCCGAACTACACCAAGCCCTGTACCACATGCATTAGTGTATAATGTGAACACCTTGTTTCCATTAGGAAAAGTCAAGACTGGGGCTGTTGTCAGAGCCCTCTTCGATCGCGGAAAAGCCTCCTTACAATCTATATCCCAAGAAATATTCAGATTCTTCTTCGTCAGTTTGCTGAATGGGGCAGATATCTTTGCAAAGTCCTTAATGAACTTCCTATAATAGCCTGATAATCAAAGAAAACACCTCACCTCTGTTGCATTCTTTGGAATCTGCCAACCTTGAACTGCAACTACTTTTGCGGGATCTACTGCTATCCCATCCTTAGAGACCACATGCCCTAGAAATCTCACTTCCTTTCTCCAAAATGGCATTAGGAGTAGTTTGCCTTTAGCTAATGTGCTCGGAGAGTTTTCAAAATCTCCCTTAAATGTAGGGCATGCTCTTCCTCGCACTTCTAGAAAATCAAGATGTCATTAACAAAGACCACAACGAACTTATTTAGAAACTACCGAAACACCCTGCTCATCAGATCCACAAAATAGGCGGGTGCATTTTTCAAACCAAAAGGCATGACGAACCACCTGAAGAAGCCATATGGAGCTCTAAAAGCGGTCTTGTTTATACTGTCCTCGGCCACCCTTAACTGACGAAACCCCATAGCCAAGTCTAACTGGGAGAAAACGGATGCACCAAAAAGCTGTTCAAACGTATCATCTATCCTCAGAAGTGGGTGCCTATTTTTCTCAGCAAGTTTTTTCAACTCCCAGTAATCCACGCATAAGCGAAACAAACTATCTGCCTTAGTGACAAATACAACTGGGGCGCCCCATTTAGATATGCTTCGCTTAATAAACCCTTTCTCAAGTAGCTCCCCTACTTGCTTGCTAAGCTCCGTCCTTTCTCTTGGAGCAATATGGCGCCCAAGCAATGCAACTGGCTTTGCATTGTCCATCAAGTATATACAAAAATCAATCTCACACTTCGGAGGTAAGCCATGAACCTCCTCACAAACATCAGGATACTCAAAGACTACTGGTACATATCATAGACCATCGATAGACGCGTCAAGTGATTCGAGGAAACAAAGCACGACTGACCCCTTAGGGTCACAAGAAATCTCGAGAGTTATCCCATGGAAAATCAAAAGTCTAACAGCCCTCCTCTCACAATCTAGAATGGAACCATACATGGCTAGCCAAAACCATAGCCCATGAAACCAAGCACATATGCGTCACATTCAAACTCGATGCCCAACATAGATATTCTCAAACCCCAAAAAATAATAGACACATAAGTCTTACCTCCAATGGGGTTTGAGAAAATAGCGGGATCCAACACCATACTAGTACTAAGGTGCAGAGACTCAACCACAGAATCAGATATAAAAGAATGTGAAGCACCAGAATCAAAAAGAGTTTTAATTGGATGATTGGAAAAGAGAAATAAAACCTTCAACAAAAATTTTCCTACCTCTATTCTGTACACCGGCCACGAGAGCATGCACCTGCCCTCCAGAATATCCTGCCCTTTGGCCCTGTCCTTGCTTCTTCGGGCACTCCTTAGAATAGTGTCCAACTTTGCAACATTTGAAACAAGCATTCTTCCTTTTTTGGCGATCTTTGACCAAATGATCCACATTCCCACAACCCTGACACTTCTTCTTGTCTTTATTTGAAGTTTATCATGTTTTCCTTCTTTCATTTATGTTTCTTAATTGGGCTATCATTTTTCTCATCCTTGGGCTGTGCTCCTTAGCCCTAACTCACTTATTCTCCTTTTTACCATCCTTGTGTAACATGCTAACAAGTCTCTCGAAAGCTGCCTCCATCGCACGGAAATCATTACTAAGCTTGGGAGAAAATTGGCCGCAGGTGAAACTACTGTGGCAACATATAGAGGTTAGGCACTTCCTTGCCCTTCGACATGTGTCATAGTTTTAACATGTCTATGGAATTATGCCGCAATGGGGATACTTTTCGGGAAGAATCGATTCCCCAAACATGCTAAAAAGAAAAGGAAAAAGGGATTCAAGCGGAGAATCGAAAGATATTTCATATGACTTTGGGGAACATGTTTTTCCAAAACAGATTTTTGTTTTTAAAATGCTTTCTTTTAAAACCTTTTTGAAAACAATTTTCAAAACCTTTTATTTGATCTGGTAACTTTCAGCTATGATACCAAATGTGACACCCCACGTCCGTTAATGTCACTCTTTACTAGAATACATTAAGTTTCGTGAAGCATTATAGGTAAAAAGAAACAAAAACATCACAAGACAGATATGAAATCACTACAACAAAAATACTCTATTACAACGCCCTTGTTACAACGGGCATATTTTGCCCGTTGTAATAGAAGGATAATACGACGGTCATTTGAGGACCGTTGTAATAGATGTCCATACAACGCCTTTTTTACAACGGGCACCTGCTGCCCGTTGCAATAGAGTGCTATTACAACGGTCGCTTTTGTGCCCCTTGTAACAAATGTCAATTTTACAAAGTTCTCAGATTGCCCGTTGTAATAGGTGTCAATTTTACAACGGGCTAAAAATGCCCGTTGTAATAGGTGACAATCAGTAATTGATAATTACAATGCTTTCTTACAATAATTAATCATTAATAGTATTATATCAATCTTTTATAACTTATAATAATTAATGATTATTAATAAATAATCGTTGATTATTAATTATCATATATGATCGGTATTCCAACAGGTTTAATTTTTCGTTATTAGTAAGTAATATCGAGTGATTAATACTAAACATATAATAATTTATAATTAACAATAAATATTAATAATTTATGATTAATAATTACTATTAAACATTTACATTTAAACTTAAAAATTAATAATATATACATAAGAATTATTAAAAGTTAATAATTAACATTAAGTTATAATTAATAAATATGAAGTAACATTTAATAATTAATTTTTACTAATTAATAATTATGAATAAATAATTAAGAAAAATGAATAAATAATAATATATATACTTAATATAAAACTATTTATAATTAATAATTTATTATAACTGATAATTCATAAACAATAATCCATAAATTATAATTAATAATTTGAATTAACTTTTCATAATACAATGAATTATAATTAATATTCTTTTTTGTCTACGTCTACCAACAGCTTTACGTTATATTACACGTCACCGTGTATTTGCATTTGATAAGGCATATCGCAGGATTGGAAGAACAAAACATATGAACATGCAAAACTGCACTCAGATATTGCTTTGCCAGAAGAAAAAAAACCGCACTCAGATATTGGTGTAGATAGCAGACCATTATCTCAAAACCGCATCCGTTAGCCAACTCCCTGAAACCCTAAATATATTCCGCATATACCGATAATCTTTTCCTTCACCGCCTCCATTTTTAATTCCCAATCTTCCTCTTCGTCTTCTAGTGGATACTAGTGGAAATTCATCCATTCTATCCAAGCTTTCACCAAGTAATCGTGCGCTACTACTCGTGCATGACGCTCGATTTCCACACGAGCAAAAAGATACCAGAAGTCGCCGTCGAAAGTATGAAGATCGAGCAAGTGAATTCTCAACTTTTCTGGACTATAATGCTAAATCGTATCCTAAATCTATCCGACCTCCATCATCTATCGACTCATTTGACAAATCGATCCATTTTGTGTTTCTTCTTTGGGCAGGGCAAAATCCAATTGGTCCAGTACCAACAAATGCAATTTTCCGTGCACCAAGATTGTGTAACTTCTGTTAGCAAAACAAAATTTTAGCAGAATGATCTGCGGACAGTGGTATACCAGTCCAAGTTCATCAGAATTATCTGCGGACAGTGGTTTCACGCATCCCCTTTGTTTTCTTTATTTCTCTTCCCTTTGTATTATCAGCTGATTCCTCTTTTACCAGTTCATTTCTTCCCAAAATTTTATTTTGCCCAAATCAAAGAAATCATGGCCGATCTGTTTTGTTCCCCTAATCTCCAATTTTGGTCCTTAAATATCGAATCCATGGCCACTTAAATTTTGCTTCAGGTCCGCTAATCGTTGACCAACACCCAAATCGATTGCCACTGTCCTCTCTTTGAAGCCATCGCGCCTCGGTTCAGCTCCGCTTCCTCCTACCGAAATTCTATTCCTGTGCCTCGCAAATCAGCCCAACGGTGAGAACCGCAGCCATGCCAACGACCGGTCACCATTCACCAAGGCTGGCCACCGCAACCACCTCCTCGTGGCCAACACCTTTCCGCCCTCTTCCTCGGTTACCACCGCCTTCCTCAACTTCGATATGGTTCGCTCTCAACCACCGCAATCTCTGTCCGAAGCATGTCCTCCAGATCTGCCTTGTTGCACCCAGAACACAAATCGAGCTTCAAAGCTCTGCCTTGTCAGTTCCCCGACTCGTCGCCTCGCTGATGCTGTTATCGTCCCCGTTTTATTAACTACAAGTAAGTTTATCTTACGATTAGCTACGTTTCAAGTATCTTAACTTCAACAAATACTGAGTATAAAATAGTAACTTGGATGATTTTTTTGACTGCGTGTTGGTGATTGTTTTGTTAGCCTTGTACCCATTGTCTTGTTGTTGCATTGTTCTTTGTAGACATAGCACATACATTATGGATCATTGTCTTGGCCTCATTTCGAATTGTCTATGTTGTATAGTACTTGCCTGTTACAATCTCCTTTTCCGTTGTAAGTTGTATGAGTATGCGTCGACATGAAGGCAATATATGTCTTACTGTTAACATGGAATTGCTTTGTAGTGCTATGCATGAAGTTGGTATTAATCCTAGGCTTTTCACTTGAGTATGTAGTTGCTGTAATAGGATTTGGATCATAATATGACTACATTGGTTGTAAAACTGAGCATGCCCTTGCTGAGCTTTGCATCCATGAAACGCATTGGTTGTTGATTGTGTACCATATTTATGTACTGATAATGGAAGTAAGAAACTGAAATAGTCATGTTTATATACCCCCTGTTTTATGTTTTCACACCCTTCTTTTGTTGCCTTAAATCCCATTTTGGAAAACTGGTATACTCATTGTTATTGTTCATGCGGGAGTAGTGAAGTTGGGACCAAGTGATTGGGGAATGCGTGGCATGCATAGGCAGGAAGCCATATGAAGTTCAGATAATTAAAAATGGAAATTTCATGCTGTTGAAATTACTGCAGCATATGTATATTTTGCACCACCATTTAATATGAATATATACACCTCAATCTTGCTAAATAACTTTTTTTTTATAAAGTGCTAATACTGTTTAGCGCCTTTTGCTGCACATATTTTTGCATTACTGCATGACTAGAACCTGAAGTGTTAGCAGTTCAATCTAATGCATTTAAGTTTCCTTTGTTCACTCCATATAGCATATTTATATTTTGGGTTTTTGCAATTTTGATATCCAGAAGCATATATTTATCTTTTGGGTTTTTGCAACTATAATGTTATAAAAGGTAATTAGTGCACTATAAATTGAATGTGGGCTAAAAATCTTGAGTGGAAACTTCATTAAGGAAACCGATGCAGCAAGCAATTGTGAATTTACATGATCTGGTGTTCTTTGAAGTAGTGGAAGAATTAATAGTTAGGAACTTCCAATGATCATTTTGATTTGAAATTTACCATTCAATCTAATCTTTTTTTAAAGCTTTGATTAAAACTTAGTATAATATGAGTTATGGACATTTTTGCTGCTTATGGCTTGCATTATGTGATATTGCTTTAAAGTAACATTACAACAAAATAACCCTATTACAACGCTCTTTTTACAACCAGTCCATCACCGTAAAATGGTAAGTTCGCTTACGATTATTCTTATTTCAAGTTGGCTACATCGGCCTCTAAATATGAACTGTTTGGGTTACTTGGCTGCTGTTCATGTCGATTAGGTTTACTGTCTTGTTGTAGTATGGTTATGGTTCATTTTTGTTATAGAGTCTTTGCATGTTCTTGAATAAGATAAAGTTTGTTCCCGTTTTCTTTGTGCACATTTCTGTTGATTGTCCACTTCTAGCTTGAGATTCATTGGTATAAGTTATAATTCATATGTTACTTGTACGCGATTTGCACCTTTCACCGTCATCTTCTTTGTCACTTGTAAGATTTATATAAGTAGGCTGAGCTCCATGTATTGATTCATTGAAAAACTTTGCACTGACTTTCCCCTTAGGGTGCTTCATCTCCATGTTTGTTTCAGATTGTGGTTTAACTGTGAAACTTCATCAAATATCCTATTTTATGTTACTGGGACACATATTACCAAATGTACTCATATGTATTTACATCATATAAGCTGCAGTAGCCTTATGTATGAATACCCTCACTTGGTTTTGCAATGAAAAGATGACAAACTAGCTAATATTTTACTGTCAAAACAAATATTGAGAATTTGAGAATTGTATTGTCTTTAAGTTTTTTTTCTTTTCCTTGACTTGCGCCATTCTTGAACCCTTAAGCTAAACTATTGCATGTATTTGTATTACTTAAGCAACCCCATGCATCCCAAGCTTCCTTGATTGGTATATGGGATGTAAATGCATATTCATCTTATTGCATTGTTAAAGAAATAAGCATACATGTTGAAATTATATGGAAATGTTTACTGGGTGTGTAGATGTTTAAGAAGCTAGGTACATATTAGCTTTATGGACACCTGATGCTTTTACAATCCTTTTATATTTAAAGCTTGAAGGTTGCTGTGTTATTTTGATACTTTGCTTTGTTTTGCTTGTATACCACCAGACATGCGTGTTATTTAATATGCAGATTCCGAAGGTGTTTGGAGCTAAACCGACACAACCTTCAAAAGACAGCCCACTTCCTCTACCTAAGTTACTTGGCATCGGTTAAAAAAACTGTAAGTTTAATCCTTGAAAATAACTAGTTCCTTTTAAAGTGTGTTTTTTTAAACATCTTAACTCTACGCTCTCATCTATGATATCCTTTTCATTCTCCAATATTAATTTTTGTGTGAAATTCAGCTAGTTTTGAGAAACGCTCAACTGGAGGAGAGCAAGAAACAGGAACTAGCTTGTGCTCTTCACTTACGTTTCAACAATTGGTTATATGGTACAGCCTGAAATTTTAGCTGTTCTTATTATCATATTTAGCATAACAAACTGCAATTATAGAGCTGATTAGAAAGCCAAGTTTTAAAACATTGCATCCCTTTACTGTTTTATGCAGTATGAATGTATTTGCAAAAGAAGCTTCCCAATGGGTTATACAGGCAATGAAAAATGGAGTCGAGGACCTGTTTCTTGATTTTTCACAAGCTAGTCTAGGTAGTCACCCAATGAGTAGAATTTCTACCCGAGCAACGAAATTTGAACGGCAGGAAAAGCTATTCAGACATGAAAAGAAATATTGCAGGTAGCATTCCTATTACTTTTGTTTCAGCTATTACAATGTCAACTACAGTAATTCTAATCTTAGTTTCTAAATACAAATCAATTCAGCTTTTGTCTTGATTCAGCTTATCCCTTTTCTTGCATTTCTTGAATTTGAAAATCCAATCTCTTGCATTATCAAAGTAAATTTAGCTCAATGCACATTTTTTACTTATTTGTTCTTCTTCATCCAGTTCTTTTAATGCACATTTTGGATCAATCACCGAAGACGAAGACATTGAGCATGAGAGGGTGTGAGTGAATGTAACTAAGTGTATGTAGTGAAATAATATTTGTACAAATGAGTATTTTCATATTTTGTATAGTAATTGTATAATAGAAAGAAATAAAACTATGTATTATTCAAGAGTGTAATAACATATTTATATTAAAATAAGAAATTGAGTTCAACATTTTAATTTATGCAATATTTTTATATTACTACGACCAGATTTAAAAAAAACAGACTTTTAACAAGGGGCTATGCCTGTTGTAATATAATGTATTACAACGGGCAGAAGCCGCTTGTAATTTATTAGCTATTACAACGGGTTTGTAGCCATTGTCATAGAGTCGTTGCACGTGACAGATCGCATTATTACAACGGTCTTTTACAACACTCACTGACCGTTGTAATTTTGTGAGGACCTATTACGACGACGCATATTAGGACGGGCAATTGCCCGTTGTAAAAGGACTGTTTTGTTGTAGTGAGTAACAACGGAATTTAAAACTTTATTAAACAGAAAACATAATGGTCCAAAGCCTAGTTACATCATGAGCCTGAAATACAAAAAACCCATTACATCAATTTAAACTTTCTGTCTTGTACTAAAATCATTAGAGTACAGTAATATAAAAAGCATAGTCCCCAAAAAGAGCCATATCAGAGAAGACAGGAAATCAAAGCGGTACATCTAAACAACTCCAAGAAAAACGGAAGAGAGAATCCAAATCAAGCCTGAGTATTTGCACCCTGAGAATCTTAGGGGGAACGGAAGAGAGAGAAAGGAAACAAAATGGGTCCGGCATAAAGTCTGGCGAATCCAGTTACTTTTAGATTATAAATAAGTAAAAGCAGCTTGACAGGTATATAAACCGGATTAGAGAGATAACAATATCATAAAACATGTATAACAGAATGAGTAGGATAAGCAGTATAAATAGAATAGAATAGGTTATGCTTCTCTAATAATTTTTCTCTACACCAATACTAGTATAACAGAAATAGATGACCTAACAGAAATAGATGGTAGACTTATGTGTACCTCTAGTGACGAGTTTTATCCCCAACAATAATAATAGGCAGCCCATCAAAAACGATAGGTGTTACGCCCAATGATAATAATGGGCTTCTAAACAAGCAAGAATAGATGTACCCTAATTACTACCCCAATCGACCGGCTCCCTACCCTGTAGATGTCCTATGTTGGCCCCATAGTAGGATGTATCACATCCTAAAGTGGCAACCAAATTATTTTCGAGAGGCACAGCCAACTACTGATGTCACAACGTCTTAATTTTCCCGAGCAAGCCAGACCCATGCACGCACATGACTCCGTTGGATCCGGCGCTGTTAACACCTCCACCTATATGAACCACTTACAATCAACTCAGTAAGCGTGCCCTGACCCCAACCTATATTTGGGTCCCCCACTTGATACTAAGATTGGTTACTGACTGATACGGGTCCCACACAACATATGATACAAGCTACCCTTTGGGCTTGCATCCCCACTACTAGGATTTTGACAGGTCATACCGAACAGTTTACAAGGTTGCATAACCCCAACATGTAATACATGTTAAGTTTTTCGGGCTTATATAACCCCCATAGATTTAACAAGATTAACTTAACCCCCACTGATTCAAGCAAGTTTACTTAACCCCTACTCAATTCGACAGGTTCATGTAACCCCCCACAGATTTAAACCGGTTAAGTATCTTAGGTTAACAAGTTATTATCAAATTCCCATTTATGGTTGTTAATGGACTAGACCTGCCAGAATAAGTCTGCCGCTTGTGGATCCTGGATATGCCGGGCAGTTCTGGGCAGACTTCTACCACAAGTCAGACTTAACCTCGTGTCTAAGCACCTTCTGTGTACATTTATGCACTCGACACCTCACATTAGATTAACCACTTGTAGTTGCTGGATTTGTCGGGAGGTTCCGGGCAGACTACTACCACAAGCTTAATCTAACATGTATCTAAGTGTAGTTACAGTTTCTATTTACTATAGTCTTAGGCATATTCGTTCTTAGCCAAATATTCATGTTCTTCATAGATTCTGCCCCAAATTAAAGCCTTATATCACGTTATATGTTATGCCCTCAAAATCCCCGTCAGGTTTTACAATATAAGTTATGCCCCCAATATTAACAATCCCAACCGTTTCCTAATTTATTACATTCGCATATTTCAGTGATAGGCCTAGGCTTGAAGGTAGCTTGGCTATAAAAATAAAAAGGGAAGGAGGGGAGAGAAGAGAACATAAATAGGGATAATAACAAAACTTGCATATGATGATAAAATTGATCATAATTACAGAATAGGCATATGATGGCAGAATTTGGGCATATGAGAACAATAGATCAGGTGTACAAGTAATGATAGATCTATTCAATTATGATTCAAGTTATTAACATGCATAGGCTTAGACCCAAACTTATAAACATGTCAACATTACTTATTAAATGTTTGTATCTAAAAATAACATGAACTCAAAGGGACTGGATCTAAAGAACATAGAAATGATTGTAGATGTTGCAGCAGAGATTATTGAATATGTATAAGTTGTTGTTGTAGACGAATAGGCTTGTTCAATCTGAGTTGGGGGCAGCACCTCTTTGTCTCCATTATTTTTGGTCAATAAAACAATGGAAATGATATCCTATTTATAGCCTAAGGTCAACGAATTTTGTCCAGAAATGCATCCAAGTGCAGGGGATGAATCTGCCCCAAATCTGGTTGGGGTCGACCCAGGGGTCGACACCCCCATGTAGCGGTCGACCCATGGGTCGACACCCATGAGGCATGGTGTCGACCACTAACGAGCTGATTTCCCTCCTTTTGGCGATCTCTGATTTTGATTTTCTGGATTTGTTTTGTTTATATATATTACGCTTATATGTATACAAACTTCAAATCTTAATATCTTCTTACGTTGTCTGTTTTACGCAAGCACGGAGTCTATCTTAAGCAGAATTCCGAGATGAACGCAATGACACAGTTCGTTTTACTTAACTCCCAATATTTAATTAAGTATTCTTTAGATTATCAATATAGTGTTCTTTGAAATTACGGGGTGTTACAGAACATCTAAGGCATTAGTAATGATGCATCTCTGGCAAGGCTTAAACACGTCGTCAAGAAGCATTCCATCCATATTGTGGCATTTTAGAGCCATTCATGGGATTTGAGGTGCTCTGTAACTCTGTCCTCTCTTGGTTTAAGGCGAGGATTAGTCAATGTATCCAATAAATTTGGATTCTTTAGGCTAAAGACATCCCTGTTTGTCCTTATTTGATTATTTTCAAATTCTGTCAGTTGAATGTTTATTTTCTACATTTTCTTTCACTTTCCGATTTTTTGCAATTTATGCGAAATGCGATCGCATCGAGCAGTTGAGCTTGTGGTTTAATATTTTTTCTCTTTCTAGCCTGGACTTTCTGGCCTCGGTCAAAGGTGGCGATTTCAACGTCGTTTCGTGCTCGGTTGAGTAGCATAGGGGATCCTCAATAAATTATGCAGTAATTGAGGATTTCAATTCTTTCATCATTGAATAGGGTTTGTCAGAGGTGTCTTTTATTGGTTTGGCATTTACCTAATATAGTAACCAAGAAGACCCTGGCTGGATTCTTTCGCATCTCGACCGTGTTTTCGGATCTTGGGGAATGTTTGACCTCCCTTTCTCCTTCCCGATTGCTCATCTTCACTGCACTAACTCAAGTCATGCCCCCAATGATTCTACATTGCTCTCCCTTCGCCTTAACCGGATCATACTCATTCCAGTTTCAAACCATACGTAGATCCAATAATTTATTCTACCAGGTTGTAGGGGACTTTTGGTCCACTCCTGCTTTTTATGGTCTTATTAATAAGTTTTTGCTTAAACTTAAACGTCTCAAAGCTTATTTGAAGGAATGGAATGCTTTTGTTTTCAAGATTATCTTGGAGACAGTTTGTACGTAGGAAGAGATTCTTATCTTAGCAGAATCTACTTATGATGAAATTCATTTAGCTTCTAATAAGGCGGTTTGGGTTCAGACCTAACTCTCCTTTTGTTCAGAATTACGCATAGTGAATGAATTCCATCTTCGAAAGGCCGCGATCAAATTGATCGTCGAAGGCGATTCAAAACCCAAATTCTTTCATTACACTATTAGGAAGAAGAAGAATATTTTGTCTATCCACCTATTCTTTGCTCGACCCTTTTTCGGCATCTTCGGAGGAAGTCAAAGAGACTATTCTTTCATGGTTTCCCCCTCAGTCTTTTATTCTGATTTGAAGTTGTTGGCTTTCATCCCTCGGTTGGTTCTTTCTTATGAGTGCGATGGTCTTTTTTCCCTCCCTCTAGTGATGAAATTCGGTCTTGTATGTTCTCGCTGAGTAAGGATAGTGCGAGTGGTTCAGACAAATTCAATGAATTTTCTACTGGAGTGTCTGGCCGATCATTCGAATGGACAGGCTACTTGGCAATCCAGTATTTATTTTTTGGTGGTGAGTTTCCCAAGGGATGGACTTCTACTAATCTTATTCTTATCGTTAAATGCGAGAATACCCGGTCTTGCTTGGATTTTCGATCAATTAGCTTGTGTAACTTTTCGAACAATGTGATCTCTATGGTGTTGTCCTCTAGACTTGCACCTTTCCTTGATCGTGTTATTTATTCTTCACAAGATGGCTTCGTCAAAAGGCGACTTAGTACATCCGACGCTGACCCAAGAGCTTATCTCTGAAATTGATCTGAATGATAAGGGATCTAATGTGGTTATGAAGCCCAGTATAGAGAAAGCCTATGATCGAATGTCTTGGTTTTTCATCTTAGGATCCTAAATACGTTTAGCTTCCCCGAGCCCCTTATTGATATCGTTGGGGCTCATCTCGAACTGTTGGTTTTCTGTTCTCATCAATGGGCGGGCCAAAAAGTTTTTTCGGTTGGGAACGGGATTGCTTCAAGGTGGTCCTCTTTCGCCCTCACTTTTTGTCATTGTCGCGGAGGCTTTCGGTCTTGGTCTGTAGTTACTGACGATAGCGGGACAGATCCATCGTTTCGGTATCCCAAATGGTTGCCCTATTATCTCTCCCTTGTCATTTGTGGATGACATCATTATTTTCTCTCACGAGAGCCAACACTCCGTTCGTTGTCTCTTGGATTTTATTCATATGTACGAGAGGTGTTCGAGACAACTCGTCAAATCTTCGAAAAGTTGTTTCATTCCTGCCAAGTCTATAGCCCGGGTAAGGATTTTATGGTTTGAATCCTTCTTCGGTTTCCAAGTTGCCACTTTACCTTTGCCTTACCTTGGTATCGTATTGTATATAAGTTGCAAGCTCAATGCGATCTTCTATCCTCTGATTGATAAAGTATGGGTAAGGTTCTTCATTGGAACTTTCCTCTCCTTTCTAAGGCTATTAGACTTGTTCTCATTAAATCGATGCTTGATTCTATTAGATCTTACGTTTTCGCATCCATGGCTCCCACCTCCTCATTTTTTCATTCTTATCGGTGTTTGGCCTCATTCTTTTTCTGCAAGAAATAAGGATAATGTTATGTGGCACCATTGGGTTTCTTTGGATGTCATTTTTCGTCCCATACGCAAGGGTTGTTGTGACACCCAACGTCGGTTAATGTCACTCACAAAGTGAATGCATTAAGTTTCGTGAAGCGTTATAGTAAATAGAACGGAAATATTACAAGACAGACATATAAAATAACAGCGGAATAAAAACTTTATTTATCATAAGATACCATGGTCCAAAAACGTCATATGTCTGAAATACAGAAGCCCGTTACAACATAAAAGCTACTGTCTTGTACTTCAAAAATATCAGAGTACATAAAAGAAATAAAATTCCCCAAAAACAAAATATAGACAACAAGGATAGGTGCTTAATCCATACATATCAGCAGCTCCAGCAAAATTAAGAAGAATCACGGTCAAGCTTGAGAGTTTCCGCCCTAAGAACCTTGGGAGGAGGGAGGAATGGAAGAAAGAAGAGGAAACAAAAAGGGTCAGACATAAAGTCTGGCAAGTCCAGTTAATTTTAGCAAGTAAATAAATAAAAGGAGCATTATAGGCATATAAAGTGGATAAGAGAGAGATAACTACATAAAAGGAAGGTATGACAACGTAGACAGGATAAGGTGTATACGCTTCCCTAATGATTACTCTGCACTATTACTAATATATCCAGAATGAGATGATCCCTTCCACTATAAGGTGTTAGACTTAGGCATACGTCCAAGTGTACCCTAACTACTACCCTAATCGATCAGCTCCCTGATCCGTGTAGATACTCTGTATCATCCCAACCGTAAGATGTATCACATCCTAAAGTGGCAACCCTCCGCTGATATGCACAGCCCCATATCTACAAGTGTCACGGTCGTCTTATCCCCCTCTGCCCGGCTCATGCACGTACATGGCCCTGTAGGTTTGCGCCGCCCACACCGTCCTCCACGTTTGGATCTCTTACAATCAGTCCAGTAATCGTGCTCCTTCTCCGACCTAGTTAGGAGTACATGTTTGATACCTACTCCGGGTTACTGGATGAAACGGGTCCCACACAATATGATACAAGCTCTCCCCTTTGTCTTGTATCCCCCACCAGGTTTATGTATACTACTAGGTGTCATTAATTACATATCTTTATTATTTCCATCGTTTATGTATGCCACTATGTGTCTTTAATTACATAACCTTATTGGGTTAGGTTTATGGGCCTATATGCAAATATTACCCAATCCCTCAGACTTGCTTAACCCACCCAATGTCCAACTAATTTTACTTAATCCCAACTTTAGTTCATAATCATACAATCCCTATGGATTAGATTAGGTTAAGTAGTCCAATTTATTACCGTATCTGTTTATGTTTTATAATGGGCTAGACCTCCTACATTAGGCCCACAACTTGTGGATGCTGGATATGCTGGTCGGGTCTGGGCAGACTTCTTCCACAAGTTGGGCCTAACCTCGTGTCTTAGCCCGATTCGTATTTGTGCACTAAGGCCTCTCACGTTAGGTTCAACATTAGTCGTTGTTGGATATGCTGGCCGGAATCGGGCAGACTTCCACCACTAATGCAACCTAACCTTGTTCCATAAGTGCAGTTACAATTTCTAGTTGTAGTCCCAGGCATTTCATTATTATCCAATTACTAGTGCCTATGCCCTTGTAAGTGTTCATACCCCTTTACCTAATTATTGAATTATATATCCAACTCATGTTTATAAGCATTATTCAAATTATGCCAATACTGGTCTTTTTCCCCCGTTCCCTAACTAGCGCATTCACATAATTTGCGGCATGCCCAGGCTAGATAACAGCCTAGTCATAAACGATAAAAGGGAAAGGTGATGGGAATATAACAAGATTGAATGTTCTAACATAACTGGCATAAATATATACTAACATGGTGATAAGGTGGACATATGAGCATAAATCTGATGAACTTGTGGTAGTTAACTAAATTCTAACATAACTATGATGTCATAATGAGCATAATAAGATCTAAATTAACAATTTAGATGTCCAGCTAGTTCAGATCTAATATGACAAACACAAGGGAGTCTAAGTAATAGGCTAGATCTGATTAACAATTTGGATGTTCACATAATTCGGATCTAATAGTTAAAAGTAGATCTGACACAAATAAGGTTTAAGATCCACATCATTGAATGCCACAGAAGTTACAATAGATCCGACAAGATGGAGATTTAGATCCAAGTTATAACCAATTTATAATGTCATATATTCACAATTTACAATGGATCTGGTATAATTTAGTCATATGAACAAATCCAAACTATAGTCATATCACATTTACTTTTTAATATTTAAATCTAAAATCCACTAGGAACTCACAGACTTTGGATTAGAAAATATAGAAATAATGGATCTTGAATCTTTAACTGATTTGCTTAAGTTGATAGTTGTAGAAGATAACGGATCCAGTTCAGTTCAGACACCGGCACTGTTTGGTCTCCATTGAATTCCAGTGAAGAAAACAAGAGAAATGGACCTATATATATAGCTGCCAGCCTCCAGAAATCGACTGCCACGTAAGCCCTAGAGGTGTCAATACCCCTGTAGTGGTGTCAACACCCCTGTAGGGGGGTTGACCCCGGTGTCGACACTCCTTTATGGGGGTCGAACCCCTAGGGCGGGAAATTTGCCGCCTTACGAAATTTTGATTTTTGAACCCTTTTTTTGGAAAAGTTATGACCCATATTTGACTCATATTTATATATATAATTCCTCTACGCGTATACGAACTTAAAATCCTCATAACTTCTTCATATGGCATCTATTTTACGCAAACCAAATGTCTATCTTGACCAGAATTTTGGGACGAATGCAATGGCTAGTCCATTTCCCTTAATTCCGAATATTAAATTAATTATTTAATTTATCCTCTTTCAGTGTCTTTAAAAATACGGGTGTTACAGTGGTCTAGGGCTTCGGAACCCAAGGGATATTTTCATGGCTTACGCTTTTAAGCTTTGGGTTCGGTTCTGTTCGCACGACTCCCTTTGGGCATCGTTTCTTCATGCTACGTACCACCGTTATTTACTTGCAGACTTCTCCAGGGCCACATCTTACGTAAGTGAGACGTGGTAACATATGCAATTTGTGAAGACCTTTTCTGACTCATACGGTGTTGGTGTTGGTTGGAATGGTGGTTCTTTCTCCGTGAGGGAAGCATGTAATCCGACTAGAATTCCGATGCCTAGAATCATAGCTTTCTCTCTCATTTGGGACGCTTAATCCCTTCCAAGATTTCCATTCTTACTTGAAAAACCCTCCATCACCATTTTACCACTGGATGAGAATCTAATGAGGATCAAAATCCTATATGTGCCAGGTGTTGCACTGGAGAAGATGTGGAATCAACAACTCACTTGTTGTTCGTAGGTGAATGTGCTAGCGCTATCTGGTCTTACTTGGGGTCTAGGTAGGACTTCAAGGTAATGCTCTTTTCTTTCTTGACTTGCTTCATCTTTAGAGGGAAGGAAGGACCAGAAAGTCTCTACATTCTCTCCTTTTACATCGTATTCCTTTCCTTATTTGTTGGCGTCTTTGGTGCTCTCAATACGAGGCTATATTCCATGAGGTACCTATGGCATCTTCTTCCATCATCCGTAGAGTCAAGGATGATGTTTGTCTTGTGTTTCGTGAAAGCCTTTCATGGGACTTCTTCATTCTCGTTCTTTAGCTTTGTCGTGCTTCCAATGTTACTATGGGTCCTTTTTTGCATGCCGGTGTTGGTAGATTGGGTTTTGAATGTAGCCGGTGTTGTGTGTTCTTTCTTCCCCTTAACCATTTCGAATCAAGCAATTTTTTTCAGGTTTGGGACCAACTTTGTAAATTGCAATCTTTCTTTTGGTGGTTGTTGAGTAGAGTGTAGCCTTCTGGCTGGACCATCTTTCTCAGTGGGGACCCTATGGGATTGCTTCTGTGTCAGGTTTGTCATCTCATGTCTTTGTTGTTGCAAGGAAATGGAGATTGCTTATTTTTCGCCTATTTTATCTGCGCTCTATGCTTGCTGTAGAGGTTGCTTTCGGTCTGGCTGTTCCAGGTGCTTGCTTTTATAGCTTTGATCGGGGCATGCTGGTTGGTCTGGTTCCTTTGGCTTTGGTCGGCTTCACCTTATTTTTCTTATTAGGCATGTGTGAAGTTGTATGTTTTTCACGTTGGTCATCTATGTGTGTTGTTAATTGTTTTACAAGTTTAGTGGTTCTTTATGTACTACTAGACTGTTTTTGTGTGCCAATGGAGAATGGCTTTTTTCTCCTCTTTGATTATATTTTTTTTGTTTTTTTTGGAAAAAAAACTTAGTAACGATAAAGCAAGCGTCAAAACTATCCCTATTCTCAAAAAATAAGGGCTAGTATTGACCCACCCATAGGGTCAGCACCAGTCCCTACAAATAATCGTACGGGGTTGCAACTCCTTGTAGGTGTTCATCTCGATCACATAGTCTGTGTGTGAAATTCCAGTAGGATATTTTGGCATCTTCCCTTATAAATAGAGTAATATTGTCCCCATTATAAGGGATCTTCGTCCCTTTTTCTCTTGCCTATAATCTTTCATTTCCATTACTCAGACTCAAAGCGTATCTTAATCCGATAGTACAGTAAAAAATTACTTAGAGTAGATATAGGCTAGAGTTTGCAAAACCACTATAGATTTATATGTTTGTTTTATTTTATTTTTATTTTTCAATCTTTGTATTTGTTTCTCTACTCTAGTTGTTTAGATGTTGGTGCAATTTTCCAATGTAAGCAACTAAAAATTGAAATTTAAAATTCCAATTCTAAATTTTACATTTAGATCTACATAATGAACATCCAGTAATTCAACTTTAAATTAATATACTAATTTTAAGTACATATATATTATATTTTCGAAACTTATTAAAAATATGTATTTATGCATATTAAATTAATATTAAGAGTCATACATATTTATGTACATGTGTATGTATGTTTTGATGTAAATAAATATTTATGTGTACATAACAATAAAAAAATATTCTACTCTTGTTATTTGTAAGTCTTTTTAATTTTCATATGAAAACAATCAAGTATATAAAA
Organism: Allium sativum; assembly: GCA_030737875.1. NCBI lineage: Eukaryota > Viridiplantae > Streptophyta > Magnoliopsida > Asparagales > Amaryllidaceae > Allium > Allium sativum. The sequence continues at coordinate 403,107,047 of CM060926.1, read as the reverse complement.
AAATTCAAGAAACAAAAACATGTGTAAATTATTTATTTGGTACATATTATATATATATACATATACATATATTGTAAATGTTAATGTTAAACCTTATAAACAGGATAAAAACACAAGATATGATAATAATAATTATTTCTTGTAGAAAAAGAAAAAATAGTAGAAAATATTAGTGGAGACAAAAAAATTGGGACTAATTTGGCTAAAATTAACCTAAATCCACTTTAAAATGAATATTAATTGACTGTTTATTGAAATTATAAGAATTGAATAGACTATTGTTAAGTTAAAGTAGTCACCAACACTAATTTTGACTATGGATGCCAATAATAGCTTTCTAGGTAACTATCATGAAGAGGAAGAAGGTGAAGAATAATTTATACAGAGCAATGACAGTCTCTCTCAAAAAGATTTTTTATTGGTTCATAATGGCATCGATTTATATGAGTAGAGAAGACATTAAACAAGAATCTTGTTGCCATCACATAGTATTACTTGGCTCAGAGTCGCCTAAGAAAAATTGGTGCATTTGAGTTAAATTATTAACTTGCTATTGAGCCATCCTCTATTACTCGATACTAACTTAAGGAGTTAAGAGAAATCCTTAATTCGACACTAATAATTCCTTCACTTTGCAGGTAATATCTCTTTAAGCCATTGATGCCAAGTTGGGTAGCCTCTTTAGATTTGCGGCCTGGTTGTCAATTACCCCTACACCATAGCGTCGCACATCTTAAGCCATGGTCAGACCATTCTTAACTTGGTCATGAGTTGCCCCTTCTTAAATCCTAGATACAAACTCTTTTGCCTAACTCCTCCATAACCAACATGGATCACTAACCATAGTTTGTCGAACCTATTTTGAACATATCCAAACACGACTTCACTTAACCAAACTCATATAGATTATAAGATCTTTCCATTACAAACTGAACAGAAATAATTCTTCCAAATTTTCATCACTTGATTTTTATTTCTAAATTAGGTGGGTTTGATTTATTCCTAGGAAAAAATTTAAAAAGGAAAGGTAAAAATGAAAAGCCAAGAAAAGCAAAAGGGTATAGTTAGATTTATTCCATTTTTCAAGAACTTGCAAACATAATATTTCGTTCATGTGTAAAATACGAATAATAAAACCAGAAATGAGATCGTGCATTGTATGTGGTGCGATCATAAAACATAAAAAGTAAAGTTACTAGTCATATTATTTTGCGAAATTTCAAAATATTAACATTTGTTGAAGAACATCAAATGATAATTCAAAGCTTTCCAAATTATGAATAATGGAAACCTTATAGTAACATTAATTGAAATGATAGTACATTATTAAAATTAGATCATTTTGTTAATAGTTGATTTTCTTATTATTTATTATGTTTGAATTAGACTTGAATGTTTGGATTTATTTAATTTTCCTACTTAAAATGTTAAATATCAAAGGTCGTTACGTGTTTGAACATTAAGTTTGTTTGTCGAAGAGAAAGACGAGCTCAATAAGGATCTAGAGAGGTTAAACCATTGATAGGAAGATATATGATCTGTAGAAAACAAACCTTTGAGTATGTGATAAACGATCTTACAAGACCGAGCCCTAGAATAGATGCATATTTGATAAGAGGATTTGAATGCCTCACAATAAAAGCAAAATTGTTCAGTCTTGGTTGAGCATTGGATTCATCACATTAACCCCAAATAAAGACAAGATAGTCATGATTTTTATCTGACATTAAATGAAGGGGTCAAGGTTTTAAATCCCAGATTTTGATCATATTTTGTCCAAGGGATAGAGACATGATCTCGTATTGGGGAACATCTCAGATGTGATGAGTATAACTCAGATGTTTGTCTTGGATTTCTATTTCGAGTCTTATTGCTCATAACAGAGCCATCTCAGAGTATATGATATGCTCAAAATTGATATTCTTACACAATAACTTTTTGTGAATGCTACTATAGAATAATAACTTATATTTGAATTGTAAAATCACTCCGCCGTTATGAAACCATGAAAGAACATTCATATTTGTAAATCCTAATATGCTTAAATTACATAAATAATGCCATACAAACATATTATAGCTTACAACTTATGATCTATGAATATGAATGTTTTTTATACATAAAACATATAAAAGATCTAAAACATCACAAAATTCCACACAAGTAGAGCATGAAATACATGCTTTCATAAGTAACATACATGTGAAAAAAATGATGAATATGAAAATTATAAATATTATAGTACATATCAGAATATACGATATGGCTATATAAGATGAAAAATATACGTATGATATTAAATATTACATATTAAATCTGATTCCTTTGAAGTCTTCTATTTAGATACAAGCAAAAGGAACATCATGGTAAACCAAAATATGGGGCAAATCGATGTAGAGAATTTCTTTAGGGTTAATTTCAGCAACTAAAAGAGGAGAGGATCACTATTAAAATAACAAGAGATTGTAGTAGCTATATTTGAGTTTTTCAAGTTATTTTCTTGGCTCAGACACGTGTTTAAATTTTAGTCCAAATAAAATTCCAAAATATCGGCTAATATTTCAATATCTGGTCTCGGTTGATATATCGCCTGATATTGACATATCTCTAATGATGTATTCAAAACAATATTTACAACTAGATTTGTGATTTCGTTTCAAGAGGAGACCAAAACGAGATCTTGGACAAGATACCGGGCGATATTTCCAAGATATGAAATATTGAAACGGAAGAAGTCCTTAACTATAACAAATTGTTATAGTAGACATTCTCGATAACAAAACTAGTGTATCTTCTTAAGTCTGATACTCTTTCCTTATATGCGTTAAAAGAACAATGGCATTTCACGTGCAAGTATTAAGTGAAATGAGCTTGTCCTGAAAAGATAATGGTGTTCTCTGAAGGGAAAATCTCAGGAGCAGATCCAAGGCCTAATACGCTAAGATAAGAAAAAAATAGTGAGTAACCATAGTGATCAACCAAGATGACCGATGACTAAGATGCAAAAAGGAATTTACCTTGGAACCGAATTGTCAATCTTTGCACCCAATATAGCAATGTTATACGTTGAGAAAAAACTAAATATCATAGCCTCTAAAAAATCAACATAAGTAATTTGGAAAGAATCTCTCAAAAAATAGCATTGCGGCATACCTGCTATAAATAGGCAATAACCCCAAGGCATAAGAATTTTCCATTATACAAAAGAATTAAAACTAACAGTATTGTATATTCCAATTTTAAAGCTCTCCTTAAAACTCATTAATGGAGTAAATACTCGGGTTCAATGCAGTAAGGCTCTCGGCTAAATCAGAGTAGTAAATTAGAAAATAATAGTGGATGTGGAGACAGTCGACCTGAACCAATGTAAAATTATCGGTGTTATTTTCTTTTGACACCCTACCCTTTTTATAATTACTATTACATATGATAGCCTCGACCTTCCTACCTGTGTCGACCCATTCTCCCGATCCCTGGAAGAACGGATAGTCATTGGAATATAGCACATTAGTATAACATCAGAAGATAAAACATTGCATTACAACACATAATGTACATCAAATTACATCAGAGGTTATATCATAATTTACAACATCACACAGGATCTTAATTATACATAGCATTTTAAACGAATAGATACACAGCAAAAATATCGACAATCAGCATGACGGGGTCTTAGAGAGTCCAAAAGAACATCCACATCCTACTTCAACTCCAAATCCGAAATCATCTTCCATACACAACTTCAAAAAGATCTAAGCTAACAACCTGGATATTAGCTGCCCGTGTGAAAAGAAGGCACCCAAGTTTGTAAGGGGAAAACAGACTGGTATAAGAAACTCTAACAGTTATTCTTAACTTATTTAAAAGTGAGGCATATCGAGACTACGCTAAATGACACAGAACGGATTTACTCCACACGAATTACAGTGCACAAAACCGCGTAATGCTTTTTGAAAAATGAAGCCATTATAAGACTCAAGTCCCATCACATAATGCAACGCAAACCACATGATAGAGTTTTTACCTTATAATGGCCAAACATGATTGATACGAGAAAATCATTTGATATTACTATTAATGTCTAACTGTAGATATAAATTTCGAAAATTAATGTATTAATCTTAGATGGCATAGTACTCCATCCTATTATGTCACTATATAGGTTTACAACTGAAAAACGCAAAGTCTCGTATTGTAATTGGATTCTACTATGAACCAAGGGAAAGGACCTTCCTTATCTGTTCAGATCATCCATACAAGATGTCCAGGACTCACATGCATTTAATCCTTTGGAGCAACTGAGCCGGCCAGCACTAAACACAGCTGATTAGAATCTTTCCTAAACATAACGTTCCTAGGTCTCATTTGACCATCGTTCTGGTCGTTGATTGACCATCATCCGAAGCGCCTCAATCCATCATTCACATAAGTAAATTTCCCGGACTCCATACCATGACATAACTTTTTTGCTATGTGGGAAAGCATGCCCTTACCTCAGCCGTCAATCATCATGTTTTTGGCTTATCCCGGGGTGTGAGGCTCTAGAGTCAACGTTTGCAAAACCCTTCTTTTCAACATAAGCTTTGATCTAACTGCAGCAACACTTAGCATGCCACATTGTCAATTCATATCATACAATCGGTGTCTATTAATATATATAACCTTCTGAGTTCATAAGTCTCAGAGGAGGGTGTTAAGCTAAAAAAATATATTCTCTGACACCAACTGATATAACATCAATAAACATCAATTTATTATGCAGTAATTTACAATGTCAGGCATACATCCATTTTTAAGTTCGTTCTGGGTTTCAATGAAACCGAAGGCACCTTATTCCTCGTCCAATTAAGCAACCAGTCCATTCGATGTGAAGATTCCCGGTCTTTCACCGTCTTCAATGTCTTCGACTTTAGTTCGTCATATAATTATTCGAAATTGGTTGAATCTAGTCTTTTCGAATAATTAGCATCAAAACAAATCCTAATTGGATTATCAATCCACCAATAAAGTCTCCTTTAGTTGGTAATCATCTTATAAGATTTAAATCTTATTCTCAAACATGGTTAAGCTATTTGGCTTTCAAAAGTCATCTTTTTAACCTTATACAAAGTTTTACTAAGGATTAGATTCGATTTACGAATTAAAAATCCTTATTCCAAAACAATTCTAAAAATTCAATATAAAAGCCATTTCAAAAATAGCCAAATTCCACTTAACCAATTTTTGTTATTCAAAACCATATATAATTGGTTCAAACCTGTTTCAAATCATCTATAATAATTTATAATGATTTTTCTCTATTTTTGTTTATATAAAAATAGTCTATTTCTTCAAATTTAAATTTCAGATCGTTATAGGTCCCCACGTTGTTTTTTATTCAAATTTGATTTGAACATTTCTCAAAATATAACCGTTAGATTTCGAAGCTCTTCATTTGAAATATCTTTTCATTTTGAACCCAATGGGTCTTATTCTGGGAAAATCCGATGGTCGGATCTCCCGATACATTAGTTTGAAGTTACATGTCAAAGTTCGCGAACTATTAATATTGCTATGCGAAAAGTTCTATTTTGACCATAGTTCGACATATAATATAAACTACGTCGAATAACTTCAAAAATCGTCCATTTATTATATAAAATATATTTAATAATTTTCAGAAGCTACATGTACAATTTTCGACTTCAGAATTAATTATTTCAATATTTAAGCATTATAATAATATTTAAATTATTAAAATAATATTATTTTTCAGTCTTCATTATTTCGAATATGAATTCTCCTAGCATCTATTATAAAAATAAATAAGAAGTTTTGTAAAGGAAATCTTTATAAACCTTTCCTAGATATTCTAACTGAACTTCACTTTTATCTGTTATTTTTTAGTTTAAAAATAAAACTTGAAGAAGCCATAACTATATGAAAACAAAATCATATCAATTTATTTCAGTTACGAAATTTTGTCGCAATAACATAAACTTTATGTCCATCCAAAATCGGACATCAAATTCAAACTTTTATTTTTCACATATTATTATATTAATAAAATATACATTAAATCATTTTATTTGTTAGAGACTTATCCAATAACCAATAATAACATCTATTGGTCATATTTAACCAGTGTATCACACAACGCTATATCCATCAATTTAACATTAAATCCACATATAGACTGGAATACACCATATAAGCCTTGAACCATTAACGCTTATGTGGTTTTGTCAATAAACAGATTAGCCGCAATATCAATCAATGTCAACCAATCATTGTTTAATTACCCAATTAGGGTTCATATCAATGTCCGTTGACCAGTATTTAGTGAATTACTTTATATTGACCATTTAAGGTTCATTCAATTTCCAAGTCCACACTATTGAGTTTTTAAGTGTCACATACCCAAGCAACTACATGTATATCACTTAAAATGATATTTTATCATGCTAAACATCATAATGAACTTATATCAACAATCACAAATCATCATATAATCATATAAGTTCACTAACATTATTAATATTAAAGTATCCCTTTTTAAGTTTATAGCTCGTTAATCTTTAAACAGAAGGTATTTAAACTTTCAGTACATCCCCGGCAGCCTCCCGACGTCAGTAAAGATTTCGGTAACTGAATCCGATAGAGTTTCGATGCGTTGGGGGTTTTAAACTTACAGATGAACAAACAAAGCAAGATTTGGGTTTTCAGAGCAAACGGGGTAGGGTATCGAGGATTAGGGGGTTCGACCTTGAGGGGAGTGGGTCCTAAGGAGTGCTAACATGGTTGTAAGGTGGCCGTGGGTCCCAGGCATGGGCTTACGGTTTGTTAGTGGTGGAGGTTTGGAGCTTATTTAGTGCTAAGTGGTGATATATGGTTATACAAAGGGGAAAATTGGATTTTGGAGAGCAGAGGAGACCATGGTGCAAGGGGGAGGGTTGGAGTTATTGCGTAGGAGGGGAGGAAGGGCGGGAGTTGGTGAATGATGGTTGGAGAGGAGTTTGGTGGCGGAGGAGGTGACTTGGGGTAAGAAGGAGGATATAAGCTTAAGGAGAAAGAGGATGGAAAAGGGAAAAAAGAAAAGAGAAGCTTAGGTTTTTATAAAGAGAGGATAAACATGGATAGGTGAGGTGTCGCAAGATGGGAAAGGGGGAGAAAACACAATCTAATTGCCTAAGGGGATGACACCTAAAAGAAAACCACTTGTGTTTCGTTGCTCGTATTAAAGGGAAGCTCGTTTAAGCTTTTCACGTGTTTTTGGTCGTATGATCAAACAGTAAGTCCAATTGATATGGAATTTTTAACCCTACTATATTTCAATGTAACAGATCCAACAAAATAGGTTTCGTCGAATTTGGAGTCCGTTTGACCATTAGTCTTATTATTTTATTACGTTTTTACTTAATTTTGACTAGTTGTCCCGGTACTTAATTTTACTTATATTTTACTTAATTTCTTATTATTTGGAGTCCGTTTGACCATTGACCGTTGAAATCCTACCATTTTTTAATTTTTCGGATCCGAAAAATTGGTTTTGTCAAATTCCGACATTGTTTAAAAAATGTCTCTTTTTAAGCTATTGAAATAATATTAAATTATCGAATTTTTAAAATCAATAATCCTTATAAAATTAAGTTAAGTTTGAAATATAACATATTAAAACTGGTTCCAAAATTTCAGGTCGTTACAATCACCCCCACTTAAATGAATTTTGCCTCTGATATTGGATGAAAATAAAGATGAAATAAAAATGATATATAAGAAATAAGTCTACCTCTCGAAAGAGCTATTTAGAGATATCCACTTTGCATCTAGGATAAGACTTTCTAATATTGTGCTATGTTTCCCATGTACAGTCTTTTGGGTACCATGTTGTGATGACCCATGTACAGTCTCTCGGATCCCCACTCCACTAAATTTTAACTAACTTCACCTTTTTGTTTCTCAGTTTTTTATCTCTACGCCAATTATCTTCAAGAGCTCTTTTCGAACTTCTAAACTTGGGGTGATTTCCATGTCCTACTATGCTAATTCCTCAGTAATTAAATCAGTGTCATGTACATATTTCCAAAGATGAGAAACATGAAAAACATTATGCACTCTGGTAATTGAGTCTTGTAAGCCAGGGTTCCCATTATTTCCTGTAACGACCCGTATTCTACACATCATAGGATTATAGAATATTTATTTCTTTCCCATGTGAAGTCGTATGGTCATGTAACTTTGGGAAACATCCATTAGAGTCATTTCCCATGTTCATGATTTTTGTCGATTTTTAAATGACCATTTTGCCCCTAGTTGGTACTATTTTGGCCATAACTTTTGATTGGAAAGGAATTTTGACCGGTAACCACTTACATTGGATTCGTTTGATGGTTTACCTTTCCGTAGAGTGGTCATAATAGCAAAACGGACTTACCGTTTAGGAGATATGGCTGAAATAAGGTTTGGAGGGTGAAAAACTTCTTAACCGGGCCAAATCGGGTGATTAGTGAGTAGGCCCATAACCCATTTCGGGATTAGGGTTATGGGGAGGCTGAAATGAGATAGAGGATCATTCCATTTCAGTTTTCTAGCCTCCACTTATCACCAAGGAACCCTAAAAATGGCCTTTAACCTCTAAATCACCTCCAAATCATCTTTTGGTCAAGGATTAAGCTTAGCAACAGCTAATCAAGGGAGATCTACACCAAATCAACATTGGAGCTGCTGTTTAGGGTTGGGATTTGCATCAAATCAGATATTTATTTCAGATCTTAGTTTATTTGTGGCTAAGGTGAGTGATTTGCATAGTTTTGCACTAATTATGGCTAGTAAGAGGTGATTAGTGTTAATTAGCGAATTTAAACATGATAAAATTCGGGAAAAATGTTCATAAATTCTTAAATGATGGTTTAGACCTCTGATATGAATTTGGGTTAATTTGGTTAAGTTTTGCTAATCCTATCATTAGTTTCACCTAAACATGCTTAAGGGGAAATATGGGGTTTTGGGTATGTTTGATCCATTTTAACCTATCATGTTGATGTTTTGATGTTTGTGGCTGATTATGCATGTTGCTATGACTGTATGAAATGCTTTGTGATTGATTTCAATAGTTAGAATGGTCGAAAACGTCGTCGAATGGCGTAAACACTTGCTGGAACAGTTTCAGAAAACAGTGCAGGGTTCGGATCGGTTCAGATATGGGGCTCGGATCGGATATGTTGAACTGGGCAAGGAGTCCAATCGGATCGGAACCTGACACTTGAGAAAATTGGCAAAAAGGAAGGCCACGCTAACTGAACTGGGATCGGATCGGATTTAAGAGGAGGGATCGGAGCGGATAGAGGAGGATGGATCGGATCGAAGCGCGTAAAGGATGACGAGGCGGATCGGAGCGGAAGCAGGGATTGGAGGAGAGGCACCCGACCCGACCCGACCCGAAGTGAAGCACCCGACCCGATCAGAGGAGAAATAACCGAACCGCACCAGAAGAGGACCCGACCTGAACCGATGGAGGATACCCGACCCGAACCGATGGGGGATACCCGACCCGAACCGTTGGCTTGAGGAGAAACCCGACCCAACCCAGTATTGACCAATAACCCGAGATGCAAAGGTAGTCCAATATGGGAAGTTATAGCTCAGGATCCAGTTGGGAACCGATGAGTTCACTTCATGGTTGGACTTTGCTGCGGGACGTGTGCTAAGGAGTTGTCGACGTTCATAACTTCGATTCACCACTAAAAATGAAGGATGGCTACTTATCAGTGCAGTAGGGTCATTATGACCTGAGGGGCAAGGTGATGGTAGCAAGACTACGTTATCAGTGCAGTAGGGTCATTATGACCTGAGGGGCAAGGTGATGCGTAGTAAGACTATGAGCCAGCGCAGATGGGGTGAACAACTCCATGGGGGCAAGTGGACATAGTAAGGATTGGTAAGGCTATGAGCCAGCGCAGATGGGGTGAATAACTCCATGGGGCAAGTGGACATAGCGAGGAATTAGTGGCTACGTTATCAGTGCAGTGAAGCCATTTATGACTTCATGGGGCAGAGTGATCGTAGCAAGGCATGTTGGGTGATCGAAGTGGTGAATATCGTATGCTTTACGCACTGAGTGAGAGATGTGAGGATGGATGCTATGTTTGATTGTTTGCCATCCCTATGACATGCACACCTCCCCCACCTCCGTATCTTTACACCATTTGATATGGTACCTTAGAGTGTTGTACAGTACGTAGTGCTAACTCTTTGGTTGCAGGTCCAGGTTCAGGTATGTTTTAGTCTACCTGTTATTGTTCACTTTAGATGCTTATCGCTCATACCAGGCTTTATGTCTGACCCAGAGTTTTATGTCTCCTCTTATTACTCTGGGTGCTCACACGAGCAGACTAGAGACAGGTTAGCTGGTGATGCGCGAGTAGCTGATTCGGAGGCGGGCAGGAGGCTTCCACGTATGATATATATATACACATTCTCCCTATGTCGTTGGTGGTCGCTACTTGGGCATTAGTAGTGTACCTCCTTTATCTTACTTTTGCTTTGAGACAGTTTGAAAGTTGTAATAAGCTGTATTTTGGATTTCCGCTGCTATGATGTTTAGTTCTGATTTTCAGCTTATGCACTGTCTCTCCTGTTTTATGTCAAGTATGTTATTATTATATTTTGTTCTATGCGCTGTGAGACATTCTACAGGTTCTTTGTATGTTCATTTCCTTCTTCCCTTTCCTTCTCTCGACCCGTTCCATGCTAACTGGACATGTGTACAGCGCACTTTTGGAGTAAATGTCGGTTGGTGCGAGGCGGGCCTTCACATTTCCAATATCGTGAATGGACCAATATACTTGTGCAATAACTTCCTTGTTTTCCCGAATCAGATGACTCCTCTCAGCGGAGAAACTATCAAAAACACTTGATCGCCAACCAAAAATTTCAAATCTCTTCTTATAGAATCTGCATAACTCTTCTGTCTTCTTTGCGTTATCTTCAACTTCTTCTTAATGAAGTCTGCTTTATTCGCTGCTTCACGAATCATGTCTGGACCTAACACAAGTCGACTCCGAGACTCTATCCAACATGCAGGAGATCTTCAAGGTCGACCATACAAAGCTTCAAATGGTGACATCTTAAGATTTTCTTAGAAGCTATTATTATAAGAGAACTCCGCAAGATGCAAGTGATCTTCACATGATCCTACAAAATCAAGGATACAAGCTCGCAACAAATCTTCCAACACTAGATTTACTCTTTCTGTCTACCCATGTGTTTGGCGGTGATAAGCAGTCCTAAGGTTTAACGTTGTCCCCAATACCGACTAAAATGCTTTCCAGAACTTACTGTTGAAGATCGGATCTCGATCACTAACAATATTGTTGGGCGTTCCATGCAGTCCAACCACTTCCTTCACATACAACTGAGCTAGACTAACAGCTGTTCGATTTAGTTTTACCAGAAGAATATGTGTAACACCCCGCATTTTTAATGAAATAAAAAATGTGGAAATATGTATATATATTATATGCACAGATATATTTAAGAGAAATTTTAAATAGTGATAATTAAAATGCATGTAATAAGTTCGTGCAGTGAAATGAAGAAAAAGATTAATAAAAGAAATTACATGCAATACATGAAATGCGAAGAAATGCATGCAAACATTTGAAAATAAAAAAGGAATATTTGAAGAGCTTCTAGAATTTGATCACGAAATTAGCGCCATTGCGTTCGTGGCAATTTTCTAGTCAGTTTAGACCTATGGGTTGCAGAAATCTGATTTAAGATGAAAAAGATATCTTTAAATTAAATATTGCAACAAAACATGAAAAAGAGGAATGAGAAAAGAATAATGGTTACCATTGTCCTAAGCCTTGTTAACAAAAGGCTAAGTAGCCTAATTGGTTAGAGTATGTGACTTGCATACAAGAGGTATAGAGTTCGATTTTCGCCAGCGTCATATTTTTTTGTTTTAGGGGAATGGCTAAAAAGTGGCTTAGTATGAACGCAATTTAATTAGAAGATGATGTGCAAAAAGAAGAAGGTAATGAGCAATTAATAGATAAATTCAATTGCGTGAAAATAAGAAAGATGTGTGTGTGTGTGTATATATAAACATACATACACATGACAGTTAGAAATTTAACGCAAGCAATTAATTACGTGCATATGAATATATGCATAATTAAGAATAAAATTAATAAATGGAAGTTTGTTTTGTTTATGCATGCAGTCATACATGTGCATGAACATAAATTAAAATAAAAAGAAGAATTGGTAAATTGATTGAAATGAGGGCACGCAATTAAAATAGAAAGATAAGAAATAAATCTAATGGCACAAAAGAGACGCCAGAAGTGTATGAAAGGGAAATAATGAGCAATTAAAGTAAATAAATGTCAAAAGAATTAAATGCATGAAGGAAAGAGATTACTGTGCGTTAAAAATAGTATAATAATGCATTAATTAGACAGAAATAAGGCGATTTCTTTTTAATTAAAAGAGCATTAAGTGTGAAAAGGGTTAAGGGGATTTCTTTTAAGAGCATTCAGCAGTTAAAAAGAGAACTAAATCATCTAATTGATTAGAGGAACAATAAGACAAATAATTGTTCACATACAATTACTTAGTTTACGCGCAAAGGTGGAATATAAATAAATATAAGTTAGAACAAGCATTGCATGCGAACAAAGGAGCATTCAAACAAAGAAAGAAAAGATTGTCTTGAAATTTTATTTATGTGCAATGAATAAAATTTCAAATTCAAAAGAGAAAAAAATATATAATAATAATAGCATATGCCCCTACGCATGGTCTACGGGTGCAACGCACGCTGGCTGTGTTGGCTGGGTTCTGGAATGTTCTTTTCTAGGGTGAGGAGGACGATTTAGATGAGTTTTTATTTAATCCTAAGGGCCCAGTTCTTCTAACCCACCTATAAATAGATGGCTAGGTTTTCTTCCACTCTCATAATTTCGGAAGAGACGTCAAAACTCTACTCTTTTCTTCCTCAAGCAATTCTTTTCTCTTCTCCTCCAAAACCTATTCTAAAAATAAAAATTAGGCGAAATCAAAGATCAACAAATCAAAGTAGGATTATGCAAAGATCGGATCTACAACAACAACACCTAGATTTACGCTACAGGTGAGGTTCTAAATTCAGAATTGGGAAAGCAAATTAAGGTGAGTGGGTTAATTATAATTTTGAACAATAGTAAATCTATCGTTCTACGTTCCCCATTTATGTAAAGATTAATTTGATAACATGCTTTAATTTCAGTCTTAATTTTATGTCCATTATATTCTTACCCCTCTATTTCCCTTTTTATTTTAAGACTAGGCTACCTTCGAGCCTAGGCCAATATCGCCAAAATATGTGCACGAATGAAATTGAGATAATTGGAAAATTTTGGGTATGAAATTGAAAATGGGAATATCGCTTAATTAAGAATATAAGACTATAATTTGGGTAAAAAAATTAATGATTGGAATTTGGGGCATAATTGCAATAAATATGAGCAATTGGAAAGGTTTGAGAAATATGTAAATAAAAGTAATTGGTATAAGATTGATGATAATTATGAAGTTGGTTTGGACATAATTTGGTACAACTAGTATACATGGAAATATAGGAATAACTTGGATTAGAATTGTAAGCACAATATTTGAATTTGAAATTATGGGTAATTGGAATATACTATAATCCAAGATTTGAAATTGGGCATGAATTAAGAAAAAGATAATGAACGCCTAACACACGAGGTTACACTTGGTTTGCGGTAGAAGTCTGCCCAGAACCATCCGGCATATCCAATAACCACAAACCGTAATCTAATGTGAGAGGTCTTAGGTGGAAATTGGACTAGTAATGGTGTCAAGACACGAGGTTAGATTCAGATGCGGTAGAAATCTGCTCGAAACCGCCCAGCATATCCAGCAACCGCAAACAACAATCTAATGTGAGAGGTCTTGCACGTTTACAGACATAATAAATAATAATGAACACTTAACCAAGACGACACATGTAAGGTTGATATGGATATAATAAAAGGGGTAAAGTGGGCAACATGGGTAGCATGGATAATTTGTTAAATGGGAATACTTAACCTAATTAAGTCTGTAGTATGAACCAATTTAATTGAGTAGGGGCTAAGTAAATTTGCTAAAGAAATGGGAAAGTTTAAGTTAATCTTAATTAATGCCAAAATGGGGAATGATGGTAATAAACTATTATGAATGAACTTGAATAAGAAAGATAATAGGTAGGCTTGTCCTTGGGACAAGTGGGAATTATAACTTATGGAATAAGATAAGTTATAAGGAACGAAAGGGGAAAATGAAATAATTAATGTAATAAGGTAGGATGTACTTAATTGTAAATTAAGTAATTTGTAAAGGAAATAATAAATCTACAAATGAAGATAACATAAGCTATACGAATGACATAACAGGAGATTAGTTGAGTTGAATAATTCTCTAAGTGCCAATCTGATGTTGATTTCGATCTTCGGGTTTGATACATAGGAAATTATTCTCTTACCAATGTATATGTGAATTAAGATGTACTTAATTATAAATTAAGTAAAACATGTTATGGTAATCATAAGATCAAATAATGAATAGATTATGAGAATAACATGTTGTAGGCTTATTAATAAACTTAAATGGGTTGAGTTATAAATGGAATTAATAAGCAAGGGTAACTTGATAAACTTGAAAAGGAAGTCAATGTGAATGAGAATAACCAAGTTAATTGAGAAGACTGAAGAGGTGGCGCAAGCGCGTAATTAATGATTAGACGTAGGGTCTAATGACATATTAAACGAAGGCACTTGGAGCAGTCCCTATGTTGTAGGATGAATAGCCCAACGAGGTAGATCATCACGGTGTTATAAGGCACGAGAGGAGCGCACGTTCATCTGATTATTCTGACGGCTGCAATAGACTGGAAGGGGAAGCACGCGGCTTCCTGAGACGTTAAAGGTGCTCCTAGTAGTCCTCTGTGTGGCGGTAGATTTTTAAGGCTGTGCCCGCAGAGGTTGGGTCTGCGCGTAACTACTAGGTGGGTGGTCCTTGACTACAAGAATAACTTGGTAGTCAGAATGTTGTATGCGGTGATGGAAAAGGTGATTCGGCGGCTGCCTCAACGGAGGCGGAGGGTCTGGACCAACAAGGATAGTAGGTCGTCTAGTGACTATCACCACAACCAGTAGGATGCGGAAAGACTAGAGCTAGACCCAAGATACCATTAACCATTCACTATCATGGGACGGTGGTTGAGGGGATACGCCAAATTGATGTTTAGATTGTTTGCTTTGGGGCTTGTCGCTTAGCTCTTATATTCTTTACAAGTTGAGGGAGGGGCTGAGGAGGAGCCATAGTCACCATAGAAAACAGACCCTAAGGATATTTGTGTGAGAGGCTCTTAAAGGCGGGCCTGTACAGATATGAGGAAATCTCCCGACCGAGTTCCGTGTTTCTTGTGTAGCCCTGCCACGAAACTCAGGCACGCACACGATAGGTGTGCGGGTTAGGCGTCGAATACGTTTGACAATACGTACGTGTGAAAGTCTAGATACATGCATGTCTGCTCTGGGTGGTGTATCGTAGACTCTGGAGCATTACTCGATGAAGGAATCTAACTCGACGAAAACGTTCGAGGATAGCAGTCGGTACGCTTACGTAGTACAACGATAGTGGTTCTATGCGGATGTAGCGTTCTTATATATGTAAAGAGATATGTATGATACTATGGCATAGGATGAGGGACTGCGCACATAAATGTGGTGTTACGGGGGAGACCGTGCGAGTGGGGTACCATAGGGTGTACCTCAGTTTGGGCGTAGCTAAATATACATTATATTAGGTTAATCTACTAGGGAATAGATGGGTGGGACGTGTGTGTAAGCCTTGAGTGTTAATAACACAGATAACCTAATAAATAAGAAATGTGATTGAACGGTACATGTAGGATTATCCAGAAGTGAAATTTAAGTCCAGTCACCAAAACTTGTGTTCTGACCCCCCCTCCGTATGAAATTCGCAGGTTAGGTTCATGACAGAGACTGTGTATCTTTGGATACTGGTTTGCAGTATTGTTATTAAT
The DNA here is from genome assembly GCA_030737875.1 of Allium sativum. NCBI lineage: Eukaryota > Viridiplantae > Streptophyta > Magnoliopsida > Asparagales > Amaryllidaceae > Allium > Allium sativum. The sequence continues at coordinate 403,090,966 of CM060926.1, read as the reverse complement.
GTAAAGCTATGTTTTAATTACATTATATTTTATTCCTTCTGCTGTAAGATATTTTTCGAACTCTAACATGTTTTATGTCTCTTTCATTTCTGCAGGATACCAGAGCAAACCAATTCGGGTTTCGATGGATTGGGTTTTTGAAAAAAAAAACGGTCCGTCGGAATTCGGGTTGTTACACTTGGTACCTGAGTTTCGCTTTAGGATCCTATATAGATAATGAGTTAACGTATTTGTATTTTCAAAATATAAATAATATATATATATATACATATATACATACATATATATATATATATATATATATATAAACCTAGATCCATAGAGGAACCCACTAAATAGAAAGAGGAAAATGGATTGGGACTATATATAGTTGAGAGAATTGAATTTGTGGGGGTTTGTAGGAAAGCCTAGTCGAGTTGGAGACCCACTTTGAGTCTAACCCAATGATTAACTTTTAAGAACTTGAAATTATAAAAGTTTTGGAGAAAGAATTTATGGTGTTTTAAAGTTTTAATCTTAAAAATATTTTTGATGTTTGAAAGTGATATGTAAGAAACATATTTGAAAAATGCATATTGGGTTTTAAAGTAAAGTGGGGTATACTTTGTAAAATATTGATTTCTTGTTTTAAAAGAATTCTCTCATGAAAAGGTGCATATTATAGAGCATGCATAGCTCACTAGTTTTCATATTATAATATATGAAAGGATTAAAAAGTAAAGCATAAAAAATGTTGCATTTTGTGAAAGAAAGTTTTGAAATCTCTAATCTGTTAACAATAAATTTTGTTTACTGTTTTATAAAGGAAATTTTGGTGGGCGGTCAAAATAAGTTGTAGAAAGAAAGAATAGAGTAGATGTTTGCACCTTCTAGAGAGCAACCAAATTAACATTGTTGGTAGAAACAATGTAACCCTATAGTTGTCCTTGTCTATTTCGGTTTTGCGATTTGAAAAAAAAAATGTTTTGCATTTTTATTTTGTGACATGTTTTTATAGTTTGGCAAAAGCAAGTTTTGGAGATGAGAATAAAGTTTTAACACCTTTAAATTTTTGGAAGGGAAATGTTAAAAAAAAAGAGAAGTCGAACCATGTTTTGAAAAGAATGGAGTAGGTAAGAATTAGTGCCTAGAAAGAACGAGAAAAAGTTTGAGGCTATGAAGTAAATAGCAAGGACTATCTTGAAATAGTGGAAAATTCCCGTAGAATGCATTAGCATTGTAAAGCCTAGGATTGTTGCTTGAAAAAAAAGTGTAGGCTAGTAATACACATCAAGGACTAGTAGTGACTACTAGGTGGTGGAGGGCAAGTAAGAATATAGATTCTGTTGTTTGGACTTGTTGTTGTCGGAAATGACATACTCCTAAGATTGTGGGCCCATAGTAGTAGCTGCGTAAGATGTTGTTTGAGTTGAAAACAGAAAAGCTTATTTGGAAAATAAATTTAAGTAATTGGATCAAATCAAATAAGATAAGAAAGAAAATAGCCTAATAAAAAAACAACAAATTCAGTGAAGCAACAAATGTGACAAGAAAAGAAAATGAAAATTTTAAGAAAAGATGGATAAAAATGATTTTTTTTCCAAGATAAGTTGAAAAAGGAAAGAAAATTTTCTTATGTGGGTTGTGCATGGATAGCAAAATAGGAAATCTTTATATAGCATTTACATAAAATCCAAGTACAATTAGAAAAGGTACATAAATGAAAAACGGAAAATGTAAATTCTTCTGTTTCATACCTTTTTGTAACATAAGAAATCGAATTTAGAAAAATAATTTTTTCTAAATTTCGAAATTTAATGATGGTTGGTAGGGTTTTGGATGCAACAATTGGATGAACTATGCTCTTATTCTATAAAAGTGTGGGAAAATTTGGTTGAAAAGCTATTTTGGTTTTCAAAAATATTGCATTCATATAAAACTGCCAGTATATTTCGGATGTGAGCATCATGTTTTGAAAAAGATTTTAAAAATTTGCATACAAATAGGTGGTACCAAATTAGGCATACAAGCATTACTATGATGTATTTCACTTTGCACATGCGCACAATGTTTGCAAAAACTGGATGCACACATGATGCATGTATATTATATGAGGGATTAGCTATTTAATCCCTATCAAATTTCGGGGACGAAATTTCTTAAAGGTGGGAGAATGTAACACCTCGCGTTTTTAATGAAATTAAAAATGTGGAAATATGTATATATATATTATACGCATAGATATATTTAAGAGAAAAATTAAATAATGACAATCAAATTGCATGTAATAAGTTCATACAGTGAAATGAAGAAAAAGATTAATAAAAGAAATTACATGCAATACAATGAAATGCGAAGAAATGCATGCGAACATTTGAAAAGAAAAAGGGAAATTTGAAGAGCTTCTAGAATTTGGTCACGAAATTAGCGCCATTATGTTCGTGGTGACATTCTAGTCAATTTAGATCTATAGGTTGCAAAAATCTGATTTAAGATGAAAAAGATATCTTTAAATTAAATATTGCAACAAAACATGAAAAAGAGGAATGAGAAAAGATTAATGGTTACGATTGTCCTAAATCTTAACAAAAGACTAAGTAGCCTAATTGGTTAGAGCATGTGACTTACATACAAGAGGTACAAAGTTTGATTTCCGCCAACGTCATATTTTTTTGTTTTGTTTTAGGGGAATGGCTAAAAAAGTGACTTAGTGTGAATGCATTTTAATTAAAAGATGATGTGTAAAAAGAAGAAGGTAATAAGCAATTAATAAATAAATTTAATTGCGTGAAAATAAGAAAGGGGTGTGTGTGTGTGTATATACACACACACATACACATGACGATTAGGAATTTAACGCATGCAATTAATTACGTGCATATGAATATATGCATAATTAAGAATAAAATTAATAAATGGAAGTTTGTATTGTTTATGCATGCAATCATACATGTGCATGAACATAAAATAAAGTAAAAAGAAGAATTAGTAAATTGATTGAAATGAGGGCGTGCAATTAAAATAGAACGATAAGCAATAAATCTAATGGTACAAAAGAGACGCCATAAGTGCATGAAAGGGAAAGAATGAGCAATTAAAGTAAGTAAATGTAAAAAAGAATTAAATGCATGAAGGAAAGAGGCTACTATACGTTAAAAATAGTATAGTAATGCATTAATTAGAGAGAAATAAGTTAGTTTCTTTTTAATTAAAAGAGCACTAAGAGTGAAAAGGGTTAAGGTGGTTTCTTTTAAGAGTATTCAGTGGTTAAAAAGAGAATTAAATCATCTAATTGATTTGAGGAAGAATAAGACAAATAATTGTTCACATACAGTTTCTTAGTTTACACACAAAGGTGGAATATAAATAAATATAAGTTAGAACAAGCATTGCACGCTAACAAAGGAGCAACCAAACAAAGAAAGAAAAGATTGTCTTGAAATTTTATTTATGTGCAATGAATAAAATTTCAAATCAAAAAGAGAAGAAAATTATATATAATAATAATAGCATATGCCCCTGTGCATGGTCTATGGGTGCAACGCACCTTGGCTGGGTTCTGGAATGTAACACCCCACGTCCGTTAGTGTCACTCACAAAGGGAATGCACTAAGTTTTGTGGAGCATTTAGGGTAAAAGATGCAGATAAATTACAAGACAGACATAAATTAAACAGCGGAAAATAAAACTTTGCTTTATTAATAAAATAGTTTGTACAATGGTTTCTTTACAATATCAGAGTATCATCTGTCTTACAAAATAAAGAAGCATAAAAATACATTTATATTCCCTAATTTTGGCAGGAGCCAGCCATAGCATCCGAAAGGAGAATCCAAGCAAAACTTCGACAAATCTTCAGGCTGGGAAAGAGTGACAGTCCAACTTAACCTGAGCTATACTATTCCCTCCTTTACTACCTGGGGGGGGGGGGGGGCGAAACGGAAGAAAATAAGACGAAAGAAAAACAGAGTCAGACATAAAGCCTAAGTAAGTTCAGTAACTTCTAGCATGTGAACTTGGAAAAACAAAACGACATGAATTAACTGAATACAAGATAACACCATGATGATAGGGTCAGCAAGGTCAAAAGATTAACACAAGATAGTTACAAGGTATGCTAAGATAAGATAAACTGGATATGCTCTAATACTTTCGCCGCCTCGCTATTTCTTTGTTATACCGACTTCTATATCTCTGCACCACCTAACTAGTGTCCCAACTAGTAACGATAACGTGATCCCAATCCCTGTATTTTCCATCGCCTTCAGGCATCCATTTATTTATTTGTTACCTGGATTTAATCTAGGGTTTTCTACCAAGTGCATTCTAGATTCAACTAGAGTTTACGCTATCTGTTGAACGCTTCTCGGATTCAGGATTTATGCCACCTAGTTCAACTAGGAATTATGCTACTTGTCGAACGATGCCCCCATGTCTAGGACATACTACCTAGAGTGGTAAATGTTCCTATACTTCCCCACGCATGTATCGCGAATCGTTATCGCTTGTCTAGATGCACATGTCCTGTAATGTGCGTCCCGAGTCCTGTGTCAGGGAAAATCAAGGAATACAGAACTCGGTCGGGAGCTTTCAGATATCTGCCGATGCAGATGCTAAGGTCTGTTTTTATTTCAGTGGCTATGGTCCCACTTAACCCCTCCCTCAACTAATGAAAGGCACACCTTGAAAAATGAGAACTATACGCCGGCCCCTGGTGCCCCTACTATCCTATGGCCATCCTTACCCATAACTAGATAGCAAGTATATGGTCTTTTGGAGTTCTCCGCCTTTCCGCTTCACGTATCTCGATTGACTCAAGATGGATGGTAGACGACGAGTCGCTATCACAGGGCTATCGTTTGCTCGCCGAATCACGCCGGTCCATCCTAGTCTTTAGGTTGCCATGTATTGCAACCAAGGCATACCCCTGGTTCTTCTACGCAGACCTTAACCTCTGTGGGCCCAGGCGGATCATCTGCAGCCTCACAAAGGGATACCAAGAGTACCCTCACGTCCCTTCGAAGCCTCGGGCTTCGTAACCCAATTCGTTGGAGCCTTCTTTCTACTCATACGGACATTCGCTCCTTCCCGTGTTATACTAAGAATTACTACTTAGTTTTACTAACCAAGATTTACCACTTAGTTTCCAGAATCGTTGTTTTCTTAACTAAGGTTTACTACTTAGTTCTCTTTCCTGTCAATTTGGGTTGGTAAGTGTCATAAGTCAATTCAAGATAACTTAACCCTCTTCATTCATCCTATTAAACTGGTTAAGTGTTATCAGTAATTCATGTTGACTTAACCCTATCACAAACCAAGTTATATTGGTTAAGTATTTATTACTTAACCCTACCCATTCACCCTGTATTGGTTAAGTGTTCCTTTTTAACTTAACCTTGCCCGTCTGTTTTAAATAACATGTTATTAATGGTTAAGTATTATCCTTTCATGTTTTAGACTTAACCCTATTCCTTTATCACAATCCGATGGTTAAGTGTTCAAGCTTACTTAACCCTACGGTCTAGCCCAGCTAACATATCAAATTGGCTGAGTGTATTTACTTAACCCCAACCTCTAATCTAGTTAACATGTTAATTTGGCTAAGTGTATTAACTTTACTTAACCCCACTTTCTAGTCTAGTTAACGTGTTAATTTGGCTAAGTGTTTCCTTAGTTATTTAACCCCTACAAATCTTGTCTTGTTACCATGTGAAGTTGGTTAAGTGTCCCTATGGACTTAGCCCTCCCATCATAGCTTAACTGTGTTAAATTGGTTAAGTGTTCCTATGGACTTAACCCTCCCATTGTAGCTTAACTGTATGGGCCTAACCCCACCCACCAGTCTAGTTATCATGTTGAATTGGTTAAGTACTTAGTGGACTTAACCCTACCATTCTTGTTCTAGCTTTAATTAAATAGATTAAAGCCACGATCACTCACATTAGACATATATTGTTGCGATTACTGGATGTGCCGGTTGGTTCCGGGCAGATTTACATCGCAACTCAGTCTTACCTCGGGTTAGGCCTATTTTTGTTTCCTAGTTCAAAAGGGTTTTGACTAATTTTCAAATCAGGTTTTGAAAGTAACCATCCCGTCCGACGGATCAGTTAGGGATAGCCAGGGAGAGCAGGAAACTTGTATTTTCCAAACCCAAACCTAGACACTATCCTCTCTGTCACCCTAGAACTTTCTGGTGTACTATTAAAAGAGATGTTGTTAAGAAACCTTTAATTTGTCTAAATTCACATTTTCCTTATTTAGGACAAATTCTATAAGTAAATTATTCCTAATTTACTTATCTCCTAATTACTCTTTCAATGTAAATTGTCAACATTCATTCTTATGGCCCATTTCCCCCTCTAAATCATATTTATGCCCTTTTGGTATGTAAACTATACCAAATTAAGTGTCACTAACCATGGTTTTGCTAAACATGACAATTACTCCCTATTACGGCCAATTTCAAGTTTATGCCAATACACCTATTATGCTAAATTAGCTAATCCAATTCTGAGTTAACATTCTAATTACAGTTCGTGTCAAACTAGACTTATTATTCTAGTTCACAATTCATGTAAATGCTAGATTTACAAGTCAATACTAGATTTAAATTACACATCCTATAATTCATGCCAAATTTATCCAATTTGCATTCTTACGAACATGCCACAATACGTGTTCCTAATTTATGTCAATTTCCAAGTTTTAATACTACGTTTCTAGTAAATTTCATATTTTCCCCAAATCGTATTCCCACCGTTCATATAATCGTGATTCAATCTAGATTATAGAAAAATCTAGATTCGTAGAAAATAGGGAATGAACCAAAGATGCTATGAAAAAGGATGGACATAATAACTGGCATAAAAAGATGACGCAAGTTCAAGAACATGGGTAGACCTAACTTAATAGGTAAATTCCCAAGGTCTAAAACCAAGAATAGACGGAGTAGGTTCAAGAACATGGGTAGACCTAACTTAATAGGTAAATTCCCAAGGTCTAAAACCAGAGAAAACCAAGAACAGACAGAATAGATAATCGGGTTTAGATCCAATTCCACAGTCACAAAACTTAAGCAACACTTTCCTAGTCATGAATCACAGTTGTTCTTGTTATGTCATAGGCAATAGTTTATTTTTCCTAATCAAAGGCATAGGCTTGTGTTCATGGTCGAGGGAATAATCCTCATAGTCACAGTCACAGTCATAGGCAATGTTCATAGGCAATGTTCATAGTCATAGGCAATGTTCATAGGCAATGTTCATAGTCATAGGCAATGTTCATAGTCATAGGCACTGTCCACAGTCATAGGCAATGTTTAATTAGTCATCAAATCATAACAGTTCTTAATTAGGTCCAAAGGTGTAGGCACAGATTCGAATAGAAATATTTGGCATATTCTTTTATTCCTTTAATTCATGTCACGAACAGAGAGAAATGTTCAAATCTAAAAAGTAACCGACTTACAGAGATTTAGATTAGAAAAGAAAGATGGCATTGCTATGATTCGTGCGACGTTGCTCGAAACCGTTTGAGCTAGCATTTGATTCTTCACTTGAAATCCTAGCCTGACTTGAACCTCTTCTTGAAAGTCTTTGAGCACCATCTCCTCGTCTCGATTTATTTTATATATATTATTCTATTTATTATTCTTTTAAGAGGAGGAGAAGAAGCCATGTTCACTAAGAATCTTTGCAGCATAAGGGTAGAGGAGAATTGTGAATAGAGAAGAAGACAAGGGCTGTTTATATAGTGTTAGGCGGACGAATCTGGTCAGAATGGCGTCCAGATACAGAAGAACGAACCAGGTGCAGAAAACAGGAAAAAGCAGGGGGGTCGACCCCCAGGTCGACTACCCAGTCGACCTGGGTGCCCAGGTCGACTACACAGTCGACCTGGGTGCCTTGGGCGGGAATTTTCCCGCCCAGCCCAATCTGGGTCTGTTTTGAATTTCGAACTCGTTTTTCTGAACTGTTTTGAAATTTGAACTTTGTTGAATCTTCCGAAGGCCATATCTTCCTCATACGGACTCCGATTTACGCAAACTCGGACTTGTTTTCATGCAGAATTCCGAGACGAACGCAATAGCGCAGACCATTTCCCTTGATTTTGATTTTAACATTTAATTCTGCCTTGATTTGTGAATCTTAGTGTTACAGAATTACGGGGTGTTACATTCTCCCCCACTTAAAAGGATTTTGTCCCCGAAATCTTCAAGTTAGGAAGAATGTGTCCTACCATCCAATCACCCATCTACTCAACTATTCAATCACAGGCATTCATTGTCCTTAAAAGATTTCTAATGCTTTCATGTTTATATGCATAGTGTGTGTATATGTCTTTATCTAATGCAAAATCAGGCGGTCTACTGATTCAGTTGACCTCCTTAATACGAATCATGTCAGTGCCATGCGTCCAACCATGTTTGCAAGCATCCCTAGTCATGTAAATACTACATGTGTGCATAGGCATTCATCCATATGCAACATCCATATGTTAACATATCAAGTTCAACTTACAAACAAATACATATCTGTAAATGCAATATGAAAGCGTCTGAACTGATCTAGTGCCTAATACGTATGCATATGCATTCAGAAGCAACCACTTGCAACCATCAACCATAACATGTTTCAAATACATGTTTACATCCATTGGCTTCTACCTAAGGATCGAAGATACGACCTAGGTGATATACTTTGGAAAGAGAGAAACAATTATGCGTAAAGCTCCTAAAACAAAGAAATCAAGGATGCACCCTCAAGGAAAAGGGTATGATTCTAGTATCTAGCCTTCTTGAGCTTTACTCCACTGTATCTTAACTAATTTAACTTCACGATTTTGAAGTTCCGGATCTCCATTTCCAAAATAAACAGATGTCAATCACGGTACCAGGTATACGTACTAAGATGATTAGAGGTTTCCCTCTTATCCGCCATGCCATAACTATAAGAGTCGAAAGGTCACTACGTGCTCTTTTGAGTGCCTGCCACAACTATTCATCTCTCCCGCAAACCATCCAAACCGAACTCGACATTCCTCAAGTACAAGCCCCAAAGGCCTAAACCAATATCAGACAAGCACCCAAGGAATATCTCCCCTGAATTTAGACGATCTACGTGAGATGATATAAGCAAACTCGATAGCTATTCTCAAATCCCTACTAACCAAAAATAAACTGGTCGGACCACCAATTTGATTTGAGACTCTAGTGGGTTATTTCTACTATACAAGTACTATGGTGCAGAGACCCAACTATGGAAGTGGATATGAACAATTGAGAAGCGCTAGAACCTAAGGAAATAGTACAAGCAGAAAACTAGACTCTTCCAACCGGACTACCTTTCTCCTAGGTACGCTTGGTGGCGAAAGCATGTACTTGTCCTTCTGAAAATCTCGTCCTCGTTCTTGCCCTTGTCCATAAGTATATGCCCTATCATACCCTTGTAAAGATACTTCCTCTTGTCTTAGGTTTTATAATTTCTTCCTCCTTCGTGTGCTCAGTCTACATCCATGAATTCCTCATCCCCTTCCGTGTGTAGTCATGTTGACAAATCTCTCGAAAACTGCCTCCATCGTCCGGAAAACCCTATAAGCTTCGAAAGAAAACTGCCCGTAGATGAAACAGCTTCGGCTATGGATGGAAGCCGGGCACTACTTTGCCCTTCGATGAGGTTACCTCCCAGAAAGCCAGGAGCCCCAGAGACTGAAGAAAGAAGGAGACACACCCCACGTCCGTTAGTGTCACTCACAAAGGGAATGCACTAAGTTCTGTGGAGCATTTAGGGTAAAAGATGCAGATAAATTACAAGACAGACATAAATTAAACAGCGGAAAATAAAACTTTGCTTTATTGATAAAATAGTTTGTACAATGGTTTCTTTACAAGATCAGAGTATCATCTGTCTTACAAAATAAAGAAGCATAAAAATACATTTATATTCCCCAATTTTGGCAGGAGCCAGCCATAGCATTAGAAAAGATAATCCAAGCAAAACTTCGACAAATCTTCAAGCTGGGAAAGAGTGACATTCCAACTTAACCTGAGCTATACTATTCCCTCCTTTACTACCTGGGGGGGGGGGGGGGGGGGAACGGAAGAAAAGAAGACGAAAGAAAAACAGAGTCAGACATAAAGCCTGAGTAAGTTCAGTAACTTCTAGCATGTGAACTTGGAAAAACAAAACGACATGAATTAACTGAATACAAGATAACACCATGATGATAGGGTCAGCAAGGTCAAAAGATTAACACAAGATAGTTACAAGGTATGCTAAGATAAGATAAACTGGATATGCTCTAATACTTTCGCCGCCTCGCTATTTCCTTGTTATACCGACTTCTATATCTCTGCACCACCAAACTAGTGTCCCAACTAGTAATGATAACGTGATCCCAATCCCTGTATTTTCCATCGCCTTCAGGCATCCATTTATTTATTTGTTACCTAGATTTAATCTAGGGTTTTCTACCAAGTTAAAGTTTACGCTGTCTGTTGAACGCTTCTCGGATTCAGGATTTATGCCACCTAGTTCAACTAGGAATTATGCTACTTGTCGAACGATGCCCCCAAGTCTAGGACATACTACCTAGAGTGGTAAATGTTCCTATACTTCCCCACGCATGTATCGCGAATCGTTATCGCTTGTCTAGATGCACATGTCCTGTAATGTGCGGCCCGAGTCCTGTGTCAGGGCAAATCAAGGAATACAGAACTCGGTCGGGAGCTTTCAGATATCTGCCGATGCAGATGCTATGGTCTATTTTTATTTCAGTGGCTATGGTCCCAATTGACCCCTCCCTCAACTAATGAAAGGCACACCTTGAAATATGAGAGCTATACGCCGGCCCCTGGTGCCCCTACTATCCTATGGCCATCCTCACTCATAACTAGATAGCAAGTATATGGTCTTTTGGAGTTCTCTGCCTTTCTGCTTCACGTATCTCGATTAACTCAAGATGGATGGTAGACGACGAGTCGCTATCACAGGGCTACCGTTTGCTCGCTGAATCACGCCGATCCATCCTAGTCTTTAGGTTGCCATGTATTGCAACCAAGGCATACCCCTGGTTCTTCAACGCAGACCTTAACCTCTGTGGGCCCAGGCGGATCATCTGCAGCCTCACAGAGGGATACCAAGAGTACCCTCACGTCCCCTCGAAGCCTCGGGCTTCGTAACCCAATTCGTTGGAGCCTTCTTTCTACTCATACGGACATTCGCTCCTTCCCGTGTTATACTAAGAATTACTACTTAGTTTTACTAACCAAGATTTACCAATTAGTTTCCAGAATCGTTGTTTTCTTAACTAAGGTTTACTACTTAGTTCTCTTTCCCGTCAATTTGGGTTGGTTAAGTGTCATTAGTCAATTCAAGCTAACTTAACCCTCTTCATTCATCCTGTTAAACTGGTTAAGTGTTATCAGTAATTCATGTTGACTTAACCCTATAACAAACCAAGTTATATTGGTTAAGTATTTATTACTTAACCCTACCCATTCACCCTGTATTGGTTAAGTGTTCCTTTTTAACTTAACCTTGCCCGTCTGTTTTAAATAACATGTTATTAATGGTTAAGTATTATCCTTTCATGTTTTAGACTTAACCCTATTCCTTTATCACAATCCGATGGTTAAGTGTTCAAGCTTACTTAACCCTACGGTCTAGCCCAGCTAACATATCAAATTGGCTGAGTGTATTTACTTAACCCCAACCTCTAATCTAATTAACATGTTAATTTGGCTAAGTGTATTAACTTTACTTAACCCCACTTTCTAGTCTAGTTAACGTGTCAATTTGGCTAAGTGTTTCCTTAGTTACTTAACCCCTACAAATCTTGTCTTGTTACCATGTGAAGTTGGTTAAGTGTCCCTATGGACTTAGCCCTCCCATCATAGCTTAACTGTGTTAAATTGGTTAAGTGTTCCTATGGACTTAACCCTCCCATTCTAGCTTAACTGTATGGGCCTAACCCCACCCACCAGTCTAGTTATCATGTTGAATTGGTTAAGTGCCTTATTGGACTTAACCCTACCATTCTTGTTCTAGCTTTAATTAAATAGATCAAAGCCACGACCACTCACATTAGACATATATTGTTGTGATTACTGGATGTGCCGGTTGGTTCCGGGCAGATTTACATCGCAACTCAGTCTAACCTTGGGTTAGGCCTATTTGTGTTTCCTAGTTCAAAAGGGTTTTGACTAATTTTCAAATCAGGTTTTGAAAGTAACCATCCCGTCCGTCGGATCAGTTAGGGAGAGCAGGAAACTTGTATTTTCCAAACCTAAACCTAGACACTATCCTCTCTGTCACCCAAGAACTTTCTGGTGTACTATTAAAAGAGATGTTGTTAAGAAACCTTTAATTTGTCTAAATTCACATTTTCCTTATTTAGGACAAATTTTATAAGTAAATTATTCCTAATTTACTTATCTCCTAATTACTCTTTCAATGTAAATTGTCAACATTCATTCTTATGGCCCATTTCCCCCTCTAAATCATATTTATGCCCTTTTGGTATGTAAACTATACCAAATTAAGTGTCACTAACCATGGTTTTGCTAAACATGACAATTACTCCCTATTACGGCCAATTTCAAGTTTATGCCAATACACCTATTATGCCAAATTAGCTAATCCAATTCTGAGTTAACATTCTAATTACAGTTCGTGTCAAACTAGACTTATTATTCTAGTTCACAATTCATGTAAATGCTAGATTTACAAGTCAATACTAGATTTAAATTACACATCCTATAATTCATGCCAAATTTATCCAATTTGCATTCTTACGAACATGCCACAATACGTGTTCCCAATTTATGTCAATTTCCAAGTTTTAATACTACGTTTCTAGTAAATTTCATATTTTCCCCAAATCGTATTCCCACCGTTCATATAATCATGATTCAGTCTAGATTATAGAAAAATCTAGATTCGTAGAAAATAGGGAATGAACCAAAGATGCTATGAAAAAGGATGGACATAATAACTGACAAAAAAAGGTGACGTAAGTTCAAGAACATGGGTAGACCTAACTTAATCGGTAAATTCCCAAGGTCTAAAACCAAGAATAGACGGAGTAGGTTCAAGAACATGGGTAGACCTAACTTAATAGGTAAATTCCCATGGTCTAAAACCAGAGAAAACCAAGAACAGACAGAATAGATAATCGGGTTTAGATCCAATTCCACAGTCACAAAACTTAAGCAACACTTTCCTAGTCATGAATCACAGTTGTTCTTGTTATGTCATAGGCAATAGTTTATTTTTCCTAATCAAAGGCATAGGCTTGTGTTCATGGTCGAGGGAATAATCCTCATAGTCACAGTCATAGGCAATGTTCATAGGCAATGTTCATAGTCATAGGCAATGTTCATAGTCATAGGCAATGTTCATAGTCATAGGCAATGTTCATAGGCAATGTTCACAGTCATAGGCACTGTCCACAGTCATAGGCAATGTTTAATTAGTCATCAAATCATAACAGTTCCTAATTAGGTCCAAAGGTGTAGGCACAGATTCGAATAGAAAGATTTGGCATATTCTTTTATTCCTTTAATTCATGTCACGAACAGAGAGAAACGTTCAAATCTAAAAAGTTACCGACTTACAGAGATTTAGATTAGAAAAGAAAGATGGCATTGCTATGATTCGTGCGACATTTCTCAAAACCGTTTGAGCTAGCGTTTGATTCTTCACTTGAAATCCTAGCCTGACTTGAACCTCATCTTGAAAGTCTTTGAGCAGCATCTCCTCATCTTGATTTATTTTATATATATTATTCTATTTATTATTCTTTTAAGAGGAGGAGAAGAAGCCATGTTCACTAAGAATCTTTGCAGCATAAGGGTAGAAGAGAATTGTGAATAGAGAAGAAGACTAGGGCTGTTTATATAGTGTTAGGCGGAAGAATCTGGTCAGAATGGTGTCCAGATACAGAAGAACGAACCAGGTGTAGAAAACAGGAAAAAGCAGGGGGGTCGACCCCCAGGTCGACTACCCAGTCGACCTGGGTGACCCAGGTCGACTACCCAGTCGACCTGGGTGCCCAAGTCGACTACCCAGTCGACCTGGGTGCCTTGGGCGGGAATTTTCCCGCCCAGCCCAATCTGGGTCTGTTTTGAATTTCGAACTCGTTTTTCTGAACTGTTTTGAAATTTGAACTTTGCTGAATCTTCCTCAGGCCATATCTTCCTCATACGGACTCCGATTTACGCAAACTCGGACTCGTTTTCATGCAGAATTCCGAGACGAACGCAATGGCACAGCCCGTTTCCCTTGGTTTTGACATTAACATTTAATTCTGCGTTGATTTGTGAATCTTAGTGTTACAGAATTACGGGGTGTTACATGGAATGTTCTTTACTAGGGTGAGGTGGACGGTTTGGATGAGTTTTTATTTAATCCTAAGGGCCCAGTTCTTCTAACCCACCTATAAATAGATGGCTAGGTTTTCTTCCACTCTCATAATTTCAAAAGAGACGTCAAAACTCTGCTTTTTCTTCCTCAAGCAATTCTTTTCTCTTCTCCTCTAAAACCTATTCTAAAAATAAAAATTAGGCAAAATCAAAGATCAACAAATTAAAGTAGGATTGTGCAAAGATCGGATCTACAACAACAACGCCTAGATTTAAGCTGCAAGTAAGGTTCTAAATTCAGAATTGGGAAAGCAAATAGAGGTGAGTGGGTTTAAATTATAATTTTGAATAATAGTATACCTATCGTTCGACGTTCCCATTTATGTAAAGATTAATTTGATAACATGCTTTAATTTCAATCTTAATATTATATCCATTCTGTTCTTCTCCCTCTATTTCCCTTTTTATTTTAGAACTAGGATACCTTCGAGCCTAGGCCAATCTCGCCAAAAAATGCACACGAATGAAATTGAGATAATTGAAATTTTTTGGGTATGAAATTGAAAAGGGAATATGGGAATATCGCTTAATTAAGAATATAAAACAGTATTTTGGGGAAAAATTAATGATTGGAATTTGGGGCATAATTGCAATAAATATGAGCAATTGGAAAGGTTTGGTAAATATGTAAATAAAAGTAATTGGCATAAGATTGATGATAATTATGAAGTTGTTTTGGGCATAATTTGGTATAACTAGTATACATGGAAATATAGGCATAACTTGGATTAGAATTGTAAGCATAATATTTGAATTAGTAATTATGGGTAATTGGAATATATTATAATCCAAGATTTGAAATTGGGCACGAATTAAGGAAAAGATAATGAACGCCTAAGACACGAGGTTAGATTTGGTTTGCGGTAGAAGTCTGCCCGGAACCACCCGGCATATCCACCAACCGCAATAGGTAATCGAATGTGAGAGGTCTTAGGTGGAAATTGCACCCTTAATGGTGTCAAGACACGAGGTTACATTCGGATGCAGTAGAAGTCTGCTCGGAACCGCCCGGCATATCCAGCAACCGCAAACGGTAATATAATGTGAGAGGTCTTACGCATTTACGGACACAATAAATAATAATGAACACTTAACCAAGACGACACATGTAAGGTTGACATGGATATAATAAATGGGGTTAAGTGGGTAACATGGGTAGCATGTCAAATTGCAATACTTAACCTAATTAAGTTTGTAATGGTGTTACGAACCGGTTGAATTGAGTAGGGGTTAAGTAAATTTTCTAAAGAAATGGGAAAGGTTAAGTTAATCTTAATTAATGCCAAAATGGAGAATGATGATAATAACCTATTATGAATAAACTTGAATAA
Source organism: Allium sativum (assembly GCA_030737875.1). NCBI lineage: Eukaryota > Viridiplantae > Streptophyta > Magnoliopsida > Asparagales > Amaryllidaceae > Allium > Allium sativum. The sequence continues at coordinate 403,075,231 of CM060926.1, read as the reverse complement.
GAAATATAATAGGTTGGCTTGTCCTAGGGACAAGTGGGAATTATATCTTATGGAATAAGATAAGTTATAAGGAACGATATGGGAAAATGAAATAACTTATGTAATAAGGTAAGATGTACTTCATTCTAAATTAAGTAATTTGTAATGGCAAGAATAAATCTACAAATGAAGATAACATAAGTTATATGAATGGCATAAAAGGAGATTGGTTGAGTTGAGTAATTCTCTGTGTGTCAATCTGATGTTGATTTCGGTCTTCGGTGTTGATACTTAGAAAATTGTTCTCTTGCCAATGTATATGTGAATTAAGATGTACTTATTTATAAATTAAGTAGAACATGTTATGGTAACCATAAGATCGAATAATGAATAGATTATGAGAATAACATGTTGTAGGCTTATTAATAAACTTAAATGGGTTAAGTTATAAATGGAATTAATGAGCAAGGGTAACTTGGTGTAACACCCCACTTCCGCCAGGGTGGCTCTTGCAAGCAACTCTGACTTTGGTGGGGCGTTTTTAAAACAAGGTAAGCATGCATAATGATATAACAAGGCAGGACATGACATATATATATGTAAATAAACAGAGTAAGTAGATAAAACAGCGGAAGATTTTTAAACCATTTCAAAACACAAGTCTGGTACATCAAAATGTCAATTTCCCAAATAAACAAGTCTAGTACATAAAATAACATCATCTGAAACTGAAAAGGTAAACATAAAAGTAGCTATCCCCAAAGTGGAAAAACCATAGCGAGCTCAAGACCAAAGCATACATGAGCTATCCAAGAAAGCAGCTAAGATCCAAGCTAGGCTCTTGTATTCCCTCCCTGAGAACCTGGGGGAGGGGGGGGGGGAACGGAAGAAAAGAGGTGAAAGAAAACAGGTCAGTCAAAAAGACTGAGTAAGCCCTGCTACGATCAGTCTATAAACTAATAAAGTTAACAGCATGATGGAAACTGAGATGATCATAGATAACAACAAACTAGCATGGTAAATTAACTACAAGATAGATAGAGGTGTCATCGCATAAACAAGGTTAAGTTCTGCACCACAGTGTACTAGCAAACCAACATAACAGGTATTGATCCCTTGGCCCAAGCTTTTGACCCAATAACATGAAGTGACCTTAATATAAGGTCCAACCATACGGTCTAGTCGATCGGCTCCCTATAAGCCTAACACGTCAAGTGTTGGTGTCCATACGGCCTACATATGGATGTAGTCAGACTGCGCTGGGTCCACCTTCGGGTGTATCAAGGCCTCGGGTGTCAACCCCAGACACTGAAGCAATAATGCACAGTCTAAACCTACTGGTACCCGTGCCTCGAGTTTGTCCAATACCGGATTACGTGCACGTCCGTAGCCCGCCTGGACCCGCACCGCTGTACCACTCAGTCGTCGCTTTGGTCGCTTACATCAGTCCAGTAATCGTGCCCCGCCCTAGCCTAGCCTCTAGGGTTGTGATGATACCAAACTGGGATTACTGCTGGAACAGACCACGTTGCTAGGGTTTCCTAAGAGGGTTAAGTGCGATTTAACCCTTCACTAATCATGGATTAAATTGGTTAAGTGTAACCGACAGTTCACAACTTAACCCCATTTCAATCCCTCAAACCCCCAAATGGATTAAATTGGTTAAGTGTAACCGTCAGTTCACAACTTAACCCCATTTCAATCCCTCGAATCCCCAAATGGATTAAATTGGTTAAGTGTAACCGACAGTTCACAACTTAACCCCATTTCAATCCCTCGAATCCCCAAATTGGTTAAGTATTAGTGGACCCTGACTTAACCCTAATCATGAGGCATTAATTAATTTAATGCACCTTAACCTCTCACATTAGACTTTGTTGTGGTTACCTAGTTAAGCCGGTGGGTTCCGGGTAGATTTACACCACAACTTGGTCTAACCTCGGGTCTTGGCACCACATGACCAACTTATCACATTGGGTCCTATTGTTTGTAGCCACTAGTTAAGCCGGTAGGTTCCAGGTAGAATTACGCTACAAACTCAACCCAACCTCGAGTTGGCCACACTTATGTTTTCTAAGTGTCATGTCCACTTTATTTCAAAACATAATTACAAGTCAACAAATACTTGGGTAGACCTAACTTAATAGGTAAATTCCCAAGGGGTAGACCTAACTTAATAGGTAAATTCCCAATCTTATATTTTCATGTATTTTAAGACCCAAACCCCCCAACGTCATTCTATCGCTTACATATTCGTAATAACGCATAAAGGATAGGAAGAGGGAACTTGGCATAACATACATGATGAACTTGCATATCACAACAAACATGCATAACATGTTAGACTTGCATAACTTAGCATAGTGAACTTGCATATTACCATAAACATGCATAACATGTTAAACTTGCCTAACATGGCATAGGGAACTTGCATAAACATGCATAACTTGTCAAACATGCATGACATGTCATTGTGAACTTGCATAAGCATGCATAACTTATTAAACATGCATAACATGGCATAGTGAACTTGCATAAACATGCATAACTAAGTAAACTTGCAAATCATGGCTTAGTGAACTTGCATAAACATGCATAACTTGTTAAACTTGCAAATCATGGCATAGTGAACTTGCATAAACATGCATAACTTATCAAACTTGCAAATCATGGCATAGTGAACTTGCATAAACATGCATAACTTGTTAAACTTGCAAATCATGGCATAGTGAACTTGCATAAACATGCATAACTTATTAAACTTGCAAATCATGGCATAGTGAACTTGCATAAACATGCATAACTTATTAAACATGCATAAATCCCAACTTTCATCACATATTAACTTTAGAGTTTCTAAAATGAAGGTAAGAGGGCTTACAAATATTATGAAGACACAAATCCACTAATAAAGATTGAGAAGCCCTTTATGCAAGCATATAAAACCCCAAAACAAAGCTCCAATAAGAAAACTCTTAACAAAAACTCCAAAAACTCTAGCTTAGCCAATAAAGCTTGCAACTTGATGATGTATGCAAGCTAACGATCATTCATACAACTTAGAAATGCTTGTATGAACATCAAAATCTTCATAGGAATAATTTTTGAAGAGGGTGGAGGCTAGGGTTTTTAAGTGGAGGCCATTTGAGAAATCAATTTGCCATAGTTTAGCTACTAGAATGAATAAATTAGGTTTTAGGGTAGGATTAGGGTCTTATTTATAGAAGATTAAAGTGTTAGCCCTAGGATTAACCCTAGGTTAGTTTAGGTCCATCAGATTTCGGAAGTCTCCAGAACACAGCCACAAAACCAGACTAAGACCCAAAATGGTGCGCCAGGCAAAACTGCCCGGCCACCCTGTGTCGACAGGGCTGTCGACAGGGCTGTCGACACCCTGGGGACCCTGTCGACATGCCTGTCGACATGGGGGTCCTGGCGGGATTTTTCCCGCCTGCGCCAGTTTGCCCTAATTTCCAACTTTGAACTTGAAATTCAAATCTGTTTTTAATATGGAAATTTCTGAAAACTTCTATGGGCCTTAACTGGGTCATACGGACTCCGATTTTCGAAAACCCGGACTCTATTTCGCGTATTTTTCCGAGACGAACGCAATGGCATTGCCCATTTCCCTTGATTCAGATTTTAGAATTAAATTCTGCCTCGATTTATGTTATAACAGGTTATTAAAAATACGGGTTGTTACATTCTCCCTTCCTTAAAGAATTTCGTCCCCGAAATCTTCAAGTTAGGAAGAACGTATCCTACCATCCAATCATCCATCTACTCAAAGCATCATCCACGAGCAATCATTGTCCTTACAAGATTCTAAATGCTGGATGAACATATGCAAAAGTGTGTGTATATGTACTTATCTAATGCAAAGATTAGGCGGTTACTGATACAGTAAACCTCCTTAATGCATATGCATGTCAGTGAAATGAATCCATATGTATGAAAATTCCTAACATAATTCATAGTATCTATATGAGTGCACATAACATTCATCCATATGCAACATCCATGTGGTAGCACAACAAGTTTCAACCATGAATAAGTGTAAGCACTCATGCATATGCAACATGAAGAGTGTGTAAGCCGATCTAGTGCCTAATGTGTATAATGCATCCACGAGTAACCACTTGCAAACACTTGCAACCACTTGCAAACATCAAGCATAACATGTTTCAAATACATGTTTCATCCAAAGGGTTTCTACCTAAGGTTCTCATGACAAGATAAACACGATAAACTAGATAAACTAGATAAACATGGACAGAGAGATATGCTAAAAAGAGATCTTAGAAGATAAGCAAGATAAACTCCTTTTTGGATTACAAGAATTCCATTCAAACTCTGACATATAGTACTAACCGATGAGTCATAACCCCCTTATGGAGTTTACAACAGAAATAAGATCGAGAATGGGACCGAGAGGATATATATACAAAAGATAACTTGCAAGCAAGCTCCACAGGAAAACAAGGATCAAGGATGCACTCTTACAAAGAGATATGATGCGTGTATGTTAGTCTTCACTCTTCTTAGTCACGTTTCCTTGAGCTTAACTCCACTGTGCTTTGACCGTCTTTTACTTCATGATTTCTTGGCTTCCTAACTCCTATTTCCCAAATTCGAGTTGGAACTCATTTCATTATCGCCTCTCGTCTTCCTTTTCCACTTATTCTTCTTTCTGTATACTTGGCTTAACCATAACTGTAACCTCATGATTTCATGCAAGCTCTCCAAAATTCACTAGTGAATCCTGGATCTCGTCTACTTACTATAAAGTATTCCACGCAGCAGAACTTTTCTTGAAAATACCAATCCACGTTGCCAATTGCCCTTACAAACGTGATTTTCTATAACTCATGCTTAATCGAAATGAACCATCCGCCTATGAGTGATAGGCCATACCTAGATTCAGTTGCCTACCCATGGCTTCCTATAGGCTATTTCAAGACTGGCCAACTTCTTGAGGGTAAACCGTTGCTAACCATGATGCAGTCCTCTCGCTCTTCACCGGACTGAAAGGAGCACTCTTCGTGAGTCTACCTATTATGACCCACATACCCGTATTCCCTTTCTTTGATCTAGGTAATCTATCCACATAATCTATCGAGATGTTTTCACACTTCCCTTGCGGAACCTCCAATGGAGGTAATGACCCGCCGGGCTTCTATGACTTGGCCCTAACCTGGTGGCACAACATGCATCCTGAGACCAACTCGGCCACCTCCTCGAGTGATGTGCATCTTCAAGAACCTTCTTTACCAAGTCTTCCACTCGAGGAATGCATAATCTCTCATCGCGCCTTAGTCATCCCTTGTCATCTATAATATATCTAGCGAGGTGACTTAACATCTCGCCTCGAATCAACTGGTCCATGTTCTTGACTAACTGCGGGTCTTCTTCCTGTGAAACCCCCTTCTTGGTCCAGAAGAGTAAGTCTAAGCTCAGGGAATGCTAACTAACTAGCCAAACGGAGAAAGCTTCTTACTTCAATTGCCCTCCTCAGAGTTTTCCGGTCTTAAACCGCAACCACTTTAGCGGAATCCACCGCTAAGCCTTACTTACGAACTATGTGCCCAAGAAATCCAACTTCTTTCCTCCAAAGTGACATTTGGAGAACTTGACCTTCAACTGGTGGCTCTAAGCGTATCCATCACCTCCTTGAGATGTCTAGCATGCTCTTCCTCGTTCTTTTAAGGAGATCAAAATATCGTCTACGACGACCACGACAAACTTGTTCAAGGACTCCCTAAACACCCTACCCATCAAGTTCACGTAATATGCGGGTGCATTAGTCAAACCAAATAGCATGACTAGCCATTCCAAAAATCCATCTAGAGTCCTAAACGCAGTCTTGTCAATTCCATCCTCAGCCATCCTAAGCTGATGGAATCCGGTAGCTGGATTAAAAGAAAACAGATGCTCCTACAAGCTGATCAAACAAATCATCGATCCTTGATAACGGTTGTCTATTCTTCTCACGATAATCAACACATAAGCGAAGCAAACTGTCCACATTAGTAACGAATACTACTGGAGCACCTTACTCGAAAATGCTTCGTCTCAGGAAGTTCTTCTCAAGCAACTCCTTGACTTGCTTTCTTAACTCTCATCTCGTGAGGTCATGTGCCTAACCGGCCACGAAACTGGCTTGGTATTACCAACCAGATAATGCGGAAATCTATCCCACGTCTAGGGGTAACCCCTTTACTTCCCCCAAGATATCTGGATATTCCCGGACCACCCTCACAAATTGCTAACTATCGATAGACGAGTCGAGGGATTCAAGATAACATAACATGACGGGATCCATAGGGTTACTAGAAATTTCTAGGGTATTACCGAGGCGGATCATGAGCCTCACAACCCTATGCACAAAAACCAAGAATGGCTCCAAAACAGGACAACCATTCCATGCCCAAAACCAACCCATATCCCCTGAAACCGAGAATATAAACATCCCACGAAAATTCTATACTCAAGATAGAAATTTTCAAATCCACCCAGACCACAGACAATTGGGCGGAACCCCCAATTTGATTTGAAACACATACGGGATCATCAACTAGGCTAGTACTTAAGTGCAACCTTTCAACTAGATCAGATGAAATAAAACTATGTGATGTGCCAGAATCAAACAAAGTACGAACAGGGAAAATCAGAAAATGTAAACAAGTCTTTCAACAGAAACACTACCTCTATCATGAGCTGGAGGAACGGTGTTGAGGGGATGAACTCGCCCTCCAGATAGTCCCGCACACTGAGTCTGACATTGCCCTTGTTTTCTTCGGGCAATCCTTGCTGAGATGTCCAGACTCACCACAATGGAAGCATTCGCCCCGCTTTCTCTTCTTCTTCCTACATTCCCTGGATATATGTCCAACTTTACCACAGAAGTTGCATTTCCTATTCTCTCTTGACTTGTCCTTGCGGTTGTTGTTATTCTTGCCTCGTTTCCCGGAATTTACCCTCTTGCCTTGAGACTCATTCGCCTTGACCTCTTTCTTGTCACTGTTATCTTCTTCTTGAAGTAGGGCCGTACTCACCAAATTCTCAAAAGTCGCCCCCAAGGGCATATGAGACATGGCCAAACCATGTAATGGCTCGTTTAATCCTAGAGCAAAGTGTAGGGCCTTCTTCTGAGCTGTATTAACCGAGTCTAAATCGACCCGAGCCAGTTGATTGAACTTATCTATGTATTGCCTAATAGTCATGTCCCCTTGCTTTAGTGATAAGAACCTCAGTCCAAACCTTCCTCTAAAATCATCCCAAGTCTCAATTGGCCTAGTAGCGGTGGTGACTACCCACCAACGTGCAGCTTCTTCCTTTAGCAACCATACTGCTAGTAAAACCTTCCTGCGGTCGCCTATATCAAAGGTGGCTAAAAGATCTTCGGTCTCTTTCAACCAATTCCTTGCCTCTACAAAAGTCTCTGTTCCACTAAAATTCTTGCCACCCATCATCTTAAAGTTCTTACAAGTTTCCGCAAAATCCACTTGTGGAGGCTGAGGGAGAAGAGGAACATCAGCTACGGAAGGAGGAGGAGGAACAGCGGCCTTGACTGGAAAGACAACATTAGAGGCACCCGGAACCGGTGTCGTGACTTCCAAGTACCGACGAAACCAATCGGGTATTGTTACTCCTTCGGGCAAGATGAGATTATCAGACATGCTGGAAACGAAAAGAAAAGAGTTCAAACGAGGGGTCAAAGGATAGTGCTAATGGCTTTTGGGGAATAGCCTTTTAAAAATAACTAGACTTTTCTTTGGAAAATACTTTATACCTGGTTTTGAAAATAGTTTTTCAAAAGTTTTTAAAAACCTTTTTATCCCTTCTCGTAAACCATATGCTCTGAAACCAAATGTAACACCCCACCTCCGCTAGGGTGGCTCTTGCAAGCAACTCTGACTTTGGTGGGGCGTTTTTAAAACAAGGTAAGCATGCATAATGATATAACAAGGCAGGACATGACATATATATATATGTAAATAAACAGAGTAAGTAGATAAAACAGCGGAAGATTTTTAAACCATTTCAAAACACAAGTCTGGTACATCAAAATGTCAATTTCCCAAATAAACAAGTCTAGTACATAAAATAACATCATCTGAAACTGAAAAGGTAAACATAAAAGTAGCTATCCCCAAAGTGGAAAAACCATAGAGAGCTCAAGTCCAAAGCATACATGAGCTATCCAAGAAAGCAGCTATGATCCAAGCTAGGCTCCTGTATTCCCTCCCTGAGAACCTGGGGGGGGGACGGAAGAAAAGAGGCGAAAGAAAACAGGTCAGTCAAAAAGACTGAGTAAGCCCTGCTACAATCAGTCTATAAACTAATAAAGTTAACAGCATGATGGAAACTGAGATGATCATAGATAACAACATACTGGCATGGTAAATTAACTACAAGATAGATAGAGGTGTCATCGCATAAACAAGGTTAAGTTCTGCACCACAGTGTACTAGCAAACCGACATAACAGGTATTGGTCCCTTGGCCCAAGCTTTTGACCCAATAACATGAAGTGACCTTAATATAAGGTCCAACCAAACGGTCTAGTCGATCGGCTCCCTATAAGCCTAACACGTCAAGTGTTGGTATCCATACGGCCCACATATGGATGTAGTCAGACTGTGTTGGGTCCACCTTCGGGTGTATCAAGCCCTCGGGTGTCAACCCCAGACACTGAAGCAATAATGCACAGTCTAAACCTACTGGTACCCGTGCCTCGAGTTTGTCCAATACCGGATTACGTGCACGTCCGTAGCCCGCCTGGACCCGCACCGCTGTACCACTCAGCCGTCGCTTTGGTCGCTTACATCAGTCCAGTAATCGTGCCCCGCCCTAGCCTAGCCTCTAGGGTTGTGATGATACCAAACTGGGATTACTGCTGGAACAGACCACGTTGCTAGGGTTTCCTAAGAGGGTTAAGTGCGATTTAACCCTTCACTAATCATGGATTAAATTGGTTAAGTGTAACCGACAGTTCACAACTTAACCCCATTTCAATCCCTCAAACCCCCAAATGGATTAAATTGGTTAAGTGTAACCGGCAGTTCACAACTTAACCCCATTTCAATCCCTCGAATCCCCAAATGGATTAAATTGGTTAAGTGTAACCGACAGTTCACAACTTAACCCCATTTCAATCCCTCGAATCCCCAAATTGGTTAAGTATTAGTGGACCCTGACTTAACCCTAATCATGAGGCATTAATTAATTTAATGCACCTTAACCTCTCACATTAGACTTTGTTGTGGTTACCTAGTTAAGCCGGTGGGTTCCGGGTAGATTTACACCACAACTTGGTCTAACCTCGGGTCTTGGCACCACATGACCAACTTCTCACATTGGGTCCTATTGTTTGTAGCCACTAGTTAAGCCGGTAGGTTCCGGGTAGAATTACGCTACAAACTCAACCCAACCTCGAGTTGGCCACACTTATGTTTTCTAAGTGTCATGTCCACTTTATTTCAAAACATAATTACAAGTCAACAAATACTTAGGTAGACCTAACTTAATAGGTAAATTCCCAAGGGGTAGACCTAACTTAATAGGTAAATTCCCAATCTTATATTTTCATGTATTTTAAGTTTACCCAAACCCCCCAACGTCATTCTATCGCTTACATATTCGTAATAACGCATAAAGGATAGGAAGAGGGAACTTGGCATAACATACATGATGAACTTGCATATCACAACAAACATGCATAACATGTTAGACTTGCATAACTTAGCATAGTGAACTTGCATATTACCATAAACATGCATAACATGTTAAACTTGCCTAACATGGCATAGGGAACTTGCATAAACATGCATAACTTGTCAAACATGCATGACATGTCATTGTGAACTTGCATAAGCATGCATAACTTATTAAACATGCATAACATGGCATAGTGAACTTGCATAAACATGCATAACTAAGTAAACTTGCAAATCATGGCTTAGTGAACTTGCATAAACATGCATAACTTGTTAAACTTGCAAATCATGGCATAGTGAACTTGCATAAACATGCATAACTTATCAAACTTGCAAATCATGGCATAGTGAACTTGCATAAACATGCATAACTTGTTAAACTTGCAAATCATGGCATAGTGAACTTGCATAAACATGCATAACTTATTAAACTTGCAAATCATGGCATAGTGAACTTGCATAAACATGCATAACTTATTAAACATGCATAAATCCCAACTTTCATCACATATTAAATTTAGAGTTTCTAAAATGAAGGTAAGAGGGCTTACAAATATTATGAAGACACAAATCCACTAATAAAGATTGAGAAGCCCTTTATGCAAGCATATAAAACCCCAAAACAAAGCTCCAATAAGAAAACTCTTAACAAAAACTCCAAAAACTCTAGCTTAGCCAATAAAGCTTGCAACTTGATGATGTATGCAAGCTAATGATCATTCATACAACTTAGAAATGCTTGTATGAACATCAAAATCTTCATAGGAATAATTTTTGAAGAGGGTGGAGGCTAGGGTTTTTAAGTGGAGGCCATTTGAGAAATCAATTTGCCATAGTTTAGCTACTAGAATGAATAAATTAGGTTTTAGTGTAGGATTAGGGTCTTATTTATAGAAGATTAAAGTGTTTCTAGCCCTAGGATTAACCCTAGGTTAGTTTAGGTCCATCAGATTTCGGAAGTCTCTAGAACACAGCCACAAAACCAGACCAAGACCCAAAATGGTGCGCCAGGCAAAACTGCCCGGCCACCCTGTGTCGACAGGGCTGTCGACACCCTGGGGACCCTGTCGACATGCCTGTCGACATGGGGGTCCTGGCGGGATTTTTCCCGCCTGCGCCAATTTGCCCTAATTTCCAACTTTGAACTTGAAATTCAAATCTGTTTTTAATATGGAAATTTCTGAAAACTTCTATGAGCCTTAACTAGGTCATACAGACTCCGATTTTCGAAAACCCAGACTCTATTTCGCGTATTTTTCCGAGACGAACGCAATGGCATAGCCCGTTTCCCTTGATTCGGATTTTAGAATTAAATTCTGCCTCGATTTATGTTATAACAGGTTATTAAAAATACGGGTTGTTACACTTCGTAAACGTGAAAAGGAAGTCAATGTGAATGAGAATAACCAAGTTAAATGAGAAGACTGAAGAGGTGGCGCAAGCGCGTAATTAATAATTAGACGTAGGGTCTAATGACATTTTAAACTGAGGCACTTGGAGCAGTCCGTAAATTATAGGATGAATAGCCTAACAAGGTAGATCATAACGGTGTCATAAGGCACGAGAGGAGTGCACATTCATGTGATTATTCTTGCGGCTCTGACGGATTGGAAGTGGAAGCATGAGGCTTCCTGTGACGTTAAAGGTGCTCCTATTGATCCTCTGTGTGGTGGCAGATGTTTAAGGCTGTGCCCGCAGATGTTGGGTCTGCACGTAACTACTAGGTGGGTGGGCCTTGACTGCAAGAATAACTTGGCAGTCAGAATGTTGTACGTGATGACGGAAAAGGTGATTCGGCGGCTGCCTCAACGGAGGCAGAGGGTGAGGACCAACAAGGATAGTAGGTCATCGAGTGCTTGTCACCACAGCCAGTAGGATGCGGAAAGACTAGAGCTAGACCCAAGATACCATTAACTATTCACTATTGTGGGACGGTGGTTGAGGGGAGACGCCACATGGATGTTTAGATTGTTTACTTAGGGGCTTGTCGCTTAGCTCTTGTAGTCTTTACTAGTTGATGGAGGGGCTGAGGTGGGGCCATAGCCACCATAGAAAACAGAACCTAGGGATATTTGTGTGAGAGGCTCTTAAAGGCGGGCCTGCACAGATATGAGGAAAGCTCTTGACCGAGTTCTGTGTTTCTTGTGTAGCCCTGCCACGTGCACACGATAGGTGTGCGAGTTACGCATCGAATACGTTTGACGATACGTACGTGGGAAAGTCTAGATACATGCATGTATGCTCTAGGTGATGTATCATAGACTTTGGGGCATTACTCGATGAAGGAATCTAACTAGACGAAAACGTTCGAGGATAGCAGTCGGTACGCTTACGTAGTACAACGATAGTGGTTCTATGCGGATGTAGCGTTGTTATATATGTAAAGAAATATGTACGTTACAATGGCATAGGATGAGGGACTGCACACATAAATGTGGTGTTACGGAGGAGACCGTGCAAGTGGGGTACCATGGGGTTGGGTAGCTACATATACATTATATTAGATTAATCTACTGGGGAGTAGATGGTAGGACGTGTGTGTGTAAGCCTTGAGTGCTAATAACACAGATAACCTAATAAATAAGAAATGTGATTGAACGGTATATGTAGGATTATCCAGAAGTGTAATTTAAGTCCATTCACCAAAACTAGTGTTCTAACCCCCTCCTCATAACATTCTCAGGTTAGGTTCATGATAGAGACTGTATAGCTTTGGATACTGGTTAGCAGTATTGTTATTAAGTTAAAGCTATGTTTTAATTACATTATATTTTATTCCTTCCGCTGTGAGATATTTTCCGAACTTTGACATGTTTTATGTCTCTGTCTTTTCTACAGGATACCAGAGCAAACCAACTCGGTTTTCGATGGATTGGGTTTTTGAAAAAAAGTCGGTCCGTCGGAATTCGGGTTGTTACAATATGGGCGCACTTTTTTAGGTGATCCACTATAACCCAGATTCTTTCATTACCCTTCTTAGTTCGAGGTAAACCATCAATAAAGTCCATTGATAACTAGTTAAACTTCCACTCAGAAACCTCCAGTGGTTAAAGTATCGCAACGACCTTCTGCTGATCACTTTTGACTTGCTGGCAAATTGGACACCTGCTGACATATATCGAGATATCTCTATTCACTAATTTCCACCAAAACATGTGCTTCAGATCTCGATACATCTTATGAACTTCCAGATGGATACCAGGTTTGGATTTATGGCACCCATCCAGTATTTCCCTTTTAAGCTCCGGAACATTTGGAAAGCAAATCCATCCTTTCAATCTCAGAACTCTTTTATTATCAATCTCCAAGTTCGAGACTTCACCCTCCTGTATTCTCTTGCAAATCTTCTGAACAATCCATCATCTTTTTATTGAATAGAAATCTTGTCAATCAATGTGGGTGTAACAACCAGATTGGCAATAATAGCATTCCTTCTAGTGGGGGCATATGGTACAACGTTGGCTTTTCTTGGAATGTAAAGAATACATAGATCGTATGCCGCCAAAAACTCCAACCAACGTTGCTGCCTCATGTTCAAGTCCTTTTGGGAAAAAAGATATTTCAAAATCAATAAAGAGCTCAAACTTCTCACCCAACATGTAGTGCCTCCAAATCTTCAAGTCAAATACCATAGTAAGCAACTCCCAGTCATGAGTGACGTACTTCTTCTCATGAGGTTTCAACTATCGACTTGCATAAGAAATCACTTTACCTCTTTGCATCAATATTGCGCTAACTCCTTCTCTAGAAGTATCTATATAGACATTTAATTCTTGGTTACCATCTATAATCATTAACACAGGGGAAGTGGCTAACCTTTCCTTCAATCCTTGGAACTTTGTTTCAGACTGAGGAGTCCAAATAAACTTGGCTTGATTCTTAGTCATCTTCGTCAAAGGACTAGATAACTTTGAAAAATCCTTCATGAATTTTCGATAATAACTTGCCAACCCAAGAAAACTTTTGACTTTAGTGGGGGTCCTTGGATGCCTCCAATATTGGATAGCAGTAATCTTATTCGGATCTATAGAGATTCCTTCATTCAACACCACATGTCCAATAAATTTCACTTCTTCCTTCCAAAACTGACATTTGGAAAACTTTGCCTTCAATACATTCCTTCTTAGAATCTCCAGTACCTTTTCCAAATGTTTCGCATTCTCTTCCTCTGTCTTAGGGAAGATAAGGATATCATTAATAAAGTCTAGCACGAATTTGTTTATTACCTCTCGAAACACTCGGTTTCGGTTCATCAAGTCCACAAAGTAAGTCGGGGCGTTGCATAACCCGAAGAGCACTACGTACCATTCGTAAAATAAGTCGGGTCCTTTGAAAGCTGTTAGAGGAACGCACTCTTCTGCAATCCTTAGCTGATGAAACCCTATAGCTAGGTATATCTTTGAGAATACTCGAGCTCCATTCAAACGATCCAGCAAATCATCAATACGAGGAAGAGGGTACTATTTCTTAAAAATTTGCTTGATATGGTCTCGGTAGTCCATACATAGTCTGAGGGTACTGTTGTACTTTAGAACAAATACCACTGATGTACCTCAGCTAGAGAAACTAGGCCTGATCAGACTTTTCCACAAAAGTTGCTGAATTTGGTTGCTCAACTATTCCTTTTCCTTTTTCGACATCCTCCGAATTGCATGCACAACTGGCATCGCATTCGAAACCAAATCAATCCTGAAGTCAATTTCCCTTCATGAAGGAAGACTCTTTACTTCTTTAAACACATCCGCATATTTTTTAACAACCGAGATGGTTTCTAGCGGAGTGATGGAGACATCTAGAGCAGACCAAAATTTATCCCTATCTGAACTTAGGCCTTCGCATGGTATCTCAATAGAATTTCCAGATTTGGTTTTCACTCTAACGACTTTTTCTGCACACTTAACATTCGTCTTGTATTAGGTCAGCCAATTCATTCAAAGTATAATATCAAATTCAGTAAAATATATGACAATCAAATCGAAAAGAAATTGATAATAAGAATAAGTGATAGGTACTCTATAGAACAAGCAAAGGTTAATGGAACCTCCGATTGGACTTCCATAGCAAATGGATTCTTCAAGATATTTGAGGTCTAGATTTAGTTTCTTAGCCATATTACTCGAAATAAAACTACGTGATGGATTAATATCAAATAACACTTTAACTGGGATATCTTTAACGGTAAGTGTGCCTTCTAAAACTTTCATACATGTTCTACCAGTGAGGTTGTTAGAGCATCCTCTACATCATAGACCTGATCCACTTCAGACTTCTTCAATAGTGGGCAATTTGGTTTGACATGGTCAGGCTTGTGACAGTTGTAGCATTCCCAGTTATCCTGAGACTTCTTGATGGGTTCAGATTCATTCCTCTTCTGTTTCCTTGGAGATTTACTGTCCACTAAGAAATTTCCTACTTTATTACAGTTGAAGCATGTGTCCTTTTTTTGCTCAATCCTCTTTAGATTTATTTCCTTTCTTACATGTCTCAGGTTTCTTATCTTCAAACTTTCTCTTCATTCTAGAACTACCTTTTTCTTTGAATTCCAAAGCATTCTATTTGTCTATATTTTCATAACGACAAGCCATTTCCACCATTTCCACAAAAGGGAGCTTTATATGAGAGGTCACCATGTTCTTGTATAAAGGCCATCAATAAACCTTATGTTCTTCTTCATTGGTACTTGAATTATCTTTTGAGAGAAGCGGGAAAGCTCGTTGAACTTATTCAGATACTCCAGAATAGTCATATCCTCTTGTTTCAGATTAGAGAAATCATAATACAAGTGGAATATTACTTCGAATGGCATGAATCTCTCTTCAAAGACCTCTTTAAAATGATCCTAAGTAAAATTTCTTTCTTGATTTTCCATTGTACCCGTCTCCCACTAGATCAAAAATTCGTCTTTGAATAATTAAGATGCCAAATACCTTTTTTGATCTCCGTTTAATCTAGAGCCAATTAAAATTCTTTCGCTAGAGCGTAGCCATGCTTGCACTTCAATCACCGATTCCTTACCCAAGAATGGCACCCATCCAAGATTTTTGTATTTCTTGGTTAGAACTTTCAAATCTGGCTCTGACTATGAAGGAACAACTGCCTCATTTGATGCTCCTATGGGGTTCGGCTATTGAGCTTTAGCTACAATATTACCCCTTCTTCTTCCTCTTCAACCACTCATTTTCCACTACAACTATACAGTAAGAAAAGAATTAGACAGACAAAAAGATATCTTAAGGAAATTGTAAGAGAATAGAGACATATATGAATATAAATGTGTTTACTAGGTGTGTGTCATTCTACTGTACTCATTCTAGGGTATTGTTAACCGTATCTCTAATGAGTCACTCATCCTAGAGTACTACTGATTCTATCTTTGGTGAGTCGTTTAATATGTTATACTCCAGAATTAAGGTTAACCCTCAGCTCCAATACCACACTGTGGTGACCCATTCTCCCGATCCCTGGAAGAACGGGTAGTCACTGGTATATAACAAATTAGCATAACAACATAAGATAAAACATTGCATTACAACACATAATGTACATCAAATTACATCAGAGTTTACAACATCACATGGGATATTATTATACATAGCAGTTTGAACAAATAGATACAAGGCGGAAATATCGATAATCAACATGACAGAGTCTTAGAGAGTCCAAAAGAACATCCACGTCTTGCTCTAGCTCCAAATCCAAAACCATCTTCCATACACAACTTCAAAAAGATCTAACCCAACAACTGTGGTATTAGGCTGCCTGTGTGAAAATATGGGCATCTGAGTTTGCAAGGGAAAAACGAACTATGAGTCAATTATGAGACTGGTATGAGAAACTCTAACGGTTATCCTTAACTTATTTAAAAGTGACGCATATCAAGGGACCATGCTATATGATACGGAACAAGTTTACACCACATGAATGCTAGTGCACAAAACTATGTAATGTTTTTGAAAAAATGAAGCCATCATAAGACTCAAGTCCGATCAGACAATGCAACACAAACAGGAGGATATAGTTTTAGTTATAATGGACAAACATGCTTGATGCGAGAAAATCATTTGATATTATTATTAGTGTCTAAGTGTAGAAATCAGTTTCGAAAATAAATGTATCAATCTTAGATGGCATAATATCCCACTCTATTATGTCACCGTATAGGTTTACAACTGAAAAACGCAAAGTCTCGTATTGGAAATTGGATTCCATTGTGAACCAAGGAAAAGGTTCTTCCTTATTTGTTCAAATCAAACCTAGCAAGATGTCCGGGACTCACACCTACGTGATCCTTCGGAGCGACTGAATTGTCCAACACTGAACATAACTGATTAGAATCTTTCTTGAACATAACATTCCCTGGTCTCATCTTACCGTCATTTTGGTCAATGATTAACCATCATCCGAGGCATTCAATCCATCATCCACATATGTAAATTGCCTGGGATCCATACCATGGGATCTCTTTTCTGCTAGGTTGGAACGCATGCCTTTATTTCAGCCCTCCATCATCCTGTTTTTGGCTCATCTCGGGGTGTGAAGCCCTAGAGTCAACGTCCACAAATCCCTATTCTTTAACAAAAGGTTTGACCTATCTACCAACAGCACATAACATGCTAAATTGTCAACTCACAACATATAATTGGTGTTTATTAATATATATTACCCTCTGAGTACATAGGTCTCAGAGGAGGGTGTTAAGGTAAGAGAATATATTCGCCACCAGCAACTGATATAATTAATACTAATAGACATCAGTTTATTATGTCGTAACTTACAGCATCAGACACAATCCATTTACAAGTTTGTTCTGGGTTTGAACAAAACCGAAGGCACCTTATTCCTCATCCAATTAAGGAGAGAGGCCCTTGCATATCTGGACTATCAACAAATACTTCCGGATTACTACCACTTTGACCTTATAATGAGAGCGAAGCAAGCCATCAGCAAGGAGTCCTATCGATGTAGAGATTCTTGATCTTCCACCGTCTTCAATATGTTTGACTTTAATTCATCGTATAATTATTCGAAATGGGTTGAACCCATTTTTCTAGAATAATTAGCGTCAAAACAAAATCCTTATTGGATTATCAATCCATCGATTAAGTCTCCTTCAATTGGTAATCATCCTACAAGATTTAAATCTAATTCTCAAAATTGGTTAAGCTATTTGGCTTTCAAAAATCATCTTTTTAACCTTATAAAAAGGTTACTAAGGATTAGATTCGATTTACAAACTAAAAATTTGTATTCCAAAACATTTCTCAGAACACATTATAAAAGCCATTTCAAAAATAACCAAATTCCACTTAACCAATTTTTATTATTAAAAACCATATATAAGTGACAGAAACTTATTTCAAATCATTTATAATGATTTATCCCTATTTTTGTTTATATAAAAATAGTTCATTTCTTCAAATTTCAATTTCAGGTCATTATAATTCCTAACATTGTTTTTATTCAAATTTGATTTGAACATTTCTCAAAATCTAATCGTTAGATTTCAAAACTCTTCTTATCATTTGAAAGTTCTTTTCAATATGAATCTATTAGTTCTTGTTTAGGGAAAATCCGATGGTTGGATCTCCTGTTACATCAGTTTGAAGTTGTAGGTCGAAGTTCGCAAACAACCGCTACGCGACGAGCTCTACTTTTAGTATAATTCGACGTATAATATAAACTACGTCGAATAGCTTAAATACTGTCCATTTATTATATAAAATTTATACAATAATTTTCAGAAGCTACATCTTCAATTATCGACTTCAAAATCAATTATTTCATTATTTAAGTATTATAATATTATTTTTGAAATTTCATTATTTCGAATCTAAATTCTCCTGACATCCATTGAAAAAAATAAGAAAGTTTGTAAATGAAATCTTTATAAAACCTTTTCTGGATATTCTAATTGAACTTCACTTTTATATGTTACAATTCATTTTTAAAATAAGACTTGAACAAGCCATAACTATATGAAAATAAATTCAAATCATTTTTTTCTTTTACGAATATTCATCGTAATAACATAAACATTATGTCCTTCCAAAATCGGACGTCAAATTCAAACTTTTATTTTTTACCTATTATTATATTAATAAAATATTTATTAAATCATTTTTTTGATGGATACTTAACCAATGAACTAATAATCACATCTACTGGTCATATTTAACTAGTTTATCACATGACACTATATCAATCATTAATATAACATCTAATCCACATATATAGTGGAATATACCATATAAGCCTTAAACCATTAATGCTTATATGGGTTTGTCAATCAACAGATTAACCGCAATATCAATCATTGTCAACCAATCATCATTCAATTACCCCACTAGTGTTCCTATTAATATCCATTAACCAGTAACTAGTGAATTACTTTCTAATGACCATTTAAGGTTCAGTCAATTCCCAAGTCAACACTATTGGTTTTTAGGTGTCACATACCCAAGCAACTACATGTATATCACTTAAAATGATATTTTTATCATGCTAAACATCATAATGAACTTATATTAGCAATCACTAATCCTCATATAACCCTTTATTGCATTCAATTAAGAAAGAACAAGAGACTACTGTTTTACAGCTTCCATTGAGCTAGATAAAGATACCGGAAGAACTTCTTTTCTTTCATTTCCAAATTATTATAAATATCAATTAATTTAGCTTTTGGATATCATATAAGTTCACTGACAATTATTAATATTAAACTATCCCTTTTAAGTTTATAGTTACTCACCAAGGATTATACCATGTCAATCTTTAAACAGAAGGTATCTGAACTTTCTCGTACAACTGTGGTAGCCTCCCATGTTAGTAAAGACTTTTGGAATTGAATCCAGCAGAGTTTCAATGCGTCAGGGTTTTTAAACTTACAGATGAACAAACGAGGGTAGATCTGGGTTTTCAGAGCAAACGGGGTAGAGTGTCGGAGCTTAGGGTGGTTCAGTCTTAAGGGGAGTGGATCTTAGGGGTGCTGGCATGGCTGTACAGTGGCTGTGGGTCCTAGAGATGGGCTGTAGTGGTGCTTAGACGTTGATATTTGGTGCTAATTTAGTGCTATGTAGTGATTTAGGGTTTTACAACGGGGGGAATTGGATTTTGGAGAGGAGAGGAGGCCATGGTGTAAGGGGAGGGATGGAGTTGTTGCGCAAGTTGGGAGGAAGGGATGAATTTGGCGGATGGTGGCTGGAGTGGAGTTTGGTGGTGGAGGAGGTGACTTGGAGTACGGAGGATGAGGTATGCTCAAGGAGAAAAAGGATGGAAAATGGATAGAACAAAGGAGAAGCTCGGTTTTTTATGAAGAGGGGATAGACATGGATAGGTGACGTGTTAAAAGATAGGAGACGGGAGATAATCTAGTTGCCTAAGGGTATGACACCTAAAAGAAAAACGCTTGTGTTTCTTTGCTTGCTTTAAAGGGTAGCTCATTTAAGCTTTTTCATGCGTATATCGCACGTATGATCAAACAGTAAATTCGATGGATGTGCAATTTTAAACCCTATTATATTTCAAAGTTATGGATCCAATGAAATAGGTCTCGTCGAATTTAGAGTCCGTTTAGCCATTGGTCTTATTTTTTATTTTTATTTTACTTAATTTTGACCAGTTGTCTCAATACGCGTTTATTTTTCGTATGCTCACATACTAATTCCGAAAATTATGAAATTTGAAATCCTACAATTTTTCAACGTTTCGGATTCGATAAAATTGGTTTCATCAAATTCCCAGATCATTCGAAAAATGTCTCTTTTAAGCTATTGAAATAATATTAAATTATCCAAATTTTAAAATCGATTATAAATCCTTATAAAATTAATTTAAATTTGAAATATAAAATTTTAAAATTAGTTCCAAAATTTAAGGTCGTTGCACTACCCAAGATTAGTTGCTCCATCTCTCGGATGTTACTTCATTGAATCTCATAATCTAGTATGTTTCTAAAACTTACTTCCAAACTTTCACATGTTGGAATGGAGAAAAGTTTGCACTAATATATTTCGGCTCTAGAAGAAGGCATAGACCTACATCACTTGTTACTTCTCGAAAAACTTGCTAATATCACCTCTCCAATCGTGTAAATAGAGAATGGTAGATTAACCTCGGAGTTATCCCTCAACCTAGCATTCAGCATCAAAGATGAAAACAATGAGAGATTAGGCACCCTCATTTTGGATAAAGTGAACGATGAAGTGTATGATCTTGATTATGATTACAAGCTTCTCGGAATATCTCTAAGAGTCTACCCAGCTTTATTAAATGTTCATAACTATGGAAAACAAAATTAAGGATCTAAGTTTCATGCTAACAAAAAATAAAGATTCATCTCTCTCGATAGCCCTCCTGGTAGTTCTGCTCTTTTACCTCGAAAGAAGATCCAATAAGACCGAGTCCTCAACCCTTTAATCAAAATCTTCCTTGGATCTTTCTAGAAACCTGTGGAAAGCTTCATTAACCAAATTACCCGCTATTTAGTTAAGAATACATTAAATGAAAGAGTTCAATTTACCATTAAGTGAATGGTGTAACACCCCACGTCCATTAATGTCACTCACAAAGGGAATGCATCAATGTCCATGAAGCGTTATTGTTTGTATAGAACAGATAAATTACAAGAATAAATAAATAAATAAAACACAGCGGAAGATAAAACATATTTTATTTCATCATAACTCAAAAAGAGTTTACATAAATAGTTTCCAAAACCATTACAACAGGATCGGTAGTCTTTTCCAAAAACTTCAAAGTACATAAAGAAGCAAACACTTAAATAACATAAATGCATAAATCCCACTAAGCATAAGCAAAGCCATAAAGATGAGAGAGTCCTAAGCGATGCATCTACTCTCTTCAAGCAACTGAAAGAAATCGGCACTAAGCTGTAGTATTCCCTCCTTGCAAACCTGAGGGGGCGGGGGGGGGGGGGGTTGGGAAGAAAGAAAAGAGGTGGAAAGAAAAGGGGGTCAGACATTAAGTCTGGCGAGTGCGATAACTTTAACAATATAATTATCAAAATAACTAGGCTAAGGCATAAGCTGGAAAATAAGGAAATGACTGTGAACAATTGGGTATGACAGAACAAAACGAGGAAATAAGATGAACCAAGATAACGTTAAAGGCGCCCCTTATCATTATAAGATAATTACTACACTGCACCACCACTAGTCACCCTAAAGTTTGATCCCACCTACAAAATTTAATAATGATAATGGTAGTTTAGTGTACCCCTATCAACCTTCATAGGAGCCGTCTGCCCCTATCTCCACTAGGTGTACCCACTACCCCCATTCGATCGGCTCCCTAACTCGTAGATACCCGTGCTGGCCCCACAGTGGAGTGTATCACTCTCCAAAGTGGCAAACCGATACAACCAAAAATGCACAGCTTATATCTACACGATGCAACAACGTCTTACCTACCAGCCCGGGCCCACACATGCATATGAACCCGTTGGACTTGCGTTGCCACCGCTGACCCGTTTTGACCTCTTACAATCAAATCCATTACGCGTGTCCTGTCCTCGACTTGGGTCGAGCCTACAAAGATACTTAATGGGTTACTGGTTTGAAAAGAGCCCCCATGCACGACACAAGCTTTCCACCTACGCGTGGTACCCTCTAAGGTTTTTCCCCACTTAACCCCATTCTTAATCATGTCTTTTTTTACATGTTTCAATCTTGGTTAAGTGCATCTAATCGTATTTCAAAATGCCACCTAAGGCACCCACTAAATTCCACTTGCCGCCCATGGCACCCACTTAAACCCCTCATGTCCCACTACATGTTTATCTGGTTAAGTGTTTCTTAATTCATTAAGACTGTAACCTTGTAAAGACCTCCCACATTAGACTGGTATTTGTGGCAGCTGGATTTGCCGGGAGGGTCCGGGCAGTCTGTAACACCCCACGTCCATTAATGTCACTCACAAAGGGAATGCATCAATGTCCATGAAGCGTTATTATTGTATAGAACAGATAAATTACAAGAATAAATAAATAAACCAACACAGCGGAATATAAAACTTATTTTATTTCATCATAACTCAAAACGAGTTTACATAAGTAGTTTCCAAAACCATTACAACAGGATCAGTAGTCTTTTCCAAAAACTTGAAAGTACATAAAGAAGCAAACACTTAAATAACATAAATGCATGAAATGTGATGTTAATTGGTATAATTTTATATACCATAAATAGATGGACATAATTGAGTCAATTATGGACATAGTTAAATTTGTAATTGATTGGCAATTTGAATAGGGAAATTAACTCAAATTGGGGATGATTAATTAGGTGTAATTAATCGCCTAAGTTACGAGGTTAAACTCTTTTGTGGTGTAAGACTGCCCGGACCCGCCCGACAAATCCAGTTGCCACAAATGCCAGTCTAATGTGGGAGTTCTTAGGCATAAATTAAATGCGTAACAGTTGTAAAGACACGAGGTTAGGCTCGTTTGTGGTGTAAGACTGTCCGGACCCGCCCGGCAAATCCAGCTGCCACAAATGCCAGTCTAATGTGGGAGGTCTTTACAAGGTTACGATCTTAATGAATTAAGAAACACTTAACCAGATAAACATGTAGTGGGACATGAGGGGGTTAAGTGGGTGCCTTGGGTGGTATGTGGAATTTAGTGGGTGCCTTGGGTGGCATTTTGAAATACGATTAGACGCACTTAACCAAGATTGAAACATGTAAAAAAAAGACATGATTAAGAATGGGGTTAAGTGGGGAAAAACCTTAGAGGGGACCAAGCTAGGTGGAAAGCTTGTGTCATGCATGGAGGCCCTTTTCAAACCAGTAACCCATTAAGTATCTTTGGGGGCTCGACCCAAGTTGAGGACGGGACACGCGTACTGGATTTGATTGTAAGAGGTCAAAACAGGTCAGCGGTGGCAACGCAAGTCCAATGGGTTCATATGCGTGTGTGGGCCCGGGATGGTAGGTAAGACGTTGTTGCATCGTGTAGATATAAGCCGTGCATTTCTGGTTGTATCGGGTTGCCACTTTGGGGAGTGATACACCCCACTGTAGGGCCAGCACGGGTATCTACGAGTTTGGGAGCCGATCGAATGGGGGTAGTGGGTACACCTAGTGGAGATAGGGGTAGACGGCACCTATGAAGGTAGCTAGGGGTACACTAAACTACCATTATCATTATTAAGTTTTGTAGGCAGGATCAACCTTTAGGGTGACTAGTGGTGGTGCAGTGTAGTAATTATCTTTTAATGATTAGGGGCGCCTTTAACGTTATCTTGGTTCATCTTATTTTATCGTTTTGTTCTGTCATACCCAATTGTTCACAGTCATTTCCTTATTTTTCAGCTTATGCCTTAGCCTAGTTATTTTGATAATTATATTGTTAAAGTTATCGCACTCGCCATACTTTATGTCTGACTCCTTTTTCCTTCCACCTCTTTTCTTCCTCCCCCCCTCCCCCGGTCAGGTTTGCAAGGAGGGAATACTATAGCTTAGTGCCGATTTCTTTCAGTTGCTTGAAGAGAGTAGATGTATCGCTTGGGACTCTCTCATCTTTCTGGCTTTGCTTATGCTCAGTGGGGATTTATGCATTTATTAAAGTGTTTGCTTCTTTATGTACTTTGAAGTTTTTGGAAAAGACTACTGATCCTATTGTAATGGTTTTGGAAACTACTTATGTAAAATCGTTTTGAGTTATGATGAAATAAAATAAGTTTTATCTTTCGCTGTGTTGTTTTGTTTATTTATTCTTGTAATTTATCCGTTCTATACAAATAATAATGCTTCATGGACATTGATGCATTCCCTTTGTGAGTGACATTAATGGACGTGGGGTGTTGCACGTGGTATCAGAGCTATGGTTACAAGAACAGATAAAAAGTTTTGAAAAGTGTTTTCAAAAGTATTATTTTCTTAGAAAGTATTTTCAAAAACATGTTTTAAAGAAGCTATTTTCATGGAAGGTTTATTTTAAAAACATAATCCCCAAGAGCCATATATCTTTCCTTCGATTCTCCATTTTGAATCTCTTCCTCTTTCACTTTTAAATCTCTTCCTCCGCGTATAGATGCTTTTTCCTAAGGTATATGAGGACTTCCGTATGATGGGCGGAAAACTGCTTCATAGGACTTAGACGTTTGTCGGGGATAGAAGTTGGCTCAAGAAAGTGGAGGACTTGTCGGTATCTTTGAGATAGACGAGGGGAGGAAGGTTCGACTAGCTGCTCGGTTGATGAAGGACGAAGTTTCTTTTAGGTCGGAGGTCACGAATGGAGAACGTATAGTGGAGGAATGGATAGGGCACAGGGTAAGAAAGTAGAACCTAAGGAGGGTGCAAAGAATAATAAACCCCGTGACAAGAGGAAATGTCTTTATTATGGGACACCAGGCCATCTGAGTAAAGACTGTAGAAAAAAGATGAAGACTGACTGTTTCCACTGTGGAGAGGCAGGTCATCTAGTTAAGGACTGCCCAAGGAAACAGGGGCAAGGGCAAAGAAAATCTAGAGGATAGCTTCAGGCTCTCGTGGCACCAGGGCAGGCAAGGGAGCAGGTCCAGGCTCTCGCGATCCCATCGCTGCAAGAACGAGGTAGAAACATTTCCGTTGAGAGTTTAGTTTTTCTATTTGATCACCCTATCCGTACCTTATTCGATTCTGGCGCATCACATTCGTTTATCTCTACATCATTAGTTGAAACACTGCACTTAGATACTAGTCTTGTTGTGGATCCCATTGTAGTCTCAAATCCTATTGGTGGGTCGGCTCATTTATCCATGGTTTGTAGGGATTTGTGATTGTCTATCTTAGATGTTGGTTTTGAATGTAATGCTTTTGTGCTTGGTTTCATGGGCTATGGGTTGATTCTAGGGATAGATTGGCTAGCTCAATATGGCATCATCCTAGACTGTGAACGAAGGGTAGTAAAATTGTTGACTCGTGGTGGAAACACCCTTGACGTTTCTTGTGACCCTAGAGGACCGGTGATGCTTAGTTATCTTGAGTCACTTGATGCATCCAATGATGATTTACATTCTGTTCGTATAGTCCATGAATATGTTGATGTCTTCGGTGAGGTGAGGGGTCTACCCCCAAAATGGGAGATAGACTTTCCTATTTATCTTGTAGACAATGCAAAACCAGTATCTCTGCCAATACGCCACATGGATCCTTGTGAGAGGAGGGAACTCAGTAAGCAAGTAGGGGAGTTGCTTGAGAAGGGGTAAATAAGACATAGTATATCGAAGTGGGGTGCTCGAGTAGTATTTGCCACGAAGGCAGATGGGTCCCTTAGGCTTTGTGTGGACTATAGAGAGCTTAATAAACTTACAAAGAAGAATAGGCACCCACTGCCGAGGATTGATGATCTCTTTGATCAGTTAGTTGGCGCCTCAGTGTTTTCGCAGTTGGACTTAGCCACTGGTTTCCATCAGTTGAGAGTGGCTGAGGATAGCATAGACAAGACTGCCTTTAGGACTCCGGACGGTTTATATGAGTGGCTTGTGATGCCCTTCGGTTTGACAAACGCCCCCGCATACTTTGTTGACTTGATGAGTAGGGTGTTTAGGGAGTACCTTAATAAATTCGTGGTGGTCTTTGTGGATGACATCTTGATCTTTTCTAAGAGTGAAGAAGAGCATGCCCTACATCTTAGGGAAGTATTTGAGACCCTTCGAACGCCTAACCTTAAAGCTAAATTTTCTAAATGTCACTTTTGGAGGAAGGAAGTGCGATTCTTAGGGCATGTGGTTTCCAAAGAAGGGATAGATGTGGATCCCGCGAAGGTAGTGGCCATCCAAGATTCGAAGGTCCCTAAAAATGCTGCCGAGGTGAGGAGTTTCTTGGGGTTGGTAGGCTACTATAGGAAGTTTACCAAGGACTTTGCAAAAATATCAGCCCCATTAACACGCTTGACGAAGAAGAACCTAGCTTTTACGTGGGACGTAGATTGTGATGATGCGTTTCAACGTTTTAAGAGAGCTTTGACCACAACCCCAGTCTTAGTATAGCCAGATGGGAGTAAGCCATTTGCCGTTTATACCGATGCTTGTGGGACAGGACTAGGCGCAGTCTTAATGCAAGAGGGAAGAGTAATAGCCTATGGAGGAAGACAGTTGAGAGTGCATGAAAGAAATTACCCTACGCATGACCTGGAGTTGACCGCTATTGTTTTTGCGCTTAAGTCTTGGCGCCATTATCTTCTTGGCGAGAAATTCGAATTGTTCACTGACCACAAATCGCTAAAATACTTGTTCTCTCAGAAGGACTTAAACTTAAGGCAGCAAAGGTGGATGGAATTCTTAGCGTCCTATGATTTCGAGATAGCGTATACCCCTGGCAAGTGTAACATGGTGGCAGACGCCTTAAGTAGGAAAAGGTTGTCCTTGAGTCCGTTGTTTGTTGAGCGGTGAAGCCTAGAGTTCATCTCTATGTTTGACTTTAGACCTTCCATTTACTTTGCACCCGGTTTGCTAGCATCCCTAGAGTTCAGAACTACGCTTTTGAGACGGATTGGTAAGGTACAGCGAGATGACCCACAGTTGGTTGAGTTAGTAGAGAAGTTCATAAGGGGGGAGTCATCGAGCCGTCTCAGTATGTATACCCTAGATGATAAGGGTTGGTTACGTAGGGACGGTAGACTTTGTGTACCACAAGACAAGGACTTGAGGAAGACCATTCTTGATGATGCACGTCGTTCGAAGATGACCATTCATCCCGGCGGGGACAAGATGTACGTGGACATGAGACGAGTTTACTTTTGGGCCGGTATGAAGAAGGATGTGGCCGAGTTCGTCGCTAAATGCTTGGTGTGCCAAGAAGTAAAAGCAGAGAAAAAGAAGCCCGGTGGGTTGCTTCACCCTTTTGAGATCCCACAATGGAAATGGGAGAGTGTTTCGTTGGACTTTGTTGACGGGTTACCGAGATCGGGATTTGGGTCGTGGTAGACAGACTTATTAAAAGCGCCCATTTCATTCCCGTGAAGAGTAAGAGGACTGCTCCATGGTTAGCTTCCGTATACATTCGAGAGATAGCTCGTTTGCACGGCGTTCCTTCTAGCATAGTGAGCGATCGCGATCCTATCTTTACTAGCGAGTTTTGGAAGAGCTTGCAAGAGGCGGTTGGGACTCAGTTATGTCTGGGCACCGCATATCATCCCCAGACGGACGGCCAGACCGAGTGGGTGAATCGTATTCTAGAGGACCTTTTGAGGCTATGCATTTTATACTTCGGTGGTACATGGGAGGAGCATCTTCTTTTGGTAGAGTTCGCATATAATAATAGCTTTTAGTCTAGCATTGGCATGGCACCTTTCGAGGCTCTTTATGGACGGCCGTGTCATTCGCCTACATGTTGGTGGGAATCTACGGATAAGATCTTACTTGGGCCCGATATGATTAGAGAGACTTCGGAAAAGAATGATTTGATTCGAAGGAGGATGAAGACGGCGCAAGATAGGCAGAAATCTTATGCGGACAAGAGGAGGACAGATCTTGAGTTTGACATTGGGGACATGGTCTTTATCAAGGTGTCTCCATTACAGAATGTTGTTTGCTTTGGGTCCGTTGGGAAGTTAGCACCAAGGTTCGTAGGGCCGTTTCCTATTAAGGAGAGGATTGGACCGATGGCGTATAGAGTGGAGTTGCCCGAAAGACTTAGTGGCGTACATGACGTATTCCATGTATCACATTTGAGGAAGTGCTTGTACGAGACCGCGGAAGTGGTAGAGCCGAGCTTGCTTAGAGAGGTGGAGATAGAGCGTGATGCGACGATTCAACGAGCTCCTACGTGCATTCTTGGGTCAGAGATTAAGAAGTTGAGGAATCGAGAGGTCAAGCTAGTCGAAGTGCAATGGGGAAATGATGAGAGCAACGCTACTTGGGAGACGGAAGAGAAGATGCGTTCATTGTACCCTCTTCTTTTTGAGGGTATGTCTTTTAATTTCTCCTTTATCGCCTAGCTCGTACTTGTTTTATCCTTAGTATGTCCTCTCGCTAGTATCTTTGACCTTTAGACAGGGTAGTGCTATGGTTGAAACATGTGTTTGAGACATGTTATGTGTGATGGATGCATGTGGATGCAAGTATTTGCTAGTGGTTGCTCGTGGATGCATATACACACACTTTAGGCACTAGATCGGCTCAGTCACTTTCATATTTCATATAAATGGATGTATTTAGTAAAATGAATGTACATTGAACGTGTGTATCATATGGATGTTGCATTTAAATGGATGGTTGTGCACATATGTCGTAATGATATGTATAGGATTCTTTGCATACATGATGGATACATGGCACTATCTTTATTTGCATTAAGGAGGTTGACTGAATCAGTGGACCGCCTGATTTAGCATTAGTATACGAACATATACACACACTATGCATATGTACATGAAAAGCATTAGAAATCTTTTAAGGACCATGGTTGCTAGTGGTTGATGGCTGAGTAGATGGATGATTGGATGGTAGGATACGTTCTTCTTGACTTAGAGATTTCGAGGACGAAATCCTTTAAGTAGGGGAGAATGTAACACCCCGAATTTTTGAATAATCGAATTAACTAAATTCAAGAATAATTAATCTCAGATTTGAGAATTAAGGGGAACGGATTACGCCATTGTGTTCGTCTCGGAATTCTGGTTGAGATAGAGTCCGAGTTTGCGGGAAACGGATAAGGGATGAAGGAGATATGGACGAACGAAGTTAGGCGGCAAAATCATAAAAAAATACACTGGCGCACTTGGGAAGTGCGCCAATACAAAAGTGGCACTGGCGCACCTGCCAAGTGCGCCCAGGCCGAGCAGAAAGCCTGCACAGCTTTCTGGTGCAATCTGATCCATATTGTGACTCATTGCTGAGTCCTTTTTGACTCCTTGCTGAGTCATTAGGGCCGAGGTGTCACCCTATCCTGACTGAGTGGTTTTGTTTAACCCTAAGATCATCCGACGGCTATAATTAAATTGAAATTCTATAAAAACATGGGTAGACTCAAACCCTAAAATCAAATAAAAATCTGAATCATGGCCGTCATGCTGTCATCTTTTAACCTACAGTAGCCGCCACCAACTAGAGGGAAATCAAAGCTAATCAATTCAGTTCTATTCAACTCTAATCTAAACAATAACGAATCTACTACAAAGGCGAGCTAAATCAATTTCAGAACTCAGATTTCAGAACGCAAGACCATTTTGTGAGTTCGATTTCTTTAATAAGATAATTAACAATTTAATTGGATTAATCTATGATTTGGATTATATGGTTATGTTGTGAATCATTGACCGTATGTTATTATCTATATTGTAAATTCTATGATGTTATCATCCATGTTGTAAATTCTATGATGTTATTATCTATGTTGTAAAGCTGTGATGTTATCATATATGTTGTAAATCTATGATTGGCTTATGTACAATCAATTCATAATGATGTTTCATATGCTAGTTTGATTATGTTGTTGGAACTAATTCATATGTTAAAACATATGTATGTATGCACGTTTAGATGTTAATTTAGAGATGAATCATATGCAACTTAGTGAGAATCACATACAACCTTACATGTTTCATGACATCTATTTTATGTATAAATTGGATCTAAAGTTAGGCTATGACATATGTGAGTTAGATGCAAGTTTACATCATAGTCTATGTTGTATAAATCACATATGCAAGTTTACACCTTATGATTAGATCTATGACATCCATAGTTTATGCAAGTTTGTGACTATTGCCTATGCAAGCTTACAACTTATGATTAGATCTATGATATCCATAGTTTATGCAAGTTTGTAACTTTGGCCTATGCAAGTTTTGGATGAAAAACCTTATTCACACATGCGAGTTCACCCCTTATGTGTAGATCTAGTTTTTATTCTATGCATGTTGTGATGTTTTCTCTTTATTCCATAAGTTAGACTATTCGAGTCTAACATATATTTCACGTTAAACGAATGATCGTACAACGTGGGGCAATGGGATAATATTAAAAGATTTAATATTGAGAATTGGCGTAAATGCCTTAAATGTGATGTTAATTGGTATAATTTTATATACCATAAATAGATGGACATAATTGAGTCAATTATGGACATAGTTAAATTTGTAATTGATTGGCAATTTGAATAGGGAAATTAATTCAAATTGGGGATGATTAATTAAGTGTAATTAATCGCCTAAGGCACGAGGTTCGACTCTTTTGTGGTGTAAGACTGCCCGGACCCGCCCGGCAAATCCAGCTTCCACAAATGCCAGTCTAATGTAGGAGGTCTTATGCATAAATTAAATGCGTAACAGTTGTAAAGACACGAGGTTAGGCTCGTTTGTGGTGTAAGACTTCCTGGACCCGCCCGGCAAATCCAGCTGCCAAAAATGCCAGTCTAATGTGGGAGGTCTTTACAAGGTTACGGTCTTAATGAATTAAGAAACACTTAACCAGATAAACATGTAGTGGGACATGAGGGGTTTAAGTGGGTGCCATGGGCGGCAAGTGGAATTTAGTGGGTGCCTTAGGTGGCATTTTGAAATACGATTAGATGCACTTAACCAAGATTGAAACATGAAAAAAAACATGATTAAGAATGGGGTTAAGTGGGGAAAACCTTAGAGGGGACCAAGCGTAAGTGGAAAGCTTGTGTCATGCATGGGAGCCCATTTCAAACCAGTAACACATTAAGTATCTTTGTGGGCTCGACCCAAGTCGAGGACGGGACACGTGTACTGGATTTGATTGTAAGAGGTGAAAACGGGTCAGCGGTGGCAACGCAAGTGCAACTGGTTCATATGCGTGTGTGGGCCCGGGCTGGTAGGTAAGACGTTGTTGCATCGTGTAGATATAAGCCATGCATTTTTGGTTGTATCGGGTTTCCACTTTGTGGAGTGATACACCCCATCGTGGGGCCAGCACGGGTATCTACGAGTTAGGCAGCCGATCGAATGGGGGCAGTGGGTACACCTATTGGAGATAGGGGCAGACGGCACCTATGAAGGTAGCTAGGGGTACACTAAACTACCATTATCATTATTATGTTTTTTAGGCGGGATAAACCTTTAGGGTGACTAGTGGTGGTGCAGTGTAGTAATTATCTTATAATGATTAGGGGCGCCTTTAACGTTATCTTGGTTCATCTTATTTCCTCGTTTTGTTCTGTCATACCCAATTGTTCACAGTCATTTCCTTATTTTCCAGCTTATGCCTTAGCCTAGTTATTTTGATAATTATATTGTTAAAGTTATCGTACTCGCCAGACTTTATGTCTGACCCCCCTTTTCTTTCCACCTCTTTTCTTCCTCCCCCCCCCCCCCTCAGGTTTGCAAGGAGGGAATACTAGACCTTAGTGCAGATTTCTTTCAGTTGCTTGAAGAGAGTAGATGTATCGCTTGGGACTCTCTCATCTTTATGGCTTTGCTTATGCTCAGTGGGGATTTATGCATTTATGTTATTTAAGTGTTTGCTTCTTTATGTACTTTGAAGTTTTTGGAAAAGACTACTGATCCTGTTGTAATGGTTTTGGAAACTACTTATGTAAACTCGTTTTGAGTTATGATTGAATAAAATAAGTTTTATCTTCTACTGTGTTGTTTTATTTATTTATTCTTGTAATTTATCTGTTCTATACAAACAATAACGATTCATGGACATTGATGCATTCCATTTGTGAGTGACATTAATGGACATGGGGTGTTACAAATGGCAATGAAATAGTGGGTGAGAGAGACTTCCTTAAGTCATAGAGGAATTCATACAAAAGGGGACTGACTAAGTTTATTAAGAAATCAGCTTGATTTATCAGTCCTTACGGATTACTAACTTTATTCTTACGTCTTAGGAGAAATTTTCACAATCTAAGCTTGTTCAACCAAATATATCTACATGCATCTCTCAAAGGTAAAGAATATGGATATTCACATATAAGGAAAAATCCTACCTTATAGAAGCGTTCGAGATAACTCCTTCTCGATAAGTATGTTCTTGTATTGATACATAAGAAGTTTTATTAACTAAATCTCCCTTTAGCCACTCATTGTCATGTTTGCAATTTAAGTTCTAGAGCTAAATACCTTTTAATGATCTTAAAAGACAGACAAAAAGCTTCATTTTTATTAAAATATTAATTCTTCCTAGAGCTATTTCTCGGTTTGAATCTCCTAAATATTTAACAAATATTTAGTCTCAAATATCCTTAATTAAATTAATTTGGAAGCTTATACTTCGAGTAATTCATCTTATTTTCGATGTAACTAATACTAGGTGTGACCAATTGGAATAAACTAAGTTTTAGATGGCCGAGACAACTAAAAGTGGTTGTAAATGGATGATGCAAGCTAGATGTAGCTATAGATTTTGAATCCACAGAGAAGTTGAAAGACCTCACCATAAGAGAACCTGTAACATCCCGTATTTTTTCGGGAAATAAATTAAGTAACAAATCAGAGAATAATTAAATTGTAACAAAATAATTAAGGGAAAAGGGTTATGCCATTGCGTTCGTCTCGAAATTCTTCTTGGAATAGAGTCCAAGTTTGCGTATATCGGACTCCGTATGAAGAAGAAATGGCCTTCGGAAGTTTCAATAAAAACCAGCCTGAAATTCACAAATTCAGATATCGAAATTCAAAATATACAATCGGGCTGGGCGGGAAAATTCCCGCCCAGGACCCAGGTCGACACTAGGGTCGACCTAGGGGTCGACCTGGGTAAACAGGTCCACCTCCCCCCTCTTTTTTCAGATCTGGAGACAGATCCATTTTTCTGCACCTGGAAGCCTTTCTGATCGGATTCATGAGCTCTAACCTATTTAAACACCCCCAAACCTAGCTTTCTCTCCACACAATTTCATTCTTCCTATACTCTGCCTCAATTCTAATTAAAAATAAGAATGGCGTCGCTACTCTGCTGAAATCTAAGCTAAAACTAGTGCATCTTCTTCTAATCTGAATAGAATTAAAAGAACGACTAATCTACATCAAAGGAAAGCTATTCAGCTTCAGAAAATAGATTTCAGAAAAACAAGACTTGCCTATATTTTGGTAAGTATAGTTATATTTCCGATTTAAACATTAATTGGAAGTCATGGCTTATAAGAAACTGATATTAGAACGGTGCCTATTAGTTTATCTATGTGGATTCATGTTTATTCATGCGATTTTCCTATGTTATACTCTTGTGTTGAAACTATTGCCTATGACTATGACTACGACTATGAGACCTTTGCCTAAGACTATGACCGTGAAACTGTTGCCTATGAAATTATTACCTATGACTATGATTCGTGACTATGAGACTGTTGCCCATGACTATGATTCATAATTATGAGACTATTGCCTATGACATTGACCGTTATAACATAATAACTAGACTAGATGGTAGGGTTAAGTAAACTTAGAACACTTAGCCGTTATAGCATGATAAATAAACAGGGTTAAGTTAATGAGATACACTTAACCAGGATAACCTGACAAACGAGTAAGGTTAAGGAACACTTAACCAATTTGACATGATATATGGGTAGGTTAAGTCAACTTAAACTGCTAGATAACACTTAACTAATCCAACATGACGAGGAAGAGAACTAAGTAGTAAACCTTAGTTAAGAGGACTAAGTTGTAAACCTTAGTTAAGAAAATGAACGATTCAGGAAACTAAGTAGTAAACCTTAGTTAAGAGAACAAAGTAGTAAACCTTAGTCAAGAAAACCAAGTAGGATACAAGGAGGAGCGAACGTCCATCTGATCATGAATAAGGATCCAACGAACTGGGTTACGAAGCATGCGGCTTAGAGGGGACGTGAGGGTACTCTTGGTATCCCTCTATGAGGCTGCAGATGATCCTCTTGGGCTCACAGAGGTTAAGGTCGGCATAAGAAGAGCCAAGGGTATGCCTTGGTTGCAATAATAAGGCAACCTAAAGACTAGGATGGACCAGCGTGATTCGGCGTGACCAGTTTTGCTCTGTGATAGCAACTCGTCGCCTACTTACCATATTGAGTCAATCGAGATAAGTAAAGCGGAAAGCCGGAGAACTCCAAAAGACCATATACTTGCTTTTCTTGGGTGCCTGCGTATAGAGCGCCTGCGTATAGTTCTCATTCTTGTTTTTCTTGGGTGCCTTTCATTTGTTAGTTGAGGGAGGGGTCTAGTGGGACCATAGCCACTGTAAAAGCAGACCTTAGCATCTGCAATCGGCAGATATCTGAAATCTCCCGACCGAGTTCCGTGTTTCTTGATTAGCCCTGCCACAGGACTCGGGTCGCACATATGGAGGACATGTGCATCTAGACATCGATAACGATTCACGACACATACGTGGGGAAAGTCTAGGAACATATACCGCTCTGGGTAGTGTGTCCTAGACTAGGGGGCATCATTCGATAGGTAGCGTAATCCCTAGTTGGACCTAGGTCGCGTAAACCCTGAATCCGAGAAGCATTCAATAGGTAGCATAAACCCAAGTGGCCCTTGGTAGCGTAAACACTGGTTGAATCTAGGAAGCATTCGATAAGTAAACCCTAGTTGGATCTAGGTAACACTAGATGGATAAGGGACTGCATACACAATAAAAAGGGGGATCATCTTATCATGAATACACGATGATAGTTGAAACAGTCCTTAGTGGGTGCAGAGAAATAGAAGTGGATGTGATAGCCAATTCCGTTAATCTTACCTTGCTTTGTTTTAGGATTATCTTATCACTATGGTATGGTTCTAAGTTCAGTTTGTTCATGTCATAGTCCTTTTTTTGTTTGTATGCTGAAGTATAACTGGACTTACCAGACTTATGTCTGACCTAGTTTTTTTTCCGCCTCTTTTCTTCCGTTCCCCCCCCAAGGTAGCCAGGGGGGAATAGCTCAGCTCATTTTGGACCGTTACTCTTCCCGAGCTTGAAGATTCTTTGACGCATTGCTTTGAACTCCATTTTCTACTGCTATGGCTGGCTCATGCTTTATTGGGGAATATCATTGTCAGTTTATGCTTCTTTATTTTAAACAAGACAGATGCTTTGTTGTAATAAGTATTGGTGTTGTAAAACAATCTTTGTACAAGTTGTGTTTTAATCAATAAAGGTTATTTATTTTCCGTTGCTTTATTTGTCTGTCTTGTAATTTTTCTACAACTTGTACCAAAAATGCTCCACGGAAGTTAAGGCATTCCCTTTGCGAGTGACCTTAACGGAGATGGGGTGTTACACTTGGTATCAGAGCTGAAGGTTACCGGATCAGATAAAATGATTTGAAAAACTATTTTCAAACGGTTTTAAAAGAAGCATTTTCAAAAGAGAAGTTTTGTTTTAAAGGCATATTCCCCAAAGCCATATGCACTATCTTTTAATCCTCTGTTTTAATCCTTGTTTCCTTCTTTCCGGTGTCTCTGGGGCTCCTGGCTTTCTGGGAGGTAACCTCATCGCGACATGGTTCCGTAGGCTTGATGGGACTACGACACTTGTCAAAGGGCAAATAAGCGCCTAACTTCCATCTGTAGCCGTAATTTTCTTTCGAGCTTTGTAGGATTCTCCGTGCGACGGAGGCAGCTTTCGAGAGACATGTCAACAAGTTACACAAGGATGAAGAACCCATAGATATGGACTTGGTTCACAAAGTTGGGGAGGAATGAATAATAAAACCTAAAACAAGAGGAAGTATCTTTATTTTGGTATAATGGGTCGCATAATTAAGGGCAATGGCAAGAACAAAAGACAAGATTTTCCGGAAGACAAGCGCATGCTCTCACCGCTAGCATACCTGAGAGAGAGAGGCAGTAAGATTTCTATTGAAAGGGTTTTTTCTTTTTCTTTTTGATCATCCTGTTAGTACTCCTTCCGATTTAGTGCTTCTATTGAAAGGGTTGATTCTAGGCATGGATTGGTTAGCTATTAACTGTGAAAGGAGGGTAGTTAGACTTTCGACTTGCCTCGGGAATACCCTTGAGATTTCGTGCGATCCTAAGGGATCAGTTTATCTTAGCTATCGAGAATCACTTTATGTATTTATCAACGATTTTCGATCCATTGGAGTAGCCCGTGAGTACGAAAGATGTTTTTGATTAGGTTAGGGGTTTTCCCCCTAAAACTCGAGATAGACTTCCGCATATATTTAGTTGACAATGGAAAGCTAGTTATGCGATCAACGATAATTTTGGAGCAAATGGCCAGAGACGGTAAAGTGCTCAATTGTTTGGTTGTTTTGCTAGTATCATCTCACATAGATCGTCCAAATTCGGAGGAGGTATCCCTTGGGTGCTTGTCTGATATTGGTTTAGGCCTTTGGGGCTTGTACTTGAGGGATGTCGAGTTCGACTAGGATGGTTTGCGTGAGAAATAAATGGTTGGGGCTGGCACCCTAAGTAAGACTGACCCTAAGAGGGGTAAAAAGCACATAGCAACCATTAGCTTTAGACCCTCAGATTTGTAACATGATGGATAAGCTAAGTAGAGGAGAGACCTCTAATCATCTTAGGATATACACTTGGTATCATGTTTAACATCTGTTTATCTTGGAAGGGTGGTTCGACTACATTGGATACCCTCTAGCACAATAAGTGACCAAGGTCCTATCTTTACTAGTGAGTCGTGGAAATGGAGGTCAAGAAGCTTCGCAACCGTGAAGTTAAGGTACAGTGGAGAGAAGCTCACGAAGATGAAACTTAAAAGACTAGATACGCACATCATACCCTTTTTGAGGGTATATCCTTGATCTCTATTTTCTGTAGAGTTTATTTGCCTGACTAGTTTCTATCTTTTAAGTATATCCTCTCGGTCCTATCCTCAATTCT
Source organism: Allium sativum (assembly GCA_030737875.1). NCBI lineage: Eukaryota > Viridiplantae > Streptophyta > Magnoliopsida > Asparagales > Amaryllidaceae > Allium > Allium sativum. The sequence goes on along the minus strand of CM060926.1, from coordinate 403,037,786 downwards.
TAAGTAGAAGCTAATGGATGTAAACATGTGTTTGAAACATGTTATGTTTGATGGTTGCAAATAGTTACTAGTGGTTGCTCGTGAGTGCATATACACACACATTAGGCACTAGATTGGCTCAGTCACTTATTACATATAAATACATGTATTTGTGAAACTTGATGTGTTATCATATGGACAATGCATTTGTATGAATGATTGTGCACTCATATAGAAGATATAAAATACGATTAGGAGTACTTGCATACATGATGGACTCATGGCACTGACATGATTTGCATTAACGAGGTCAACTGAATCAGTAGACCGCCTGATTTTGCATTAGATAAGGACATATACACACACTATATATATATGATCATGAAAAGCATTAGAAACCTTCTAAGGACAATGGATGCCTGTGATTGGATGGTTGAGTAGATAGATGTTGGATGGTAGGATAAACATTCTTCCTAACTTAGAGATTTCGGGGACGAAATCCTTTAAAGGAGGGGAGAATGTAACACCCCGTATTTTTTGGGAAATATGTTAAGTTACAAATCAGAGAATAATTAAATTGTTACAAAATAATTAAGGGAAACGGGTTATGCCATTGCGTTCATCTCGAAATTCTTCTTGGGATAGAGTCCAAGTTTGCGTAAATCGGACTCTGTATGAAGAAGATATGGCCTTCGGAAGTTTCAATAAAAACCAGCCCGAAATTCAAAAATTCAGATTTCGAAATTCAAAAAAGACACCCGGGCAGGGAGAGAAAATTCCCACCCAGGACCCAGGTCGACAGTAGGGTCGACCTGGGTAAACAGGTCGACACTAGGGTCGACCTTAGTGTCGACCTCCCCCCTTTTTCCAGATCTGGAGACAGATCCATTTTTCTGCACCTGGACGCCTTTCTTACCGGATTCGTAAGCTCTAACCTATTCAAACACCCCCAAACCTAGCTTTCTCTCCACACAATTTCATTCTGCCTATACTCTTCCTCTGTTCTAATTAAAAATAAGAATGGCGTCTCTACTCTACTGAAATCTAAGCTATAACTAGTTCATCTTCTTCTAATCTGAATAGTATTAAAAGAATGACTAAACTAAATCAAAGGAAAGCTATTCAGCTTTAGAAAACAGATTTCAGAAAAACAAGACTTGCCTATATTTTGGTAAGTACAGTTATATTTCCGATTTAAACATTAATTGGAAGTCATGGCTTGTAAGAAACTGATATTAGAATGGTGCCTATTAGTTTATCGATGTGGATTCATGTTTATTCATGCGATTTTCCTATGTTATATTCTTGTGATGAAACTATTGCCTATGACTATGACTATGAGACCTTTACCTAAGAATATGACCATGAAACTGTTGCCTATGAAATTATTACCTATGACTATGATTCGTGACTATGAGACTGTTTCCCACGACTATGATTCATAACTATGAGACTATTGCCTATGACATTGTTTAAGAAATTATTGTGATTAGTTGCCCATAACTATTGTGGTTAATTGCCTATAACTATTGTAGTTAGTTGCTTATGCCTATTCCCATTGTTACAATTAACCAATCATGTTGTACCTTGAACTGGCATTATGTTGGACCAAATCACCTTGCCTATTCCCTTGATTATGTTGGGTCTCATATTTAGTGTGTAACTTGGCTAGTTTATTCCTATTCACTATTATGTACATCGAACCTGTAGGAGCCATTATTTTTGCATGCCTATTCTTTTATATCAATTCTTGTGCTTATCCCCTATTCCTTTTGTTAGTGCCATTTCATGAGTACTTAGAAAACTTGTGAAATCATGTTATACGTACGATTATGATGCGGGGATTGGGCGTAGTTTAATTAAGTTAATTTGGCATAATAAATATGTTGACATAATCTAAATTGGCTATAATAGTGAATGATTTACATGCATATTATACTTGGGCATAAATTGATAAATTTTATTTGGCCGTAAAGTATGCAATTGGCATGTAAACCAAGTTTTGGACATAAACGGTAAACTAGAATATTAAATCTAGTTATGACATGAACTATAAATTGGAATATCAATCTAGATTGGGCATGAACTGAAAAAGAGGAATATTAAATCTAAATTGGTATAAACTGCAAGTTGGGCTAATTGATAGGTAAATCAAGTTTTGAGTATAGAATATAAGTATGTTAATTGGCATGACAAATGAATATGATCTAGGCTAAATTGATTTACGGAAAATTTATATAAATAGTAAATATGTAAATTAGAGAAGAGGAAAATGCCAAACCCGAGGTTAGATTGAGTTGTGGTGTAATACTGCCCAGAACCGCCAATCACATCCAGTAACCACAACAATACCTGTCTAATATGAGAGGTTAGTGCATCAAGCCCAGAAAGACCCAAGGTTAGACTGCGTTGTGGTGTAAAACTGCCCGGAACCGACTGGCATATCCAGTAACCACAACAATACCTATCTAATGTGAGTGGTTGGTGCTTTAATTAATTAATTAAAGCTCATGAACAATCAAGCCAGAAATGGTGACGTTAAGTAACTAAGGAAACACTTAACTAACTTAACATGTTAACAAGACAAGAAGGGTGGGGTTAAGTAATTGAGAAAACACTTAGCCAATTCAACATGTTAACTAGACAAGATTGATAGGGGTTAAGTTAATTTGGACACTTAACCAAATTAACATGTTAACAAGACAAGATTTGTGGGGGTTAAGTAAACAAGGAAACACTTAACCATTATAACATGTAAACTAGACAAGTGGTTAAGGTTAAGTAAATGTTTAACCGTTATAACATGCTAACTAGACTAGATGATGGTGTTAAGTAAATTTAGAACACTTAGTCATTATAGCATGATAAATAAATAGGGTTAAGTTAATAAGAGACACTTAACCAGTATAACCTGACAAACGAGTAATTATAAGGAACACTTAACCAATTTGACATCATATATGGGTAGGTTAAGTCAACGTAAACTGCTGGATAACACTTAACTAAACCAAAATGACAAGGAAGAGAACTAAGTAGTAAACCTAAGTTAAGAGGACTAAGTTGTAAACCTTAGTTAAAAAAACGAACGATTCAGGAAACTAAGTAGTAAACCTTAGTTAAGAGAACTAAGTAGTAAACCTTAGTCAAGAAAACCAAGTAGGATACGAGGAGGAGCAAACATCCATCTGATCATGAATAAGGCTCCAACGAACTGGGTTACGAAGCACGGGGCTTCAAGGGGACGTGAGGGTACTCTTGGTATCCCTCTGTGAGGCTGCAGATGATCCTCCTGGGCTCACAAAGGTTAAGGTCTGCGTAAGAAGAGCCAAGGATATGCCTTAGTTGCAATAATAAGACAACCTAAAGACTAGGATGGATCAGCGTGATTCGACGAGACCAGTTTTGCCCTGTGATAGCAACTCATCGTCTACCTACCATCTTGAGTCAATTGAGATACGTAAAGCAGAAAGGCGGAGAACTCCAAAAGACCATATACTTGCTATCTAGTTATGGGTGAGGCTGGCCAATAGGTTTGTGGGGCATAGAGTGCCAGCGTATAGTTCTCATTCTTGTTTTTCTTGGGTGCCTTTCATTTGTTAGTTGAGGGAGGGGTCTAGTGGGACCATCGCCACTGTAAAAGCAGACCTTAGCATCTGCAATCGGCAGATATCTGAAAGCTCCCGACCGAGTTCCGTGTTTCTTGATTAGCCCTGCCACGGGACTCGGGTCGCACATATAGAGGACATATGCATCTAGACATCGATAATGATTCACAACACATGCATGGGGAAAGTCTAGGAACATATACCGCTCTGGGTAGTGTGTCCAAGACTAGGGGGCATCGTTCGATAGGTAGCATAATCCCTATTTGGACCTAGGTCGCGTAAACCCTGAATCTGAGAAGAGTTCAATAGGTAGCATAAACCAAGTGGCCCTGGGTAGCGTGAACCCTGGTTGAATCTAGGAAGCATTCGATAAGTAAACCCTAGTTGGATTTAGGTAACACTCGATGGATAAGGGACTGCATACACGGTAAAAAGGGGGATCATCTTATCATGAACACACGATGATAGTTGAAACAGTCCTTAGTGGGTGCAGAGAAATAGAAGTGGATGCGATAGCCAATTCGGTAAATCTTACCTTGTCTTGTTTTAGGGTTATCTTATCACTATGGTATGGTTCTAAGTTCAGTTTGTTCATGTCATAGTCCTTTTCTTGTTTGCATGCTGAAGTATAACTGGACTTACCAGACTTATGTCTGACCTAGTTTGTTTTCGCCTCTTTTCTTCCATCCCCCCCGGTAGCCAAGGAGGTAATAGGTCAGCTCATTTTAGACCATTACTCTTCCCGAGCTTGAAGATTCTTTGACGCATTGCTTTGAACTCCATTTTTTACTGATATGGCTGGCTCATGCTTTATTGGGGAATATCATTGTTAGTTTATGCTTCTTTATTTTAAACAAGACAGATGCTTTGTTGTAATAAGTATTGGTGTTGTAAAACAATCTTTGTACAAGCTGTGTTTTAATCAATAAAGGTTATTTATTTTCCGCTGCTTTATTTGTCTGTCTTGTAATTTTTCTGCAACTTGTACCAAAAATGCTCCACCGAAGTTAAGGCATTCCCATTGCGAGTGACCTTAACGGAGGTGGGGTGTTACAGAACCATACAGTGATGCACCAAAAAAAGTGTAGCCATATCACTTGGATTTAAAAAGATGTTAGAATGCGTGCTGATAGTGAGTCACTATTTAAAGAAGTTGTGCATTTGGTAGATTCCAAATTAGATTAGAACATTAGATGGATTCTCATAATAATGATCCATGGTCTAGTAGTGTCATGTAAAGGGTTGTTTCTCAACAATACTAAACTGTCAAGTAGAGTCCTACTTAGATTAGAGTATTGGGTATATGTCCAACTAGATTAAAGTATTGGGAATATTCTCAACAAGATTAGAGTGTTGGATTGATTTCAAACTAGATTAGAGTATCGGACAAATTCCCAACTAGATTAGAATGATTTAGCGAGTTCCTCACTAGAAGAATAAAAATTAGATCATTAATAGCATCGAAACCTTAGGGGGGAATATTCCTAAGTTGAAGTGAGTGCTAGAAAATAATTTTAACCAAGGTTGTGAGAATAACATCAACTCTAATGAGTGAGGTATAGAAAATATCGTTCGGAGAAAACATCAAGGGGCAAAACACCCGAGATAGAATTATGAAGGACTAACAGATGCTTGGATGGATAGATTAACAAAAAGAACGATAAAATCCTAGGGTCATAGAAAAGTATATTAAACAGTATGACACATTTACCTTTTTAAGCAGTTTAACTAGGGGCATTTTCTTCCATATTTGTAGAAAGTAAGAAGGTACTGAGGTACAATCAAATGCCTTTGTAAGTTGAACAGATAATGGATTTTTGGAATATTCATAATGATCTAGCCTGTTTTTGGAATATTCATAATGATATAGCCTTTCTTCAAGCACAAAATAGATGAAGTGACAATAATGTTGTATGATTTCCGAGCTGAAAAGATTTTAGTCCACTCAATTCTAGTACATCAATAAGGGAAAGAAAAATTTTGTGTATTAAACATTTTAGGTAAAGAACCCCTTGGAAGTTCAAATCTAGTTATATCCATGCCAGGGGGTATAACCTCTACCCATCAATTCTGTAATATTTTATCCTGTTTTCTAATTCCTTTTGGTCAGCCACTCGTTTATCCATTAGAAAGACCATAAAATCCCAAAGTTAAGTGGAAGACCCTCGTACTTTAATAATAGGATTAATAAAAAAATGAATTCAGTAAGAAGGAATTAACTTAAAAAAAATTAAAAATCAAACTTTTACAGAGGTCCGAATTTCGCTATATAAACTTTTCACACTACTACAAAAGTGGGCATATTCAACACTATTTTACTGTGGCCGTAGATCAAAAAAGCGTTGCCGTAGGCCCTTTTTTCAAATAGGCAACACCAGGGGGGCGTGGCATCCGCGGCCGTAATGCAACACTATTTGCACGTAATGCAATAATATTCAGTGTTGCCTTAAGCATTAGCTGCCAAGTCACGATAGTGAGGCCACATCAGCTTTCCACGTAAGATGCACACGTGTCACACGCCACATCAGCTTTCGACGTCAGCTGCATACGTATCAGACGCCACATCAGCTGTGGGGCCCACGTGTCGTACCAAAGTGGAATAAATAATTTTTTTTTCAAATGCAACACCACTGTAATATAATGCAACACCATTATCTTGAAATGCAACATCAGAGAATAAAATCAAATGCAACAGTAAAGAAGGAAAATGCTACATAAGAAGAATGCAAATACAACGCTTTAATTAAAAATTATTCAGTATCCGTTCTATGCTTCTTATTTGTACTAATACATCTTATTTTGTTCTATCTTATTATTTGTACTAATCCTCTTAGATTCGGTAACAAAATTTATCTTAAGAGATTACAGCTAATACATCAATATCTCTCTGGGCCATCATGCCTCTTCTTATTTTGTTCTATGCTTCTTATTTGTACTATCAGACCACCGCACGAGAAGTGAAACGACTGGACTCAGTAACAAGATCTCCGACCTACACACAATTTGGAGAAGCACTAAATGGCTTTTCATCAATCCGAGCTTACAAAGCATACGATAGAACGTCAGCAATCAACGGCAAAGCAATGGACAACAATGTGAAATTCACCCATGTGAAGATGAGCGCAAACCTAGTAATAGAATAAATAAATAAATAAAGTCATTAGATTGAATGCAAAAGATATTTCATTGAACTGAATATATTGTGAATTTTCCTGCTACAATTGGATTCCTAACAAACACTTACTAATTAATCCTAACATCAGATTTAAAAATCACAAAATGAAGAAGTTTAAGCTACATATCTATTTAATAAAAAGGTGCCGCGTGTATGTTAACCTGGACAGCCACGAAGTAGAAGTTTCATGTGTTCAGCAAGGAAAACCATGTGCAGGCAAACACATAAATCCACATGTTCTCAGTCAATAAAAGATGTAGAAGGGCAAAAACACTTGCAAATGGAACAAAATATGGCAAATAAACTAGAGTGCCAAAACGAGGTGACAACCAGGCACCAAAATAGATTAGAACAGGGCTGGTTCAACTGTCATTCATGTATATGAATGAACAAGACAAATTCTATACAATCTAGAAGAAATACTCCACATGCACCATATATTTTCTTCCTTGATGGAATGGTAATATTAACAAGGCAAATGTATGAACAGGGCAACATAATTACGGTGATCACAGTATGAAACAATGAATTGCATATATAAGATTTGAAGTGGCACTCATGCTCCTAAACATGATACATTTAGTGTTAACTATATACATAGGAATGTGTTATGGTAACTCAGCAGTACATTTAGGGATACCTGAAATCTCTAGCGAGCAGCAGGGTATAAATACTTTTTCCAAAAATATGCTAACACAATATATATATATGCATGTCCATAAAATACCATGCTAATACATAAGTGCAGGAACACATCTTTGGTCATAAATTACACGCTGAATTCATGTATGTATTTAACGAGAGTTGATGCTAACCATATAAAATATGAAAGTACAACAATGTAAACTTGCTGCCATTGATTTCAGTACCAACTATAATTTATTTGGCGAACATAGTTCATAGCAACAAATTTAGAAGTTATGTTAAAAAAGTAAGCCTGATAGTTAACTTAAATGTCCTACAGTTCGTGCATATGTTTATGTTGTCACCATCTCCAAATTCACTAAATTTCGCAATATATGTGCCCAGCCTTATCCAAAACCATGCTCAGAGATCTTCATGAAAACAGAATCAAGTAGTAAATGAAGGTAAGAACATAGTTTATTGAAATAGGGAAGACAACTTAGAAGTTAGAAGATAACTAAAACAAAAAAGATATCCACCTATAGTTTGTAAACAGAGGAGATGAAGCAGCATTAGCAATCATATTTTTACTGTCCTCTACCATTACAAGTCATTGAGCACCACGGGTTGTTTTATTGTACCCTGTATGTTTATCTAATACAAGTAAGTAACAAACAATGTGCACCCACTTGCTTACTATGACCAATGGTAGAGGTACTAATACAGGGAGGTATTAATACAAGTTTAAATTTAATACAGGGAGGTACTAATACAAGTTTAAATTTAATAAAATAACCCGTGGTCATAGTAGATAAACATTGTATGTTTTATTTGGAAGTGATTGCTTTAAATTAATGCACATTGTTTGTTACTTATATTGCACCTGCTTTCTCCTTCATTAGCTGCAAGTAAACAGTTATACTGTCCTCTACCATTAATCAATATTGTTTGTGCATACTTATATGGCAATTAGTAATCCAGAATCATTTGACCCAAACAAATACTACATAAATACTAAATAAGTAAAATGGTTTAACTGCTTGTACTATACTTCAACCAAATCAGAAGTGAATATTTTAGAAATTAAAAGACAGTGCAAAGGAAATAGTACCAGACTGATGCTGCTTACCTTGTCAACTATAAACCCATAAGTAAAAGCCTCTCCTGGATTGATTGGGCATTGAGTGATAAAGGCTGTTCCATCGGACCATGGAGTCCCAAACTGCAGTCAATAACTCAGAATGTAATGCATGTGCATTAGTGTATATGTTAGTGTTAATTATATCTGATCATATTTTGAAATAAATACAAAGATGAACCTGTCTAATGCCATGCCAATGGATCACAACCCCTTCTGTAGGGAGACTATTTCTGAGTTCCACCATAATAGTATCTCCAACTACGGCCTCTATTGTGGGAGCTTGAAACTTCCCGTTGATCCCAAACATAAGGTTCTCTTTACAATCCGGTGACCAAAAAGTCTGCCCAATCTCCAATTTACTTGGTTATTTTTTCCCCCTTATATTGACATCCCAAAATATTAAATGTTGTAGTTAGACAACATCAAACTCTTGTGGAGCAGATTCAAGAGTTGGAAAAGGCTAACAACAAATCCATTGATGAAAACTACACTATCGAGCAAATTACCTAAGTTTTTTTTTATTTTAGAAAATTGGTACATACATAGTATATATATATATATACATTAATCAGAAAAAAGATACAAAAAATTACCTAATACCTACTTGAGAAGATCCAGCGTCATCACCGTGAATATCAAGCCGATTCATCCTAACAAACGTAATATCACTGGGAGGAGTTGCCGAAGGTGAACCACCAGCGCTCCTCGTGGTTAAAGAAGAGTGGCCACCAGAAATCTTCAGCGTTCCCCACGGCAATATCCGCAACTGAAGCATTTGGCTGAATTTGCAGGGATCTGGTTGTGTGCTTCAACGATTTGATTACCGTTACCGATTACCATGGAATCGAGAGCCGATTTGTTATATAGCAGGAGTGGATCGATGTGAATTTAGGTTTAAAAATATTTTGACAGTAGCAAAAGGGGAAAGAACGATTAGATGAGAGAGAAGATAAGAGAGAAGAGATGACTGGATTATTTTTAGATTATTTCGTGAAGGGGAAAGATGGCGCCAAAATTTCATGAAAAGAATGCAATGAGGTGGCTGTTATTGATTGGATGATGGATAATGTTTAGAATCATCATAGACATAGATGGTTTGAACCGTTGGATTAATTATACATCTACGGTTGGAATTTTGTTTATGATGATAACGCGAATTGCTGAGCTGGATTGTGTATATGTAAAGCTACGCTTTTAACTAGTGTTGCATATCAAAACACTAGAATTCTCATCGCAACAGTGCATTCACGTCTAATGCAACAACATATGAATATTGTCGCAGAAGATCAAAGAAAGCATAGCTTTCGCCACACTTTTCATGCAACGCACACAAATTAGTGTCGAATATGCCCACTTTTGTAGTAGTGTCAACTATATCCAAGATTCTATGGACAATTTTCTTATATAAGTTGTTAAAATCTAAGTTAAAATGGAGAAGTTATGAAGAAAAAACTAAAACCACCATTTACTAGTTAAAAGAATGATAATAGGTCGGGTGGACAACCCCTACAATCGGGTCGACTTCCCCTACGGCCCGGCCGATGACCCTTCAGGAAGTATGCCTAGTAAGGCTTGTAACTTAGTCAATTTTCTGATCTAGTACATAATGAGAAGAATAGAACTAAGGAGTTCAGTTTCTGAACGTATAGATGTAAGGTCAGTAGTTAGGTGTCTACCAATGACATGTCAATCCTATATTAATCCTTAATGATATAGTGGCCTGAGATCCCTTAACACACCTTTAAATAGAACTCTAGCCTAGCCATTTCATTTAACATGTTTCTTCTTCCTTTCCTCTAGTTCCGCTCTCAATTTTAGAGGTTGAACCTAAAGTTAAATATTTTATTTTAGGAAGAAGAATATAAATAAAAATACTATAAAGATATAGAGAAAGGGAACAAAGGAAGGCCACAAAACATCAACATAGGGTACAGGTGAATGAAAAGTTATTATTTAGAATTAGAAAAACTAGGATTTGGGGTTAAAAATAGTTTTAGTTTACAGTTTTGGTATTTAGTTATTTTTAGCTTAGTACGGGTTTATTTTTACCCTATTTTTACGGGTAAGTTTTACAGTTCACTATAGTTTAATTTTAATTTTGCTATATATTACTTTTTTTGGCAAAGATGACCGGTTTTTATAGTGATCCGTAACACTATCTTATTAAAAATAACCAAATTGATTACAGGTGCTAAGTAGAGTACTTACCAACTAATTGTTGTCTATACCACATAGTGTAGAAAGACCAAGTAGATAACATATTACACTAGGGATGCATAAGTAAAGGATACATAGTAGGACCAGAAAGTCACACATTATAACAGTACATGTTTAAATCCATGCAGCATAAAAAGAAGACGTTGCCAATAGCTTTACTTCATTCAGTCATTATCAAAGAGGATACCTACCCCCATCACGCTCTTTTTTCTCCTCGTGATGTAGCCTGGGTGTGAAGCGGAGATAAGTGAATGAGACGTAGTTGCATTATCTGGCTTGAGAGGGGATTCCTTATGTCCCGAAGGCGCTAGAATGTTTGCATAAGGGCTCGATTTCTTTTTTATTTTTTCTGAATCTCCTCTAGTTCCAACGTCACAATATCTTCATTCCTTGTTGCATTGGGCTTGTTGTCATGTTTGGGGCGAGATGGCGATTTGTTTAAAAAACCTGGTTTGATCGAAGCAATTGGAGATATGGCTTTAGCTTCTTCAGCTACACCAGCAGATTTCCCATCAATAACTGATGGAACATCAGGATCAACATTACTATTACCTTGCTCAGATTCCATTCTGGCTGAATTGAGCATATTGTTTTTCCTATGCTCGCTAACCACATTCACTAAAAGAAAAACAGCAAATAGCAGCGGAAAAACCTGCTTCTAATCCGTCGCTAAACAGGCATTAGCGACGGATTTCCTACATAACTGTTTGGTCGGTAAAAACCATGACGGTATTTGTGTCAGATTTTGCAACAGATTTTAGCATGATTTTTCCGACATTTTTCCGTCATTTTACTAATTTTATAATTAAAATAAAATTTTATTAATTTTATTTTAATTTATATACCGACTATCTACCGACGGATAATTTATTTATAATAAAATATTATTTATAAAAGACGTTGGTAAATCCTTACTAATTACCAAAAAATTAGCAACGAAAATTAAATTAAGGTAAACTTAACCTCCCTTTTTTGTTGGTAATCCGCTGCTATTCCCCTTCTGATCTATATATATATATACATATATATATATATATATCATCACACACATAATTTGTGTTTCATTCAATACACAATCCTAATGTACATACAACACAATTAATATGAACACACACATCTCACAATTAATGTATTATATAACAATAAAAAATGGTACAATAATTGATAAAATATTCAGATAACACCCAACATTCATAACATTATCCGATACAACTAAAAACTAATGTCACATAAACAAAAATCTAAACAAAAATTATGTTTACATAGTTGATGGATCTATCCGTTATAATGTCTAAAGTTCAAAAAAAAAAAAAAAGAAGTAGAAGAACCCGCACATACCACATATATAAACCTTATATCAGAGCAATATATGCGCAATGGTCGAATAATAGATCTTTGTATTTTGTCATCCGAAATAGATTTAAAATGTTTTGTAGTGCCATTTGGATAATCTACAACACAAGCTTTTCCCTTCCGTAGCCTGTAACAAGATGTAAAACTTCAATTAATTGAACTAATTATAGATTTATTACGACAAAGAAGTTAATGATTCATTTTCATATAATGGTTATGAGACCAAGGCAATGTGGGGATGAACTTGGCATTTAGGTGAACAAATGTCTTCGCCATTAGTTTCTAAGTATTGTCATCCCTCATGGAATACTTTATCCAAAACTACTACTGATAATTTTGTCATCCGAAATGATGCTTTCTAACCATCCCACTATCATGTTGATCATACTAATTAATTAACATTTCTTCCTCAATTGAGTTATGTATTCATGTTGATTTAGATAACGATAACGACAAAGCCATAATTCTCTCCTTGTTTAATGTATGCTCTGATATAACTAAAGTGCTCTTTAAAAAAGAAAAGAACGCAACAATAAAAATGATATCCTTAAATTACGGTAAAGATGGTGCACAAAGTTAGAAATTACCCGCAAGTGGACACAGTTGTAAGCACCTAACAGCTTAATACTTTCTTTGATCTAGAACACATTTGCTTTTGATCAAGTGCAGAGTATTCGGATGAAAATACTGGCAAACTAGTAGCAATAATTGTAGGCATATTAGCAGGACTTTCACTCTCATCATCCTACTATCATTTCTTAAAAGGGCTTGTACGCATATACTCCATTCTTTTCACATTCATTGTAGTACTCCTAGTGAAAGTTTTGATGATTATGTTATTGCAGGCTAACAAAACAGGTACTCACTGCGTAAGGAGAGTTTATGAAATACTCTTTTGATTTCGCTTAGAGGGAAGGCCACATTATATTATTATTTTTTCTACAGGAAATAAAAGTGATATGGAGTTTAGATGTTGTGTATGTATGAATCAATACTATAATAATGTAACATTCTAACTTTTATTAATCTTATTCCTATTGTCTAATACTCTTCTTCTTAATTCACACAAGTCAATGTAAACTTCATTTAAACCAATTATAGTAATTACCAGCAATCTCATAAGTAAAACAACATAGATCTATACAAGCATTTATAGTGTACCTTGAGATTGAGTCTTTATCGGATATTTTATGTCTGACAACATGGATCCTGAATAATAAAACCGTTCAATAAAGGATTTTCCAAGAAATCAATCAAGCTAATGGCAATTAAAGTCCTCTTCCTGCTCTTCTTTCTCCCTCACTCCAGTTCTTGCACAAGTTCAAAAAAAGTTCATCTCAAACAGTGGTACAAACACATTCCCCACCCATGCACAAGTGTCCACTATCTTGCTCCACACTTGGCTTATAGTTCACTAAAAACCAAAGCAGACTTCTACAAGCTTTCACTGAAAATCACGTACAATCTCACTCTACAAGCAGAGTTCCATTTTAGCAATTTAACCGCCCACGCACGTACACATAAATCCTGCAAAGTCATCCTCGACTGTGCAAAACTATAACACTACATTCTCAATCAACTTGATCGTACTCTCAATGCACCTCCTAAAACTTATACTGCTACGGAAAAGCAAGTATGGCTATCTGCAACACTCATCAATTTGTGCACCTGCCAAAAAGGCTTTTTAGATCTCAAATCTTCCAACAATATCGTAACTGCTATTTACAAATGCTACAACATCTTAGAATTGATTAGTAACTGTCTGGCTATCAATGGACATGTGAATTTTAATGTATCACCATCTTTTACTACCAGTTTTACTGCACTGTCTACAGGTTGGAATAGCAATTTGTTGCAGGTTCATGAAGTACCGAAAGCAAATTTCATTGTGTCGAAAAATGGTTCAAGCGACTACGGCAACATACAGGTTGCAGTAAACACTGCTGCTTCAATGAGGCTCAATGGACATGAAAAAAGAATTGTGATTTATGTGAAGGATGGAGTTTATAGAGAAACAGTAACTATTTTTAGCAGGTTGACTGATTTAACTATGATAGGAGATGACATGGGAAAGACTAAAGTTACTAGTTCAAGAAGCGTTTCCTGTGGATACACCACTTTTAGTTCTTCCACCTTCAGTGAGTTCAATATCTCTATTTTATCATTTTGGATCCATCATCTATTCCACTTTCAGTTCTTCCGCCTTCCGTAACCTTCAGTCAGTTCTTCCACTTTCAGTTTCTAAGTATAGACATCCCACGTGGAATACTTGACCTAATACCAATGAACGCAACACCAAGAAAATAAATCCGAAAAAAAACTAAAAGACAACACTGATAATTCACAGAAATCAACAGGGTGATCACCCTTGATGCCTCCTCTTGACGCCTCCTCTTCTGGCAACGCAGCGAATGGCGGGCTTTATAATCCCGAAAAGTAAATCAAACCGCTGATTCTCTTGATGCCTCCTCTTTTAGCAAAGAGCGAATGAAGGGTTTGTAATTCCCTACATATTGTCACGGAGGACTTTACGATGACGCTTAGCCCCTCCCTTTCCAAGACCTTTACCTCTTTTTCCTCTTCCTGACATTTTTAACCCCAGAAATTGATTTGGGGGTTTACTTGGGATTGATTGACGATAGGTTCTCTTGGGTTCGGAACTTATGCGGTAGCAATCCTTGTGCTAAGTAATAAGATGTTGTACACCGTCTGATATTTAATCTTGGATGGTACGATTAAATGGTTCCATTTTATTGCGGATTAATAACTAATCTTGGATGGTGCTTCCTCCGTTTGCTCCTTTACGTCAATATTTTGCTGGGTTTAAACTTTTAAACCATATTAAATGCTACTTTTCCTAATACTTATTACATATTATTTAATTATTAATTAAATATTAATATCATTAATATTTAATTACTAAGTATTATAATTAAAATTAGAATATATTTCATTGTACTTTATCTTAGTCATAACTTATAGAAAATTTTAAAATTAGAATATAAAGTATTATACAATTTAAATTAAACTATTAAATGAACTTTTTCAATATTTTAAAGTTTAGAAATTTTGGTTATTACGTGTCAATCAATAATTGGTTTTGTAAACTTTATGATTTATTTCAAATTTATTCAAGATGATTTAAAAATTTAAAAAATTTCGAAATACAAAATATAATTATCAACTATAATTATAATATATAAGTATCAACTATAATTATCAATTGTAATTATTAAATACAATTATATAAAATTAATTATTGAATACTAGATACCATTTCACAAGTATTAAATTTTATTATTAATTATTATAATAAATTGAAATTCTCATCTCTTGCAAATCTTTTGGAATTCTGCTGCAAAATAGCTTCGATAAATATTCGTCGGTATTCTGCCTATATTTGCAGCGGAAAATAACGACAGAAATTTTCTATCGGTAATTTGACGCAATATGCAATGGATTAGTGAGGAATGATAGAAGACGACGGTAATAAATAAAAGGAAAAAAGTTTGAAAATACAAAAAACTATCCCTTGCAAGTCACATGGAAATCCGTCGCAAATTAGCAACAAAAATTTCCGCTTCTAAATTTTTGATGCTAAATCAGTGTTTTCTTGTAGTGATTGGAAGCTTCACTGAAAAGCGTAAAAACACTGGCTAAGATTTCATCAATACAACATATTTCTCCTTCTTCAAAATCCTAATCAATCTCCTCATCTTCCACTTCTTTGTCCAAGTCGTTCGACAAAGCAGCAAATATGTTCTTGTCACTCAAGTCCACATCATTCACCACATTTGTTTTACCCACATCAGACTACACTGTGTCCAACTTTTTCTTGTTATTTACTTCCTTTATCCATGTTTGGTTCTTCGTAACATTATATTTGTCATTTCCATTAGTCTGTTTTCCTACTGCATTCTGATTATACCCAGTTATGGTGCCTACTACGTTTCCAGATTTGCTAACCACTACATTGCTTTCCCCAATATTACTTGGTTTTTTTCATCTATCAGTTGTGTGCCCAAAACAATTGCACACAGTACATATATCTGGTCTCCAATAATACTCCACACACACATTTTGTGTTGAACCATTGGGTAAGAGAGCTGAAAATTCATCGTGCAACAAACTGGTAGGTGTGACCTCCACCAGGGCCTTCGCATGCGATAATCAATCTAGAGTCTCAGTAGCAGCATCAAGACATAAAAATCTACCTATATGTGTAGATAGCCAATATATTCCGGTATTGGACCAAGCATATAATGGAATATTGGAAAGGTTGATCCACAACGGCACACTTTTAATACAGTTGCTACTTAGACTGCAATCCCAGGGTTTTACTATGAAAACCTTACCTCGTATTATGATCGGATCTGAGCTCAGTACACGTCACCTATCCTCAGGGTCAGTGAAGTGAAAAAAGAAGACAGTTCCAATTGATTTGATCTTAATACTTCCTCATGGCCTCCACATGATTGGAAGATGATTGGTGATAGATGTGAAGGACCAGGGGGAATCAAAGAAGAAGCCCACCAAATAATCACGCCACACCTCTTTCCCCGCCTCATAGATCTCATCAGTGGGTTTCAGAGCATTACCAGAGTATTGAAGCTGCATAGGGGGTTGGGTAAAGACTCCGGCATTCTTGAGCTTCTTTACGAAGAGGGTTGTCCATTGGCGTTTCTCAATCGCTAGAGTTTGAGGATCCGGTGGTTCGATGGCAGCGTTGATGGGTGGCGGCGGTTCAGGAGAAGGTAGGTTGAGGAGGTGGGTCAGAAAGGGGTAGTGTGGACTGATTTTGGGAGGGGCTCAAGGTATTGGGAGATGTGAGGGCGTTATGGCTGCCATTAAAAAGAGGAAGAGAGGACATGTTTTTGTGCCGACAATATTTTTACAGTTATTTAACATTTCTTTAACATATGTTAAGTAGCTTATGTTTTTGCGGTTTTTAGATAAAAATAAAATTTAAATCCTTTTATCTTATGTGAAAAATAGTAGTAAAGATAGAAATTTCATATAATGTGGATTTATAGAGAAATTGCAAAAATTACAGAAAAGGACCAGACGTATATGTAATCCATCTAAAGAAAAAAATAAAATGTTAAAAAGAACTAGTTTCTAAAGCCTATAGATAAATTAGTTTAAATTTTTGTATGATTAATTTACAAATTTTGCAGTTTAAAATAATTAATTGACAATTAAACAGCTAAGCATAGTGAATTTGTAGTTTTGCAATTAAGTATGGTTCATTTACTATTTTAATTTCAGTAAATTTACATTTCTTTTACATGTACTAAAAGCTTATAATTTTGTAAATTTTAGAACTAAAAAGTAGCTTTAATCCCTTAATTTATGTGAGCATAATGGAACAAAGAGAAGTTTTCATGTAACACGTATTAAATAGAAAATGATGTTATTTACTAAAAAGACCTAAAATACATGTAACATATGTAAATCTGTAATTAAAAAAAATAGATCGAACTAAAGGAAGGTGAAGAGGCAAGTTCTTTAAAATTGTAGGAAAATTATAACATGCATTATAATTAAAGAAAAAAGGAAAAATGAGCAAACTAATAATGATACTAGTTCATGACAAGAAAACACGACTTTAAAAGAGAGACTAGCATGAATTATATATAAACATAAAAAGACTATAATATCATGATAATAAATGATATAGTGAGCGCCCATACCAATAGCAATCAGACATGCATGTCATACAAAGGTAAATATGTAGAGAATAGTTAAGACTCAATCATAGAAGACTGAGGAGTGACTGCAACTATATTATTGTTTGAGGGGCATGTACTGATGTTAACTCAGACATGCATGATGATAAGGGCAGATAAGTATCCCAACAGAGGAAGGACCCCAACCAATCCATACCGCAATAGTTAAGCGTGCAACATCGATGAAGGTTAATAAGTCACTAGTGTATCCTAGCGCTAGTTAGATGACCATCTAAATAGATATGCAGATAAGGAATTGGAGAGCGTAAATAAGTGACTACAAATGTTTCTATTTCAGGGTATCCAATACAATTATTCACGTCTAAGCGGATTTGATTTGTTGTAGGTGAGATCGACTACCAAGCTAGCTTTATGGTAAAGAGTGGAGGCTAATCAGTATAGAAGTAGGAATCATTCCTAATAGTTCTTCTATATTAGAAATTCCAGTGCAATCAATCAAACTTAAGTTATCATCCTAAGATACTACCATATATAAATCATAGACACTAAATCTATATAGTACTTGGAATTTCTCTTTAGTCTACTATATCTTAATTTTTCTCTTTTTAATAGTCACTTTTTATTCACCAAAATTTCATGTCTGATTCATTCTCCTTCCATAGGTACACAGGAAAGTAACTTATTCTTGACGGGCTTAGAGTACTGCTTGACACCCCATTCTTAAGAGTTCTATATTCCAATTGATGTATTCCAATTTGAGAGGGTGATGTTTTGATTCATTATGTACTCTGATTTATAGATAATTCTGGCATTTTTTTCAGTTATGAAATGTTACTTTTCTATAAAGCTTAATTAGGATATTATGTTTCAGGTCTAATTTATTAATGACTTATGAATCTTAGTCTTTGTAAAGTTTTTAGTTATACTTAGATCTTCCACATTTCTTGGTATGACTTATTAGGGATATGATAAGGGGTGTTGGTTGTCGCACTTGGTATTAGAGCCTGAGGTTATAAGTTCCCTAAAAATACTAAGTATTTTTCAGAAAGATTTTTTAAATAAAAGTTTTTATATTGAAAATTTCTCAAATCTATCTCCCTTCCTTGCCTATTCTTTCTTTTTATCATTAAGCTATACATCGGATAACTTTTCTAAGCTTACCCACAAGTAGATATCCCCAACACTTGTTGATTAAACTTCAAATTTCGAGTGCGGATAAAACCATTTTTTTAATATAAATATATAACAAAAGGGAGAATCTAGTTATTCTCCAAAGGCTCACAAAAACAGATTATGTAGAGATGGCTACATGATCTATGCATACACATATATATAATAGCACGTAAAGACAAAAACATGAAAAATACAAACAAGTACAAATAAAAGGAAGGGCCAAAACCAGGCAGACTCTCATGAGTCACTCGCCGTCGACGAGGATGATGCCAAGGCGTCCACTATCTCAAAAATATAAGGAGGATCCAAGGCCACCGTATCGAAAAACAAGGTCTGGAAGCTGAAAACTCCACAAGAAGACAACAAAGAAAACCATCTACTAGGCCCAGTTCCAAGTCGGATGATCCAGCTCCAAAAAGCTCTTGATCGGCCTCTCCCATCAGCAAACACATAGAAATAAAGGAACCTATAATACTAGGGCCTGCAGCAGTAACAAACAACATCAGCTCTTAAGGGAGGGGGTAGGTGTGAGGGGGGAAAGGGGAAGTGGGTAAACCTTCCCAATTTCTCAGAATCCGGGAGGGAATCAGCCGATCCCCGCCCTCGGGGTGCACGGTGCTGTCATGATAGACAAAAAAACCCGCAAGCCTCCTCATAGTTGTAACTTGCTACTTCATAGTTGTAAGGTAAAGTCTTGTATTGATAAGAAGGATTCAGAGGCCAAGGATAGTGAGGAGACTTAGGGATATTTCTATAATTATTTGAATGGAAAATAAAAGATGCTTAGAGGGTAAGATACATGAGGAAATAGAACCATCAACTTTAGAGACAATCCATAAAGAAAATGTTGAAGTATCACAGTGTAATTAAATAAGGCACTGTGCTAAGAGTTGTAAGAACGACTAATTAGATTAAAAAAAATGTTGATAAAAAGGATTGAGAGATGAAGAGCGAAATAACAAAATATGTTACTTATCCCTTGTACTTCTGATTTCTTGTTTTCCTACTCGTGCTTTAATAGATTTTAGAGCATCTCACTCCTTTGTATTTTGCACCCTAGTGATTGTCGGCAATTATACATTTCTCTTGACACTAGTAGTTGTTTTTAATCCGGTAGGAGGATCGGCACTGCTATTTGTGATAAGCAAGGGATTGAAACTTAAGATTCTAGATAAAGAATGATGCTGATGTTTGGGCATTTCTAGGTATGGGTTGATTTTGAGTTTAGACTGATTAGCCATGTAATATGCTACACTTGGTTTTGATAGGAGGGTGGTTATATAGGCACATATAGTAGAAGCAACCTAGAGTTTCCTATGACCCAACGGTATAAGATAAGTCACTTTCCAAACCCATCTTTTGATCAGAAGATTTTATATATTTTGAGGAAGTCAATGGACATCAACTTCACAAATAGATTAAGTTTATTTTATATCTTATGTTGCTTGATCCATAATCTTACTAGTAAGTTATAGGCTCTAAAGGAAAGATGTAAGCTATATAAACAAATTAAAGAAGTTTTGGGTAAATAGATGGAAGGACATTTATCCCTTGCCTTGCATGGAAGTTCTCTTTGACTAATTAGTAGGAGCCAAGATTTTCTCATAACTAGACATTGGCAGTGGTTTCCATCAGTCATGAGTATCAGAAGGTAATATATGCAACACAACTATTAGAATATCCAAAGAATTTTGTAAATAGTTAGTCATGCCATTTGGACTAACAAATGCCTCAACATTGCTTGTTATCTGGATGAGTAGGGTGTTTTATGAACAAATTTGTAAGAATCTTTGTGGATGAATTTTTTTCCTAATTTAAAGTGAATAGGGAAAATGTTTGTTATTTCGTAGAGATATTCGGTATCCTCAAAGCACATGGACTCTAAACCTTGTTTTCTAAGAATTAATTTTGGAGTAGGAAGATTTCTTGGATAAGTGGGTTAGTATTAAAAAAAAATCAAAATTTCTAAGATATCAGTACCCTTAATCTATCCCACTAAGAAGAGTATTGGCTAATACATCAATATTTATTCTACCTGATGGCATTAAATATTAGAGACCTATGAGAGGAACTAACTTGAGATGGAAGCCGTTAGATTCCCCGTTAAATCGTGGAAACATTTCCCACTACAAAGGTAGTTTGAGTTGCTATTTGACCGTAAATCATTGGTTTGGTTGTCCTTTGAGAAAGATTGGAACTTAAGACAATAAAGATAGACGGAGTTTCAAACATTTGATGATTCTGGGTTTTTCGTATACTCCTGTTAAGAATATGGATGTAGTTGGTTCATTAAAAGAAAGAAAGGGTGTGACGGCCCATCCCGCACCAGCCGACATTTCCCTCAAAATGCACTGCCAATTCCCAACTAGCACGGAAAGGTCATCAAAAGAAAAGGGTTTTGAAACGACGAATCACCAAAACCTATAGTATTTCTCACATCGCATGGAATAAAATATAGTAATAACATAACTTGATATAAAACAGGCGAGACAGTGCATAAGTTGAAACTAAGCCATAACCATTAGAGTAGCAAAATCCAAAATACAACTTATGATCCAAGCCATTATTTCAACTTCAAAATACTGTCTCAGAAAGGAAATAAAAGAGGTACAGTACTAATGCCCAAAGCAGCAACCAACAACAACACAGGGAGAATATATGTATATAGTACGTGGAAGCCTCCTGCTCGTCTCAAGACAGCTACTTGTGCATAACCACCTAACCTTTCTCTAGTCTGCTCGTTTAGGAGCACCCAGAGTAATAAGAAGAGACATAAAACTATGGGTTAGACAAAAGTCTGGCATGAGTGATAGCAGCAAAATAAAGCAGTAACAGGTATAAATAATCATACCTGAACCTGGACCTGCAACCAAAGAGTTAGCACAACAAGATGTGTAGTACTCTAAGGTAACACTAACATATAGTGTAGATATGGGAGTGTGCGTGTCACGGTGATAGAAAACATCAAACATAGCAATCATCCTCATGTCTCTCCCTCAGTGTGTAAAGCATATGATATTCACTGCTTTGATCACCAAATCCATTAGGGGCATGACGGCAACTCCGTACAACTATTGCTATGACCAATTTTCCCTTTGAGGCCATGACGACAACTCTGTACAACTATTACTCTGACCCCACAACATTAGTCTATAGTCAATAACCCTAACGGGCCAACCAGTCCACACTTCCATGGCTCTGGTTCGTCTACATGCCCATTCTCTCAACGGTGAACCAAAACTATGGGTATCGATAACCCCTTTGCACGCGTCCTGCGGCAAAGTCCAACTCTAGAAGGTAACTCGTTGGTTTCCTAAGTAATAACTTCCTACCTGGTCTTCCTTTGAATCTCGGATTTTTAGTATCCCCCAGTTCGGGTTGATTCTTCCATCTTACTTCGTTACGGTTGGATGATCTTCCTAAAGCGGTTCAGTTCGTGACCATCTCTAGAGGGTCGGTTCATGGGCAATGCACCAGCTTGGGTGCATGGGGCAGTTCGTGATGCTCCATTCGGTTTGGGTTCGGATGCATGCTCGGTTCGAAGGAGGCGGTTCGTGGTCCTCATATGGGTCTGGTTCGTTACTTCCTGCTCGTGGCACTCCGGTTCGGTTCGTGGTCTTCCTGTTCAGCCGTGGGTGCATCGGTTCGGGTTTGGAGCAATGGGTCAGTTCATGAGTCCAAGCATTGGATCATGGTTACTTCCACCGATCTAGGTCGCACCCCTTATCACGAGCCACTATCACGAGCCGGTCCGATTCGAGTTCCTACGCAACTTCCAACAAGCTATTTACGCCACATGATGGCGTTTTCGACCATTTTAACTTTCCCATGCAACAATAAATCATTCTAAACAACATTAGTAACATGTGTAATCAATCACAAACATCAAAACATTAATCAAATGAGTTATTTTTGATCAAATGTACCCAAAACCATGATTTTCCCCTTAATACCCTTAACCATGTTTAACTATAGGATTAGCAAACTTAATCCAAATTAACCCAAATTTATATCAATAACATAAAATAATATTTCAGAATTTTAAGATACTTTTCCATATTTTTACGATGCATAATATCGCTAATTATCGCTAATCACCCCTAATTAGCCATAATTAGTGAATAAAAGTACAAATCACTCACCTTAGCCATAAATAAATTATAGATCTGAGAACTCCACTAATTTGGGTCGAATTCCTATGTTCCAGCAGCTCTATCGCGATTTTGATGCTACTCCACCTTAATTTGATGTAGTTTGGCTTAATTTGTGATTAGGAAGTGATCAGGGATAAATTTAGAAGGTGAAGGCCATTACTAGGGTTAGAGGAAGGTAAGTGACGATTGGAAAAATGAAAATGAATCATCCTTTAACTCTTTTCTGCCCTCCTATAATCCTAATCTCGAAATGGGTTATGGGCCTAACTACTAATCACCTAATTAAGCCTGGTTAAGCTGTTTTTCCTCCGTCAAACCTTATTTCAGCCATATCTCCCAAACAGTAAGTCCTTCTGATTAATGTGACCACTCTACGGAAAGGTAAACCATCATCCAAATCAAATGGAAGTGGTTTCAAGTTAAAAATCCTTACCAATCAAAAGTTAGAGGCGACACAAGATTCACTAGGGGCAAAATGGTCATTTAAAAATCGGCAAAAATCATGAATGTGGGAAATGACCTTGATAGTCGTTTCCCAAAGTTACATGACCATATGACTTTGTATATGAATGAAATAAATATCCTAGGATCCTCCGATGCGTAGAATGCAGGTCATTACACTCCCCTCGCCCCCCCCCCCCCTTCGCCCCTTTAAGAAATTTCACTCCGAATTCCTTAACCAAAACATACAATGGTGGCCCGCATGCCTATCAACAATTTACAAACAATCAAACTTACATAACAACACAACAAACCTATCCTGGCATGCGGTTTACTAACAAGAGAATAACTACATCGCGATTAAAACCTTACCAGGTAAAGAGTTATAAATATGACTTCCTTATGCTTTCCTTGGTTTCCCAAGTACATTCATTTTCATTATCGCCCCACTGGACCTTAACCAATTTCACCGTCGTCCTTCGAAGTTGCTTCGTATCATGTCTGACAATACGAACCATTCGGTGGCTCCCAACTGCTCCAGATTCCACCTCGATATCATCCAACAGATCTGGTGAAACAGTCATACCAGAATCGCGCACGAACTTCCTTAACTGGGAAACATGAAATATGTTGTGCACTCCCGCCATCTTATCTGGTAACCCAACTTCATACGTTAAATTCCCCACTTTCTCGAAAACTGGAAAAGGACCAACAAACCTTGGTGCCACCTTACCTCTCCTGTCAAAATGAATCACACTCTTTAATGGAGAGATCTTGACGAATACCAGGTCACCAACGGGGAATTTCAATTATCTTCGTCTTTTATCAGCACAACTCTTCTGCCTATCTTGGGCAGCCTTCATTCGCTATTGGATAACCTTAATTTTATCTGAGGTTTCTCTTATTACGTCTTCCCTAAGCACAAATTTCTCACCGGTTTCTAACCAACATGATGGTGAGTTGCAAGGTCTTCCATACAAAGCTTCAAATGGAGCCATACCAATACTGGATTGATAGCTATTATTATATGCGAACTCAACTTTATGCAAACGGTCATCCCATGACCCTCCAGAATCCAATATACAAGCTCTTAAGAGATCCTCTAATACATGATTCACCCTCTCTGTTTGACCACCGGTTTGAGGATGGTATGCGGTACTGAGTTGTAATTCTAATCCTAAAGCCTCTTGTAAGCTCTTCCAACACCCACTACTAAATAACGGATCTCGGTCACTCACAATATCTCTAGGTACTCCATGAAATCTCACTATCAACTTCATATACAGTTCTGCTAACTTAGCTGTCGTTCTATTCGACTTGACCGGTATAAACCTTGCACTTTTGATCAATCAGTCTACAATCACCAAAATACTATGATGACCCGGTCTGGTCCTTGGTTAACCATCGACGAAATCCATTGAGACTTATTCTCATTTCCATTCGGGAATTTCCAACGGTTGTAACAAACCACTAGGATTCCTCTACTCAGCTTTAACTAATTGATAATTCATGCACTTGGATATAAACTTCCCAATGTCTCTCTTCTTCCCTTCCTAGTAGCAGGTCTGCTTCATGTATCGATACATCTTGTTACCACCGGGATGTATAGTCAGTTTAGAGTGATGACACTCTTTGAGCACTTCATCTCTTAATCCATTTACGTTGGGTACAACCAACCTCTCATTCTGTCAAAGCCATCCTTCTCTATCAGGTCCATACTTATTCATCTTCTCATCGTCAATACCCATCTCTACCTTGGAGATGATTTTTAGTAGATTAGGATCGTCCCTTTGACTAGAACCAATCCACTCAATCAAAGTCGGTCTGATCGTCAAACTTGCTAACATCTCTGTATCCAATTCGCGCTTAGGTCTGAAATCATATCCTACGATATACTCTAGTTGCTTCCATTCCAGAAACCTAGCCCCCAAGCGAGCATGTCTCCTACTCAATGCATTAACTACTGCATTGCCCTTCCTGGGCGTGTATGCGATATTGAAATCATATGAAGCCAAGAACTCTAACCATCTCTGTTGACGAAAATTTAAATCCTTTTGAGAGAAAAAAAATACTTTAATGACTTATGATTGGTAAACAACTTGAATCTTTATCCCAAGAGATAGTGTCTCCACATCTTTAACGCGAACATGATTGCTGCCAATTCCAAATCATGGGTAGGATATCTTTTCTCATGCAGTTTCAGTTGCCGACTAGCTTAAGCTACAACCCTACCTCCTTGCATTAGTGCAACACCTAGTCCGGTACCATAGGCATCCGTGTAAACCATCATTTCTTCGTTCCCTTTAGGAATAACTAACACTGGTGCGCATGTTAACTTTCCTCTAGGCTCTTAAATGCGTTCTCACACCTTTCGTCTCATACGAAAGCTTGATTCTTCTTGGTCAACTGAGTTAATGTCGTCGCTATCCTAGAGAAGTCTTGGATAAACTTACGATAATATCCAGCTAACCCCAAGAAACTTCTCACGCCCGTTGCATTCTTGGGTGTAGACCAATCTTGCACCTAGCCACCTTTGCAGGATCCACGGCAATACCATTTTCTGAAACAACATGGCCCAAGAGTCTCACTTCCCTCCTCCAGAAGTGACACTTCGAAAATTTCGCTTTCAAGTGTTACCTCAACACCTCCATTATTGTCCTTAAATGTTCCTTGTGTTCTATTGTTGCTTGGATTTGGGTCTGCTTCGATGTATCGATTTGACTACTTGTCTACTTGTTTATGGCTACCTATTGGGATTATGACTTTTCATTTCTATACTCTGATGGTATTTAGAGCAAGACAAATGTTTTTATTTGATGTATTTTGTTCCAGTATTTCAATCTGATGTCGTAACTGGATTTTGAGACCACGATGTTTTCTATTGGAATATAAAGTTTTAAATTTATGTTGCTGTTATATATATCTATCTTGTGAGATTATGTTCTGTTTATCTATAATGCTTCACGTAACTTAATGCATTCTGTTAAAGAGTGACATTAACGGACGTGGGGTGTCACATTTGGTATCAGAGCTGACGGATACAAGATCAGGTAAAAAAAAGGTTTTGATAATTGTTTTCAAAAGATTTCAAAAAGAAAGTATTTTAAAAGAAAAGTCTGTTTTTGGAAAACATATTCCCCAGAGCCATATAAAATATCTTTAGATTCTCTGTTTGAATCCCTTTTCCTTTTCTTTTCAACATGTTTGGGGAACCGAATATTCCCAAGGGCATTAAGATACCGGCTTGAATCTATAAATATCTTGAGGTTACGGCGCCTGCCAGAGGCCAAGCAAACTCCCCTCCCCCAGCTACGACAGTTGTTCCTCCTCCTCTGCGAGCGGATAATTTCTGTAAGATATGCAAGGATTTCTGTACTATGGGAGGAAAGCCATTCCGAGTAACTGAGAATTTTTTGAAAGCATGGAAGTGGATAAAAGAGATGGAGAACCTGTTTGGGCTTTTTGAGGTTCATGACCGTAGAAAGATACAGTTGGCTGCATGGCAGCTTAAGCATGTGGGCTTCATTTTGGTGGGAAGTTACGCAAGCAGTGCGTCTTGTTGATACTTGGGATGATTTTTGACAGAGATTCAAGATGAAATTTATTTCTTGGGCAGAAGAGAGTATGAAAATGGAGAGGTTTCTAGCACTGAAGCAAGGAAGCATGTACGTCAAAGAGTATGTCTATAAGTTCAATCAGTTGGCAAGGTTTGGTCTGGAGCTGGTGAATACCCCAAGCAAGAAAGCTTTAAGGTTTGCAAGAAGATTGAATCAACCTCTTCAAGCATTGTCATTGTCTTACATTCCGGTGGGGATACTTTTGGGAGACTGGTTGAAATGGCATTGATGCATGAAGATGGTAAGGATGAGAAAAAGGAGGCTAAGACTGATGAGACATAAAACAATAAAGTGTGGCCCAAGAAAGAACCGCAAAAGAAGGGTGGAAAGAACGACAAGGCTTAAGGCAAGAAAAAGTGTCATGGTTGCGGGAACGTGGGTCATTTGGTCATAGATTGCAGAAAAAGGAAGAAAGCTTGCTTCCACTGTGGAGAGGTCGGAAACTATACTAGGGAGTTCCCGAAGAAGCAAGGACAGGATCAAAGGGTAGGATCCTATGGAGGGAACGTGCATGCTCTCGAGGCCAGTTTACCGGATAGAGGTTGGAAAGTTTCTGTTAAAGGTTTGATTTCTCTTTCCGATCATCCTGTTAGGACTCTTTTTTATTCTGGCGCTTCTCACTCTTTTATATCTGATTCTGTGGTTTAGTCTCTGCACCTTATTACTAGTATTGGTTCTGATCCCATTATTGTCTCAAACCCCATTGGGGGCATGGCTCAAATGCTATGACATGTCGGGATTTTAGGATACTTATGTTGGGTGTTAGTTTAAGTACAATGCATATGCGCTTGGTCTTATGGGCTATGGTCTGATTATAGGGATGGATTAGCTGGCCACGTATGGCGGCATTCTGGACAATCAGAGGAGGGTCGTTCGACTTTTGACTTGCTAAGGGAGGACTCTCGAGATTTCCTTTGACCCTAAGGGGTTTGTTATGCTTAGTTTCCTAGAATCACTTGATGCTTCTATCGATAATTTTCTATCTGTACCTGCTATCAGTGAGTATCTGGATGTTTTTAAGGAGGTTAGGTGCTAACCTCCTAGGCATGAGAATGATTTCCGGATATACTTAGTGAATAATGTGAAGCCAACTGCATTGCCTATGCGCCACATGGCTCCTAGGGAAAGGAGGGAGCTTAGCAAGCAAGTAGGGGAGCTGCTTGAGAAGGGGTTTATTAGGCGAAGCATATCCGAATGGGGTGCTCCAGTCGTCTTTGCAACTATGGAGGATGGCTCGCTTCGCTTATGTGTGGATTACAGGGAGTTGAATAAGCTCATTAAGAAGAATAGGCACTCACTTCCGAGGATTGATGCTCTTTTTGACTAGCTTGTTGGTGCATCTATTTTCTCTCAGTTAAACTTGGCCACAGGTTTTCATCAGTTGAGGGTGGCCGAGGACATATAGACAAGACTTCTTTCAGAAGTCCAGATGGTTTCTCTGAGTGGCTAGTCATGCCTTTTGGGTTGACGAATGCACTAGCGTATTTTGTGGATCTAATGTGTAGGGTGTTCTGGGAGTTTCTGAATAAGTTGGTTGTGGTCTTTGTGGATGACATTCTGATTTTCTCGAAGAGCAAGGAAGAGCATGATCTACATTTGGGGGAGGTGTTGAGGAATCTCCGAGCACACTAGCTTAAGGTGAAGTTCTCCAAATATCACTTTTGGTGAGAGGAAGTAAGATTTCTAGGGCATGTGGTCTCCCAAAATAGGAAAGTGGTAGATCCCGTGAAAGTAGTTACAGTTCAAGATTGGATGATTCCAAGAATGCAATGGAGGTGAGGAGTTTTCTCGATTTAGTGGGCTATTACATGAAGTTTATCAAAGACTTAGCAAAGATAACAACCCCACTCGCCAGACTGACGAAGAAGAATATAACCTTTTCATGGAGCATTGACTGTGAGGATACTTTTCAGCAGTTAAAGAGGGATCTGAAAACAACCCTAGTCTTGATTTGCCTGACGGGAACAAAATTTTCATAGTGTACACTGATGCATGCGGTACAGGACTTGGTGTCATCTTCATTTGAGAGGGAAGGGTAGTATGTTATGGTGGTAGACAGTTGAGAGTTCATGAGAAGAACCACCTTACAAATGATCTGGAGTTGGTTTCTATAGTATTTGTGCTTAATTCTTGGCAACATAATCTACTTGGAGAGAGGTTCAAGTTATACACAGATCATAAATCTCTCAAGTGACTGTTCTCGTAAAGGGATTTCAACTTTGGACAACAGAGATGGATGGAGTTCCTAGCGTCCTATGATTTTGAGATTGCTTATACCCTCGCAAGGGTAATATGGTAGTAAATGCATTGAGTAGGCAGAAGATGACTTTGAGTCCTCTATTCGTAGAGAGGCGGAATTTGGAGTACATATCGACCTTCGATTTTAGGTTATCTACATCTTACACCTAGTTTGTGGGCATCCTCAGAGGTGCGACCTACTCTTATGGGTCAGGTGGGATCTTCGCTGTGAGAGGACCCACAGATTGCAGACATCTTGGACAGGCTTAGTAGAGGGGAGACTTCTAGTCACCTCAGTAAATATTCCACGGATGATAAAGGGTGGTTGCAATGGGATGGAAGGCTTTGTGTTCCCCGAGTTGGGAGTTTGTTGAAGACCGTCCTTGAGGAAGCCCATCATTCTAGGATGATTATCCATCCGCACGGTGACAAGACCTATAGAGATATGAAGAGGGTTTTCCTTTAGGCTGGGATGAAGAAAGATGCGGTGGAGTTTGTTTCTCGATGTTTAGTTTGCTAGCAAGTTAAAGCTGAACAAAGGAACCCCGACGGTTAGCTTCATCTTTTGGAAGTCGCATAGTGGAAGTGGGAGAGCATCTCTATGTATTTCATTAATGGTTTGCCTAGATCAAGGAAAGACAACACCAGTATCTAGGTTATAGTAGACAGGCTTACTAAGAGCTCTCATTTCATTCTTGTTAAGAGTAAGAGAACGACAACATGGTTGGCATCAGTTTATCTTTGTAAGATAGTCCGCCTACATGGAGTACCTTCTAGCATAGTAAGCGATCGTGACCCAATCTAATCTTCACTAGTGAGTTCTGGAAGAGCTAGCAAGAAGCATTAGGTACCGAGCTGTGTTTGAGCACCGACTATCACCCTCATACCGATGGGCAGACTGGGAGGGTGAATAGGGTTCTTAAGGATCTTTCGAGGCTGTGTATCCTAGACTTCAAAGGGACTTGGGAGTAGCATCTCCCGTTGGCTGAGTTCGCGTTCGCCTACAACCACAGTTATCAGGCTAGTATAGGGATGGCAGCCTTCGAGGCATTGTACGGACGACCTTGTAGATCACCGACTTGTTGCTGAGAGTCTATGGATAGGCTTCTCCTAGAACCTGAGATGATTAGAGAAACTTCAGAAAAGATTGATCTTATTCGAAAATGCATGAAGACAACTCAGGACAGGCAGAAGTCCTACGTAGATAGGAGAAGGAATGATATTGAGTTTGAGGTAGGAGACATGGTTTTCATTAAAGTATCATGTTTTAATGTGGTTCGCTTTGGATCGGCCGGGAAATTGGCGCCAAGGTTTGTTGGGCCATTTCCCATAGTGGAAAGGATAGGTCAAATGGCCTTTAGGGTGAGACTACCAGAGGGATTGGCAGGTGTTCATGATGTTTTCCATATTTCTCATTTATGGAAATGCCTACACAATACAACAGAGGTTGTCGAGCCGAGCATGCTTGCGGAAGTAGAGGTAGAAAGGGAGGCGACGGTAAGACGAGTTCCTACCCGTATTTTTAGATCAGAGGTTCAGAAGCTATGTAAACGAAAGGTTAAGTTGATGAAAGCTCAATGGGGAGAAGACTGCGAGGATGCAACTTGGGAGACTGAAGACAAGATTTGCACTTCGTACCCTTTTCTTTTCAAGGGTACGTTCTTAACTTCTTTTTTCCATGCTTTTATTCGTACTTTCTTCTATCATTTAAGTTTATCTTATCGGTCAAATGTGCGACCTTTAGGTAGGAAACCACTGGATGTAAACATGTGTCTGAGACATTTTATTCTTGATGGATGCAAGTGTTTGCTCGTGGTTGCTCATGGATGTATATACACAAACTAGGCACTAGATTGGCTCAAAGCACTCTCATATTGCATATGGGTGTGTGTGCATTTTAAATTTTTATGGATGCAAATGGGTGTATCATTATATAGATGTTGCATTTGGACGGGTGATTGTACACACATATAGAGTTTACTTGATACACTAGAACTGTTTGCATACCTGTTGGATTCATGGACTAACACTCATTGCATTAAGGAGGTCGACTGAATCAGTAGGCCACCTAATTTTTCGCATTTGTATTGGGACATATACACACACCTTTGCATATGTTCATATAAGCATTAGAATTCTCTTAAGGACAATGAATGCCCGTGATTGATGGATGCGTAGATGGTTGATGGATGTTAGGATAAACATTCTTCTTAACTAAGAGATTTCAAGGACGAAATCCTTTAAGTAGGGGATAATGTAACACCCCATAATTTTAAAGGACAATACTACAATAAACTAAGGAATACTTAACTAAATATGGGAATTAAGTAAAACAGACTGTACCATTGCATTCATCTTTGAATTCTGCTTAGGATAAACTCCGAGTGTGTGTAAAACGGACATCGTATGAGGAAGTAATGAAGGTTAGAAGTTTGTATACATATAAGAAGAATATATGTAAATAAGACAACCAAAATTTTCAAATTAAATAAAATGGAACGAGCGAAAAAACTAGGCGGGAACCAGACCCGTTGGGTCTGACCCACTCTGGTCTGGGTCGACCTATGGGTCGATCCAAGGTCAGGTGGGTCGACCTATAGGTCAGGCCAGGTGGGCGTTGGTCGACCAACATTGGATATGGCTGAATTATTTTGGCTGTTTCTGAACGCATTTTTTGGTTGGGTTCATTGAAGATAGGCTATATAGGGCAACATTTCTATTGTTTTTTTTAAGTAAGAGAAATTTTTTATTCACAACAAGAGTTACAACCAAAATGCATAAAAAGCAATATAGACTCTCGACATTCCTAGCCCTAGAATTTCTAAGATAGACTGCCAAATTATCAAGTGAGCATACATTATTACAAGCTTATCAAGGTGGAATCACCACGACCACTAGTGTGCAGAAAACTGGCAGCACTCCAATGACCACAGCAACAACACGTAGCTGAATCGTTCCTATAACCAAAATTTCAAAAGAAAAGTAGACTTCAAAGAATCAAAACAACAACTGTCCACAAGCTACATTAACTAGTATCATCCAATAATCCTCATTATAATCATGAAACCTGATGCCAAAACCAGGAATGCTCTTGCTCAGGAAAGAAACATTTGCTGTTTTTGAAGTCTCAAATAAAAGATTTCATGAAGATACTTGCAACCAACAGTATTGATATTTGTAGACAATGTCACTAGATAAATGCAATATCAAGTCAAGGACAGATCAAACAAAGGACCGGAATTTTTCCTGGAGTGTCTTTTAGTTGATTTTAGCTTCTTGCTGAGAGGTAGCATATCCTCTGTCCTGTAATTGATTCCATCATCTAAATTAGAGTCATCCCAGAATTTACCTTTCAATTTGTTACTCTTGGATTTAGAGGAAGGTAGAGAACTTGTAGGCACTGTAGATGATAGAGAAGACAAGGAAGTGTTAACTTGTGGGAATGTCAAGCCACAGCCAGTGACAAAAGGAGGAGGTAGTTGAAAATTTTGAGGAGGTCTCAAGTTCTCACATAGTGAAGTTTTTGCATGAGTAGAAGCTGAAGGTGCAAAGAATTCTTCATAGAACCACATGTATGAGCTGAGAGTGGTGATGAATTCATCACATATTTTCTAGTGGATGAAGGTATTGAGTGACTAAAGGTCGATGTACAAGACATATTGGTGTATGAAGAGGAACTAGATGGGCTTGCATTTATAACAGTGGTGCACAAAACTGAAGAAACAGATGTGCATTTACTAGATTTTGCTGAAAGTTCAACATAGTCTGTGTTTCCATCAAATATATTACCCATCAAAGCTTCTCCTTCTATAGACTGTGTTCCATGATTATCCACAATATTATGAGTTTCGGTATCATTAGTCATGTTCACTTGTGCTTGTAACGCAGATGCAGTATCAAATGTACTTCCATTCACCGGAACAACCTCTTCACTATTAGTTTGTACCTCTGTAATAAACTCCTCAGTGTTTCCATTACCATTTAAATCAGATTCCAATACATTAATAGGATTTCCATTTACCTTTGACACGTCAGTTTCAATATTATCAGCCTTATTATTATGAACTCTTTCTTTCTCCAAAACTTTGAAGTCTTTGTGTTAACAGATGTCCATTTTCCTTGATTAACAATAGAAGAGGTCTTCCTATTAAACAGTCGAGAGTGGTCATAAGAATTATTATTAAAGTCCTTTGCATGATTCTCACAGTCAAATTATGCCTTATTGTTAAATTCACAACTTTCAGTTGCATGGACAAATACCTTACAAGTAGTACAAATTTTGGGTCTCCAATCATAGGTTAACTTGACTGAAGGGAACTCTTTGCATAAACAACCTACCACTATTTTATCTAGGAGATCAAACTCCGAGGAAATCTCGATTAAACTTTTGCATACCTAAATCTCTGCAACTTTTCAATGCTACTATCAAAGCATATCAATCTCCCCACATGACAAGCTAGCCAATTTTTTCCCAATAATGTCCAAAGTATAGTTTGAATGCAATAAAAGTGAACCCAAACTGGAATTTTTTAATCTGTGCTTATGAATTTCCTATAGATGGATCCCATCTAGTTATGATGAACATGCGTCCATTTATGAAAATAGGATCAGATTTCAAAATTCTTTCTCTGTCTGATTAATTATAAAACTTGATAAAGAAATGAACTCCATCTGATTTAATACTAAATTCACGTTCTACTTTCCAAAATCGGTTTAAGAAATTTACCACCATGGGATACGAAGAAGTGCCATCCAGGAAAAAGCCCACCAAGAAATCGCTCCAGTATTTCATTCCCTTAGATCTGACTATATCTGGAATCATCTTTGGCACGCCATCCCTAGGAATGTCGAAGTGATGAGGTTGGAAAGCGCCAGAATTTCGAGGGAGTGAATTAAAAAGGGATGCATAGTTCTTCTTCATGAACGATGTAAAGAAGGCATTTGACGATGACTGATTTGCAACGAAAGGATGATTCGTCGAATCGACATTAGAGTGATTTGCTATAGGAGAAGAAATTGGTCTACTAAAGGAATTATGTGGATCTTGCAAATTAGATCCGAAATTAGCATCGGAGGGTTTGACTGAAGAGGAATTAACAACAGCATGGCGTGGATCGCGGTGAGGGGGGATTGGCAGAGAAGTATAGGAGGGAAGAGGACGGAATGAGGTATCGATGGCGAAGGAGGTGGATGAGGAAGAGGGAGCGATTTGCGAGTTCACCATTTTTATCAAGGCCTCGACTGAGGTAGATTTTTGGCATTTCTGTTGTTCTACACTTAAAACAATGGAGACAATGAAAATGTAGAATCTGCTTGGATTGAATCAGACTATCCTCTTCAAAACCAGCCTATATACGTACAAAAATCTCTTCTACAGCATCAGCATATTATTCTCTGTTCTTTAGAACCAATCTCTATGAGTTCATGTTACTTTTAGACATAAAAATTTAACAATTATTCCTGACACGTTTATAAATTTGGGGCTGAACCTATGCCTATTAAGAATCTGATTCATACCTAAACAGTTTTGCTATTACATGTGTTCTTCTGTACACCTGATCTGCTGTTCAGTTATATGCCTATTTCTACTATCACATGCCCATCTCTATTATTATATGTTTATTTTTATTTTTGTATGCCTATCCTGTTCTTCTCCCTCTCATTCCCTTTTTGTTTTTATAGCCTAGGCTACCTTCGAACCTAGGCTAATATCGCTGAAATATGCGTACGGATGAGATTGGAACAAGTTGGGAATGATTGGGAATGAAAATTGTGAGCATATGTTATACTATGAATCATGATTGGAATTTGGGGACATAACCTATAATGTAAAATATGACTAATATTTGGGGGAATATGTTATACTATAAAATGTGACTTGAGATTTGGGGAATATGAATATGTAGGATTAATTTACAGATTAAGCAGAACATGTTAATGGAACTATAAACAACTTGCGGAACCTGTTTAATATGTTGGGGTTAAGTAATCCTATTTAGATCTGTTGGGGTTAAGAAAACCTGTTTAATATGTGGGGTTTATACGAACATGTTAACCTGTAAAACTTAACCTGTTAATCTGTAAGGGTTTAGGGAATCTGTTAATCTGTAGGCATAACCTGTTAAAAATCCTAGTTAATTGGGGGACACAAGTTTAGGGATTTAACTTGTGTACATCTGTTGTGTGGGACCCATATCAGTCAGTAATCCATTCCGATATTAAATGGGGACCCCGCACTAGGTAGGGGTCGGGGCACGCATACTAAACTGATTATAAAAGGTTCATATGAAAGGGGGGTGGTACGGGCATGCTCCAACGGAGTCATATGAGTGCATGAGTCCGGTCTGTAGAGGAAAATAAGCCGCTATAGCACCAGTAAATAGGTTTGTGTCCTTCTATAGGTTGCCACTTTAGGAAGTAATACAACCTACTGTGGGGCCGACACAGGGTATTTACAAGTTAGGGAGTCGATCGCTTGGGGTTAGTAATTAGGGTACATCTAGTCCGGTCTATTTCTGTTAGGATGTCTGTTATTTCTGTTTGGAGTAACACTAGTTATATTCTGTTGAGGTACCTGTTATTTCTATTTAGGTTAAAACCCATTATGAAACTAGAGTACACCTAAAACTATCAACATGTTTCTGTTGGGATCATCTTGTTTCTGTTAAGTAATTAGGGAGCACCTAATCCCGTCGCATATCTATTATACTAGTATTGGTGCAGAGAAAAGTATTTGAGAAGCAAAATCTACTTTGTTTATTCTGTGACTTATGTTCAGTCTGTTTATACCTGTTATATCCTACTGTTGTCTCATCCGATTTATATGTCTGTCATGATACTTTTACTTCTTTATATGCTAAAAGTCACTGGACTCGCCAAACATTATGTTTGACCCGTTTTTGTTTTTTTTTCTCTCTCTTCCTTTCCCCCTCCCTCCCAGGTTCTTAAGATGGGAACGCTTAGGCTTGATTAGCACTCTCTTATAATGTCCCGTATTTTTTTGGGTATAATAATTAATATATTTAAATAGTGAATTAGATATTTAAATGGTTGTTTAATTAAATAATATTGAATATTTAATTAATACAAATAATAGAATAATATATTTATTTCTGAAATAGTCGGAAATAGTAGAATTCGCAATATTGTGTGAATTGAATCATTTAACTGATTTAACTCAGTTTAGATTTAAATTATATTAACGAATATATTTAAATAACGAAAATTGAACGTATTAATTATAATATAATTAATATCGAGCCCGTAATGGTGCGGTAGTTCATAATATAGAGTTTTGAACTTCAATTGAATATACAGAATCCGTTTTAAGCCAGATTTCTATGAAATAAGAAACGTTCGGATCTGTTGAACGATGTTTTTCTAATAAAGGAGAAAATTTGATATTTCGTCATGTACATTGAGAGTTATGTCCAAATAAAATTTCCAAATAGTCGTTATGGAATCGTTTATAAACCATAACGATATAGTTAAATTTAATTAAATATTGGCTCCGAATTTGGGCGAGATTTCTTAGACGTAGTTAAAATTTAATTCATAGAATTTTTCTGTAATTTTTAATTTGAAAAATAAGCACTTTTTATTTTAAAGAATTCTGCACCTTAAATCAGCATGCTGGGACTTGACAAAATAAGCTAACTTGTCTATATTATCATCTTTTCGGGATTGTGGCACATTCCTCAATACGACCATATTTTTATTTTCGTCCATAGCGGCTCGTACGTAAACAGAATCTTACCGAGCAGGGTATGTTGATAATTAAATGTCCTAAAACATATACACCGCAACCTTCAACACCCGTTCTCCTCTGGCATGCTACTTGCCTAAAAATATCACGGTCCACAGTTTACTTCACGTTGAAGTATCCAAGCCTTTATGTAAGTAAAGAAATAAAAATCAAATAAAAGTATCTTTCTTTTTCCAAAACTACCAGAGCAACATATGCTTTAAATGGGCGCACATGTGATTTTGCACTTGAAACTTAGTAATAAAGTAATACGTTACTTAGCCTTGAAGTATACGTGCCTATAAATAGTAAGTCACGCAACCAACAGGGAATTTTTTTTCTTTCCTTGGCATGATCATCGCCTCTACCCTTCTCCACTCTCCACGATCGCCTTTCCTCTTTGATGCAAAATTTGTACAAAAATGTTCAAAATAAATTTATGAATTCGATGCTCTCAGGGCCTCCAACCCATAGCAAACCTTAAGCTAGCAACCTTTCTGATACCTCTCACCATGATTTAGCCGCCGGGGTTGGTTGTGAAGGAAGCTTGCATATGAAACTGGAAGGAGGAAAGAGAGAAGGCGCGAGTTGTTGCTTTCGGGCGTGGTTGGGGTTGATGAGTCTTAAAGGATTCAGTATGAAAGCATTTCGATGAAGACTGAAACTTGTGTGAGTTTTCAAAAACGCATGGAGCATCTGGGGATACGGTCTTCGAGGGTGGTGCGAGCTATGTGGGTCAAGGGCGGTTGGGGCGAGGTCATGGAAGAGAAAACGGTAGTGTTGTCCGTTTGAAATCCAAGGGAGAACTGAGTTTGGGAAATGGGATGCAAAAACAATGGCAATGGGAAGTGGTAGAATTTAAGGAAGAAGGGTGTTTGTTGAGGAGTGAATCCGTGAGGGAGTAACGATGTGGCAAAGTCTAAAGGAAAAGGTTGCTAATGGTCGGATGTTTTTTCTACAAGCGGGTTCTTCAAATGGAAGAGTGCGGTTATCTGGAGCAGATGTGATATTGTGGGTATGATTATAAATATGGTTAGTGTGCGAGACACACGTATAATAAGAGTGAAAAACAAAAATGGTTACTGTAAGCAAAAAATGGGGTATACGGCGCATGCAATGCAGCAGTGCGAGAGGGCTGGTGGGCTCATATAAATGAATGAGAAGGAATTGAGTTTAAAAGGGAGGAGTCTCTATATGCAAAATGCAAACGACGTGAAGGGAGGGAGCAAGAATGGTTCAAGGTTTCCAAAAATGGTCTGGGAGGTTGCGTTCTAAAGAGGGAGGAAGAATACGTGGATCCGGTATGGATGTTTGGGCTGAGAAATTAAAAGTAAGCCCATTAAAATTAAATAAATTTAGTTTTAAACTAAATTAGTACATTAGCTTTTAAATATAATATATTGTACATACACAGTCAGAATTTCGAACCGTCTGTCGCGTTGTGATCGTATAGTCGAGGGCTATGTCATGGAACTGGTTTAGACCGATTTGGAGCTTGTCTGAATGGACAAATTGACAGTTATCGTTATTTAACGATAAATCGACCAATGTGAGTAAATATCACTAACTCTGCACTTCTTATATTTTTATAACGTATTTTTAGAATTGATGGTTGATTGTTCTGGGATGAACTGCTAATTAGTTTGTTGAAAATATAAATATAATTATATATATAAGTTGTTAGTATTGATTCTGCTGATCAGAATATTTCATGTTAAAATGAAATTGATGTTAATTATATTGTTTAACATCTGTGGATGCAGGGAAATAGGTTGGAGGGATCCAACTGATTTCCTCAATATTTATAATACTGTTTTTTCATATATTGTGAAATATGATGTGATATATAATCTGTTGTTGATTATGTGTGTTTAGATGATATTGATCATGGTTATTTGGTATTTTAAATACCGTAAGAAATATTGGAATGTAAAATGGGAATTTTCAAAGTGCATTTTGAAAATGAAATATTTATGGGAAATAAATATGTTATTATAATGAAATATTTATAGGAAATAAACATGATATTATAAATGAAATATCTATAAGAGATAAATAGGATATTATTCAAAGAAATATTTACAGGAAAATAAATATATGTAAGGAAATATTTATAGGAAAATAAATATAATTATAAGAGAAATATTTGTTTGGAAAATAAATATAATGATAAAAGAAATATTTATAGGAAAGTAAATAGAATTATAGAAGGAAATATTTGGAAAATGAATAGAATTTTATAAGAAGAGAATTTTACATTAGGAAGGTTTACATCCGTGCTTCGCACAAGGGTGTAACATGATATTGATTTAATGTAAATATTTAATAGAAATCTGTTTTAATAGATAAATAGAGGAGAATAATTTATAAACGATGTTTATCAATTAAGGAAATATTTATCATTTGATAAATTGAATATATAAATTTGAATTTATATAGAGAAGTAAAATCGGTTTTAACACCAACAATTGAAACGGAATGTGAATGTAGTGGTTATAAAGGAAATTTGCAATGAGATGATAAATGTTGGAAATGAAATTAGATTTGTATGAATAATTCTGCAAATAAAAATATAAATAGAATTTGGGTTTGAGATATTGTTTTCAAATATGAAATCAAACTGTTTTGATTATATAAAGTAATATTATTCACATTCTATGTGAAAAATTAGTTTAAAGTAAATATTTTCAAATAAAATATTATAAAGGAATTTGGGGTTTGAATTAGGAATTTAAATGGAATTACTGAAATTAGAAACTAACGGGAAATTAGTTGAGTTGAATGGCTTTCTAGGTATCGATCTGATGTTGGTTTCAGCCTTCGGGGTTTATACTTGGGAAGTTGTTCTCTTACTAGTTTACAGTTAGAGACTAATAGAGGTGGGAAGATATTGATGCATGAATCAGAAATGAAAACATTTTCCAAATTTAATAACGTATATTTTCTAATTTTAGAAAATAAGGAATTTATGAATGTATGGAAACGGTAAATGGGAAATTGGGAAATGAAACGACGATTGATCGGTAAGATTTCCATTAGGGAATAAGACCATTGTTTGTACACATGTTTTCCTTTGATAGTTAAATAACTGACTATCAAAGTTTTGACCATTTCCATTGTCAATACATAGGGACCGGGATCAGATTTATTATCTGAAAACTACTCCATATGGGCATTATCGTTTCGAATCAAATATATCGAAGACAAATGAAGACAGAGTTTATGCAAAGTTTATTCTGGCGATCCTAGGTATAAATTGCCTAAGATGGATTTACAAAATAATTTCTTTGGATTGTCCAGTCCTAGGACAACTTGAGTGGACAAGTGTCTGAAAGAGTATATCTGGTGAATCGCGTATGATGATCGTTTCAAATGTATTTACATTGGTGGTGGAGGAATTCGTTTCTTTGAGCTTATACCCGTGGTATTTTTGGGTAAATCAATTTGTGATTTTACGGGTATGACGATGTGGCAGTCAAAGTAAATAAAGGAGTGATATGTTAAAACATACTTTATGACCTCAAGCCTCATCAACCGAGAAATAACAGAAATCAGGCAGGCAGTATGGCTAAGCGGGTCGCACCCAATTAGTGTATGTTGTCACTGTCTAGAGAATATTCATATTTTTTACTTATTTCAATTCTATATCTCCTAGGAACGGTTATGTTGGTATACCAACCATAAGGTGACAATATATTCGGAACATTCAAGCGAAATGAATGGCCGGTCATGTGTGGCCGAGTTACAAGATGTTCTTGTTGAACTCCAGTGTATCGCTTCTAGAGTACACTGATCATAAGGTGGTTCCATACCTTGTCATAGTTGGAAATCCATTACCCAATAAGAGTCTGCGGTTTTTGATTGTATATTATATATGTTGAGCGTGAGATGAATGCGTTCTGCTAGATTGATATACACTTATATTATACATTATTATAATATCAGAAGACTATTGATTTTAAAAGAATGTTTTGGA
This sequence comes from Allium sativum, assembly GCA_030737875.1. Taxonomy (NCBI): domain Eukaryota; kingdom Viridiplantae; phylum Streptophyta; class Magnoliopsida; order Asparagales; family Amaryllidaceae; genus Allium; species Allium sativum. The sequence continues at coordinate 402,996,659 of CM060926.1, read as the reverse complement.
TTATCATAAGGTAAAAACCATCCGTGTTTATGTGTGGATCAGTCTTATGATTATTCTTTCCTTTAAAAGAATTTTAAAAGTTAAACAAATGGTTGGAGTTTACTCACACCAGTCACAGGACTGACCCAGAGTTTATTTTGTTTTGTTTTCCCTAAACTCTTGGGTGCCCAATTTTGTATGGGCAGTCAAGTAGTTGGGATTTTACAGATATACTGAAAGCTTGGAGCATGAGGCTTCAGGATTATATAGCAATTGTTTATTTCCACTATGTTGTAAGTGTTGTACTTTGACAATGATATGTATATTCAAGTACAGATTTTGCTTCAAAGTTATGTTATATAATATATTTATTCGTTGCACTGTGAGATTCGTGTTACTCTGAAAATGTTGTGATGTTCTTCTCCTTCTTCTATTCTAATTTTCTATCTTATCTATTCTCACCCTCTAACTTCTTTCATTAACTATCCAGTATTTCTGATACTTGATAGTTGACATTTAGTTTATGTCGATTACCAAGGTCGTAAATGCCCCGGGTCGTTACAGTGGTATCAGAGCTGAAGGTTAAGTAATTATCTTGGGTGTGTAGCGTATCTCAATAGAGATGGGTTAGTAATACCCTAGATTGATTTGAGTGTATATAAATCAGTGAACGTATTTGTAGATTTTATAAAATTTGTTTTATATTGTGGAGATTTATTGGTTGAGTTGTTTATGAGTTCTGGTCGATCAGTTTGATCCACTGTATCGGTAGGAGTTTCTAAGCACTTGAATACGATGAACTGACACGGTATGTTTTCAAAAGAAAGTAAGTGAAATAATTTTATCCAAATTATACTTTAATATAAAGGATTTATATTAGAATTATTGTAATATATATTGGACATATTGGTTGTTATTATAATCGAATGAGATTATAAAAAGGAAAAAGGTAAGATATAACCAATCAGAATTTGTGTTAATGTAAGATACATAAATCAAGATGAACTGAATCTCGATTTAAACCAGGATTCAAATTATAATTCCTAAAAGTTGGAAAAGTGTTTGCGAATAGATTTGGTTTAAATATATGAGAATTTTAAAATCCTGGGAGATTTTAAATTGTTTTACAAGCATCGGGAAGAATATTTTATGATAATTTCAAAATAGAAATGTTTAAAAATGAATTTTGAATGGGATATAGTATAGAATTCACTTTGTTCGATGGGAAATAACTCTGATGATGCTGGGCACATCATTAGTGTTCATTTTCGAGTTCTAAGTGACGGATTACTACCAAAGATATTCATTATGAATTGATTTGAGAAAAACAAGATGTTTGATTCCAAAAAAGGGATATTTGATTTTTTTGAAAAGCTAAACTGCTTAAAACTCCCAAGCAGAGACTGTTCAATTAAAACAAATTTAACTAGAAATTGAAAATCAAGAATGGTACTAGAGATTGAGAATGGAATTTGGCTTGGATAAGCGAATGCTTTTGTTGGAGATAAAAGTGATTTGAGTTTGATTTGGATGACCTTGGTATATGCTGAATTAGCGGTAGATGGAAAGGATATAAAGATATGCCCAACGAAAAGGTACGAGTTTATTTTTATATGAATATGGGATTTATGAGCCTATTTGGCAAGCCGCTTGGCTGTTTGATTTTCTTTTGGATTGGAAAAATCCTAGAGAGGTGAGTTGTAGTTGTACCAATTGAGCCATACAAAGGAGGTGCTGGCGAAATTTTTCTGAAATTTCGGGTGTTAGAAAATTTTCAGGATTTTTGAAAATTTTCGTTAATAGAAACGAATTAATATTTAATTGAAATCAATTGATACAGTGAAACAAGAGTTAAGAAGTAAAACAAATAATTTTTAACCCAGTTAATAGGGTTTGTTTTCTACCTTAGCAATTTCGAAGACGGAATTATTTTAAGTGGGGAAGAATGTAACGTCCCGTATTTTTTTGGTATAATAATTTATTTATTTAATTATTTAAATAGTGAATTAGAGATTTATATGGTTTTTTAATTAAATAATATTGAATATTTAATTAATATAAATAATAGAATAATATATTTATTTCCGAAATAGTCGAAAATAGTAGAATTCACAATATTGTGTGAATTGAATCATTTAGCTGATTTAATTTAGTTTAGGTTTGAATTATATTAACGAATATATTTAAATAACGACTGTTGAATGTATTAATTGTAATATAATTAAAATAGAGCTCGTAATGGCGCGGTAGTTCATAATATGGAGTTTTGAACTTCAATTGGTATACAGAATCTGTTTTAAGCCGGATTTCTGTGAAACAAGAAACGTTCGGATTTGTTGAACGATAATTTTCTAATGAAAGAGAAAAATCGATATTTCGTCGTGTGTTAGCCTACTTTGTAACCAGGCTACCCAAAGCCAGGAACTTGGGTGCGAACTTACATTTATTGGCGATCACTTAAGTGGAGCGATAGAAAGCTGAAAAACTTGAATTATTCATGCAAATGTGACCGGATCGGATCCCCCCTTCGGATCGGATCGGATCCCCCCTTCGGATCGGATCAGATCCCTCCTTTCGGATCGGATCCCCCTCTCCGGATCGGATCGGAGTACCCTCTACCCAAACCGCCTGAAGTTGCAACCACTCCTCAATGTGATCCTATTTTCTAGGCTTATCATTTGGATCTACTAACATGTGGCAGCCCATGATCTGGAGACCATTTCTCCACGTCTCCTACTACTTCTCCATGACCCGCTGTAACACCCTGTATTTTCTGTGGACGTATAAGTAACAAATCAGAGAATAATTAATTTTTAAAAATAGAATCAAGGGAAACGGGTTGCGCCATTGCATTCGTCTCGAAATTCTACTTGGAAATGAGTCCGAGTTTTCGAGAAACGGAGTCCGTATGAGGGAGATAAGACCCTCCGAAGTTTCAGGAATTTTCAGAACCAAAAACAGCTCGAAATTCGAATTCAAACTCCAGAGCAGACTGGGCGGGAATTTTCCCGCCCAGGACCAGGACGACCTGGGGGTCGACACTATGGTCGACCTCCCAGGGACCAGGTCGACCCTATGGTCGACCTGGTCCCCGAACCCAGTTTTGAGCCTGGGTTCATTCTTATGTATCTGGCCTCGTTTCAGTCTAGATTCGCCCGCCTAATCCTATATAAACCGCCCCCTAGCCCCATTCTCTTTACACCATTCTTCTTCCCTTATGCTGCCTCTGAGATAATAGAAATAAATAAATAAAATAATGGTGTCGCTACTCTGCTGGAATCAAAACTAGAACTAGTGCATCTTCTTCCAAATCTGAATTAGATTAAAAGAGAAAAACTGCAACTCTTCTTCTATAATCCAATCAAGGCAAGTGCAGTTATTTTCCGATATGAAGTTTAACCATGATCTTGACATAATTATAAAACTGAATCTGAGATTATGCCCTTTTTCTATTTATCAGATCTGTTTCTCTGTTTTATTATTCTGTTTGTTCAGTATTTCTTCCTCCTTTCTTTCTTTTTGTTTGATAGCCAGGCTACCACGAGCTTGAGCAAAGTCTCATAAGAGATGAACGCATAAACGTTAAATTTGGGAAGAATATTGAATGAGGCATATTTGGGCAAAATCGATTTGTAATTAATTTGAGGATACAACGCATGTTGTAATTCTGGACATAAATTTGAGTCATATTACGAACTATGACTTAGAAGAAGAGGACTATTATGACTTAGAACATAAAGGACATTGGTTGTAACTTAGAACATAGATCTGAGGCATATAATTGGGCATGTTGTATTTAAAACATAAGGTGTATTTAACGTATGTCTTGAGTTTTAAGGCATAAAGGATATTAGACATATGACTTGGGATTTGGGCGTAAAGTTTAACTGTGAACATGTAACTGATTTGGATGCATAGTACAAGTTGTAATCCAAGATCTAGATCTGGATATACTATATATATTATAGTCTGTAATTTGGAAAAAAAGATAATTAATTTGCATATAACTTAGGTGTAAAGATCCATTTTAAGATTTGATGATTATTAAGTGCGAATACACCTAAATGGGGTTTTTTGGATATGTGACATGCATTGTAATCCATGGCTATATTTGGCATAATTCATATGTAAGGTTTTTGGAGAATATTCTGAACTGTGCAAGTTTAACTAAAATTTGGGGCATATGTTATATGGTGCATTATGACCATAATTTGGGCATATAAGTTTAGGCTTACTTTATGAATTAGGCAAGATATGTGAATAGGACTTTAAGGAGTGTTTAAATATGCTAAATATGTTACCTGTTTAATCTGTTGAATTGCCTAAAATGTTACATATGTTGAATCGCCTAATCTGCTAATTATGCCTAATATGCTAAATCTGTTGAGTTGCCTAATCTGCTAAATCTGTTGAACCGCCTGAGCTGCTAAATCTGTTGAAAAGTTGAATGATTTTAATTTGTGTAAAACATGTTAATTTGTCTAATCTGCTGCGACTTGAAAAGAAGTCAAATCTGTTAAATTGACATTATTATCCTGATATCCGTATAACATGTAATAGAATAAACTAGTTATAATAAAAATGCTGAGACACGAGGTTAGACTCTTGTTTACGATAGAAGCCTGCCCGGACCGAACCGGCTTAACTTGCAACCACAAACTGCTAGTCTAATGTGAAAGGTCGTAGGCATAACTAAAATATGCTTAGACACGAGGTTAGGTTTGGCTTGTGGTAGAAGTCTGCCTGGAACCGCCCGGCATATCCAGCGGCCACAAGCTACCGACCTAATGTGAGAGGTCGGTGCATTAATATTTAATTAATGCAAACCTGAGATAAATATGATGTCTAAAAAGTGTTGGGTGGATAGGACTAAACCAACTAGATTGATGGATTTAATAAACCTGTTTCGTGAATCTGTAGGCCCAATAAAAGTTAGACAATCTGTAAATCTGTTAAGAAATGTACATCTGATCCGTTAGTCTGAAAACCTGTTAACCTGATTTTATGATCTGTGAACTAGTTGACTTGAACTCTGTATGTCTGAAATCTGTTAGTCTGGGGACACAAGGTTAGGAGGGAAAATACTTGAGTCATCTGTTGTTTGGGACCCATATTAGTCAGTAACCCTTTCTGGTATCAAAACTATGACCCAACAGTAGGTAGGATCCGGGCACGCTTACTGAACTAATTATAAGCAGTTCATTCTGATAATGGCGAGGGGTGTTGATGGTGCGTTCCAACCGGGTCATGTGCGTGCATGGATCCCGGTCTGCCTCTGAGGATGTAAGACGCCATGACATCTATAAATAGGTCTGTGTCATTCAAAGGTTGCCACTTTAGGGAGTGATACACCCTTTTGTGGGGCTGGCACAAGGTATTTATGTATTAGGGAGTCAATCGCTTGGGGTAGATTTAGGGTACACTTAGTTCTGTCTGTTTCCGTTGGGGTACCGTCTGTTTCTGTTGGGTGGTAACACCTATATGTTTCTGTGTGGTACCGTCTGTTGGGGTGGTAAAGGCCCATTTACTAGTGTACACCTAATTCTAACATTCTGTTTCCGTAAGGATTATTCTGTTTCTGTTCTTGTACCTTCTGTTCAGGTGGTAAAGGCCCATTATTCTATTTTTCTTTAGACATTAGGGTAACACCTAATCCTGTTATACTAGTATCAGTGCAGAGAAGTAAAATATAAGTAAGAAGCATAACTTGGGCTATATCATTCTGTTTCTTCTGTTTAGCTTAAGTATATCAGTTACTCCTGTTGATATTGTCTCTTATCCAGCTTTATTTTCATGTCATGATATTATTATCTGTTCATATGCTGAAAGTCACTGGACTTGCCATACTTTATGTCTGACCTTGCCTGTTTTCGCCCCTTCTCTTTCGTCCCCCCCCCCCCCCCCCCAGGTTTGTAGGGTGGAAATCTAGGAGCTTGATTTGGAATTTCTCTGCTTGTAGTATCGCTTGGCCTTGGCTCTATCTTTCCATGGCAGTTCATGTTGGGGATTATGATTTTAAAAACTATGCATTCTGAAGGCTTTTGTACAAGACTGATATTTTGTATTTGAATTCTGATATTGTGATTTGAAAAGATGTAACCAAACTTACTTCGGTTTCTGTTATAATAAAGTTATAAAATTTTCAAGTATTGTTTTATCTGTCTTGTAAATTTCTGTTCTGTCTACTAAAACGCTCCATCAAAGTTAAGGCATTCCCTTTGTGTGTGACCATAACGGAGGTGGGGTGTTACACTTGGTATCAGAGCTGAAGGTTACCAGATTTGATAAAAAGTTTTGGAAAACTATTTTCAAAAAGGTTTTTAAAAATGAAGTATTTTCAAAAGTAGAGTTTATTTTGAAAAACATAACCCCCAAAGCCATAGCCATCTTTCTATCCTTTGTTTTGAGTCTTTCCTTTTTCTTTCTTTTCGGCATGTCTGGGAATCTTAACCTTCCAGAGGGTGTGCCAATACCTGGCTGGTTCAGGAGGTACTTAGAGGCTAGGGCCAACGATGCAGGCCCAGCAGATATTCCTCCTCCAGCTGCAGTGAATCCCCCGCCTCCGCCCCCTCTTCGTGCAATTGCTTTCTCAAAAATCTGTAAAGATTTTAGGTCCATGGGTGGAAAGGATTTCAAGGGAACTGAATCATTCGTAGAAACGAGGAACTGGCTCAAAGAAACAGAGGATATGTTCGTTATCTTCGAGGTGGACGATAGGAAGAAGGTACAGTTGGCGGTATGGTTGCTCAAAGATGAAGCTTCCTATTGGTGGGAAGTCACTAACGCTAAGAGGCCGGTTGAAACATGGATGGATTTCAGAACAAGGTTTGAGACGAAATTCCTCTCGCAAGCTGAACGAAGTCTACAACTTGAAAAGTTCTTATCTCCTAAGCAAGGAAGTGTGACGGTCAAGGAATACGTCAACCAGTTCAACCAACTGGCTAGGTTCGGACTAGATTTAGTCAACACCCAGCATAAAATGGCTCTCCGCTTTGTTAAAGGATTGAACGAGCCACCGCACAGCCTAGCCATGACCCATGTACCCATGGGAGCGACTAACGAGAGATTGGTGGACATGGCACTACTACATGCGGAAGACAAGGGCAAGAAAGAGGCAAAGAAGGAAGAACCACAGAACAAGAAAGCATGGCCCAAAAAGGAAACACAAAAGAAGGATGAGAAGTCTGAAGATAAGAAGGAGAAAAAGTGCTTTACTTGTGGAAGCTCGACTCATCTGAACAAGGATTGCAGAAAAAGAAAGGGCACTTGCTTCAACTGTGGTGAGATGGGACACTTCACTAGGGACTACCCGAAGAAACGAGGGCAAGGGCAGAGGGCAGGACCAACTTCTGGAGGGCAGGCGAACACTCTCTCGAGGCCAGTGGATAGGATAGAAATAGGGAAACTTTCTGTAGGAGGTTTAATTTCTTTATCTGGTTGTTGAGTTAAAGCTCTTTTCTGATTCTGGCACTTTTTTTTCTGTAATCGATACTTTGCACTTTAATACTAGTATTGTTTCTGATTCCGCTGTAGACTCAGACCCATAAGGGTTATGACTCATCTAATTGTGATAAGTTGGGTATCTGTGTTGAGCGTTAAGTTGACTATGACGCATACATTCTGGGCTTTTATCATGCTTAGTTTCCTAAGAATCATTTGGTAATCTGATCTGTATCAGTAGTCTGTAGGTTTCTGAAAAGGATAGGAGTTTTTACTCAAGGTGTGAAATAGATTTCCAGTTGGGCATTTGTTTGATGGGAGTAATTCTCTGAGTATTAATCTGATGTTGATTTCGGTCTTCGGGGTTGATAATTAGGAGTTATTCTCTTAAACCGATGTCTAATGGGAACCTAGCTTTAGTTTTAATTATACTTGCCTCTATCACTCGACTTTATCCTTCGACCTTTAGATAGAAACTAATGGGTGTAAACATGTGTTTGAGACATGTAATGTTTGATGGTTGCTAGTGGATGCAAGTGGTTGCTAGTGATTGCTCGTGGATGCATATACACACACTCTAGACACTAGATCGGCTCAGTCACTTCATATCGGCTCAAAAACACTCCCATACTGCATATGGATGTGTGTGCTTTTATTTTATGGATGCAAAATGGTTGACTCAACACATGGATGTTGCATATGAATGAACGGTTGTGCACTCATATAGAAATGATATGTATCAAATAGGAAAATTGCATACATGTGGAACTCATGGCACTGACATAATTCGCATTGAGGAGGTCAACTGAATCAGTAGACCGCCTGATCTTTGCATTAGATAAGGAACATATACACACACTTTTGCATATGTTCATACAACATTAGAAGTTTTCTAAGGACAATGGATGCTTTTGGATGATGGTTGAGTAGATGGATGACTGGATGGCAAGACACATTCTTCTTAACTTGATGATTTCGGGGACGAAATCCATTAAGGAGGGGAGAATGTAACACCCCGTATTTTCTGTGTACGTATAAGTAACAAATCAGAGAATAATTATTTTTTTAAAATAGAATCAAGGGACACAGGTTGCTCCATCGTTCATCTCGAAATTCTGCTTGGAAACGAGTCCGAGTTTTCGAGAAAGGAGTCCGTATGAGGGAGATATGACCCTCCGAAGTTTCAGGAATTTTCAGAACCGAAAACAGCTTGAAATTCGAAATCGAAATTCGAATTCAAACTCCAGAGCAGACTGGGCGGGAATTTTCCCGCCCAGGACCAGGACGACCTGGGGGTCGACACTATGGTCGACCTCGCAGGGACCAGGTCGACCCTATGGTCGACCTGGGGGTTGACCTGGTGCCCGAACCCAGTTTTGAGCCTGGGTTCATTCTGATGTATCTGGCCTTGTTTCAGTCTAGATTCGCCCGCCTAATCCTATATAAACAGCCCCTAGCCCCATTCTCTTTACTCCATTCTTCTTCCCTTATGTTGCCTATGAGATAATAGAAATAAATAAATAAAATAATGGCGTCGCTACTCTGCTGGAATCAAAATTAGAACTAGTGCATCTTCTTCCAAATTTGAATTAGATTGAAAGAGAACAACTGCAACTCTTCTTCTATAATCCAATCAAGGCAAGTGCAGTTATTTTCCGATATGAAGTTTAATCATGATCTTGACATAATTATAAAACTGAATCTGAGATTATACCCTTTTTCTATTTATCAGATCTGTTTCTCTGTTTTATTATTCTGTTTGTTATGTATTTCTTCCACCTTTCTTTCTTTTTGTTTGATAGCCAGGCTACCACGAGCCTGAGCAAAGTCTCATAAGAGATGAACACATAAACGTTAAATTTGGGAAGAATATTGAATGAGGCATATTTGGGGAAAATCGATTTGTAATTAATTTGAGGATACAACGCATGTTGTAATTATGGACAAAATTTTGAGGCATATTATGAACTATGACTTGGAAGAAGAGGACTATTGTGACTTAGAACATAAAGGACATAGGTTGTAACTTAGAACATAAATCTGAGGCATATGATTGGGCATGTTGTGTTTAAAACATAAGGTGTATTTAACGTATGTCTTGAGTTTTAAGGCATAAAGGATATTAGACATATGACTTGGGATTTAGGCGTAAAGTTTAACTGTGAACATGTAACTGATTTGAATGCATAGTACAAGTTGTAATCAAAGATCTAGATCTGGATATGCTATATATATTATAGTCTGTAATTTGGAAAAAAAGAATTAATTTGCATATAACTTAGGTGTAAAGATCCATGTTAAGATTTGATGATTATTAAGTGCGAATACACCTAAATGGGGGGTTTTTGGATATGTGACATGCATTGTAATCCATGGCTATATTTGGCATAATTCATATGTAAGGTTTTTGAAGAATATTATGAACTATGCAAGTTTAACTAAAATTTGGGGCATATGTTATATGGTGGATTATGACCATAATTTGGGCATATAAGTTTAGGCTTACTTTATGAATTAGGCAAGATATGTGAATAGGACTTTAAGGAATGTTTAAATCTACTAAATATGTTACCTGTTTAATCTGTTGAATTGTCTAAACTGTTACATATGTTGAATCGCCTAATCTGCTAATTATGCCTAATCTGCTAAATCTGTTGAGTTGCCTAATCTGCTAAATCTATTGAACCGCCTGAGCCGCTAAATCTGTTAAATCTGTTGAAAAGCTGAATGATTTTAATTTGTGTAAAACATGTTAATTTGTCTAATCTACTGCGACTTGAAAAGAAGTCAAATCTGTTAAATTGACATTATTAGCCTGATATCCGTATAACTTGTAATAGAATAAACTAGTTATAATAAAAATGCTGAGACACGAGGTTAGACTCATGTTTGCGTAGAAGCCTGCCCGGACCCAACTGGCTTAACCAGCAACCGCAAACTGCTAGTCTAATGTGAGAGGTCGTAGGCCTAACTAAAGTATGCTTAGACACGAGGTTAGGTCTGGCTTGTGGCAGAAGTCTGCCCGGAACCGCCCGACATATCCAGCGGCCACAAGCTCCCGATCTAATGTGAGAGGTCTGTGCATTAATATTTAATTAATGCAAACCTGAGACAAATATGATCTCTAAAAAGTGTTGGGTGGATAGGACTAAACCAACTAGACTGATGAATTTAATAAACCTGTTTCGTGAATCTGTAGGCCCAGTACAAAGTTAGACAATCTGTAAATCTGTTAAGAACTGTATATCTGATCTGTTAGTCTGAAAACCTGTTAACCTGATTTTCTGATTTGTGAACTAATTGACTTGAACTCTGTATGTCTGAAAACTTGTAAACAAGTTAATCTGAAATCTGTTAGTCTGGGGACACAAGGATAGGAGGGAAAATACTTGTGTCATCTGTTGTTTGGGACCCATATTAGTCAGTAACCCTTTCTGGTATCAAAACTATGACCCAACAGTAGGTAGGGTCCGGGCACGCTTACTGAACTAATTATAAGCGGTTCATTCTGATAATGGCGAGGGGTGTTGATGGTGCGTTCCAACCGGGTCATATGCGTGCATGGATCCCGGTTTGCCTCTGAGGATGTAAGACGCCGTGACATCTTTAAATAGGTCTGTGTCATTCAAAGGTTGCCACTTTAGGGAGTGGTACACCCTTCTGTGGGGCTGGCACAGGGTATTTATGTATTAGGGAGACGATCGCTTGGGGTAGATTTAGGGTACACTTAGTTCTTTCTGTTTCTGTTGGGGTACCGACTGTTTCTGTTGGGTGGTAACACCTGTCTGTTTTTGCGTGGTACCGTCTGTTGGGGGTGGTAAAGGCCCATTTACTAGTGTACACCTAATTCTAACATTCTGTTTCCGTAAGGATTATTCTATTTCTGTTCCTGTACCTTCTGTTCGGGTGGTAAAGGCTCATTATTCTGTTTTTGTTTAGACATTAGGGTAACACATAATCCTGTTATACTAGTATCGGTGCAGAGAAGTAAAATATAAGTAAGAAGCATAACTTGGGCTATATCATTCTGTTTCTTCTGTTTAGCTTAAGTATATCAGTTACTTCTGTTGATATTGTCTCTTATCCAGCTTTATTTTCATGTCATGATATTATTATCTGTTCATATGCTGAAAGTCACTGGACTTGCCAGACTTTATGTATGACCTTGCTTGTTTTCGCCCCATCTCTTTCGTTTCCCCCCCAGGTTTGTAGGGTGGAAATCTAGGAGCTTGATTTGGAATTTCTCTGCTTGAAGTATCGCTTGGCCTTGGCTCTATCTTTCCATGGCAGTTTATGTTGGGGATTATGATTTTAAAAACTATGCATTCTGAAGGCTTTTGTACAAGACTGATATTTTGTATTCGAATTATGATATTGTGATTTGAAATAATGTATCCAAAGTTACTTCGGTTTCCATTATAATAAAGTTATAAATTTTTCAAGTACTGTTTTATCAGTCTTGTAAATTTCTGTTCTGTCTACTAAAACGCTCCATCAAAGTTAAGGCATTCCCTTTGTGAGTGACCTTAACGGAGGTGGGGTGTTACACCCGCTAGATGGCTGCCACATCACACCCGAACCGATCCCAGGAGCAACCTCCATTCGCCTATAAATACAGCATTTCGTGGAGATTTCAGGGTACTTTGGCATTTCATTCATTCATGGTAGCCATGGCTTAATTCCCCCATCAATAACCACCTTCTTCTCCAATGAAAATCAATGAATTCGAAGAGAATTATTCATTGTATTTGAGTGATTAAGTGTCAATATTCATTGTAATTGTAATTTTGGAATGAAATGAGAAACTATGAAGTGGATGTAGGCTCATTAACGCTGAACCACTATAAATTTCGTGTGTTGACTGATTTTTCTTGCTTTTAGCTCATGATTCCTCATTATTCTCTGCAAAATATAATCAATTGGGTGTTAGGACCATTTTTTGGTTTAACATTTTGGTGCTTTCACTGAGAATGGTCTGATTCTCAACCATAGATCTCCTCATCTACTAGTGGATGTCTTAGTTCATTGAGGGTAGATGCGTATTCAATTATGAAAGAGTCGCTTGCTGCTTAGATGGGCCGAAGGAGTTGGAGATGTGATGAACCAACATCGTTTTGATTGGAAGTCAAAGTTGGATATACCGAAGTAGATTTGAAAAAAGCTGCACAGGCCTTACGGATCGGATCGAGCAAAAGGTCAGATCGGATGGAAATTGGTGTGGACACAGTGGATAAACAGACCACCGGCTCGGATCAATGTAACCGGCTCGTATCGAAGTAACTGGGATCGAAGTAACCGGTTCGGATAAGGTTGATAAGTATACCACCGACCCGAGGGTGACACCACGATCCGACCTGGAAGAGTGAACCCGAACCGAACCATAGAAGGGGCACCCGAACCGATCAGCTGACGATGCTCCGATCCAGATCGGAGGAACTAGTCCGATCCGACCCAACGTGAAGACATCTCTGAACCGCCACTTGAAGGCATGATCTGATCCGACCCAAAACAGTTGTTTTTGGAAAAAAATACATTTTTTGGATCATTTCAGAAAAGGCTCCATCTTCCAAATTTGAAAAAATCGTGTGGTGCCCACATTTTCGACCTAACCGGTTAGGTTGATCGTCGCCAGGACTGTGGGGCCCCGAACCCCCACCAGCGCTGCGCCCGGACCCGCTGACAGCCTCGCCTTCGGCTCGGCGTACATTTTAGCTAACAGCAATTATCAAAGCTTGTCAATGAAGATTAGACCGATAGTTTGAGAATATCATAGCAAGTTGGCAACAACTGGATTCTTCCCAGAGCCATGACACTTATTTACATCAATAAGCCAATTTGAGGAGCTATCGATCAGATTTGACTTGTTATCAAGGGCAGTATACAAGACAATAATTGTCTCATAGCAGCTTCCTCTTCCTCGGTTCTTATGGTGTATAGATTTCACCAATGCAACCGATGTTGCTCGCTAACGAGTTGTGACCATCTTATTTATGCGACTTAAACTTGTCCAATCGACGGGGCATCGAATGACGGTTATATGGAACAGTCCGAGCACTACTCCGAAGATAATTCCTATGATCTAAGTGACCATGATTGTCAATAAGGGGATACCAGAAAGCAGCTAAGGATCTCAACATCCCAAAGCTACACTTCAATTGTATGATGTGATCAATGAAATATGTTCTGCGGTTCACCTTCCGAAGAACTTGGCAAACCTTTGCAATTGCTATTTGCTATCAACTGCATTGAGGAACACTAATTTCCATCGAATAAGGGTTAAGTCAACATACTTTGGTGCCCAGAGTTAGGTATTAGTTGAACCACCACACACCATGATTGGACCTATGGATCCTTTCCTGGATTATAGCAACTTGACTGCTCACCAGCCACCACACGACCTTGATCAAATGATGAGAGCTCGAGATTAAAGCAAATATGAATCAACCATTATATTTCTACTTCTTATTTCCATTGTGACATAACGCATGAATATTACTTAAAGTCTCGCATGTTATGCTATCATACCCAAGTTTATCTGATCAAGGTCTAGACCGACCAGCTCCAGCAGAATTCAGAGCTTACATTGCACCCTATTGTCTACTGCTCAATCCCCAAACATTAGCCGAATCCATCACTGAATTTACCATTCCCGAAGAGGTTGCGTTAGATGAAGAAGATGGCCCTTGAAAACGAAAAATGGATATAAGCACCCGTTACTATATACCGACGATGCAATGAACGATTGATGACCCGGCGCTGGAGATGTATTGATTCAAAGGAAATTCCAGATGAAGGGACTATAACTCGTAGCTTACCTAGAACAGGTAGAAGAGCTGTTAGATGGATTGGAACGTTACAGCATATCTTACGTCTAACGAACGGAAAATCAAAAGGTCAATAATCCGACCAAGTTAGACAGTTCCGACAACTCAAAAGAGAGTCATAAACAACCCTATGATGAACTTCCTGCAGTACGGAATGCATTTAGCAAGGAGAAGTGAAAGGCGTGCCATCGCTCTTTATGCCTCGAGATATGACATGCAAGGTGATAATGCATATTTCCCTTGGAAGGTTGTCCCAAGACAGACACTAACGAGCCTCATTGCTAAATTCACCGCCCTAAATGATTGAACAAAATCACTAATCAGCCTCCCGCTAGATGGGAGATGAAAACGAATAAAACTTTTGACAAACGACGTTTCGGAGTTAGAAAGTGAAGATTTACAATTTCACTCCCTTCATCGAGGATTAGTTAAGTAACTCGTGTCCCAGGCATTAGGTGCGACCGGAGATTCGAACGTCGATTGCTCATGATTACATCATTTAATTCAAAGCTGATACATAATAGGCTTGCATGATAGACGGCCTCAGCCTTGCCCGAAAATTGACGAGTTAAAAGTTTAGATCACTTAAGCCTGGATGCTGATTGATTACCTGTCCATTAGATCTTATTCCCGACATGGGATTGAAGGCATATGCGGATGGATGAGATATAACTATCCCCCTAGCAGCCATATCCTACTTCCTAGCATGGAAAGCACATAAGCTTCTATAAACATGGATCCATTATTCTCCTGCCAATTACTGTCCTAGCACCAACGTGATGATTTGATACCATTAACAATACATACATGACTCCCTGACATTCAACCCTTGACCTTAGCATGGGGGCAGGAAGGCGATTCAAAGGAGACATGACCTCGTCATTCATTTACAGTATTTACCTAATCACTCCCAGACCACAATCACGCCATCCCCTGGTAGAATTTAGGCGAGGCAAAATGGACCTGCAGATAGCATGCAATACCATTTTCACACAGAATCATATTCATTTCTTTAACAGGATTACTCTTTAACCATGACTCTTATATTTGCATGCTTTATGAGCTATTGATGTCATTAACTCAGATGAATTAATATGTGGATGGTGTAGGTACTTAGGATTTGATACGGATTAGAATTCTAACACCTGCATATAGAGTTATGGAACAATACCATAACGAGCTTGACTAAACAACTCGTTTACAAAGCCATCTCCTCCGCCTGAAATAAGTTGTATAGCTCAAGGAAGATCCGAGATGACCATCCACTCCTTCGCTCACACATGGCAGACATAAAGATAATTATGCATTGACTTTTTCATTTCAAATTTGGAATCCGATTTCACACAGATGCAGCTCGACTGTCTACATGGCTCAGTCCTATGTTTGACACAATCAGATTACATGAATCCAAATAAAGGAGGCAGCACTGCCACTTGATATGCTTAGTTTTCAATCATGCAATTTACTCTTACATGCTTCCTGAATTATTGACATGACTAATTCATGCGATATGAATGATGCAGGTACCCAAAGTTCGGTGCCAATCACTCCTCCCATGGGCTGATCGGAGGAACGTAAAGCTTCTGCAAACATTTTCCGACTGTTTGCCAGGCTAACTCTGACCCACAGAGATTGGATAGAGGTACCAATCTAGGATGAATGTGATGGGCGCGCCATGATTAAAGACCACTCGATCCATGGGTCTGGCTCTCATGATTTGAGAGAACATTTGAAGGACGATATTGCAGTGTCCGACCAAACTCCATCCCACGAATCAATGGGACGAGAGAAACTTGATTATTGCAAATGGCCACCTCTACCTGTGAATTGGAGATTAGGAGGTAGCGCCTCGGCGAGTGTGACCCGATCACTTGCCCGAATATCTTCATCTACCAGAGTGAAGCATGGAGTATGGACTAAAGATCGAGTTCGAGAATGCACTCGAGCCGGCAGAATCCCGCTCTTAGGATTAGAGCGTAGGAGGAAAGCCGAGACGAATGACATGACCATTCGCCTGATTAACTCTAACTCTCATGATTCAAGAGAGAGTATAAAGGACGGGAAGATGACGTCCTCAAGGCGTGATGGTGCACCACGATTAAAGACCGCCTTGATTACACTCTAACCTGGGCATACGTCAGGAGAGTATAAAGGTGCTAAGATTAAGCACCGAAGACAACAGGCTCCTACCCCACTGAAGGATTGGGGATAAGATTGAAAGTTGAGCCGACAGCCCCCACAGAAGGATTGGGGGCAACATAATGTCTAACAAGCCCTGACTAGGCACTTTATTCATGTTTGATTGGGGGCACACACACATCGCCCCCTTATATAAATACTATATGATCTGCTAGATATTATTTGATTGTAGGGGTTCTGAATTGGAACCCTTACTTGATTATGATGTGCTTTATTACCTATTACTTAGAGATTCACTTTGTTTACAGAGTGCAGGCTTGTACAAGATAATAGGACAAGAATGCGAGGGCCGCACTCGCGACAACCGCAGCAGGCCGGTGAAAAACAAACAAAGGGCCACGTCTAGAAGGCTGATGCTAATGCCCAATGCTAAATTTCTCATGTGACTCAAGGCGACGGCTGAAAGGAGGCCTTGAGAGTAAATTGTTTAATGATGTGTCACACGACTTAAGTCAATGACCAAAAGGAGGCCCTAAGAGTGATATATCGAATCAGCATACACACCCACATATGACTGGCCATAGCTCAAGTGCATCGACAAGTGCCACCTCATGAATACACTGAATGGAAAATGCGATAACTTGTGTACTTGGATAACTCAATCACATAAGCTTTGAAAGCAATGTCTCTTTTCCATGTATCCATGTCTAAATTTGAATGGGACATGATACAACTACCGATCTTTCGCCGTTACCCTTGGACTGGGGCCACATTGTTGAAAATATTTACAAATGGCTTCATTTATATATTTGTGTCTAACTTATACCTCGATCTTGACAGGTCGCTTGAGGACCACGAAATGGATGCAGAGTGAACGTCCATTTGCTAGTCCCGACCGACTTCCCGGTTGAAAGACCCCATATAAAGGAGGACACCATTACTTTGACTTCTAACTTACGAGGAGGCGAATTTCCTGACACTCAGACTCAAAGGATAAGAAGAAGGAAGACAGAAATTTCTTCCGTGCTAAGGATATTTGCGTAGAAGGCACTAGGAACGAAGGAAGTCAGCAAATTTCTTCTTGCGATGATCCCTCGGCATGTCAAGCTAGATATGATATGAATGGTACCCTTGCTGATTTGAGAACTCAGATGGCTCAGCGAGATGAACTTCTCCGAAAATGACATAAAGTGAAGGATAACTTCTTTACTTGGATAGTTGGAAGGCCGAGTAACTACGACTTACTCGCCGGAGCAAGCACCGTGGGAATTCAAGCGACAACGAACTTGGCTCAAACACTCCCTGATCTGTGGTCCGGATCATATGAGACCCTATGTCAAGTTGGCATAGTCGTCTTTAATGAAACAAGATGCAACCAACCTCCTCCCAGGCATTTGTAGCATGCAACTTCCGATCGTAACATTTTGGATGAAAACTATGGATATGCAGGAGCCACTGAAAACTTAAACGGAGCCTGACCAACCTTTGCTCTAATTCAGATGAATGTTTAAAATCCAGCTCAACCTCAATATGAAGCTCCCCATGTAGGGGACAAATGAGAGCATATGAGACAGCTATAACCTGACTTTATCGCCACCCGACTTCGAACCTCAGAGCTTGGATGGGAGATCAAAGACTAACATGAGTTGAATACAAACAAATCATTTTGTATCAAACTTTAACTCACAGCTTGATGAGGGAGCATGAATTTAGAGAATATATGGATTTGATGATTACCGTTTAGTAAAATCCCCGTGGATGGGGAGTACGGGATACGAGCTTCGAGCAACATAATTTGACTATCCGCCAACTTTAGACACATTTATTATTATCGGAGTTCCGCAAGATCCCAGACTATAACCAGAAGAATGGATCCTTAAGAACAACCTGCATACATCCGAGTAGCGGATCACCATCCAGAATTAAAAGAAAGAAGCCTGACTGACAGCTATTACATATGCGCAACCAAGAAGCCAGAGACTGGCTTCCACCAACTTCAAGACTTCATACCGGGGGCACCAGCGCTAAATTGGACAATTGGCGACAACTTCTCAAAGACGAGGGCCAGATTTCCAACATTAATTGATGCTTCAACAGAGCTCCGATGAGACCCTACACGCATTCCTTTGAAAGATTCAACACCTCAGTGGCATCGGTAAATCGACCTGGACCATATATGGTGTTGATTGCAGTAGTATCCGGTATTATGGATATCTCAAGCTTCAAAATCTCTCTGCATCGAGACCCACCAAGAGGAGTTGGCCGATTCACCTCTGAAACAAATCTCGGTATATCTCTACCATGTGATTTTCGTGGAAACATTGGAAAATCCTATCCTGAGACAGACAGATTCATGCAATAAGAGGGTGCTAATGTTGAAATGGATGATCTTAATGTCTTCTCAACAAAATGGAGCACCATCTGACCCTTGAAATGGTAAAGAGAAAAGAAAAGCCCTGGAAAAGACTAGCAGAAATGTACAATTTTGGAAAGGATCAATTTCATTGATCAAGCCCTCAATTTTGATTGTCAAGCTCAATGGAACCAAGTATGAGAGATGGACCCAACAAGACTATGATGGATATTTAGGATTGTGCCAAAGCATGAGTAAAGGAGCTCGAATAACTGCTTAATGATGTTCGCTCTCTTGCAAGATTGACGAGCTTACTCGACTCTGTGGCTGATGCGAGGAGAGTATCTAAGTTGGCTGATACTCAATGAGGCGATCACTGTTTCTGACTAAACAGATAGGATGACCCCGACGCGAATGCAATTAGACCATTCGCATACACAACTCCAACCCTTGACGACTTGAGAAAGAGTATAGAACGACACGGGTCATCTAAGATTGTTGAACCTACATTTCTAACCCAATGCGACGATAGAAAGTATAAAGGTTAGAAGAATGGATGCCCGATAGACTTGGCCCAGCCCCCACCGATGCTTGAGGAAATAAGCACCAACTCGTTCATCCTCTACTGATGTTAGGAGCACGAGCTTCAACTCACAGAATGATTTTGAAAACGATCCTAACTTGATGCGTGATTTAGAACATATACACTATATCTGAAAAGTATGACATGATTCCTCTTGACCGTCCAAGTGAGCTAATAAACGGGTCTGGCATGAGTCCAAAGACATGATCTGCCACTACATTAAATGGAGAGTGTGATAAACCACCCTGCTGTCATACGACTATGATGATCGTACCAGCCATTGGCTTGCATGTTTTCAACGATATCTCGAACTGACTTATATGTGATCACGGGATTATAAAACCATCTGGAGCGATCATGGATTTTCCCAATACGGTCTGACGTGACCATTGGTTTTTGATTTTATATTAACATGATCTGGAGTGATCGTCGCTTTCAGATTCCTTAATGTTACGATTCAATGCGATCGTGGAGCCCTAGATTAATATTTGATATCGAGATAGTCCAAATCCAAGCACAAATCACAAATTCCTATGCCAATTCCAAGGTGTTCTCTGCAGAACCCAGCTCAAATCCCGAAGACTCTTATACTACCACATGACTTGGAAGACTACTTCATACATTTGCTCGTATGCAAAAGAAGGTCTAACTTTACAATACTTTTGGTTTGTGTGAGAAGACGACCCCATTTGGCAATGACCTATGCGGGCAAGATCGCATGCACCGGAGCCAACAATCCTACATGAATTATGATGAAGGTATTAGACCTCTTGATTTGACGAGGCTTAAATAGTTACCTGATCATTTCGATTACTCCTTCCATAGAATTTGGCCTGGCTAGCGCCCATGGAAGTAATGCAATAATCTGATAAAACCTCCTCAAGGGTGGACGGCATTCCAAAAAGATTTAACTTGACTTATTCAAAGCACATCTCATCTGCAATAAGATGTACTTTGGGGGGCAAAATGTTAGCCTGCTTTGTAACCAGGCTACCCAAAGCCAGGGACTTGGGTGCGAACTTACATTGATTGGCGATCACTTAAGTGGAGCGATAGAAAGCTGAAAAACTTGAATTATTCATGCAAATGTGACTGGATCGGATCCCCCCTTCGGATCGGATTGGATCCCCCCTTCGGATCGGATCGGATCCCTCCTTTCGGATCGGATCCCCCTCACCGGATCGGATCGGAGTACCCTCTACCCGAACCGCCTGAAGTTGCAACCACTCCTCAACGTGCTCCTATTTTCTAGGCTTATCATTCGGATCTACTTACACGTGGCAGCCCATGATCTGGAGACCATTTCTCCACGTCTCCCACTACTTCTCCATGACCCGCTGGATGGCTGCCACGTCACACCCGAACCGATCCCAGGAGCAACCTCCATTCGCCTATAAATATAGCATTTAGTGGAGATTTCAGGGGACTTTGGCATTTCATTCATTCATGGTAGCCATGGCCAAATTCCCCCATCAATAACCACCTTCTTCTCCAATGAAAATCAATGAATTCGAAGAGAATTATTCATTGTATTTGAGTGATTAAGTGTCATTATTCATTGTAATTGTAATTCTGGAATGAAATGAGAAACTATGAAGTGGACGTAGCCTCATTAACGCCGAACCACTATAAATTTTGTGTGTTGACTGATTTTTCTTGCTTTTAGTTCATGATTCCTCATTATTCTCTACAAAATATAACCAATTGGGTGTTTGGACCATTTTTTGGTCTAACATCATGTAGATTGAGAGTTATGTCCAAATAAAATTTCCAAATTGTCGCTATGGAATCGTTTATAAACCATAACGATATATTTGATTTTCATTAAATATTGGCTCCGAATTTGGGCGAGATTTCTTAAACGTAGTTATAATTTAATTTATACAATTTTCCTATAATTTTTATTTTGAAAAATAAGCACTTTTTATTTTAAAGAATTCTACACCCTAAATCAGCATTTTGGGACTTCACAATAAAAGCTAACTTGTTTATATTATTATCTTTTTGGGATGGTGGCACATTCCTCAATACAACCGTATTTTTATTTTCGTCCATAGCGACTCGTACGTAAACAAAATATTACCGAGCAGGGTACGTTGATACTTTAACGTCCTAAAACATGTACACCGCAACCTTCAACACCCGTTCTCCTCTGGCATGCTACTTGCCTAAAAATATCACGATCCACAGTTTACTTCACGTTGAAGTATCCAAGCCTTTATGTAAGTAAAGTAATAAAAATCAAATCAAAGTATATTTCTTTCTTTTCCCAAAACTATCAGAGCAGCATATGCTTTAAATGGGCGCACATGTGATTTGGTACTTGAAACTTAGTAATAAAGTAATACGTTACTTAGCCTTGAATTATACGTGCCTATAAATAGTAAGTCAAGCAACCAACATGGAACCTTTTTTTCCTTTCCTTGGCAGGATCACCACCTCTACCCTTCTCCACTCTCCACGATATCCTTTCCTCTCTAACGCAAAATTTGTATAGAAATGTTAAAAATAAATTTATGAATTCGATGCCCTTAGGGCCTCCGAGCCATAGCAAACCTTAAGCTAGCATTCTTTCTGATACCTCTCACCCTGATTTAGCCGCCGGGATTAGTTGTTAAGGAAGCTTGCGTATGAAACTGGAAGGAGGAAAGAGAGAAAGTGCGAGTTGTTGCTTTAGGGCATAGCTGGGGTTGATGAGACTTAAAGGGTTCAGTATGAAAGTATTTCGATGAAGACTGAAACTTGCGTGAGTTTTCAAAAATGCATGGAGCGATTGGGGATACGGTCTTCGAGGGTGGTGCAAGCCGTGTGGGTCAAGGGAAGTTGGGGTGAGGTCATGGAAGAGAGAACGGTAATGTTGTCCGTTTGAAATCCCAGGGAGAACTGAGTTTGGGAAAAAGGATGCATAAACAATGGCAATGGGAAGTGGTAGAATTTAAGGAAGAAGTTTGTTTGTTGAGGAGCGAATACGTGAGGGAGTAACGATGTGGCAAAGTTTGAAGGAAAAAGGTGTTAATGGTCGGATGTTTTTCTACAAGCGGGTTCTTCAAATGGAAGAGTGCGGTTATCTGGAGCAGATGTGATATTGCGGGTTCGGTTATAAAAATGGGTGGTGTGCGAGACACACGTATAATAAGAATGAAAAACCAAAATGGTTACTGTAAGCAAACAATGGGGTATACGGGGCATGCACTGTAGTAGTCCGAGAGGGCTGATAGGCTCATATAAATGAATGAGAAGGATTTGATTTTAAAAGGGAGGAATCTCTGTATGCAAAATGCAAATGACGTGAAGGAAGGGAGCAAGAATGATTCAAGGTTTCCAAAAATGGTCTGGAAGGTTGCGTTCTAAAGAGGGAGGAAGAATACGTGGTTCCGGTATGGAAGTTTGGGCTGAGAATTTAAAAGTAAGCCCATTTAAATTAAATAAATTTAGTTTTAAACTAAATTTGTACATTAACTTTAAAATATAATGTCTTGTACTAACACAGTTAGAATGTCGAACCGTCTGTCGCATTGTGATCGTATGGACGAGGGCTACACCATGGAACTGGTTTAGAGCGATTAGGAGCTTGTCTGAATTTATGGCGAAATAAAACGCCTGAATGGACAAATTGAACGGTTATCATTTTTAACGATAAACCGACTGATGTGAGTAAATCTCACTAACTCTGCACAGCTAATATTTTTATAACTTATTTTTAGAATTGATAAATGACGGTTGATTGCTGTGTGTCGATTGTCTGGATAAACTGCTAATTAGTTGGTTGAAAAAATAGATATAATTATATATATAAATTATTAATATTGATTCAGTTAATCAGAATATTTCATGTTGAAATGAAATTGATGTTAATTATATTGTTTAACATCTGTAGATGTAGGGAAACAGGTTGGAGGGATCCAACTGGATTCCTCAATATTTATAATACTTTTTTTCATATATTGTGATATATGATGTGATATATAATCTTTTGTTGATTCTGTGTGTTTAAATGATATTGATAATGGTTATTTGGTATTTTAAATACCATAAAAAATACTGGAATGTAACAAGGGAATTTTCAAAGTGTATTTTGAAAATGAAATATTTATAGGAAATAAATATGATATTATAAATGAAATATTTATAGGAAATAATTCTGAAATTATAAATGAAATATTTATAGGCGATGAATAGGATATTGTACAAAGAGATATTTATAGGAAAATAAATATTATACAAAGAAATATTTATAGGAAAATAAATATAATTATAAAAGAAATATTTATTTGGAAAATAAATATAATGATAAAAGAAATATTTATAGGAAAGTAAATGAAATTATAAAAGAAAATATTTGGAAAATGAATAGAATTTATAAAAAGAGAATTTTACATTAGTAAGGTTTAGACCCGTGCTTCACACACAGGTGTAACATGATATTGATTTAAAGTAAATATTTAATAGAAATATGTTTCAATAGATAAATTGAGGAGAATAATTTATAAACAATGTTTATAAATTAAGGAAATATTTATCATTTGATAAACTGAATATATAAATTTGAATTTATATAGAGAAGTAAAATTGGTTTTAACACCGACAATTGAAATGGAATGTGAACGTAGTAGTATTAAATGAAATTTGAAATGAGATTATAAATGTTGGAAATGAAATAAGATTTGTATGAATAATTCTGTAAATAAAAATATACATAGAATTTGGGTTTGAGATATCGTTTTTAAATATGAAATCAAACTGTTTTGATTATATAAAGTAATATTATTCACATTCTATGTGAAAAATTAGATTAAAGTAAATATTTTGCAAATAAAATATTATAAAGGAATTTGGGGTTTGAATTAGGAATTTAAATGGAATTACTAAAATTAGAAACTGACTGGAAATTAGTTGAGTTGAATGGCTTTCTGGGTATCGATCTGATGTTGGTTTCGGCCTTCGAGCTTTATACTTGGGAAGTTGTTATCTTACTAGTTTACAGTTAGAGACTAGTAGAAGTGGGAAGATATTGATGCGTGAATCAGAAATGGAAACGTTTTCCAAAGTTAATAACGTATATTTCCTAATTTTAGAAAATAAGGAATTTATGAATATATGGAAACGATAAATGGGAATTTGGGAAATGAAATGATGATTGATCAGTAAGATTTCCATTTGGGAATACGACCGTTGTTTGTACACATGTTTTCCTTTGATAGTTAAATAACTGACTATCAAAGTTTTGACCATTTCTGTTGTCAATACGGACGGACCGGGATCAAATTTATTATTTAAAAACCACTCAGTATGGGCATTATCATTTCTAATCAAATATATCGAAGACAATTGAAGACAGAGTTTATGCAAGGTTTATTCTGGCGATCCTAGGTAGAAATTTTCTAAGATGGATTTACAGAATAATTCCTTTGGATTGTCCAGCCCCATGACAAGTTGACTAGACGACTATCTGACAGAGTATACCTGGTGGATCACGTAAGTTGATCGTTTCAAACGTATTTACGTTGGTTGTGGGGGAATTCGTTTCTCTTAGCTTATACCTGTGGTATTTTTGGGTAAATCAATTTGTGATTTTGCGGGTATGACGATGTGGCAATCAAAGTAAATAAAGGAGTGATCTGTTAAAAGATACGTTATGACCTCAAGCGTCATCAACCGAGAAATGACAGAAATCGGGCAGGCAGCATGGCTAGGTGGCTCGCACCCAATTAGGGTATATTGTCACCATCTAGAGAATAGTCGTATTTGTTACTTCTTTCAATTCTGTATCTCCCGCGAACGTTTATGTTGGTATACCAACCATACGGTGAAAATATATTTGGAACATTCAAGCGTAATGAATGGCCGGTCATGTGTGGCCAAGTTACAAGATGTTCTTGTTGAACTCCAGTGTATCGCTTTGTAACACCCCACGTCCATTAATGTCACTCACAAAGGGAATTCGTTAACTTCCATGGAGGTTGTAAGTGAATATAGAACAGAAAAATTACAACAAGACAGATAATAAATAGTACTTGGAAATCTAAAACTTCATTTTATTGCAGCGGAAATTAAACATGTTTGTTTCATCATAAAACCAAGTACAATATCCATCTTCATAAAACAAAATACATAATCCCGTTACATAAATAGCCATTAAAAAGATAACAAGCTGGACTTTACTTCAACGGCCCAAGCTTTCCAAGAGAGATGAAGCAATCCAATCAAACTCCACTAGAGCTGGGCCCAACCTGAGGACCTGGAGGGGGAAAAGGGTAGAAATGGAGGGGGTTAGACATAAAGTCTGGCGAGTATGATAATTCTAACAATACTATTATCAAAATAACTAGA
The DNA here is from genome assembly GCA_030737875.1 of Allium sativum. Classification (NCBI taxonomy): domain Eukaryota; kingdom Viridiplantae; phylum Streptophyta; class Magnoliopsida; order Asparagales; family Amaryllidaceae; genus Allium; species Allium sativum. The sequence continues at coordinate 402,971,011 of CM060926.1, read as the reverse complement.
CTAAGGCATAAGCTGGAAGACAAGTAAATGTCTATGAACTCTTAGGAAGATAAAGATAGCGTTTAAGATAACGTTAAAGATAACGGTAAAGGCACACCTAATTGCTAACGAATGATTACTACACTGCACCGCACATTACTACACTGCACCGCACCAGTCACCCTAAAGTTTGATCCCACTTGCTTCACACAGAAACAATATAAATAGCCTTACGTACCCCTAGCTGACTACATAGGTGCCGTCTGCCCCTATCTCCACTAGGTGTACACCACTACCCACTTTCGATCGGCTCCCTACTCGTAGATACCCGTGCTTGCCCCAAAGTGGGGCGTATCACTCCCCTAAAGTGGCAACCCGATAAAACTGACAATGCACGGCTTATACCTACACGATGCAACAACGTCTTACCTACCAGCCCGGGTCCACACACGCATATGAAACCCGTTGGACTTGCGTTGCCACCGCTCCCCGTTTTGGCCTCTTATAGTCAAACTCAGCATGTGTGTCCCGTCCTCGACTTGGGTCGAGCCCACAAAGATACGTTTGGGATACTGGTTGAAATGGGCCCCCACAAGCTACCCACCTAAGCTTGTCACTAGTATATCCCACTTAACCCTCTTAGTCATGTTCATTTACATGTGTGTTTGGTTAAGTCTTACTAATCGTATTTCACATGCCACTAACGGCACCCCCTAGATTCCTCATGCCACCCAAGGCACCTACTTAACCCCCATGTCCCACCTTACATGTTTATCTGGTTAAGTATTTCTTAATTCATTCAGGCCATAACCTCATAATGACCTCTCACATTAGACTGACATTTATGGCAGCTAGATTTGCCGGGCGGGTCCGGGCAGTCTTACACCATAAAAGAGTCTAACCTCGTGTCTTTACAACCGTTATGCTTTAGTTTAGGCCTAGGACCTCTCACATTGGGCTGACATTTGTGACCACTGGATTTGCCGGGCGGGTCCGGGCAGGTTTACGTCACAAACGAGTCCAACCTCGTGTCCTAAGCATTGATTAACACTTAAAATCTTTTACCCCAGTTTTAATAATTCCCTATTCAAATTATTAATTAAGTCAACTTTTAATGATGTCCATAATTGACTCAATTATGGCATGCAAAATCATATCAATTTGCACCCCAACTTTTTAATATTAAATCCTTAATATTACCCCTACCCCACGTTTATACCTTCGCTTATTCAACGCATAATATAGGCTAGACTTGTATAGTCTAACACCTTGCACAAAGATAAATTATCACAACATATAGACAATTAAAATAAATCTAATCATAATAGAGGTGAAACTTGCATAAACTACACATGTTAAGGATCAAAAGGCGTCAACTTGTTAAATGTCTCAATTTACATGATATGATCATAGCCCAAATCTATACATAAACTTGCATATGGGGTTTTTAGGCAACATAATGATGGTGTGAACTAACATAGGATATCACATATGTCATAGCATAATTCTAGATGTCATAATAGATGTCTTGGCATATGTTCATAACTTTTCTAATCAATCTAACTTGCATATGTGACTTGTCATACAGATCAACATAACCCAAACATGATGATTTAATTAATATGAACTAACTAGCATAGATGGTAACATCATGGCCTTTTTAACATGTATGATTCATCACAACTTAGCATAGAAACTTTCAACATACATAACATCATCATAGCATGATTTACAACATATAAGATATCATCATCACATAACATTGGATTTACAATATACATGATAGCAAAAGGGGTTTACAACAACATATATGATAATTCACATCATCTACTCATAATCCATTCATAACTCAACCTAATTAAAATGATAATAATCTTGTTAAGATCTTCATACTCACAATTTAGAGAAGAAAAGAGAGAGTTTTGCTTCGCTTTAGGGTTGAGAGAATTAGAATTGAATTTGCTTTTCTTCTTTCTTAGTTGGAGGCGGCTCCATTGATTTCCATGGCGATGGTATGACGGTAACTATTCTATTTTAATTAGGTTTAGGGTTAGCATTAGGATGTATTTATAGGTGTAGGAAGTTATTTAGGACCATTAGATTAACCCTGAACCATGAGAACCAATCAAATGCAAAATCTGCATTTGAGCGAATCGGCCCACGGGTTGACAGCCAAACACCGTGGATTAACCCCTAGTCGACCCAGCAGGGCTCGGGTCGACCTCAAAAATGGGCTGGTTCGGTTATTTCCCCTCCCAATTCGTTGTTTTGAAATTTTTCGCATATTTATATATTTAAATTTTAATTTATATATATATATATATATATATCAATATATATATATTTCTCTGCGCAACCCATTTCACTTAATTCTTTTCTAAAAATTAAGTATATTTAATTTGTGAATTTTAATGTTATAAAATTACGGGGTGTTACATTCTCCCCTCCTTAAAGGATTTCGTCCCCGAAATCTCCAAGTCAAGAAGAATGTATATCCCACCATCTAATCGTCCATCTACTCAACCATCAAGCACCAGCATCCATTGTCCTTAAAAGACTTCTAATGCTTTAATGTTTATATGCACAGTGTGTGTATATGTCCATATCTAATGCAAAATTAGGCGGTCTACTGATTCAGTCGACCTCCTTAGTGCAATTCGTGATAGTGCCATGCGTCCAATATGTATGCAAAAGATTCCTAATGATACATATTAATTCTATATGCGTGCACAACCATCCACCCGAATGCAGCAATTATATGATAATACAACCATTATACATCCATTTTACTAAATACATCCATATATATATATGCAATAGGCAATATGAAGTGACTGAGCCGATCTGGTGCCTAATAGTGTGTGTATATGCATCCACGAGCAACCACTAGCAAACACTTGCATCCACTTTGCATCCACCATGCATAACATGTCTCAAACACATGTTTCAACCATAGGATTATCCTAACTAAAGGTCAAAGATACTAGCGAGAGGATATAATAAAGATAAGATAAGTACAAGCTAAGCGATAAAGGAGAAATTAAAGGACATACCCTCAAAAAGAAAAGGGTATCGTGAACGCATCTTCTCTTCCGTCTCCCAAGTAGCATTGCTCTCATCATCTCCCCATTGCACTTTGACTAATCCGACCTCTCGATTCCTCAACCTCTTGATCTCCGACCCAAGAATGCGCGTAGGAGCTCGTCGAATTGTCGCATCACGCTCTATCTCCACCTCTCTAAGCAAGCTCGGCTCTACCACTTCCGCGGTCTCGTGCAAGCACTTCCTCAAATGTGACACATGGAATACGTCATGTACACCACTAAGTCTCTCGGGCAACTCCACTCTATACGCCATTCGTCCAATCCTCTCCTTAATAGGAAACGACCCTACAAACCTTGGTGCTAATTTCCCAACGGACCCAAAGCGAACAACGTTTCGTAATGGAGACACTTTGACAAAGACCATGTCCCCAACTTCAAACTCGAGATCTGTCCTCCTCTTATCCGCATAAGATTTCTGCCTATCCTGTGCTGCTTTCATCCTCCTTCGAATCAAGTCGATCTTCTCCGAAGTCTCCCTAATCATATCGGGCCCAAGTAAGATCTTATCCGTAGATTCCCACCAACATGTAGGTAAACGACAAGGTCGTCCATATAGAGCTTCGAATGGTGCCATACCAATGCTGGACTAAAAGCTATTATTATATGCGAACTCAACCAATGGAAGATGCTCTTCCCATGTACCCCCAAAGTCTAGGATACATAGCCTCAACAGATCCTTTAGAATGCGATTCACCCTCTCAGTCTGGTCGTCCGTCTGAGGATGATATGCGGTGCTCAAACATAACTGAGTCCCTACCGCCTCTTGTAAGCTTCTCCAAAATTCGCTAGTGAAAATAGGATCGTGGTCGCTCACTATGCTAGAAGGAACACCGTGCAAATGAACTATCTCTTGAACGTATACAGAAGCTAACCATGGAGCAGTCCTCTTACTCTTCACGGGAATAAAATGGGCGCTCTTAGTAAGTCTATCTACTATAACCCAAATTCCCGTATTACCCTTCCTCGATCGCGGTAATCCATCCACAAAATCCATCGAGATGCTTTCCCATTTCCATAGTGGAACCTCCAATGGGTGAAGCAACCCACCGGGTTTCTTTTGCTCCGCTTTTACTTGTTGGCACACCAAGCATCTAGCGACATACTCGGCCACGTCTTTCCTCATGCCGGCCCAAAAGTAAACTCTCTTCATGTCTTTGTACATCTTGTCCCCGCCGGGATGAATGGTCATCTTCGAATGATGTGTTTCGTCAAGAGTAGTCTTCCTTAGGTCATCGTCTTTTGGTACACAAAGTCTACCGTCCCTACGTAACCAACCCTTATCATCTAGGGTATACCAACGGAGATTGCTTGATGACTCCCCTCCTTTGAGCTTTTCTACTAACTCGACTAACCGTGAGTCGTCTCGCTGTGCCTCGCCAATCCGTCCCAAAAGCGTAGGTCTGACCTCCAAGGATGCTAGCAAACCAGGTACGAAGTCAACGGAAGTTCTAAAGTCAAACATCGAAATGAATTCTAAACTTTTCCGCTCAAAAAACAAAGGACTTAAGGATAATCTTTTTCTACTTAAGGCATCGGCCACCACGTTACCCTTGCCAGGGGTATATGCTATCTCAAAGTCATAGGACGCTAAGAACTCCATCCACCTTTGCTGCCTTAAGTTCAAGTCCTTTTGAGAGAATAGGTATTTTAAAGATTTGTGGTAAGTAAATAGTTCGAATTTCTCGCCAAGAAGATAATGACGCCAAGACTTAAGCATGAAAACAACAGCGGCCAACTCTAGGTCATGTGTGGGGTAATTCTTCTCATGCGCTCTCAACTGCCTTCCACCATAGGCTATTACCCTACCCTCTTGCATTAAGACTGCGCCTAGTCCTGTCCCACAAGCGTCAGTATAAACGGTAAATGGCTTACTCCCGTCTGGCAATACTAAGACTGGGGCTGAAGTCAAAGCTCTCTTCAAACGTTGGAACGCATCATCACAATCTACGTCCCATGTGAAAACTATGTTCTTCTTCGTCAAGCGTGTCAATGGAGCTGATATCTTTGTGAAGTCTTTGATAAACTTCCTATAGTAGCCAGCCAACCCTAAGAAACTTCTAACTTCGGTAGCATTTTTGGGAACCTTCCAATCTTGGATGGCTACCACCTTCGCGGGATCTACAGCTATCCCTTCTTTGGAAACCACGTGTCCTAAGAACCGTACTTCCTTCCTCCAAAAGTGACACTTAGAAAATTTAGCTTTAAGCTTATGTGCTCGAAGAGTCTCCAACACTTACCTAAGATGTAGGGCATGCTCTTCTTCATCCATAGAAAAGATCAAGATGTCATCTACAAAGACTACCACGAATTTGTTAAGGTACTCCCTAAACACCCTACTCATCAAATCAACAAAGTATGCGGGGGCGTTTGTCAAACCGAAGGGCATCACTAGCCATTCATAGAAACCGTCTGGAGTCCTAAAGGCAGTCTTGTCAATGCTATCCTCAGCCAATCTCAACTGATGGAAAAACCAGTGGCTAAGTCCAACTGTGAAAACACTGAGGCGCCAACTAACTGATTGAAAAGATCGTCAATCCTCGGCAGTGGGTGTCTGTTCTTCTTAGTAAGCTTATTAAGTTCTCTATAATCCACACAAAGTCTAAGGGACCCATCCGCCTTCGTGGCAAATACTACTGGAGCACCCCACTCCGATATACTTCGTCTTATGAACCCCTTCTCAAGCAACTCCTTCACTTGCTTACCGAGTTCCCTCCTTTCACGTGGAGCCATGTGGCGTACTGGCAAAGATACTGGTTTCGCATTATCCACAAGATATATTCGAAAATCTATCTCCCGCTTCGGAGGCAAGCCCTTCACCTCCTCAAACACATCCGAATATTCTCGGACCACTCTAATAGATCGTAGATTTTCCTCAGACGCGTCAAGCGATTCTAAATAACTTAGCATAATGGAATTTATGGGATTACAAAAGATTTCGAGAGTGTTGCCAAGGCGAGTCACGAGCCTAACTACTCTCCTTTCACAATCAAGAACGACCCCATTTCTGGATAACCAATCCATTCCTAAAATTAGCCCATAGCCCGTGAAGCCCAACACATAAGCATCACATCTAAATTCAACGCTAAGTATGGAAATTTTCAAATCCAAACATATCATAGACAAATAAGCTGAGCCCCCAATTGGATTCGAAACAACTAAGGGATCCTCTACTAAACTGGTGTTTAAGTGTAGTGATTCAACTAATGATGTAGAGAAAACGAATGTGATGCGCCTGAATCGAATAAGGTACGGATAGGATGATCAAACAGAAAATCTAAGCTTTCAACAGAAATGGTTTTACCTCGTTCTTGCAGCGGTGGGACCGCGAGAGCCTGAACTTGTCCCATTGCCGGCCCTGGTGCCATAAGAGCCTGCACCTGTCCTCCCGAGGTAGCTCCTGCCCTCTGCCCCTTCTTTGGGCAGTCCTTCACTAAAGGTCCCGCATCGCCACAATGGAAACAGCCTGTCTTCTTTTTCTTTAGGCAATCCTTGCTGAGATGGCCTGGTGTCCCACAGTTAAAACATTTCTTCTTTCCCTTGCCGTTATTGTCTTTACCACCCTTCTTGTTTTGCTGTTGTGGTTTCTTCTGATCACCCTTCTTCTCGGGTGCCTTATCAGCTTTAGCGCTTTTCTCCTCATGCATAAGCGCCATTTCTACTAACTTCTCAAAGGTGGCCCCCATAGGGATGTGGGTCATAGCCAACCCTTGCAATGGTTCATTCAAGCCATTCATGAACCTCAGCGCCTTCTTCTCCGGCCTTGAGAGAACCTTTCCATATATAGATTAAATTTATTGACATATTCTTTCATTGATGAGCTTCCTTGCTTCAATGTCAAGAACCTTTCCATATATAGATTTTCTTCCGCCCTTGAGAGAAACTTCGCCTCGAACCTACGTCTGAAATCCGCACAAGAGTCAACAGGACGCTCCCCATTAGTGACCTCCCACCAAAACGAGGCATCTCCCTTCATCAACCAAGCTGCTAATCGAACTCTCCTCCCTTCTTCTACTTCAAAGATTTCTAGCAATTCTTCCACCTCCTTAAGCCAATCTCTAGCTTCCACAAACGTTTCTAACCCTTGAAATGGTTTTCCACCCATAGCCTTGAATTCCTTGCACGTCTTTGCAAAAGTATCTACGCGAGGAGGAGGAGGGACGGGTGCAACTGGTGGTGGAGGAACATTGGCTGGACCTGCAGCGGCCCTAGCCTCTAATAACCTCCTATACCATCCTGGTATCGTTACACCGTCGGGTAGATTAAGATCTTCAGCCATGCTGAAACGAAAAAGGAAAGATTCAGAATGGAGAATTCGAAAGATAAAGATATGGGCTATTGGGGATTATGTTTTTTTTTCTTAAAAACTTTTCTCTTTAAATTTCTCATTAAAACATGTTTTTGAAAGCACTTCTTCCAAAAATAACTATTTTTCTAAAGTATTTTTATCTGTTCTGGTAACCTTAAGCTCTGATACCACATGTAACACCCCACGTCCATTAATGTCACTCACAAAGGGAATGCATTAACTTCCATGGAGGTTGTAAGTGAATATAGAACAGAAAAATTACAACAAGACAGATAATAAATAGTACTTGGAAATCTAAAACTTCATTTTATTGCAGCGGAAATTAAACATGTTTGTTTCATCATAAAACCAAGTACAATATCCATCTTCATAAAACAAAATACATAATCCCATTACATAAATAGCCATTAAAAAGATAACAAGCTAGACTTTACTTCAACGGCCCAATCTTTCCAAGAGAGATGAAGCAATCCAATCAAACTCCACTAGAGCTGGGCCCAACCTGAGGACCTGGAGGGGGAAAATGGTAGAAATGGAGGGGGTCAGACATAAAGTCTGGCGAGTATGATAATTCTAACAATACTATTATCAAAATAACTAGACTAAGGCATAAGTTGGAAGACAAGTAAATGTCTATGAACTCTTAGGAAGATGAAGATAGCGTTTAAGATAACGTTAAAGATAACGGTAAAGGCACACTTAATTGCTAACGAATGATTACTACACTGCACCGCACATTACTACACTGCACCGCACATTACTACACTGCACCGCACCAGTCACCCTAAAGTTTGATCCCACTTGCTTCACACAGAAACAATATAAATAGCCTTACGTACCCCTAGCTGACTACATAGGTGCCGTCTGCCCCTATCTCCACTAGGTGTACCCCACTACCCACTTTCGATCGGCTCCCTACTCGTAGATACCCGTGCTGGCCCCACAGTGGTGTGTATCACTCTCCTAAAGTGGCAACCCGATAAAACTGAGAATGCACGGCTTATACCTAAACGATGCAACAACGTCTTACCTACCAGCCCGGGTCCACACACGCATATGAAACTCGTTGGACTTGCGTTGCCACCGCTCCTCGTTTTGGCCTCTTATAGTCAAACTCAGCATGTGTGTCCCGTCCTCGACTTGGGTCGAGCCCACAAAGATACGTTTGGGATACTGGTTGAAATGGGCCCCCACAAGCTACCCACCTAAGCTTGTCACTAGTATATCCCACTTAACCCTCTTAGTTATGTTCATTTACATGTGTGTTTGGTTAAGTCTTACTAATCGTATTTCACATGCCACTAAGGGCACCCCCTAGATTCCTCATGCCACCCAAGCCACCTACTTAACCCCCATGTCCCACCTTACATGTTTATCTGGTTAAGTATTTCTTAATTCATTCAGGCCATAACCTCATAAAGACATCTCACATTAGACTGACATTTATGGCAGCTAGATTTGCCGGGCGGGTCCGGGCAGTCTTACACCATAAAAGAGTCTAACCTCGTGTCTTTACAACCGTTATGCTTTAGTTTAGGCCTAGTATCTCTCACATTGGGCTGACATTTGTGACCACTGGATTTGCCGGGCGGGTCCGGGCAGGTTTACGTCACAAACGAGTCCAACCTCGTGTCCTAAGCATTGATTAACACTTAAAATCTTTTACCCCAGTTTTAATAATTCCCTATTCAAATTATTAATTAAGTCAACTTTTAATGATGTCCATAATTGACTCAATTATGGCCATCCACTTATGGCATGCAAAATCATATCAATTTGTACCCCAACTTTTTAATATTAAATCCTTAATATTACCGCTAACCCACGTTTATACGTTCGCTTATTCAATGCATAATATAGGCTAGACTTGTATAGTCTAACACCAAGCACAAAGATAAATTATCACAACATATAGACAAATAAAATAAATCTAATCATAATAGGGGTGAAACTTGCATAAACTACACATTTTAAGGATCAAAAGGCGTCAACTTGTTAAATGTCTCAATTTACATGATATGATCATAGCCCAAATCTATACATAAACTTGCATATGGGCTTTTTAGGCAACATAATGATGGTGTGAACTAGCATAGGATATCACATATGTCATAACATAATTCTAGATGTCATAATAGATGTCTTGGCATATGTTCATAACTTTTCTAATCAATCTAACTTGCATATGTGACTTGTCATATAGATCAACATAACCCAAACATGATGATTTAATTAATATGAACTAACTAGCATAGATGGTAACATCATGGCCTTTTTAACATGTATGATTCATCACAACTTAGCATAGAAACTTTCAACATACATAACATCATCATAGCATGATTTAGAACATATAAGATATCATCATCACATAACATTGGATTTACAATATACATGATAGCAAAAGGGGTTTACAACAACATATATGATAATTCACATCATCTACTCATAATCCATTCATAACTCAACCTAATTACAATGATAATAATCTTGTTAAGATAATCATACTCACAATTTAGAGTAGAAAAGAGAGAGTTTTGCTTTGCATTAGGGTTGAGAGAATTAGAATTGAATTTGCTTTTCTTCTTTCTTAGTTGGCGGCGGCTCCATTGATTTCCATGGCGATGGTATGACGGTAACTATTCTATTTTAATTAGGTTTAGGGTTAGCATTAGGATGTATTTATAGGTGTAGCAAGTTATTTAGGACCATTAGATTAACCCTGAACCATGAGAACCAATCAAATGCAAAATTTGCATTTGAGCGAATCGGCCCACGTGTTGACAGCCAAACACCCTGGATTAACCCCTAGTCGACCCAGTGAGGCTCGGGTCGACCTCAAAAATGGGCCGGTTCAGTTATTTCCCCTCCCAATTCGCTGTTTTGAACTTTTTCGCATATTTATATATTTAATTTTTAATTTATATATATATATCAATATATATATTTCTCTGCGCAACCCATTTCACTTAATTCTTTTCTAAAAATTAAGTATACTTTAATTTGTGAATTTTAATGTTATAAAATTACGGGGTGTTACACGCTTCTAGAGTACACTGATCCGAAGGTGGTTCCATACCTTGTCATAGTTGGAAATCCATTACCCAATAAGAGTCCGCAGTTTGTTATTGTATATTATATATGTGGAGCTTGAAATGTAAGCATTCTGCTAGATTGATATTTACTTATATTAGACATTATTATAATATTAGAAGACTATTGATCGTAAGGTAAAAACGATTCGTGTTTATGTATGGATCGGTCTTACGATTATTCTTTCCTTTAAAAGGATTTTAAAAGTTAAAAAAATGGTTGGAGTTTCCTCACACCAGTCACATGACTGACCCAGAGTTTATTTTGTTTTGTTTTCCCTAAACTCTTGGGTGCCCAATTTTGTACGGGCAGTCAAGTAGTCGGGATTTTACAGATATACTAAAAGCTTGGAGCAGGAGGCTTCAGGATTATATAGCAATTATTTATTCGTTCGGCTGTGAGATTCGTGTTACTCTGAAAATGTTGTGATGTTCTTCTCCTTCTTCTATACTAAATTTTTATCTTATCTGTTCTCACCCTCTAACTTCTTTCATTAACTATCCGGTATTTTCGATGCTTGATAGTCAACATTTAGTTTATGTCGATTACCAAGGTCGCAAATCCCCCGGGTTGTTACATTTCTCTTCTGTTTGGGCTTGGAATTGGATCAACTCCGATGTATAACTTTGACTGCTTGTCTACTTGTTTATGGCTACTTATGGGGACTTTGACTTTTCATTTCTGTACTCTGATTGTTTTTAGCGCAAGACAGATGTTTTTATTTGATGTATTTTTTTCCAGTATTTAAGTCTGATGATGTAACTGGATTTTGAGATCACGATGTTTTCTTTTGGAAAATAAAGTTTTAAATTTCCGCTGCTGTTTTATATATCTGTCTTGTGAGATTCCGTTTTGTTTACCTATAGCGCTTCATAGAACTTAATGCATTTTGATAAAGAGTGACATTAAAGGACATGGGGTGTCATAATGGACTACTCTAATCAAGTTCAACACCTCCCAAGCATACGCCCCGAAGGCCTAAACCAACATCAAACAAGCACCCAAGAAATATATCTCTTGGTGTTGAATGATCCACAAAGCAAACAATAACATCCACAGCTCTGGCTATCACCTTCTGCCTTGCCTTGAATCCATCGTTAATCATATGACTACCCATCTTGCCATCCGTCGAGGGCTAATGGTAACCCCAGTTCTAGCAAAATTCGGTACTCTATTATGACTCGTATCTAGGCCCATCATGACTGCCCAAAGTACTCAACTAGTCATCTAGCCTTTGGAAGCCCCTATTATACCCCTACTTTGAGTCCAATAGAACCTCAAACCAACGATGATCCCTTGGCACTTCAGTTCTATTCAACCACCTTGACGACCATCTGTAAGATCAAGCACCTTCTCGAGCAAGTCATTATCCACAAGCTCAAATCATCTTGAGTTGTCTTCATAACTTCGTTGCATCACACCACGATCAACGAACACTTCACTTCTCTTTGAATATTCCACCTGAATTTACGTCGAAGCTACAACCATCGTCGAACCAAAATAAACTTCGTTTGGCTAATTTTACGATGGACCGTTCATAGTCCATCTATGGAGCGCAACCCTCCCTGGATCGCGCCCGACCTAAGTTTGGACCGCACCTGGCCATAGATCGCACTACCGATCCATGCTTCGACTGACCAATGTTAGACCCGATCAATCAAATGAGCTAGCTTCATTTCCACGCGGTCCGTAATCAACCAAGTTGACTGACCCAAGACATGCGATCTGCCTTTACCACTCTTGCACCAATCCGTACACGAACGATCCATGCTGGAAGCAAATGACCCGACCCATAACCAACCGACCCATCCTTGCCTTCCTCTTGCACAGTGCCGACCTGATCCATTGCATTGGGTTTTGGAGTGCACTTTTATCATCGGTGATCCATGCATTGTCTTCATGAATGTCACACCACCGATCCTCATTTCCTTGACCAAGTCCAACATTTCCGACGACCCACCAATACGGAGCCGATCCATCATTTTCCTTCGTGTTCTGGCCAACTTGACCCAGTCAACATGCGATCTGATCCATGATCCATCTCAACCGATCCACTAAGCCATGCGACCCACGATCCATCATTTCGTGTGATCCATCACCTAGATCCACTTTTGTCGAACCGATCCTACAATCTATGCTTTAACGACAAATATTCTATGCATCCATCTAGTCCAAATCGACCAATTTCAACCAAACAAATAACACAACAAACAATCATCAACTAACATTAGCATATCAATAATCACCATATAATCATATGAAATTCACCAAATCATGGTAAAACCATAAACAAATCAACAAATAGATATAAACTTTCATAAACATATGATTTCAATGAATTTACCATTGTAACTTGCTAGACTCGCTCCTATGGTGTGAACCTAATTGGAAATTAACTTACCTCGAATAGATCTAGGTGAAAACAACTTGAAATGATGAAATTAAGATCAAACAAACTCATACACTCGATTGAATTCAAGTGAGAGATTCTTATCACTCACCAAATTCACAAAATAACTTCAAATCAGCAGATCTTCTCATCCGGGAAGCGAAGATCGGCCTCCGAATCAACTCAATTGATGCGATCTACCCTTCCTAGATGTTGATCTTCAATCCTAGTTTGTAAATCTATGAACTAAAATGAAGTGGAGGTGTATTTGGTTGAGCCGGAGAATCACAGATACCCAACCAAACGAGAAATGAAGAGACTAAACAATTCTCTTTACCCCTGCCCTCCTATTTATAGCCAACATCCCCTAGCCCTAATGGGCCTCACTAATCAACCCAATAATGACTAATTAGTCTGTCCAGAAAACTAGCAACACTAAAACAATGATTACTCCAAAACCGCTTAGTCAAATCTTTAATGTGACTTCTCTACGAAATTGGAAATACCATTACCCTTCTAATGAAATCAATTCCAGCTCCTGATTCGATCCCATTTAAATGTTATGCCCCAAATAAAAATAATAGGGGCAAAATGGTCACAAACAAAATTGATAAAAATCATGGACATGTCTCACATCCCCATGAAAAACATATCAAAATATGGGAATGATCCGACCCTTGTAGAATTAAGCAAAAATACTTTACAATCCTCCGATACGTCAAATGCGGGTCATTACATTCTTCCCTCTCCCCATTTTAGGAAATTTTCCCCCGAAATCCCAAGAAAACAGAAGAAACTAAAACCATTCCGTATGCCTACCATCTACGAGCGGCCAATCTACCATCCAATCTAGCATCCAATAAGCCATGCATCCACGGCCCTAACCTAGCACGTGAAATTCTAATAATAGTGCAAGTTACAAAGGTGTAAAGGTGACACGATATCAATGGGTCATACCAATGAAGAGTTTTGGATAGGTCGACTTCATACTCTCTTCCATTTCCCACGTACAATCGCCATCATCCTCACTCCATTGCACCTTGACTAGCTTAACTGCCTTACTCCTAAGCGGTTTTGTGTCTTTCCCCACAATGCGAAGGGGCTTACGAGGTCTCGAAACTACGGACTCGACTTCTAAGTCTTCATACTAATCTTGAGATACCACCACATTAGAATCGTGCACACACTTCCGTATAAAGGACACAGGAAAAACATTATGCGCACTTGACATCTCTTCAGATAAATCCAACCTATATGCGAGCTTTCCAATCCACTCGGCTATCATAAATGGTCCATCGAACCTTGGAGCTAACTTTCCTTTATTTCTAAATTGAAAAACATTCTTCAACATTGAAACCTTCACGAAAACCATATCACGAACGTCGAACTCCAAATATTTACGACGCTTATCGGCGTAACTCTTTTGACGATCTTGTGCTGCCTTCATTCATTATCGAACGAACTCAATACAATCCGATGTTTCTCTTATCATCTCTGGCTCAAGTATCAGTTTATCTCCGATCTCTAACCATCATGCTGGAGAATTACACGGTTTACCATACAACGCCTCGTTTCGTGCCATTCCAATGCTCGAATAGTAGCTGTTGGTATATGCAAACTCAACCAAATGTAGATGGTCTTCCCACGATCCTCCGAAATCCAGTACACAAGCTCCAAGTAGGTCTTCCAAAACTTGATTCACTTGCTCAGTTTGACCATCAGTCTGGAGATGATAAGCCATACTCAAACATGGTTCGGTTCCCAAAGTCTCTTGCAAACTCTTCCAAAATCTATTTGTGAATAACGGATCTCGATCACTCACTATGCTCTTCGAGATATCATGGAATCGAACTATCCATTTTCTATATAGCTTAGCCAACTTCAATGTTGTCTTAGTCGATTTGATAGTATAGGAATAAACCTTGCGCTCTTGGCCAAACGATCCACGTTGACCTAAATTCCTTCATTTCCTGCCCTGGCCCTAGGTAATCCATCGATAAAATCAATCAACATTTCTCCCTGTTCCACATAGGAACTTCTAATGATTGATGCAATCCACTCAATTTCTTCTGCTCAACTTTCACCAACTAACAGTTCAAGCACTTGGAAATGAAACTTCCAACATCCCTCTTCATACCTTCCCAAATAAACTCGCTTTATATACTGATACGTCTTATTACAACTAGGATGAATCGTCAACATAGAGTGACGACATTCTATCACAACCTCATCTCTCAATCCAGCAATATCATGAACAACCAGTCATCCTTTCTTTTGAAGCTAACCGTCTCGATCGACCTCGAAATCCTTATCCTTTGCTGGTTCCACTCTTGCTTCCATCTTTTGGATTATCTCGACAAACTTTCTGTCTCACTTTTGGCTTTCTCAAATCCTGTAACACCCCACCTCCGCTAGGGTCACTCACAAAGAGAATGCACTAGCTTTGGTGGAGCATTATCTAGGTAAGCATACATAGAAATATTACAAGACAGAACATATAAAACAGCGGAAGAAGAACCAAATTTCATTACTTTAAAATATAGAAAGGTCTAAAGCCTTTTTACATCAAAATGCCATTAAATCCATTACATCGAAATCTGTCTTGCAATAGTAAAGAAGCATAAAACCATAGTCATAAATCATTCCCCAAGTAAAACAGTAAAGCAGCCATAGCCAAGAAAGGTCCAAGCCATATACGATGATCTTGAAGCAGAAAGAAGTCCAAACTAAGTAGTAGTGTTTTCCTCCCTGAGAACCTGAGGGGGGGAAACGGAAGAAAAAGAGGTGAAAGAAAACGGGTCAGTCATAAAGACTGGTAAGTCCTAGTGACTTTCAACATAGAAACAAGTAAAGGTAACATGACATGTATAAACTGAAAGTAGACATAAGGATGATGACAAGATAGGCAAGGTAAACTAAGATGACAAGATAAACTATACTAAACAAATAAACTACGGTAACAAGATAAACTATGCAAACCAGATAAACTACGTATAGCATCGCATGTTTAACATTCTCTGCACCAACTGTACTAGTATCCCAACCCGTATTATCCTTTCCATGTATATGTACAGTCCCTTGCCGTATATCGTACGGGTTTCATCACGTATTTCTATACTACTTCAACGTAGTGCCACCATTCTTGAAATCGTTTGGACTGCCACTCTTGTTCTGGCTAGGTTTCCTTATTATGAACTATCGCGTGTTCAACTAGGATTTATACCACCTAGGACCACTAGGGATTATGCTACCTATTGAACGTTTTCTAGATTCGATTAGGGTTTATGCCACCTAGGACCACTAAGGATTATGCTACCTAACGAACAACAGCCTTTTCCCACGTAACGATCTATTAATCGATTGGCTCCCTAAAAGTCCTAGCTCGATCATGTGTTTGTGTCATATGGCCCAATCATGAAATGTAGTCACCTGTGCTAGGTCCACCATAGGGTGTATCAAGCCCTAGGATGCCAACCACCGACACGAATCAAGCACGCACAGTGTAAACCTACCGGTGCCCAATGCCTGCTTTTTCAACTCCGGACTACGTGCACGACCATAGTCCGCATGAACCTACAACGGCGCACCAACTCAGCCGTCGTTATGGTCACTTACAATCGGCCCAGTTATCGTGCCCCACCCTGCCTAACCCCATCAGTATAGCATGTCAAGTTGGTTAAGTATATTCAAGCGGTTCATGACTTAACCCTACCAAATCATCATGTCAAATTGGTTAAGTATATTCAAGCAGTTCATGACTTAACCCTACCAAATCATCGTGTCAAATTGGTTAAGTATATTCAAGCGGTTTATGACTTAACCCTATCAAATCATCGTGTCAAATTGGTTAAGTATATTCAAGCGGTTAATGACTTAACCCTATCAAATCATCGTGTCAAAATGGTTAAGTATATTAAAGCGGTTCATGACTTAACCCTACCAAATCATCATGTCAAATTGGTTAAGTATATTCAAGCGGTTCATGACTTAACCCTACCAAATCATCGTGTCAAATTGGTTAAGTATATTCAAGCGGTTCATGACTTAACCTTATCAAATCATCGTGTCAAATTGGTTAAGTATATTCAAGCAGTTCATGACTTAACCCTACCAAATCATCGTGTCAAATTGGTTAAGTATATTCAAGCGGTTCATGACTTAACCCTACCAAATCATCGTGTCAAATTGGTTAAGTATATTCAAGCGATTCATGACTTAACCCTATTAAATCATCGTGTCAAATTAGTTAAGTATATTCAAGTGGTTCATGACTTAACCCTACCAAATCATCGTGTCAAATTGGTTAAGTATATTCAAGCGGTTCATGACTTAACCCTATCATGTGGCATTAATTCATTAATGCACCCCAACCTCTCACATCAGACCTGTTGTTGTGGTCACTGGATATGCCGGGCGGTTCCGGGCAGAATTACACCACAACTCAGTCTGCCCTCGGGTTTTCAAGTGCGAAATGACCAACTACCCACATTGGATCCTATTGTTTGCAGTAATTGGATTTGCCGGGAGGTTCCGGGCAGAATTACACTGCAAACTCAACCCAACCTCGAGTTGGTCATTTTCAAGTTCATTCTAAGTGTCATGTCCATGTTCAAGTTTCATGTCAAGTTCGTGTCAAGTTTCATGGCGAGTTTCATGTCAAGTTTCATGTTTTCACTTATGCCCATTATCAAGTTAATGATTCATATTCATAACCAACTCATGTTTCAAGTTCATAAGCATGTTTACGTACCTTCTAGATGTCCAATATCAACTATCAAGTCACAATCAATTTTGTATTCATGTTATTCCCGTCGTATCAATTTCATGCTATTCGTCGTGTTCCATAATTACCTAAAAACATGGTTTGACCAACAGATTCTATTTTCTTTAATTATGTTCCTAGGGTCTTAACAGCATGTCCAATTTCCCAAGTTCACAATCCACGTTCATGTCAATTATCAAGTTCATAATTCACGTTTTTTCCCCAAAACGTATTCCCAAAGTATTATCCTAATTCATTATAAAGTTATGCCAAGTTATATCCTTTTATTTATAATACATGCCAACTACCCAAAACCCAACTTAGGCGCGTTCATATTTAACATATTTCGCGTTCAAGTCAACTATCCAATACACAGTGATCTCCATGTTTCAAATTCCCAACTTTACATATTAATATTTATGCCCAAGTTCTAATTTGCACGCCGATTTTCATATGCCCAATCCCAGCCAATTTACATATGTTCAACTCATGCCGATTTACATATATATATATATATATATCAAGTTTTATGCCAAACTACCTGTATTCCATGTTTACACCAAGTTACCCAAACTTACAAACTTTAATTATAATGACAATACCCAATTCCCAATTTCATGTTTTTTCGTTAATTCCACCAAACATAAATATCCAATATAGACAATATTCCCATATTTCCACGTATTCAATCGTACGCAAATCGCGGTTTAGGCCTAGGTCCGAAATTGACCTAGGTTCATCAAAAGAAAATAAATAGGGGAAGGTAGAATTTGTATAACAATAAGTACAGACAGAAGACTGGCATAAAAACATCATCTCAGGCATAAAAGATAGATCTTGATAATAATATCAACATGAATCAAGAAGAACTGATTTACAACAAGCTGAAGAGATCATAAGCTTGACATGAGAAATAGAAAAGTCCCAAAATTCAAGATTCAAGAAGCAACAGAAATAGATTTGAATCGATAATCATACTTAAATCCAATTCCACTTTATTCCATGGCCATATTATAATTAACAAGTTTCAATCTCAAAGTAACTAGAACTTACAGAGCGCGGATCGAGAATTAGAGTGCAGAGATTTTGATTCTAGAAACGGTTGTTGCTGTTGTTGAATCTCTATTTGTTTAGTCTTGTTCTAATTGAAAACCCCCAATTTGCAATTCCAAGATGTTGTCTTGACGAAGAAGAAGTAGTCTCTCTTAATTTTAATATTACATTTTGATTTTCACAGAGGTAGCATAAGGACAGAATGAAATGGTGTAGAGAGAATGAGGCTAGGGGCTGTTTATATAGGTTTAGAGTCACGAATTTGGTCCAGAAATCGGTCTAGATACGCAGAAATGAACTCAGCCTTGGATCTGGAAATTCGGGGCAGGTCGACCCCCAGGTCGACTACCCAGTCGACCCGGTCAGAGGGAGGTCGACTACCCAGTCGACCTGGGTCCTGGGCGGGAAATTTCCCGCCCAGCCCGCATCTGGGTTTGAATTCGAATTTCAAATTCGAATTTCGAGCTGTTTTGGTGTCTGAAAATTCTTGAAACTTTGGAGGGTCATATCTCCCTCATACGGAATCCGTCTTTCGAAAACTCGTACTTGTTTCCACGCAGAATTTCGAGACGAACGCAATGGCACAACCCGTTTCCCTTGATTCTTATTTTAAAATTTAATTCTAGCTTGATTTATGGTTTCAACATGTTATTAAAATACGGGTTGTTACATTCTCCCCTCCTTAAAGGATTTCGTCCCCGAAATCTCTAAGTTAGGAAGAATGTATCCTACCATCCAATCATTCATCTACTCAACCATCATTCACAAGCAACCATTTTCCTTAAAAGATTTCTAATGTTGTATGAATATATGCAGAAAGCGTGTGTATATGTACTTGTCTAATGCAAAAGATCAGGCGGTTACTGATTCAGTAGACCTCCTTAATGCAAAATATGTTAGTGTAATGAGTCCAACATGTATGCAAATTCCTAACATACTTTATAATCTCTACATGAGTGCGCAAACATTCATTCACATGCAACATCCAAATGATAGAATATCAAGTTTCCATCCATGTACAAGTGTAAGCACTCATGCATATGCAATATGAAAATGTAACTGAGCCGATCTAGTGCCTAATGTGTGTTATGCAACCACTTGCAACCATTTGCAAACATCAACCATAACATGTTACAAATAAATGTTTACATCCATAGGGTTCTACGTAAGGTTCTCAAGATAGGATCGAGGAGATAGAAGCAAGTAAAAACTTTGTGCCCATTAGGCAATGTCAAAACTGGAAATCTACGTCACACATGTACTGATTAGGAGAATAACTCCCTAAGCACCAGCCCCGAACACCGAAATCAACATCCGACTGACACCCAAAGAATTACTCAACCCAACCAATATATATATATATGTGTTTCAAGAAACTGAGCATGATGGACTCCTTTTAGGTCACAAGAAATCCCTTCCTAATATTAACCCATATCCTATAAAACCCAAAGAGTTTAGTCAACCCAACGGACACCCTCAAACCCCAACATATGTCACAACCAGATGAGTCATACTCCTTATGGGGTTTGCAACAGAAATAAGATTGAGAATAGGACCGAGAGGATATACATAAAAGATAGCATGCAAGTAAGCTCTACAGGAAAAGAGGGATCAAGGATATACTCTTAAAAAGAGATATGATGCGTGTATCTAGTCTTCAATCTTCTAAGTCGTATTTCCTTGAGCTTAACTCCATTGTGCTTTACCTGCCTTTAACTTCATAATTTCGTAGCTTCTTAATTCTTGTTTCCAAAATATGAGTTGGAACTCATTTCACTATTGCCTCTCGTCCCACTTTCCCTTATCCTCCTTCTAGCATACTCGGCTCAAACATAACTACGTACTCATGGTTTCATGCAAGCTCTCCAAAATTCACTAGTGAATCCTGGATCTCGTTTACTCACTATAGGGTATTCCACGCAGAAGAATTATCTCTTGCAAATAAACAGATGTCAGCCATGTTGCCAAATGTACTTACTAAGGTGATTTCCTATAACTCATGCCTAAGCGAAATGAACCATCCACCTTAGTGGCGAACACTACTCGAGATCAACAAATGTATCAAGAGATTCTAGGTAACTAAGCATGGCAGAATCCTCAGGGTTACAGTAGACTTCGAGGGTATTACCACGGCAAGTCAAGAGTCTAATTACCCTCTTTTCATACTCAAGAATGGCACCAGTACTGGATAACCATTTCATCCCCAGAATCGACCCGTAGCCCAAGAACATAAGCATTTCTTCTAAACTCAACGCTTAGCATAAACATTCTCAAATCCAAACAAGTCATGAATAAATGAGTTGATTCCTCAACAGGATTTGAGAAGAAGAGAGAAAAAAATGGGATCCTCTACTACGCTAGTACTAAGGTGCAGAGACTCAACTATCGAAGCAGAAATAAAAAGGATGCGATGTACCATAATCAAAAAGGGTACGGACAGGATAGAAAGATAAACTAGGCTTTCTACAGAAACATTTCTACCTTCTTGTTCTGAGCCTCATTCTCCTTAACCACTCTTATCCCCTCTTATTTAACGTGTTAACAGGTCTCTCGAGAACTACATCCATCGCACGGCAACCCGTCAAAGATTGAAATAAGATTAGTCGCAGATGGAACTAATGTGACTACAGATGGAGGAAAGAAAGGAAAAGGGATTCAAACAAGGAAACAAAGGATAATGCTAATTGCCTTTGGGGAATAGCCTTTTAAAAAAAATAAAACTTTTCTTGAAAAATGCTTCTTTGTAATTGGTTTTGAAAATAATTTCAAAAGGTTTTAAAAACTTTTGCCCAGTCTGGTAACCTTCTGCTCTGATACCAATGTAACACCCCACCTCCTCTAGGGTCACTCACAAAGAGAATGCACTAGCTTTGGTGGAGCATTATCTAGGTAAGCATAGCCAGAAATATTACAAGACAGAACATATAAAACAGCGGAAGAAGAACCAAAATTCATTGCTTTAAAATCTAGAAAGGTCTAAAGCCTTTTTACATCAAAATGCCATTAAATCCATTACATCAAAATCTGTCTTGCAATAGTAAAGAAGCATAAAAACACAGTCATAAATCATTCCCCAAGTAAAACAGTAAAGCAGCCATAGCCAAGAAAGGTCCAAGCCATATAAGATGATCTTGAAGCAGAAAGAAGTCCAAACTAAGTAGTAGTGTTTTCCTCCCTGAGAACCTGAGGGGGGGAAACGGAAGAAAAAGAGGCGAAAGAAAACGGGTCAGTCATAAAGACTGGTAAGTCCTAGTGACTTTCAGCATAGAAACAAGTAAAGATAACATGACATGTATAAACTGAAAGTAAACATAAGGATGATGACAAGATAGGCAAGTTAAACTAAGATGACAAGATAAACTATACTAACCAGATAAACTACGGTAACAAGATAAACTATGCAAACTATATAAACTACGTATAGCATCGCATGTTTAACATTCTCTGCACCAACTGGACTAGTACCCCAACCCGTATTATCCTTTCCATGTATATGTACAGTCCCTTGCCGTATATCGTACGGGTTTCATCACGTATTTCTATACTACTTCAACGTAGTGCCACCATTCTTGAAATCGTTTGGACTGCCACTCTTGTTCTGGCTAGGTTTCCTTATCATGAACTATCGCGTGTTCAACTAGGATTTATGCCACCTAGGACCACTAGGGATTATGCTACCTATTGAACGTTTTCTAGATTCGATTAGGGTTTATGCCACCTAGGACCACTAGGGATTATGCTACCTAACGAACAACACCCTTTTCCCACCTAACGATCTATTAATCAATCGGCTCCCTACAAGTCCTAGCTCGTTCATGCGTCTGTGTCATACGATCCAATCATGAAATGTAGTCACCTGTGCTAGGTCCACCATAGGGTGTATCAAGCCCTAGGGTGCCAACCACCGACACGAGTCAAGCACACACAGTGTAAACCTACCGGTGCCCAATGCCTGCTTTTTCAACTCCGGACTACGTGCACGACCATAGTCTGCCTGAACCTACAATAGCGCACCAACTCAGCCGTCGTTCTGGTCGCTTACAATCAGCCCAGTAATCGTGCCCCACCCTGCCTAGTTCCAGGGTATCACTATACATCTAGTGGGTTACTGCTGAAAAGGACCGCGTAACTAGGGTTTTCGTCCAACGGGTTAAGTGTTGTCATTTAAATTCGAGACTTAACCCCATCAGTCTAGCATGTCCTGTTGGTTAAGTATATTCAAGCGGTTCATGACTTAACCCTACCAAATCATCATGTCAAATTGGTTAACTATATTCAAGTGGTTCATGACTTAACCCTACCAAATCATCGTGTCAAACTGGTTAAGTATATTCAAGCGGTTCATGACTTAACCCTATCAAATCATCGTGTCAAATTGGTTAAGTACATTCAAGCGGTTCATGACTTAACCCTATCAAATCATCGTATCAAATTAGTTAAGTATATTCAAGCGGTTCATGACTTAACCCTACCAAATCATCGTGTCAAATTGGTTAAGTATATTCAAGCGGTTCATGACTTAACCCTACCAAATCATCGTGTCAAATTGGTTAAGTATATTCAAGCGGTTCATGACTTAACCATATCAAATCATCGTGTCAAATTGGTTAAGTATATTCAAGTGGTTCATGACTTAACCCTACCAAATCATCGAGTCAAATTGGTTAAGTATATTCAAGCGGTTCATGACTTAACCCTACCAAATCATCGTGTCAAATCGGTTAAGTATATTCAAGCGGTTCATGACTTAACTCTATCAAATCATCGTGTCAAATTGGTTAAGTATATCCAAGCGGTTCATGACTTAACCCTACCAAATCATCGTGTCAAATTGGTTAAGTATATTCAAGCGGTTCATGACTTAACCCTATCATGTGACATTAATTCATTAATGTACCCCAACCTCTCACATCAGACCTGTTGTTGTGGTCACTGGAAATGTCGGGCGGTTCCGGGTAGAATTACACCACAACTCAGTCTGCCCTCGGGTTTTCAAGTGCGACATGACCAACTACCCACATTGGATCCAATTGTTTGCAGAAACTGGATTTGCCGGGAGGATCCGGGCAGAATTACACTGCAAACTCAACCCAACCTCGAGTTGTCCATTTTCAAGTTCATTCTAAGTGTCATGTCCATGTTCAAGTTTCATGTCAAGTTCGTGTCAAGTTTCACGGCGAGTTTCATGTCAAGTTTCATGTTTTCACTTATGCCCATTATCAAGTTAATGATTCATATTCATAACCAACTCATGTTTCAAGTTCATAAGCATGTTTACGTGCCTTCTAGATGTCCAATATCAACTATAAAGTCACAGTCAATTTTGTATTCAAGTTATTCCCGTCGTATCAATTTCATGCTATTCGTTGTGTTCCATAATTACCTAAAAACATGGTTTGACCAACAGATTCTATTTTCTTTAATTATGTTCCTAGGGTCTTAACAGCATGTCCAATTTCCCAAGTTCACAATCCACGTTCATGCCAATTATCAAGTTCATAATTCACGTTTTTGCCCCCAAAACGTATTCCCAAAGTATTATCCTAATTCATTATAAAGTTATGCCAAGTTATATCCTTTTATTTATAATACAAGCCAACAACCCAAAACCCAAATAAGGCGCGTTCATATTTAACATATTTCGTGTTCAAGTCAACTATCCAATACACAGTGATCTCCATGTTTCAAATTCCCAACTTTACATATTAATATTTATGCCCAAGTTCTAATTTTCACGCCGATTTTCATATGCCCAATCCCAGCCAATTTACATATGTTCAACTCATGCCGATTTACATATATATATATATCAAGTTTTATGCCAAACTACTTGTATTCCATGTTTACACCAAGTTACCCAAACTTACAAACTTTAATTATAATGACAATACCCAATTCCCAATTTCATGTTATGTCATTAATTCCACCAAACATAAATATCCAATATAGACAATATTCCCATATTTCCTCGTATTCAATCGTACGCAAATCGCGGTTTAGGCCTAGGTCCGAAATTGACCTAGGTTCATCAAAAGAAAATAAATAGGGGAAGGTAGAATTTGTATAACAATAAGTACAGACAAAAAACTGGCATAAAAACATCATCTCAGGCATAAAAGATAGATCTTGATAATAATATCAACATGAATCAAGAAGAACTGATTTACAACAAGCTTAATAGATCATAAGCTTGACATGAGAAATAGAAAAGTCCCAAAACTCAAGATTCAAGGAGCAACAGAAATAGATCTGAATCGATAATCATACTTAATTCCAATTCCACTTTATTCCATGGCCATATTATAATTAACAAGTTTCAATCTCAAAGTAACTAGAACTTACAGAGCGCGGATCAAGAATTAGAGTGCAGAGATTTTGATTCTAGAAACGGTTGTTGCAGTTGTTGAATCTCTATTTGTTTAGTCTTGTTCTAGTTGAAAACCCCCAATTTGCAATTCCTAGATGTTGTATTGACGAAGAAGAAGTAGTATCTCTTAATTTTAATATTATCCTTTTGATTTTCACAGAGGTAGCATAAGGACAGAATGAAATGGTGTAGAGAGAAAGAGGCTAGGGGCTGTTTATATAGGTTTAGAGTCACGAATTTGGTCCAGAAATCGGTCTAGATACGCAGAAATGAACTCAGCCTTGGATCTGTAAATTCGGGGCAGGTCGACCCCCAGGTCGACTACCCAGTCGACCTGGTCAGGGGGAGGTCGACTACCCAGTCGACCACCCAGTTGACCTGGGTCCTAGGCGGGAAATTTCTCGCCCAGCCCGCTTCTGGTTTTGAATTCGAATTTCGAATTCGAATTTCGAGCTGTTTTGGTTTCTGAAAATTCCTGAAACTTTGGAGGGTCATATCTCCCTCAGATAGAATCCGCTTTTCAAAAACTCGGACTCGATTCCACGCAGAATTTCGAGACAAACGCAATGGCACAACCCGTTTCCCTTGATTCTTATTTTAAAATTTAATTCTGCCTTGATTTATGGTTTCAACATATTATTAAAATACGGGTTGTTACAAATCCTTTCGATGAGAGTTGATCTTATCGATAAGCTTGCCAACATTTCAGGCTCTAACCTATGCCTAATCCTGAAATCAAATCCTGCGAAGTACTCGAGGTGCTTCCGTTCTAAAAACATAGCTAGGAAACTTGTATGTCTTTGCGTTACCTTTACTAGGAGTATAGGCAATACCAAAATCATATTATGCCAAAAACTTTAACCACCGTTGCTGCCGAAGATTCAAACCCTTTTGGGAGAAAAGATACTTCAACGACTTATGATCCGTAAATAGCTCGAATCGAACGCCCAATGGGTAATGTCTCCGCATATTCAGAGCAAATACAATCGTTGCTAACTCCAAATCATGAGTTGGATAATTCCACTCGGGCGGCTTCAGCTGTTGACTCGCATACGCCACAACTCTATCCTCTTGCATCAGCATTGCTCAAATCCACTACCACATGCATCTTTATATACCACCATTTCCTCATTCCTACTTGGGATAGTCAAAACAGAAGCACTTGTTGGTCGCACTTTTAGGATTCTGAAAGCTTGCTTACACTTCGCGTCCTATGTGAACACTTGATTCTTCTTTGTCAATCTTTTCAATGGTGCATCTATCTTGGGGAAATCCTTGATAAATTGACGATAATCTCTCACCAACCTAAGGAAAATCCTAACATCCGTTACATTCTTAGGTCTATCTTAGTGAGGGTTGTCAATGGATACCTGAAAATTTTGAAATCCATCTGCATCCGCATCTGAAAAGCGGATAAATATCCCATATCCGGAAAAACGGATGCGAATGCAGATATAGCCACATCCGCATCCGAAAATTATTCGTTTACTTTTTTTCATGATTATAGCTTATTATGTGTATTTTAACATTATTAAATATACTAATTTATTGTTTCGTAAAGTTGGAAGTCTGCTAAATACTTGTTAATTGCTCAAAATTATAAATTATCATCATATTTATTTATTTTTAGTACTATAGTAATCAATTGGATTGAAAAACATAATACTGAACTAAAAAATTTCATTTATGTTCATTAATTTATCAATCGTTAGTGGAGGCGATAATTATCCGATATCTATCCGCATCCACGGACGAGATATCCGATATCCGAAAATGATTTCGAATGCGGATGTGGATATGGCACTACCCGCGTCCGAAAGTATCCGTTAATAGCCCTAATCCCAATCCTGGATTCCTGCCACCTTAGCAGGATCCACTGCTATTTCGTTTCCAGAAACAACATGTCCTAAGAACCTCACTTTATTCTTCTAGAAGTGACACTTCAAAAACTAAGCTCTTAGCATATGCTTTCGCAAGATTTCCAAAACAACTCACAAGTGTTTCTTATTCTCTTCCACATTCCGGGAGTAAACCATAATATCATCCACGAACACAAGCACGAACTTGTTCAACTGATCTCTGAATACTCTATTCATAAGATCCATGAAATATTATGGCATGCTAGTTAATCCAAATGGCATCGCCGTCCACTCGAAGAAACCGGATGGTGTCCTAAAAGCAGTCTTCGGCACACTATCCTTCGCCACTGTCAACTGGTGAAATCTTGTCGCCAAATCCATTTGGGAAAACACCTTGGCTTCAGGAAGCTAATCAAACAGGTCATCTATTCTCAGCAATGGATACTTATTCTTCTTAGTCATATTGTTCAGCTCACGATAATCCACACATAATCTCAAAGATCCGTCAGACTTGGTTGCAAATACAACTGATGCAGCCCATTCGGGCATGCTCCTCCGAATGAATCCTTTACTCAAAAGGTCACTTACTTGCACCTGTAGCTCTCGTTGTTCTCTAGGCGCCATCCGCCTAAGGGGAACAACGATAGGTCTAACACCTTCAACCAAATCGATTCTAAACTCAATCTTGCAACGCGGAGGCAAACCTTTGACCTCTTCAAAGACATCATCAAACGCACTAGCGATCGACACATGTGACATGTCTTCCTGTGGAACCACAGGAGAATAAAAAGCTTACGAAGACACCATCTTCTGGCTTACATCGAATCACAACCATTCACCCTTACACATTACTGACTGTCACCTCGAGCTTCTCGCAATCCATTTAGCCGCATACCTCTTGAGCCAGTCCATACCCAAAATAATCCCAAACCCAGCGAAGTTCAGAACATAGCAATCACACACAAAGCAGCAACCATGACTTGACAATACTAGACCACGACAAAGAATAGACAGACTGGATGAACCCCCTAATAGATTAGTTACGATCAATGGTCTATCACAAATCTAGAGTTCCAAACCCAGTCGAAACACAAGCTCATTGCAAATGAAAGAACGTGATGCTCTAGTATCAAACAACACTTGAACTGAAACACCTCCGATAGATAGCATACCTTGAACAACAACACTCTTCCCTTTCTCCTCCACCATAGGAGCTCTTGAAGAAGATGGCACAACCTCCAAAGCATACGCCTTCACTATCTGCTTACGCTTCGACGATTTTGGATAATCCTTCTTGTTTTTCCTAGGCTTACCACGGTTATAGCACTTCCCTCGACTTTCAGATTCTGACAATCCTTGGAAAAATGGACCTTCTACTGATAGTTGTAGCAAGTCACTTCGCTTTTCTGCTTCTTCTGACCATCGTTCCCTTGCTGCGGTTGTTGCTTCCTCTTCTTGTTCCACTTTTTCTTATTGCCACCCTGTTGTTATTTCGGGTCCTCTTTGGTTGGAACAACAACTTTTTCCTTAGGAAACAAACTTTTATGCCTCGAAGCTTTCTCAACAACCTTCTCATATGGCTTATCAAGATGATCAACCAACTGCTTCCCAAGATATGTATCCAAGCGCATGACAAACTTCTTGTTCTTCTAGTAAGGAGTCTTAATATACAAACGAGCATACTTGGACAAAGCTTCAAACTCAGAAACATACTCCAACACTGGTCGACCATTATGCTTCAACTCAACAAAATTCTTGAACACAACCAACTTCTAGGCGGTAGAAATGAACTTTGTCTCAAACTTGACTCGGAGTTGATCCCAAGTGATCTCATCTTCAAGATTCTCTAAAGTAACAGAGTTCCACCAATCCACAGCTTTTCCCTTTGCTTCCTCGATGCAAGCTTCCTCTTAGTCACATCATCAATACCCAAGTCCCCGAATATCCGAACACAAGTTTCTTGCCACCTTGAATCTCTACAGTCAGATCTGCCCCTATAAACGACTTCCTACCAAGAGTAGTGAAATCCTCACAAATATTAGCAAAATCAATCACACTAGGCACTTGAACCTGAACCCCAACATCTACCCCGGCTGTTTCTAGAGCGGGTACCTTCCTCATGATTACTACCATCATGCCTCAAACATAGCTGGATAATCTGGTAAACCAATATCTCCCCCTCCAGGAACAGGCTCTTTTCTAGTAGTATGTCTTGAAGATCAACGATTCATTCTAAATCTGAAAATATAATTATTAGTCCACACAGGAGAAAAACTGCAATGGAGTTCAAGAACTACTATACTATACATTATAATATAGTAATCATCCATTAGAAAAGCACAATTACGTCTCTTATATGTCTTTACACCCATGAACTTTGGATAAAACCGATTAAACCAAAGCTCAAAACCAAATGTGACAACCGCCCCGTACCTCCCACACCAATCAAGGAGAAGTGTGTTGTGTGAAGTTCCAGACCGATATGGGATGATCATCAGGGTAGAATAACACATAGGGAAACCTGTCGTATAACTCACAGCGCATGGATAAAATATAATAGAACATATACAACAGGAAGTGATAGTGAAGCACAATTGAGCGAAATCTTAATCTTTTCATATCATCATAAAAATATTCATAAAACATCTGGATTACATCATCAAAATCTATACAAGAAGCCTCACTACAAGTTCTCTTAGAGTATCAGATCAACAATAATAGCAGAAACATCAAGTATGTATAGTAGAAAAATAATACTTCAGCCTCTAGCTCATCGTCGCTTAGCAGCATCGTCCTCATCATGGTCTACTACCTGTTACCTACTACTTAATCTGCCCATCCACACATGGATGAACAGCCCAAGGTAATAAGAGGAAACATAAAACCTTGAGTCAGATAATAGTCTTAATGAGCAATAAAAAAAACTATCAACATCATCAATAAACAATTTGAGAAATGGGTATTTCAATCATCAAATCTGCCATACATCAACACAGAAGAAATCCCAAACCCATCCCCTCCTCAACCTACGGTGATAGCTTTCCTAGAGAATTAGAGAAGAAACAAACAACATTCATAGCAACCAAATATCAAGCATGGACTACTCTAATCAAGTTCAATACCTCCCAAGCACAAGCTCGAAAGGCCTAAACCAACATCACACAAGCACCCCAGAAATATCTCCCTTGATGTCGAATAATCCACATAAGACGATACAAGAAAACAATAACATCCATGACACTAGCTATCACCATCTGCCTTGCCTTGAATCCATCGTTAATTATATGACTAGCCAATCTTGTCATCCATCAAGCGCTAATGGAAACCTAGGTTCTAGCAAAACTCCATACGCCATCATGACTCGTATCTAGACCCATTGTAACTTCCCTAGGTACTTGACTAATCATCTAGTCTTTTGGTGCCCCCAGTATAACCCTGCTTCGAGTCCGCTAGAACCTCCGGCGAATGACAATCCTTTGGCACTTCTAGTATAGTCATCCACCTTGACGACCATCCATAAGCCCAAGCGCCTTCTCGAGAAAGCCATTATCCACAAGCTCAAGTCATCTTGGGTCGTCTTCATAACTTCGTTGCATCACACCACGATCAACGAACACTTCACTTTACTTCAAATATTCCACCTAAATTTACCTCAAAGCTTCGGCCATCGTCAATCCAAAAATAAACTTCATTTCGCTAATTTTACGATGGACCATTCATGGTCCATTTATGGACCGCAACACTCCTTGGATCGCGCCCGACCCAAGTTTGAACCGCAACCAACCATAGATTGCATCATCGATCCATGCTTCAGCCGACCCATGCTAGACCCGATCCATCAACATGAGCCAAATTCGTTTCTACGTGCTCTATGATCCAACAAGCTGACCAACCCAAGACATGCGATCCGCCTTCACAACTTTTGCACCGATCTACACACGAACGATCGATACTGGAAGGAAACGACCCGACCCATAACCGGCTGATCCATCCTTGCCTTCCACTTGCATAGTGTCGACCCGATCCATTGCATTGGGTTTTCGAGTGCGCTATTATCATCAGCGATCCATGCATTGTCTTCATGCATGCTACACCATCGATCCATCAATTCTTCGACCAGATCCAACATTTCCCACGACCCATCAATACGGAGCTGATCCATCACTTTCCTTCATGTTCTGGCCAACTCGACCAAGTCAAAATGCGACCCGATCCCCGATCCATCTCCACAGATCCATCGAGCCACGCGACCCACAATCTATTGTTTCATGCGATCCATCACATAAATCCAATTTTGCCAAACCGATCCATACAATGTATGCTTTAACGATGAATATTATATGCATCCATCTCATCCAAATTGACCAATTTCAACCAAATGATCAATAACACAACAAAAAATAGTCAATAAACATTAGCACATCAATAATCATCATACAATCGTATGAAATTCATCAAATCATGATAACAATAAACGAATAAGTAAATGGATCTAAATTTGCATAAACATGCGATTTCAATGAATTTACTATTATAACTTGCTTGATTATAACCTATGGTGTGATCCGAATATGAAATATACTTACCTCGAATAGATATAGGTGAAAACAACTTGAAATGATGAAATTAAGATCAAACAAACTCATGTACTCAATTATGAGAGATTCTTATCACTTACCAAATCCACAAAATACTTCAAATCACCAAATCTCTAATCTGGATAGCGAAGAACAACCTCCAAATCAACTCAATTGACGTGATCTACCATTCTTCGATGTTTATCTTCAATCCTAATTTGTAAATCTATGAATTGAAATAAAGTGGAGGTGTATTTGGTGAGCCGGAGAATCACAGATGCCCAACCAAATGAGAATGAAGAGACTAAACAATTATATGTACCCCTATCCTCTTATTTATAGCCAGCAATCCTTGGCCTTAACGTGCCTCACTAATCAGCCACTAATGACTAATTAGTCTATCCAGAAAACTAGCAACACTAAAACAGCGATCCCTCCCAAACCGCTCAAGCAAATCTTTATTGTGACCACTCTACGGAATTGTAAACACCATTTCTGATCCAATGAAATCAATCCTGACACCTGATTCAATCCCATTCTGTAATGTCCCGTATTTCTGGTGATCAAATATTTAATCCATTATATTGTTTTAAATATTTAATTTGAATTCTAAATGGATTTTAATACTTTATTCGTTTATTAAAACGAGTTTGAACGTTAAATTTATATATAATATAAATCGAGCTCAAAATGGCGCGGCAGTTCGTAATATTGAGTTTTAAACTTCAGTTTGATATACAGAGTCCGTTTTAAGTCGGATTTCTGTGAAAAGAAACGATGGGATCGTGCTCATTATAATTTTCATATGAAAGAGAAAAATTCGGGTTTCGTGTTATAAATTGTTAGTTATGGCCAAGTCAAATTTTAAAATAGTCGATATGAAATTCGATTATAAATTATAACGTATTTTTAATTTATTTAATAAGTAATTTCTATATATTTGAATACCATTCAAGTCAAAAATATTAATGTCGAGTTATAAAGCCATATTAGGTAAATTTGAAGTGATATATATTTTTGTATTCGATAATAATAATTTATTATTATTTAATTTAATTATTTTGAGTTAAATTAATAATTTATCATTGTTATATAAATTGTAAATATATTTGTTTTTTCAAACAACCTCCGTTTTCAACAAAATGAATTTTATTGGAAAACGTATAACTAATTATTGGTAAAATTCCAGTTTGGAGCCAATTGGAATAATTTTGTCGGTAGACAAAGTTTAAATGTGAACCGATAAATATATTGAAATTAAGATAATGATGTTGCGCAAACAAAGTTAGTTTGTAGCGAAATTTTATTCATTTAGTTCAGAACACTAAGACATAACATTGTGTGCTTTTTCATTGGATTTGGAATTCGTGTGTGTTATCGCAAATTTACAGCATACAACGTAATAGCAGTAGTATCTAATAACCATACTAAATTAAAAAATATATTATCAAGCTTGGTTACTAAGTAAATTTTAGTCTAGACCTATCCCGTGTACCAACTACTAAGCCTAGATTCACACAGTCTGCCATTTTGCCTATGGACTTATTTTGTCTACATCATTCAACTAGATGAAATCATCAACCTATCAGCCTACTCTAACAACTGAACATGCCTAAATCAAAACCGCACAGGATTAAAAGGTGACAATACATACCCTGAATTCATGCGGCAACTACCCTAAAGTGACAGGCCATTGTACCCGATTTCCTGGTGTATTTGGACAATGGGCACTCTAATTTTGTACAGCCACTCCAAACGTTTGCTTCATTAGTAAGAAATAGGAATTAGCCTACCTAATAAGATTAAAACGCACAAGATTAATCACATAAACGTACAAACCTTTCTACCCTATACTAGAAAAAAAAAACCAATAGCTACCTACGATTTCTACAGTATACTACGTGCTTCCCAAAACCATTCTTTCTATAAATACACCTCGTTGCTCTAACTTTATTCCATTCCAAATTGCCAGTCTCTCCTCTTCAGACACAAACCGCATGCCTCCACTCCTTTTGTTCACTAACACAATATAACGCAACATCCATGAAATGAATGAAGCCGCATGATATCGAATGCGAGCTGGGAAGTCAGGGCGTCAACCAGAGGCACAGTGACAGGTGCATCTCAGATGAACGGTGTATGGAGTAGATGGTTGCGAGCTCAGCTTGTCGAAGACTAGATGGTGGAATTATATAAACTGATGTCATAGGTTTGTTGTACCTGGAGCCTTCGTGGGAAGGTTAGAACTTGGTCGGAGGGTCCGAGGTCTGAGGTGTTGGAGCGAGGGTACATGATGTTAGCAAGTTGAACATGGCTAGAGGTGTACTTGGGTGGAGTTTAATTGAAGATGTATGAAGTTTTCGGTGGTATCATATTTTTCGTGCACCATGATTTACACGATGGAGCTTCAGATTATTGGAGGAGGAGGTAACAACGCAGCACGATGGAGGGTAGGGAAAGATGTATGGGTCTGTTTGGAGCTTTGTATGAAGAAGATGCAGAAAAAAGGAACAGTAAAAGGAATGGGAACTGGAAAGTGAGTACTGGAGGATGGACGATGGAGCTGTGCGCAAAGGGGATGGTTGGCACAAGTATTTACGGCAGTAGGATATTGCTGTAGTTCATGGGGTGGACGTGTTTTTTTAGAGGCGCATGGACAGAGGAATGTAGAAGCGGTTAGGGAAGGAGCATGCTTCTTTTTTAACCATGAAAAAGTGCGTATTAATATGGGGAAGAAAATGGATGAATAAAGGAAGGGAGTATAACATAAGGGTGTGGACTGTTAATTTACACAGAGTGTTTTGGGCCTTATTAAATAAATAAAAAAGGAAGAGTAACATTAGAAGTGGGAATGGGTTAATCATGGTGCAAAGGGACAGTGATCCGTTTGAACACAAGAATAAAGAAGTGGGGCGGTGATAACTAATAAGGAAATGGACATAGAGATGGTACTGTGCTCATGCAGTAAAAGTGGATCTGAGATATCACTGATTGTGAGGTATAATCACTTAGTTTATCATGATTTTTAAGCTAATAATGGCGGTAGTTAATTATTTAAGTAATTTAATAATAATTAATTAAACGTTAATTATTTCAATTATATTGTATAGCTATAGCATACATGTTAATAACCTTGTATGGTAGTATCAGAATTGAACGAAATGAAATACGCGGGAACCTTATTGACGAGCAACGGGGCTGAGCAGAGTTAATCAGCATCGGAGACAGCTGGAATTTCGATAAAATTAAACCATCGTTAAATTTTATTAAAGAAAATTATTTTAACGATGAAAATCCAAGGTGAGTTAAACTCACTCAGTTATCCCACTTATATTTTATATAATTCGGGTTTAAATTTGTGTGTGCAATGGATGCTATTTATTGACTGATTGACAATTGTTTGATTATTTGTTGAATATTTATATTTTTTTAAATTAAATGGTTATTTAATATAAATATAATGATATCGTTATATTTTAACAATTAATTCCAATAAAGGTAACTTACCTTGTTGGTTACGTTTATAATATAAACGTTTAAAATTGAATTAGATGCTTAAATGGTTGTTAGTTGACCATTACCAGTTGAATTAATTATTCATGTTGTATTGAGTACAGGGAAGAACAGGTTGGGGGAATCCAACTGGATTCCTCAAATTTATTATTTATTTTCATGTTATATCACATGTACTATTTAATAACTTGATTGGATGATGGATTGATTATTAATTATTGTTGAACCCTTGATATTAACCAATGAGAAATATTGATTGAGATATTGACAGTAGATGGCCTAAATTATAATCGTTTTATAAAGATTGATTTACCGTTGGGTGAATCGTTAAAATTGAAGTTATAAAATTTATTTTATAACTGAATATAGATTTTTAAATATATTCTTTTAAATAAAGTTTATAAAAAGAAAAATATACCGTGTGCGAAGCACACGCATATATTGATTGTTTTAATCACAAATACTATTTTTGTATCAAAAATATACCGTGTGTGAACCACACACATATATTGATTGTTTTAATCACAAATACAATTTTTGTATCAAAAATATACCGAGTGCGAAGCACATGCATATATTGATTGTTTTAACCATAAATACCATTTATGTATCAAAAATATACCGTGTACGAAGCACACGCATATATTGATTGTTTTAACCACAAATACCATTCTTGTATCAAAAATATACTATGTGCAAAGGACATGCATATATTGATTGTTTTAACCACAAATACCATTTTTTGTACCAAAAATATACCATGTGCGAAACCCGTGCCTCAGCTAAATTGTTAAATAATTTATAAAACAAATTCTTATACTGATAAGATGGATAAGTAGTTGAACAAGGACTAATGTAACGATTAGTAACTGAGATTAATTGTTTTAAGTAACAATTAAAATGGGATTATATTATTATTTAATTAACAATAATCGAAGTAAATGGGATAATTAAAATTAAGTAAATTATTAATTAATTTTAATAAAAAGAAGAGTTAGAGTTGATCAACGAGTTAATCATGTTTTAAAGTTAACCAAGCCAACTTAATGGAAATTGATTATTAAATTATGTTAGTTTGTGCTGATTAATCTAATGGAATAATTTAATGAATAGTCGTTTAAATTAATAAGATTTTTAAAGAGAAATTTAACATTTATTCCAGTTAACATAAATTGAGGAGTTATCTCTTAAATGAAGATCATTTAAGTAATCGAAGTGGTAAGGAAATATAATTGAATTTCTAAGGAAGCCTATGAACAGTTTATATACAAACCACATTTGGTGAATGAACTTATAAAGTGATTTTAGGTGAATGCGATAAGATTAAATTAACTATTTGAATTAAGTAAAGGTAATTAAGGTGAAAAACGGTGTTTGATCCAAAATTGGCTCTATCACCCAAACTAATAACAATTCTACTGAAATGAAATCAAAAACGACGAAAACACACAATTTATAGTGGTTCGGCGTTAAATAGCCTACGTCCACTTTCTTCTTTTTGGATTGATGCCTTGAATGCGAATACAACAATGATTTTCACTCAATTCTCACTTATCTAATACATTGATTCACTCAACTTCCTTCCCAATATGATTCAAAAGATGATTGTAAGCTGAGTAAGTTAATGAAACTCGGATTGCAAAGGAGTTTAAGTTCTGAAAATGCCAAAAGATCCTTTGAAATGAGCTTTGGAGGTGTATTTATAGATGAAAAACCTCCCAGGGAGGGCTCCGGTTCAGATATTCGTGGCATCCATCCCACAAAAGTCGGGTTCGGATGGGATATGATGGTGACAACACATCAGGTAAATGGTGAATGTGGGGAGAACGTGGGCATAACCGCTCCGCCTTTTCAGAGATCATGCGCTGCAACTGTTGCTGCTTTCCTTCGGATCGGACGCGTGCTGGAAGGGAGGTGCGGATCGGTGCATTCGATTCGGTCTGATTCTGTCTGAGGGCTTCTTCTCTTCACTGTTTTGATTTAGCCAGATATATCTGATCCGATCCGGACTTTAAGTGCTTGTTTTTCTAGTCAACGTCCTACATAATTTTAGTGTTCTAATTTTGTGTAGCCTAGTTCACAAAATAGGATAACATTTTGCCCCCTCGAAGTGCACTTCTATTAAAGATGGAGTGTGCTTTGAAATTTTCCATCCATTGGTTTTTGAATTAAAATCACTGAATAGTTGCTTCCATTCGCCCGTTAAGACATGTTTCTTCATCAAGTCGCATCTACTGTTGTCTATAAATATACGATGCAAATACACAAATTATTTCCATCGTTCAAAATAACTAGGATAACTTCATTTTCCATCAGAGTAGCTCCTCAAGGTAAATTTTAATAATGCATACTCATCGAATTATTACTTCTTCTTTGGGATTAGGTTTGTAAGTTAACATGTCCTTTGGATCTCGCATTTGTCCGGTCCGACTCGAATTGAGCCCGCACAGCCTCACAAAGCTGCAAGAGAAAGGACTTCTTCCGCAATGGGTCAGCCCAATCGCTAGGGGCCCACGAGGAATACGAATAGCCCCATCACTTTATATAAATTTGTTGAAACCCTCTCTTCTCTTTATCTTACATCGCTTCCTTCTTCGTCGCTTACCACGAACCCTAGCCCCCCAAACTTTATAATTCGGTTTAATCTTCCCATCAAATTGGCAGGTGGGGTTCAAATTCTTTAATTAACTCCATCTTACTTGATTTATATCTAAATTTAGGAGTAAACTTGAGTAATTTTGCTTGCCAGTCATGTCAGTTTCAATATTGAGCTTCCCTTCCCTCACCGTCGTCGCTGGTGGTTTCGTCGCCACCTCGAGATGACTTGTGGAGGAAATCGGAGTTGATGTTGAGTATACTAATTCATGGGGGCTTGGTTGCGATGAAAATTTTTGAAGCAGGTCAAGAAGAAGAAAGAAAGGGCGGGTTCGGTTCGAGGTAAAAAACAAAGAAGAAGGAGAAGTAACATAATTATTCAACTGGGCCGGGTCGGTAGAACTAATGGCAATCGCAAAGGGAAAATTGAATTAGGAGGATGAGCATGAGGGCATAAGGGCGGTTCGGTTCGGTGTCAACCGAACTGGTCGTTATCATCTTCTTTGGAACTCATCTGATCCGTTGTAGTGAAATACTCGAATTTTTTTGCTGATGATCTGGGCGCTTGATCCGATCCCACAATACCCAGGACATCCGACCCGATCCGATTTTAACACAACAAAGGGGACTCGATCCGACCCGATCACAACATGTGCACCTGAACCGACCCGAAACTATCTCCGCTTAACTTCCGAACCGATCCAAGAGGACTTATTAAAAATAATTCAGTCAACTTAACCAATGTTGGCCGTAGTCGATGACTCTATAGACAGTTAGGATAGAGCCCCTCTGACTTGACTTTTGGACTGCTTATAAGTATCCCACTGCATTGTTCATCTTTGTACTGCACTTCTTTATTTAACTACCTCATGTTATTACATACATGCTTGTACACTTTAACTCACACACATGCACAGGGGAACACAGGTAGCTTTACTCTAACTCCCACTATTGCTTCTTCAGTAGTTTAGCGATCATGGTAGAGAGACGCTAATCTAGGTTAGCAAAAAAGAGAGAAGTTGCAGGAACTTCAGAGAAACTCACTCTTGATGACATATCCTCTCCTTCAGACCCTGAATGGGATGATGAGGGCCTGGATTATGAAGTGGAAGCACACAGTAGTGAAATACCTTCTGATAGTGAAGTTTCTCTTGGTGATGAAGTGGAAGGAGGGGGTAGGAGATGATCGTGCTCCCGATGAGTTTGAAACTTCCACCATTTTGGAGTTACCCAAAGATTCTATTGAGTCGACGATTGATGATGATAGAGTTGTCCGAATATGTCTAAAACATGGGATATTACAAAGAGATACCCTGGTGCCATCGAAAACAGATCGCCCCCACAATCCACCGGAAGGATTTATGGCAGTTACCCGATTGATGTGTCTGGTTGGGGCTATTCCATCGTTTCCGCCTTTTGTTGTCGATATTCTGAGACAGATGCGGATTGCCATCATGCAATTACATCCCAACTCTTATGCTTATTTGTACACCTTGTATATAGCATACAAAGAGGTTTTAGGTATAGAGCCTACCTTCGATGACGTCCATTTTTTTATAATTTCAAGTATCAGACTCAAGAGACTCCCTCCTTCTCATATTTTGAATCAGTCCCAAAAAGGAAAATTATTTCGGTTCCATTTAGCAGCAAGGCTGGCGATTCTAAGCTTGAATGGTTTTCTATCAGACAACAGCCGGGGTGCACCAGGAGATGGACCAAATCAAGTAAGGCACAGACTTTCTAGATCTCAATTTTAAAAGCTTACGCCAACACATTAACTTGCTTTCTTTTTCATTCGCAGTTGATAACCCAAAGCAAATATCGGATCAATTATACTTTGATCATTTGCATCGGCTTCTCAATAGCGATCAAAAGTTCCTAACCATCGATGGAGTTCTCAAGGATAAGTATCTCTATCATCATGGGTTACTATCTATTACCCGTAGTATAGGTCATGGGACGGGTCCATATGTGTACATACCCCCGGTAGACATTATTCCTGAGAAGGGCGAGGGCTCGAAAGGTCCAACAATACCTCTTCGGACTTCACCTTCTCCGTCTTCAATTTAGGATGATGAATTAGCCAACAAAGCTGAAAAGCACAGAGAAGGGTATACCGTCCCTGATGACGCTATTTCTCCTGAGAAGTCAACATCCCCTAAAGAGCTGCCAACAGATGCTTCTCAAGGAGATGCTCCTACTACCGACGATTCCACATTTAAGGGTTTAGCAAATCTTCCCCTGTCTGAAACCATCTATACTTCAGAGGACTTTGGCACGAATCCTTTAACTTTCACTTCTTCAGAGGAGACTACTCCCATGAAGGCCAAAGAGCCCGCTCATGCTACTTTGGCTTCAGACTCGGGTTTGTTGGGGGAAACACCACTTAGGACGCACATAACACATTAGCACAGCATGCCACATCACTCTTGTCTTATGCGAGCATTAATTCTGAATTCCACTTATATTGTTGTCCAGGTACAATGTCTCACCCTTACTATGATGTCAGAAAAATGCGCCATAGCATGTCTAGACCTCCTTCCGATATCGAGCATGATCGCCGCGAGAGTCGGGGCAGAGATGACAGAAGGCCTCATGATTCTCATCGACCACACACCTCAAGCTCTCGTTCCCCTGTCCGGTCGGATCCAGACAGATATAAGAGCCACCAGAGTCGTCGTGGAGAAGACACATCG
This sequence comes from Allium sativum, assembly GCA_030737875.1. Classification (NCBI taxonomy): domain Eukaryota; kingdom Viridiplantae; phylum Streptophyta; class Magnoliopsida; order Asparagales; family Amaryllidaceae; genus Allium; species Allium sativum. Next base: position 402,930,718 of record CM060926.1, on the reverse strand, counting down.
CAATCCAATGATCGAACTTCTCCTCAAGACAAATATAGTCGGGAAAAAAGTCCACCGAAACATACCGATTCACGAGACAAACACAAAGTTTCTGAGAAGCGGTCTGGAAAAAGTGATGCAGCCATCGTCCCTGCTAAGCGGAAACACGTTGAACTATCAAACTGCAAGCCCCCACCACTAGATGCTGATTCCAAAATTAAGTTGAAATTTCTGGCGAAGCAGTTCCCAGATCACTACTTTGAGAATTTAACTTTTTTACCCGCACTTGAGCCTATTTCTTCAAAGTGGGCAGATGAGGCTAAAGCAAAGATTGACGCAGTTGAGAAACAATACACGGAGATGTACAAATATTCACGCAATCTCTCCAGAATCATTCAGGCCTTAATTAGAGACGTTGATTCAATGAAAAAGGCTGCGGATTCCGATGAGAATGCCTTGAAAAAATTTGGAGAAGGACCTAGAAGACACACAAGCTCAACTCGTCATTGCTCAACGAGATGCCAACAACTTCAAACAGCAATTTGAGGAATTACAGAAGTGTTATCATGACTTGCTCGAATCTCATAGTCAACAACGTTTGGAGTTGAAGAAACAAGCGGAAGACGCTAAGTCAGACAGTGTCAAAATGCAACTGGCTTACAATACTCTTGAGCAAGAAAAGGCCGAGTTAGCGAGAAAAAATGCTGAACTGGAGAAACGAAATGCTGACTTGGAGTCCAAGTTAATGGAAGCCGAGAATAGGGCTTCCCTAGCTGAGGGGAATGTGGATAATGCCATTAAGTCTTCTGAAGAAACCCATAAACAGCTATCATAGGCTCAGGAAGAATTGAACGGTTTTGGCGAACTATTTATTGAATTCTTTGCACACATAATTCGTCGCTGAAACATCTCTTGGATCGAGGACTATCCGACTACCTTAGTTCACGTATGGAGTCAAATCATCGAATGGGAGAATGAGGAACTTAAGGTAGACTTCATTGATGAAGACAAACTTATGGAGAAGTATCTGAGAGATGATGGACCGGCACGCCTGGCCGAGGGGCGTCGCCTCATTGCTGCTGCTACGGAGGAGGAGAAACGCCTGGCCAAACAAAAGAATATCCTTGAAGTTGGTTCTTCTTCTGCTACCACCGTAACTACTGAAGTTGAGGGATATGATCCCGAGAATCCAGGAATTCCTAAAGCGTCTCTTTTATCTCCTATACCCGAATCAGCGTCAGAGATGGTAACCGCCCTAATTAAGAAATCATCAGAAGGTATTTCTACATTTTCACCTCAATTTGTCAAGGTCGTCTCCACCTTTCATCACATCATTGGGCAATCGATCGGGGATCCTTTATTTTCTCCTGAGTTGATAATTGTTGCTTCTCAATCTGTAGGTGCTGGACCGGCCGAGAAGATTGATGGGCCTCGAGGAGCCTCTATTGGAGAAGAATCCGTGGAAAAGGCACAGGGAGGACAGGATAAGGCTACCATCGTCGAATCCAGTGGCGGAGCTGAACCGTCTAAGGTCGGCACTTCTCATGATGACGAAATGATAGATGCCTTGAAAGACGATGATGGTAATGAGGGGCACGAAGAAGATCCTGATGTGGCTATAATTGGGGATTCGAAAAGTGCTGATGACGCGACTTTGGCTGAAATGAAAGCCGAACAAGACAAGCGCATGCAGCTGAGAGTCGATGACTTAAACCCCGAAAGCCTTAAGCCCCTTGTAGTGGTGGATCCTGGATCGAGGTTAGTTGTTAAGCTTTCAACTTGGTCAATTATAGAAGAGCTTGCTAAAAAATCTTCTCTTGATTCCAGTGTTCCGACTCCTGGGAAGAAATCTACCGATTCTGGTACTTCAACTACAGAGAAAAAAAGGCCAAAGCATCTCATGTCTGATGCTGAAAAAGAAGCTAGAAATGCTCTTAAGGCTGCTAAAAAATCCAAGTTTGCTCCAAAGCCCAAGTGATAATGTGCTTTGTTTCATTTTATCTTGATATTCCACTGGTTCGCTAATATTGTAGTGATTGCGGCCCTCACGTCTTTTGCCTAGTCTTCCTGTATAAACTCACATATTTGTGAATAAAGTGATTTATTTCCTGCAATGTCTGATATCTGTAAATTTTAACATTTAGATAAAAATGCAAACGAACAGCATGTCAAATCACAGTTATATAGTAAAGTCATTATTAAGGGGAACATGTGTACATATATATGCCCCCAATCAATCTTGGATAACTGATTAAGACTTATTCAAGATCGATTAAATTCAAAATTCAGCTGTCTCAATTCTCTGACGGGGTCATATTCATTTCGTCATTGATACCTGTTCTTTTTAGTATCTTTATACTCTCCTGTCTCATAACCAAGTTCGAGTATTACTGAGGCGGTCTCTTATCGGGGTGCACCTTCACGCCTCAAGGGACGTTGTCTTCCCGTCCTTTATACTCTCTCTCATTTCATGAGAGTTAGAGTTAGGAATGTCGTCTTCCCATTCTTTGCATCTTATCATGCCAACAGTCATTTTGCTTGTTCCTGCACATGGTTTTTCTTCAATTTTTGAAATTTAATTTTGTGTTTCGTTGTCATGACAGAATAATAGTTAAAGATATAAATAATGCAGGAAAATAAATGACACACGATGTTTTTATAGTGGTTCAGCTAAGTCGTAGCCTACATCCACTTTATAATCCTTTGTTCATATAAACAAACTTTTTAAGGCAAGTCGTGCCTTATTACATAGCTTATACAAACAAAAAGGAAGACATTTCATATTTAGCTCAGATATCATCGTAAGTGCTGAGCGTTCCAAGCTCTGGGAATCTCTTCACTGTCCGCGGTCGTTAGCTTGAATGCTCCTGTATCAAGCTTCCGTTGGATGGTGTATGTCCCTTCCCATTTTGGACCCAATTGGGTTGAAGGCGGGAAGACTCGCTTCAGTACTAGGTCTCCTGGTTCAAAGGTTTTGAAGCGAACTTTCCGGTCATAATAACATGCTACTTGATGTCGATGTCTTAAGGCACGCAAGTCTGCTTCATCTCTTTTTTCTTTAACCATATCAAGAGACTCTAGGAGGAGTGTTCTATTTGTCATTGGGTCATAATACGCGACTCGATGAGAAGGGACTTCCAATTCTACCGGAAGGAAAGTGAATAGGGGGTATGGTCGGTGGTCGTCTTAAAGGTTGTCGTGTAGGCCCACAAAGCTAGTGGCAACTCATCTACCCATTTGGCTTTGGCACGCTCCAACCGCTTCTTGGGAATAGATTTAATGACCTTGTTTATTGCTTCGACCTGGCCATTTGACTGCGGGTGAGCTACAGCAGTGTACCATTTATCAATCTTGTACTTCTGGCAGAAGTTTCTGAATTCGACGCTGTCAAACTATGTCCCATTATCAGTTATGATGGCCTTCGGTATCCCTAATCAACAGATAATGTTTCTAACCACAAAACTGATCACCTGTCTTGCCGTAATCGTTGTTAAAGGTTCAGCTTCCACCCATTTCGTGAAATAGTCCACGGCGACGATCGCGTACTTAGCTCCTTCTCTAGCAATAGGTAACACTCCAATAATATCAATCCCCCACATGGCAAACGGCCATGGGCTTACCATCGACTTGAGCTGAGTCGGAGGCGCTCTGGGTGTAACGACCCGTATTCTACACATCATAGGATTGTAGAATATTTATTTCTTTCCTATATGAAGTCGTATGGTCATGTAACTTTGGGAAACATCTATTAGAGTCATTTCCCATGTTCATGATTTTTGTCGATTTTTAAATGGCTGTTTTGCCCTTAGTTAGTACTGTTTTGGCCATAACTTTTGATTGGAAAGGAATTTTGACCTGAAACCACTTCCATTTGATTCGGTTGATGGTTTACCTTTCCGTAGAGTGGTCATAATAGCCAAACGGACTTACCGTTTGGGAGATATGGCTGAAATAAGGTTTGGAGGGTGAAAAACTGCTTAACCGGGCCAAATCGGGTGATTAGTGAGTAGGCCCATAACCCATTTCGGGATTAGGGTTATGGGAAGGCTGAAATGAGATAGAGGATCATTCCATTTCAGTTTTCTAGCCTCCACTTATCACCAAGGAACCCTTAAAATGGCCTATAACCTCTAAATCACCTCCAAATCATCTTTTGGTCAAAGATTAAGCTTAGCAACCCCTAATCAAGGAAGATCTTCACCAAATCAACATAGGAACTACTGTTTGGCATTGAGATTCACATCAAATCAGAGATTTATTTCAGATCTTAGTTTATTTGTGGCTAAGGTGAGCGATTTGCATAGTTTTGCAATAATTATGGCTAATTAGGGGTGATTAGTGTTAATTAGCGAATTTAAACATGATAAAATTCTGGAAAAATGTTTATAAAATTCGGAATGATGTTTTAGTCCTATGATATGAATTTGGGTTAATTTGGTTAAGTTTTGCTAATCCTATCATTAGTTTCACCTAAACATGCTTAAGGGGAAATATGGGATTTTGGGTATGTTTGATCCACTTTAACCAATCATGTTGATGTTTTGATGTTTGTGGTTGATTATGCATGTTGCTATGACTGTATGAAATGCTTTGTGATTGATTTCAATAGTTAGAATGGTCGAAAACGCCGTCGAATGGCGTAAACTGCTCGCTGGAAGAACTGCAGGAAATTGCAGGCAGGATCGGATCGGACCCCCTTTACCCGACCCGAACCGATCGTGGGCACATGCCACGATCCGAATCGAGGACACGATCCGATGGGAAGAAGAGTATGAGTCCGAACCACGCCAGCAACCCCGACCCGATCCGCCCATGAAGGGTGAGCACGATCCATCGACCTGGAGAAGTGCTTTCCGACCCAAACCGCTTGAAGGACCACGACCCGATCTGAAGGAGCTTGTCATGAACCGATCCGTGGCGATTGACTTGGAGACCCCTACCCGATCCGCTGAGGAGTACTCGAACCGATCCGATGGAGCTGGAGGACCACGAGTTGATGGCGTGACCCGATCCGAATGAGGGAACCCGATCCGAACCGTGGTGACGAGGAAACGGGTCTCCGAACCGATCCGATCTGAAGACGACGACCCGATCCGATCTGGTGATGACCAATAACCCGAGATGCAAAGGTAGTCCAAATGGAAGTTAGTGCTCAGGATCCAGTTGGGAACCAATGAGTTCACTACATGGTTGGACTTTGCTGCGGGACGTGTGCTAAGGAGTTGTCGACGTTCCTAACTTCGATTCACCACTAAAAAGGAATGATGGGCTACTTATCAGTGCAGTAGGGTCATTCTGACCTGAGGGGCAAGGTGACGGTAGCAAGACTATGTTATCAGTGCAGTAGGGTCATTATGACCTGAGGGGCAAGGTGATGCGTAGTAAGACTATGAGCCAGCGCAGATGGGGTGAATAACTCCATGGGGCAAGTGGACATAGAAGGATTGGTAAGGCTATGAGCCAGCGCAGATGGGGTGAATAACTCCATGGGGCAAGTGGACATAGCGAGGAATTAGTGGCTACGTTATAAGTGCAATGAAGCCATTTATGACTTCATGGGGCAAAGTGATCGTAGCAAGGTATGTTGGGTGATCGAAGTGGTGAATATCGTATACTATACGCACTGAGTGAGAGATGTGAGGATGGATGCTATGCTTGGTTTTTTGCCATCATTATGATATGCACACCTCCCCCACCTCCGTATCTATACATTGTTTTATATGGCACCTTAGAGTGTTGTACAGTATGTAGTGCTAACTCTTTGGTTGCAGGTCCAGGTTCAGGTATGTTTTAGTCTACCTGTTATTGTTCCCTTTAGATGCTTATCGCTCATACCAAGCTTTATGTTTGACCCAGAGTTTTATGTCTCCTCTTATTACTCTGGGTGCTCACACGAGCAGACTAGAGACAGGTTAGCTGGTGATGCGCGAGTAGCTGATTCGGAGGCGGGCAGGAGGCTTCCACGTACGATATATATATACACATTCTCCCTGTGATGTTGGTGGTCGCTACTTGGGCATTAGTAGTGTACCTCCTTTATCTTACTTTTGCTTTGAGACAGTTTGAAAGTTGTAATAAGCTGTATTTTGGATTTCCGCTGCTATGATGTTTAGTTCTGATTTTCAGCTTATGCACTGTCTCCCCTGTTTTATGTCAAGTATGTTATTATTATATTTTATTCTATGCGCTGTGAGACATTCTACAGGTTCTTTGTGTGTTCATTTCCTTCTTCCTTTTTCCTTCTGACGACCCGTTCCGTGCTAACTGGACATGTGTACAGCACACCTTTGGAGTAAATGTCGGTTGGTGCGGGGCGGGCCGTCACACTTGGTATCAGAGCTCTAGGTTGCATAGTTAACCTAGGGAAAGACACTAGGGAGAGTTAGTACGTATATGAGAGCGCGTATTTGTGTTTACTTTGGTTTTCAAAAGCTATGTATATATATACTATTAGTAGTATAAGAATGAAGTCGCACTGCACTAGCACCACTATGGGGTCGTTAATCGTTTCCCTTTTTCAGATTGACGATGAGCCGAGACACGAGGGGGGCTGGTAGAGGGACCAACCAAGGGAATGCCGCTGACATGAGGGCGATGTTTACTAACCTCATGAGAGACATGCTTAGAGAAGTGCAAGGGGCAGTCCCCAATCCCGGAGTTGGTGTTGGCCCAGTAGTGCAGGCGCCTAGGGTCGATTTCGCCAAGTTGTGCAAGGATTACACTAATCTTGGTGGAAAGCCGTTCCACGGAACGGAGTCGGCCACAGATGTTCAAGATTGGATGGATAGCTGTGACCGTATCTTCGATGACTTGGGTGTTGAGGATGCGATGAAGAGAAGGCTAGCGTCTCGTCAGCTGCAAGGGCGAGCGATGAATTGGTGGAATGCCATTAGAACAGCTACTCCAGAGGATCAGGTTACTTGGGATCAGTTCAAGGCTCGCTTTAGCGAGAAGTTTATTCCAGCTGCCCAGAAGTCAGTATTGTTCAAGAGGTTCTTGGAACTCAAGCAGAATGGGAGGGCAGTTTCTGACTATATTGCTGAGTTCGACACTTTGTCGAAGTATGGACTGTCTCTCATTGATACTCCTGAGAAGAAGAATGAGAAGTTCATTACTGGTTTGGATGGATACTTGGGGGAAAGGCTTATTAATCACATCGATGAGACTTTTGAATCGATCGTGGGGAAAGCTTTGAGATCAGAGAGTCTTTACCCTAAGTCAAAGACTGAGGCTGCATCTGCAGAAGGGCCAAAGCCGCAAGCAGGCGGTGGAGGCAAGAATAATTCTCAGAATAAGAGGAAGCAGGACCAATCAAAAGGTAGCCAGAAAAAGAGCAAGAAGGATGTTGAGTGCTTCAGCTGTGGTAAGAAGGGCCATTTTGCTAAAGATTGTCGGGCCAAGCCAGCGGAAAGGAAGTGCTACAACTGTGGTCAAGTGGGACATCAGAAGGATAAGTGTCCGCAACCTCTTAAGGAGAAGCAGATTGTGAAAGCATATGCTCTTGATGTTGTTCCTTCTTCGTCGAATGCCCCAACTGCGGCGGAGAAAGGAAAGAATGTTGTTATTCAAGGTATGCTTTCTATTTATGATGTACCAGTTCGAGTTTTGTTTGATACTGGGGCTTCACATTCCTTCATATCTAGTGACCTGGTAGATAGGTTGGGACTGGAACCCGAGATAGTCGATAGACCGTTGGTTGTGACGAACCCGATTGGTGGTTCGACTAGCCTTAGTATGATTTGCAGGAATTTGGTCTTATCGAGTCATGGATGTATGTTTGTATGTGATTGCTTTGTTTTGGGCTTTACTGGGTATGGCATTATATTGGGAGTCGATTGGCTCCAAAGATACGGGGTGGTGGTAGACTGTGAGGGCTTTTTGGTGACAGTGAGGACGGATGATGGGCGGAGGGTAGTGTTTGGTAGTCTACCTAGTGATGGGGTTATGGCTAGTTTTGTAAATTCCCTCGACATCCCGCAGGATGAGTTGTCAGATGTGCCCGTGGTTGGCCAGTATCCAGACGTCTTCGAGGAGGTGACCGGGCTTCCACCACACCGAGAGATTGAGTTCCGTATTGATTTAGTGAAAGATGCCAGACCTATAGTGATGCCACTTCGTCGTATGGCACCAAGGGAGCAGCAAGAGCTCGGGGTGCAAGTCAGCAATCTTTTGAAGAAGGGATTTATTAGAAGGAGTGTCTCCGAGTGGGGAGCACCAGTTGTGTTTGCCACTAAGGCAGATGGTTCCCTTCGTTTGTGTGTGGACTATCGCGAGTTGAATAAGGTGATGAGGAAGAATAAGTATCCTCTACCGCAGATAGATGATTTGTTTGATCAGCTGGAAGGAGCAAGAGTGTTCTCCCAGTTGGACCTCGCGACAGGATTTCATCAGCTTAGAGTAGCAGATGAGAGTGTTCCGAAAACGGCATTTAGGACGCTGTCTGGATTTTATGAGTGGTTGGTCATGCCATTTGGGTTGACCAATGCACCAGCCTACTTTGTGGATCTTATGAATCAAGTATTCAGAGATCAATTGAATAAGTTTGTTCTTGTGTTCGTGGATGATATCCTTGCTTATTCAAGGACAGAGGCGGAACACAAGGGACACTTGAGGATAGTGATGGAGGTGTTGAGGAAACACCAATTGAAAGCGAAATTATAAAAGTGTCATTTTTGGAGAAGGGAAGTGAGATTCTTGGGTCATGTTGTTTCAGAGAGTGGTATTGCCATAGACCCTGCGAAGGTGGCTACGGTACAGGATTGGCCTACGCCCAAGAATGCTACAGATGTGAGAAGTTTCTTGGGATTAGCTGGATATTATCGTAAGTTTATCCAGGACTTCTCCAAATAGCAGCACCGTTGACTCAGTTGACTAAGAAGAATCAGTCCTTCGTCTGGGACGGAGTGTGTGAGGATGCCTTCAAGAGTCTAAAGGAGAAGTTGACGCGTGCGCCAGTGTTAGTCATTCCTAAAGGGAATGAAGAGATGACGGTATACACGGATGCTTGTGGTACCGGACTGGGTGCAGTATTGATGCAAGGAGGTAGTGTTGTAGCTTATGCTAGTTGACAGTTAAAGCCGCATGAGAAGAAGTATCCTACCCATGATTTGGAATTGGCAGCGATTGTATTTGCGCTGAAGATGTGGAGACACTATCTCTTGGGAGAAAGATTTGAGTTGTTTATCGATCATAAATCGTTAAAGTATCTCTTCTCTCAGAAAGATCTGAATCTCCGTCAGCAGAGATGGTTGGAGTTCTTGGCTTCATATGATTTTGATATCGCATACACACCTGGGAAAGGTAATGCGGTAGCCGATGCCTTGAGTAGGGGACATGCCAGTTTAGGGGCAATGTTTCTTGAGTGGAAGCAACTGGAGTATATCGCAGGGTTTGATTTCAGACCAAAGTGCGAATTGGATCCAGTCATGCTAGCTAGTTTGACGATCAGACCCACTTTGATAGAGCGGATTGGTTCCAGCCAGAGGAACGATCCTAATCTATTGGAAATCATCTCCGAGTTAGAGATGGGTATCGGTGAGGAGATGAATGTGTATGGGCTTGATCGAGATGGATGGCTTCGAAAGAATGGAAGACTAGTAGTGCCCAACGTGAATGGTTTGAGAGATGAAGTGCTTAGAGAATGTCATCACTCAAAACTGACTATACATCCCGGTGGTAATAAAATGTATCGAGACATGAGACAGACTTACTACTGGGAAGGGATGAAAAGAGACGTTGGGTAGTTTATATCCAAATGCATGAATTGCCAGCTAGTTAAAGCCGAGAAAAAGAAGCCTAGTGGGTTGTTGCAACCATTAGAAATTCCCGAATGGAAATGGGAGCAAGTCTCGATGGATTTCATCGATGGTTTACCAAGGACTAGATCAGGATATGATAGCATTTGGGTAATTGTTTATCGATTGACTAAGAGTGCAGGATTTATACTAGTCAAATCGACCAGAACGGCAGCCAAGTTAGCAGAATTGTATATGAAGTGGGTAGTGAGATTTCATGGGGTACCCAAAAGCATTGTGAGTGACCGAGACCCGTTGTTCACTAGTGGGTTTTGGAAAAGCTTACAAGAGGCTTTAGGGTCAGGATTACATCTCAGTACCGCATATCATCCTCAGACCGACGGTCAGACGGAGAGGGTGAATCGTATATTGGAAGATCTCTTGAGAGCTTGTATATTGGATTTTGGTGGATCATGGGATGACCATTTGCATTTAGTAGAGTTTGCATATAATAATAGCTACTAATCCAGTATCGGTATGGCTCCATATGAAGCTTTGTACGGAAGACCGTGCAACTCACCATCATGTTGGATAGAGACTGGCGAGAAGTTTGTGCTTGGACCAGATGTGGTGAGAGAAACTTCTGATAAGATCAAGAACATTCAACAACGAATGAAAGCTGCCCAAGATAGGCAGAAGAGTTATGCTGATAAGAGGAGAAGAGACTTGAAATTCTCCGTGGGTGACTTGGTGTTTGTCAAAATCTCTCCGTTGAAGAGCGTGATACGATTTGGCAGGAGAGGCAAGTTGGCACCAAGATTTGTTGGCCCATTCCCTGTTCTTGAACTAGTCGGGAATTTGGCCTATAGAGTTGGCTTACCAGAGAAAATGGCGGGAGTTCATAATGTGTTTCATGTTTCCCAACTAAGGAAGTTCGTTCACGGCTCAGATGTGACTATTTCACCTGATCAGTTAGAGGACTTCAAAGTAGAACCCCAGGCGGTTGGGAACCGCAAGCCGATCCGTATTGTGGGGCACGATACGAAGCAACTTTGAAGGAAGGCGGTGAAGCTAGTCAAGGTTCAGTGGGGCGAGGACGAGAGTGATTGTACTTGGGAGACAGAGGAGAGCATTAGGAAGGCATATCCAGAACTCTTTGCCTGGTAAGATTTACTTTGTAATTTAGCTTTTCTGCATGCTAAGGTAGATTTGTTTTGCTTGTTTTGCATGTTTGATTGTTGTTTTATGGTTGATAGGCATGCGGGACCTTTATGTGTGTTTTGATTAGGGAATTTCGGGGGCGAAATTTCTTAAGGGGGGGAGAGTGTAACGACCCGTATTCTACACATCATAGGATTGTAGAATATTTATTTCTTTCCCATATGAAGTCGTATGGTCATGTAACTTTGGGAAACATCTATTAGAGTCATTTCCCATGTTCACTATTTTTGTCGATTTTTAAATGACTGTTTTGCCCTTAGTTAGTACTGTTTTGGCCATAACTTTTGATTGGAAAGGAATTTTGACCTGAAACCACTTCCATTTGATTCGGTTGATGGTTTAACTTTCCGTAGAGTGGTCATAATAGCCAAATGGACTTACCGTTTGGGAGATATGGCTGAAATAAGGTTTGGAGGGTGAAAAACTACTTAACCGGGCCAAATCGGGTGATTAGTGAGTAGGCCCATAACCCATTTCGGGATTAGGGTTATGGGGAGGCTGAAATGAGATAGAGGATCATTTCATTTCAGTTTTCTAGCCTCCACTTATCACCAAGGAACCCTAAAAATGGCCTCTAAATCACCTCCAAATCATCTTTTGGTCAAAGATTAAGCTTAACAACCCCTAATCAAGGAAGATCTTCACCAAATCAATATAGGAGCTGCTGTTTGGCATTGAGATTCACATCAAATCAGAGATTTATTTCAGATCTTAGTTTATTTGTGGCTAAGGTGAGTGATTTGCATAGTTTTGCAATAATTATGGCTAATTAGGGGTGATTAGTGTTAATTAGCGAATTTAAACATGATAAAATTCTGGAAAAATGTTTATAAAATTCGGAATGATGTTTTAGACCTCTGATATGAATATGGGTTAATTTGGTTAAGTTTTGCTAATCCTATCATTAGTTTCACCTAAACATGCTTAAGGGGAAATATGGGATTTTGGGTATGTTTGGTCCACTTTAACCAATCATGTTGATGTTTTGATGTTTGTGGTTGATTATGCATGTTGCTATGACTGTATGAAATGCTTTGTGATTGATTACAATAGTTAGAATAGTCGAAAACACCGTCGAATGGCGTAAACTGCTCGCTGGAAGAACTGCAGGAAATTGCAGGCAGGATCGGATCGGACCCCCTTTACCCGACCCGAACCGATCGTGTGCACATGCCACGATCCGAATCGAGGACACGATCCGATGGGAAGAAGAGTATGAGTCCGAACCGCGCCAGCAACCCCGACCCGATCCGCCCATGAAGAGTGAGCACGATCCGTCGACCTGGAGAAGTGCTTTCCAACCCGAACCGCTTGAAGGACCACGACCCGATCCGAAGGAGCTTGTCACGAACCGATCCGTGGCGATTGACTTGGAGACCCCGACCCGATCCGCTGAGGAGTACTCGAACCGATCCGATGGAGCTGGAGGACCACGAGTTAATGGCGTGACCCGATCCGAACCGTGGTGACGAGGAAACGGGACTCCGAACCGATCCGATCTGAAGACGACGACCCGATCCGATCTGGTGATGACCAATAACCCGAGATGCAAAGGTAGTCCAAATGGAAGTTAGAGCTCAGGATCCAGATGGGAACCAATGAGTTCACTTCATGGTTGGACTTTGCTGCGGGACGTGTGCTAAGGAGTTGTCGACGTTCATAACTTCGATTCACCACTAAAAAGGAATGATGGGCTACTTATCAGTGCAGTAGGGTCATTCTGACCTGAGGGGCAAGGTGATGGTAGCAAGACTACGTTATCAGTGCAGTAGGGTCATTATGACCTGAGGGGCAAGGTGATGCGTAGTAAGACTATGAGCCAGCGCAGATGGGTTGAATAACTCCATGGGGCAAGTGGACATAGAAGGATTGGTAAGGCTATGAGCCAGCGCAGATGGGGTGAATAACTCCATGGGGCAAGTGGACATAGCGAGGAATTAGTGGCTACGTTATAAGTGCAATGAAGCCATTTATGACTTCATGGGGCAAAGTGATCGTAGCAAGGTATGTTGGGTGATCGAAGTGGTGAATATCGTATACTTTACGCACTGAGTGAGAGATGTGAGGATGGATGCTATGCTTGATTGTTTGCCATCATTATGATATGCACACCTCCCCCACCTCCGTATCTATACATTGTTTTATATGGCACCTTAGAGTGTTGTACAGTATGTAGTGCTAACTCTTTGGTTGCAGGTCCAGGTTCAGGTATGTTTTAGTCTACCTGTTATTGTTCACTTTAGATGCTTATCGCTCATACCAGGCTTTATGTTTGACCCAGAGTTTTATATCTCCTATTATTACTCTGGGTGCTCACACGAGCAGACTAGAGACAGGTTAGCTGGTGATGCGCGAGTAGTTGATTCGGAGGCGGGCAGGAGGCTTCCACGTATGATATATATATACACATTCTCCCTGTGTCATTGGTGGTCGCTACTTGAGCATTAGTAGTGTACCTCCTTTATCTTACTTTTTCTTTGAGACAGTTTGAAAGTTGTAATAAGCTGTATTTTGGATTTCCGCCGCTATGATGTTTAGTTCTGATTTTCAGCTTATGCACTGTCTCCCCTGTTTTATGTCAAGTATGTTATTATTATATTTTATTCTATGCGCTGTGAGACATTCTACAGGTTCTTTGTGTGTTCATTTCCTTCTTCCTTTTTCCTTCTGATGACCCGTTCCGTGCTAACTGGACATGTGTACAGCGCACCTTTGGAGTAAATGTCGGTTGGTGCGAGGCGGGCCGTCACATTTGGTATCAGAGCTCTAGGTTGCGTAGTTAACCTAGGGAGAGTTAGTACGTATATGAGAGCGCGTATTTCTGATTACTTTGGTTTTCAAAAGCTATGTATATATATACTATTAGTAGTATAAGAATGAAGTCGCACTGCACTAGCACCACTATGGGGTCGTTAATCGTTTCCCTTTTTCAGATTGACGATGAGCCGAGATACGAGGGGTGCTGGTAGAGGGCGAGCGATGAATTGGTGGAATGCCATTAGAACAGCTACTCCAGAGGATCAGGTTACTTGGGATCAGTTCAAGGCTCGCTTTAGCGAGAAGTTTATTCCAGCTGCCCAGAAGTTAGTATTGTTCAAGAGGTTCTTGGAACTCAAGCAGAATGGGAGGGCAGTTTCTGACTATATTGCTGAGTTCGACACTTTGTCGAAGTATGGACTGTCTCTCATTGATACTCCTGAGAAGAAGAATGAGAAGTTCATTACTTGTTTGGATGGATACTTGGGGGAAAGGGTTATTAATCACATCGATGAGACTTTTGAATCGATCGTGGGGAAAGCTTTGAGATCAGAGAGTCTTTGCCCTAAGTCAAAGACTTTGTAGCTGCACGTCAAAGAAATGCTGAAGAAGCCCATCGGGCAAGAAGTGCTGATCCTGAGTCCACCTTGACCCGGGTAGATGTTGAAGCAATGATCAGGGAAAACATGATAGCTAGCCGAGGGTATAGGAATGAAGATTGGGGCATAGATCGCAGTCATACGCCTTTTACCGATGATATATTGGAGGGCACATTCCCGAGACGTTTTAATATGCCGACAATGAATCGCTATGCGGGCAAATCTGACCCAATCCAGCATCTGATGCGATATTGCTGGTCCATGAATGCCGCCGCAGCTACAGACGAGATAAAGTGTAAGGCATTCCCTATATTTCTGGAAGATATGGCATTAGTGTGGTTTACCCGCATGCCAGCTCGGTCGATATCCAGTTTCAGGGAATTGAGTGAGAAGTTCGTGAACCAATTCCGCCTTCACGCTCAGAGATCTAAGAATGTGATTGAGTTGTCTCTTATTAAGAAGCGACCGGACGAAAGCTTAAGGTCGTACTTGGATCGTTTTAATTTAGCAGTCACAGAAGTTAAAGATCCGCATGAGCAAACTGTGTTGATGGCCTTAATTGACGGTGTCGATAAGGATACCGAGTTTGGAAGATATCTGGCCGGCAAACCACCTCCGACCATAGAAATATTTTATGAAAAAGCTAATGTCCGTTTACGACAGGAAGAGATATATGCTAATCGAAAACGGAAGGCTACTGATAAGGAAGATATCCAGAGCAATGTGGCCATCAAGCGGACAGGAGATAGCTCAGGAAAGGTTGAAGTCAATGTTGGGAATAAAAATCAAGGAAATGGTCGCCAACCGGGAAACAATAATAGCAATAATCGGAAGAGAAACTGAGGAAATGATTCTCAGAGAAGATCTCGACCCAGACCATTTGAGAGTTTCACACCGTTAAATGATACATTGGAGAATATCTGCATGGATACCTATAATGCCCTTCCATACAAAAGGCCTCCCCCGAGAGAGTCAACAGATAAAGAGCGCGAAACCGGAAAGTTCTGTCTATTTCACCCAATCCATGGTCATTTCAGAAATTAATGTCGTCACCTGAGAGACTTGGTCGAGAGGCTACTCCGAGAAGGAAAACTCGATGAGTACAGGGTCACTCCCAGAGACATGGGGCAAGCCGCATCGATTCCAAACCAGAATCAGAATCAAAGCCAGCCTACGCCATGGATGACCCCTCAGCAAAAAAGGAAGAACATCGTCATTAACGCCATAGTAGGAGGGCTTCATCTGGCCGGGCATAACTTTAGGGCAATGGACCAGTATGTCAATGCAGATAAACAACCCCTCATGGCAGGAGAATGCAGTAACCCTGAGGACATTGCTCCAGTCAAACAACAGAAGACAATGACTGATGACATCATCTTTCACGACAGAGATAGCATTGGCGTTCACTCCCGAACTGAGGATCCCTTGGTAATCACAGCCACAATTGGTCCGGCCATAGTCCATAAAGTTTTGGTATATAACGGAAGCTCGTTCAACATTTTGTTCAAGAAAACGTTCGACCAAATGAAACTTGAGCCGAAGGATTTAAAACCATGCGAAGGGTGGATACATGGATTCAATGGAGCCTCAACTGCTCCAATGGGATATGTAGAGTTGTCGGTAACCCTTGGGGAAAGGGAGCGCCAGAGAATAAGAATACTTTCTTTTGTGGTTTTGCACGTCGAATCCCCATACAACGCATTTTTAGGCCGACCGGCCCTAGCAAAGTTCAGAGCTTGTATAGCCCCTTGGTGTTAATTAATGAAGTTCCCGACTGAAGCTGGCATAGGTATAATAAGAGGAGATCAAGTCATGGCCCGAGCATGCTACATCGCAAAGTTGAAGATGCTCCACAAAGGAAAAGATGTAGAGACCGAAGGCGCTTCCTCCCCGACAAGGGAGGAAATGTTATAGCAACTAAAGAAAATAACTATGGGAGAGTCGCCTAGAGAACTGCCCGAGGACATAGATCCCAGAGAGGACGAAGAGCCTGGGGGCAGAATGGCGACTCCCAATGAAACAACTGTGGATATTCCAATCGATGATGGAGACCCAGAGAAGGTCCTGAAGATTGGATCCTAGTTAGACCCTATTTGAGCCAGAGAGCTAACGGATTTCTTGAAAGCCAATTTAGATGTATTCGCTTGGACCCACTCAGATATGTGTGGGATATCTCCTTCGATCATGAGTCATTCGCTAAGCATCAACCCGAAGCATCCTCCTGTCAAACAGAAAAGGCGAATGCTTGGCCTGGAAAGGTCAGCTGCTTTGAAAGAGGAAGTTGAGAAATTGAGAAGTAATGGGTTCATCAGAGACTCAACATATCCAGATTGGATTTCCAACCCGGTCTTGGTAAAAAAGGCCAATGAAAAGTGGCGCACCTGTATTGACTTCTCGGACCTGAATAAAGCCTGCCCAAAGGACAAATTTCCGTTGCCAAGAATTGACCAGCTGGTGGATTCGACAGCTGGCCACGAACTCCTCTCTTTCATGGATGCTTATTCGGGGTACAATCAGATCCCTATGCACGTCCCAGACCAAGAACACACAAGCTTCATTACAGATTTGGGATTGTATTGCTATGTAGTGATGCCTTTTGGCTTGAAGAACGCCGGTGCTACATATCAGCGATTGGTCAATAGGATGTTTTACAACCAGATTGGGAAGACAATGGAGGTGTACGTCGATGACATGTTAGTGAAGTCCAAACAATCATCCGACCATACTGCCGATTTAGCTGAAATGTTTGAAATTCTCCGAAAGTATGGAATGAAATTAAACCCTTTGAAATGTTCATTTGGGGTAGCATCGGGAATTTTTTTAGGATTTATCGTCAATTCGCGTGGGATCGAGAATAATCCAGACCAGATCGCAGCAATCCGGAATATTCAGAAAACTAGACAGATTAAAGATGTGCAAAGCCTCGCAGGGGAAGTAGCGGCATTGAGTAGATTTATCTCCAAAGCTACAGATAAATGTGTCCCGTTCTTCGAATTAATAAAGCGAGGAAAGCACAACTTCGAATGGACCCCTGATTGTATTGAAGCATTCCAGAATCTCTTGAATCATTTAGAAAAACCCCTGATTTTGTCTAAACCCGTAGATCATGAAGAATTATTTGTATATTTAGCGGTGTCATCCAATGCGATCAGTTCGGCTTTGGTTAGAGAAGAAGATAAGGTGCAAAGACCAGTATATTATATGAGTAAGAAGTTGGCGGCAGCTGAAGGAAATTATCCAAGGATAGAAAAGCTTGCGTACAGTTTGTTGATTGCATCAAGGAAGCTTCGCCACTATTTTCAAGCTCACCCGATTACTATATACATTGATCACCCGTTAAAACAAGTTCTTCAAAGGCCAGAGGCTTCGGGAAGATTACTTAAGTGGAACACTGAACTAAGTCAGTTCAATTTGAATTTTCAACCCCGGCGATTAATAAGGGGCAAGTGCTGGCAAACCTCATAGCAGAGTTTACCATCCCAGAAGATGACACAGCAAGCGAAGAAGTCGATCCATTAAGGCTACTCCTCAATCCCAGTGCCTGGAAGTTGTTCACTGACGGAGCAAAGAACGATAGACGATCTGTTGCCGGAGTGGTGCTCGAAACTCCAGGAAAACGGCCGATATATTATGCTCTCAAATTGGAGTTCCGCGCCACTAACAACGACTCAGAATATGAAGCCCTAATTGCTGGTTCGAAACTCGCAAAGGAGTAGAAGATTGCGAAGTTAGACATCTTTTGCGACTCCAAAATAGTTGTGAACCAGGTCATAGGAAAATTCCAGGCCAAAAGTCCTAGGCTGATATCATATTTAGAAAAAGTGAAGAAGTTGCTGGATGGTTTTGACCATCACATTATATCCCACATTCTCGAGCAGAGAACCAAAAAGCAGATAAATTGGCGAAAATGGCCAGTAATGACAGTCCTGAAAATACAGAACTGGTCCCGATGGAAGTCTTACAGTCACCTAGTATAGATCAGATAAAAGTTGATCCGGAACTAGATGTTGAACCTGAAAGGGAGTCGTGGATGACTCCTTTGAAGAATTTTCTAATGTTTGGAACGCTCCCTACGAAGAAAAGTGAGAGACGTGCAATAATTCGGAAGGCCTCTCGGTATGTGTTGCAAGAGGGAGTCCTGTATAGACAAGGATTTTCAATGCCCCTCCTCTGGTGTATTGCCCACAGCGATATTCAGCGCGTATTCCAAGAAGTACATGAAGGCGAATGTGGAGATCACACGGGAGGCCAAACGTTGGCGAAGAAAATAATGCGATATGGTTATTTCTGGCCAACCGTAAATAAGGATGCGGCCAAATACGCGCGAAGTTGTGACGCCTGCCAGAGATTTTCTAAGATCCATAGGGCTCCATCAAGCCAGCTGAAGATGGTGACGAGTCTGTGTCCCTTCGCTATGTCGGGAATTGATATCATTGGAAGTCTCCCCGTAGCAAAGGGCAGAGCAAAATTCACTATCGTAGCCGTGGATTATTTTACCAAATGGGTAGAAGCAGAGCCATTAACCACAATAACAACCGAGCGAGTAATCAGCTTCGTTGTTAGAAACATCATATGCCGATTTGGGATCCCAAGAATCGTCATAACGGATAATGGAACTCAGTTTGGCAGCACCGAGTTCAGAGATTTTTGCCAGAAATACCACATCAAGAAAAGGTACACCTCTGTGGCACATCCGCAAGCGAACGGCCAAGTGGAGGCGGCAAATAAAGCGATTAAATCCATCCTGAAGAAGAGATTGAAGCGGGCCAAGGCCATGTGGGTCGATGAATTGCCCTTGTCACTATGGGCCTATAGAACGACATATAAATCAGCAACGGGCCATACACCATTTTCTCTCGTCTTTGGAACTGAAGCGGTCATCCCGGTCGAGTTAGAAGTACCTTCTCACCGAATCACCTATTACGACCCGATGACCAACAATGAGTTGCTCCTTGAATCCTTGGACACGATCGAAGAAAAGAGGGACGAAGCCGATTTACGTGCCTTAAGACATAAGCAGCATATAGCTCGGTATTACAACAAGAAACTCCGAGCACGAACCTTTGAACCCGAAGACTTGGTTCTAAAACGTGTCTTCCCATACTCAGTGCATATGGGTACGAAATGGGAAGGACCATATTCCATCCTGCGAAGACTTGATAATGGAACTTTCAAGCTAGCAACCGTAGATGGAGACGAAATCCCCAGAGTGTGGAACGCCCAGCATTTGCGGCCTTACCTGACGTGAAATCGTCAGTTTCATTCTTTTGTTTTTAGGGCCATGTAAAAAGGCACAACTTGCCTAGAATAGTCTGGTTACTTGAACAAAAGATTATAAAGTGGACGTAGGTCATGATTTGACCGAACCACTATAAAAATATCGTGTGTCATTTACCTTTACTACACCATTACCTATTTGCTTTATCTCGATTAATATAAATTATTGTTGTTTTTTGAGTTTGTCACAGATTATGTAGCAATATTGGAACATCCAATGCATTGTGCCACAAGGTGAAAGAGGAACCATAATTGAGGACCACAAGGTGCGGCAAAGTAAATCACCCCACGATCAAACTCTAACTCCCCAGAATCAGGAGAGAGTATAAAGGACGCGAAAATGACGCCGCCAGGCGTGAAGGTGCACCATGATAAAACCGCCTTGCCAACACTCTAACCCGCTGAAGGATCAGGAGAGTATAAAGGCACCAGAGATTTAGCGCCCCCAGAATTTCTGCCCCGCTGAAGGATCGGAGAGCAGACCTGAAACGAGCTCGAACTCTAACCCGCTGAAGGATCGGGAGAGTATAAAATTGTTAGAAATTTAGCACTAAAAGAATCCTTTCCCCCCACCTTTCATAATAGGGGGCAACACATATGACTCTAATCAATCATTAATAAGCCCTGGCGAGGCATCATATTAAATGATTGATTGGGGACATACACACACATCACAT
Source organism: Allium sativum (assembly GCA_030737875.1). Classification (NCBI taxonomy): domain Eukaryota; kingdom Viridiplantae; phylum Streptophyta; class Magnoliopsida; order Asparagales; family Amaryllidaceae; genus Allium; species Allium sativum. The sequence continues at coordinate 402,910,474 of CM060926.1, read as the reverse complement.
CTCTGCACAGAAATTTTAAAATTTTGCTAATGCGATTCATGACTTAATTTTCGATTAATTATGGTTTAAATATTTATGGCTAATGCGATAAATTAAAATTACAGGTCCGCAGGTTTAGTTCCCCTTTTTATGTGACTGATTTGTCTTGAAGAGAAACTCTTATTCATATCACGACAAGGATGAAAGTCAAGGTCGACCAAGACGAATCATCCCCTCATGTCGTTATGTTGACTACTCAGGAGGTTGCACAGAGATGCAAGGAACTTGAAATCACTGCATTGCATATTAAAGTAAAGGCAACAGAAATCAATTTTCATTTACTAAGATGCAGGGATACAAGATAAGATAGCTAAACAAAAGTGAGGGCCATTCTCACAATTACATTTTCTGGCCAGTGGAAAGCCTAAAAATTCTAAGAAAAAATATATGAACTAACACCTGCATCCTACTCATGCTTGAGGGGCTATTTTGGCTTCTTGCTCTTCTTCTGCTTCCCCGACTCCTCCTTGTCAACATCTGAACGATCACCTTTTTTTCCTCTTCCTCTTATCAATAAGAGGCTCTGGCGAAGAACTAGAAGATTGAGAGGCGAGTTGTGAAGTTATTGATCGGGAGGAAAATCTTATGACCAACCCAGTTTTGGGATCGATTTCAGAGATAGGGGCACGTATACTGGGTCCTGTTCCCCTTTCATAAGAACCAACTGCTTCTTTTCCTTAGCCTGTTTATCGACCAAGGTTTCATAACCACCACCCTTGATTTCATCTGTAATAACCATGTCATCCTCTTCATCCCCGTGACCACTGTCTGTGTCCTTCAAAGCAGCAATAACCTCGGCATCTGCAGGAACATTAGTGCTGGGTACCACAAGTGCCACGGTTACCTTTTCACCACCCTCAGTTTGCTTTGAAATCTCATAAATTTCAGCATCAGTGCCTGAGGGGATATCAACTTTCTCTGCCTCCGCCTTCTCTTCTCCCCTTTTCTCGGTCAATGTGTCACCTGTATTATGAGAGGCATATGTTAGTAACTTAACGGGCTACTCCGCAGAACGGCGAAAAGTCATAACTGCTTTGGCAAATTGCGGAGAAAATATGGAAATACCTTCAGCTGACATTTCATCCAAGTTTACAGCAGAAGCTCCGATAGCCGGAGGAGTTGGGTGCAAGGGAATTAACGGATCGTCAGAACTATACTCCTCAACTTCGGGAGCCTTAAGTTCCGCCGCTGAGCTCGAGCCCTCGCCTAGTTTGCTTTTGCCCTTGGCCTTGGTCTTCTCTTTCTCAACCTCTTCTTGGATAAGGCGTCTCCCCTCCTCCAAATCCTCGGGCTCTTTTCCTTTGAGGAGTCTCTGCATTAGCTGGCCTTCATCAATCTCATTGACCTTCAATCGTTGCTTCTCATCCTCGACAATTGCATCCCATATGTTGGCAAGAGTAACATGATAATCTGGGATCCAAGAAATGTCCCGAGTTTTGATGACTTGGCCTAAGAAGTCGAATACCAACTCTCCAAAACCTTATATCTCTTTTTCAGCTTCGGTAAGCTTGTCAGCAGTGGTGGAAGCCGATTCAAGAATGTTGTTAGCATTAATCTCAGCAAGAACCGCTCGCCCCTCAGCCTGAACAAGTCGGTCACTCAGGGCCTCCTTTTCTTTTTCGGCAGCTGCGAGACTGTTTTTTAAGTCTGCTTTCTCCTTCTCCCAAGCAGCCTTTTCAGCATCAAAAAGGCTCTGTGCTGTCTTCAAATCTGTATTGGCCATTTTAAGATCCTCTATTTCCTTTTTCAAAGACAGTCGTTCTTGGCTATTAGAGTCTAGCTCGCTATGAAAACGCTTCCTAGCTTCCTCCAATTCTGTCTTATAGTTCTCTGTGTCTCGCTGAGCTAAAGCCAGACGGGCCTGTGCATCTTCCAAGTCTTTTTCCATTTTGTTCCTGGGCCTGTCATTATTCTCAATTCTCACCTTGGATCTGGCCGCATCTGTTTCTAGGTGACGGATGGCATTTGAAAGGTTAACGGTGTGCCTTTTTATTACCTCGTACTGTTTGGCTACATGGCATACATATCTTATCACCTCAGTATCCCAGTCCCTGGGAACCGGCTCAAGATCCGGTACAAACATCATGCTCTCAAAGAAAATATCGGGGAATTCCTTGCGCAAGCGCGCCAATTTAGCCTGATTTTCGGGGCCATGGATAGCATCTCGTGCAACGAGACTATCGGAGTCGTGATCGCCAGGGGAGACCAGAGCTTCTTTTCCTTTCTTCACGATCTTGCCCTCGTCTTTATTTTTGTCCTCTGACTCGCGCTGTTTCTTGGAAGATTGGACGTGAGAAGGCGTGCTTTTTGGAGGGGTTAAGTCCCTAGGAAGTTGCTTACCCCCACCCGGTGGCAGTGGACGACTATGAGGTTTCCCGGAGCCATGCCTGGAAGGAGATCGGGATCGTGTAGAATAAGTTTGAGGAGGGTCGCGAGGCCGATAACTATCCCTTCCCCGACTATCACTGCGAGCAGGATTTGGATATGAATGAAGACTGGGTGTGCCTTCACGGAGGGAGCGATGAGAATAAGATCGTTTGTAAGTCATCTTACCTACAAAAGAAACAAGTACACATTAAAACCTTGAATACTGATGGTATAAAAGTGTGGGGTCAAACAGTGCATGTGATTTGTGCATCCCATATAATTCCCCCTAACAGACCAGGGCCCTAAGTTAGGCTCGTCTGGGTGGTTTCTCGTTTCTCAACTGGAGCATTTGTTTCCTCAGAGATAGGAAAAAATGGCTCCCCTCCGAAATCTTCTTGTGTATATACATCGTCGGGTATAGGAATCTTGCTTAATTCCTTGAATAACTGCTCCTCTGTTAAGTCATCGGGAGAGGCAGGCTCAACCGGTGGTGAGGCCCTTGAGGGAGAATCCTTCGAAGAGGCTGGAATTTCCTTAGGCTCCCCATCTTGGGCCTCATCTCCTCCATATACATTTAAATCTTCATCATCCTGGTCAATCATCGGTGAAGGGCTCCTATGAAGTCTGGTTGTCTCGGCTTCTTGTGATGTCCCTTCTCCTTCAGTCAGGAGCACATACTTGTAAGGTTTGCCACCCACTCCACGTCCAAATCTTATGTCCAGAAGGCGATGCCTGTGAAGATTCTCGTCAGTAATACATTTCTTGATCCTTAAGAAGTCCGACTTGCTTTTAAGAAGAAGGGATAGTCGATTGCTGTACACTGAGCCTTCTGTCTTCGGAAAAGTGTGATCTGTATAGAAAAAATAAGCATGTTAGCGCTCCGATTTCTTAAACAGGTTATTCATTCGAAGGCTAAAAATTTACTTGATTTAAGACATCTTCTCGCTCACCCAGCCTGTCGCTTTATATAAAACCAATCGGCCTAGGGATCCCCTATGTTGTTGTAACCACCAGACAAGACCTTCCCGTTGGCTACCGACTCGAAGAAAGAAAAATTTGGGTTTGCTATAGAACGATGCTTGAAAAGGTAGTAGAACTTCAAGTCTTTAAACGTGAGCTCAGTTTGCAGGATTTCTGCATACGCAATGTACAAAGTGTATAAAGCTGCGTAGGCATTGGGATGAAGCTGCATCGGAGCAATACCCAATCGTTTTAGGGTTTCAATGACGATTGGAGGAAACGGAGGAATGGCGCCTACTCCACACATGAGTCGACTGACTGTCATATACCCTTCCAGAGCGAGATGAGGCATATCTTCCCTCCCGGGTGCCTTCACATCATCCCAGGGGATCCCGTGTTTTAAGCAAATTTTCTTAAGTTTTATGTCGTCCAGGTTGGAAGCTAAAGAGTCGTTGAATTTCTCAGTTTCTATAACACCAGGAATCTCATCGGGAGCTCGGTCATCCACTTCGGACTCCTCATCAAGCGAGGTACTCTCAGATGAATCCGATTCTGTTTCTGCCACATATTCGGATTCAGAATCCTCACCCTCTGGATTAATTGGATGAACCTTGGGGCTATGGTGCTCCGAAATCTCGGGGTCTATCTCTGTTTCAGATCTTGAAGGAGAACGATTATCCGACATTACTGTTTAGGCGAGTAAACATGAGAAATTAGAATATAATTACCCATCCCCGTGTGTGCTAGTACAAGTGTGCGCCTGTGCATGCATTAAAGAAAAGCATAAAAATTAGCAAGATCATCGAAGTATTAGTCGTCATATGCAGTCAAGTTATGCTGTTGTCCAGTTCAGAAAGTCTCAAGGGCTCTAGCCTAAATGTCCATTGATATACCAGAATCAAGTTGCATTATTTATTTGGTAAGTTCATCGGATCGTTCGTCAACTGGATCGCAAAATAAGGCCCGGATCGTGATATGTCTCGGGATCGTGATATGTCTCGGGATCATGATACGTCTTTGGATCGCGAAGCAGATGGGGTCACGAATCGAACCAGGCTGTGAAGCAAGGATCGGATCGTGGTATTTTTCTCACGATCCAGGTCTTCCTGCCCTCTTGTGAACCAGTAACGCATTCATCGTCGTAACCCGATCCCCCCATTAAATCCCACTCCTCTCATCTGCTACCACGATCCACTGCCATGTCCGCGCCACGACCCAGCCTGACATGCTCCTTCTTCTCCTTCCTTATCCCTCCTCTCCTCCTCCGAACTCGAACAACAAGATCCATGGCGCCTCATCAGCCTCCAGAACCTCGAACGCCACACAACTCCTCCGCTCTCCCCTCCCAAACCAGCGAAAACCCAAGGAAAATGAGAGAGAAATCGTACGAAAGGATTCTCAAATAAAATTACCTTTCTTAAATCAGGAAACAAGAGGATTTTCGAAGAGTTAAAAGCTAGGGTTTTTACTCAGGGGAGCTGGCGGTGCAACAATAAACGGAGAAAGAAAGGAAGAGGAGGGGAGGGACCGGTCTATATAGCCAAAGAAAGAAACCGTTGGTCTCCCCTTTTTTGTCATATATGGCTCGTGGAGCCTGACAGGCCGCAACACGTTGAAAAGCCCACCATGGTTCGTCATGCGAAGTGATCCCCTCCAGATGTGTTGCACAATTTATCGCGATCCGTGGTGAGAAATGACGATCTGAGCCCCAACATGATTGATGGATCAGAAAGATAATGTTCCAAGTTCACAGGAATACAACAAGCTATAAATTACTATTTTCTTCAATTAGTTCTAAAACTTACTCGGCGATTTAGTAGTGATATTTCCGAAAAAACTCCAGAGATGAGAATTGTCCAATGAACACGGAAATAATTGAAGATCTAGCTGGATATTTATACCGGTCAAAGAAAGAAACTTTCTAAAGCAACGTGACATTTCAGACAGACGCGACCACTGATTTGCATCTCCCTATGAAGAGACGTCTATGCGATTTCGAAGCATGTTCCATCCTCGATAAAACATACTTCGAGGGGGCAAAATGTTGGCTAGCCTTTTGACCAAGCCACCAAGGTTCACACACAAGAAGGAAATATGAAGCTTCACTCTTCTCAATCCCCTGAAGTTCGATCGCGGTCACTCACTCTTCCACGGATCGCAATGCCATATCGGATCGCGACCCCTTATGCGACCCGATCCACTCTTGTTAGCTCGATCTGACCCGAGCTATAGAAAGCAGAAAATGAAGGCTATGACTAATTCAACCACGATCCGAGAATGCAGGATCTTGCGACACCTATCCACAACTTTCATATTGACCAATTCTCCATCAAGCTACGAAACAGTCCGAGATTCTCGAGATTTGTGCCATGTATGACCGCGATCCGCCTAAGGAAATCAGCTATAAATAGCCCAGAACTTGGCATTTTTAGGGATCTTTTGGCAATTGAGAAACCTGATTCCACCATTATCATATCTCCATTGTTTCTATTTAAAGTTATCTCGAAATTATTGAGAGAATCATAGTTGTAAGAGTGAGATTGAGTGAAATCATTGATTGTACCTGCACTCAGCATATAATCAACAACATATAAAGTGGACGTAGGCTCGTTAACGCCGAACCACTATAAATCTAGTGTCTTTTCTGCTTTTTCTTTATATTTCAGTTATAATTCTTTACATATTAGAACAACTTGGGTGTTAGACCCAATTTTGGATCTAACAGCTGTCGACCGCTCTGGGCCTAACATCCATCTTTTCTGTTTGACTGGTGGGTGATTTGGATTAATACATAAAGAGTGGCTCATAATGGCAGGCGAAATCTCACACATGTCAGCGTGAGTCCAGACAAACACATCCAGATTTGCCCTTAAAAAATCAGCCAACTCTTTCGCTCGAAATGGAACTAGTTGCGAGCCGATCTTTAGTACTTTTGTCGAATCTGTCTCATCAATAGGTATATCTACTGTTATCTCGTTGGGAGTCGCCTTCCTATCCTCGGGTTCTTTATCCTCTCTGGGATCTATATCCTCGAGCACATGTAAGGGCGACTCTCTTGGGGCTGGACCCCATAATTGCTATGCTGAGTTCTCCTACGGAGGGGGAGAACCATCCATAGTTTCTATATTCAACCCCTTCATTAGCATCGTCAACTCCGTCATGTAACAAGCTCGTCCCATAGTTTGGTCGCACCTCATCACCCCAATTCCTGCATCAGTCGGGAATTTTAGCAGCAAGCACCAAGGTGCAATACATGCCCTAAACTCGGCAAGAGTCGGTCGGCGTAGGAAGGCATTGTAGGGTGACTCTACATCCAAAACTACAAATGGCAGGATCCTCACTCTCTGGCAATCTCCCTGCCCTAACGTCACTGGTAATTCTACGTAGCCCATCGGAGCCGTCGACGTCCCGTTGAAGCCACGTATCCATCCTTCGTAGGGCTTTAGATCTTTTGCTTCAAGTCTCATTTGTTCAAAAGCTTTCTTGAAGAGGATATTGACTGAGCTCCCATTGTCTACCAACACTTTATGGACTAAAGCAGGGCCGATGGTCGTGGTAATTACCAGTGGATCTTCAGTTGGGGATTGAACTCCGGAATCATCTCTACTGCGGAATATGACGTCATCTGACATCGTCTTTTGTTGTTTTACTGGAGTGATATCTTCGAGGTTACTGCATTCTCCTACCTCAAAATGCTTGGCGGCTTTGACGTACTGATCCATTGATTTGAAACTGCGATTAGCTAGGTAGGGTCCGCCTATAATGGTGTTGATAACGATCCCCTTACCTTTCTGCTGGGCTGTGGGTTTTGAAGTAGGCTGGTTTTGGTCCAGGGCTTGTCCCCTTGCCCCCGTCCCTTGGGGCAACCTTGTACTCATTTAACTTCCCTTCCCGCAGCAATCTTTCAACTATATCTCTCAAATGACGGCATTCTTTGGTGGAATGACCGTGGGTTCCATGGAACAAACAAAACTTTCCCGTTGCGATCTCTTTTTCAGTGGAGTCTCTGGGTGGTGGTTTTTTGTACTGCAATATGCTATATGTATCCAAGTAAATATTCTCCAAAGTATCACTTAACGGCATATAGTTTTCAAAAGTCTGGAATCTGGGTCTTTTACTAGAGTTATTCCCTCGGTTCTTTTTCCTTCTATTGCCACTCCCATTCCTATTGCCATTACCTCCGCTCTAGTTGCCAACGTTTACTTCAACCTTCCCTGAACTGTCACCAGATTGTTTCACATCAACATTACTTTGGACACCTTCCCTCGAGTCCCCTTCGGACTTTCTCTTCCTATTCGCATGAGCTTCTTCTCTCCTTAAGCGAATATTAGCTTTTTCATAGAACAATTCTCTAGTAGGAGGCGGTTTCCCAGAAAAGTAATCCCCGAATTCTTTGTCAGGTTCAACCCCTTCTATCAAGGCCATCAGAATAGTGGGCTCATGAGGGTCACTAACTTCGGTGACGGCCAGGTTGAAGCGGTCTAAATGTGACTTCAAAGATTCTCCTGGGGCCTGTTTAATCTGTGAAACCTCTATGACGCTCTTGGACTTTCGAGCGTGAAGTCGTAACTGGTTCATAAAGCGCTCACTCAATTCTGTGAAATTTGATATCGACCGGGGAGGGAGTCGGGTGAACCACATTAACGCCACATCTTCAAGATAAATTGGAAAGGCTTTGCATTTTACAGCATCAGGAGCTGCTGCGGCATTCATGAACCATGCATACCTCATCAGATGTTGCCCTGGGTCCGTTCTTCCTAAATACCGATCCATCTGAGGCAAGTTGATCCGCTGAGGGAACTGGAAATCCAATATATCATCTGTGAAGGGGGTATGACTTCGCTCAATACCCCAGTCCTCATTAGTGTACCACCGGCTTTCGGACATAATCTGACGCACCATCGCCCATACATTGGCATTTGTTAATGTCTGCACCGGTTCTCTAGGTCTGATACTTGGATTACCCCTGGGCTCCTGATTAGGGAATAACCTCCTGTTTCTAGCGGCGGCTGTTCTACATTGCTCCCTACGCTCCTGGTCGATCTCAGGAGTGAGGGGCAAAAGAAGTTGCTGTTGCGTAGGATTAGTAATGTTAGCATCCCTGGGCAGAACGTGGGATCCACGCATGGGCAACAGCATAGGCTCTTCCAAGCTTGGGTCATCAGGCCCTAACACACAAGCACAGTCTTCGCGGGATCCTAAAGATGCAAAAGTTAGCTGATCCAGATTCTATGGTCGCTCTAGCGGTCTTCTTTCACGAGGACGTCCCTCATCTGAAGAACATGAATCGTCTACAGCAAGACGGTGTGTTGGGGAAGGTGTCTTTTGCCTCTGGAGCTCCTGGAGTTCCCTACTCATAGTGATCATGTTTTCTTGCATGCGAAGACTGTCACACTTATGGGCTTCCAATGCCTCCTTAATACTTGGAGCATGTCTAGAAAGCATGAAAAATCTCCTTGGGTGACGGGTGCAGACGGGACAAGCTGATCATTGGTCATAGCGGCTGGAATCGGAGCATTGGAGGGAGCTCGAGTAGAAGTTCCAGCTTCATTCTGGTTCGGATCGGATCGAAGCAAGGTAGTAGGACTGGACCGGTTTGGATGGGGGGAGCGAGTGACCTCAGCGTCTTCTGATCGGCTCGGATCGGACCTTCCTGACTGAAGTGTCCTGCTCCAGAGTCTTGTCCACGCGACCTCGTCAATACCATGGCTTGTCAATTCTCCCAAGCATCGTTTTCCCTAGCGCCTTGCACTTCTTTTCCTTTCGTTTTAGCCATAGTGTTCAATTCTTCAATGGTTCACCAAAATGTACTTAAAGATGTCAAAAATGGAGAATTAACTTCTTTGAACTTTGAAGGTCCAAATAGTAGAATTATCATCCCAAAAAGCGAAGAATTCAAAAAGTTCTCAATGGAAGCACCAAATTGTTAGATCCAAAATTGGCTATAACACCCAAACTAATAACAATTCTACTGAAATGAAATCAAAAACGATGAAAACACACAATTTAAAGTGGTTCGGCGTTAAATAGCCTACGTCCACTTTCTTCTTTTTGGATTGATGCCTTGAATGCGAATACAACAAAGATTTTCACTCAATTCTCACTTACCTAATACATTGATTCACTCAATTTCCTTCGCAATATGATTCAAAAGATGATTGTAAGCTGAGTAAGTTGATGAAACTCGGATTGCAAAGGAGTTTAAGTTCTGAAAATGCCAAAAGATCCTTTGAAATAAACTTTGGAGGTGTATTTATAGGTGAAAAACCTCCCTTGGAGGGCTCCGGTTTGGATATACGTGGCCTCCCTCCCACAAAAGTCGGGTTCGAATGGGACATGATGGTGACAACACATCAGGTAAATGGTGAACATGGGGAGAATGTAGGCATAACCGCTCCGCCTTTTCAGAGATCATGCGCTACAATTGTTGCTGCTTTCCTTCGGATTGGACGCGTGCTAGAGGGGAGGTGTGGATCAGTGCATCTGATCCGGTCCGATTCTGTCTGAGTGCTTCTGCTCTTCACTGTTTTTGTTTAGCCAGATATATCTGATCCGATCCGGACATTAAGTGCATGTTTTTCTAGTCAACGTCCCTCATAATTTTAGTATTCTAATTTTGTGTAGCCTAGTTCACAAAATTGGCTAACAATCGGTTTTTTAATAAACCAAGGTGGTATAAACAAGTTTATAAAGAGAGAGGTGGAATTAAAGCGTTAATTTTAAATTAACATTACCAAATGATGGTGTTAAGTGAAATGGATTGGAATTGAAATAAGATTTTCCCGAAGGAAATAAGTAAAAGGTTTAGGAAAAGTATTATTGCAATTGAATTTGGTAAAAGTTTTGGTAACACAATTTGTAATAAGAATCTAGATAATCAAATAAATAGCCTAAAGAAGTTGAAGTTTAAAGGTTGATGTTTTATTTATCATTTACTAAATCAATGAATTTAGTAATAATAGTAGATTTAAAATGGAGATTTCAAAAGTAAGAAGGTTTTATAAAACCGTATTTTCAATAAAATAGTGAATTGGTATTGGTCGATATTAGATTGAATATGGTTTTTGTATTACAACTCGTATTTATCTTAAGATAAGAACGTTGTTAATCAAGGTCTGAGAGGTAATTAAAGTACCCCAACTTGAACGACTTCAGGATTATCGAAGGATGATTGTAGTTGTAATGATGGAAATGTTAAAAGTGAATTATTTTGTGAAATAATAATGTAACATAATTTGAAGAAGTTGAAAATATAGATATACTGAAATTCCAAAGTAAAGAAAATTAATAAGGGCTTAAGAAAATGAAATGATATTTCTATAGTAAAGAAATAATAAAAGGATATTTTGTGAAAATATAACGATATTTTCCAAAAAAAAAGAGACGATATTTAGAATGCGTTTATTCTAAAAGCATAAGTGACGATTGTGGTATTCAAATAACGAAATCAAAAGGAGATTTCGTAATGGTTGTCTTGAGAATAACAAATTTGGATCGATTTCCAAATGTTGAATAATAAATAATGTTTTTAGTAATATTTTGAAATGAGAGTTGAAGGAAAATTGAATATGATTTAAGATATTTTCCGAAGTATTAAAATAAAGGATTTTAGGAAATTAGTATATTAAAACTAATATATTACTTTTTGGTATTACAACTAATATATTATTTTTAAAGGCCAAGTGATGTTGTGTACTAAACCAATGGATCTATTTGGTTTTATATTTTAATTAGTTATTTTGATAGTTAAATAACCGACTATCAAAATCAGACCCAACGTGCGTTGGTACGGAAAGACCGGGATCGAATTTATATTCGAAAACCATTCCGACCAATAAATACGAATATGTGAAATATGCTAATCGAGATGGAGCAATTGAAGACCGTAAATCTTCACGAGCGGAGGAACTACTGTTGAATTTCTCCGGCCGATCCCTAGAGATATATTTTTGGTAGTGATTCTGTCGTGGTTGAAATCTACGGATTGCAAGGACTTCTCGCTACTGATCCATAGGGTGATACCTAGGATGTGGTAGGAGGGTGCCTTCGGTTCATCCTGTTCCTGGATGACTTGTATGGACGGATGTCTGACGGAGTATTTCCAAAAGGATCACGTACGTTGATTTATTCAAACGTATCATAGTTGGTAGCGGAGGATGGTCGTTCTCCTAGCTTACTCACTAGAGTATTTTTGTGGATGTCAATTAGTGATACCTAGTGGACCCGACGATGTGACATTCAAAGTGAATGGTGGCCAAATGTTCAGAAGGAAATTAAATAGAATAAATAAATAAATTTGACCTCTAGCCTCATCAACCGGGAAATGGCATAAAATCGGGTAGGTCGCTGGCTATGTGGGTCGCACCCATCAAAGGGGTATATCATTTCCTGATCTGGAGAAATCAGTGCCTTCGGTTATCCCTTTTTATTTTTTGTATGTATGCTATCGGTTCGATTGGCTGGCCCCCAACCGTGGTAATGATATACTCGGTACTCGCAAGAGGAAATGAGTGACCGGTCATGTTTAGCCTGGGTTGCAAGTTATTAACATTAAACCCCAATGTATTCATCTCCGGAGTTACATTGTCGGGAAGGTGGTCCCATACCTTGCCAGGAAATCCATTCTCCAATAAGTGCCTGCGGTTTTGATTATATACTATATATGTGGAGCGTAAGATGCAAGCGTTCCGCTAGATTCTATTTATTTGTATTTATACACTATCACAATATCAGAATAATATTATTTCAAAAGTGTTTTGGGTTATTGTAAGGTAAAAACTGTCTGTATTTATGTGTGGATTTGGTCTTATGATTATCCTTTTCTTTCGAAAGATTTTGACGTTAAAATCAAGTTGTGTGATGCCTTTAAACATAGTGAGTTTTTCTCACTTTGGTTCACCATACTGGCCCTGTGTTTGTAAAGCTCGGTTTAGGTCGGGTTGTACAAGTTCAGGTTATTGAATGTTGTGAAGAGACGAACTGGAGGAGTTCAGACGTATGATATTATATATTCCGTTGGGTAATTGTATATGAGGACAGGTTATTATGACTATCCAGATGAGTGATGTACTCTGAAAATTGTAAGTTTTATTTCAAGCTCTCAATAAAGATTTATTTCTACATTATATTTTGTTCCGCTGCGATGTGAGACTCTGTGTTGTGTTGATTCTTCTTCTTCTATTCTAATATTTCTTTCTTTCTTATCTCACCCTCTAATTTCTTTGTAATATCTATCTGTCTTTCTGTACAATTTGGGATGGACGTGACTTGTGATTGTCAACTCAAAGGGTACGGGAAAGTTAAGTATGTTACAGTGGTATCAGAGCTATTGGTTCAGTAATAACCTTGGCTCTGTGGCGTAACTTGATAGAGATAGGGTTAGTAATACCCTAGATCGAGTTGAGTGTATATGTATAAGAGCGTATTTGTAGATTTCATATACAAATGTTTTGTATTATGTTATTTGATCTGTTCAACTGTTGAGAAGCGTTGAAATGGCAATGGACACGATATTGTTTTGTAAAAAAAAAGGTAAATGAAATAATTTTTCCTGAAATATATTTTTGTATAGAAAAGAAATAATTTTATTAATTATTGATATATATATATGTGTGTGTGTGTGTGTGTGTTTGGTTTATATGAATGAAATTCAAATTGGATTATAAAATTTAAAATAGTTCGATATAATTAGAAAAGATTTCACAAATGCGATTTGAGAATAGGAATTTTAATATGAAATTGAAATTCTGGATTTAGCTTAAAGATGAGTTAAAATCAAAATGAATGATTTTTGGAATAAAATCAAAATTTGGATTGTTAATGGAAGTAAATTAATTAGGAAGATTAATTGGTAATTGTATATGAAACAAGATTAATCTGATTAAGTAAATAAGTTAATGAATTAAATTTGTAATTGGAAGTCAAGTTGTTGTAAACAAATTATTTTTGAAGTATGTTGAACCAGAATAAATATCAATATTTAATGCAAATTGAATAATTGGTTGAGTTGACTATGAGTTATTTGTTATTTGAATGGTTTGATAAATTGTTGAATAAATTAAAAAACTGAATTCCAGTGTGATAATTTGAATGAATCGAATATGATTTGAAAATTAGTGGGTTTGTTATATCTTTCTTACCTTGATAATTTCGGGGACGAAATTCATTTAAGGCGGGAAGATTGTAATGTCCCGTATTTCTGGTGATCAAATATTTAATCCATTATATTTTTTTAAATATTTAATTTGAATTCTAAATGGATTTTAATATTTTATTCTTTTATAAAAACGAGTTTGAACGTTAAATTTATATAAAATATAAATCGAGCACAAAATGGCGCGGCAGTTCGTAATATTGAGTTTTGAACTTCAATTTGATATATATAGTCCGTTTTAAGTCGGATTTATGTGAAACAAGAAACGATGTGATCTTGTTGATTATAATTTTCATATGAAAGAGAAAAATCCGGGTTTCGTGTTATAAATTGTTAATTATGGCCAAATAAAATTTTAAAATAGTCGCTATGGAATTTTTTTATAAATTATAATATTTATTTATTAAGGAATTTCTATATATTTGAATACCGTTCAATTCGAAAATATTAACGTCGAGTTATAAAGCCATATTAGGAAAATTTGAAGTGATATATATTTTTTATTCGATAATAATAATTATTATTATTTAATTTAATTATTTTGAATTAAAATAACAATTTATCAGTGTTATATAAACCGTAAAAATATTTTTTTTAAACAACTTCCATTTTCGACGAAATGAATTTTATTGGAAAACGTATAGCTAATTATTGGTAAAATTCCAGTTTGGAGCCAATTGGAATAATTTTGTCGATAGACAAAATTTAAACTTGAACCAATAAATATATTGAAATTAAGATAACGATGTTGTGAAAACAAAGTTAGTTTGTAGTGAAATTTTATTCATTTAGTTCAGAACGCTAAGACATAACAGTGTGTGCTTTTTCGTTGGATTTGGAATTCATGTGTGTTATCGCAAATTTACAGCGTACAACGTCATAGCGGAGTATCTAATAACAATACTAAATTAAAATATATATTATCAAGCTTAGTTACTAAGTAAATTTGAGTCCAGACGTGTCCCGTGTACCAACTACTAAGCCTATATTCACACAGTCTGCCATTTTGCCTACGGACTTGTTTTGTCTACATCATTCAACTAGATGAAATCATCAACCTATCAGCCTACTCTAACAATTGAACACGACTAAATCAAAACCGCACAGGATTAAAATGTGACAATACATACCCTGAATTCATGCGGCTACTATCCTAAAGTGACATGCCAATTTACCCGATTTCCTGGTGTATTTGGACATTGGGCACTCTAATTTTGTACAGCCACTCCAAACTTTTGTTTCATTAGTAAGAAATAGGAATTAGCCTACCTAATAAGATAAAAACGCACATGATTAATCACATCAACGTACAAACCTTTCTATCCTATATTGGAAAAGAAACCAGCAACTACCTACGATTTCTACAATATGCTGCGTGCTTCCCAAAACCAATCTTTCTATAAATACACCCCGCTGCTCTAAATTTATTCCGTTCCAAATTGCCAATCTCTCCTCTTCATACACAAACCACATACCTCCACTCCTTTCGTTCACTAACACAATATAATGCGGCATCCATGAAATGAATGAAGCCGCATGATATCGAACCGAGCTGGGTGGTCAGGGCGTCGACCAGAGGCATGGTAACAGGCGCAGCTCAGATGAATGGTGTATGGAGTAGATTGTTGCGGGCTCAGCTTGTCGGAGACTGGATGGTGGAGTCGTAGAAACTGATGTCATAGGTTTGTGAGACTTGGAGCCACCGTGGGAAGGTCAGAACTTGGTCGGCGGGTCTAATGTTTGAGGTGTTGGAGCGAGGTAGATGATGTCGGCAAGTTGAGCAAGGGTAGAGAAGTACTTGGGTGGAGTTTAATTGAAGATGTATGAAGTTTTCGGTGGTATCATATTTTTCGTGCACCATGATTTACACGATGGAGCTTCTGATTATTGGAGGAAGAGGAGGAGACAAGGCAGCACGGTGGAGGGTAGGGAAAGATGTATGTGTCTGTTTGGAGCTTTGCATGCAGAAGGTGCAAAAAAATAGAGCAGTAAAAGGAATTGGAACTAGAAAGTGAGTACTGGAGGATGGATGACGGAGCTGTGCGCAAAGGGGAGGGTTGGCATAAGTATTTACGACAGTAGGATATTGCTGGAGTTCATGGGGGTGGACGTGTTTTTTTTAGAGGCGCATGGAGAGAGGAAAGTAGAAGCGGTTTGGGAAGGAACCGGCATTTTTTTGAACCATGAAACAGTGCGTATTAATATAGGGAAGAAAATGGATGGATAAAGGAAGGGAGTATAACGTAAGGGTGTGGATTGTTAATTTAAACAAAGTGTTTCGGGACTTATTAAATAAATAAATAAAAAGAAAAAAAGAAAAAAAAGGAAGAGTAACATTAAAAGTGGGAATGGGTTAATCATGGTGCAAAGGGACGGTAATCAGTTTGAACACAAGAATAAAGAAGTGAGTCAGTGATAATTAATAAGGAAATGGACATAGAGATGGTACTGTGCTCATGCAGCAAAAGTGGATCCGAGATATCACTGATTGTGAGGTATAATCACTTAGTTTATCATGATTTTTAAGATAATAATGGCGATAGTTAATTATTTAAGTAATTTAATAATAATTAATTAAATGTTAATTATTTCAATTATATTGTATAGCTATAGCATACATGTTAATAACCTTGTATGGTATTATCAGAATTGAACGAAACGAAATACACGGGAACCCTATTGACGAGCAACGGGGATAAGCAGAGTTGGTCAGCATCGGAGACAGCTGGAATTTTGATAAAATTAAACAATTGTTAAATTTTATTAAAATAGATTGTTTTAACGATGGAAATCCAAGGTGAGTTAAACTCACTTAGTTATCCCACTTATATTTTATATAAGTCGGGTTTTAATTTGTGTGTGCTATGGATGCTATTTATTGACTGGTTGACAATTGTTTGATTATTTGTTGAATATTTATATATTGTTTAAATTGAACGGTTGTTTAATTTAAATAAAATGAAATCGTTATATTTTAACGATTAATTCCAATAAAGGTAACTTACCTTGTTGGTTACGTTTATAATATAAACGTTTAAAATTGAATTAGATGCTTAAATGGTTGTTAGTTAACCGTTACTAGTTGAATTAATTATTCATGTCATATTGAATACAGGGAAGAACAGGTTGGGGGAATCCAACCGGATTCCTCAAATTTATTGTTTATTTTCATGTTATATCACATGTACTGTTTAATAACCTGATTTGATGATGGATTGATTATTGATTACTGTTGAACCCTTGATTTTAACCAATGAGAAATATTGGCTGAGATATTGACAGTAGATGGCCTAAATTATAATCGTTTTATAAAGATTGATTTACCATTGGGTGAATCGTTAGAAATGAAGTTATAAAATTTATTTTATAACTGAATATAGATTTTTAAATATATTCTTTTAAATTAAGTTTATAAAAAAAATATACCACGTGTGAAGCACACGCATATATTGATTGTTTTAATCACAAATACCATTTTTGTATCAAAAATATACTGTGTGCGAAGCACACACATATATTGATTTTTTTAACCAAAAATACCATTTTTGAATCAAAAATATAACGTCTACGAAGCACACGCATATATTGATTGTTTTAACCATAAATACCATTTTTGTATCAGAAATATAACGTCTGCGAAGCACACGCATATATTGATTGTTTTAACCACAAATACCCTTTTTGTACCAAAAATATACCGTGTGCGAAGCCCGTGCCTCAGCTAAATTGTTAAATAATTTATAAAACAAATTCTTATATTGATAAGATGGATAAGCAAGTGAATAAGGGCTAATGTAACGATTAGTAACTGAGATTAATTGTTTTAAGTAACAATTAAAATGGGATTATATTATTATTTAATTAACAATAATAGAAGTAAATGGGATAATTAATATTAAGTATATTATTAATTAATTTAAACAAAAAGAAGAGTTAGAGTTGATCAACGAGTTAATCATGTTTTAAAGTTGACCAAGCCAACTTAATGGAAATTGATTATTAAATTATGTTAGTTTATGCAGATTAATCTAATGGAATAATTTAATGAATAGTCGTTTAACTTAATAATATTTTTAAAGGGAAATTTAACATTTATTCCAGTTAACATAAATTGAGGAGTTATTTCTTAAATGAAGATCATTTAAGTAATCGAAGTGGTAAGGAAATATAAATGAATTTCTAAGGAAGCCTATGAACGGTTTATATACAAACCGCATTTGGTGAATGAACTTATAAAGTGATTTTAAGCGAAAGCGATAAGCTTAAATTAAGAGTTTGAATTAAATAAAGGGAATCGAGATAAAAAACGGTTTTATAATAAACCAAGGTGGTATAAACAAGTTTATAAAGAGAGGGGTGGAATTAAAGCGTTAATTTTAAATTATCGTTACCAAATGATGGCGTTAAGTGAAATGGATGGGAATTGAAATAACATTTTCCCAAAGGAAATAAGTAAAAGGTTTAGGAAAAGTATTCTTGCAATTTAATTTGGTAAAAGTTTTGGTATAACAATTTGTAATAAGAATCTAGATAATCAAATAAATAGGCTAAAGAAGTTGAAGTTTAAAGGTTGAAGTTTTATTTATCATTTACTATATCAATGAATTTAGTAATAATAGTAGATTTAAAGGGAGATTTCAAAAATAAGAAGGTTTTACAAAACCGTATTTTCAATAAAATAGTGAATTGGTATTGGTCGATATTACATTGAATATGGGTTTTTGAATTACAACTCGTATTTATCTTAAGATAAGAATGTTGTTGATCAAGGTCTGAGAGGTAATTAAAATACCCCAACTTGAACGACTTCAGAATTATCGAAGGATGATATTATTTGTAATGATGGAAATGTTAAAAGTGAATTATTTTGTGAAATAATAATGTAACGTCATTAGAAGAAGTTGAAAATATACATATATTGGAATTCCAAAGTAAAGAAAATTAATAAGGGATTGAGAATATGAAATGATATTTCTATAGTAAAGAAATAATAAAAGGAGATTTTGTGAAAATATAACGATATTTTCACAACAAAGAGATGAGATTTAGAATGCGTTTATTCTAAAAGCATAAGTGACGATTGTGGTATTCGAATAACGAAACAAAAAGGAGATTTCATAACGGTTGTCTTGAGAATAACAAATTTGGATCGATTTCCAAATGTTGAATTATAAATAATGTTTTTAGTAGTATTTTGAAATGAGAGTTGAAGGAAAATTGAATAAGATTTAAGATATTTTCCAAAGTATTAAAATAAAGGATTTGAGGATATTAATATATTAAAACTAATATATTATTTTTGGTATTACAACCAATATATTATTTTTAAAGGCCAAGTGACACTGTGTACTAATCCAATGGATCTATTTGGTTTTATATTTTAATTATTTATTTTGATAGTTAAATAACCGACTATCAAATTCAGACCCAATGTGTGTTGGTACGGAAAGACCGGGATCGAATTTATATTTTCGAAAACCATTCCGACCAATAAATACGAATATGTGAAAGATGCTAATCGAGATGGAGCAATTGATGACCGTAAATCTTCATGAGCGGAGGAACTACAATTGAATTTCTCTGGCTGATCCCTAGAGATATATTTTTGGCAGTGATTCTGTCGTTGTTGAAATTTATGGATTGCAAGGACTTCCCGCTACTGATTCATAGGGTGATACCTAGGATGTGGTAGGAGGTTGCCTTCGGTTCATCCTGTTCCTGGATGACTTGTATGGACGGATGTCTGACGGAGTATTTCCAAAAGGATCATATACGTTGATTTCTTCAAACGTATCATAGTTGGTAGCGGAGGATGGTCGTTCTCTTAGCTTACTCACAAGTATTTTTGTGGACGTCAATTGGTGATATCTGGCGGATCTGACGATGTGACATTCAAAGTGAATAGTGGCCAAATGTTCAGAAGAAAATTAAATAGAATAAACAAATAAATTTGACCTCTAGCCTCATCAACCGGGAAATGCCATAAAATCGGGTAGATCGCATGGCTATGTGGTCGCACCCATCAAAAGGATATATCATTTCCTGATCGGGAGAAATCAAATGCCTTCGGTTGTCCCTTTTTATTTTCTGTATGTATGTTATCGGCTCGGTTGGCTGGCCCCCAACCGTGGTAATGGTATATTCGGTACTCTCAAGAGAAAGTGAGAGGCCAGTCATGTTTAGCCTGGGTTGCAAGATGTTCTTGTTGAACCCCAATATATTCATCTCCGGAGGAACACTGTCTGGAAGGTGGTCCCATACCTTGTCAGGAAATCCATTCTCCAATAAGTGCCCACGGATTTTTATTGCATACTATATATGTGGAGCGTGAGATGCAAGCGTTCCACTGGATTCTATTTATTTGTATTTAGTCACTATCATAATATCAAAATAATATTGTTTTCAAAAGTTTTTTGGGTTATCGTAAGGTAAAAACCGTCTATATTTATTTGTGGATTTAGTCTTACGATTATCCTTTTCCTTCGAAAGATTTTGACGTTAAAATCAAGTTGTGTGATGCCTTTAAACTTAGTGTGTTTTTCTCACTCTGGTTCACCAGACTGACCCGGTGTTTGTAATGCTTGAGTTAGGTCGGGTTATACAGGTTCAGGTTATTGAAGTTGTGTGATTGTATATGAGGACAGGTTATTATGACTGTCCAGATGAGTGATGTACTCTGAAAATTGTAAGTTTTATTTCAAGCTCTCCATAAAGATTTATTTCTATATTATATTTTGTTCCGCTGCGATGTGAGACTCTTTGTTGTGTTGATTCTTCTTATTCTATTCTAATATTTCTTTCATTCTTATCTCACCCTCTAATTTCTTTCTAATAACTATCTGCCTTTTTGTACAATTTGGGATGGATGTGACTTGTGATTGTCAACTCAAAGTGTACAGGAAAGTTAAGTATGTTACACATTCAAAAGTTATGCCCTAAACAAAAATAACATGGGAAAAACAGTCATAGACAAAATTGATAAAAATCATGGACTTGTCTCACATCCCCATGAACAACATATCAAAATATGAGAATGATCCGACCCTTGTAGAATTAACTAAAAATATTTTACCTCCTCTGACACGTAAATGTAGGTCACTACAAAAATAATGATTATCTTCTGAAGTACAATACCCTTTATCTATGTGTATTACAAGAATCATAACATTTTACGTACAAGGAATGAGTTAAATGGGATCCTTCCAAAAGAAATGGTATAGCCTAAAGGGAACAACCTAACAGCATATCTGAAACCTAATAAGTGGATGTAGGGAAGTAATAACCAATGGCCAAAGCGATCGACAAAGCAGATATACGACCTAGATGTAAAAATGAAATTAGGGGGAAGCAAATAATCAATTCGCAACCCTAAAGAAGTAATGCTAGATGCTGAGAATAACAACAAATCATGGCCACTCAATAGCCTATGTAAAAAATATGGGGAGAAAGCTCTTCATCAATGCATTCATGGCATACTTGCTATAAATATGCAAAAATCAATAAGCATAAACATCTTCTAGAACACAAGTGAATTAGAACAATTACTATTGTACTTTTTGATATTAGAGTTTCCCTTAGAACTCATTTATAATCAGCTTCTAGATTAAAAGAGAATAATTAAATAAGGAAAGCATGGTGGATATACGGACATATCCAAACATAGAAATCTGAAATGTTACTACCTTGCTAAAAGACGGGTCAACACTTGCCCCTCAAAATATGCCTTTCTGTGGCAGACATATTTTGGATAATCCAAAAATTCAACAAAGGCCAAAGAAGTCCGAATAGAAATCCAATATTCGAATACCATAAATCCATGATCATGTCGGATCGCATGAACAAAACACAAGAAATCCATAGTCGCACCAGACCATATTAATAGAAAATCATGACCGCGTCAGATCGTATTAATACGAAGCCACGATCACATCATATTGTATTAATATAGAATCAAAAACCCATAATTTCAATGAAGTCTCATGATCTCTCCAGATCATAATATAATAGAAAACCAACAGAATTCCGCAATATCTTTGGATCGTATTATGAGAGAAATCCACATCCAAGAAATCCATGGCCTTGCCGAGCCTTTCCAACAGTAGCATAATCCATACTTGATCCGTGATCAGGTAATCTCGCCGCTTTGTGGTGAAGTAGAATATCTTTTATGCAAATTCAAATGATAACTTTCAAGTGAAGGAATTCACAGTTTACCGATACAAACCATCATGTCACTCTCCGGTGAAGAAATTCATATTTCTTCGAAAAGAATTCATCTGATCACTCTCTGGTGCAGAAATTCGTAGTTTATCGATACAAATTCATCGTTTCACTCTCCAGTGAAGGAATTCGTATGAATTCATAGTTCATATATATGAATTCATTTGGACACTCTCCGGTGGAGGAATTCGTTGTTCATCGGTATGAACTCATCTCATCACTCTCCGACGATGGAATTAATAGTTCATCTTTACGAACTCATCGCATCATTCTCCGATGATGGAGCTCGTGGTTCATCGATACAAACTCTTCCAGTTACGCTCCGATAAAAGGAGTTTGTACTTCAATGATATGAGTTTATCTCATCAGTCTCTGGCGATGGAACTTATAGTTCATCATTACGAACTCATCGCATCACTCTCTTGTGATGTTGCTCATAGTTCATCGGTACATACTCTTCCAGTCACACTCCGGTGATACGTGTTTGTGGTTCCTTGATGACATAGATTCATGATTCATCCATTTACTATTAAGTGAAGGAACTTGTGGCCATATGCATGAATCCACCCAATCACTTCTTAGTGAAAGGGACTCATGATCATTTTCTGCAAGTCCACCTAATCACTTCATGGTGAAAGGGACTAGTAGTTGAGTCATGCGAATTCATCTGATCACCTCCTAGTTATAGGAATCCATATTTAGGGGTTTTAACTTCATCTCTTTGGCTGAAGCGAAACCATCCTCAACATTATTTGTCACCAAGGGCGATTCAAGAAAATGAATAAATTAAAATAAAAGAATTGGGAATCCAAATGGGGTGGATCCTCTTCCGTCTCCATGAATAAACATCCACTCATAGCAGGATTGAGGACCTGATCATGGTCCCATACATATGTAAGCGTTCGAGTCTTTAGAGAGGTAAGTCATGTATCTCCGGCAATCTCCACCTCCATTATGAGATAATGATTTTCCCTGTGGAACGAGACCCTTATTGGTTCTGGATTGCAGACGGCTGCCCGCGCTCGGAAGCTGCCCTTCTAGTCTCAACTTATTCTTGGAGTCGTCCACTCTTGACGTGCTCTTCTATCTCATTTTGGAGTTGCCTACACTTCGACATAGTGTGTCCATCAAGCTTATGGAATAGGCGGATCTTTCACGCCCTTCTTTCCTTTTTAGTTGATTTCAATCGGTCCTTTAGGAGTCGGTTTCCGATATGGTATCTGCCTCCGAGTGCCAATGTAAATCCTTCCCAAGGACTCATTCAGTTTGAGTAGGAGGGATATCTATGACCTTCCCTACTTCTCTCGAAGATACCATGCTCATTCTCAACACTCATTTTTCCTTTATCATGCTTGAATCCAGCCTATAGCATCTCTTGGTCATTCAAGACATTTGTTTCCTACTCTATGCATGTCCATCTTCCTGGCACATGTACCAATCCTATTTGAAATAAAATTCATTGAGATACCTTCGATTATTTGTTTGTAGGCTTGCTTTAAATTTAGACTTGTCGGCCACTCGAAACATAGCCGCCATCAGGACCATGGACAGTTCTGGCTTATCCGCCGAAGTCGTCGTTGCATCAATCTTTCCATAAAATTCCTCAGCGTTTCTCATGGTCTTTGTCTTATCGTAGTTAACGACATCACATTCTTCAGGCGATCTATTCGAACTTTGAATTATCCCATAAACTTGTCAACTAGTTCATTCCAAGAGCTAACAAATTCATCGTGGAGCTGCCTAGACCAAAGCGCAACCAAATCAGTCAAAAGCAATAGGAAACATTTCGCCATCAACTCTACAGGTGCCCCCTATCACATCCATATGTCAGATGTAACATATTAGATGTACTATAGGATACGATCTCCCATCATACATCGACAGTTTAAAATCAAGTGGGGCCCTTTCATTCCAAATGCCAGTAGTGAAAGGGTTTTGAGTCACATCGTCGTATCCTTGGCTAGGTAGTGCGTCTCTGGTGATACGTCATATCATCCCAGCCAATCTATCTCTATTGTCAGTGAATTGAAACATCTGCACCCTAATTCTAAGGGTTATTCGAAAACATACTACTCATGTTGCAATCCAACAACTCTTTTCATCGAAGTTTCACGCTTATCCGTGGCGTTTATGCCTGGACCGGCCATGCCCTCGGGTTCTCGTTCGACATAGTCGAACCATAATTCTTGTGAGGCAACGTTACTTCTTTCTAGAGCCATAGGTGGTCGAGCCCGACCAGCATTCCAGTGTTATGATCCAAGACATCTCGAATAGTATCATTGTGAGTTATATCAGCAACTCTAAGGCAATTGCCCCCATCCTGGGTCGGTTCGACATGGGTGCTTAGCCGAACCGGATCGGCCACCGAATCGAATGGTGTTCGATACTCTACCATTGCGCCATTGGATGTTGCGTTCCTAGGTTCTACCCCACTGAGTATTCCTTGGCCATTCGGCTTCCCAAATCCTTCTGTCCTAGATAGAAAATTATTCATCATCTACTTTTGTCTACGAAGGAGTTTATCCAATCGCCACATCCCCGACTCAAAATCTTTCAGCACTTCATCCGTCTTCTCTATGGTAAGATAAATGGAGGGATTTCTAGTAAAGGAGTCCTTTTGACCCCCTCCATTCCTTGCGCCTTCTGCTTGATTGTTGGCATCATTCTTCTTCCTCTTTAATCATCTTCAAACCCTTGATCAAACATTTACCTTTTAGTCAGAAATCAAGTAGCGTGCCTACCTTCCTGGCGCGCCAAAAAGTTGATGTGGAAATTGGCTCTTCAACATGCAACACCTAAAATCCAATCCTAATTAAAGAATCACAGATCTATCCAAAAATAGAAAAAAATAAAGGAAAGAGACATGCAATTTTATAGTGGTTCCGCAATCAGGATTACATTCACTTAGTCTAATATATCGTTTATTATATCGTACGATTGCAAATACTGTTGACTTTCTGTAAGAAAGTAGAGAAAAGAGTAGAATAACGCCATGGCAATGTCCTTACGCGTGTATATGAAAACCATAAATCGAAGAAGAACCTATGCAATATCCAAATCTAATTTATTTATAGGAGATGCCAAATCTGGTTCGACATGGACAAATGGAGGCCGATCCGGAAGTAGTGGAGTCGTGAATTGACCAGGTTAAAGTGGTCGAGTAGTAGGACCCATCGCTAGAACATATCCCCTCCAATTTGACATAGCTGAATTGGGAATGCCGACCCAGATGCGATGATGGGGAGATGGACTAATCGGAGGGAGCTCCCTCCCTCTGTCTTCTTCTATTGAATTAATGGTCCTATGCCTTACCGAAAAATGTCGAATCAAAATGGCTAAATCAGATTTCCATGCTTCCTAGGTCCATGTTTCCGAGATATTCAAAGCTGTAAAAAAGCCTTTATAGGTTTTTCGAAGTCCATACTCAAGTCCTGAGCACTCCTACAGCCAAAAATCCGAAATGTGTCTACCTTGCTAAAGGAGGGTCAACATTTACTTTTAGCACTCTACCCTTTTAGTAATTATTATTGCATACAACAACTTAGCACCACAACTATCACGTTATTGTATCCGATATTCTTGCTTGTTTCTGGAACCTTACTTTTGGACATTGAAGCATTGGTGTAGATGAAAATTTACATTAACTGGATATGGAGTAACCTTTGGTTTGTAGATGAATCCGAAGGAACTAGACAATTTGCTAAGATAGAGAATGATGGATGTTAACCCTTTTTTGGCAAAAGCTGCGACGGGCCCGATCGAAGCCCAAACGCGCAATCAGCCAAATCAGATAAATCATGCTTCATGAAGCCCAGCAGAAGCTCGGCCCGGAACAGTCGCATATTGGCCCAAGCCAATTCTCACTAACTGATGACTTACTCCAGAAGAATCGTTCTCCCATTCGACCGAGTATCTCACTCCCATACAAAGTGCATCGGTCGAATATCTCGAACTAGCATGGAAATATTCAACTGAGCTATTCCAATGATTAGCCCGACTTTCAAGGAAGTAAAGGCGGTCAATCACATCCGGACAAAGCTCTACTTTTTATACACCTCACTGTGGATGCCATGTAAGCCACAACTTCTGAAGAGACTATTTATTAATAGTGGAATCTGTCTTCCAGCCGCTATTCTAACCAAGGAATGGACTCCACACGTCCAAGCTTTCCCAAAAAGGCCGGGCCACGTCACAACAGCCCAAGTCGCCATCTCCACCTATAAATACCTCAAAGCTTAAAGAAGAATAGAAGGGACTTTTCTTTCTAATCTCTTCGGCACTCCAAAGGCTGAAGCACTCTAAGCTTTCTCCTCCAAAACTTCTCATCTCTCACATTTCTTCAAACAGAGAAAAATAATTGTACTTGTAATCAAAAAGTAGAAGTAATACATATAAAGTGGATGTAGGCATAGTCTTTTCCGTACTACTATAAAAATTTTGTGTGTGCTCCCCGTTTTCTTTATTATTTCTGCATCTTATAATCATTATTCGTGTGCTCTCCACACGATTGGGGTTGATTGTCACTAGTTACCAACTTTTGACGTCAACAATGGATAAACAGACGGCTCAACAATCAAAAACTAACTATTGCTAAAATTTGTTCTTCAGTATAATAAACACTACATTCATTTGGCATACTTTTGAAGAAAACTGTTAACCCGCATTCTACCCGTTTAGATTTCAGCTGGACTTAGAAGATTAAAATGATGACCAAATGCTTCTCAAACATAGAAACAAGCTTAGAAGAATAAAGGAATCATACTCATAATGTTCATGAAAAAATTGACCAATGTGGACATCTTGCTAGTGATATGAACCTCTTAGTACCAAGAGGTTTTCATCCACTTAAGATCTCCATATCTCCTTATGTTATAGGTATTTCTTCAAGCAATCATGATAAATGATTTTCTCTTCAAGCGACCATCATATATTTCTTTTCCTAGAAGATTAGAATCTGGGAACCGAGAATATTTTATTTCTCTTATGATCCCCCGAAGCTCCGTACCCTCAAGTGAAATCTCAGACGGTTATGATTAAGTGCTTTTCTTAGAGAATTGACAAGCCATACTAAAGACTTATGGGAAGGTGGAGATTGAAGAACGAGAAGATAAGCTAAAAAAATCATCATAATGGCTTGATTTTCATGAAAAAGAGTTAGAAACACATTGGATCAAAGATAGAAGAGCTATGCAAGTGAACATAACAAGTATATGCCAAAGTGAAAAGTTTGGTACTAAGGGGAACTCTTGGTACAGAGATGTTTTTTATTTGATATTAGGCCAATTTGTTTCCTCTATACGTTTGGACTCGCAGTTAGACTTTAGTGTATGTAGGCTCTTAAGTCTACTGGAGAGTTTCCCAATAAATACCAACAATGTATTAACTACAGAAGAACCTTCTCTTTAATTTCTACGTGGATCTTTACGTTAATTTTCCTCTTCATTCATATTATCTTCCTCAAACATTTTTAATATCCATCTGCAAATCTTAGATCCATTAAATTGTGGTCAAACCTGATATAACTACTTATAGTCCATAGTAAATAGACGTAAACCTGAGATTATATCGAAACAATATAAAAATTGTGTCTTCTTTAATAATTATTTCCCTTTATTTTACTACAACAGATGCTTTCAATCAACTTTGGAGTGTTCAGTCATTTTTGACTCAAAACATTTTTTGTGCTTGCATTAAAAAGATCTTGATTTAACAATCTAATGCATGGATCTATAGCTTGGAGATTACATAGAGGCTTACACTAAATCTACGATTGGAGGAGCTTAGCCAAAGCAAGGGAGAAGCCATAGGATGTCCTCAAATTCCAATCAAGTTGTCTACATACTAGAAGAGGAGACGGGGAGAATGATAAAGGAAATGTAAGGTGGAATAATGGTTAGAGAATAGGATATACTAAATGGATTTCTTCAAAGCCATTAAAGAATATTTTTCTTTTTATAATTTGAAATCAGGGACTCGAAGCTAAAGCAAGAGCTTCTGTATTTGGAGCGTAGTAAATTAAAACAATGCCCATGTAATAGAGACCATTTGGCATGGACTTCAATCCTATCATTGTGGAGAGGAATATATTCGGAATATTGATGTGTGCTAAGGGAAAATTGTGATGCAAATATAGATGATGTTGGAGCAAAAAATGCAAGCCATAATGAAAATCTTAGTGATTAGAGAATTATGTGCTAGAATTTTTCTATAGGTAGGAAAGATGAAATGAAGCTAGAGATATGGATCAGAATGCAAATGCACAGCTCTTTAACCTCTTCAGTGATATTTAATTTCCACTCGATAAACATTATCTTAAACCTCTAAGATTTTAAATTTCTAACTTGTCATCATTTGATATTTACCTATAACGAATGAAAAATTGTATTAAATTTTTTTCTTCCTTGAAAGTATTTGATTGTACGATCGGTTCCAACCATTAGGTGTTTTTACCGATATAATGTAGACAACAAACGATGGAAGGAGTGTTAAAAAAATTCGTACTAAAAAATTATTATACGTTCCATAAATGCTCGAGAATTAAAAGAAAAGACAAAAAAGTACTGAAATAGAAAAAATGACAAAAAATAATATGAAATGCATGATTAAAGTTTATCACCTATCAAACATTAATTAACTTCGTTCAATATGAAACTCCAAATCTGACAATTAATTTGTGGCTTCCATAGTGATTTGCATTTCCTTGATGCTCGTTGACTTAAACACTTAACTTAGATCAACTAATTATTGAAGTCATCTTGTTATTAAAGCCTCTTGTGAGAATACTCACAATTGAAGTTATTCGTCTTATTTGCTTGCCCTTTGATTTTAACCATGATATTATGTTTTATCATGTAAGATTATCGATCATACCATAAGGTATTATCATAGTAAATATGAAAAGAATTTCCTCATATTGATGTTTTCTTTATGTTTAGACGTTAAACATAGTTCTTTGTGACCATCAGAGAGTACCATTAGTGTTAGAAAAAAGTTGGCACTAACACCCAAACGTAGTGAGAAATCCTCACAATCATAGTTCATAGATAATAAATGTAGAAAATAACAAGGGACACACGATATTTTTATAGTGGTTCGGCTCAAACCAAGCCTACATCCACTTTATAGTTTCTTAAATCCTGAGAATTTACAAGTACAATGCCGTCTTACAATCCATAAGATCCGTTTACATACAACATCCTTGTATTTTAAGGAAGAAAAGGAAAAAAGAGAGTGATTTTATACACGAAATCCTTGTGTTGATTTAGTCTGAGAAGCACAAAGTCCTTATGTTGTAGCAATGGTGGATGCCGTCAGGAACTAGTGCCAAAAGTTCCTTCAATATGCCATGTAGTGGTGCATTTATAAGGGCGGAGGAGCTCCGGGTCGAATGCCATGTGTTACACCCAAAGGAGACTTCGAAATGTAGTGGAGAATGCTCTTAAAATCGTGCTATACAGGTGTCACTTGATCCATGCATGTAGGAGGAAGTTATGCCTTAAGATCAGGTCAAACTTGATGTGTAGCAGCAGGTCCTGGTGACCCGACTCAGGAGGCGACCCAACCCGGTGTGGGGGTAGGGGAGGGAAAACCGACCCGGGGAGGTGAACAGACCCGGGGAGCGACCCGACTCGAGGGGCGAACCAATCTGCATGGGGGCAATCTAGAAGGCTACGCAATCTAAGTTCCTGATGCTCTGTAACTTGGGCACTTCGTCCAAGTGTTCTGCCAATCTATGCTTGCTTGTACTCAAGTCCTGAGTAGTTCCAGAGATAGAATTCGAGGTGTGACATATTTGACCCAAAGGTGTGTCAATATGTTTGCCCCTCAGAACATATCTTGCTGGTTGAAGGAAGATGTGTTCTAGATAATCCAAGAAATCCAAGGCCATGCCGGGCTCGCCAAGTGCAAGTATACTCCATACCTGCCAAGAAAAGGAGGAGAACAGATTTGTCAAATCTTTACAGATTTCCATAGCCATTCCGAGCATAAACCATGCTTAGGCGTCTATTTGAGCATAAACCATAATCAAGAGACATTTGAATCATCCTGCCAAGACCTGGCGAGGGACCTATCCTTCCGAGCATAAGCCATACTGGGAAGTTCAAACTGAGCATAAGACATACTCGAGTTTTATTGAGTTCCTTTGCCAGATCCTGACAAGAACATTCTCCATTCCTAAGTATGATCCATGATGAGAAATACAATGGAGTTCAGTCCATACTCATACCGAGATAGAGTTTATACTTGCCACAGCCTGACAAAATAGTCTTTCCCTAGGCATAATCCATGCCTAGGTTTTTGAGATAAGTATAAGCCATACTTTAACTGAGAGATTGAGAATCCTTCCATAACCTGACAAGATACTTGAATTTTTAAAACATAATCCATGCTCGGAAAGTCCTTCCTTATACAATTCAATATACAAAACTAAAGCAAATCCTGATTGATTTGCCATCAAGTCCAAAGCACGCTTTGAGGCTAAATCCTAACCTCGAACTTGTGTACTTTGATTTAGCCAATCGAAAAATGTAAATAAAGTAAAAACATATCTTAAATCCTAAGAAATACAGAAAATGCAAAGTGATCCAATCCAGATCAGTTGATGATGAGCCCGCGAGAGCTCGATCCAAGATCATTCCCTCTCCGGGGAGCAGGTGGTGGTAGCGCGAGCGTAGGCGTTGTTGATTGTTTCACATACCCGGGTAGCTCTCCATGTCTAACCCATTCCTCAATCAGATATTGCAGATGCCAACAATCATTCATGTCATGCCCATCCATATCATGGAATATGCAATGTTTTCCAGAGTCGTGTTCTCTCTACGTTGGCTCCCTCTTGGGTGGCTTTGGGTAGGAGATAGTCCATTTGTGTCCATGTAAATGTCGATCAGTGAAGCACTGAGTTCATTGTATTTTTCATATCTGGGCCCTCTCGGGGCTGATTGGTGCAGTCATTTTTCACAACAGCCTTTCCTTTTCCAAAATCAGACGATCTTCAATCCTTAAGCATGTTAACGTCGAGAATGTTTTTCTCGGAAGTTGCATCTTCCTTACGCAGTAATCTATCTTCTTCAAGGTAGAATTCTCCGAGATCTCACGGTGGGCTTCAGCACAAAGATTTTATGAACTCCGAGTTGTCCAGAACACAGGATATTACTTCCATCAGTACCATAAATTGTTCAGGTCGATACACTGATGCTGCTACAACGTTGAATCTTTCCAGAAATGAGCGCAGAGTTTCTCCAGATCTCTGCTTGATTGTCGTGAGCGACATTACGTTCTTGGGTCGAGCGATGTGGACCCGAAACTGTTCAATGAAGCAAGCGACCAACATATTCCAGCTGTTGATCAATTTTGTTTCTAGCTGCTGAATCCACATGGCTGCTATATCAGTCAAAAGTGGGGGAAGCATTTACCCATGACGTTTTCCGATGCCGATTGAACTTCAATATGCCATTTGTATCGCATCAGGTTCACGGTAGGATCTGTTCTGCCATTGTATGGTTCTAGAATAGGAAGTTTGAAATTCGGGGGATTGAGAGAATTCATAATTCTCTATGTGAACGGATTGTGATTGACGCCATCCACATCATTCAGATAAGTGCGGTGTCTCAAGAGGCGTTAAATTAAATTAGCGAGCTCGTCACCTTCAAAGAGTTGTTGCAAGCTACCAAGATCAGAGCTGGTGCCCCTAGCATTAAATGAAAGAGAGCGAGGGAGCTCATGGTGGGTTGTTGTATGCGGGTCGCCGGTCGAGGGACCCGATCCGACCCGACTCTAGCTCTCCATCCTGAGCAGCTTCCTGTTGCTGTTGAATTAAAGTTGATGCCCGGGTATCCATTCGAACCAGAGAAGAAGTGTAACACCCCGTATGTTGAATAACTTGTTATAATATAAAACAGGGAAGAATTAAATTTTAGAATCTGAATCAGGGGAAACGGGCTATGCCATTGCGTTCGTCTCGGAAAAATACGCGAAATAGAGTCCGAGTTTTCGAAAATCGGAGTCCGTATGACCCAGTTAAGGCCCGAAGAAGTTTTCAGAAAATTCAAATTTCGAAAAACAGATTTCAAATTGCAGAAATGGAGCTTGGCGGGAAAATTCCCGCCACACCCCAAGTCGACTGGGGAGTCGACTTGGGAGTCAACACGACTGGACCAAAGTCGACTGCCCTGTCGACTTGGGAATCGACACAGGTGGCCGGGCAGTTTTGCCTGGTGCACCATTTGAGTGAATTGGTCAGGTTTTGGGCTGTGTTTGGTGGCTGGTGACGAAATCTGACGGCTCTAACCTAATCTAGGGTTAATCTAAGGGCCTAAACTACATCCTAAATCTATAAATACACCCTAAGACTACCCTAATCCATACTAAAAATAGATACAACGTCGTCATGCCGTCAAAATGCAAGTAGAAGGAGCCTCCATCAAATTTTAGAAGAAGATAGCTTCTCAAATCAACTTCTAATCAACTCTAGCAACTTAATCTTCTTCATAGGAGTGCTAATCAACAAGTTGTGAGTTTCTATGCCTTTAGCAAGAAATTTCTAAACTAATTATGATAGGATGTAATGAGGTTATGGTTATGAATGTGGATCATTGCAAGTTATGTTATCATATGCTATGTGCTCATGATGTTAGTTATGCAAGTTTTATGCTATATGTCCATGATGCTAGTTATGCAAGTTTTATGCTATATGTTCATGATGCTAGTTATGCAAATCACTATGATAAACATTGATCCATTATGACACCATGTTATGCAAGTTTGGTGTTTGATTATATGCAAGTTCATATATGACATGTTATGCAAGTTTGGTGTTTGATTATATGCAAGTTCATATATGACATGTTATGCAAGTTTGGTGTTTGATTATATGCAAGTTCATATATGACATGTTATGCAAGTTTGGTGTTTGATTATATGCAAGTTCATATATGACATGTTATGCAAGTTTGGTGTTTGATTATATGCAAGTAACATGTGCAAGTTTACACCTTTATATGATATGCATACATATGCAAGTTTACCCCTTTGTATGTCATGCATATATATGCATGTTTACCCCTTTTTATGATATGAAGTAACATATGCAAGTTCATCCCTTTTTAGACCTATGACATGTATGCAAGTTTATCCCTTTATGATAGGTCTATGACATGAACATCTATGCAAGTTACCCTCTTTGTGACATATGTGATTCATGCAAGTTTGGGTTGATCATTTATGCTAGTTGGGTTGTATGCTATGGTCTTATATGCAAGTTGACACCTTTAAAACCCATGTTGAGGCTAATGTTATGCAAAGTTGAACCCATTGTATTTGTGATGAATCTTCCCTTTTAAGTATGTCATGCTAGCGTATTACGTGGGGAACGATGGGGTTAATATTCATGTTAACAAAATTGTGGTGAAATTGGTATGATGTTGCATACCATAAGTGGATGGACATAATTGAGTCAATTATGTACACCATTGAATTGGAATTAATTAGGGAAAATTAATTCAAAATATGGAGGTGATTAATTAGGTGTAATTAATGCACTAAGACACGAGGTTGGACCCTTTTGTAGCATAAGACTGCCCGGACCCGACCGGCAAATCCAGCGGCTACAAATGATTGGCCCAATGTGAGAGGTCTTAGGCATAAACTAAATACGTGACAAGTGTAAAGACACGAGGTTAGACTCTGTTATGGCGTAAGGCTGCCCGGACCCGACCGGCAAATCCAGCTACCATAAAAGACAGTCTAATGTGAGAGGTCTTTACAAAGGTTACGGTCTTAATCAATTAAGAAACACTTAACCAGATAAGCATGTAGTGGGGCATGAGGGGTTAAGTGGGTGCCTTGGGTGGCATGTGGAAATCAAGTAAGTGCCTTGGGTGGCATGTGGAAATCTAGTGGGTTGCCTTGGGTAGCAATAGAAAATATGATTAGAATACTTAACCAAAGTGGAAACATGTAATTAAACATGATTAAAGGGTTAAGTGGGATACACTAGAGGGAGCAAGCTTAGGTGGGTAGCTTGTGGGGGCCCATTTCAACCATTAACCCATATGTATCTTTGTGGGCTCGACCCATGTCGAGGACGGGACACGCGTACTGGGCTTGACTATAAGAGGCCAAAACGGGTTAGCGGCGGCAACGCAAGTCCAACGGGTTTCATAAGCGTGTGTGGACCCGGGCTGGTAGGTAAGACGCTGTTTCATCGTGTAGGTATAAGCCGTGCATCAGTATTGGTATCGGGTTGCCTCTTTGGGGAATGAAACACCCCACTGTGGGACCAACACGGATATCTACGTTAGGGAGCCGATCGCTTGGGGAGTAGTGGGTACACCTAGTGGAGATAGGGGCAGACGGCACCTATGTGGTCAGCTAGGGGTACACGAAACTACTAGTTAAATTTTCTAAGTCCTTCGGTGGGATCAACCTTTAAGTTAGGAATGACTGGTGTGGTGCAGTGTAGTAATTATCCTTGGGTGGGTAGATGCGTCTTTACCGTTATCTTCGTTCTTCCTATGTCTAGTTGGCTGCTTAGTGTGGTCATTTATCCCCAGTCGTTACCGTACCAAGTTTATATCATACCCTAATTACTTTAATGATTGTATTGTTAAAGTTATAGGACTCACTCAGACTTATGTCTGACCCCGTTGTTTTTATCTTTTTCCCAACCCTCAGGTTCTCAGAGTGGGCCTAGCACTAGTGGGCTTTGATCAGATTCATTTATCTATCTTTTGGAGCTTGGACCGTTGATGTAAAGCTCAGCTTATCTTTTCTATTATGGCTATTAGTTATGTAGTGGGATTATGTACTTGTGTTTTTATCAGGATGGATATTTAGTACTTGACTCTTGTTTTATGGTTTTGTTATTGTAACCAAACATGTTTACCTTCTGCTGCAATGAAATGATGTTTTAGTTAACAAGTATTATTTATATCTGTCTTGTTGTAATTTTTCTGTTCTATATTCGCTTAAAATACTCCACCGAAGTTAAGGCATTCCCTTAGTGAGTGACCTTAGCGGGTGTGGGGGGTTACAAGAAGAGGGTCGACCCTGACCATTTCCAAGAGTAAGGGGGTTTCCCCCCATTCCAGGTGGTGCCGCAGATGGGGTAGGACTCGATCCGATCCAATTTTGATCTGTTGCTCGAGCAACTTGGTGAGCTAATGTATGCGGATCGCGGGTCGAGGGAGCTGACCCGATCCGGACCTAGCTCTCTATCTCGTGCCACTTCCATCAAGTTGTACGTTGTTGCTCGGCCTTCCATCGATTGGAGAAAAGAACTCTTCCATCATCTCCTGTTGTTTCCGGAGGAGGTCATCATGCCTTGCCATATGGCTTTCCAGTTCAGCTAGAACGTCGTCCGTCTCCTCTCTAGTCAAGTAGGTCGATGAACCTCCATGAGTGGAAGCCTTCTAGCTTGCCTCATTCCTAGCGACTTCAGTACAAACATCCTCGGTACGAGAGAAGGTTCCATCGTTCTTTCGTTTGATCATTGATCCAATAGCCAAATAATCCACTTCCTTTCAAGCTAGAAGAAGAAGTTGTAGCGTGTGCCCCTACCTTGCGTGCCAAAATCTTAGACCAAAAAACGGCACTAACACCCAAATGCAATGTGAAATCCTCACAATCTCAGTTCACAGATAATAAATGTTGAAGATAACAAGGGACACGCGATATTTTTATAGTGGTTCGGCTCAAACCAAGCCTACGTCCACTTTACAGTTGCTTAAATCCTGAGAAAATACAAGTACAATGTCGTCTTACAATCCGTAAGATCCGTTTACATACAACATCCTTGTATTTTAAGGAAGAAGAGGATAAAAGAGAGTGATTTTATACACGAAATCCTCGTGTTGATTTAGTCTGAGAAGCACAAATTCCTTGTGTTGTAGCAATGGTGGATGCCATCAGGAACTAGTGCCAAAAGTTCCTTCAAAATGCCATGTAGTGGTATATTTATAGGAGTGGAGAGGCTCTGGCTCGGATGCCACGTATCATGCCCAGAGGATATCTCGAAAAGTAGTGGAGAATGCTCTCAAAATCGTGTTATGCCAGGTGGTGCTTGATCCATGCAAGTAGGAGAAAGTTATGCCTTAAGAATAGGTCAAAGTTTATGTGTAGCAGCAGGTCCTGGCGACCCGGTCCGGGGGAGGCGACCCGATCTGGGGGGGCGACCCGACCGGGAGGGGGCAACCGACCCGAGGAGGCAACCTGATTTTGGGAGGCGACAGAATTCAGAAGGTTGTGCAATTCAAGTTTGTGATCCTCTGTAACTTTGGCACTTCGTCCAAGTGTTTTGCCAATCTATGCTTGCTTGTACTCAAGTCCTGAGTAGTTCCAGGGATATAATTCGAGGTGTGACACATTGACCGAATAGCGTGTCAACAATTAGATTTTAGATTATGAACATATTTCTTGGATATTCGCCATTATCTAATCTTCTTTTCGATTTGGAACATTGTCCTCGGCTTAAATTTTTATCGAATTACATATATATTTATATCATGTTTTACCTGTGTTTGTAACACCCCGTATTTTCTTTGAACGTCAAACTAACAAATTAAAGTATACTCAATTTTTAGAAGAAGAATTAAGGGAAACGGGTTACGCCATTGCATTCGTCTCGGAATTCTGCTTGAGATAGAGTCCGAGTTTGTGTAAATCGGACTTCTTATGAAGAAGTTATGGCACTTAGAAGTTTCAGGAATTTAAAATAAATTAAAACAATTCAAATTCGAAATTCAAATCACACACCCGGGCTGGGCGGGAACTTTCCCGCCCAGGACCCAGGTCGACCAGGGGGTCGACCTGGTCACATAGGTCGACCTGAGGGTCGACACCCCCCCCCCCCCCATTTCCAGATCCGAGGTCAGATTCGTTTTTCTATATTTGGACACCCGTTCTGACCAGATTCATTGATCCCTATGCTATATAAACAACCCTAAGGCTACATTTTTCTCTACACAACTTCATTTCGCCTATACTCTACCCTAATTCATATCAAAATAAATCAAAGACGGGGTTATGCCGCTCAAGTTCTTCGTAGACAAGTTAGAATTCAAGTAGGGATTCAAAGGCTAATTCAATGACTTCAACAATTATTTCTAAGAATCAAATCAAATCTAAATTAGTCTACTTCAAGGGAAAGCTATTCAGTTTCAGAATACATATCCCAGAATTCAAGACCGTTCTGTAATTTGTAAGTTCACGTTACTTTCAGAAATAAA
The DNA here is from genome assembly GCA_030737875.1 of Allium sativum. Lineage (NCBI taxonomy): Eukaryota > Viridiplantae > Streptophyta > Magnoliopsida > Asparagales > Amaryllidaceae > Allium > Allium sativum. The sequence goes on along the minus strand of CM060926.1, from coordinate 402,873,511 downwards.
AGTTAATTGTGATTCTGACATTGTAATAAATCTGGATCTGAGATTATGCATATCTTTCTATATCCTTTGGATCTATCTCATTGATAATATTATTTCTATTCTTTGTCTCTTCTTTCCTTCTTCCCTTTTGTTTAATAGCCAGGCTACTACGAACCTGAGCCAGATCTCATAAGAGATGAACGTACGTTGGAAAGAAAATTGGGTATAATATATGATTTGGACATGACTAGCGCTAAAATTAGGAAAAAGAATTAAATTGTGTATAATTGGGCATAATTTAGTTGTAACTGATTTGAGGACATAACACATGTTGTATTAAAAACATAAAGTGTATCGAACATATGACTTGAGATTTGAGGCATAAAGTATTGGACATATGACTTGAGATTTAAGGCATAAAGTATTGGACATATGACTTGAGATTTGAGGCATAAAGTATATTGGACATATAACTTGGGATTTGAGGCGTAAATCGAAATGTAAACATGTAAGTCCAAGTTAATTGCAGATTTGAACACCTAATAGTGATTTTGGCATGTACCGAAATGGATCTAAGTCCATAATACAAATCTTTCAGATTAGTTCCTATCTTTCTATTGAATCAATGATTTACATGCCTAGGAAGTTGTTATTCAATCATGCCTAGCTTTGTTGGACATCTGATATATAATCCTTTTTAAGTTCATGATATTATTTATATCAGATTCTATATGTCTATAAGGTTATTTCTGTCAGTTTGTTTCAGATCTATCTTTGTTATACCTCAACTCTAACAGATCTGTAATCCTCTTAGGTCCATAATATTATATTTGACAGATCTACCATTTTAACACCTGTTTTATGCCTACTCTCGTTTATGTTCCTCTTTCTTCCCCTTTTATTTAATGAATCTAGATTAACCTCGAATCTAGACTGAAATTTATTGTACGTGCATGCTAGTATTGGGGGATAGACTATTTGGTAATGGTGGAACATAATTTGTAACTTATGATTTGGGCATAATTGTCTTTGTTGTGAACTTGGGGTAAATAGAAATATTAAATCTAGATTTGGCGCAAACTGTAAATTGGAATATTAATCTGGATTGGGCATAACCATTGGTTAAAACGTCAAGCATAATGTATATTGGAATATTGGGGCATGACTATTATTACAAACTTGGGAAGATTCAGTGTAGTCTATTTTGAGTGATAACTCGAAATTGAACTTGGGGGCCATATCTTGCAATTAGTTTTGTTGGGCATAATTTGAGAATTAAAATATGACTGGTTGGCATAATAGCATATAAATCTAGACTTGGACATTTATGAAAAATATGGCATAATCTGAAATTGACAACAATTGTGAATAATTTACATATAATCTGTAAATATGTGAAAAGACGAATGTGCCTAACCCGAGGTTAGATTGAGTTGTGGTGTAAAGCTGCCCGGAACAGCCTGACACATCCAGTAACCACAACAACACCTATCTAATGTGAGAGGTTAGTGCATCATGCCCAAGAAAAACCCGAGGTTAGATTGAGTTGTGGTGTAAAACTGCCCGGAACCGCCTGGCACATCCAATAACCGCAATAACACATATCTAATGTGAGAGGTTGGTGCATTAATAAATCGATTAATGCTAATGAACAAGAAATGACTAGGGTTAAGTTCATTGGAACACTTAACCAATATGAATGACTAGGGTTAAGTTAATGAGAAACACTTAACCAATATAACAAGATGAATGGGTAGGGTTAAGTAATAAGAAACACTTAACCAATATAACTTGATTTGTGGTAAGGTTAAGTAAAAACAAGAGGGCAACACTTAACCAATATAACTTGATTTATGGTAGGGTTAAGTTAACACAAGAAGGTAAAACTTAACCAAAGTAATATGACAAGTGGGTGGGTTAAGTTAACTTGAATTGATTGATGACACTTAACCAATACAACATGATGAACACGCGGGGTCAAGTTAATAGGAAACACTTAACCAATCCAGCATGATAAGTGAGGAGGGTTAAGTTAATAGGAAACACTTAACCAAAATGACATGATGAATGAGTGGGTTAAGTTAACATGAATGGACAACACTTAACCAATACGACATAATGTGCGGGAGGGTTAAGTACATATCGGGTTGGTGGGTAATATTAGTACATATAGGCCCACAAACTTAACTATTAAATAAACATGCTTGAATCGATGGGAGGGTTAAGTACATCTCGTGTAAGTGGGTAATATTAGTACATATAGGCCCACAAACTTAACCGTTAAGTAAACATGCTAGAATCGGTGGGAGGGTTAAGTACATCTTGTGTAGGTGGGTAATATTTGTATATATAGGCCCACAAACTTAACAAATAAGAAACCCTAGTAATGGGGACCCATTTCAGCAGTAACCCACAAAGATGTATTATGGTACCCTGAAACTAGGCAGGGTGGGGCACGATTACTGGGCTGATTATAAGCGGTCAAAACAGTGGCAGGGGGTACATCAGTGTAGGTTCCGACGGTTTACGGGCGTGCACGTACTCCGGAGTGGGAAAAAGCAGGCACTGGGTACCAGTAGTTATACACTGTGCATCTTGAATCGTGTCGGGTCGCTATCATAAGGATTGATACACCTTATGGTGGGAACAACATAGGGTATCTACACGCAAGAGAGGGCCGATTGACATAGACACAAGAGAAATGAATACAAGTGGGGAGCCGATCGATAGGGTAGTAAGGGTACATCTAACATGTTCATGGCAATTAATCAGATTGAGGTGGAATCCTCACGATAGATGTACACCTGAAGGCTACCACAATTTACGAGGATTGGGATCACGTTATCATTTTATACAGATTACTAGTTGGGACACAGTCAGGTGGCATAGAGATATATATAAAAATCAGAATAGCAAGGTAGTAGCGAAGCAGAGAAAGAGTAGAAGCGAATTCAGTTTATCTTGCCTTATCATATCTATTCTAATCGTATGTTATCTTGTTATCCCTGTTATCACGGTATTGTCTTATATTCAGTTTATTCATGTCATGATGCTTTTGCCTGTTTATATGCTGAAAGTCACTGGACTTACTAGACTTAGGTCTGACCTAGTTTTGTTTCGCCTCTTTTCTTCCGTCCCCCCCCCCCTCAGGTTCACAGGGAGGAAATGTTACCACTTAGCTCAGTTCTCTTTCCAAGCTCGAAGATAGTCGATGTATTGCTTTGGACTCTCTCTTCCACTGCTATGGCTGGTTCATGCTTTATTGGGGAATATCATTGTTGTTTTTATGCTTCTTTTATATTTGGAAGTTTTTAGATCAAAACAGAAGTTCTATGTATTACTTTTAAGTATGATTGAGACGACTATTCTAAAAGCTTGACTGAACCATATTGTTTAAAAAATGACTTTATTTTCCGCTTCTTTATTTGTCTGTCTTGTAATTTATCTGCATCTTTTACCTAAAATGCTCCACCAAAGTTAAGGCATTCCCTTTGTGAGTGACCTTAACGGAGGTGAGGTGTTTCAGTGTTATACTTGAAACAAAGGAAAATTTATATGACAGTTCGGGATATTAGACTACAATGTACTAGATTGGTAACTTAATCGATATTACTTCAGATTATATAGGAATTCAAAAAAACACTTCTCAATTTTATAATTCATGTATATTTTTCATACTACACATTTGAATACAACTTTTCAAAGGATTGTCAAATTTATAATTCAATCAGTAGTCGATAACATTTAAGATCCATTGATATAGATGTTAGAATTTTTCATATTTAAGGTGATTTTGAATCAGTATATCACTTTGAGTTTGATTTTAATAACATATATGGAAAATTTTATTGTATGAAATGCATACATGTTTATATATTTTTTTGCACAACGTGAACCAGTTCTGAACTTACGTATTCTTAGGTCTAACTGTTACCAAGCAAGAAACGACTAATGGTTGACGTTATTTTTTCTATACATTCATTATCCTTTTAAATGATTGTTTTTGTACTTTGCTTTGAGATTATTTGAACAAATGCATCCTTATTCTGGTCAAGTAAAATCAACCAAAATAAATTGAAATTCATAAACATATACTTCCATGTTTTTGTAACAAAAAAATAAAAAGTGAACTATGCTATATATTCCTCGACGATAACTGCAGTTTACTGCAAAAGAAATAAAAGAAAAAACAAAATTTATACTCCATGTTATTTGGAGTCATCTGTTAATTATTTGTTGATTGATAGTCTTCTATCGACGAATATTGAGTAATTTGAGGATTCTTATATTTTGGATCACCATTTGGTTGTTTGTTGACGTCTCACTGTTTAATTATCTGGTTTTATATTAGCGAATGAAGTAAAATAGATTGTAGAAAGAGATGGTTGTGATAATGATGATGGTGGCGTGGTGATTTATTTTTTAAAATAATAATACTAAAAAATATAATGGCTCTTTCAGTGCCTCCTTTCTTCCTCACTACTAAGTGATTCTTCTAGTTTACAATATCTTGCCTCCATCTTCGGTTTTTTTTTTGTTCTTTTCTCATTCTGCTCTGCTCTCCGTGGTCTGCTTGTTGGTTTATATGTCTTGTTTCAGATATACATTTCTAGGATTAATGGATTTAGGATTTTCTAATGGCATTTTTTTGCATGTGGTACTTTGGTGGTGCTTTGCCTCAAAATCGATTGTGTACTGACATCAGTTGCTGAAATGATTGAGATTTCAGTTTCTGTTGCCATTACTGGTCCTCTATCGATGATGACTCACGCTTATTCATGGCTAAACTGCATTCTTGGAGCACATTCCCTATAAGTTCTTTTCACCCCATTGCTTGTAAGATTTTAAGGCTGCTTCGACAGGGATAAACGTCTGAGTTGCCAGGGTAAAGTTTCCGGAGACTTGTGACAGATGTCTATTGCGGAACTCGGTTGAAGCCTTGTGCATTTCCATCTCTAATTTTTGTGTACGAGCTCCGATTTGCGAATCATCTCCTCCAATGCGAAGCTACTTTCATCCACTTCAATTAAGTGTAATAGTATCACAAACTTTAACACTCCACCTCGATACTATATCCATCTCCATATGCCAAACTCCAATGCAGCCAAGCATTTCCATCTACCTTCAACAAATAACATGAATACTTTCCCAATGAGCTCCGCCTCTTGATTGGGGTAAATACGTTTTTCCAATTGACCCACTAGAAGGCGAGGTTTCTCCATCTGCTTACGGAGATGTTGTCCATGCCGCATTACCCTCCGTTCGTTTTCTCCCTAAAACAATTTCGTGGTACTCTCCTCCTATAGTGGAAAGGCCCCCTCTCGGTTGTCTGTCTCATACACAGTTAAGGAGAAAATGAATGTGAGGTCGTCACCATTTAGCTTGAGTTATCTCGACTTGTCCACCAATTATTAGCACTCCTTCGTCGATTTCGTTAGACCTTCCTATAGAGTGTAGTGGGATATTTCCCCATGCACCACCACGTCGACCCGCTCATAAATGTTTCAGTTCTCTTGAGACGTTGGAAGAAACAAAGGTGAGTGCTTGTAATTCCTCAACAAGTGTCTCGCCAATGTTTCCTCACCGGTCTCGCACTTGGTGTAGAGGCAGATGTTACAGGAAATGGGTGGCTTTCACATATTTGATTGTTGACAGGAAGTGGGATGTTATTTCATGATGGTTGCAGCTCGGGGATTCCTCCAGTGAAAGGGTAACTGTTGGCCTTTACGTGTCTGATGTTTCGAGTATTAACAATGGTAATCAGTTTCTTCCCCATCGTCCGGACTTCCTCCTCCAGGGATGGCCCTTCCCCTCTTATTAATTGTCTATATTTCCTTATTAGTTGCTTTGTGACCCTTTACTTTGTATTGATTTTACTATTGGGTTACATTTCCCCCTTATGTTTTCTCGTGTGGTGTTGTTGCTCTGCCTAGGGTGCAGCTAGTCTTTTGCACAGGTGGGGCACCCTCTGGCCTTTGCTTGTATGACATTTACCATCCTAATTCTATCATCTCTTTTTAGCCTGGGAAGTGCCTTGTGTTGTTGTTTTGCTCGTTGTCTTTGAGCTCAATTGGGGTTTACCTCCTTTTGCTACTCTATTCTTGGAACTGGTGGTTTGTTTCTCATCAATCACGTGTGTTTTCCTTTAGTGTGCTCGGTGTTGGGCTCTCACTGTTGTTGTTTGGTTTCTTTGGTTTTGTCGGGTGTGGGACTGGGTGGGTTGCTTGTCTTTGCTTTGACTGGTGGGTTTGTTTACGGGTAGCCTTATGCATGTGTATCCTTTGTTGTGCATTGTGCATTGCCGATTTGCGCAGTTTTGATTATTGCATGGTTTTGCATGTATTTGGCTACGTTATTTGTCTCTACTTTGCTTCTTTTCACCCCCTAGGTTGCTGCTTCAGGTTGTCAGTGTGGGTCATTGGCTCGGACCTCTTTTGGCTGCTCCACAACATGCCTTCTCATGTGACCTAGTCTTATGGTTTGGTGGAGGTTCGTTTTGGACTGGTTTTGCGTTCGCTCTTGTTCGCTTTTTTTGCTGGTCTCATTTTTGTATAGGGTGAGAAAAGTACTGCTCGGAGGTAATCTTATCACCATTAAATTCACGGGTGTTTCCTTATGAGTTTATTTCTTTGTTGTAGGTCACGAGGTGTTTTGCCTCTCCAGTTTTTTGGGCTTGTTCATTAGTAGGATGTCCACAATGGAGCAGGACAGCCAATCTGATGATTATTCTACTAAAGTGGAATCCACATAGCAACATGTGACGCTATCGTCGGTGGTCTCGACATCTCTTTAGTCACCTTCTCGGTTCTCTTATTCGTTGCTTCTTCTTGGGGCAGATGAAATAAGGGTCATTAACGCCCATTTGGACCGTATTGCAAGGAACTCTCATTCTTGTGATTTGGATAACCTCTCCTCTGAGAGGGAACTGCTCATCTAATGATAGTTTGTTGGCCATGTTTTCCTCTGTAGCGGGGGTAACTACTACCGGCCATCCTCTTCCCTCTAGTCGTCCTTCGTGTAGGATCACTCGATCTTTGCCTCGCACTCCCTGCACCATCCGCACTAGGTCTCCCGCAGCAGAGGAACGAATAATTAGGTCCATTCACTGAACCCTATATCTTATCTGATCTGATCCATTCTTCAGTTTTCGGTGCTAATTTTCCTTTAGCGTCTATTTTTCTCCCTTCTTCTTTTTATATCTAAAATGGCTAACCTTTTGCGACGCTTGAAGAGCATTGCCAGAAAATACTTTATTCGGTTGGTGACACTTCAGGAACCATTTATGAGCTTGGAGGTGCTCGCCAACATCGTTCTTCTCCGTGGCTATGAAGGTTCTTAATGTTTCCAACAATTTCTGGATTCTTTGGGCAAAAGATATCTTTGTACGCCTCTTATTCGATTATGGTCAACTTCTACCCATTGGGTGTGCTTCCTATTTTTTCTTCTACTTCTCTCTTCTCTGCGGTCTACGCGAAATGTGAACGCATTGAGCGCTAGGCTTTATAGCAATATATCATATCCCTTTCTGTACTAGGCTTATTTCAATGTGGTTTCATGTCAAGTGGAGAAGGGAGGGGGATCCTCTATCAACAATATGGCAGTGGAGGATTTCAACTCTTTCAGAATCCCATCTGTTTTATCAGATGTCTCTTTTACTGGCTCCGCCTTTACCTGATGTAACAACCAAGAAGGACCCAGCAGGATTCTTTCCATGTTGTACTAGGTTTTTGGTTCAGAGGCTGGTTTTCCCTTCCTTTATCTTTCACGTTTGATCACCTTTGCTGCACAAACTTGGATCACACTCTGTTGGTTTTGCGGTGCACCAATTTCTCTTCATCAGGGCCATCTTTATTCTGTTTTCAGTCTATATGCAAATCCCACCACTCCTTCATCCCGACGGTGGAGGAATTTTGGCCTCTCCTATCTCTTAGTAGCCCTTTAGTTGTTTTCTCGCTCAAGCTTTAGCATCTTAAATCATATCTTAAGGTATGGAACACCGACATATTAAAAAAATATCTTCAACATAGTGCATGCAGCGGAAGAGGCTATCGTTCTTACAGAAGCCTCTTATAATTCGGATCCTTTGGCTCAGAATAAATCGGAATGGGTCCTAGCTCAATTAGCTTTTAACTCATAGTTGGGAATTGTGAATTCCTTTCTTTGATAAAAAGCCCGTATTAAATGGGTCATTGATGCCAACTCCAACTCAAAGATTTTCCACTTGACGATTAGAAAGAAGAAGAATTTCCTTTATATTCGTCAAGTTCTTTGGAATAACCTCTCCTTGGCTTTAATCCCATCGGAAATCGAGGAGATGGTCGTTTCTCACTTCCGTACCTTTCCGTAGAGTCCTTTTGTAGATTTGTTGGATCCGATCCTCTTGTCTTTTATTCCTTTAGTTCTTTTGCAGGAGACTCCTTCACTTTGGAACCACCTTCTGGGGAGGAAATTAGATCCTACATTTTTCCGCTCAACAAGGATAGTGCGAGTGGACCGGATGGATACAACGGACTTTTCTACCGTAGTGCCTAATCGGTTATTCAACATGATTTCTTGATAGCTATTCAATCCTTCTTCTTTGGAAGTTTGCTCCCCAAATATTGGACGTTCTGTTAGAATCCCAGATCTTGCTCTGATTTCAGGCCTATTAGTCTTCGTAACTTCTCGAACAAAGTTGTTTACAAGATTATGTCCACTAGGTTGACGCCTTTCCTAAGTCGTGTCATCTCCTCGTCAGAGGCTAGTTTTGCCAAAGGTAATCTTATAATCGATCGTGTTCCTCTCGCTCAGGAGCTTGTCTCTTATATCGATCGGAAGATCTATGGATCCAGTGTGGTGATCAAACTTGATATAGCAAAAGATTTCAACCACATATCTTGGACTTTCATCCTCAGAATCCTTGATTGTCTGAGTTCCCTAAACCTCTTACTTATTTTATCTAGTGGTTCATTTCAAACTATTGGTTCTCTGTTATTATCAACGGTTCGGCAAAAGGCTATTTTCAATCGTTCAGGGGTCTTCATCAAGGAGACCTCCTCTCTCAACCTCTTTTCATTATCACAACGGAGGCAATAGTTTAAGGATGCACTCTCTTTTTATTGTTGGCCAGATTCATCGCTTCGATGTTCCTCCTAGTTGTCCTGTGATCTCTTCCCTTTACTTTGATGATGACATCCTTATTTTTACAAATGATATCAGTGATCTGTCAATAGAATCATGTCTTTACTCCACATCTATGAACAGTGCTCGAGGCAATCAATCAATGTTTTGAAGAGATGCTTCGTTCCATCCAAGTCTATGGACCTAAGAGGATCTCGTGGATCGAGTCCTTCACCGAATATCATGTCTCTACTCATCCGCTTAACTACCTTGCCATCATTCTTTATCATGGTCGTAAATTAAATTCGATCTTTGACCCCTCCCCCCCAATTGACAAAGCTAGGGGGAAAATTCTACGATGGAACTCATCTCTCATTTTCCAAGCTGGGAGGCTTGTCCTCATCAAGTCAGTCCAAGACTAGCTAGGGTCCCATGTCTTTACAGCCATGATGCCGACTTCTTTGCTTTTCATTCTTTTCGCTCTTTGGTTTCGGCTTTTTTCTCGGGTAAAAGAGAAGAAGCAAAGAGGCACCACTGAGTGTCCTGGGATACCATCTGTCGTCCTAGACATGAGAGTGGTCTTGACCTGCGGGACCCAAAGTATATTTGCAAGGCGTATACCTGCAAATTCTGGGTTAGATTTCCCTCTAACAACTCCCTTTGGGCATCGTTCCTCTATGCCAAATACCATCGTATTTTGTCTTTTGATTTCTCCTGGTCCCCGTCTTACGCCGGTGAGACTTGGAAATAGATGCGATCGGTCAAGGCCTTCTCTGATTCAAAAGGGATGAGCATTGGCTGGAATGGGGGTCATTTCTCCCTCAGAGCGGCTTGAAACGCTGCGAGAATTACAGTCTCTAGGATTAGGGCCTTCTCATTCATCTAGGATAAGCTTATTTCTCCTAAGGTTTTCATCAACATATGGAAGATCCTACATGAGGGACTTCCGCTCGGTTCTAGACTTTTGAGGATTGGCATTCCACTAGTGTCTTGCTGTCGGCATTGTCTTTCTGTTTGCGGAGGAAACGATATTTCTCATATTCTCGAAGGGCAACTGTGCTAGGGAGGTTTGGTCTTTCTTTGGCGGCTAATTAGGCCACAAGGGAGGATTTCCTTCGCTGCTTGATCTCCTTCTCCCGTGGGATAGGGAATCCGGGAAGGATCTTATGTCGATCTTTTTTAGGCTTATCCGTTGTCTCATCTGCTGACATCTTTGATGTTCCCGGAACAAGGTTGTTTTTGGTGATTTCCGGATGGTGTCATCTACCTTTATCCGTAAAGTCTAGGATGATGTTTTCTTTGCTTTCGGAGGTTATCCATTCATGGGCAACCTCGGTCCTCTATTTTTGTTTTTGGTGAATATTTTCACACGAGCTTCACATCCTCATGCTCGTATGGGGTGAGTGTGTGTGCATGAGAGGTGATTATGTTTGGGGTGAGTGGTTTTTTTTCTTCAGATTTGGTTTGATATGCTAGTGGTTGCATGTGATAGAACCTGGTTTCTTATTTGGCTGCAACCTCTACTTTGGTTGATAGTTTTGAATTCTAGTTCCGATAGCTCAGACTTTAGATTCGTGTGCTGGATAGGACTCGGTAGGTAGGTGTTATGTGTGGTTGGGCTTGGCTAGTTGTTGTCTCATCATTGGTTGACTAATTTGGTTCTTGCCATTCGAGATTCTCCGGCTTTTGTTTGATGAGCTCTACAGCTGTGCAGTTAATGCCCGTTATTACTCCGTAATATCTCCGCTATACCGTGTAGCCGGATTTCTACCGCTACGCTATTTTCATATCATCTTTGGAATAGCTTTTCCGCTTTAAGCATCAATATATTTCGATATTTTAATATATTCCATTATTTTGGCTGTACTCTGATATACCTTTTATAAAAGAAATGAAATTAAAAATGAGATTTTTACATTTTAAATTTGTAAAATTAATTTTTTAATATAATTTTTTATCATATATTTTTTAGAATATAAAATACTATATATTATACTAAACTAATCAAGCTAAATAGAAGTTTACGTTTATGTACATATATTTGTTTATGCTTTTAAGAATGCACCGATTACAATTAAACTGAATGCTAATTTTCTAGTTATTTATGATTTATATATTTGTAAAAGCATTAATTATGAGTTTTATATGCTATTTTAGACTCATCCGTTACACCCTGTTATTTTCTCGTTTTATCTCCGCTATAACTTGTTGCACCTCCGTCGGATTGGATTCGATGAGGGCTTTACCTGCATAGCTCTTCAGTTTGACTTGTTGGGTTGTCTTGTTGGTTTCAGAGCTAGTGGGCTGGAGTGTTAGCTGAGATTTTTCGCGATCCTTCTTCATTGGTAATGTGTTGTCTTTGCTTTGTTTTTTTGAGCCTTTGTGGCCCTTTCTGTATATGCTTTCTGTAGTTGTCCATAGATTTAGCTGCGTTGTGCGTTATTGTTATGTTTTTGTGAGCCATTGAAACTTTTGATATATGTTTTCCTTTTGTGGAAAAAAAGAAAAAGAAAAAAAAGGGATGATGGTGTTGTGGTGACCACGACGAGATGTAGCGGCGATGCTGATATGTTAGAGACTTGATGTTGTTAGAAAAAGAGAACGTTGAAGGTAGGGGTTAGGGTGTGTTCTTTGCAAGCGGAAGCGGAGATTTTGAGCGGAGAATTTGAGCGGAGAATGTTAGCGGAGAATTGTAGTTAGCGGAGAATGTGTTCTTTGCGTTAAGCGGAGAATTTTAGCGGAGCATTTAAACATAGTATTTTATTTTTATTTTTTAATTTAATTAATTAATGGTTAATTAATTTATCATTTGTTTTTAATAAATAATATATATCAATAATTTACACAAATAAATAAATTAATTAAAAAAATTGAAAAAATATAAGTTGCTTCAATTCAGTTCAAACTAACTCCATTACGTAGAACATTTCGATATGATCGCAACGCAAAAAACCGCGTTTCAAACGGATCTCATATGCAAAAGTTATCAATTTTTAAAGTTTACAAAATCTTAAAATAAGTAATTAAATTAAATAATTAAACTTAAAATAGTTAATTAATCCGACGCGTCGGTCCCCAACAGACCAATTTCGGCCTGTTGGGGAAACGGTCCATAATGGACGGTTTTGGAACGGATGTGTCCGTTCCAAAACTGATCCGTTATAGCAAAAGAACGGGGCCTAAATTAAAATATATCAGTCGAGGAAGAAAATTCCTATGCCCAAAATCTCCTCTCCCTTGTATCCAACTAAGCTGACCTTCTGAATTCCAATTTTTTGCAATTTTTTTTTTTTTTTTTTAATTGCAAAAAGGAAAAATCGGAGGTGTTAGATTGGTTGGGTGCAAAAGAAAGAGATTTGGTCTGATTACCCGAGGCTATAGAAACATGTTAGGTATCATTTATTTGGGAACAGTAACTAATTATTACCTTCCGTACCTGTACTATGATCAATTGTTATTTTTTTTACACGAAGTAATAGTATATACGAATGTGCAAATTGATAGATCATTCAGCTTCCTTTTCAAGATTTCGTACAGAAATGATAATGCCGATCTAAGCTTTCCTGCTAGCTTTTGACAATAATCAAAGCCATGATGCATCAAACACAAGTTTTTTCTTCCCCGTTAGCAAATAATATTCTTTTGATTGTTTTTATTATTAGTGTCCTTTTTTTTAAACCATCCTTCCTTCCTCTTTCATGTTTTTATATTTACAAAACACGGCCTTACGAAAAAATACGGCCATATTTACACACTTAATTAGTGGACTTAAAGCGTGTTTGGTTTTTAATTTTTAGTTTTGAGCTTTATACGTACAAAAGTACAAATAATACACATATTTTATGAAAAATGATCAATTTATAAAACGAAGTTAACAAAAAAAAACAAAAAACAACGTTTTATTATTTTTCGTATTTCGATAAACAAAGTAAGAATAATGGTAAAATCATCCTCTAATTCCGTCCCCTCCGTCGTCCCTTCCGTTATTCTTTAAATCTTCGCATATTTCAAAATTAACGCTTAAAACCTCAAAATACAAAACAAACCAAATATCATCTAAATTTTTACATATAATTTCAACATCAGCCTATTTTCACGAATCCAAAAAACTATTCTTCTTCTCAACAATATTGATATAGCTGATGCTCTACTTGTGTCGAGGAGTGAGGAGAAGAAAGAGAGCACATGGGTTGAGGTGAGCCGACCGTTTTGCATGGGGACGTGGGGCCGAAATTGGACTGAACTGAAGGGGACTTGTCAGCTTTAAAGCTGCCTCTGTTTCCTGTCAGATTTCTCACATGCTGCTGCTCTCCCCACTTCCCACTTTCTTTTCTTTTCTTTTTCCTCCACCCCTCACGTGCCCCTGCTCTTCTTCTGTTCATCCCCTTTCTTGCTTTTTCTCTTTCTCATGCATTTTTACTTTGCCAAATACGCAGTCGTCAACCATATTTGACTTTACATATTTCTTTGTACTTTGCATGCATTGCCACATATATATATATGTACATACAGTTTATATGTCCCAATACACTAAGCACTTACAAAAAGAAAAAGAAAAAGAAAAATGTTCCATTTGCAAAAAGTCATGTTTTAAATTCTCAATGATATTTTAAAGACATGTTTTAAAAGAAATGTACTTCTGTTCTTTATTTTTCAATTTCCAACCCATTCCTGTTATCGTCGTTATCAACGGGAATGAATGGACAGAGCCCCAGACTACAGACTGAAAGTTAACGGTCTGTAAAGTTAGCATTTTTAAACAATAATAGTTTATAAGATATCAAAAATAAATTGCAGGTAATAAATTTTTAAAAAGTATAAGCAGTTGATGTCTGTAAAAATATGAATAAACCTAAATTTATTTTTTGTAAAATATAACATTATATTATTTCTAGTGTTATATTTTTCATAAAAATATATCGTGATAACAATTTTTTTTTTTTTTTTTTCAAACAACACCTAACCTAGATTAATATTGTCTGTCTTATAGGACCTTCCTTGGTAGAGGCCAACATTAACCAAATAATCATTACTTTAAAATAAATACCATAATGACAAACTAGTATCTTTTTTCTATGACGTTGTACCGGTTTTCTTTTTAGTGATAGCTATTTTAATTTCTTGATTTTCGCATTAGTTTACACTTTTATATATTAATATTCATTCCAAAATGCTTGGAATAGTCTAGAATAATTAGAAATAAAAATACAGCCATTCCACCCACCTAGTAATGTAGATCTAGCCTTCAAAGGTGTAGATCTATGATTTCCCTCCTTAGATTTGGATTTCTATTGGTGGAAAATAATTTAGAGTGGAAAAGAATTTAGAGGAAGAAGGAACTCAAGGCCTTCAAATGAGAGAATGGGAGAAGTAACCTATTCTCGATACCCCTCACCCCCGATTTATAGACTCCATCAACCCACTAATGGGTCTTCTCCAAATCAGCCCATTAGCTTTCTAAAATCAGGACAGTCAACTGAAAAACCTTAAAACAGCGATTTCTCTCAAACCGCTGAGCCAAATCTTTAATGTAACCACTCTACGGAAAGAGAATCATCAATTCCTTTCCAATAGCACAGGTCTTACCCTTTGATTCGATTTGAGTCAAAAGTTATGGACATGTCTCACATTCCCATAAGCAATATATTAAAAGATGAGAATGATCCAGCCCTCAAGGAATAAAATAAAAATATTTTACGATCTTCCGATACGTAAAATGTGGGTTGTTACATTCTCCCATCCTTAAGAATTTCGCCCCCGAAATTCCAAACAAACACAAGCAACCACGACAATTCCTCATGCCTATCATCCATGTGAAGCCAATTCTATCATCCAAACTAGCAACCATCAAGTCATACATCCATAGCCTTATCCTAGCACGTGGAATTCTATTAAACAACAACAAGATACAATGATATTATGATGATACGATTAAAGGGTCCTACCGACGAAGAGTTCTAGATGAGTCGCCCTCATGCTCTCTTCCGTCTCCCATGTACAATCTTCACTCCATTGTACCTTAACTAGCTTAACCGTCTTCCTCCTAAGCCGTTTCGTGTCATTCCCCACAACACGAAGTGGCTTACGAGGTTTCGCAACTGCGTTTTCTACTTCTAGGTCTTCATACTGCTCCGGAGGTACCACTATATTCGAATCATACACAAACTTTCTTAGAAACGACACATGGAAAACATTATGCACACTCGACATCTTCTCAGGTAACTCCAATTTATATGCGAGCGTTCCAATTCGCTCGACTATCGGAAATGGTCTGACGAGCCTAGGAGCTAACTTCTCTTTGCTTCCGAATCGAACCACATGTTTTAATGGTGAAATTTTCACGAAAACCATATCGCCTATGTCGAATTCTAAGTCCTTACGACGATTATCGGCGTAACTCTACTGACGATCTTGAGCTGTCTTCATTCGTTGCCGAACGATCTCGATACAATCTGAAGTCTCTCTTATCATCTCTGGCCCAAGTACCAACTTGTCTTAGCTGCCTTCATTCATTGTTGAACGATCTCGATACAATGCAAAGTCTCTCTTATCATCTCTGGCCAAAGTACCAACTTGTCTCCAGTTTCAGTTGCCTTCATTCGTTGCCGAACGATCTCGATACAATCCGAAGTCTCCCTTATCATCTCTGTCCCAAGTACCTCCTTGTCTCCAGTTTCTAACCAACAAGCTGGAGAATTGCATGGCCTTCCATACAACGCCTCATATGGTGCCATCCTAATGCTAGATTGGTAGCTATTATTATACGCAAACTCAACTAGATGTAGATGGTCTTCCCACGATCTACCGAAGTTTAACACACAAGCCCTCAGGAGATCTTCCAAAACTCGGTTGATTCTCTCAGTCTGACCATCAGTTTGAGGATGATATGACGTACTCAAGCATAACTCGGTTCCCAAAGCCTCTTGCAAACTTCTCCAAATTCCACTCGTAAACAATGGATCTCGGTCACTCACTATACTCTTTGGGACACCATGGAAGAACAATCCATTTCACATAAAGCTCATCCAATTTCAATGTTATCCTAGTCGACTTGACCGGAATGAATCTCGCACTTTTGGTCAAGCAATCCACAATGACCCAAATTTCTTCATTCTCTGCCCTAGTTCTAGGTAGTCCATCGATAAAATCCATCGATACTTGCTCCCACTTCCATGTAGGAACTTCCAATTGTTGAAACAACCCACTCGGCTTTTTATGTTCAGCTTTCACTAACTGACAGTTCATGCACTTGGAAATGAACTTTCCAATATCTCGCTTCATCCCCTCCCAGTAGTAAACTCGCTTTATGTCCTGATACATCTTATTACCACCGGGATGAATTGTCAACTTTGAGTGATGACATTCCCTCAGAACCTCATCTCTCAATCCATCAACATCAGGAACAACTAACCGCCCTTGCTTCCGAAGCCAACCTTCTCGATCGACTTCGAACTCTTTATCTTCTAGTTCTAGCTTCTGGATAAACTCGACAAGCTTTGCATCTCGCTTTTGGCTCTCTCCAATCCTTTCGATGAGAGTAGGTCTTATCGATAAGCTTGCCAGTATTTCAGGTTCCAACTCACACTTGGCCTGAAATCAAACCTTGCCAAATACTCAAGGCTCTTCTATTCCGAAAACATCGCTCCTAAACTTTCGTGTCTTCTACTCAATGCATCTGCAACTGTGTTGCCTTTGCCAAGATTATAGGCTATACCAAAATCATATGACGCCAGAACTCTAACCATCGTTGCTGCCGAAGATTCAAATCCTTTTGGGAGAAAAGATATTTCAACGACTTGTGATCCGTAAACAACTCGAATCGGACTCCCAACAGGTAATGTCTCCACATCTTCAGAGCAAACACAATCGCTGCCAACTCTGAATCATGAGTTGGGTAATTCTTCTCATGCAGCTTTAGCTGTCCACTCGCGTAGGTCATAACCTTGTCCTTCTGCATTAGCACTACTCCAAGCCCAGTACCACATGCATCAGTGCATACCACCATCTCTTCATTTCCACTTGGAACTGTCAACACAGGAGAACTCATCAATTTCTCCTTCAGAATTCCGAACGCTTGCTCACATTTTGCATCCCATGTGAACTCCTGGTTCTTCTTCGTCAATCCTGTCAATAGTGCAACTATCTTGGAGAAATCCTTGATAAACCATCGGTAATAACCAGCCAACCCAGGGAAACTCTGCACATATATCGCATTCTTAGGCCTATCCCAATCCTAGATTGCTGCTACTTTAGCGGGGTTAACTGCTATCCCATTACCTGAAACTCCATGGCCTAAGAATCTCACCTCATCCTTCCAGAAATGACACTTCGAGAACATAGCTTTCAATTGATGCTTTCGCAATATCTCTAACACAACTCTCAAGTGTGTCTTGTGTTCTTCCTCATTCCTGGAGTAAATCAGAATATCATCCACGAACACAAGCACAAACTTATTCAACTGATCTCTGAACACCATATTTATAAGATCTACAAAATACGCTGGCGCGTTAGTCAACCCGAATGGCATCACCAACCACTCGAAGAAAGCGGATGGTGTCCTAAAAGCACTCTTTGGCACACTATCGTTGGCCACCTTCAATTGGTGAAATCCCGTTGCCAAATCCATCTGAGAAAACACTTTGGTTTCGTGAAGCTGATCGAACAAGTCATCAATCCTTGGCAACGGATACTTGTTCTTTTTAGTCACTTTATTCAGCTCACGATAGTCCACACACAATCTCAACAAGCCATCTGCCATAATTGCAAATACGACCGGTGCACCCCATCGGAAACACTTCTCCGAATGAATCCCTTCCTTAGAAGGTCACTAACTTGCACCTCCAACTCTCATTGTTCTTTAGGTGCCATCCGCCTAAGAGGCATAACGATTGGTCTGACACCCTCGATCAATTCAATCCTAAACTCGATCTCACGATGCGGCGACAACCCTTTAACCTCGTCAAAGACATCCTTATACTCATTAGCAATCAACACAGATGGCAAGTCTTCTTGTGGAATCACAAGCGAATACAAATAGCTAACGAAGACACCCTCTTCGCGCTTATACTTTATCAACACCTTTCGCCCTTCCACATCCCCGACTCTCACCTCTAGCTTCTCGCAATTCACCCTTGCCTCATACCTCTTGAGCCAATCCATGCCCAAGATGATCCCAAACCTAGCGAAGTTAAGAATCAAGCAATCACACACAAAAGAGCAATCATGACTCGACAAAACTAGACCTCGGCAAATCATGCAAATATTTGACGAACCCCCAACTGGATTAGTTACTATGAAAAGTCTATCACATATCTCGGGTTCCAAACCCAAGCGGCACACAAGCTCATTACAAATGAATGAATGTGATGCTCCAGTATCAAAAAGTAAACGAACTGAAACACCATTAACAGAAAGAGTACCTTGCACCACGACACCCTTTCCCTTTTCCTTCGCAGTTGGAGCTCTCGAAGAAGTTGGCACGGCTTCCAAAGCATATGCCTTAACCACTTGCTTCCCTTTGGCTGATTCTGGACAATCTTTCTTCTCATGTCCTGGCTTCCCACACTTGAAGCACTTCTTCTCAGCTTTAGGATTCTTGCATTTACTAGCATAATGGCCCTTCTGCCAACAATTGAAGCAAGTTACTTCTCTTTTTTGCTTCTTTTGGCCATCCTTTCCTTTCATTTGTTGTTGCTTCCTTTTCTTATTATTACCACCCTATTGTGGCTTCTGTTCCTCCTTAGGTGCAACGATAGACATCTTCTTAAGAAACAGACTTTCATGCCTCAAAGCCTTCTCGACGATCTTCTCAAAGCTATCACCGAGGTGATCCACAAGCTGATCCCCAAGATATTCATCCAACCCTAAGACAAACTTATCGTTCTTTTGATAAGGAGTATCCACATATGAACGAGCATACTTCGATAGAGTCTCGAAGTCAGAAATGTAGTCAAGAACTGGGCGACCATTCTGCTTAAGCTCCGCGAATTTCTTAAACAAAATAGACTTTTATACGGTGGAGATGAATTTTGCTTCAAACTTAGCTTGGAATAGCTCCCATGAAATATCCTCTTCAAGGGTCTTAAGTGTGACAGAGTTCCACCAGTCCATTGCTCTGCCCACTAGCTGCCTTAATGCAAGTTTCCTCTTTGTTTCATCATCAATACCCATATCCTTGAAGATTCGGATACAAGTATCCATCCACCTTTAGACTTCTTCAACTGGTTCAGTGCCTTTGAACTGTTTCCCTCCCAACGAAGAAAAGTCTTTGCATAGCTTTGCAAATTCTACAGCTTTAAGCACTTGGAATCCAACATCAACCGTAGCTGCCACTGGGGCAGGGTTCCTTCGAAGGCATGCTTCAATCATAACTTCAAACATGGCCGGGTAGTCTGGTGCCCCGACATTACCCCTTCCAGTATTAGCTTCCCTAGCAACGCATCATGGTGGTCGTCTACTCATTCTAAATCTGCAATTTAGAATAATTAGCAACTTCCAAGAAAAATTGCTAAAGAATACAACCGCTACTACAATATATTCTAATATATATAGTAGGAGTCCAACAGAAATCTACAAGTACGTCTCTCATACGTGATTACGTCTTCGAACTTTGGCTAAAATCGATAACCAGAGCTCTGATACCAAATGTGACGACCGCCCATAACCCTCGCACTATACTAAAGAAATAGTGCGCTGAAAGGTGTGCTAGGCAGCTATGGACGATCGTCAAGGTAAGATATATAAGCGGAACCTGTCATAAACTCACAGCGAAAAGATAAAATATAATGGAATATATACAATAGGTAGTGATAGTGTAGCAGAAAACACTAAACTTTCATAACAACTAGAAAGTATTTTCCATACACGTGGATAACAACAATAGTTTTTGTACAATTTGCCTCACTACAACACTCTCAGAAATAGAAACATTGGAAACATTACTAGATAGTAGTAAAGATAGTACGCCAGCCTCCTGCTTGCCTCCAAACAGCAACACCGTCCTCACTTAAGCTACCTGTCACCTGCTACTTAGTCTGCCCATCCAACAATTGGATGAACAACCTAAGGTAATAAGAGGAGACATAAAACCTTGAGTCAGACAACAGTTTTAGTGAGCGACAAAACAGCTAACAAACTTCATCAATAAAGTATATAAGAATGGGTAAATAAACAAGCTAATCTACCCAGCTCTAGGTAAGAACTCACAACTGCCCTTCCCACACCTGACAGTGATAACCTTTGCGATCCATACACCCAAAGGAATAACAATTCAACCGTGGAAACCAGAACAACCATCCATACATAGCAATAGCAACTCAATCATGATCACAACAAAGTATTCAAACATCCATGACTGACTCTGGCTATCACCGCCTACCTACCACTGTTAATCGTATGACTGGCTAAACAATTTGCCATCAATTGTCAAGGGCCATACAACGAAACCCCAGTTCTAGCTAAAACCCCACACACCATACAACGAAATGTGTCTAGGCCATAGAACGAAACCCAGGGTACTCGACCTACAATTGGTCTTCAATTGTGCCCCTACTTGAGTCCGCTAGAACCTACGACAATGATAATTCCTCGGCCTTCTCATCTCTAGTCATTATCAATTATGACTATTAATTAGCTCAGAACACCTTAGAGCAATGAACACTTTTCAACACTTCGAACTTCCCTAATTGAATTTACTTCGAATCACACCCATATCGGTCGGTCGGTCCTCCTAAAACATCACTGGTTGGCCCTGCCAAAACATACCGGTCGGTCCTCCTAAACACATCAATTGGTCCTCCCAAACACATCGGTTGGTTCTCCCAAACACATCGATTGATCCTCCCAAACACACCAGTCGGCCTTGAAAAACTACCTACCGGTCCTTCAGAAACCTAGAAATGGCTGACCGGTCGGTACTATAGCAACGGACGACCGGTTGGCACTGTGGAAAACACTGCAGAAATGGATGACCGGTCAGCAATGTAGAAATGGATTACTGGTCGGCAATGTAGAAATGGATTACCGGTCGGCATTATAGAAATGGATGACATGTCGGCACTGTAGCAATGGCTGACCGGTTTGCACTGTAGCAATGGACGACCGGTTGGCACTATGGAAAGCACTGCAGAAATGGATGACCAGTCGACACTGTAGAAATGGATGACCGGTCGGCACTGTAGCAATTGACGATCGGTTGGCACTATAGCAATGGACGACCGGTTGGCACTGTAGCAATGGACGATCGGTTGGCACTGTGGAAAACACTGCATAAATGGATGACCGGTCGGCACTGTAGAAATGGATGACCGGTCGGCACTATAGCAATGGCTGACCGGTTTGCACTGTAGCAATGGCTGACCGGTTGGCACTGTAGCAATGGCTGACCAATTGGAGATTTTGACCAAAACTTTGCCAAATGATCATATCGATGAAATCAACTTATCCAATTCATCCAATATAATCACAAGCATGTTATGAAACCACTAACATCATGAAAATGACGATTATCATCAAATTATGCAAATTCACCAAAATCATGAGAAATGAACATATGATCAAAACGACGGACCTAACTCGCACATTCACATGAAATCTCATAGAAATTACTTACCTAATCTTGCTAAACTAGACCATAAGGATATATATGAAAATGGACTTATAATGGTATAGATCCATGAGTAAACACTTGGATTTGGTGAAAATTATGCATAAACACTCATATAATTCATTGATTTCATGTGAGAGATGTAAATCACTCACCGATTCTCCAAACAAAGAAAAAACGAAGAAATTAGATTTCGGACAGCGAAGAGATAACTCCTAGCCCTTCGATTTGATGAATCCACCCTCCTATTGATCTAGATCTAGCCTCCAAAGGTGTAGATCTATGATTTCCCTCCTTAGATTTGGATTTCTAATGGTGGAAACGAATTTAGAGGAAGAAGGAACTGAACTCAAGACCTTCAAATGAGAGAATGGGAGAAGTAACCTGTTCTCCATAACCCTCACCCCCTATTTATAGACTCCACCAGCCCACTAATGGGCCTTCTCCAAATCAGCCCATTAGCTTTCTAAAACCTGGACAGCCAACTGAAAAACCTTAAAACAACGATTTCTCTCAAACCACTGAGTCAAATTTTTAATGTAACCACTCTACGAAAAGGGAATCATCAATTCCTTTCCAATGGCACAGGTCTCACCCTTTGATTCGACCTGAGTCAAAAGTTATGTCCTGTACAAGACTGATAAGGGCAAAATAGTCACAAACAAAATCGGTAAAAATTATGGACATGTCTCACATCCCCGTAAGCAATATATTAAAAGATGAGAATGATCCAACCCTCAAGGAATAAAATAAAAATATTTTACGATCTTCCGATACGTAAAATTTGGGTTGTTACAATTTTCCTTTCATTAAATTTACCCTTTCATTCGCATTTCTTGATCCACCTTTGATATCCTTGTTTTGCAAAAATACACACTTACCATGTTGATAAAAGAATATTAAATTTCTTTGTTGGGGAAATTCATCTACCTACATTTTGTTGTAGGAACAATTTATTTTTCAAGCTTTAAGAATCGTTAATTTTGTTATTTTTATTTTGTTATCATAATATTTATCTCTATGAACATTGTATCATATGCAAAAGCTGAAACAATTCACAAAGAAACACAAAAGGACAAGTTATTCCATAAAATCAATTTAAGAGTTTATTGTAAAAAATCCATATTATTTCAATTTAAAGTCAGGATTTTTAAGTCCAATAAGACAATCGACACGGTGATGAAACATCCCATAAGGAAATTAAAAGGTGGAACCCAATGTGTGTTTCAGAAACCATGAAATTATATTTCAAATAAAATGATTGCATTATATAAATAATAGGCTAAGTGCTAGAGTTGCTAAATGAAGCTGAATACACATGATAACCTTTACGTCAGTTTATCCCAACATTCCCAATCATCCCCATATTGGAGGAACATATAATTAAGGGATGCGTTTTTAATGAACAGTAACGGAATATTTGAGCGTTGCATCTGAGTGTGGTACTAAAGCGAACGGGGTTGTGTTTTTTGTTGCGAACGGGTTATTTGAGCGGGGTATTTATTTGTTAAATTATTTGTTGTGAATTAATTAAATATTAATTGAACAAAACTAAACGACTACATTTCATTACACAATGGAAATACAAACAGAAATACAACAGAAATAAAATAACAGACTGACCTGAACATCCTACTTGTTGGCACCGCTTTGTTTTATCAAATAACTTTGGTATTCTTTTATGTGGCATTTTTCTGCAATCCCTGATATTAATCAACTTTTCACTATGTTGTAACAACCCATATTTTCAATAACCTGTTATAACGTAAATCGAGGCAGAATTTAATTCTAAAATCTGAATCAAGGGAAACGAGCTATGCCATTGCGTTCGTCTCGGAAAAATACGCGAAATAGAGTCCGAGTTTTCGAAAATCGGAGTCCGTATGACCCGATTAAGGCCCAACGAAGTTTTCAGAAAAATTCAAAGTAAAAACAGATTTCAAATTCAAGTTTGAATTTGGAAATTTGGGCCAGTTTGGGCCAGGCGGGAAAATTCCCGCCAGAGCACCCAAGTCGACAGCCCTGTCGACTTGGGAGTCGACTTGGTTGGACCCAAGTCGACAGCCCTGTCGACTTGGCTGTTGACTTCGTCCAGCCGGGCTGTTTAGCCTGGTGCACCATTTAGAGATTGTGTTGAGCTTGGGGGCCAGATTCGGTTTTGAGGGCTGAGATTGGAACTAGGGTTTAATCCTAGGGTTGAAACTAGTCCTAATCTCTATAAATAAGGCCCTAACCTAACCCTAAATCATCATTATTCATTCATACAACTAAACTATGGCAAAATCATTCCTCTCATGGCCTCCACTCTCTTCATAAAATTCCTAAATAAATTTCTAAGTGATTTTCCATGCATACAAGTGTTTTCAAACTTGTATGAGCATCATTAGCTTGCATTCAAGTCAAGTTTCTATATTTGCATCATAAAGAAAGAGTTTTGATCATTTTGGCTCAAGGGTTTTGCTTGCATTTTGGGTTTATTTGATTTCATAAGGGCTTTCTTATATTTGCTATACTCATTTGAGTCCTCATAAGCATAGTAAGCCCTATTCTACTTTCATACTTAAACTCTAAAGTTAAATGTATGATATGCAAGTTTATATGCAAGTTTACTATGCTATGAAATGCAAGTTTATCAAGTTATGTTATGCAAGTTTGATATGCAAGTTTGTCATATGATATGCAAGTTATGTTATGCAAGTTTGGGATGATCATTTGGTTCATGTTATCATGTTATGCAAGCTTATCTTGAGTATATGAACATAAAGCTTCAAGCTTTATGCTAAAGGTTGCATTTTGGCAACATATAAGTTATCATATCTCTTATGATAACTTGCATGTGAGGCTAAATGCGAACTTATGGCCATTTCTACATGTCATTTATCACCATGTATCACCAATATGCTAAGTTTGGTTTTATGCATGCTTTTGAGGTCTAAAAATGTAATATGCAAGTATATGAACATATGTCCATTTCATATGCCACCATGTTGAACTTGTGGCTTCAACACCTTTATGTCGTGATTATGCCAAGTTCCCTCTTTCTATCCTTTATGCGCTATTGCGATATGTAAGCGATGGGATTGCGTTTGGGGTTGGGTAAACTTAAAAGACATAAAACATAAGCTTGGGAATTTACCTATTAAGTTAGGTCTACCCATTGGGAATTTACCTATTAAGTTAGGTCTACCCAATTGCTTGAAAATTTGTAACATGTTTTGGAAACATGATGGACATGGCACTTAGAAAAGATAAGTGTGACCAACTCGAGGTTGGGTTGAGTTTGTAGCGTAAACCTACCCAGAACCGACCGGCTTAACTAGTTGCTACAAACAATAGGACCCAATGTGAGAAGTTGGCCATGTTGTACCTTGAACCCGAGGTTAGACCAAGTTGTGGTGTAAAGCTACCCGGACCCGCCCGGCTTAACTAGTAACCACAACAAGGTCTAATGTGAGGGGTTAAGGTGCATTAAATTAATTATTGCCTCGTAATTAGGGTTAAGTCATGGTCCACTTAATACTTAACCAATTTGGGCTTGGTAGATTAATCAGGGTTAAGTCGTGAACTCATCGTTACACTTAACCAAGTTAATCCACGATTAGCAAGAGGGTTAAATCGTACTTAACCCACTAGAAAATCCTAGCAATGGGGGGTCCACTCCAGCAGTAATCCCAAGTTTGTATCATCATGGCCCTAGGGTCTAGGTTAGGGTATGGGGCATGAATTACTGGGCTGGAGGTAAGCGACCAATAAACGACGGCCGGGTGGTACGCCGATGTAGTTCCGGACGGACTATGGTCGTGCACGTAGTCCGTATTTGGAGAAGTCACCCATGGGTACCAGTAGATCGAGACTGTGCACTCATGTTTATGGTGTCCAGGGGTTGGCACCCTAGGGCTTGATACACTCGAAGGGTGGACCCGGCACAGTTCGACTACAATTATGTTTGGGCCGTATTGACACCAACACGTGACGAGTTAGGCTTAGGGAGCCGATCGACTAGACCGTTTGGTTGGACCTTGTATTAGGGTCATTTCATGTTTTTGGGCCAAAGCTTGGGCCAAGGGATCAATACTTGTTTATTCCAGTCATGTTAGTTTGCTAGTACACCTGTGGTGCAAAACCTTAAACCTGATTATGCGATGACACCTTTATCTACCTTGTTAGTTAATCACCGTGCTAGTATGTTGTTATCCTTATGATCATACCTGCTTCTCATGCCAGTTAACTTTATCAGTTTACATTGATTGTAGTAGGGCTTACTCTGTCTTTTTGACTGACCTGTTTTCTTTCGCCTCTTTTCTTCCGTCCCCCCCCCCCCCCAGGTTCTCAGGGTGGGAACATTGGAGCTTAGCTTGGATTTCGGATTGCTTGCTTGTGGGATTTCAGCTCATGTACGGTTTCGACATGAAGCTAGCTATGGTTATCACTTATTTGGGGATAGTACTTATGTATTTCAGTTTTTCAGTTGATGTTGTTTTTATCTAGACTTGTTTATTTGGAAAGCTATGTTGTACCAGACTTGTTTTGAAATAGTATGAATCTTCCGCTGTTTTATCTATGTTATTTACTCTGATTACATATATACATATGTTCTTCTTCTGCCTTGATATATCATTATGCATGTTTACCTGATTCAAACGCCCCTCCAAAGTCAGAGTGCTTGCAAGAGTCACCCTGGCGGAGGTGGGGTGTTACATTTGGTATCAGAGCATATGGTTTACGAGAAGGAACAAAAAG
The DNA here is from genome assembly GCA_030737875.1 of Allium sativum. Taxonomy (NCBI): domain Eukaryota; kingdom Viridiplantae; phylum Streptophyta; class Magnoliopsida; order Asparagales; family Amaryllidaceae; genus Allium; species Allium sativum. The sequence continues at coordinate 402,847,089 of CM060926.1, read as the reverse complement.
GTTTTTAGAAAACTTTTGGAAAACTATTTTCAAAACCAAGTATAAAGTATTTTCCAAAGAAAAGTCTAGTTTATTTTAAAGGCTATTCCCCAAAAAGCCATTAGCAAAATTCCTTCGTTTTTCTCCATTCTGAATCTATCTTTTTCTTCGTTTTCAGTATGGCCGATAACTTTGCTATTCCGGAGGGAGTACACGTACCTGTTTGGTATAGGAGACTTTTGGAGGCTAGGGCGACCGAAGCCGGCCCCGCAGATGTTCCTCCTCCTCCTCCGGTAGTCAATGTTCCTCCTCCTCCTGTCGCTGAGGTTCCTCTTCCTCCTCCCCCTCAGCATCCTCAAGCTGACTTCGCAAAGACTTGCAAAGATTTCAAAGCAATGGGTGGCAAGAGCTTTCAAGGCACTGAGACTTTTGTAGAGGCCAGAAATTGGTTGAAAGAGACCGAGGATTTATTTGCTATCTTTGGGTTAGACGATCAGAGGAAGATCTTGTTGGCGGTTTGGCTTATGAAGGATGAAGCCGCTTATTGGTGGGAAGTCACCAATGGTACTAGGCCTGTTGAGACTTGGGTCGATTTCAGGGCAAGGTTTGTGCTTAAGTTTCTATCTTCTGCTGAGGAGAATCTGCAAATGGAGAGGTTCATAACTTTGAAACAAGGAGATATGTCTGTCAAAGAATATGTGAACAAGTTCAATCAGTTAGCTCGTTTTGGCTTGGATATGGTTAATACTCCTCAGAAGAAGGCTCTTCGTTTTGCTAGAGGATTGAAAGAGCCGTTGCAGGGATTGGCTATGTCAAATATTCCCCATGGGGCCACGTTTGAGAGTTTGGTTGATATGGCGTTACTTCAGGGAGATGTCAAGAAAGGGACCAAGATGAATGATACTCAAGCCAAGAAGACTGATTCCCAGGGAAAAGGAAATCAGGGTAATCCAAGTGGTCAAAGCAGTCAAGGCAATCAGAACAAGAACAAGAGTCAAGGCAACAAGGGAACAACAACAAGGGCAAGAACAACAAGGAAAAGTGCCATTATTGCGGTTCAGTTGGGCATCTTATTAAGGATTGTAAGAAGAGGAAAAGGAAGAATGGTGAATGCTTTTTCTGCGGTAAGACTGGACATTTCAGTAAGGATTGCCCGAAGAAGCAAGGGCAAGGCCAGGGTCAGACTCAGCGTGCTGGACCTTCAGGATGGCAAGTTCATGCTCTCAATACCGCTCTAGTTCCCGATCGAGGCAGTATTTCTGTTGAGAGCCTTGTATATATTTCTGATTTTCTAGTTCGTACCTTGTTTGATTCTGGTGCATCGCATAGCTTTATCTCATCTGATCTTGTTGATAGTTTGCACCTTAGTACTAGCTTGGTAGATGATCCCGTCTGTGTCTCAAATCCTATTGGGGGTTCCGCCCATTTGTCTATGATATGTGGGGATTTGAGGATCTCTATACTGAGTGTAGAGTTCTTGTGCAGTGCTTATGTTCTTGGTTTTAGGGGATACGGATTGATATTAGGCATGGATTGGCTGTCCAGATATGGAGCCATTCTTGATTGTGAGCATAGGGTTGTGAGGCTCGTGACTTGCCTCGAAAATACCCTAGAAATTTCTTGTAATCCGAGAGGTCCCGTCATATTGTGCTATCTTGAATCACTCGACTCGTCAATGGAAACTCTTCAGTCTGTAAGAGTGGTTCGAGAGTATCCGGATGTTTTTGATGAAGTTAGGGGGTTGCCCCCCAAGCGAGAGATTGATTTCCGCATTTATCTGGTGGATAATGCAAAGCCGGTTTCTTTGCCCGTTCGGCATATGGCTCCGCGCGAAAGGCGGGAGCTAAGGAAGCAAGTAAAGGAGTTGCTTGAGAAGAACTTCATTAGACGAAGTATATCTGAATGGGGAGCGCCTGTGGTATTTGCTACCAAGGCAGATGGTTCTCTCCGACTTTGTGTTGACTATCGAGAGTTGAATAAGCTGACTAAGAAGAACAGACACCCGTTACCGAGGATTGATGATCTCTTTGACCAGCTTGTCGGTGCTTCTGTTTTCTCTCAGCTTGATCTTGCTACTGGATTCCATCAGCTCAGGGAAGCTGAAGATAGTATAGACAAGACTGCGTTCAGGACTCCAGATGGATTCTTCGAATGGCTTGTCATGCCGTTCGGCTTGACTAATGCACCCGCATATTTCGTGGACTTGATGTGTAGGGTATTCAGGGAGTTCTTGAATTAGTTTGTCGTGGTCTTCGTAGATGATATTCTGATCTTCTCTAAGGATGAGGAAGAACACGCAAGGCATCTCGTGGAGGTGATGGATACGCTTAGAGCGCATCAGTTGAAGGCCAAGTTCTCCAAGTGTCACTTTTGGAGAAGGGAAGTTAGATTCCTTGGGCATATAGTATCTAAGCAAGGCTTAGCGGTGGATCCCGCTAAGGTAGTTGCAGTTCAGGATTGGAAGACTCCAAGGAATGCAACCGAAGTGAGAAGTTTTCTAGGTCTTGCGGGTTTTTACCGGAAGTTCATTAAGGACTTCGCGAAGATATCCGCTCCTCTCACTAAATTGACGAAGAAGAATTTAGTTTTTGCTTGGAGCATAGAATGCGAGCTTGCTTTTCAGAAGCTCAAGAGAGCCCTCACATCAGCACCTGTTCTAGCTTTGCCCGATGGAGGGAAGTTATTTACAGTATACACCGATGCATGTGGCACAGGGTTAGGAGCTGTTCTGATGCAAGAAGGAAGGGTGATATGCTTTGGCGGTAGACAACTCAAAGTGCATGAAAAGAATTATCCCACTCATGACTTAGAGTTGGCAGCAATAGTATATGCACTCAAGGCTTGGCGCCATTATCTTCTGGGAGAAAGATTTGAGCTTTATACCGATCACAAGGCATTGAAGTATCTCTTTTCTCAGAAGGATCTGAATTTGAGGCAACAAAGATGGATGGAATTCTTGGCGTCCTACGATTTTGAGATAGCTTATACCCCTGGCAAGGGGAATGTGGTAGCAGATGCATTGAGTAGAAGAAGGTTGACCCTAAGTCCTCTATTCGTTGAGATGAAGAATTTAGAGTATGTGGCAACCTTTGATTTCTCTTTGGCGATTGAGTCGATGACCGGTTCTTTAGCATCTCTGGAACTCAGACCTACCCTTCTTGATCAAGTTGGGGCTTCGTAGAGAGAAGACCCTCAGATAGTTGAGATTATGGATAAGCTGATTCAAGGAGAGACGACTAGTCATCTCGCTCGATAGTCTATTGATGACAAGGGTTGGCTGTGGAGAGACGGAAGGTTATGTGTTCCAATGGTAGAAGATCTAGTAAGAAAAGTTCTTGAGGAAGCGCATCGCTCTAAGTTGACTATACATCCGGGCGGAGATAAGATGTATAAAGATATGAAGCGCATTTTCTTTTGGCCTGGGATGAAGAAGGATGTGGTAGAGTTTGTCTCTAGATGTATCGTTTGCCAGCAAGTTAAGGCCGAGTCGAAGAAGCCCGGTGGGCTATTGCATCCTCTAGACGTTCCACTATGGAAGTGGGAGAGTATTTCCATGGATTTTATCGATGGGCTACCAAGGTCAAGGAAAGGGAATACGAGCATTTGGGTTATTGTGGACAGACTTACGAAGAGTGCTCATTTCATTCCGGTGAAGAGCAAGAGGACCGCATCTTGGCTAGCGTCTGTATATCTTCGTGAGATTGTGAGACTACATGGAGTCCCTTCTAGTATAGTCAGTGACCGTGACCCAATCTTTACAAGTCAGTTCTGGAACAGCTTGCAAGAAGCCATGGGCACGAGGTTGAATCTAAGTACGGTTTATCACCCACAGACGGACGGTCAAACCGAAAGGGTGAATAGGGTACTCGAGGATCTGTTGAGGCTTTGTATCCTGGATTTTGGTGGTACTTGGGAAGACCATCTTCCTCTTGTTGAGTTTGCATATAATAACAGTTATCAGGCAAGCATAGGGATGGCACCATTTGAAGCTTTATACGGGAGGCCGTGCAAGTCGCCTACATGTTGGTGGGAGACTACAGATGAGCTTATACTTGGGCCTGATATGATCAGAAATACATCCGAGAAGATCGAGTTGATTCGGAGACGGATGAAAGCGGCCCAAGACCGACAGAAATCCTATGCTGATAAGCGAAGAACTGATTTGGAGTTTGATGTTGGGGATATGGTTTTCGTGAAGGTTTCTCCTTTGCCGAATGTGGTCCGATTCGGAGCCGTTGGGAAGTTAGCACCGAGGTTTGTTGGACCATTCCATATTATAGAGAGGATCGGGCAGATGGCTTATAGAGTGGAGTTGCCCGAGAAGCTTGCCGGAGTACACGATGTTTTTCATGTCTCGCATCTCCGGAAGTGTTTACATGAATCAGCAAAGGTTGTTGAGCCAACTGTTCTGAAAGATGTGGAAGTGGAGAAAGAGGCTACCTTGAGGAGAGCTCCGATTCGTATCTTGGGGACGGAGACCAAGAAGCTAAGGAATCGAGAGGTCAAGTTGGTGAAGGTTCAATAGGGTGAAGCCGAAGAAGACGCAATTTGGGAAACCGAGGAGAAGATGCGTGGGCTTTATCCATTCCTTTTTGAGGGTACACTCCCAATCTCTTTTCTTTGTTAGCATATCTTTCTCTTTGCTATCCATGTTTATCTAGTTTATCGTGTTAATCTTGTCATGAGAACCTTAGGTAGAAACCCTTTGGATGAAACATGTGTTTGAAACATGTTATGCTTGATGGTTGCAAGTGGTTGCAAGTGTTTGCAAGTGGTTACTCGTGGATGCATTATACACGTTAGGCACTAGATCGGCAAACACACTCCTCATATTGCATATGCATGAGTGTTTATGCTTATTCATGGATGAAAATTTTTGTGTTATCACATGGAAGTTGCATATGGATGTATGTGATGTGCACACATATAGATGTTATACATTATGTTAGGAATTGCATACATATGGATTCATTTCACTAACATAATTTGCATTGAGGATATTTGCATTAGATAAGTACATATACACACACCTTTGCATATGTTCATACAACATTTAGAATCTTGTAAGGACAATGATTGCTCGTGGATGATGTTTTGAGTAGATGGATGTTGGATGGTAGGATACGTTCTTCCTAACTTGAAGATTTCGGGGACGAAATCCTTTAAGGAGGGGAGAATGTAACAACCCGTATTTTCAATAACCTGTTATAACGTAAATCGAGGCAGAATTTAATTCTAAAATCTGAAACAAGGGAAACGGGCTATGCCATTGCGTTCGTCTTGGAAAAATACGCGAAATAGAGTCCGAGTTTTCGAAAATCGGAGTCCGTATGACCCGATTAAGGCCCAACGAAGTTTTCAGAAAAATTCAAAGTAAAAACAGATTTCAAATTCAAGTTTGAATTTGGAAATTTGGGCCAGTTTGGGCCAGGCGGGAAAATTCCCGCCAGAGCACCTAAGTCGACAGCCCTGTCGATTTGGAGTCGACTTGGTTGGACCCAAGTCGACAGCCCTGTCGACTTGGCTGTCGACTTGGTCCAGCCGGGCTGTTTAGCCTGGTGCACCATTTAGAGATTGTGTTGAGCTTGGGGGCCAGATTCGGTTTTGAGGGATGAGATTGGAACTAGGGTTTAATCCTAGGGTTGAAACTAGTCCTAATCTCTATAAATAAGGCCCTAACCTAACCCTAAATCATCATTATTCATTCATACAACTAAACTATGGCAAAATCATTCCTCTCATGGCCTCCACTCTCTTCATAAAATTCCTAAATAAATTTCTAAGTGATATTCCATGCATACAAGTGTTTTCAAACTTGTATGAGCATCATTAGCTTGCATTCAAGTCAAGTTTCTATATTTGCATCATAAAGAAAGAGTTTTGATCATTTTGGCTCAAGGGTTTTGCTTGCATTTTGGGTTTATTTGATTTCATAAGGGCTTTCTTATATTTGCTATACTCATTTGAGTCCTCATAAGCATAGTAAGCCCTATTCTACTTTCATACTTAAACTCTAAAGTTAAATGTATGATATGCAAGTTTATATGCAAGTTTACTATGCTATGAAATGCAAGTTTATCAAGTTATGTTATGCAAGTTTGATATGCAAGTTTGTCATATGATATGCAAGTTATGTTATGCAAGTTTGGGATGATCATTTGGTTCATGTTATCATGTTATGCAAGCTTATCTTGAGTATATGAACATAAAGCTTCAAGCTTTATGCTAAAGGTTGCATTTTGGCAACATGTAAGTTATCATATCTCTTATGATAACTTGCATGTGAGGCTAAATGCGAACTTATGGCCATTTCTACATGTCATTTATCACCATGTATCACCAACATGCTAAGTTTGGTTTTATGCATGCTTTTGAGGCCTAAAAATGTAATATTCAAGTATATGAACATATGTCCATTTCATATGCCACCATGTTGAACTTGTGGCTTCAACACCTTTATGTCGTGATTATGCCAAGTTCCCTCTTTCTATCCTTTATGCGCTATTGCGATATGTAAGCGATGGGATTGCGTTTGGGGTTGGGTAAACTTAAAAGACATAAAACATAAGCTTGGGAATTTACCTATTAAGTTAGGTCTACCCATTGGGAATTTACCTATTAAGTTAGGTCTACCCAATTGCTTGAAAATTTGTAACATGTTTTGGAAACATGATGGACATGGCACTTAGAAAAGATAAGTGTGACCAACTCGAGGTTGGGTTGAGTTTGTAGCGTAAACCTACCCGGAACTAACCGGCTTAACTAGTTGCTACAAACAATAGGACCCAATGTGAGAAGTTGGCCATGTTGTACCTTGAACCCGAGGTTAGACCAAGTTGTGGTGTAAAGCTACCCGGACCCGCCCGGCTTAACTAGTAACCACAACAAGGTCTAATGTGAGAGGTTAAGGCGCATTAAATTAATTAATGCCTCGTGATTAGGGTTAAGTCATGGTCCACTTAATACTTAACCAATTTGGGCTTGGTAGATTAATCAGGGTTAAGTCGTGAACTCATCGTTACACTTAACCAAGTTAATCCATGATTAGCAAGAGGGTTAAACCGTACTTAACCCACGAGAAAATCCTAGCAATGGGGGGTCCACTCCAGCAGTAATCCCAAGTTTGTATCATCATGGCCCTAGGGTCTAGGTTAGGGTGTGGGGCACGAATTACTGGGCTGGATGTAAGCGACCAATAAACGACGGCCGGGTGGTACGCCGATGTAGTTCCGGACGGACTATGGTCGTGCACGTAGTCCGTATTTGGAGAAGTCACCCATGGATACCAGTAGATCGAGACTGTGCACTCATGTTTATGGTGTCTAGGGATTGGCACCCTAGGGCTTGATAAACCCGAAGGGTGGACCCGGCACAGTTCGACTACAATTATGTTTGGGCCGTATTTACACCAACACGTGACGAGTTAGGCTTAGGGAGCCGATCGACTAGACCGTTTGGTTGGACCTTGTATTAGGGTCATTTCATGTTTTTGGGCCAAAGCTTGGGCCAAGGGATCAATACTTGTTTATTCCAGTCATGTTAGTTTGCTAGTACACCTGTGGTGCAAAACCTTAAACCTGATTATGCGATGACACCTTTATCTACCTTGTTAGTTAATCACCATGCTAGTATGTTGTTATCCTTATGATCATACCTGCTTCTCATGCCAGTTAACTTTATCAGTTTACATTGATTGTAGCTAGGCTTACTCAGTCTTTTTGACTGACCTGTTTTCTTTCGCCTCTTTTCTTCCGTTTCCCCCCCCCCCCCCCCAGGTTCTCAGGGTGGGAACGTTGGAGCTTAGCTTGGATTTCGGATTGCTTGCTTGTGGGATTTCAGCTCATGTACGGTTTCGACATGAAGCTAGCTATGGTTATCACTTATTTGGGGATAGTACTTATGTATTTCAGTTTTTCAGTTAATGTTTTTTTTATCTAGACTTGTTTATTTGGAAAGCTATGTTGTACCAGACTTGTTTTTAAATAGTATGAATCTTCCGTTGTTTTGTCTATGTTATTTACTCTGTTTACATATATACATATGTTCTTGTTCTGCCTTGATATATCATTATGCATGTTTACCTGATTCAAACGCCCCTCCAAAGTCAGAGTGCTTGCAAGAGTCACCCTGGCGGAGGTGGGGTGTTACATATGTCATCGGGAAGAACAATGAATACCTCTTTCTTGTCGGGTTCTATAATAAATAATGTTGCTTGTGCAACATCAAATTCACCTCCTTCTCCAAAACGTTGAATCCAAGTAACTATACTTGCAAAATTGGTAGAACTTCCCGTTGATTCGACGCTGGTACCCGTATTCGGACTATCAGAATGCGTGCGAGATTTTTTAATATGTCTCTCGTGCATTAGGTCAATGAGCGCAGTCATCTTGTCTTCATTTTCACCATATCGACTTCTTGGACCTTGACGTAATGTTGGTTGAGAACGAGGATTCATTGGATTTTGGGTCGAAGGAGGGATAATTGGAGCTTCGTAAATTGGTGAATTTATTGAAGTTTGTTGCAATGTAGGGTTTGATTGCAAATTCAAATTTGTCATTTTGTGTTTCATCCATTAGATTAAAAAACCTATCAAAAGTCCATGTTCTACCAAACGTGCTCTGTGTTGAAGGCGGCGTACCAGTCTACGACGGCTATACGGTAGCAGCATGAGCGTATGACAATTGACTAGTAGCATTCGTCCCACGAAATAATTGTTGCATCATCTCCAGTTTTATATCGGACGTTTCTTATATTTCAGAACAAATGTTTCCAAGTTCCTAAAAGTAATAAATAAATTGTAAGAAACTATCTATAAATAAATGGTAAAAATTAAAGTTCACAGACCTTAACACGGTCTTCCCACCATTCGTCACTTACAGAAACCATTCCTTTACAAGGATACCAACCAGCTCCAGTCTTGTTCATCAGTGCATCCTATTTTATCCATTCTCGTCGAAGACTATCATATTTATTTCGGATCTTGCATTCGTCTAACGGCTCGATGTCTGAATAGTTTTGTATGGCACTGTTGAACTTTTCCGTAATGACTTTCTGAACACCTTTTTTGTTGCTATGACAAGCACCATATGCTTCAACAGCACATTGCAACATAATCTGAGTTGAGGTTAACGACCAGTGATGCGCATATTTGGTAGGATAAGGGAAAATAACATAAATAACAAACTATAGAAAAACCTGATTGGTACTCGGATTTGGTTGGAAGAAAAATAGAAGAGGAGATGGATATTGTAGTGTGAGTGAAGGGTTGAAGGAGGAAGTGGTTTTATAGGGCAACAAGATGAACGTTAGAAATCCGGCCGTTGCGTCGCAAATCGTGTTGTTTGACCTGTTGGGAACGTTATTGGCGTCTGACGCGTCGGACGCAAATGCAATGGTAACACACTCAAAATTGACTGTGAACGCACCCTATGTAACATCATCGGTCTGACGTATGGTGATATAAAACTCATGCAATATCCACTGCAGAACAAAGGCGGTTTCCGATAGCAATTAGCAAATCGCTAATTGATGTTGTGGCCATCGAAATGAGATCCGCGTTTAATAAGTCTTTCGACGAAACCAATACCCATTTTCGAGGGCTATTGATAGAATTTATTAACATTTTCAGCAGCTATTTCGACAACCTTTTTTATTATGTATGTACATTGTAATGACCAAGAGAATTCGATGTCCGAATTTTGGCAATAATACATAATCTCGTATTACTTGCCAAAAACTCAGTTATCGAAAATACCAGATGGTTGATAGAAAGAAAGTAGACAGTGAGAAAAGAAAGAAAGAAATATTAAAATAAAAGAATAAAAAGAAGAACCAATAGACCAACACAACACAGAGTCTTACATCGCATCAAAATAAAATATAATATAGAAATAAATCTTTATTGAGAGCTTGAAACAATACTTATATTTCATCAGAGTACATCATACAACCAATACATCTAGAAAGTTATAACAACATTTCCTCATATACAACACACAATGCAATAAATATTTATACATCTGAACTCCTCCAGCATATCTTCTGAAGTTTATATCATCCTAACATGAACCTTAAAAGCTCGATCTAACCTGAGCATTGCAAACGCCATGGATCAGTCTGGTGAACCAGCATGAGAAAAATCACTAATTTTATGGATATCATCCAACTTGATTTTAGTTTTAGGGAAAAACTTTTTTTTTTGACATAAAAGGATAATCAAAAGACCAGTCTACACATAAACACAGATGGTTTTTACCTTACGACAACCCAAAACATTTCTTTGTATTAAAACTATCGTGATATTATAATGTTGTCTAAATCAAAAAAAAACCATCTTGCAGAACACTTGCATCCCATGCTCAACATACATAGTATATAATCAAAAATCGCAGGCTATTGTTGGAGATTAGGTTTCCAACTATGACAAAGTAAGATAGCACCTTCTGATAGTGTAGCTCTAGAGGGAAATACATCGGGTTTAATAGGAACATCTTATAACCCTGCCACACATGACCGACCACTCATTCCTTTGAGTGTACCGAATGCATATAACCGACGGTTGGGATCAGCAACCGTCATCGAAGCATATAACAATGATAGAATAAAGAAGAAAATGGATTTTTCTAAATACACCCTAATGGGAGTGACCCACATAGCTCTGCGGTTTGTTCGATTTTTGTCATTTCTCGATTAATGAAGCACGAAGGTACTATTACCTTTTAGAGGCAGCATATCAAAAGTTTGAATGTCATGTCGTCAAATCATTCAAATCACTAATTGACATCCACAAATTTACTTTGGGGGTTAAGCTAAAGAAGTTTCCATCCCCGCCACAAACATGGTATAATTGTAAAAATCAACGTACGTGGCTCTTAAGAGATACTCCGTTAGACATTCATCTATACAATTCATACAGGAGCAGGATGTACCGGAGACACCCTCCTACCACATCATAGGAATCACCCTACGGATCAGTAGTGAGTATTCCTTGCAATCCGAAGATTTCAATCACAATAGAATCACCGTAAAAATATCTTCGGAAGTGACCTAGAGATATTCGACTAGTAGTTCTTCCACTCATGAAGTTCCACGGTCTTCAATGCTCCATCTCGATCAGCATTTGATATCTTCCACATACTTGATAGTCGGAATGGTATTGAGTATAAATTCTATCCTGATCTTTCCATACTAACAATCGTATAGACAAGATTTGATAGTCAATTATGTAGCTATCAAATAAACAATCATGCAACAATGAAAATACAAATGAATTCACTGGTATAGTACTCAGCATCACTTGACTTCCTTGTTTAATTAATGAATGGTTAGTTTAAAACATCTAAATCTATTAATAATTCGAACATAGCTTTCCACTTCTTATTTTAATGTACGATTATTCTTAAAATCATTTCTTTTTAATATACTTAGAATATAATCATATCCAATTTCCCCATCTTACTATCATTTCAACACATTTGTTACATCATTATTCATTATCTATAATTAGGAAATCAATTTGATTTTGATTCGTAAAATTACATCACGAAATCTCTTTTGTTTCATTATTTGAAAACAATAGCCAACACTTCTTCTTTTAGAATAAACCTATTCTTAAACTCATTTCTTTATATTTTTTCTCTCGAAAATATCGTTATATTTTCATGAAATCTCCTTTTTATTAATTTTACTTTTGAAATCTCATTGTATACTCTCAAACTCTTTTCATTTTCGTTACTTTGGAAATATTATTATATATTCTCAAATCTTTTTATTTCCTTTACTTCGGAAATATCAATGTATATATTCTCCAATCAGTTTATTTTCTTTACTTCGAAAATCTCATCTTATATTCTCCATGGTATAATACATAATTATACTTCAAATCCGGGTCGAACAATGTCAAATAATACGTTGCTTAACTGAGAACCCAATAGCTTTTATTATATTCCAAACCTTTCCAATTAAGTTGCATTATTATTTCTCTTATGGAAATAATTAATTATTCCTAACATTTTTACCATTACAAACTAATATCATTCTCAGATGGTCCTGAAGTCGTTCAAGTTGAGGTATTTTAGTTACCTCTCAGACCTTAATCGATAGTGTAACGACCGGCATTCTACGCATCGTAGGATCATAGAATATTTATTTATTTCACATACGAAGTCGTATGGTCATGTAACTTTGGGAGACGACTATTGGGGTCATTTCCCATGTTCATGATTTTTGCCGATTTTTAAATGACTATTTTGCCCCTAGCTGATCTTGTTTTGGCCATAACTTTTGATTGGAAAGGAGTTTTGACCTGAAACCACTTCCATTGGCTCCGGATGATGGTTTACCTTTCAGTAGAGTGGTCACATTAGCCAAATGGACTAACCGTTTAGGAGATATGGCTGAAACAAGTTTCAGATGGTGAAAAACAACTTAATTGGGCTTAGCCTGGTGATTAACAGCTTGGTCCAAAGAGGAATTTCGGGATTAGGAGTTTAAAAGGGCTGTTAGGGTTTGTAGAATACCTTTTTCTCATTTTTCAGTCGTCACTATTCATTCCTCTTAACCTAGCCATGGCCACCAACATCTAAAACATCCCCAAACCACTTTCTAATTGAAGATTAGCCTAATCAACATCAAATTAAGGATGAATAGCACCAAAGCAAGGTTAGAGCTGCTATGTTGCATTGGGAACAGCGCCAAACGGAGATTCATTTCAGATTTGGTATTTTGTTTGTGGCCAAGGTGAGTGATTTGCATAGTTCCTCACTAATTATGGTTAATTAAGGGTAATTAGTGTTAATTAGCGAATTCAAACATGATTAATTTCTGGAAAAATATTTATAAATTTCGAAACATTGTTTAGGCCTCTGTAAGGAAGTTTGGATAATTTGGTTAAGTTCTGCTAATTATATCATTAGTTATGCCGAAACATGATTAAGGAAAAATATGGATTTTTGGCTATATTTGATCCAATTTACATGCTATGGTTGTTGTTTTGACGTTTATGGTTGATTCTCTATGTTGCTATGACTGTATGGTATGCTTTGTGATTGATTAGAACTGTTAGAATGGCCGAAAACGCCATCGCATGGCGTAAAACAGTCGCTGGGAAGTTGCAGGAAATGTGCAGGGTTTCAAACCGGATCAGATCGGATTATTGGGCTCGGATCGGATAGGAGAACCGGGCAAATGGACTTGATTCAGACTGGAACTTAGCATAAGGGGCTTGGCGAGAAGGAAGGCCATTTGCTTAGAGTTGGAGTTGGGCAGGGGATCGGATCGGAGAGACCAAAAGGAGATCGGATCGGAAGCAAGAGCATGGAGATCGGAGCGGACTAGAGCTAGGGAGTGTGATCGGATCGGAGGACCAAGCTTGGAGTTGGAGTTGTAGTGAAGCACCGAATTAAGATAGTGAGATAGCTGAACCCAAGTGACATGGAAGCACCGAACCGAACCGAGGGTGGAGCTCCAAACCGAACCAGATGGCCAGGAAGTGGAGCATGCCGAACCGAACCAGGGGAGGACAACCGAACCGAACCAGATTGGAGCTGCGATTACGCGACGACTTTTCTGAAGATCAACTCCAATTCCACCAAAACCCGAGATGCGAAGGAAGTCCAAATAGGAAATGGAGCTCAGGATCCGGTTGGGAACCAAAGAGTTAACTTCATGAGTTGGGCTTTACTGCGGGACGTATGCTAAGGGGTTGTCTATGTCTATAACTTTGGATCACTATGTGTAGGGGGTACGTGAATGGATTCAGGGCCACAGTGGCTTAGGTACGACTAAAGAGCTATAGACCAATGTCATTTGTAAAGATTTGGTCATGACTCCATGGGGCAAGCTTGGTAGTAGCAGTAGTTGTACAAGTCGAACTCCCTCACTACTTCGATGGGTCTAGTGATTAGCAATGGTGGACATCGTATGCTTTACACACTGAGTGAGAGATGTGAGGATGGTTGCCATGTTTGATTTGTTTGCCATCATTATGACATGCACACCCCTACCCCCGTTATCTTTACACCATCTGTTCAGTGGCATCTTAGAGTATTGTACGGTATGTAGTGCTAACTCTTTGGTTGTAGGTCCAGGTTCAGGTATGGTTTAATATTCCTGTTATTGTTCTGTTTAGCTGCTTGTCGCTCATACCATATTTTTTGTCTGACCCAGAGTTTTATGTCTCTTCTTATTACTCTGGGTGCTCCCACGAGCAGACTAGAGACATGTTAGGTGGTATGCACGAGTAGATGTATCGAAGACGAGCAGGAGGCTTCCACGTATGATACATATATATAGGTATTCTCCCTGTGTTTCCGCGGTCACTACTTTGGGCATTAGTGGTGTACCTTTCTTTCTTTTGTTTCGATACAGTAATTTGGAAAGTTGTAATAAGTTGTATCTGGATTTCCGCTACTCTGATGATGATGTTGATGTTGATGTTGGTTTTAGTTATTGGCTTATGCACTGTCTCGCCTGTTTTATGTCAAGTACATTATTATTATATTTTGTTCCATGCGTTGTGAGACATTCTACAGGTTTTCTATTAGTTCATTCTCTTCTTTCCTTTCTTTGGCGACCGTCCCGTGCTAGTCGGGCATGTGTACAACGCACTTTCGGAGGAAATGCCGGCTGGTGTGGGGCAGGCCGTCACACTTGGTATCAGAGCTAGGTTGCGTAATTAACCTAGGGAATGACACCAGGGAGAGATAATACGTATATGAGAGTGCGTATTTGTGACTATTTTGGTTTTGAAAAGCTATATATATACTATTAGTATAGTTAAGGATGAAGTCGCACTGCACTGGCACCACTATGGAGATGGTTAATCGTTTTCTCTTTACAGATTGAACGACGAGCCAGTATGCAAGGGGTACCGGTAGAGGAGCCAATAATGGGAATGCTGCTGATATGAGGACGATGTTTACTGATCTCATGAGAGAGATGCTTAAGGATGTGTAGAGGGCAGCTCCCAATGCTGGTAATGGTGGTGGTCCAATAGTGCAGGCGCCTAGGGCCGATTTCGCTGAGCTGAACAAGGATTATACTAGTCTTGGTGGGAAGCCGTTCCACGGAATGGAGTCGGCTACGAATGTTCAGGATTGGTTGGATAGCTACGAGCGTATCTTCGAAGATTTAGGTATCAAGGATGCGATGAAGAGAAGATTAGCATCCCATCAGCTGCAAGGATGGGCAATGAATTGGGGGAATGCTATAAAGGCAACTACTCCCGAGGATCAGATTACTTGGGATCAGTTCAAGGTTCGCTTTAGCGATAAATTCATTCCAGCTGCTCAGAAGTCAGTGCTGTTTAAGAAATTCTTGGAACTCAAGCAGAATGGTAGGGCAGTCTCGGAGTACATTGCAGAATTCGATACTATATCGAAGTATGGATTATCCCTCATTGACACTCCCGAGAAGAAGAATGAGAAGTTTATAACAGGTTTGGATCAGCACTTGGGGGAAAGGCTTATTAACCACATCGATGAGACGTTTGAATCGATTGTGGGGAAAGCATTGAGGTCAGAGAGTCTTTACCCTAAGTCAAAGACTGAGGTTGCATCTACAAAGGAGCAAAAGCTGCAAGCAAGTGATGGAGGCAAGTATGGTTCTCAGAATAAGAGGAAGCAGAACCAGAATAAGGATGGCCAGAAGAAGAAGAAAGATGTTGAGTGCTTTAGCTGTGGTAAGAAGGGCCATTATGCTAGTAATTGTCGGGCCAAGCCAGCGGATATGAAGTGCTTCAACTGTGGCCAAGTGGGACATCACAAGGACAAGTGTCCGCAACCCCCTAAAGAAAAGCAGATGGTGAAAGCATATGCCCTTAATGCTATTCCTTCTTCGTCGAATGCCCCAACTGCGGTGGAGAAGGGAAAGAATGTCATTATTCAAGGTATGCTTTCTGTTTATGATGTTCCTGTTCAATTATTGTTTGATACCGAAGCTTCCAGTTCCTTCATATCTAGTGACCTGGTAGATAGGTTGGGATTGGAGCCCGAGATCGTCGATAGACCTTTAGTAGTGATGAACCCGATTGGTGGTTCGACTAACCTTAGCATGATTTGTCGTAATGTGGTATTATCGAGTCATGGATGCATATTTGTTTGTGATTGCTTTTTTTTGGGCTTTACTGTGTATGACATTATTTTGGGAGTCAACTGGCTCCAAAGATACGGGGTGGTAGTAGACTGTGAGGGCTTTTTGGTGACAGCTAGAGCGGATGATGGGGCAGATGGTAGTGTTTGGTGGTCCACCTAGTGATGGGTTAATGGCTAGTTTTCTAAATTCACTCGACATCCCGCATAGTGAGTTGTCAGGTTTGCCCGTGGCTGGCCAGTATCCGGACGTCTTCGAGGAAGTGACCGGGCTTCCACCACACCGAGAGATTGAGTTCCCTATTGATTTAGTGAAAGATGCCAGACGTATAGTGATGCCACTTCGTCGTATGGCACCAAGGGAGCAGCGAGAGCTCGGGGTGCAAGTCAGCGATCTTTTGATGAAGGGATTTATTAGAACGAGTGTTTCTGAATGGGGAGCACCAGTTGTGTTTGCTACTAAGGCGGATGGTTCCCTTCGATTGTGTGTGGACTACCGCGAATTGAATAAAGTGACGAGGAAGAATAAGTATCATCTACCGTGGATAGATGATTTGTTTGAACAGTTGAGTGGCGCGAGAGTATTTTCCCAGTTGGATCTCACGACAGGTTTTCATAGGGTGGAAGCTGAGAGTATAGCTAAAACGGCATTTCGGACGCCGTCTGGATTTTATGAATGGTTGGTCATGCCATTTGGGTTGATCAATGCACCAGCATACTTAGTGGATCTTATGAATAGAGTATTCAGAGATTAGTTGAATAGGTTTATTCTTGTGTTCATGGACGATATACTTGTTTATTCGAGGACAGAGGAAGAATAAAAGGAACATTTAAGAATAGTGATGGAGGTGTTGAGAAAACACCAATTGAAAGCAAAGTTTTCTAAGTGTCACTTCTGGAGGAGGGAAGTGAGATTCTTGGGCCATGTTGTTTCAAAAAATGATATCGCCATGGACCCTGCGAAGGTGGCTACGGTACAAGATTAGTCTACGCCCAAGATTGCGATAGACATAAGAAGTTTCTTGGGTTTAGCTGGATATTATCGTAAGTTTATCCAAGACTTTTCCAAGATAGAAGCACCGTTGACTTAGTTGACCAAGAAGAATCAAGCTTTCGTCTGGGACGAAAAGTGCGAGAATGCATTCAAGGGCCTAAAGGAAAAGTTGACATGTGCACCAGTGTTAGTCATTCCTAAGGGGAATGAAGAGATGATAGTATATACGGATGCATGTGGCACAAGGCTAGGTGATGTATTGATGCAAGGAGGTAGGGTTGTAGCTTATGCAACTCGGCAATTGAAACCACACGAGAGAAGTTACCCTACCCATGATTTAGAATTAGCAGCGATCGTATTCGCATTGAAGATGTGGAGACATTATCTCTTGGGAGAAAGATTCGCGTTGTTTACTAATCTTAAGTCATTAAAGTATCTTTTCTCTCAGAAGGATCTAAATCTCCGACAACAAAGATGGTTAGAATTCTTAGCTTCCTATGATTTCAACATCGTATATACACCAAGAAAGGGCAATGCGGTAGCTGATGCATTGAGTAGAAGACATGCCAGTTTAGGGGCTATGTTTCTAGAATGCAAGCGACTGGAGTACATCGCTAGGTATGATTTCAGACCAAAGTGCCAATTGGATCCAGAAATGTTAGCAAGTTTGACGACCAGACCCACTTTGATTGCGCGGATTGGTTCTAGTCAGAGGAACAATCCTAACCTATTGGAAATCATCTCCAAGTAAGAGATGGTTATCGACTAGGAGATGAACAAGTATGGGCTTGATCGAGATGGATGGCTTAGAAAGAATGGAAGACTTGTAGTGCCCAATGTCAATGGATTGAGAGATGAAGTGTTTAGAGAATGTCATCACTCGAAACTGACTATACATCCCAGTGGTAACAAGATGTACCGAGACATGAAGCAGACCTACTACTGGGAAGGGATGAAAAGAGACATTGGGACGTTTATATCCAAATGCATGAATTGCCAACTAGTTAAAGCTGAGCAAAAGAAGCCTAGTGGTTTGTTACAACCATTAGAAATTATAGAATGGAAATGGGAACAAGTGTCAATGGATTTCATTGATGGGTTACCAAGGACTAGGTCGGGCCATGATAGCATTTGGGTGATTGTGGACCGATTGACTAAGAGTGCAAGGTTTATACCCGTCAAGTCAAACAAGACAATAGCTAAGTTAGCGGAACTGTATATAAAGTGGGTAGTGAGATTTCATGGAATACCCAAAGGCATTTTGAGTGACCGAGATTCGTTGTTCACTAGAGGATTTTGGAAGAGCTTACAAGAGGCGTTAGGATCAGAACTACATCTCAGTACCGCGTATCATCCTCAAACCGATGGACAGATAGAGAGGGTGAATCGAGTGTTAGAAGATCTCTTGAGAGCTTGCATATTGGATTTTGGTGGATCATGGGATGACCATTTGCATCTAGTAGAGTTTGCATATAATAATAGTTATCAATCCAGTATCGGTATGGTTCCATTTGAAGCTTTGTACGGAAGATCGTGCAACTCACCATCATGTCGGTTGGAAATCGGTGAGAAATATGTGCTTGGACCAGAAGTAATAAGAGAAACATCAAACAAGATCAAGGTTTTCCGACAGCGAATGAAGGCTGCCCAAGATAGGCAGAAAAGTTATGCTGATAAGAGGAGAAGAGAATTAAAGTTCTCCATTGGCGACTTGGTGTTTGTCAAGATTTCTCCGTTGAAGAGCGTGATACGATTTGGCAGGAGAGGCAAGTTAGCACCAAGATTTGTTGGTCCATTCCCATTTTTCTCATTTTTCAGCTATCACTATTCATTCCTCTTAACCTACCATGGCCACCAACATCTAAAACATCTCCAAACCACTTTCTAATTGAGGATTAGCCTAATCAACATCAAATTAAGGATGAATAGCACCAAAGCAAGGTTAGAGATGCTGTGTTGCATTGGGAACAACGCCAAACAAAGATTCATTTCAGATTTGGTATTTTATTTGTGGTCAAGGTGAGTGATTTGCACAGTTCCTCACTAATTATGGTTAATTAAGGGTAATTAGTGTTAATTAGCGAATTCAAACATGATTAAATTCTGGAAAAATATTTATAAATTTCGAAACATTATTTTAGGCCTCTGTTAGGATGTTTGGATAATTTGGTTAAGTTTTTTTGCTAATTATATCATTAGTTATGCCTAAACATGATTAAACGAAAATATGGATTTTTGGCTATATTTGATCCAATTTACATGTTATGGTTGTTGTTTTGATGTTTATGGTTGACTCTCTATGTTTCTATGACTGCATGGTATGCTTTGGGATTGATTAGAACTGTTAGAATGGCCGAAAACGTCATCGCATGGCGTAAAACAGTCGTTGGAAAGTTGCAGGAAATGTGCAGGGTTTCAAACTGGATCAGATCGGATTATTGGGCTTAGATCGGATAGGAGAAGCGGGCAAGTGGACATGATTCGGACTAGAACTTAGCATAAGGTGCTTGGCGAGAAGGAAGGTCATTTGCTTAGAGTTGGAGTTGGGCAGGGGATCGGATCGGAGAGACCAAAAGGGGAATCGGATCGGAAGCAAGGGCGTGGAGATCGGATCGGACAAAAGCTAGGGAGTGGGATCGGATCGGAGGACCAAGCTTGGAGCTGGAGTTGGAGTGAAGCACCGAATTAAGATAGTGAGATAGCTGAACCCAAGTGACATGGAAGCACCGAGCTGAACCGAGGGTGGAGCTCCGAACCGAACCGGATGGCCAAGAAGTGGAGCAAGCCGAACCGAATCAGGGGAGGACAACCGAATCGAACCGGATTGGAGCTGCGATTACACGACAACTTTTCTGAAGACCAACTCCAATTCGACCAAAACCCGAGATGCAGAGGAAGTCCAAATAGGAAGTAGAGCTCAGGATCCGGTTGGGAACCAACGAGTTAACTTCATGAGTTGGGCTTTGCTGCGGGACGTGTTCTAAGGGGTTGTCGATGTCTATAACTTTGGATCACTATATGTAGGGGGTACATGAACGGATTCAGAGCCATAGCGGCCTAGGTACGACTAAAGAGCTATAGACCAATGAAGTGGGGTCGTTCGTAAAGATTTGGTCATGACTCCATGAGGCAAGCTTGGTAGTAGCAGTAGTTGTACAAGTCGAACTCCGTCACTACTTCGATGGGTCTAGTGATTGACAATGGTGGACATCGTATGCTTTACGCACTGAGTGAGAGATGTGAGGATGGTTGCTATGTTTGATTTGTTTGCCATCATTATGACATGCACACTCCACCCCCATTATCTTTACACCATCTGTTCAGTGGCAACTTAGAGTATTGTATGGTATGTAGTGCTAACTCTTTGGTTGTAGGTCCAGGTTCAGGTATTGTTTTGTATACCTTTTATTGTTCTGTTTAGCTGCTTATCGCTCATACCAGACTTTTTGTCTGACCAAGAGTTTTATGTCTCTTCTTATTACTCTAGGTGCCCTCACGAGCAGACTAGAGACAGGTTAGGTGGTATGCACGAGTAGCTGTATCGAAGACGAGCAGGAGGCTTCCACATATGATACATATATATAGATATTCTCCCTGTGTTGCCGCGGTCACTACTTTGGACATTAGTGGTGTACCTTTCTTTCTTTCTTTTGTTTAGAGACAGTAATTTGGAAAGTTGTAATAAGCTGTATTTGGATTTCCGCTACTATGATGATGATGTTGATGTTGGTTTTAGTTATCAGCTTATGCACTGTCTCGCCTGTTTTATGTCAAGTACATTATTATTATATTTTTTTTTCATGTGCTATGAGACATTCTACAGGTTTTCGATTAGTTCATTCTCCTCTTTCCTTTCTTTGGCGACCGTCCCGTGCTAGTCGGGCATGTGTACATCGCACTTTCGGAGGAAATGTCGGCTGGTGTGGGGCGGGCCGTCACAGACAGCATTCTTATCTTAAGATAGACATGAGTTGTAATACAAAAACTGATATTTATTCTAATATCAGACAAATCTCATTTAACTATTTTATTTAAAATAAGGTTTTATAAACCCTTCTTATTTTTGAAATCTCTTTCTCAAATATCTATTATTGCTCAATTCGTTGATTAAGTAAATGATTGCTAAACATCACCTTTTAACTTTAAACTTCTTTAAACAATTTTATTTATAACTCGGATTTTTATAACAAATCCAATTACTAACACCTTTACCGAACCCAATTACAAAATCCATTTTATCCATATTCCTTCTATGAAAATCTTTCCACTTCAATTCCATTTATTTCACTTAGTTCCGTTATTAAGTACTGCTAATTTAAAATCAACGATTTTACTTCATATCCATTTTATAAACCTTGTTTATGAAATTCAGGTTTTGTATAAAACCCTTTTTATTTCGATTTCTTTTTTATATACTTAATTCCATATTAAGTAAACATTTATTTTAAGCTATAATATTTGCTTAAAATCTCTTTTATAACTTCATTAAAAAACTCGGTTTTAATGTAAAGCCCGTTCATAACCTCCTTTCAAAATTCAACTAGATTCCACTACAACTCGATTACTTACTTGAATGAGTTTCATTTAAAAAATAATCTTTTAAGTTATTATTAATTAAAATAATGATTTAGTTCATCATTAATTACCGTAAAAGGAGTTAACTTCTTTATTAACTAAAAATAGAATAGTTAATTTATTTAAAAGATTATTAAAATAAAAATTAATATTATTAATAATTAACAACTCGATAATCATTTTTAAATAACGTTAATTCAAAATAAATAATTTCTTAAGAATTCTTCTTAAGTTTACCATCCGTTTGTTAAAACTTCATATTTACAAATTAAATTGAAAACAAATTAGTCTAATGACTAATTTCAAATTAAACAATTGACTTAGTCAACTTGGAAAAAAAATCAAAGTTTATCTCATAAAAGAATAAACTCTCCTTTATATATTTTAAAACAACGAGTAAAATTATAAATAAAATCCAAAAACATTTCAAACTCAATCTAAAATTTTTATTCCAAACAATTTCTTATAATAACAGTATTAAAAAGTTAAACTACCGCTAAAATACCAAACTATGAAATAAGGGTTGTCTCATCCAATTTCACATTTCAGTCCAATATATTCATCATATATGATTAACAGGTAAGTTACCTCATTTGAAAACAATTGTTAAAATAAAGATTGGTTTTCATTTAAATTAAACAAATGTGTAATTCAACCATTTCATCCATTATATATGTAAATATCTAGCGTACAACAAAAAATTATCAACCATAGCACACAAATTAAATCCTGACCTATATAAAATATAAGTGGGTCAAAACTAAGTGAGTTATACTCACTTTGATTTCATTTATTTCTGAAGTGGTTCGATTATGGTTAAATTAAACAGTCTTTTGATCTAACTATAAATTTCAGCTGCTTCCAAATATGTCCAAATTGTTTTAGTATGTAGATCTCATCACCACGATCCCAACATAATTTGTTTCGTTCAATTTGTTAACACAATTATAAGTTATTCAAGTTTAAATATAGGATTCTATTTAAATTATCAATTTTCCTTAATTAAATCTTAACTCACTAATTACTTTTGTTTATAACGTAAGGTCGATCCCTTTTGAAAACCCAGGCCCGACGTATTTCTCTCTTCCCCGCTTTCTTCATATTACACCTAACACCACATTCGACCTCCATAATCACTGCTACACCACCCTCCTGGTTTTCAGAGACTGATCAGAGCATAACGATCAAAGCGCTGCGTCGTCCTCACCCTCCTCCTCCAACCCTGTGCAACTCGATCGAAACCTCTCCCCAGAAAACCCAACAAACTACACAACCTTTGAGATAAGATTACGACCATCCGAGTAAGAAAAACACGATCATAGATCGAATCAAGAGAAAAATGAGGAGGAACGTTCAAAAGTTTCAACTATTTAAAATGTATATGGCGGCTCATAGATGTTTTGACCACGTAGTGATCAATTGACCAAAATTAGGGCATGCGTGTGTAACGACCCGGGTTTTCGCGATCTTGGATATCGGCATACAACACCATATCGACTATTCAAGCATCGGAAATACAGGATAGTCCATGAAAGAAATTAGAGGGTGAGAATAGATAAGATAGAAACTTAGAATAGAAGAAAAAGAAGAACATACAACATCAGAGTAACACGAATCCCACAGCGGAACAAACAACATATCTTTGAAATAAAATTAGTATATGTATACCGTAACATTATCAGAGTACAACACTTACAATACAGTGGAATAAACAATAGCTATATAATCCCGAAGACTCCTGCTCCAAGCTCTCCAAGTATATCTGTAAAATCCTGACTACTTGACTGCCCGTACAAAATTGGGCATCCAAGAGTTTAGGGAAAACAAAACAAAATAAACTCTGGGTCAGTCATGGGACTGGTATGAGCAAAACAATTTAAAACAGTTTGGGAAAATAACGATATCTCATAAGACCACGGCATATAATGGAACGGGTTTTTCCCTTATGAGAATCCAAATCAATGATTTAACTTTCAAATCATTTTGAAATAAATAATGATCTTTTATATAAAACTCTTTTGATATTATAATAGTGTCTATCAACCACAATATAATAATCATCTTGCAAAATGCTTTTATCTCACGTTCCACATATATAGTATACAATCAAAACCATGAGCACTTATTGGGTAATGGATTTCCAATTATGACAAGGTATGGAACCACCTTCCGATAGTGTACCTCTAGAGAGGAATACAATGGGTTCAACAAGAACATCTTGCAACCCGGCCACACATGACTGACCACTCATTTCGCTTGAGTGTATCGAATGTATATAACCAACGGTTGGGATTAGCAACTGTTCCCCGAATGGGACAGCCTCGAATAGATTAAAGAATGAAATGAATATCTCTAGATAGGTGATAGTACACCCTAATGGAAGCAACCCACATAGCCATGCTGCCTGCCGGATTTTTGTCATTTCCCGGTTGTGAGGCTAGAGGCCACGCTTATGTCTGACAGATCACACAATTATTCACTTTGAATGTCACATTATCATACCCGCCAAATCACAAATTGATTTCCCCAAAAATACAACGGGTATACAACTAAGGGAAACGAATTCCTCCACCACCAAATGTATATACGTTTAAAGAGATCAACTTACACGATCTATTAAATATACTCTGTTAGACATTCTTCCATACTAGTCGTCCTGGGACTGGACACACTGAAGGCACTATTCTTTAAATCCATCTTAGGCAATTTCTACTTAGGATCGCCACAACTTCCATTATCTCCATCATATTTGATTCGCAATGCTAATGCCCATACAGAGTGGTTTTCAGATAATGAATCTGATCCGGGTCTCTCCGTATAGACAACAGAAATGGTCAAAATTTTCGATAGTCGATGATTTAACTATCAAAGGAAAACATGTGTACAAACAACGATCGTATTTCCAAATGGAAATCTTTCCGAGCGATTCATCAATCAACACTGATCCACTTTAATTTAATTTGTCATTCAATTATCCATTTCCCTATTCCTGTTTCCATATATTCAACATTTTTTATTTTCTAAATTTAGAAAATATACGTTATTAACAATGGAAAACATTTCCATTTCTTATTTTCTATATTAGAAAACATTTCTGATTCTTATTTGGAAAAACATTTCCAAAACTCCTACATTTGGATTTAAACAGATGTTTAAATAAAACATCGCTATGCCAACTCAAAACCTTACACTCGTTAATGAAATTCACTTAACCAATCTTTATTGTCGAACCAAAACCATTCCTTAGTTAAAAACGAAGTCAATCAAGTGGGGGTATAATTATCTCTCATACCTTAACTGAACAACATTTCTAACTTCGAAATAGACAAAGTTCACCATCTAAATCTTTAACAACTTCCTTACATAACTCTCGAATTCTATTTACGAATTTACTTCTTTATTTAAAACACTGATTATAACTATAGCCTTATAATCCCTACTTTTGAAATATCTAACTCCAAAATATAACTTTTTATTCCTTAATTTAACTAAATAGCTAAATAGGCAATTTATAAATAAATCATTAAATCTTGATTAAAAACAGAAAGTGTACTTTCCCGAATTCGATATAATCGAATTTCAACGTATAACTCTCTTTCGAATAATCTTTATTCGATAACTCCTTTCGAATAAACTAATATTCGATTAACTCCTTTTGAATAAACTAATATTCGATAACTCCTTTTCAAATAAACTATATCCGATTGACTCCTTTTTCTTTGAATAAACTATATTCGATAACTCCTTTCGAATAAACTATATTCGATTAACTCCTTTCGAATAAACTATATTCTATTAACTCCTTTCGAATAAACTATATTCGATTGACTCCTTTTTCTTCGAATAAACTATATTCGATAACTCCTTTCGAATAAACTATATTCGATTAACTCCTTTCGAATAAACTATATTTGATAATCTTCTTTCGAATAAACTATATTCGATTAACTCCTTTTTCTTCGAATAAACTATATTCGATAACTCCTTTAGAATAATCTATATTTGATTAACTCTAATCCAACTAACTCTAATTCGACCAACTCTAATTCAATTAACTCTATTCGAATAACTAATATTCGACTAACTCTTGTTCGTTTAACTCTAACTCGATTAACTCTAATTCAATTAACTCTATTCGAATAACTAATATTCGACTAACTCTTGTTCGATTAACTCTAACTTGATTAACTCTAACTCGATTAACTCTAATTCGACTAACTCTTGTTCAATTAACTCTAACTCGATTAACTCTAATTTGACTAACTCTAGTTCAATTAACTCTAACTCGATTAACTCTAATTCGACTAACTCTACTTCAGTTAACTCTAACTCGATTAACTCTAATTCGACTAACTCTAGTTCAATTAACTCTAGCTCGATTAACTCTGACTCGATTAATCCATAAGTTTGACTTCGTATTTCAAAATAATATCCCATTCCCAAATTCTATTTATACTTCTATTTATAGAATTATTCATACGAAATCTCCTTTTTATTTTTAACACTTAAATCTCATTTAAAATTCCCTTTTTTTAACTCTATTTATTTCATAAATAAATATTTCCTTTTATAATTCTATTTATTTTCTAAACAAATGTTTCCTTTTCAATTCTATTTATTTAACAAATAAATATTTCCTTTTATAATCTATTTATTTTCTAAATAAATATTTCCTTTTATAACTCTATTTATTTAACAAATAAATATTTCCTTTTATAATCTATTTATTTAACAAATAAATATCCCTTTTAATATCTTATTCATTTCATATAAATATTCCATTTTCAATTCTATTTATTTTCCAAATAAATATTCCTTTTATAACTCTATGATTTTTATAAATATTTTCTTTTATAAAATCTTTTGATTTTATAAATAATTCCTTTTACTAAATCTTTAGATTTTATAAATATTTAGTTTTACAAAATCCTTTGATTTTATAAATATATTATTTTCAATATCACTTTGAAAATTCTCTTTCCACATTCCGGTATTTCTTAGGGTATTTATCATACCAATAACAATGACAAATATCATCCAAACACACATAATCAACAACAGATTATATATTACATCATATATCACAATATATGAAACAAAACATTATTTCAAATATTTGAGGAATCCAGTTGGATCCCTCCAACCTGTTTCCCTGCATCCACAGATGTTAAACCATATAATTAACATCAATTTCATTTCAACATGAGATATTCTGATAAACAGAATCGATATATATTTAACAATTTATATATAATTTCAACCAACTGACTAGCAGTTCATCCACACAGTCAACACACAACAAACAACCATCATTTATCAACTCTGAAAATACGTTATAAAAATATAAACTGTGCAGAGTTTTTGAGATTTACTCACTTTGCACGATCATCGTTAATAACGATAACCATCACTTGATTCAGATGGACAATTTATTTTGCTATAAATTGTAACAAGCTCCAATTCACTCCCAGTCAGTTCCATTGTGGAGCCACCGTCCATACGATCCCAACGGATCTTGTTTCGTTGAACTCCGATAAAGTATGAGAAAGATATGGAAATGTTAATTTAATATCCTATTTTCTTTTATTTTAAAACTTAATTAAATTTAGTAATGGGCCTCACCCATTCCATATGGCCCAAACAAATTCAACCCGAAATCAATGGAGTAGTTTCTTCCCAAATTAAATCCTCCACTCCAGAACTGATTTACTTCCATTGCCGATATCCTTTTTCCCCGTACCTCCTATACCTCATCATTTACATCACCGAATCACATGAAACCCCATAAACATGCTTCTCGTTTTAAACTCCACGAGCCCGACAAAGCTCACGAGGTTCGATCGCTCCTTCCTCCTCGCGTCGAGCAGTCTGTCGCAACACCCTACAATATTCGAACGACAACAATGTTCACCGCATTCGCTCAAATGTTGCAGGGAGTTACGGTTTCACCTCACAATCCCAAAAACGAACTCCATTTCATAAATCAAAGTTTAAGTCTCACAACAATCCCAGCCCTAGCTCAAGCGACCTGCTGTTCATCATTTTCAACGAACAAAATCATCTCGACTTTAGCGAAATGCATATAGATGAGGAGAGGAACACTACAGGAATCCAAATAAAATCATCTCGCGATTTGTAGAATTTTGGTTTGATTTCTAGGATTTTTTTAACATGTTTTTTTCCTTATTTCCTTTTGTTTACTAGAGGCGCGATTTTTATTGACCAGAGAATGACTGAGTTTAGGGTTAAACGATGTTAAGGGGTTTATATAGGTTAAGAATATTATTTTTAAATTCATTATTTAAGTAATTTATAATGAACTCCTGCGTGTATTCACCCTTAAAAATTCATATGATCACATACGATACCCAAAAATCACGAAAATGGACATGCAGCTACAGTTCGACATTACGGACCCAACGAAACTGGTTACGTCGAATTCCGACTTCGTTTGCTCACACATCGTATTTTTAACCGTCAAAATGGTGATTGTTTTTCACATTAAAAAACAGGACGACCACACACTGACCCCTAAAATCATGAAACTTGAAATCTAGCAATAATTTAATATTGCGGATCCAATAAAATTATTTCCGTCAAAAACGGAGGTCGTTTGCAAAACTGGCTATTTTTAAAGCTCTAAATAAACCCATTTAAATATTAATATATTTAAAAATAATTAAATTTAATATTTATAAATAAATATTATCGTATATATTCACAATAGAATATCATACAGCTCCAATTGGATTTATAACTCGATATATAAATCCCAGTTGAATCGATATTCAATTTATATTGAAAAATCCTTTTATAATATATATAAATCATTATAAATTATAAAGGAATTCCATAGCGACTTTTTGAAAATTTTATTTGGACATAAATCAAAATCTACATGACAAAATCCCGATTTTTCTCTTTCATTAGAAAAATATACTTCACCAGCTTCGGACATTTCTTGTTTCGTAGAAATCCGATTTAAAACGGTTTCTATATATTCGTTTAAAGTTCGAATCGCCACATTACGAACTACAGTGCCATTTCGAGCTCGATTATAATTATGATATAATTATATGTTCAAATGTCATTTATATAATATATTCGTTAATATAATTCAACTCTAAACTGAATTATATATATTTTGAATTGCCAAATTCACACCATATTGCCATTTCATCTAATTCTGATTATTTCAGAATTTAATATATTATTTAATTATTATATTAATTAAATATTCAAAGTTATTTAATTTAAACCATTGAGTTACCAAACCGTATTTTAAGTAATTAAATAAATAAATTATTCGACCATAAAAATACGGCACTTTACGTTCTTCCCCCCTTAAAATAATTTCGTTCTCGAAATTCTAAGGTAGAAAACAAACCCTATTGACTGGTTAGAACTTATTTGTTCACTTCTTTAACTTCAGTCGCAACTGAACCAATTTATTTCAATTAAAATATTAATTAATTCTTACTAACAAAAATTTTCAAAAATCTTGAAAATTTTCTAACACTAACTTTTCGAAAAATTTCGCCCGCACCTTCTTTGTACTGGTCAATAGCTCAAACTCCAACTCGTCTCTCTAGGCCTTTTCCAACCTAAAAGAAAATCGAACAGCCAAGCGGCTTGTCAATTCGGCTCATCAGAATCTCAAACCCATATATAATATAAATTGGTGCATTTTTGTCGGGCATATCATTATATCATTCCCACCTGTTACCAATTCTGGCCAATGTTATACCAACCAAACTCCAATCACTTTTATCTTCAACGCAACCATTCGCTTATCCAAGCCAAATTCAATTTCAAATCAAAGTTCCATTCTCGATTTTCAAATTCTTAACTCATCAATCCAATACCATTTCAGATTCCTATGTCACAAATCCAATTTTCTCGATATCATTCTAATCCAATTCAATTTCCACTTAATTGGTTTTCAATTCAATTCCAATTTATTTCCACAAATTTTTGTTTAAATTTGTTTTTAATTCAAACAGTCTCTTCCTGGGAGTTTTAAACAGCTTTGCTTTCTCAAAAGTCAAACTTTCCTTTTCAGGATTTAAAACAACTTGTTTTGCCAAAACAATTCGAAATCAATATCTTTGGTAGTAATCCGTCACTTAGAACTTGGAATGAACACTATTGATGTCGCGATTCATCATCAGAGTATTTCCTAGCCATCGAAGTGAGTTCAATACTATATTACTTTCAAAACCATTTCTAAACACTTCTATTTTGAAATACATTTCAAAATACCATTCAAGTTCTTGTAAAACAAATTAAAATCTCCTAGGATTTTAAAATTATAATATACTTAATTCAATTCCATTTACAAATGCTTTTCATGTTTTTGGAATTTTAATTCCAAATTCTGATTTTAATCCAGATTTAATTTATCTGATTTCATATACTACACTTATATGAATTCTAATTGGTTATTTACATAACCATTTAATTTATAATCTTGTCCGATTATAATAACAACCAATAAATCTAATATATTATAATAATTCCAATACAAATCCTTTATATAAAAATATAATTTGAGTAAAATTATTTCATTTACCCTCTTATCAAAACATGCAGTGTTGGTTCATCGTATTCGAGTGTTTATAAATCCCTACCGTTATAGTGAATCAAACAGATCGACCAAAACTCATAAACTACTCAACCAATGAATCTCCACAATATAAAACAATTTTTTTTATATCCAATAACAAATACGTTCAATTATATATATACACTAAACTCATTCTAGGGCATTACTAACCCCATCTCTACTGAGTTACGCCACAGAGCCAAGGTAATTACTTAACCTTTAGCTCTGATACCACTGTAACGACCCGAGTTTTCGCGATCTTGAATGTCGGCATACAGCACCATGTCGACTATTCAAGCATCGGAAACACCGGATAGTCCATGAAAGAAATTAGAGGGTGAGAATAGATAAGATAGAAACTTAGAATAGAAGAAGAAGAACATACAACATCAGAGTAACAAGAATCTCACAGCAGAACGAACAACATATAATAGACAACATATCTTTGAAATAAAATCAGTATATGTATACAGTAACATTATCAGAGTACAACACTTACGACACAACGGAATAAACAATAGCTATATAATCCTCAAGCCTCCTACTCCAAGCTCTCTAAGTATATCTGTAAAATCCTGACTACTTGACTGCCCGTACAAAATTGGGCACCCAAGACTTTACGGAAAAACAAAACAAAATAAACTCTGGGTCAGTCATGGGACCGGTATGAGTAAACAATTTAAAACAGTTTGGGAAAATAACGATATCTCATAAGACCACGCCGTATAACGGAATGAGTTTTTCCCTTATGAGAATCCAAATCAATTTGATTTAACTTTAAAATCGTTTTGAAAGAAAAAATGATCTTTTATATCAAAACACTTTTGATATTATAATAGTGTCTATCAACCACAATATAATAATCATCTTGCAGAATGCTTTTATCTCGTGTTCCACATATATAGTATACAATCAAAACCGCGAGCAATTATTGGGTAATGGATTTCCAACTATGACAAGGTATGGAACCACCTTCCAGTAGTGTACCTCTAGAGAGGAATACACTGGGTTCAACAAGAAACATCTTGCAACCCGGCCACACATGACCGACCACTCATTTTGCTTGAGTGTATCGAATGTATATCACCAACGGTTGGGATCAACAACCGTTACCTGAATGGGATAGCCTCGAATAGATTAAAGAATGAAATGAATATCTCTAGATATGTGATAATACACCCTAATGGAAGCACCCCGCATAGCAATGCTGCCTACCCGTTTTTTGTCATTTCCCGATTGTGAGGTTAGAGGCCACGCTTATCTCTGACAGATCACACAATTATTCAATTCGAAGGTCACATCGTCATACCCGCCAAATCACAAATTGTTTTTCCCAAAAATACAACGGGTATACAACTAAGAGAAACGAATTCCTCCGCCACCAAACGTATATACGTTTGAAGAGATCAACTTACGCGATCTATTAAATATACTCTGTCATACATTCTTCCATACTGGTCATCCTAGGACTGGACACACCGAAGGCACTATTCTTTAAATCTATCTTAGGCAATTTCTACCTAGGATCGCCAGAACAGCCCTTTCATAACTCCGTCCTCCATTATCTCCATCATATTTGATTCGCAACACTAACGCCCATAAAGAGTGGTTTTCAGATAATGAATCTGATCCCGGTCTCTCCGTATTGACAATAGAAATGGCCAAAATCTTCGATAATTGGTGATTTAACTGTTAAAGGAAAAAATGTGTACAAACAACGGTCGTATTTCCAAATGGAAATCTTACCGAGCGAATCATCAATCAACACTGATCCACTTTAATTTAATTTATCATTCAATTATCCATTTCCATATTCCTGTTTCCATATATTCAACATTTCTTATTTTCTAAATTTAGAAAATATATGTTATTGACAATGGAAAACATTTCCATTTCTTATTTTCTATATTAGAAAACATTTCTGATTCTTATTTGGAAAAACATTTCCAAAACTCCTACATTTGAATTTAAACAGATGTTTAAATAGAACATTTCTATGCCAACTGTAACACCCCGGATTTTTGAATAATCGAGTTAACTAAATTAAAGAATAATAAATCTCAGACGTGAGAATTAAGGGAATAGGGTTGCGCCATCGTGTTAATCTCGGAATTCTGGTTGAAATAGAGTCCGAGTTTGCGGGAAACGGGTACCGGATGAAGGAGTTATGGATGAACGAAGTTTGGTGGCAAAACAAGAAAAATAAAAATAAATTGCACTGGCGCACTTGGAAAGTGCGCCAGTACAAATTTGCACTGGCGCACCTGCCAAGTGCGCGCAGGCCGAGGCAGTAGGCCTGCACAACTTTCTGGTTCAGTCTGACCTATGTTGCTGAGTCCTTTCTGACTCCTAGCTGAGTCATTAGGGCTGAGGTGTCACCCTATTCCGACTAAATGGTTTTGATTAACCCTAAGATCATCCGACGGCTTAAATTAATTCAAAACTCTATAAAAAGACCCATAGACTCAAACCCTAAATCAGAATTAAGACTAAAACTATAGCTGTCATGCTGTCGTCTTGAACCCTAGAGTAGCCGCCACCAATTAGAGAGGAAGAACAACAAATCAAATAAGTTCTATTCAACCGTAACAACGAATCTTCTTCAAAGGAGAGCTAATACAACTTCAGAAATCAGAACACAGAACTCAAGACCGCTTTTGACTTGTGAGTTCGATAGTTTTAATAAAATATTTAGTAAATTAATTGGATTGAGTTATGATGCGGATAATTTGGATATAATGTGAATTATTGACTGCATCTTGTAATTATTTTGTAGAATTGTGTTGTAATTTCTATGATGTTATGTTATGATGCTATCATTTACGATGTAAAGTTATGATGCTATCACCCATGTTGTAATTCTATGATTAGCTTATGTCTAATTGAATCATCATGTTGTTCATATGCTAGTTTGGTTATGTTAATTCATATGATAGATCACAAGTTTGTATGCAAGTTTAGATATTGATTTAGACAAGAATCATAGGCAAGTTAGTATAACCTTACATGTTTCATGACATCAATTTTAGATCTAAAGTTAGGCTATGACATGTGTGAGTTATATGATAAATTCTACATGATAATTTACATGTTAGATGCAAGTTTACACCATTGTTATGATGCATAAATCACATATGCAAGTTTATATAAATATATGAGTTTGGGATATGAATCATGTTATGCAAGTTTAGGGTTAATGCCTATGCAAGTTTACACCTTTAGATTTTGATCTATGACATACATGATTTATGCAAGTTCACACCTTTAGATTTGGATCCATGACATATGTTGTTTATGCAAGTTGTAACTTTGGCCTATGCAAGTTTTAGATGTAGAACATCATTCACACATGCAAGATCACCCCTATGTTTAGATCTTTGTTTTAATCATGTGTATATTGTGATGTTTTCTCTTTATTCCATGAGTTAGACTATTCGAGTCTAACGTATATTTTACGTTAGACGAATAAATGTTCAATGTAGGGGTAAAGGGGTAATATTGAAAAGATTTAATTGGGCATAAATGCCTTAAAAGGCATAAAATAAATTTGTGATGAAAATTGGTATGATTTTACATACCATAAATGGATGGACATAACTGAGTCAATTATGGACATCGTTAAATTTGGAATTGATTAATAATTTGAATAGGGAAAGTAATTCAAATTCTGGAATGATTAATTAGGAGTAATTAATCGTCTAAGACATGAGGTTAGGCTCTTTTGTGGTGTAAGACTGCCCAGACCCGCCCGGCAAATCCAGCTTCCACAAATGCCAGTCTAATGTGGGAGGTCTTAGGCATAAATTAAATACGTAACAATTGTAAAGACACGAGGTTAGGCTCTTTTACGGTGTAAGACTGCCCGTACCCGCCCAGCAAATCCAGCTGCCACAAATGGCAGTCTAATGTGCGAGGTCTTTATGAGGTTACGGTCTTAATGAATTAAGAAACACTTAACCAGATAAACATGCAGTGGGATACAAGGGGGTTAAGTGGGTGCCTTGGGTGGCCTGTGGAATTTAATGGGTGCCTTGGGTGGCATTTGGAAATACGACTAGAAACACTTAACCAAAATTGAAACATGTAATTGAAACATGAATAAGAAGTGGGTTAAGTGGGATGAACTAGAGGTGACCAAGCTTAGGTGGATAGCTTGTGTCAAGTAATGGGGGCCCATTTCTACCAATAACCCATACGTATCTTTGTGGGCTCGACCCAAGTCGAGGACGGGACACGCATACTGGGCTTGACTGTAAGAGGCCAAAATGGGTTAGCGGTGGCAACGCAAGTCCAACGGGTTCATATGCGTGTGTGAGCCCGGGCTGGTAGGTAAGACGTTGTTGCATCGTGTAGGTATAAGACGTGCATTGTTGGTGGTATCGGGTTGCCACTTTGGGGAGTGATACACCCCATTGTGGGGCCAGCATGGGTATCTACGAGTTAGGAAGCCGATCGCTTGGGGGTAGTGGGTACACCTAGTGGAGATAGGGGCAGGCGGCACCTATGAAGGCAACTAGGGGTGCACGAAACTACCAGTATCATTATTAAGTCTGTAGGCAGGATCAACCTTAGGGTGACTAGTGGTGGTGCAGTATAGCAATTATCCTATAGTGTTGGTGTAGTTTAGTAATTATCTTATAGTGGTTTAGGGGCGCATTAATGATATCGTTGTTCATCTTGTTTCCTTATTTACTCTGCCATATTCAATGGTTCATGGTCATTTCCTTATTTTCCAACTTATGCCTTGGCCTAGTTACTTTGTTAATTATATTGCTAAAGTTATCGCACTCGCCAGACTTTATGTCTGACACCTTTTGTTTCCTCCTCTTTTCTTCCTCCCCCCCCCAGGTGCTCAGGTTGGAACTAGCACCAGTGGAGCTTAATTTTGGACTGCTTTTAGAAGATTGCTTGGATTGATGAAGTAAAGTTCAGCTCCTCTTTATTTATGGCTACTTTGTATTGGGGATTATGTCTTTTATTTTATGTACTTTTGGTTGTCAAGATGGATATTATGTACTTTGACTCTGGTTTCTGATGATGTAAGCAAACATATGTGTTTTCCGCTGTAATGAAATAAAGTTTTAAATCTTTGAGTACTGTTTATATCTGTCTTGTTGTTAAGTTTCTGTTCTATACTTAAAGCTCTCCATAGAAGTTAATGCATTCCCTTTGTGAGTGACATTAATGGACGTGGGGTGTTACATGTGGTATCAGAGCTGAAGGTTACGAGAACAGATATGAATTTTGAAAAACACTATTTTTCAAAATAATTTTTATAAAGAAGTACCTTCAAAAGTACGTTTTAGGGAAAGTATTTTCAAGAGAAAAGCTTATTTTAGAAAGCATTACCCCAAGAGCCAGATACCTTTTCCTCGGTTCTTTTATATTGAATCTTTCCTTTTTCGTTTCAGCATGTTTGAAGCATCTGAGATACCAGAGGGTGTTCATGTACCCGGTTGGTTTCGTCAGTATCTCGAGGCTAGGGCCGCCACCGTAGGTCCAGCAAATGCTCCTCCTCCTCCTCGTGTCGATACCTTTGCTAAGATATGTAAGGACTTTAGAGCAATGGATGGAAAACCTTTTCACGGGACGGAGACATTTGTTGAAGCTCGTAACTGGTTAAAGGAGGTGGAAGAATTGTTTAGAATCTTTGAAGTGGACGATGAAAGAAAAGTCCAGCTAGCTGCCTGGCTAATGAAGGATGAGGCCTCGTTTTGGTGGTAGGTCACTAATGGGGGACGTCCAGTCGATACATAGCCAGATTTTGGGCAGAGGTTTGAGGCGAAGTTTCTTTCGCGGGTTGAAGAGAATCTATACATGGAAAGGTTTTTGGCGCTGAAGCAAGGTAATCTGTCGGTGAAAGTGTATGTCAACAAATTCAACCAATTGGCAAGATTTGGGTTGGACTTGGTGAATACTTCAAAAAAGAAGGCTCTAAGATTTGTTAAGGGTTTAAACGAGCCGCTTCATGGGTTAGCTATGACCCACATTCCCATGAGGGCTACCTTCGAGAGACTAGTTGACATGGCGCTCATGCATGAAGAGGAGAAGGGTGCCAATGCTAATAAGGCACCCGAGAAGAAAGGGGATCAAAAGAAGCCGCAACAACAACAACAGAACAAGAAAGGTGGCAAAGGAAACAATGCTAAGGGAAAGAAAAGATGCTTTAACTGTGGGACACCAGACCATCTAAGCAAAGATTGTAGGAAGAAAAAGAAGACTGGTTGTTTCCACTTTGGCGAGGCGGGACATCTTATTAAGGACTGCCCAAAGAAAGGGCAGAGGGCAGGGTCTACCTCAGGAGGACAGGTGCAGGCTCTTATGGCACCGGGGCAGGCATGGGGACAAGCTCAGGCTCTCGTGATCCCAGCGCTGCAAGAATGAGGTAGAGCAATTTCCGTTGAAAGTTTAGTTTTTCTATTTGATCATCTTGTCCATACTTTATTCGATTCTGGCGCATCACATTCGTTTATTTCTACATCATTAGTTGAAACACCGCACCTTGATACTAGTATAGTTACTGATCCCTTAGTAGTCACAAATCCTATCGGTGGTTCGGCTCATCTTTCTATGATTTGTCGGGATTTGAGAGTGTTTATCTTGGGCATCGAGTTTGAGTGCAACGCTTTTGTTCTTGGCTTCATGGGCTACGGTTTAATTCTAGGTATGGATTGGCTAACTAGATATGGGGCCATCCTAGATTGTGAATGAAGGGTAGTCATATTGTTGAATCGTTTTGGAAAGACCCTTGATATTTCTTGTGACCCTAGAGGTCCAGTAATGCTTAGCTACCTAGAATCCCTTGACGCATCAGATGATGATTTACATTCTGTTCCCATAGTCCGTGAATATGCCGATGTCTTCGATGAGGTGAGGGGTTTACCCCCAAAACGTGAGATAGACTTTCAGATATATCTAGTAGATAATGCAAAGCCAGTTGCATTACCAGTGCGCCACATGGCTCCAAGAGAAAGAAGAGAACTCAGTAAGCAAGTGAAGGAATTGCTTGAGAAGGGGTTCATCATACGTAGTATATCGGAGTAGGGTACTTCAGTAGTGTTTGCCATGAAGGCAGATGGGTCCCTTAGACTTTGTGTGGACTATAGAAAACTTAATAAGCTTACTAAGAAGAATAGACACCCACTGCCGAGGACTGACGATCTCTTCGATCAGTTATTTGGCGCCTCAGTGTTTTCGCAGTTGGACTTAACCCCTGGTTTCCATCAGTTGAGAGTGGCGAAAGATAGCGTAGACAAGACTGCCTTTAGGACTCCAGACAGTTTCTTCGAGTGGCTTGTGATGCCCTTCGGTTTGACAAATGCCCCCGCATACTTTGTGGACTTGATGAGTAGGGTGTTTAGGGAGTACCTTAATAGATTCGTGGTAGTCTTTGTGGACGACATCTTGATCTTTTCTAAAAGCGAGGAAGAGCATGCCTTACATCTTAGGGAAGTGTTGGAGACTCTTCGAGCGCATTGCCTTAAAGCTAAATTTTCTAAATGTCACTTTTGGAGAAAGGAAGTGCGATTCTTAGGGCACGTGGTTTCCAAAGAAGGGATAGCTGTGGATCTTGCGAAGATAGTGGCCATCCAAGATTGGAAGGTTCCTAAAAATGCTACCGAGGTGAAGAGTTTCTTAGGGTTAGCTGGCTACTATAGGAAGTTCATCAAATACTTCACAAAAATGTCAGCCCCATTAACATGCTTGACGAAGAAGAACTTAGTTTTCATGTGGGACGTAGATTGTGATGATGCGTTCCAACATTTAAAGAAAGCTTTGACCACAGCCGCAGTCTTAGTGTTGCCAGATGGGAGTAAGCCATTTACCGTTTATACCGATGCTTGTGGGACAGGACTAGGCGCAGTCTTAATGTAAGAGGGAAGGGTAATAGCCTATGGTGGAAGGCAACTGAGAGTACATGAGAGAAATTACCCTACACATGACCTAGAGTTGGCTGCTATTGTCTTCGCGCTTAAGTCTTGGCGTCATTATCTTCTTGGCGAAAAATTCGAATTATTCACTAACCACAAATCGGTAAAATACTTATTCTCTCAGAAGGACTTGAACTTAAGGCAGCAAAGCTGGATGGAATTCTTAGCATCCTATGACTTCGAGATAGCATATACCCATGGCAAGGGTAATGTGGTGGCAGACGCCTTAAGTAGAAAAAGGTTGTCCTTGAGTCCGTTGTTTGTTGAGCGGCGAAGCCTAGAGTTCATCTCTACGTTTGACTTTAAACCTTCCGTTGACTTTGTACCCGGTTTGCTAGCATACTTAGAGGTCATACCTACGCTTTTGGGACGGATTGGCGAGGCACAGCGAGACGGCCCACAGTTGGTTGAGTTAGTAGAAAATCTCAAAAGAGGGGAGTCATCGAGCCATCTCCGTAGGTATACCCTAGATGATAAGGGTTGGTTACGTAGGGATGGTAGACTTTGTGTACCACAGGACGAGAACTTGAGGAAGACCGTTCTTGATGATGCACATCGTTCGAAGATGACCATCCATCCCGGCGGGGACAAGATGTACATGGATATGAGACGAGTTTACTTTTAGGCCGGTATGAAGAAGGATGTGGCAGAGTTTGTTGCTAGATGCTTGGTGTGCTAACAAGCAAAAGTAGAGCAAAAGAAGCCCGGTGGATTGCTTCACCCATTGGAGGTCCCACAATGGAAGTGGGAAAGTGTTTCGATGGACTTTGTTGACGGATTACCAAGATCGAGGAAGGGTAATACGGGGATTTGGGTCGTGGTAGAAAGACTTACTAAGAGCGCCCATTTCATTCCCGTGAAGAGTAAGAGGACTTCTCCATGGTTAGCCTTCGTATACATTCGATAAATAGTTCGTTTGCACGGC
Source organism: Allium sativum (assembly GCA_030737875.1). NCBI lineage: Eukaryota > Viridiplantae > Streptophyta > Magnoliopsida > Asparagales > Amaryllidaceae > Allium > Allium sativum. Next base: position 402,807,992 of record CM060926.1, on the reverse strand, counting down.
GTTCCTTCTAGCATAGTGAGCGACCGCGAACCTATCTTCACTAGCGAGTTTTGGAAGAGCTTGCAACAGGCGGTAGGGACTCAGTTATGTTTGAGCACCGGATATCATCCTCAGACGGACGGCCAGACTGAGAGGGTGAATCGTATTCTAGAGGACTTATTGAGGTTGTGTATCTTAGATTTTGGAGGTACATGGGAGGAACATCTTTCGTTGGTGGAGTTCGCATATAATAACAGCTTTCAGTCTAGCATTGGCATGGCACCGTTCGAGGCTCTTTATGGTCGGCCGTATCGTTCGCCTACATGCTGGTGGGAGTCTACAGATAAGATCTTACTTGGGCCCGATATGATTATAGAGACTTCGAAAAAGATCGATTTGATTCGAAGGAGGATGAAGATGGCGCAAGATAGGCAAAAATCTTATGCTGACAAGAGGAGGACAGATCTTGAGTTTGATATTGGGGACATGGTCTTTGTCAAGGTGTCTCCATTACGGAATGTTGTTCGCTTTGGATCCGTTGGGAAGTTTACACCAATGTTCGTATGGCCATTTCCTATTAAGGAGAGGATTGGGCAGATGGCATATAGAGTGGAGTTGCCCGAGAGACTTAGTGGTGTACACGACGTATTCCATGTATCACATTTGAGGAAGTGCTTGCACGAGACCGCGGAAGTGGTAGAGACGAGCTTGCTTAGAGAGGTGGGGATAGAGCGTGATGCGACGATTCGACAAGCTCCTACGTGTATTCTTGGGTCGGAGATTAAGAAGTTGAGTAATCGAGAGGTCAGACTAGTCAAAGTGCAATGGGGAGATGATGGGAGCAACGCTACTTGGGAGACGGAAGCGAAGATGCGTTCATTATACCCTTTTCTTTTCGAGGGTATGTCTTTTAATTTCTCCTTATCGCTTACCTTGTACTTATCTTATCTGTAGTATGTCCTCTTGCTAGTATCTTTGACCGTTAGATAGGGTAGTCCTATGGTTGAAACATGTGTTTGAGACATGTTATGTATGATGGATGCATGTGAATGCAAGTCTTTTCTAGTGATTGCTCGTGGATGCATATATACACACTTTAGGCACTAGATCGGCTAAGTCACTTCATATTGCATATTGCATATAAATGTGTGTACATATTTAAGTAATGGATATAATGATTGTACCATCATATGGATGTTGCATTTTGGTGAATGGTTGTGCATACATGTAGAAATAATATGTATCGATAGGGTTCTTTCGCATACATAATGGACGCATGGCACTATCATGGTTTGCATTAAGGAGGTCAACTGAATCAGTTGACCGTCTGATTTTGCATTAGATAAGGAACATATACACACACTTCTTGCATATGTTCATACAGCATTAGAAATTTTATAAGGACAATGGATGCCCGTGTTTGATGGTTGAGTAGATGGTTGTTTGGATGGTAGGATATGCATTCTCCTTAACTTGGAGATTTCGGGGGCGAAATCCTTTAAGGAGGGGTGAATGTAACACCCCGTATTTTTGAATTATCAAATTAACTAAATTATAGAACAATAAATCTCAGACGTGAAAATTAAGGGAATGGGGTTGCGCCATCGTGTTCGTCTCGGAATTCTGGTTGAAATAGAGTCCGAGTTTGCGGGAAACGGGTACCGGATGAAAGAGTTATGGATGAACGAAGTTTGGTGGCAAAACAAGAAACAAATAATAATAAATAGCACTGGCGCACTTGGGAAGTGCGCTAGTACAAATTTTCACTGGCGCACCTGCCAAGTGCGCCCAGGCCGAGGCAACAGGCCTGCACAGCTTTCTGGTTCAGTCTGACCCATGTTGCTGAGTCATTTCTGACTCCTTGCTGAGTCACTAGGGCTGCGGTGTCACCCTATTCCGACTGAATGGTTTTGATTAACCCTAAGATCATCCGACGGCTTAAATTAATTCAAAACTCTATAAAAAGACCCATAGACTCAAACCCTAAATCAGAATTAAAACTAAAACTATGGCCGTCATGTTGTCGTCTTGAACCCTAGAGTGGCTGCCACCAATTAGAGAGGAAGAACAACAAATCAAATCAATTCTTTTCAACCCTAACAATGAATATTCTTCAAAGGAGAGCTAATACAACTTCAGAAATCAGAATTCAGAAATCAAGACCACTTTTGAGTTGTGAGTTCGATAGTTTTAATAAAATAATTAGTAAATTAATTGGATTGAGTTATGATGCGGATAATTTGGATATGATGTGAATAATTGACTGCATGTTGTAATTATGTTGTAGAATTGTGTTGTAATTTCTATGATGTTATGTTATGATGCTATCATTTACGATGTAAAGTTATGATGCTATCACACATGTTGTAATTCTATGAATAGCTTATGTCTAGTTGAATCGTCATGTTGTTCATATGCTAGTTTGGTTATGTTAATTCATATGATAGATCACAAGTTTGTATGCAAGTTTAGATATTGATTTAGACAAGAATCATAGGCAAGTTAGTATAACCTTACATGTTTCATGACATCAATTTTAGATCTAAAGTTAGGCTATGACATGTGTGAGTTATATGATAAATTCTACATGATAATTTACATGTTAGATGCAAGTTTACACCATTGTTATGATGCATAAATCACATATGCAAGTTTATATAAATATATGAGTTTGGGATATGAATCATGTTATGCAAGTTTAGGGTTATTGCCTATGCAAGTTTACAACTTTAGATGTAGATCTATGACATACATGATTTATACAAGTTCACACCTTTAGATTTGGATCCATGACATATGTTGTTTATGAAAGTTGTAACTTTGGCCTATGCAAGTTTTAGATGTAGAACATCATTCACACATGCAAGATCACCCCTATGTTTAGATCTATGTTTTAATCATGTGTATATTGTGATGTTTTCTCTTTATTCCATGAGTTAAACTATTCGAGTCTAACGTATATTTTACGTTAAACAAATAAACGTACAACGTGGGGTAAAGGGGATAACATTGAAAAGATTTAATTTGGCATAAATGCCTTAAAAGGCATAAAATAAATTTGTGATGAAAATTGGTATGATTTTACATATCATAAATGGATGGACATAATTGAGTCAATTATGGACATCGTTAAATTTGGAATTGATTGATAATTTGAATACGGAAAGTAATTCAAATTGGGGAATGATTAATTAGGAGTAATTAATCATCTAAGACACGAGGTTAGGCTCTTTTGTGGTGTAAGACTGCCCGGACCCACCCGGCAAATCCAGCTGCCACAAATGCCAGTCTAATGTGGGAGGTCTTAGGCATAAATTAAATACGTAACAATTGTAAAGACACGAGGTTAGGCTCTTTTGTGGTGTAAGACTGCCCGGACCCGCCTGGCAAATCCAGCTGCCACAAATGCCAGTCTAATATGAGAGGTCTTTATGAGGTTACAGTCTTAATGAATTAAGAATCACTTAACCAGATAAACATGTAGTGGGACATGAGGGTGTTAAGTGGGTGCCTTGGGTGGCATGTGGAATCTAGTGGGTGCCTTGGGTGGCATTTGGAAATACAATTAGAAACACTTAACCAAAATTGAAACATGTAATTGAAACATGAATAAGAAGTGGGTTAAGTGGTATGAACTAGAGGAGACAAAGCTTAGGTGGATAGCTTGTGTCAAGTAATGGGGGCCCATTTCAACCAGTAACCCATACGTATCTTTGTGGGCTCGACCCAAGTCGAGGACGGGACACTCATACCGGGCTTGACTGTAAGAGGCCAAAACGGGTTAACGGTGGCAATGAAAGTCCAACGGGTTCATATGCGTGTGTGGACCCGGACTGGTAGGTAAGATGTTGTTGCATCATGTAGGTATAAGCCGTGCATTGTTGGTGGTATCGGGTTGCCACTTTGGGGAGTGATACACCCCACTATGGGGCCAACACGGGTATCTACGAGTTAGGGAGCCGATCGCTTGGGGGTAGTGGGTACACCTAGTGGAGATAGGGGCAGGCAGCACCTATGAAGGCAGCTAGGTTGCACGAAACTACCAATATCATTATTAAGTCTGTAGGCGGGATCAACCTTAGGGTGACTAGTGGTGGTGCAGTATAGCAATTATCCTATAGTATTGGTGTAGTTTAGTAATTATCTTATAGTGGTTTAAGGGCGGTTTAACGATATCGTTCTTCATCTTGCTTCCTTATTTACTCTGCCATATTCAATGGTTCTTGATCATTTCCTTATTTTCCAACTTATGCCTTAGCCTAGTTACTTTGTTAATTATATTGTTAAAGTTATTGCACTCGCCAGACTTTATGTCTGACCCCCTTTGTTTCCTCCTCTTTTCTTCCTTCCCCCCCCCCCCCCCCCCCCATCCCCAGGTGCTCAGGTTGGAACTAGCACCATCGGAGCTTGATTTTGGACTGCTTTTAGAAGATTACTTGGATCGCAGAAGTAAAGTTCAGCTCCTCTTTATTTATGGCTATTTTGTATTGGGGATTATGTCTTTTAATTTATGTACTTTTGGAAATCAAGATGGATATTATGTACTTTCACTCTGGTTTCTGATGATGTAAGCAAACATATGTGTTTTCCGCTGCAATGAAATAAAGTTTTAAATCTTTGAGTACTGTTTATATCTGTCTTGTTAAGTTTCTGTTCTATACTTACTTAAAACGCTCCATAGAAGTTAATGCATTCCCTTTGTGAGTGACATTAATGGACATGGGGTGTTACACCAACTCAAAACCTTACACTCATAATATGGAGACCCCAACTTCCCTGGCCTCCGAAGAGAAGAGAAAGAACGAATTACCGTGAGGAGAAGACGAATCAGAATGCAAATAGAAGAACTTTTCATTGATTATTACAACAATTCCATCAGAATACAAGAATATACAAAGTATGAATAAATATTACACATTTGATAAATATCAGAGATTTAAATTACATTTAAATACATAGCAGTGGAAAAATAATACAACGCATAATTGGAAGGAGATATATAGATACAGAGCTTTCCGAATATCATTCAAGCTGTAAACCAGGATCTTGTGAATATAAATCTGCAAAACCAAAACTACTAGCTGCCCGTGTGGAAAATAAGGGCACCCAGAGTTTGGGTTAAAACAATAAACACCAGGTCAGTCATGTGACTGGTGTGAGAACTAAAACAGTTATTAATCTTTATTTTTAAAGTTAGGTAAATCGAGGGGCCACGCCATGTAACACGGAACAGGTTTCCTCCCAAGAATACCAGTGCTTAAAACAAACATCACAATGCTAAATAAAGAAAAATGAAGCTATTATAAGACCCAGGTCCCATCACACAATGCAACGCAAGCCGGGGGATAGGGATTTACCTTATAATAGCCAAAGAATGCTTGATACACTAAATTTCATCTTTAATTATTACTATAAGTGAAGAAAACAACTTCAATCATAAGTATCAATCATAGACGGCATAAGTGCCCCATACCACTATGTCGCCATACTAGGCTCTACAATCAAAACCGCAAAGTCCCGTATTGGAAATTGGATTTCCGTCATGAGTCGAGGCAAGAGGCAAGCTCCTCTCCGTTGAGACACTCCAGCAAATGTCTCAGGACCACACACAGCGATCCTTGGATCTCCAAGGCCGGTCCTCTCCTACTTTTGAGGATTAACTATTCCTGAACACACGTTTCCCGGTCCTATAGGACCTATATCCGAGGCGCCTCGCATCCAACAACCACACAGGTAAAAATAATATAAATGTCAGGGCTGGTAGGTCACTGACATCACCCATAGCTAGAAAGAAACGTCGTGCACTCCTTAGGTCCTTATCCCGTTTTTGACTCATACCGAGGTGTGAGGCTCGCGAATTAACGCCATACACAAAGCTATGATACATAGGTCGTGCTTTGATCATCAACCATAAGACTTTGCTTTTCAACAGAAGCCTTGATCATTTGCCACTTAGGCATGCCACACAGGCAATTCATGCTATGCGATTGATATCCATCAATATATAACCTCTGAGCTCGTACGTCTTAGAGAAGGGCGTTAAGTAAGAGAATTTATTCTCCGCCGCCAAACAAATATATATTTAATAGAAATCAATCACACTGAATAAAACCCAATGTCTGACATACAGTCCATTTACAAGTTCGTTCTGGGTCTGAACGAAACCGGAGGAACCTTATTCCTCGCATATCCATCGATCTCCAAGTACACCTGGACGATCACCAACTGATTCCCTCCTCTTAGGTGTACAACCCAATCAAGATCATCAGTAATCATCCAAACGATGTGAAGACCTCCGGTCTTCAACCACCGTCTTCATCTTCGACATATCGTCGAATCAGTTATTCAGAATGAGAATAAACCCGGCCTTTCCGAATAACTCGTGTATATAATAAACAAATGCTACACAAACACAACATACACCTCATTCCAATTCAGAATATTCTTCTATTCAAATATTCACATTCTTAGGGAAAGGTTCCCATTAGTTTTATCAAAGATAAATTCTTCTAAATTTATTCTTTTATCTTCCTTTGGATATCATTTCAAACCATGTTAAGGTTTTCCAAACTAATCGAGATTAGCGAACCACACCGAAGCAATCATTTATTATATTTCCCAATCCCAACCTATTCATCCCATGGAGCAAAACTGGTAATACTCCATATCTAACACCACGGTGTTATTGGTAAATATAAATTACCATTTCACGTTCAAATCTAATTAAAGATTTAACTATCGCTTTGCAGCAAAACTGGTGATACTCCATTCTCGATCACTTTAATCTAATTAAAGATTCATTAAAACTCCACTTAGTTTTAATCTTCCCAAAAATCAAAATCTTGTCTTTAACTGGGTTAAAGAACCAATGTCATCTAAAACACTGTTCGCGATAAACCCAAAATCACATGTCATTGTTAATCGGGTTAAAGAACATGTGTTATTCAAAAAACCGCTCACGATATACCCAAAAACCAATTTAAATTCACTTCCAATTAAATACTAATTAATTGGACACTTTTACTAAATCTTAATTAAAAGATTTATTGTTTTTCTAAAATGGGATCAAGAACAGTGTTATTCAAGACACCATTCACGACGAACCCAAAATCCCATTTGATATTAAATACAAGGCTCTGAATAGAAAATATATCGGCTTATATTCAATATCAAATTCTGAAACCGAAAAATATCGTATTGGAAATACCAATATAAACATATCTTTCAAATTTCCACAACCGTATCTGTATAATCACGAAATCCAACATCGAAATATTCCAAAGATAATTTCGATTCAAATCCATTCCAATTCATATATTGGAAATTCTGATTATTTTTAAGACCACTTCAAATCCAATTTATTTATTCAAAAATATTGGATTATAATTCTAGTTCATAACTAGTTCATTTCGATAAAAATATATTTTTATCTCTTTTAAATATGGCTTTTTCATCCCAGTTCTTAGCAATTCATATATTATGATTTTACACAAATTATTAATATTTTTAATAAATTTATCAAGGCCCGTACAGTCTGTTTTCAACAACGGCTACCGAAATGCACTAATAGCGACCTTTTTCAAATTTGATTTGGACATAATTCCAAATTCAACCATTAGATTTCAAATTTCTAATTTTCATTGGAAATCTCTTTTCGATACGAACCCAACGGTTCCGGTTTCAGGAGAATCCGACGGTCGGATCTCCCGTAATGTCAATTCGAAGTCAATGGTCGAAATTCGAGAACTGCCGCGGTGTCACGCATTCTATTTAGGCCATTTAATATATATTATATTTATTTCGTCGATTTCAATTCTAAACGTAGTTTATAATTCGTTTAAATTCGTTTTAAAAACGATTTCAACTTCATATTCAATTTTAAATCAAAATTGAATATTCCATATCATTAATATATAAATGATAATATTTTCAAAACGTTATATTTTGAAATCACTTCCTTTTCTATATTCATTATAAAAACGAATATAATCGATATAAATATCATTCACGTCAAAATGGCGCATATCTAATCAACACGGCTTTTTATATTTCAATAACTTCGTTATTCTATTCAACAAACAAATATTTTCTTCAACACATGAATATATACTTTATTCAACACATGAATATTCTCAACACATGAGTATTGTCATGTCAACCCATGACTATTTTGTTTATTCAACACATGAATATTTATTTTCCTGTTCTGAATATTATTTTAAAATATTCTTTATTTTCTAAATTGGAATGAGACCCAATCAATTACTTTATAATGTTATTTATATGGATTCCATACAACACATGTATATAATAGCAACGATAAATAATCAACCATCATCCAAACCGCACCACACAACTGCATAAGCATTAAACATAAATAACTAATGCTTACACAGTCTGTCAACCTATCGATTGACATGCAACTAGACAATTCGGATTAGTGTACACCAAATATCATTCCAACACCCGTGTGGGGTTTCAAATCAACAAACACAGATTTTTATTTGTGTAGTTGGACGACGTGTAAAATTTATCATCCCAATCAATATCAGTCAAATCAATGTACATAAACAAATCGTCTGATTTGTAAATGAATATTTATTTATTCACCTTCACGTTAAATTTAAATTTTAACTTTATAATATTTCATTTCAGCACATGAATATATTTCCATTCATTCCACATCACAATCAATTTTTACCACACAACAAAATCAAACAAGTCGTCCATGGTCTGTGGACAACGACTGTCGGGTGCTGCTAAGCATCGTCTACATCCTGTTATATATTTTTACCTAGAAAACAAGATTTTTAAAGTGAGAAGTTCTCGCCGATAGCTAAACCCAACGCCACGACTCTTCATCTATAGAAAATCTTTGCCGTGTTTCCTTTTGTCACTTTCGTTGCCCATATTCACTACATATATAAAAATCGCATATTTTTACTTCGCTTTCAAGATGATAAAAATAACATATTTAACATAATGTTTTCATTATAAAGATTATATTTTTATTCTAAACCTTTACATCGCTATTCATTGTAAAAATCACATTTTTACAATGGCATTTCATATCTAAGAAATCATATTTTTATTATCTCTATAATATAAAAATCATATTTTTAAAACATTACTATATATATGAAGATTATATTTTTAGTTCAAGTCCACCTAGATAAAAATCATATTTTTATCGTTTCTTCACATAGATAAAAATCGTAACTTTATCCCTTTGTTTGCCTTATAAAAATCACAGCTTTCAAGCGATAAAAATCCAATCTTTCCTCTTGTAAATACCAAATCTCTATATGGTAAAAATCACACTTTTACTTCGTCGCTATATGTACAAAGATCATATCTTTACATAACGAAAAATATAATTTTTTATACACCATGTTAAATATAATAAAGATCACTTCTTTATATAAGGATATATATAAAAAAAATCATATTTTTATAACCTTTACTATATAAAAATATATTCTTTTCATGGTTAAAATCAAACCTTTATATAAATAAAAATATAATCTTTATTTCGCTTTTATACACATAAAAATTTCTAAAGAAAAAAAAAATGAAAATAGATAGCTCACAGTCGTTCATTCGCGGTTGAATTGGTGATGGCGAAGTTGGGTGGCGGGCTGAAGGTGGGCGCGGCCTTGGTCAGGAGAGGAGGAGGCGGTTTAGAGGGTTTAGCTTTGGGGAGGGAGGAGGCGCTGCCGTAGAGGTTAGAGGGGGGTCTGGTTGTCTTCGATGGCTGGGAGAAGGGGGCCCCGTGGCTAGCGCGGCGGCGCTGACACCAGGTGAGGCTAGGCGATGGGAGGGTTTGGGTTTTTGGCGGATTGGGGGTAACGGGGGAATCTCGATTTGTGAGGAGGAGGAAGGGCAGGGGGCGTGGCCGATCGCCGGAGGGGGGCGCTGGTTGTGGCGGGGCGGTTCTGACCATCGGAGGGGGCGACGGGTCCTGGTGGCTGAGCGATGGGATTGCTTTATATATATATATATCGGGTTCGATCTGAATAGAGAGAGAAAGTAAGGGAGAGTTGACTAGGTTTTATAATTTATTATTTTTAATTCCACAAAAAGTAGCTTTTTAATTCGAACTTCAAATTGAACCCTTCGACTGTCATCCCTAGCTAATTACCCCAATTCCGAACACAATGGGATATGTATCGTAAGCTGATTCGATCATTTCGATCAGTTTTTGTCAAAATCAAAATATAAATCTATATATTGAATTTGAACGCACATTTCAATTTACCGGGGCCACATATGGACTCTAAAAATTCCCGAAAAATATTTTCTAGCTTCGTATTGACGATACAGTCTTAACATACCTAGTTTCGTCTAATTCTGAGACCGTTTGAAAAATGACCATTTTTAAAGGCCAGAATTACACAGCGACTATTCTGAGTTTTCAACTGGACATAACTTTTTATCCCCGCTATGAAATTTCAATTTTTCGGATTCATTGGAATGATATTCTCAAATAGATTCTAATATTTTCGGTTTTGCTAAAATCCGGTTTATTTTGGATCCTGTGCATTCATTTGAATTTCGAAATCGAAATTTCAAACTACCACGCCATTTCCAATTTCTTTTATAATTAAAAATAAATATTTATATTCTAATGACGATTCAAATAAATAAATACGTTCTAATTCTATTCAAAATATTTTCTCGTTGTTATTATTTAAAATAATTCATTTTAAGTATTCAACAATTCATCAAAATTGCCAAAATAAAATTTTTAAATTGGCTCAGATTCCGGGTTGTTACAATCACCCCCACTTAAAATATTTTCGTCCTCGAAAAGGAACGAAGCTTAAAGTTGTTTTACTAACCAACTCAACTTCCATTATTTTCTTTACGGCTTAAGTTCTTCAACTTTTCAGTTTCTAAGAACTTTTCAAATCTTTCAAAAATTTGGCTAAATTTTAGAAAAATTTCGCCATAACCTCCCCTGCACAGGGAGCTTCTAGATATTTCAAAAAGCCTCCCATGGCCCTCACTAAACCAAAAGAAAAAGAAAAAGCCAAGCGGCTCATGAAATCATCAAATCCCCAAGAAATACAATAAACATGTACCTATTTGTCGGGCAAACAATTTTATTCCTCTTCTCTAGCCTCCTTGCTATGACTTGTTCAATAGATATACATGTATATGCATGCAATTGTAATCATTTCTCAATACAGTTCAATATTTGGTTCCATTAGGCTAAATGGTTCAAAATTTTAATAAATGAAACCAATAATAAAGCAACACAACCATCAATCAATTAGTGAATTAATGTTTCAAATTCATAATTTTGATATATATACAGAAAATCATGTTTTTGATGCCAAATCACAACAATAACCCTATCTAGCTTTGGTTCTCACACCAGTCTAATGGAAATATATATATATATATATATATATATATATATCACACCTTCGAAACTCGAACATAAATACTGATGATGTCATGACAATTATCAGTACCATCTCCGGGCGACTAGAGTATGATTCTATATCTATCCAATATATTAAAATTTCGAATATACGTTCATGACGCGTATATGCAAAATCTTTATGTACTCGATTGCCCAAATTCAATACAAATAAAATATTCAAATATGTATACCTGAATTTATTTTTCAAAACAAAATTCGTTTTCTTTTTTATTGTAAAAATAACACTCTTCACACTCGTTCTAGGACACTACTGATCCCATCTCTAACGAGTTATTCTCATTGGATATTACTAATCCAATCTCTAATGAAATCTTTCGTTTGGTTCTAATGTGTCTTGTTCTCGAGCTCTGTAAACCAAAGCTCCGATACCAACTGTGGAGACCCGAACTTCCCCGGTCTCCGAAGAGAACAGAAAGAACGAATTGCCGTGAGGACAAGATGAATCTGAATGCAAACAGAAGAACTTTTCATTGTTTATTACAACAATTCCATCAGAATACAAGAATATACAGAGTATGAATAAATATTACACATTTGATAAATATCAGAGATTTAAATTACATTCAAATACATAGCAGCGGAAAAATAATACAACGCACAACTGAAAGGAGATATACGGATACAGAGCTTTCCGAATATTATTTCAGCTGTGAACCAGGATCCTGTGAATATAAATCTGCAAAAACCAAAACTACTAGTTGCCCGTGTGGAAAATAAGGGCACTCAGAGTTTAGGTTAAAACAATAAACTCCAGGTCAGTCATGTGACTGGTGTGAGAACTAAAACAGTTATTAATCTTTATTTTTAAAGTTAGGTTAATCAAGGGACCACACGGTATAACACGAAATGGGTTTCCTCCCAAGAATACCAGCGCATAAAACAAATAGCACAATGCTAAATAATGAAAAATTAAGCTATTATAAGACCCAGGTCCCATCACACAAAGCAACGCAAGACGGAGGATAGGGTTTTACCTTATAATAGCCATAGAATGCTTGATACGCTTAATTTGATCTTTTATTATTATTATAAGTGAAGAAAAAAACTTCAATCATAAGTATCAATCATAGACGGCTTAAGTGCCCCATACCACTATGTTGCCATACTAGGCTCTACAATCAAAACCGCAAAGTCATGTATTGGAAATTGGATTTCCGTCATGAGTCGAGGCAAGGGGCAAGCTCCTCTCCGTTCGAGACATTCTAGCAAATGTCTCAGGACCACACACAGCGATCCTTGGATCCTCCAAGGCGGGTCCTCTCCTACTTTTAAGGATTAATTATTCCAGAACACACGTTTCCCGGTCATATAGGACCTATATCCGAGGCGCGTCGCATCAAACAACCACACAGGTAAAAATAATATATATGTCAGGGCTGGTAGGTCGCTGACATCACCCATAGCTAGAAAGAAAGGTCGTGCACTACTTGGGTCCTTATCCCGTTTTTGACTCATACCGAGGTGTGAGGATCGCGAATTAACGCCATACACAAAGCTACGCCACATAGGCCGTGCTTTAATCATCAACCAAAAGACTTTGCTTTTCAACAGAAGCCTTGATCATTTGCCACTTAGGCATGCCACACAGGCAATTCATGCCATGCGATTGATATCCATCAATATATAACCTTTGAGCTCGTACGTCTCAGAGATGGGCGTTAAGCAAGAGAATAAATTCTCCGCTGCCAAACAGATATATATTTAAAAGAAATCAATCACACAGAATAAAATCCAATGTCAGACACACAGTCCATTTAAAGTTCGTTCTGGGTCTGAACGAAATCGGTGGAACCTTATTCCTCGCATATCCATCGATCTCCAAGTACGTCTGGATGAACACCAACTGATTCCCTCCTCTTAGGTGTACTGGCCCATCAAGATCATCAGTAATCATCCAAATGATGTGAAGACCTCCGGTCTTCAACCACCATCTTCATCTTCAACTTATCGTCGAATCAGTTATTCAGAATGGGTACAAACCCGACCTTTCCGAAAAATTTGCGTATATAATAATCAAGTGCTACACAAACACAACATACGCCTCACTCCAATTCAGAATATTCTCCTATTCAAATATTCACATTCTTAGGGAAAGGTTCCCATTAATTTTATCAAAGACAAATTCTTCTAAATTTATTTTTTAATCTTCCTTTGGATATCATTTCAAACCATGTTAAAGTTTTCCAAACTAGTCGGGATTAGCGAACCACACCGTAGTAATCATTTATTTTATTTCCCAATCCCAACCTATTCATCCCATGGAGCAAAACTGGTAATACTCCATATCTAATACCACAGTGTTATCGGTAAATATTAATGACCATTTCACATTCAAATCTAATTAAAGATTTAACTATCACTTTAGAGCAAAACTGGTGATACTTCATTCTCGATCACTTTAATCTAATTAGAGATTCATTAAAACTCCACTTAGTTTTAATCTTCCCAAAAATCAATATTCTGTCTTTAACTGGGTTAAAGAACCAATGTCATCTAAAACACGGTTTAAACCCAAAATCACATTTCATTGTTAATTGGATCAAAGAACATGTGTTATTCAAAACACCGCTCACGATAAACCCAAAAACCAATTTAAATTCACTTCCAATTAAATACTAATTAACTGGACACTTTCAGTAAATCTTAATTAAAAGATTTATTCTTTTTCTAAACTGGGTTCAAGAACAGTGTTATTCAAGACACCATTCACGACGAACCCAAAATCCCATTTGATATTAAATACAAGGCTCTGAATAGAAAATATATCGGCTTATATTCAATATCAACTTCTGAAACCGACAAATATTGTACTAGAAATACCAATATAAATATATCTTTCAAATTTCCACAACCGTATCTGTATAATCACGAAATCCAACATCGAAATATTCCAAAGATAATTTTGATTCAAATCCATTCCAATTCATATATTGGAAATTCTGATTATTTTTAAAACCACTTCAAATCCAATTTATTTATTCAAAAATATTAGATTATAATTCTAGTTCATAACTAGTTCATTTCGATAAAAAAATATTTTTATCTCTTTTAAATATGGTTTTTTCATCCCAGTTCTTTCCAATTCATATATTATGATTTTACACAAATTATTAATATTTTTAATAATTTTATCAAGGCCCGTACAGTCGGTTTTCAACAACGGCCACAGAACTGCACTTACAGCGACCTTTTCCAAATTTGATTTGGATATAATTCCAAATCCAACCATTAGATTTCAAATTTCTAATATTCATTGGAAAGCTCTTTTCGATACGAACCCAACGGTTCTGATTTCAGGGAAATCTGACGGTCGAATCTCCCGTAACGTCAATTAGAAATCAATGGTCGAAATTCGCGAACTGCCGCGGCGCGTTCTATTCAGGCCATTTAATATATATATTATATATATTTCGTCAATTTCAATTCTAAACGTAATTTATAATACGTTTAAATTCGTTTTAAAAATGATTTCAACTTCATATTCAATTTTAAATCAAAATTGAATATTCCATATCATTAATATATAAATGATAATATTTTCAAAACGTAATATTTTGAAATCACTTCCTTTTCTATATTCATTATAAAAATGAATATAATCGATATAAATATCGTTCGCGTCAAAATGGCCCATATCTAATCAACATGGCTTTATATATTTCAATAACTTCGTTATTCTATTCAACAAATGATTATTTTCTTCAACACATGAATATATACTTTATTCAACACATGAATATTCTCAACACATGAGTATCGTCAACCCATGACTAATTTGTTTATTCAACACGTGAATATTTATTTTCCTATTCTGGATATTATTTTAAAATATTCTTTATTTTCTAAATTGGAATGAGACCCAATCAATTACCATATAATGTTATTTATATGGATTTCATACAACACATGTATATAATAGCAACGATAAATAATCAACCATCATCCAAAGCGCACCACCCAACTGCATAAGCATTAAACATAAGTAATTAACGCTTACACAGTCTGTCAACCTATCGATTGGCATACAACTAAACAATTAGGATTAGTATACACCAAATATAATCCCAACACCCGTGTGGGGTTTCAAATCAACAAACACAGATTTTTATTTGTGTAGTTGGGCGACGTGTAAAATTTATCGTCCCAATCAATATCAGTCAAATCAGTGTACATAAACAAATCGTCTGATTTGTAAATGAATATTTATTTATTCACCTTCATGTTAAATTTATATTTTTAACTATATAATATTTCATTCCAACACATGAGTATATTTCCATTCATTCCACATCACAATCAATTTTCACCACACAACAAAATCAAACAAGTCGTCCATAGTTTGTGGACAACGGGTGTCGGGTGCTGCTAAGCACCGTGGTCTGTGGACAACGGGTGTCGGGTGCTGATAAGCACCGTCTACATCCTAGTTTATATTTTCAACTAGAAAATAAGATTTTTAAAGTGAGAAGTTCTCACCGATAGCTAAACCCAATGCCATGACTCTTCTTATGTAGAAAATCTTCGCCGTGTTTCCTTTTGTCACTTTCGTTGCCCGTTTCCACTACATATATAAAAATCACAAATTTTTACTTCGCTTTCAAGATGATAAAAATAGCATCTTTAACATGATGTTTTCATTATAAAGACTATATTTTTATTCTAAACCTTTACATCGCTATTCATAGTAAAAATCACATTTTTACAATGGCATTTCATATATAAGAAATCATATTTTTATTATCTCTATAATATAAAAATCATATTTTTAAAACATTACTATATATATGAAGATTATATTTTTAGTTCGACCCCACCTAGATAAAAATCATATTTTTATCGTTTCTTCACATAGATAAAAATCATAACTTTATCCCTTCGTTTGCCTTATAAAAATCACAACTTTCAAGCGATAAAAATCCAATCTTTCCTCTTGTAAAAACCAAATCTCTATATGGTAAAAATCACACTTTTACTTCGTCGCTACATGTATAAAGATCATATATTTACATAATGAAAAATTTAATTTTTTAATACACCAGGTTAAATATAATAAAGATCACTTCTTTATATAAGGATATATATAACAAAAATCATATTTTTATAACCTCTACTATATAAAAATATATTCTTTTCATGGTTAAAATCAAACCTTTATATAAATAAAAATATAATCTACATTTCGCTTTTATACATATAAAAATTTCTAAAGAAAAATAAAAAATGAAAATAGAATGCTCACAGTCGTTCATTCGCGGTTGAATTGGTGATGGCGGAGTTGGGTGGCGGGCTGGAGGTGGGCGTGGCCTTGGTCAGGCGAGGAGGAGGCGGTTTTGAGGGGTTTAGCATTGGGAAGGGAGGAGGCGCTGCCATGGAGGTTGGAGGGGGTCTGGTGGTCATAAACGGCTGGAAGAAAGGGGCCCCACGGCTAGCGCAGCGACGCTGACGCGAGGAGTGGCTAGGCGATGAGAGGGTTTGGGTTTTTGGCAGATTGGGGTAATGGGGGAATTTCAATTTGAGAGGAGGAGGAAGGCAAGGGCGTGGTCGATTGCCGGAGGGGGCGCTGGTCGTGGCGGGGCGGCGCTGACCATCGGAGGGGGCGATGGGTCCTGGTGGCTGAGCGACAGGATTGTTTTTTTATATATATATCGGGTTCGATCTGGATAGAGAGAGAAAGTGAGGGAGAGTTGACTAGGTTCTATAATTTATAATTTATTATTTTTAATTCCGCAAAAGTAGCTTTTTAATTCGAACTTCAAATTGAACCCACCGACTATCATCCCTTGCTAATTACCCCCATTCCGAACACAATGGGATATGTATCGTATGATGATTTGATCATTTCGATCAGTTTTCATCAAAATCAAAATATAAATCTATATATTGAATTTGAACGCACATTTCAATTTACTGGGGCCACATACGGACTCTAAAAATTCCTAAAAAATATTTTCTAGCTTCGTATTGACGATACAGTCTTAACAAAACTAATTTCGTCTAATTCTGAGACCGTTTGAAAAATGGCCATTTTTAAAGGCCAACATTCCACAGCGTCTACTCTAAATTTTCAACTGGACATAACTTTTTATCCCCGTAATGAAATTTCAATTTTTCGTATTCGTTGTAAAGATATTCTCAAATGGATTCTAACATTTTCGGTTTCGCTAAAATCCAGTTTATTTTGAATCTTGTGCATTCATTTGAAATTCGAAATCAAAATATCAAACTACCGCGCCATTTCCAATTCCTTTTATAATTAAAATTAAATATTTATGTTCTAATGACGATTCAAACAAATGTATACATTCTAAATCTATTCAAAATAATTTCTTGTCGTTATTATTTAAAATAATTCAGTTTAAATATTCAAAAATTCATCACAATTGCCAAATTAATTCTTTTAAATTGGCACAGATTTCCGGGTTGTTACACATTAATTAAATTCACTTAACCAATCTTCATTGTTGAACCTTAACCATTCCTTAGTTAAAAACGAAGTCAATCAAGTTGGGGTATAATTACCTCTCAGACCTTAACTGAACAACATTTCTAACTTCGAAATAGACAAAGTTCAGCATCAAAATCTTTAACAACTTCCTTACGTAACTCTCGAATTCTATTTACGAATTCACTTCTTTATTGAAAACAATGATTATAACTATAGCGTTATAATCCCTACTTCTGAAATATCTAACTCAAAATATAACTTCTTATTCCTTAATTTAAGTAAATAACTAAATAGGTAATTTATAAATAAATCATTAAATCTTGATTAAAAACGGAAAATGTACTTTCCCGAATTCGATATAATCGAATTTCAACGTATAACTCTCTTTCGAATAATCTTTATTCGATAACTCCTTTCGAATAAACTAATATTCGATTAACTCCTTTCGAATAAATTAATATTCGATAACTCCTTTTCGAACAAACTATATTCGATTGACTCCTTTTTCTTCGAATAAACTATATTCGATAACTCCTTTCAAATAAACTATATTCGATTAACTCCTTACGAATAAACAATATTTGATTAACTCCTTTCGAATAAACTATATTCAATTGACTCCTTTTTTTCGAATAAACTATAATCGATAACTCCTTTCGAATAAACTATATTTGATTAACTCCTTTCGAATAAACTATATTCGATAATCTTCTTTCGAATAAACTATATTTGATTAACTCCTTTTTCTTCGAATAAACTGTATTCGATAACTCCTTTCGAATAAACTATATTCAATTAACTCCAATCCAAGTAACTCTAATTCAACTAACTCTAATTCAATTAACTCTATTTGAATAACTAATTTTCGACTAACTCTTTGTAATAACCCGAAAATCTGAGCCAATTTAAATATTTTATTTTGGAAATTTTAATGAATTTTGAATATTTAAAATGAATTATTTTAAATAAAAACGACGAGAAATTTATTTTGAATATAAATAGAACGTATATATTTATATAGATCGTCGTTGGAATATAAATATTTTATTTTAAGTATAAAAGGAATTGAAAATGGCACGGTAGTTCGAAATTTCAATTTCAAAGTTCAAATGAATGTACAATATTCAAAATAAACTGGATTTTAGCGAAACCAAAAATATTGGAATCTATTTGAGAATATCTTTCCAACGAATCCGAAAAATTGGAATTTCATAGCGGGAATCAAAATATATGTCTAGTTGAAAATTCAGAATAGTCGCTATGAAATTCTGGCCCTTAAAAATGGAAATTTTGCAAATGACCTCTGTTTTCGACGAAACCACTTTGTTGGATCCGGGATGTCAAATTATTGCTGGATTCCAAATTTCATAATTTTCCGAATCAATATGTGAGCATGGCAAAAGAAAAGATGTTTGAACAGTTTTAGTCAATTTAGATCGACCAGAAAATGGCCATTTTTCAAACGATCACAGAATTTGATGAAATTAGTTTTGTTAGAACCGTATCGTCAATACGAAGCTAGAAAATATTTTTCGGGAATTTTCAGAGTCCGTATGTGGTCCCGGTAAATTGAAATGCACGTTTAAAATTCAATATATAGATTTATATTTTGACGGAAAACTGATCGTAACGATCGAATCAGCTTATGAGACATATCCCATTGTGTTCGGAATGGGGGTAATAAGCTAGGGACGATAGTCGGTAGGTCTCGTTTGGAGGCCGAATGGAAAGTCAATATTTTTGAAAAAACCATAATAATAATAAATTAATATAAAATTACATTAACACCCTCCCCCCATTCAGTTTTCTCAAATCAGAGGAAGAAATAGAAAATAAAAAAAATGGCCATCGTTGGTTGCTCATACCCCATCGACTTCCCTCCACCCTCCTTCGCCGAAGTCGCCCCGTCTCCACCACGGTCGCACCGCCCCTCCGCTCCGCCTACCGCCGGCAAGACCACCAGTTGTGTCACGAACTCTGCACCCTCTCTCCTTTTGGCCACTCGATCCCCAAGCCGTCGCTCCAGGCCCCTCCTCCGTAGCTAAACTAACGCGCCACCCCCCTGTCAGGTCCTCCAACGCCTGCTCCCCAGCCACGCCTCTAGAGCGCAGAAGCCTCTTTCCCCCCTCTCCTTTGATCTACTGTGTAATGCAAGTTTTTTTTAATTTATTTAGATAATAAAGTTAAGATTTTTATAAAGTAAAAGACTGAATTTTTAATTTAATTTTTATAATGAAGAAAAGCTTTGATTTTTTTTTATGGTAATAGTTTGAAATAAAAGCATATGATTTTTATAAACTAAAAAGCTTTGATTTTTATAAACGAAAAGGGTTTGAATTTTAACTTCAAAATGTATATATTTTTATAGTGATAAAGTATAGATTTTTACAACGATAAAGTTATGATTTTTACAGTATATGAAGTGAAATAAAAATATGATTTTTATTTATTGGAATGAAGTGATAAAAATGTGATTTTTATATATGAACAGCGTGGTAAGGACTGCATTGGAATTTCAAACAAATCCTGACTATTTTGAAATTCAGAAAGAAAACTGGCGGAGTGGATCCCGAAGGTGAGAACTCCTCACTTTTATTTTAATATCTAGTTGAAATATATAGTAGGATGCAGACGGTGCTTAGCAGCACCCGACACCCGTCGTCCACAGAGCATGGATGACTTGTTTGTTTGATTGTTGTGTTGTGAAATTTGATTGTGTGATGTGGAATGAAATAAAATATTTTATAGTGGAAAATATTTTATAGTTAAAAATATAATTTTTAACGTGTATATAAAATAAATATTTATAAACGAATCGGATGATTTGTTTATATACACTGATTTGACTGATATTAATTGGGACGATAAATTTTACACATCGCCCAACTGCACAAATAAAATCTGTGTTTGATTGATTGAAACCCCACACGGGTATTGGGATGATATATGACATACACTAATCCCAATAATTAGTTATATGTCGATCGATTGATTGACAAGCTGTTATAAGCGTTAAATATTTATATTTGATGCTTATGCAGTGTAGAATGCACTCTGGATGATGGATTGCAGTTTTCATTGTTGTTATACACATTTGTTGTGTGAAAATCCATATAATTACATTATATGGTAATTGACTGTGTCTGATTCCAGTTCAGAAAGAATGAATATTTTAAAATAACGATTATTTTAAAATGACGAATATTTTAAAGTAATATTCAGTAAAAGATCAAAATATGATTTTGATGTCCAATTTGGGATGGACACGAATATATTTAAATATATAAAGTCGTGTCGGTTAGATAAACGCAATTTTGACGTGAACGATATTTATATTGATTTTTATTCATTTTTCAATGAATATTGAAAGTGATTTAAAAATCAAATAAATTGAATAGGATTGAAATTCGAATTAAATTGAAATGAATTGAAATTTGAATTAAATTGAAATTGAACTGAAATCGATTTGAAATGAAATTAAAACGAATTTATATTGAAAAATTCAATTTTGATTTGAATTTGAAACGGAAGTTGAAATCGTTTTGAAAACGAATTTAAACGATTTGTAAAATACGTTTCGAAAGGAAATCAACGAAATATATATAATAAATATATTATATATATAATGGCCTGAATAGAATGCGCCGCGCTGCGGCAGTTCGCTAATTTCGACCATTTACTTCGAATGGACATTGCGGGAGATCCAACCGTCGGATTCTCCTAAAACCGGAACCGTTGGGTTCGTATCGAAAAGAGATTTCTAATGAACATTAGGGATTTGAAATCTAATGGTTGGATTTGGAATTATGTCCAAATCAAATTTTGGAAAAGGTCGTTGTAGGTGCAGTTCGATGGCCGTTGATGGAAATCGACTGTACGGGCCTTGATAAAATTATTAAAAATAGCAATAATTTGTGTAAAATCATAAGAAATGATTTGGGAAGAATTGGGATGAAAAACTCCATATTTGAAAAGATAAAAGTAGATTTTTATCGAAATGAACTAGTTTTGAACTAGAATAATAATTCATTTATTTTCAAACTAAATAAATTGGATTTGAATTGGTTTTGAAAATAATCAGAATTTCCATTATATGAATTGGAATGGATTTGAATCGAAATCATCTTCGGAATAGTTCGATGTTGGATTTCGTGATTATACAGATGTTGTTATGGAAATTTGAAAGACATATTTATATCGTTATTTCCAATACGATATTTGTTGTTTTTAGAATTTGATATTGAATATAAGCCGATATATTTTCTATTCAGAGCCTTGTGTTTAATATCAAATGGGATTTTGGGTAATCGTGAACGGTATCTTTAATAATATTGTTCTTAAACCCAAATGGTGTTAAGAAAATTAAGAACTAACTGGGGATTAGTTAAGTTGGATGGTTTCTTGGATATTGATCTGATGTTGGTTTCGGCCTTCGGGGTTAATATTTAGGGAACTATACTCTTACTAATTTACGGTTAGGGACTGATTGAAATGTGATGTGATTTTGGGGTTTATCGTGAACCGTGTTTTAAATGACATCGGTTCTTTAACCCAGTTAAAGATTAAAACTAAGTGGAGTTTTAATGAATCTTTAGTTAGATTGAAATGATCGAGAATGGAGTATCACCAGTTTAGCTCCAGTCGATAGTTAAATCTTTAATTAGATTTGAACATGAAATGGTAATTGAATTTACTGATAACACCGTAGTGTTAGATATGAAGTATGACCAGTTTTACTTCATGGGATGAATAGGTTGGGATTGGGAAATAAAATAAATGATTACTTCGGTGTGGTTCGCTAATCCCAACTAGTATGAATTAATATTCAAAGGAAGATTAAAGAATAAATTTAAAGAATTTATCTTTGATAAAATTAATGGGAACCTTTCCCTAAGAATGTGGAATTTAGAAACTAACTGTAGGTTAGCTAAGAAGAATGGTTTCCTGGGTATTGATCTGAAGTTGGTTTTGGCCTTCGGGGTTAGTATTTGGGGAATTGTTCTCTTACTAATTTATGGTTAGTGACCGATGAATTGGAATGAGGCGTATGTTGTGTTTGTGTAACACTTATTTATTATATACGCGAGTTATTCGGAAAGGCCGGGTTTATCCCATTTTGAATAACTGTTACGACGATAAGTCGAAGAAGAAGACGGTGGTCAAAGACCGGAGGTCTTCACATCGTTTGGGTGATTACTGATGATATTGATTGGGCTATACACCCAAGAGGAGGGAATCAGTTGGTGATCGTCCAGACGTACTTGGAGATCGATGGATATGCGAGGTACAAGGTGCCTCCGGTTTCGTTCAAACCCAGAACGAACTTGTAAATGGACTGTGTTTCTAACATTGGATTTTATTCTGTGTGATTGATTTCTATTAGATATATATCTGTTTGGCGGCGGAGAATTTGTTCTCTTGCTTAACGCCCTTCTCTGAGACGTATGAGCTCAGGGGTTATATATTGATGGATATCAATCGCATCGCGTGAATTGCCTGTGTGGCATACCTAAGTGGCAATTGATCATGGCTTCTGTTGAAAAGCAAAGTCTTGTGGTTGATGATCAAAGCACCGCCTGTGTGGCATGGCTTTGTGTAATATTGATTCGCGAGCCTCACACCCCGGTGGTGAACCAAATACAGGAGAGGACCTCAGGGAGGACATGCGTTTTCTTTCTAGTTAGAAGTGGCGTCAGTGGTTTGACACGCCCTGACGAGTTTGACTTATGTGGTTGTTGGTTTGTGAGGCGCCTCGGATATATCGGTGACTATGTGAAGCCGATGGAGTCATTCGTTGGCCCATTTACGCCCCAAAAGGTGGGGAAACGCAGTGTTCAGGCATTTTAATCCATATCGGTGGACCGACCCTGACGATCCAAGGGTCGATGGGCTCTGACCCTGAGGCTCGGGCTAGAGAGTCTCGATGCCGGTGAGGACGATCCCTTGCCTCGGTTCACAGATGGAAATCCAACTTCCAATACGTGATTTTGTGCTTTTGATTGTAGAGCCTAGTATTGGCGACATGATATATGGTACCCATGCCGTCTATGATTGATAGTTATGATTTGAAATTGTTTTCTTCACTTATAATAATAGTAAAAGATGAAATTTAGTGTATCAAGCGTTCTTTGGCTATTATAAGGTAAAACCCTACCCTCCGGCTTGCGCTGCATTGTGTGATGGGACCTGGGTCTTATAATAGCTTCATTTTTCTTTATTTAGCATTGCGCTGTTTGTTTTATGCACTGGTATTCTTGGGAGTAAACCCGTTCCGTGTTATACGGCGTGGTCCCTTGATTTACCTAACTTTAAAAATAAAGATTAATAATTGTTTTAGTTCTCACACTAGTCATATGACTGACCTGGAGTTTATTGCTTTAACCTAAACTCTGGGTGTCCTTATTTTGACACGGGCAGCTAGTAGTTTTGGTTTTCAGATTTATATTCACAGGATCCTGGTTTACAGCTGGAATGATATCCAGAAAGCTTTGTATCCGTATATCTCCTTCAGTTGTGTATTGTATTATTTTCCACTGCTATGTTATATATTGTAATCTCTGATATTTTTTTGTTGTATATTATTTGTTTATACTCTGTATATTCTTGTATTCTGATGAATTGTTGTAATATACAATGAAATGTTCTTCTGTTTGCGTTCCGATGTGGCTTGTCCTCAAAGCAATCCGGGCTTTCCTTACCGGGGAAGTCCGGGTCATTTCATTTTCGTATCAGAGCTTTGGTTTTCAAAGCTGGAGAACAAGACACGTTGAAACTAAACGAAAGAATTCATCAGAGATTGGATTAGTTATATCCAATGAGAATGACTCGTTAGAGATAGGATCAGTAGTATCCTAGAACGAGTGTGAAGAGTAGTGTTTTTGAAATAAAAGCGAAAACAAGTTTTGCTTTGAAATTTAATTCAATTATTCGTATTTGAATATTTATTTCTATTGAATTTGAACAATCCAGTATATAAAGATTTTGCATATACGCCTTGCAAACGTGTACTCGAAGTTTTAATATACTGGATAGTTATAGAGTCACACTCTAGTCGCCCGGAGATGATTCTGATGATTGTAGCTACATCATCAGAATTAGTGTTCGAGTTTTGAAGGTGTGATATTTATATATTTCCAATTGACTGGTGTGAGAACCAAAATTAAATAAGGCTTATTGTTGTGATTTAGCATCAAAAATCTGATTTTTGGACTATGTATCAAAGTTATGAATTTGAAAAGCTAATCAACTAATTGATTGATGATTGTGTTGTTTGATTAATTAAATGTTGAACCTTTAGTCAAATTGAACCAAATAGTGAATTGTATTGAAAATTTGTCGCATTTGCATGCATATACATGTACTTACATTGAACAGGTCATAGCAAGGAGGCTAGAGAAGAGGAATAAAATTGTTTGCCCGACAAAAAGGCACATGTTTACAAATTTATTGGGTTTGGATGATTTTATGAGCCGATTGGCTGTTTCTTTTTCTTTTTGGATTGATGAGGGCCATGGGAGGCTATTTGAAATATCTCGAAGTCCCCGGTGCAGGGGAGGTTATGGCGAAATTTTTCGAAAATTTAGGGTGTTAGCCAAATTTTTGAAAAATTTGAAAAGTTCTTAGAAACTGAAAAGTTGTAAAACTTAAGCTGTAATGAAAATAATGAAAGCTGAGTTGATTTGTGAAACAACTTTCGGCTTCGTTACTTTTCGAGGACGAAAAGTTTTAAGTGGGGGAGATTGTAATAACCCAAAAATCTTAGCCAATTTAAAAATTTTATTTTGGCAATTTTAATGAATTTTGAATATTTGAAATGAATTATTTTAAATAAAAACGATGAGAAATTTATTTTGAATATAAATAGAACGTATATATTTATATAGATCGTCGTTGGAATATAAATATTTTATTTTAAATATAAAAGGAATTGAAAATGGCGCGGTAATTCGAAATTTCAATTTCAAAGTTCAAATGAATGTACAGTATTCAAAATAAACCGGATTTTAGCGAAACCAAAAATATTAGAATCTATTTGAGAATTTCTTTCCAACGAATCCGAAAAATTGGAATTTCATAGCGGGAATCAATAGATATGTCTAGTTGAAAATTCAGAATAGTCGCTATGAAATTCTGGCCCTTAAAAATGGAAATTTTGCAAACGACCTCTATTTTCGACGAAACCACTTTTGTTGGATCCAGGATGTCAAATTATTGCTGGATTCCAAAATTCATAATTTTCTGAATCAATATGTGAGCATGGCAAAAGAAAACGTGTTTGAACAGTTTCAGTCAATTTAGATCGACCAGAAAATGGCCATTTTTCAAACGGTCTCAGAATTTGACTAAATTTGTTTTGTTAGAACCGTATCATGAATACGAAGCTAGAAAATAATTTTTGTGAATTTTTAGAGTCCGTATGTGGTCCCGGAAAATTGAAATGCAAGTTTAAAATTCAATATATAGATTTATATTTTGACGAAAACTGATCGAAACGATCGAATCAGCTTATGAAACATAACCCATTGTGTTCGGAATGGGGGACTACGCTAGGGACGACGGTCGGTAGGTCTCGTGTGGAGGCCGAATGGAAAGTCAACTTTTTTGAAAAAAATATATAATAATAATAAATTAATATAAAATTACATTAACACCCCTCCCCCATTCAGTTTTCTCAAATCAGAGGAAGAAATAGAAAATAAAAAAAATGGCCATCGTTGGTTGCTCATACCCCATCGACTTCCCTCCACCCTCCTTCGTCGAAGTCGCCCCGTCTCCACCACGGTCGCACCGCCCCTCCGCTCCACCTACCGCCAGCAAGACCACCAGTTGCATCATGAACTCCACACCCTCTCTCCCTTTGGCCACTCGATCCCCAAGCCGTCGCTCCAGACCCCCTCCTCCATAGCTAAACTGACGCGCCACGCCCCTGTCAGGTCCGCCAACGCCTGCTCCCCAGCCCCGCCTCTAGAGCGTAGACGCCTCTTTCGCCCCCTCTACTTTGATCTACTGTGTAATGTAAGTTTTTTATTTATTTATTTAGATAATAAAGTTTAGATTTTTATAAAGTAAAAGACTAAATTTTTAATTTAATTTTTATAATGAAGAAAAGCTTTGATTTTTTATGGTAATAATTTGAAATAAAAGCATATGATTTTTATAAACTAAAAAGCTTTGATTTTTATAAACGAAAAGGGTTTGATTTTTAACATCAAAAAGTATAGATTTTTATAGTGATGAATTATAGATTTTTATAACGATAAAGTTATGATTTTTACAGTATATGAAGTGAAATAAAAATATGATTTTTATTTATTGGAATGAAGTGATAAAAATGTGATTTTTATATATGAACAACGTGGTAAGGACTGCATTGGAATTTCAAACAAATCCTGACTGTTTTGAAATTCAGAAAGAAAACTGGCGGAGTGGATCCCCAAGGTGAGATCTCCTCACTTTTATTTTAATTTCTAGTTGAAATATATACTAGGATGTAGACAGTGCTTAGCAGCACCCGACACCCGTCGTCCACAGACCTTGGATGACTTGTTTGTTTGATTGTTGTGTTGTGAAATTTGATTGTGTGATGTGGAATGAAATAAAATATTTTATAGTGGAAAATATTTTATAGTTAAAAATATAATTTCTAACGTGTATATAAAATAAATATTTATAAACGAATTGGACGATTTGTATATATACACTGATTTGACTGATATTAATTGGGACGATAAATTTTACACATTGCCCAACTGCACAAATAAAATCTGTGTTTGATTGATTGAAACCCCACACGGGTATTGGGATGATATATGACATACACTAATCCCAATAATTAATTATATGTCGATTGATTGATTGACAGGCTGTTATAAGCATTAAATATTTATATTTGATGCTTATGCAGTGTAGAATGCACTCTGGATGATGGATTGCTGTTTTCATTGTTGTTATACACATTTGTTGTGTTAAAATCCATATAATCACATTATATGGTAATTGACTATGTCTGATTCCAATTCAGAAAGAATGAATATTTTAAAATAACGATTAATTTAAAATGACAAATGTTTTAATGTAATATTCAGTAAAAGATCAAAATGTGATTTTGTTGTCCGATTTGTGACGGGCAAGAATATATTTAAATATATAAAGTCGTGTCGGTTAGATTAACGCCATTTTGACGTGAACGATATTTATATCGATTTTATTCATTTTTCAATGAATATTGAAAGTGATTTCAAAATCAATTAAATTGAAATGGATTGAAATTCAAGTTAAATTGAAATGAATTGAAATTCGAATTAAATTGAAATTGAATTGAAATCGATTTGAAATGAAATTAAAATGAATTTATATTGAAAAATTCAATTTTGATTTGAATTTGAAAAGGAAGTTGAAATCGTTTTGAAAACGAATTTAAACGATTTGTAAAATACGTTTTGAAAGGAAATCAACGAAATATATATAATATATATATATATATATATATATATATATATATAATGGCCTGAATAGAATGCGCCGCGCTGCGGCAGTTCGCTAATTTCGACCATTGACTTCGAATGGACATTGCGGGAGATCCGACCATCGGATTCTCCTAAAACCAGAACCGTTGGGTTCGTATCGAAAAGAGCTTTCTAAGAATATTAGAGATTTGAAATCTAATGGTTGGATTTGGAATTATGTCCAAATCAAATTTGGAAAATGTCACTTTAAGTGCAGTTCGATGGCCGTTGATGGAAATCGACTGTACGTGCCTTGATAAAATTATTAAAAATAGCAATAATTTGTGTAAAATCATAAGAAATGATTTGGGAATAATTGGGATTAAAAACTCCATATTTGAAAAGATAAAAGTAGATTTTTATCGAAACGAACTAGTTTTGAATTAGAATAATAATTTATTTATTTTTAAAATAAATAAATTGGATTTGAATTGGTTTTGAAAATAACCAGAATTTCCAATATACGAATTGGAATGGATTTGAATTGAAATCATCTTCGGAATAGTTCGATGTTGGATTTCGTGATTATGTAGATGTTGTTATCGAAATTTGAAAGATATATTTATATCGTTATTTCCAATACGATATTTGTTGGTTTCAGAATTTAATATTGAATATAAGCCAATATATTTTCTATTCAGAGCCTTTGTTTAATATCAAATGGGATTTTGGGTTGTCGTGAACTGTATCTTTAATAATATTGTTCTTAAACCCAAATGGAGTTAAGAAAATTAAGAACTAATTTGGGATCGGATAAGTTAGATGGTTTCTTGGATATTGATCTGATGTTGGTTTCGGCCTTCGGGGTTAATATTTAGGGAACTGTTCTCTTACTAATTTACAGTTAGGGACTGATTGAAATGTGATGTGATTTTGGGGTTTATCGTGAACCGTGTTTTAAATGACATCGGTTCTTTTAACCCAGTTAAAGATTAAAACTAAGTGGAGTTTTAATGAATCTTTAATTAGATTGAAATGATCAAGAATGGAGTATCACCAGTTTTGCTCCAGTCGATAGTTAAATCTTTAATTAGATTTGAACGTGAAATGGTAACTGAATTTACCGAGAACACCGTGGTGTTAGATATGAAGTATGACCAGTTTTACTTCATGGGATGAATAGGTTGGGATTGGGAAATAAAATAAATGATTACTTCGGTGTGGTTCGCTAATCTCGACTAGTTTGAATTGATATTCAAAGGAAGATTAAAGAATAAATTTAAAGAATTTATCTTTGATAAAATTAATGGGAACCTTTCCCTAAGAATTTGGAATTTAGAAACTAACTGTAGGTTAGCTAAGAAGAATGGTTTCCTGGGTATTGATCTGATGTTGGTTTCGACATTCGGGGTTAATATTTGGGGAATTATTCTCTTACTAATTTACGGTTAGTGACTGATGAAGTGGACTGAGGCGTATGTTGTGTTTGTGTAACACTTGTTCATTATATACGCGAGTTATTCAGAAAGGTCAGGTTTATCCCATTCTGAATAACTGTTACGACGATAAGTCAAAGATGAAGACGGTGGCCAAAGACCGGAGGTCTTCACATCGTTTGGGTGATTACTGATGATCTTGATTGGGCTGTACACCCAAGAGGAGGGAATCAGTTGGTTATCGTACAGACGTACTTGGAGATCGATGGATATGTGAGGTACAAGGTGCCTCCGGTTTCGTTCAGACCCAGAATGAACTTGTAAATGGACTATGTGTTTGACATTGGATTTTATTCTGTGTGATTGATTTCTATTAGATATTTATCTGTTTGGCGGCGGAGAATTTATTCTCTTGCTTAATGCCCTTCTCTGAGACGTACGAGCTCAGGGGTTATATATTGATGGATATCCATCGCATGGCGTGAATTGCCTGTGTGGCATGCCTAAGTGGTAATTGATCAAGGCTTCTGTTGAAAAGCAAAGTCTTGTGGTTGATGATCAAAGCACCGCCTGTGTGGCATAGCTTTGTGTAACGTTGATTCGCGAGCCTCACACCCTAGTGGCGAACAAAAACAGGAGAGGACCTCAGGGAGGACATGCGTTTCTTTCTAGTTAGAAGTGGCGTCAGTGGTTTGAAACGCCCTGACGAGTTTGACTTATGTGGTTGTTGGTTTGCGAGGTGCCTCGGATATATCGGTGACTATGTGAAGCCGATGGAGTCATTCGTTGGCTCATTTACGCCCCAAAGGGCAGGGAAATGCAGTGTTCAGGCATTTTAATCCACATTGGTGGACCGACCCTGACGATCCAAGGGTCGATGCGCTCTGACCTTGAGGCTCGGGCTAGAGAGTCTTGAAGCTGGTGAGGACGATCCCTTGCCTCGGTTCACAGATGGAAATCCAACTTCCAATATGTGATTTTGCGGTTTTGATTGTAGAGCCTAGTATTGGCGACATGATATATGGTACCCATGCCGTCTATGATTGATACTTATGATTTGAAATTGTTTTCTGCACTTATAGTAATAATAAAAGATGAAATTTAGCATATCAAGCATTCTTTGGTTATTATAAGGTAAAATCCTATCCTCCGGTTTACGTTGCATTGTGTGATGGGACTTGGGTCTTATAATAGCTTCATTTTTCTTTATTTAGCATTGCGCTGTTTGTTTTATGCACTGGTATTCTTGGGAGGAAACCCGTTCCGTGTTATACGGCGTGGTCCATTGATTTATCTAACTTTAAAAATAAAGATTAATAACTGTTTTAGTTCTCACACCAATCACATGACTAACCTGGAGTTTATTGTTTTAACCTAAACTCTGCGTGCCCTTATTTAGACACAGACATCTAGTAGTTTTGGTTTTGCAGATTTATATTCACATGATCCTGGTTTACAGCTGGAATGTTATCCGGAAAGCTTTGTATCCGTATATCTCCTTCAGTTGTGTATTGTATTATTTTCCACTGCTATGTAGTGTATTGTAATCTCTGATATTTTTCTATTGTATATTATTTGTTTATACCCTGTATATTCTTGTATTATGATGTATTGTTGTAATATACAATGAAATGTTCTTCTGTTTACGTTCCGATGTGGCTTGTCCTCAAAGCAATCCAGGCTTTCCTTACCGGGGAAGTTCGGGTCGTTTCACTCTTTGTTCGATTAACTCTAACTCGATTAACTCTAATTCAGTTAACTCTATTCGAGTAACTAATATTCGACTAACTCTTGTTCAATTAACTCTAACTCGACTAACTCTAGTTCAATTAACTCTAACTCGATTAACTCTAATTCTACTAACTCTTGTTCAATTAACTCTAACTCGATTAACTCTAATTCGACCAACTCTAGTTCAGTTTACTCTAACTCGATTAACTCTAATTCGACTAACTCTAGTTCAATTAACTCTTACTCGATTAACTCTAATTCGACTAACCCTAGTTCAATTAACTCTAGCTCGATTAACTCTAACTCGATTTTCTTTATTAAGTTTGACTTCGTATTTCAAAATAGTATCCCATTCCCAAATTCTATTTATACTTCTATTTATAGAATTATTCATACGAAATCTCCTTTTTATTTCTATCACTTAAATCTCATTTAAAATTCCCTTTTTTATAACTCTATTTATTTCATAAATAAACATTTCCTTTTATAACTCTATTTATTTTCTAAATAAATATTTCCTTTTCAATTCTACTTATTTAACAAATAAATATTTCCTTTTATAATCTATTTATTTAACAAATAAATATTTCCATTTATAATCTATTTATTTTCTAAATAAATATTTCCTTTTATAACACTATTTATTTAACAAATAAATATTTCCTTTTATAATCTATATATTTAACAAATAAATATCCCTTATAATATCTTATTTATTTCATATAAATATTCCATTTTCAGTTCTATTTATTTTCCAAATAAATATTCCTTTTATAACTCTATGATTTTTATAAATATTTTCTTTTATAAAAATCTTTTGATTTTATAAATAATTCCTTTTACATAATCTTTAGATTTTATAAATATTTCGTTTTACAAAATCCTTTGATTTTGTAAATTTATTATTTTCAATATCACTTTGAAAATTCTCTTTCCACATTCCAGTATTTCTTAGGGTATTTATCTTACCAATAACAATGACCAATATCATCCAAACACACATAATCAAAAACAGATTATATATTATATCATATATCACAATATATGAAACAAAACAATATTTAAAATATTTGAGGAATCCAGTTGGATCCCTCCAACCTGTTTCCCTACATCCACAGATGTTAAACCATATAATTAACATCAATTTCATTTCAACATGAGATATTTTGATAAACAGAATCAACATATATTTAACAGTTTATATATAATTTCAACCAAGTGACTAGCAGTTCATCCAAATAATCAAAACACAGCAAACAACCATCATTTATCAACTCTGAAAATACGTTATAAAAATATAAACTGTGCAGAGTTAGTGAGATTTCTCACTTTGGACGATCACCGTTAGTAACGATAACCATTGCTTGATTTGGATGGACAATTTATTTGGCTATAAATTGCAACGATCTCCAATTCACTCCCAGTCAGTTCCATTGTGGAGCCACCGTCCATACGATCCCAACGGATCTTCTTTCGTTGAATTCCAATAAAGTATGAGCAAGATATGGAAATGTTAAGTTAATATCCTATTTTCTTTTATGTTAAAACTTAATTAAATTTAGTAACGGGCCTCACCCATTCTATACGGCCCAAACAAATTCAACCCGACATCAGTGGAGTAGTTTCTTCCCAAATTAAATCCTCCCCTCCAGAACTGATTTACTTCCATTGTAGATATCCTTGCTTCCCGTACCTCCTATACCTCATTGTTTACATCACCGAATCACACGAAAACCCCATCAACACGCTTCTAGTTTTAAACTCCACGAGTCCGACAAAGCTCACGAGTTTCGATCGCTCCTTCCTTCCCACGTCAAGCAGTCTGTCGTAGCACCCTACAGTATTCGAACGACAACAATGTTCACTGATTTGCTCAAATGTTGTAGGGAGGTGCGGTTTCACCTCACAATCCCAAAAACGAACTCTGTTTCATAAATCAAAGTTTAAATCTCATGACAATGCCAACCCTATCTCAAAAGACCTGTTGTTCATCATTTTTCAACGAACAAAATCATCTCGACTTCAGCGAAATGCATATAGATGAGGAGAGGATGCTACAGGAATCCAAATAAAATCATCTCGCGATATAGAATTTTGGTTTGATTCTAGGATTTTTTGAAGATGATTTTTCCGCGTTTCCTTTTGTTTACTGAAGGCGAGATTTTTGTTGACCAGAGAATGACTGAATTTAGGGTTAAACGATGTTAAGGGGTTTATATAGGGTAAGAATATTATTTTTAAATTCATTATTTAATTAATTTAAAATGAACTCCTGCTTGTATTCACCCTTAAAAATTCATATGATCACATACGATACACAAAAATCACGAAAATGGACATGCAGCTATAGTTCGGTATTACGGACCCAACGAAACTGGTTTCGTCGAATTCCGACTTCGTTTGCTCGCACAGCGTATTTTTAACCGTCAAAATGGTAATTGTTTTTCACATTAAAAATTCGTACGGCCACACACTGACCCCAAAAATTACGAAACTTGAAATCTAGCAATAGTTTAATATTACGGACCCAACAATATTAGTTTCGTCAAAAACATAGGTCTTTTGTAAAACTAGCTATTTTTAAAGCTCTAAATAAACCCTTTTAAATATTAATATATTTAAAAATAATTAAATTTAATATTTATAAATAAATATTATCATATATATTCACAATAGAATATCATGCAGCTCCAACTGGATTTATAACTCGTTATTTAAATCCTGGTTGAATCGATATTCAATTTATATTGAAAAATCCTTTTATAATATATATAAGTCATTATAAATTATAAAGGAATTCCATAGCGACTTTTCAAAAATTTGATTTGGACATAAATCAAAATCTACACGACGAAATCCCGATTTTTCTCTTTCATTAGAAAAATATACTTCACCAGCTCCGTACGCTTCTTCTTTCGCAGAAATCCGATTTAAAACGGGTTCTGTATATTCGTTTAAAGTTCGAATCGCCACATTACAAACTGCAGCGCCATTTCGAGCTCGATTATAATTATAATATAAGTATACGTTCAACTGTCGTTTATATAATATATTCGTTAATATAATTCAACTCTAAACTGAATTATATATATTTTGAATTGCCCAATTCACACCATATTGCCATTTCAGCTAATTCTGTTTATTTCAGAATTTAATATATTATTTA
Organism: Allium sativum; assembly: GCA_030737875.1. Lineage (NCBI taxonomy): Eukaryota > Viridiplantae > Streptophyta > Magnoliopsida > Asparagales > Amaryllidaceae > Allium > Allium sativum. Next base: position 402,773,338 of record CM060926.1, on the reverse strand, counting down.
ATTATTATGTTAATTAAATATTCAAAGTTATTTAATTTAAACCATTTAGATTACCAAACCATAATTTAAATTATTAAATAAATAAATTATTCGACCGTAAAAATACAGGACATTACAGCGTGGGTTTGGTAATTATAGGGGGAAAGGTTATATTATTATATTAATTATCGAAACTTACCGCTAAAGTAATGCATTAAAATACTTCCATACGACCTCCGATCGAGACTAAAATTGTAATCCTAGCATAAAACAACATTCTAGACATGATGGAATATGTTTTGTCAAATCCGAGATCGTTTGTAAATTTCCTTTATAATTCACAACGTGAATAAACACGCATTTAAATTTCACATAATCACAAAATAAATCCAATTAACTTGAAATACTACAATAATTAATCACTAAGGATTTAATAAAATTAGTTTCATTGAAATCCGAGTTCGTTTGAAAATTGGTTATTCTTTAATTTCAAATTAAATAGAATAAATGGTTAAATAAAAATCTAGTCATTTACTATTTGCATGATCAAACGGTAAGCCCGATCGATACGAAAATTAAAATCCTACAAAAACTTATTAACACAAATCCAATTGCACAAGTTTCATCGCATTCCGAGACCGTTCTCCCAGAATGATATTTTATACGTAAAACAATGCTATTTTGGCACAAAAATACCTGATCTCCAAAAATAATGAATTATATACCTATTCTGACTCTAAACGTCTATACAAATTCAACGGAACTATTTTTAAGTTTTAATTCGTTCATTATCTTAAGTTACGCATAAATATACATCCATTAAATTAAATTTATATAAGGCTAAGTTTGTCTCACATCTCTTAAAAGTTTTGAAATTCAGCTCACATCCTTCCCTTAAAATTTTATAAACTAGGTCCCTATTTTTCAAAAATTCATCAAAAAGATCACGTAAATTCATAATTAAATACAACAACTAATCGTCATCAAATTCATGCAACAAAACCACAAAAAATGCATCAAAACCCAAAAAAACATGAATCTCTAGTATATTGCGTCAAGTGATGCATTTATTTGCAATTGTTACATGCATTTCAGTAACAATTGCATTTATGCATCAAACTGCAGTATTATTGCTGAAATGTCAGCAATAATACTGCAATAATAGCGTCGTTTGGTGCAATAATCCATTCCCCGCCTGTTTTTTCAACCATACATCTTTTATAAGCTTTGCTGCTTACATTTCAGCAATTATAAGCAATAATTTCATACATATCAGCACATATTGATAAGCCTTCTTCAGTTTTAACATTGGCGCATACATTTCAGCAATTATACACAACAATTGCATACATTTCAGCAACAATTCGTAAGCCATGCATAATTGTTCATCTTTAATTGCATACATCTCAGCAAGTATAACCAATGATTTCATACATGTATGTAATAATTCATCCAAGTTTTCAATGTAAACACAAGATGAATTGTTTCATACATATATGCAATTATTGGGTATAATTGATGATTTTGTCGATTTTTTTTAGAATGCTTCTGCGAATATTTGAATTTTTTTATAGCGCAACCAAAATTTTTATGAAAAACACAGATGGGTCAAAAATAGGGACCCACTTTGAATGAAAAGTTTGGGAGGGGAGGCCGTTTACATCAAAGATGAAAATAGGGATGTCACACAAATTTTCACTTTATTTAATTACGTGTTATACAAAATAACCAGGGGTTTATGGCTACCGTTATTTCATATGACATCGGAGTACCACAAAATTTGGTTTTGTACAATAATTTAACATTACGGATCCAATGAAACTAATTTCATTGAAAACCGAGGCTATTCGCTAAATTGTTATTAGTAAGGCTTACATAATATCGATAAAATATATAAATTCCAACAACACAATTAAATAATAATTAAATATTATTATCATATATATATATATATATATATATATATATATGAACAGTCACCTAAGACTATGGAAAGCCGCTCATCTTGGGACTTTATGAAAATTATAAACCAGTATGTATTTTTTATTACTTAATGTTAACATTTTAGGTTAAACGATGTCCAAATTATATAAAAATCCTTTTTAATTTATTAAATAAACATTATGGTTTACGATTCCATAGCGACATTATGAAAATTTGAATCGGACATAACTCGAAATCTATAATATGAAATCTCCATTTTTCTCTTTTATTAGAAAGTATTATCAAATAGATGCAGACGATTCTTGTTTGAAAGAATTCCGGCTTAAATTGGATTCTATATATTTAATTAAAATTCGAAATGTAATATTACGAAATAATGCGATGTTACAAGGTTGTTTATAATTAAATATAAATTTAACGTTCAAACTTCATTTTTATAAAAAAAATATAAAACCCTTTTAAATTCCAAATCGATATTTAAAATAATAAAATAAATTAAATATCTGAATACCAAAAATATGGGACGTTACATTTTTTCCCTTAAATGGATTTCGTCCCCGAAATTACTAAGGTAGGAGAAATGTTACTAACCATTAAACTTTTCAAAAATCTGTTCAGTTTCACTTTCTGAATTTATAATAACAGTCATTAAATTTGTTTTACTTAAAGCACCATCTGTTCCTGTGAAAAGTTTTCAAAAATATTGAAAACTTTCTAACACCTTAAATTCCTAGAAAAATTCGGTAGATTCTCCCCTGTACAAAGTTGTGCAGTTAAAGCGCTTAGCGGTTCTATAGCGGTGGAGGTGCAAAATGCTGTAGCAGGGATAAAACGGGGAAATAGTAGGGAAATAACGGAGGTGTAAAATTGTTAATTATAGGTAAAACTATATGATTAGAATTAATTAATTATCATTCTCGCATCATTTGTGTAACACCCCGAAAATTCTATAACTGTGAAATTAACAAATTAAAGTATAATTAATTTGAAATCAAAGAACCAAGGAAAACGGGATACGCCATTGCGTTCGTCTCGGAAAAATACGCGAAATAGAGTCCGAGTTTTCGAAAAACGGAGTCCGTATGAAGAAGATATGGCCTTCGGAAGTTTTTGAATTAAATTTAAAATTCAAACAGAATAAAATAATTAAAAATCGGGCCCAATGGGCCAGGGCGGATAAACACCCGCCTAGGCCACCCAGGTCGACTGGGCTGTCGACCTGGGCTACCCATGTCGACAGGGCTGTCGACAGCCCTGTCGACAGGGGTGTCGACCTGGTCGAGCCCAGCCAACCTGGCTGGCCAGGTCTGTGTTTGGCCGATTTTCTGTGGTCTGCTTTGTCATTAGGGCTAGGTGGCAGGCTCTAATTGGTCTCTCTATCGAATGAATGGCTACGATCAATCCAGGCAACATCAATGGTCCTAATCAGTTCCTAACCTCTATATAAACAACCCTAGACTAAACCCTAATCTATTCATTCAAAAATAAGAACATAGCCGCCATGTTGCTGAGGAACGACTAGGAGTAGCCACCAAATTTGAGAGAGGATTAGGAGGAAGATTCTAAAGCTTAAAGAAACCTAAACAAATCAATTCAACAAAGGAATTTGCGTCTTCAATCCCTAAACTAGAGAATTCATCACACCATTGTAAGTAGAGTATTACTTTGGTATGAATAAACAATTGTGTTGGTTTGTATGCTTGAATTGTGGCAATAAAGTAATTCATATTTGTGCGTTCTTATCAATTTGAAATATTATATACGTTTGGATATTTATGAATTATGTTATTCATTATAAAGAACTACATGCGGTAGTTCTATGCAAGTATACGTTTGGAATATTTCGCAAATTATGTAATCCATGTTGAAGCTACATGTATGTAATTGATTTAAATTCATGCAAGTTTGGGGTTTGCTTCTATGCCACCATGATGTATATTTTTGTGCATAAATCATTTTGTAAGTAATTGGAACAAGTTCGGTTATTATCCATATGAAATTATGTTGAGAATTTGGCATTATGTATTAAGCCATGCTTTTGTACTAGAAAACCTATTTGCAAACTTATGAATATGGCTAGGCTATGATTGATATTTGGCAACCATGATTAGGTCTATCTTGTTTACAAGAATTATATGATGACATATGTGGTACATGGCTAGGTTAGGTTCAAAAGGTCCCTTTTTGTAAGTTTATATGGCTAAAGTAAGAATCATGATTTCATGTTAGAAATATTTATGCCATGGTTATGTGAACAAATTTAACTATACTTATGCCATGTTTGACATTATGCCATGTTTATGCTAGAAGTATTTATGCCATGCTTATGTTTGACATTATGCTATGCTTATGCTAGAAATATTTATGCCATGAACAAATTTAACTATACTTATGCCATGTTTGACATTATGCCATGTTTATGCTAGAAGTATTTATGCCATGCTTATGTTTGACATTATGCTATGCTTATGCTAGAAATATTTATGCCATGCTTATGTTTGACATTATGCCTAAATAAAAATATAGGTTCATGTGTCAATAATGATATCTCAATTACAAGTTCACATGCTTTGATTCATGTCACCTATGTTACCACTATGCAAGTACACCAGTTTCTATTTTGTATTTCCAACGTCGTATTGCAAGTTCATGCGCTCACATTCCCCTCTTTGTGTATGTAATTACGCTTTAAGCCTCCCCTTTTCGCATGGCTAATTTGGGCTTTAAAAGGCTAAGCCCAAAATATATATAAACGGACGTGTTAAACGGGGGAAAATAACGTTGGGTTAAAATTACTAATGAATGAAAATATAAAATAGAAGGGCCCAAGTTCAAGTATGGGTTGGGCCCATGATTGGTGTAACCTTTACACCATTAACTTAATAATGGGCCGCAAATATTTACATATAAGAAATAAAGAAGAATGACAAAATATGTAAATGTAGAAAATACGATGTGTTTAACCCGAGGTTGGATTGAGTTGTGATGTAAACCTGCCCGGAACCGCCCGACTGTCCAGTAGTCACAACAATACCTATCCAATGTGGGAGGTTAAACATGGAGCCCAATAAGGACCCGAGGTTAGACTGAGTTGTGGCGTAAGACTGCCCGGAACCAACCGGCAACAGGCAGCCACAACAATACCTGTCTAATGTGAGAGGTCAGGGCCTTAATAAGACAATTAAGGCTGAGTCAGGATTGTTAGGATTAAGTAAACTAAAGACTTAACCAAAATGGAACATGCTAAACTAAACGGACTGGTGGGGGTTAGGTTAGAAAACACTTAACCAACTTAGCATGTTGGCTAGAGATAGAAAACCTAGTAACGGGGGACCCTTTTCAGCAGTAACCCTAAAAGGTGTATCAGGATACCCTGAAACTAGGCAGGGTGGGGCACGATTACTGGGCTGATTGTAAGAGGTCAAATCGACGGCGGTGGTGTAGCAGTGTAGGTTCTAACGGAGTGCGGGCGTGCACACACTCCGGCGCAGAAAAATAAGGCACTGGACACCAGTAGCATACCTGTGCACTCTAAGGTTGTGTCGGGCCGCCACCATGGGACTTGATACACCCCATGGTGGGACCAGCATAGGTAACTATAACATCGGGGGCCGTAAGACACATGTAACTTTGCGAGTAGGAGCCGATCATCATAGAATGGATCACATCACCCTGATTTTGGGGTGCAAATTGGAAACTAGTTTATATGGGTTCAGAGATTAACATGGGGTACGATAGTATATTCGACCCTAGACAACTTAACCAAGTTTATAGTGCTTGCCCACTTCTTGTTTATACTTATCACACCCAGTTCTTTATTCATAGACAAAATAGTACTAGACTTACTCAGGCTTTATGTTTGACTCTACTTTTCTTTCGTCTTCTTTCTTCCGTTCCCCCCCCCCTAGGTCCTCAGGGAGGGGACACAGCAGCTTGACCAGCCTTACCATCCAGCTTGAAGAAGAAGAGAAATGTATTGCTTGGACTTTCCTGTTTTGAACTATGGCTTTGGACAATCCACTATGGGGCTTTTGCAGTTTATCTATGTTTTATTTATGCTTCTTTAAAATAATGTAATCAAGACAGATTATGAAAGTGTTATGTTATGTTTTTGGAAAGGTTGTTGTTGTAACACGTATTTGACTTTATGAAATAAAGTTTGTTGTTTTTCCGCTGTTTACAAATATGTGTTCCTATATCTGTCTTGTATATCTGTGACTTATACTTATAAACCTCCACCAAAATTAGGGCATTCCCTTTGAGAGTGACCCTAACGGAGGTGGGGTGTTTCAATTTGTGTAGAAGAAACATATATTAATCAATACTATATAACTTAATCAAAGAATACCATGGTTATGCACACTATATTCGATAACTATTATATATTTCTATCTTATATAAGGCACTTATGCCTTAAAATACTCTATATTATATACTCTAACTATTTTGATTTATTTTAAAAGAGAATTGGTCAAATCTTCCTTTGGATATTGATATTAGCTAAAGCGGATGCTAAATAACGTTGATTAAACGGGTGCAGCGGAAAATAGATGGGGTTAAAGTGGAACTACTGTTCATCAGTGCTAAACTGAAATCGCGTAGTGGCCGAAGAGTGCTATGGGCTATAGCGGAGATTTTGCGGGGCTTTAGCGAGGCTTATATAGGTACAGAGGGACTTCTTCGATATCGCAGGAATAACAAAATATGTACACCAACCCATACGGTCGAAAAATAAAATTCAAAAACCAAAATTTATATTAGACGTACCTTATATAAGTGCTATTGAGCATACTTGCCCAACTTAGGTGCATTCGAAATCAATCCTTAAAGTCTTCGGGTACTCGTACTTAACTCAATTCAACATATAAGTAACATATACATGAAATTTTAAATAATATTTCATTTAGCACCCAGTATAACTATACAAATTTCTAAAATCAAACATATATCATCACTCATTTGCAAATACATGGTTGAATTATTCAGTTCAGTTCATATACGGTTCCATTCTAATTTATATTATTGGGATTCATTTCCTTAGTTTTTAATTCATTCAATTCTTATTAAACCATTGATGGATTTTATTCAACCCATCTAACAATCAATAAACAAACAATGCACAACTAGCATAACCCAATCATTTGATTCATATTCAACATCAATATGTACTTTGATAACATTCACTTGGGTTTAACATACTTTAATTATCATTCGATTGATATCCGATTGATTTTCATTCAATTATTATCCAATTAATTTCCAAATCTCAAATTTATTTTATTTAGCTTTATCTCCTCATCCACTCTTAAATCAATTTCACTGAACCAAGTTAACTCCCATTTCCATATTCAATTAAATAATTTATTTTCTAATTAGTTCACTTCCATTTTGAAATTCAAACTCTTATTTTATTTCAAAAATCATCCATTTTGTCTTTTAATTTCATTTAACTTATCTTAAAATTAAATTCTGATTCATTCAATTCCATGTTAAAATTCTCATTTACTATTTTCATATGTGAAATCCCTTTTGGTTATATTAAACCATTTCAATTTAATAATCCAATTTGAATTCTGTTCAAATCAATCAAACAAAGCAATATCTCAATATTTTAATAAAATTATATCTTTCTTATGCAAAAATATAATGTGGGAAAAATTATTTTTCATTTACTCTCTCTACAAAACAATATTTTGTTTGTTGCTAGTTAAATATGGTCTCTAGAAACTTGAACCAATCAAACAACACAATCCAAAATACTTGTATACAAAATCTACAAATACGCTCTCTTATATATACACATACTCAAATTCAATCAAGGGTATTACCAACCCTATATCTATTGAGTCACGCTACAGAGCCGAGATTATTACTAAATCTTATGCTCTGATGCCACTGTAATGGCCCTAGGCTTTTCAACCATCAAGCAGTGGGCTAAACTCTCACCATGACATATAGTGATACCTCAGAATTGCGCTCTCCACCAAACAACAAGCGAGAACCCCCTATCACATTCACACTAATAGCTATGATACCACTGTAACGACCCGGGGGATTCGACGCCCAAATTTTACAATATTACGTTATCCCGTATTACTTGCCAAAAACCCAAGTATTGAAAACACTAGATAGTTGATGGAAAGAAATTAGAGGATGAGAAAAAAATATTAGAAAAGAGGAATAAGAAGAAGAACCAACTAACCAACACAATACAAAGCCTCACATCACAGCGGAATAAAATATAATATAGAAATAAATCTTTAGTGAGAGCTTGAAACAATACTTACATTTCATTAGAGTACAACATACAACCAATACATCAAGACAATTATAAAACCCTGTCCTCATATACAACACACATTGAAATAAATATTAATACATCTGAACTCCTCCAGCATATCTTCTAAAGTCTGTATAATCCTAACCTGAACCGTTAAAACTCGGTCTATCCCGAGGATTGAAAACTCCACGGATCTGTCTGGTGAACCAATGTGAGAAAACTCACTAAGTTTATGTAATAACCCGGAAATCTGGGCCAATTTAAATTTTTTATTTTGGCAATTTTATTGAATTTTGAATATTTAAAATGAATTATTTTAAATAATAACGACGAGAAATTTATTTTGAATAGATAGAACGTATATATTTATATAAATCACCGTTAAAATATAAATATTTATTTTAAATTATAAAAGGAATTGAAAATAGCGCGGTAGTTCGATAATTCAGTTTCAAAATTCAAATAAATGTACTGGGTGCAAAATAAACCGGATTTTAGTGAAACAAAAATATTTGAATCTAATTGAGATTATCTTTCCAACGAATCCGAAAAATCAAAATTTCATAGTGGGGGTAAAAATATATGCCCAGTTGAAAATTCAGAATAGTCGCTATGGAATTCTGGCCCTTAAAAATGGGAATTTTGCAAACGACCTCGGTTTTCGACGAAACCACTTTTGTTGGATCCGTGATGTCAAGTTATTACTAGATTTCAAATTTCATAATTTTTCGAATCAATATGTGAGCGTGGCAAAGGAAAACACGTTTGACCAGTTTTAGTTGATTTTAATCGACTGGAAAATGGCCATTTTTCAAACGGTCTCAGAATTCGATGAAACTACTTTTGTTAGGACCGTATCGTCAACACGAAGCTAGAAAATATTTTTCGGGAATTTTTCTAGTTAGTATGTGGCCCCGTTAAATTGAAATGCGCGTTCAAATTCAATATATAAAGTTATATTTTGATTTTGACGAAAACTGATCGAAACGATCGAATCAGCTTACAATACATATCCCATTGTGTTCGAAATGGGGGTAATTAGCTATGGACGACAGGCGGTGGGTTCGATTTCGAAGTCGAAATTAAAAGTTGCTTTTTGAAATTAAATAATTAAATAAATAAAAAAATATAATACACCCCTCCTTAATTAGGAAAAAACAAAATAAAAATCGCGTCGCCCCCCTCTACAGGCTGCGCCGCCGCAGCTTCTTCTTCTTCTTCTTCCTCCTCCTCCTCCGCCTTCCTTTCTCCCTCACCTCCCCTATGTATCGATCTCCTCCCTTACCCCCTCTCTCCAAAGCCGTTCCCAAACCCTAGCACCTTCAAAAAAAACCTCAAATCGATCGACGCCCTCGTTGTAGCCACCACCAGCGACTTGCCCCGCCACCCCTGCCACCTATTCCACCTCCTACGATGCAGCAACACCCCTCTCCGCCTACCTCCGACGTGAAGCAGCCCCCCCTCTTATAACAGTAAGTCTTCTTTATTTTAATCATTTTTATTTCGTTTTTTGGATGTAAGGAGTATTGTTTTCTTATATGATTTTGAATTATAAAAAAATATGATCTTTAAGTTAGTAAAGTTAGGATCTTTAAGTTATTAAAAACAATATTTTTATATAAAGAAAAAACAAGATTTTTTTATAATGTAGATAATAAAAATATGATTTTTTTCATATATGAAATAGGAAAATATGATTTTTATAAAGTAGAAGTATTAAAAATATAATTTTTATATGATGTAAAGAGTAAAAATATAACTTTTATCATGGAAGTAGTGCTGTAAAGGAGCGATTTTTACATATGTAGTAGGGATATAAAAACCCGATCCTTGTATATAAAAATGTGATTTTTTATATATAAAATAGTGAAGATAAAAATACGATTTTTATATACGAAGTGCCATTATAAAAATGTGATTTTTTAACGTAAAACCGCGTGTAACAGATCTTGATGGATGCACGACAAAGTTGTTCTACATAAGAAGAGTCATGGCGTTTGGTTTAGCTATCAGTGAGAGCTCCTCACTTTTAAATTTATTTCTAGTTAAAATATATACTAGGATGCAGACGGTGTTTAGTAGCACCCGACACCCGTCGTCCACAGACCATGGACGGCTTGTATGCTTGTTTGTTTGATTTTGCTGTATAGTTGATTGTGTGATGTGATGTGAAATAAAATATTTATATAGTTAAAAATATTTTATAGTTGAAAATAGAATTTTTAATGTGTATTTAAAATGAAATAAAAATAAACAAATCGGACGATTTGTTTATATACACACATTTGACTGATATTGATTGGGACGATAAATTTTACACATCGTCCAACTGCATGAGACGACCCGAACTTCCCCGCAAAGGAAAGCACAAATAGAATTGAGTAAGAGACAAAATAGAACGCAAACGGAAGAACATTTCATTGTTATTACAACAATTCCACCAGATACAAGAATATACAGAGTATAAATGAATAAATTACACATTTGACAAATATTAGAGATTACAATAAATTATTTAGCAGCGGAAAAATATACAAAACACAACTAGAAAAGATGCACGGATACAGAGCTTTCCGAGCATCGTTCCAGCTGTAAATCAAGATCCTGTGAATATAAATCTGCAAAACCAAAACTACTAGCTGCCCGTGCGGAAAATAGGGGCACCCAGAGTTTAGGTTAAAACAATAAACTCCAGGTTAGTCATGTGACTGGTGTGAGATCTAAAACAGTTATTTAAAACTTTACTTTAAAAGAGAGTAATTCAAGGGACCACGCCGTATAACACGGAACGGGTTTCCTCCCAAGAATACTAGTGCATATAGCAAAACAACGCAATGCTTTTTGAAAAAAAATGAAGCTATTATAAGACCCAGGTCCCATCACACAATGCAACGCAAGCCGGAGGATAGGGTTTTCCCTTATAATAGCCAAATAATGCTTGATACGTTTAAACAAATCATTTGATACTATTATAGGTGTATAGTGTCAAAACAATTTCAATCATAAATATCAATCATAGACGGCATGGGTACCATATATCATGTCGCCATACTAGTTCTACAATTAAAACCGCAATATCACGTATTGGAAATTGGATTTCCGTCATGAGTCGAGGCAAGGGGCAAGCTCCTCTCCGCGTTCGAGACACTTTAGCAAATGTCCCAGGACCCCACTTTGATCCTTGGAATCGGCTAGGCCGGTCCTCTCTTACTTTTGAGGATTAGTTATTCTTGAACACACGTTTCCCGGTCCTTACAGACCTATATCCGAGGCGCCTCGCATTCCAACAACCACATAGGTGAAAAGTATATAAATGTCAGGGCTGGTAGGTCACTGACACCACCCTAGCTAGAAAGAAACGTCGTGCTCTCCCAGCGGTCCGTCTCCCATTTTTGACTCATACCGAGATGTGAGGCTCACGAATTCACGTTATACACAAAGCTACGCCACACAGGCCGTGCTTTGATCATCAACCACAAGACTTTTCTTTTCAACAGAAGCCTTGATCAATTGCCACTTACGCGTGCCACACTGGCAATTCACTCCATGCGACTGATGTCCATCGATATACAACCTCTGAGCTCAGAGAAGGGCGTTAAGCAAGAGAATAAATTCTCCGCCGCCAAACAGATGTATATTTAATAGAGATCAATCAACACAGAATAAAATCCAATGTCAGACACACAATCCATTTACAAGTTCGTTCTGGGTCTGAACGAAACCGGAGGCGCTTTCCTCGCATATCCATCGATCTCCAAGTACGTCTGGACGATCACCAACTGTTTCCCTCATCTTGGGTGTACAGCCCAATCGAGATCATCGGTAATCACCCAAACGATGTGAAGACTTCCGGTCTTCAACCACCGTCTTCATCTTCGACATCTCGTCGAATCGGTTATTTAGAATAGGTATAAAACCGGCCTTTCCGAATAACCCACGTATATAATAAACAAATGTTACACAAACACAACGAACGCCTCATTCCAATTCAGAATATTCTTTTATTCACGAAATCACATTCTTAGGGAAAGTTTCCCATTAATTTTATCCAAGATAAATTCTTCTAAATTTATTCTATAATCTTCCTTTGGATATCATTTCTAACTAGTCGGGATTAGCGAACCACACCGAAGTAATTATTTGTTTTATTTCCCAATCCCAACCTATTCATTCCCTGGAGCAAAACTAGTAATACTCCATACCTAACACCACGGTGTTATCGGTAAAATTAATTACCATTTCACGTTCAAATCTAATTAAAGATTTAACTATCGCTTTGGAGCAAAACTAGTGGTACTCCATTCTCGATCACCTTCCAGATTTGATAATTTAAATTATCAATTCACTTTTCAATCTAATTAAGATTCATTAGAACTCCACTTAGTTTAATCCTTTCAAAAATCAATATCCTGCCTTTAACTGGGTTAAAGAACCAATGTCATCTAAAACACGATTCACGACAAACCCAAATCATATTTGATATTAAATACAAGGCTCTGAATAGAAAATATATCGGCTTATATTCAATATCAAATTCTAAAACCAACATATATCGTATTGGAAATAACGATATAAAATATATCTTTCAAATTCCCATAACAATATCTGTATAGTCACGAAATCCAACATCGAAATATTCCGAAGATAATTTCGATTCAACTCTAGTCCAATTCACGTATTGGGAATATTGATTATTTTTAAAATCACTTTCAAATTCAATTTATTTATTTCAAAAATATATTGATTTTAATTCTAGTTCAAAACTAGTTCATTTCGATAAAAATCTATTTTATCTTTTCAAATATGGAAATTTTCAGCCCAATTTTTCCCAAATCATTTCTTATGATTTTACCCAAATTATAGATAATTTTAATAATTTTATTAAGGCCCGTACAGTCGATTTCCATCAACGGCCATCGAACTGCACTTACAGCGACCTTTTCCAATTTTGATTTGGAAATAATTCCAAATCCAACCGTTAGATTTCAAATTTCTAATATTCATTGGAAAGCTCTTTTCGATACGAACCCAATGGTTCCGGTTTTAGGAGAATCCGACGGTCGGATCTCCCGCAACATCAATTCGAAGTCAATGGTCGAAATTCACGAACTGCCGCAGCGCGGCGCGCTCTATTCAGGCCATTATATATATAATATATGTATATATTATATATATTTCGTCGATTTCCCTTTAAAACGTATTTTATAAATCGTTTTAAATTCGTTTAAAAACAATTTCAACTTCATTTTCAGTTTCAAATCGATTTGATTTCAATTCAATTCGAATTCATTTCAATTTTATTTAATTCGAATTCAGATTCGTTTCAATTCAATTCAAATTCTAATTCGTTTCAATTCAATTCAATTTGAATTTACCTTCTATTTAATTCAATTCGAATTCATTTCAAATTGATTTCAATTCAATTTCAGTTCGTTTTAAATTTCATCCAAAACGATTTCAATTCGTTTTTAATTCAATTTCAGTTTAATTCAATTTGATTTCATTTCTATTCAGTTCGAATTCAAATTCGCTTTCTATTCAATTTGAATTCAAATTCACTTTCTATTCAATTCGAATCGAATTCATTTTCTATTCGATTTGAATTCATTTCAAATTGATTCAATAAAATTTCAATTTGAATTTTTACCTAATTTAATTTGAATTTCATTTCAAAATATTAAATTTTGAAATCACTTTTCAATATTCATTATAAAACAAATAAAATCGATATAAATATCGTTCACGTCAAAATAGCGCGCCTCTCATCAACACGGCTTTATATTTTTCAAAAATTTCTTTATTCTATTCAACAAAAGGATATTTATTCTATTCAACACATGAATCTATATTTCTTTCAACACACGGCTATTCTCAACACATGAGTACTGTCAGCACATCACTATTTTTGTTATGTAAAATATTTTATAAAACTATGGTATCTATCGTTTGATTTTCAAATCAGACTCCACCGTGAAGTAGTTCTAATTTTAAATATGATAAAGATGTAAATTTTATTATTTAAAATATTTTACTCAACACATGAACAGTTTCAACACGTAAATATATTTCATTATTTTCCCGATTGGAATGAGGCTCCATCCATTACCATACAACATTAATTATATGGATTCCATACAACACATGTATATAATAGCAACGATCAACAATCAACCATCATCCAAGGTGCACCACACAACTGTATAAGCATCAAATATAAATAATCAACGCTTACACAGCCTGTCGACCAATCAATCGACATACAATTAAATAATTGGGATTAGTGTACTCAAATATCATCCCAACACCCGTGTGGGATTTCAAATCAACAAACACAGATTTTTATTTGTGCAGTTGGGCGATGTGTAAAATTTATCGACCCAATCAATATCAGTCAAATCAGTGTATATATACAAATCGGCCGATTTGTTTATAAATATTTATTTATTCACATTCACGTTAAAAATTATATTTTTAACGATAATTTATTTATTTCAACACATGAATATATTTCATTATCTATTTCACATCAACTTCACAAACAAATTTCACAACACATCAAACAAGCATACAAGCCATCCATGGTCTGTGGATGACGGGTGTCGGGTGCTACTAAGCACCGTCTTTATCCTAGCATATATATATATATATATATATATATATATATCTAGAAAAAGAAATTTAGAGTGAGAAGTTCTCACCAATAGCTAATCCAATCATCTCGACTCTTCTTTTGTAGAAGTCTTCGTCGATCTGGCCTTCGTCACTTTCGTTGCCCATAGCCACTACATATATAAAAATCGAATTTTTACTTCGCTATTCAATATATAAAAATCGAATTTTTACTTCGCTATTCAATGTATAAAAATCCTATTTTTACTCCGCTATTCAATATATAAAAATCCTATTTTTACTTCGCTACTATATAGTTAAAAATTCTATTTTTACAACGCTACTCTCTATATAAAGATTTCGCCTTTTCAGATATAAAGATTTCGCCTTTTCAAATTTAAAGATTTCGCCTTTTCAAATTTAAAGATTTCGCCTTTTCAAATTTAAAGATTTCGCCTTTTCATTCTCTATTATATAGAAATAATATTTTCAATACACTACTTATATAAAAATAGTATTTTTATATCTTCTACTATATAAAGGTCATATTTTTAATACTCTTCTATCATAAAAATTATATTTTTATTATCCCTATGATATAAAATCATATTTTTACACTAAAGATCATATTTTTAATTCTATAAAATAAATTAAAAACTGAAATAAAACTCACATTGGTTGAAAGGGGCTCGCTAAAGCGTCGGAGAGGCACGGGGATTAAATAGCAAGCTTGGAACTCGATAAAAATTGGGTCTTTGGCCAAGAAAGGGGGTCCACGTGGTCGGAGGAGGTGGTGGCCGGCGTCAAGGGGGTGCAGCAGGCGAAGGTGAGGCCAGGGGGTCCCACGGTGGCGCCCTTCGTCGATTTGGGGCTTCGAGTGGTCGGATAAGGGGAGGGTGAGGTGGATTAGCGACGCAAGTGAGTGGAAAGAGGCAGGGGGGTCGCGGCGTCGGTTTAGGCAGTCGGAGGCGTGGGGAGGTTGTCTGGATCTCGAGGGGGGGCTAACGCGATGGCATCACGTCGGGTTCTTCGAGGAAGATGAGAGTGTGAGCGAGAGGAGGGGAGGAGATAAGGGGAGGTGGGTGGCGAACGGAGGAGGCAGGTGGAGGATGAACGACGGTGGAGGGGCGATTTCCGTCGGGTGGAGCGATTTGATTTGGAGGGAGGAAATGAAAATGAAAAGGGTGGGAGGGGGTGTATGTAAAAGTATATATTATTTTATTTATTTTTAATTTTTAAATTCATGAATGTTGACTTTTAATTCGAACACCAAACGAGGCCCAACGACCGTTGCCCCTAGCTAATTACCCCTATTCCGAACACAATGGGATATGCCACGTAGGCCAATTCGACTGTTTGAATCAATTTCCGTTGAATTTAAAATATAAATCTATATATATTCAATTTGAACGTACATTTCAATTTACTAGGGCCACATACGAACTCTAAAAATTGCAGAAAAATTATTTCTAGCTTCGTACTGACGATACGGTCCTAACAAAACTAGTTTCGTCGAATTCTGAGACATTGGAAAAAATGACCATTTTTCAGTCGATTAAAATCAACTGAAACTGGTCAAATGCATTTTCCTTTGCCACGCTCACATATTGATTCGAAAAATTATGAAATTTGAAACCTAGCAACAATTTGACATCACGGACCCAACAAAAGTGGTTTCGTCGAAATCCGAGGTCGTTTGCAAAATTTCCATTTTTAAGGGCCTGAATTCCATAGCGACTATTCAGAATTTTTAACTGGACTTATCTTTTGATTCCCTCTATGAAATTTCAATTTTTCTGATTCGTTGGAAAGATATCCAAAAATAGATCCTATTATTTTTGGATTCACTAAAATCCGGATTGTTTTGCACCCGGTACGTTTATTTGAAGTTTGAAATCGAATTATCGAACTACCGCGCCATTTTCAATTCCTTTTTATAATTATTTATATTCTAACGACAACGTATATAATATATACGTTCGAATTATATTCAAAATAAATTTCTCATCGACATTATTTTAAAATAATTCATTTTAAATGTTCAAAATTCGCTAAAATTGCCAAAATAAAAATTTTAAACTGGCCCAGATTTTCGGGTTGTTACAATCTCCCCCACTTAAAACTTTTCGTCCCTGAAAATGAACAAAGTCGAAAGTGGTTTGATTAATCAACTCTACGTTCGATTTGGCTTCCATTCTCCAACTTTTCAGTTTCTGAGAATTTTCAAATTCTTCAAAAATTTGGCTAACACCCGGAATTTTCGAAAAATTTCGCCATAACCTCCCCTGCACCGGGAGCCACGGGAAAATCCCGAAATTGCCATACAGGCCTTCTGATCTCAAAAAGAAAAAGCCAAGCGGCTAGCCAATCGGCTCATAAAATCATCATCACCCAAACAAAACAGTAAATTATAGTAAACATGTACCTATTTGTTGGGCAAACAAATTTTATTCTTCTGCTCTAGTGTCCTTGCTATGACCTGTTCAATGTAAGCACATGTACATGCAAGCAAATGCTACAAATTTCAATATAATTCAATATTTGGTTCAATTAGGCTAAATGATTCAAAATTATCGAACAAATAAACAAACAATAAAAACATCAATCAATTATTGAATTAGAGTTTCAAATTCATAATTTTGATATATATACAAAAATCATGTTTTTGATGCCAATTCAGAACAATGTATTCTAGCTATATTAGTTTTGGTTCTCACACCAGCCTAATGGAAATATATAGAAATCACACCTTCGAAACACGAACATAAATTTTGGTGATGGAGCTCCATCATCAAAATCATCTCCAAGCGACTAGAGTGTAATCCTATATCTATCCAGTATATTAAAACTTCGAATATACGTTCATGACGCGTATATACAAAACCTTTATATATTGGATTGTCCATATTCAATACAAATAAAATATTCAAATACGTTTAAAACAATTTAAATTTTCAAAACAAAATTGTTTTCATTTGAAAAATATACTCTTCACACTCTTTCTAGGATACTACTGATCCTATCTCTAACGAGTCATTCTAATTGGATATTACTAATCCAATACCTGATGAATTCTTTCGTATGGTTCTAATGTGCCTTGTTCTCGAGCTCTGTAAACCGAAGCTCTGTTACCAAATTGAGACGACCCGAACTTCCCTATGAAGGAAAGCATGGATAGTATTGAGTACAAGACAAAATAGAACGCAAACGGAAGAACATTTCATTGTTATTACAACAATTCCACCAGATACAAGAATATACAGAGTATAAATGAATAAATTACACATTTGACAAATATCAGAGATTACAATAAATTATTTAGCAGCGGAAAAATATACAAAACACAACTAGAAGAGATGCACGGATACAGAGCATTCCGAGCATCGTTCCAGCTGTAAATCAGGATCCTGTGAATATAAATCTGCAAAACCAAAACTATTAGCTGCCCGTGCGGAAAATAGGGGCACCCAGAGTTTAGGTTAAAACAGTAAACTCCAGGTCAGTTATGTGACTAGTGTGAGAACTAAAACAGTTATTTAAATCATTACTTTAAAAGAGAGTAATTCAAGGGACCACGCCGTATAACACGGAACGGGTTTCCTCCCAAGAATACTAGTGCATATAACAAAACAACGCAATGCTTTTTGAAAAAAAATGAAGCTATTATAAGACCCAGGTCCCATCAAACAATGCAACGCAAGACGGAGGATAGGGTTTTCCCTTATAATAGCCAAACAATGCTTGATACGTTTAAACAAATCATTTGATACTATTATAGGTGTATAGTGTCAAAACAATTTCAATCATAAATTTCAATCATAGACGGCATGGGTACCATATATCATGTTGCCATACTAGTTCTACAATTAAAACTGCAATATCACGTATTGGAAATTGGATTTACGTCATGAGTCGAGGCAAGGGGCAAGCTCCTCTCCGCGTTCGAGACACTCTAGCAAATGTTCCAGGACCCCACTTTGATCCTTGGAATCGGCTGGGCTGGTCCTCTCTTACTTTTGAGGATTGGTTATTCCTGAACACACGTTTCCCGGTCCTTACAGACCTATATCCGAGGCGCCTCGCATTCCAACAACCACACAGGTGAAAAGTATATAAATGTCAGTGCTGGTAGGTCACTGACACCACCCTATCTAGAAAGAAACGTCGTGCTCTCCCAGCGGTCCGTCTCCCTTTTTGACTCATACCGAGATGTGAGGCTCGTGAATTCACGTTATACACAAAGCTACGCCACACAGGTCGTGCTTTGATCATCAACCACAAGACTTTGCTTTTCAACAGAAGCCTTGATCAATTGCCACTTACGCGTGCCACATTGGCAATTCACTCCATGCGACTGATGTCCATCGATATACAACCTTTGAGCTCGTACGTCTCAGAGAAGGGCGTTAAGCAAGAGAATAAATTCTCCGCCGCCAAACAGACGTATATTTAATAGAGATCAATCAACACAGAATAAAATCCAATATCAGACACACAATCCATTTACAAGTTCGTTCTGGTTCCGAACGAAACCGGAGGCACTTTCCTCGCATATC
The DNA here is from genome assembly GCA_030737875.1 of Allium sativum. Taxonomy (NCBI): domain Eukaryota; kingdom Viridiplantae; phylum Streptophyta; class Magnoliopsida; order Asparagales; family Amaryllidaceae; genus Allium; species Allium sativum. Next base: position 402,753,970 of record CM060926.1, on the reverse strand, counting down.
CATCGATCTCCAAGTACGTCTGGACGATCACCAACTGTTTCCCTCATCTTGGGTGTACAGCTCAATCGAGATCATCGGTAATCACCCAAACGATGTGAAGACTTCCGGTCTTCAACCACCGTCTTCATCTTCGACATCTCGTCGAATCGGTTATTCAGAATGGGTATAAACCCGGCCTTTTCGAATAACCCACGTATATAATAAACAAATGTTACACAAACAAAACGAACGCCTCATTCCAATTCAGAATATTCTTTTATTCACGAAATCACATTCTTAGGGAAAGGTTCCCATTAATTTTATCCAAGATAAATTCTTCTAAATTTTTTCTATAATCGTCCTTTGGATATCATTTCTAACTAGTCGGGATTAGCGAACCATACCGAAGTAATTATTTGTTTTATTTCCCAATCCCCACCTATTCATTCCCTGGAGCAAAACTGGTAATACACCATACCTAACACCACGGTGTTATCGGTAAAATTAATTAACATTTCACGTTCAAATCTAATTAAAGGTTTAACTATCGCTTTGGAGCAAAACTGGTGGTACTCCATTCTCGATCACCTTCCAGATTTGATAATTTAAATTATCAATTCACTTTTCAATCTAATTAAGGATTCATTAGAACTCCACTTAGTTTAAATCTTTCAAAAATCAATATCCTGCCTTTAACTGGGTTAAAGAACCAATGTCATCTTAAACACGATTTACGACAAACCCAAATCATATTTGATATTAAATACAAGGCTCTGAATAGAAAATATATCGGCTTATATTCAATATCAAATTCTGAAACCAACATATATCGTATTGGAAATAACGATATAAAATATATCTTTCAAATTCCCATAACAATATCTGTATAGTCACGAAATCCAACATCGAATTATTCCGAAGATAATTTCGATTCAACTCTAGTCCAATTCACGTATTGGTAATATTGAATATTTTTAAAATCGCTTTCAAATTCAATTTATTTATTTCAAAAATAAATTGATTTTAATTATAGTTCAAAATTAGTTCATTTCGATAAAAATCTATTTTATCTTTTCAAATATGGAATTTTTCAGCCTAATTTTTCCCAAATTATTTCTTATGATTTTAATTAAATTATAGATATTTTTAATAATTTTATTAAGGCTCGTACAGTCGATTTCCATCAACGGCCATCGAACTGCACTTACAGCGACCATTTCCAAATTTGATTTGGACATAATTCCAAATCCAACCGTTAGATTTCAAATTTCTAATATTCATTGGAAAGCTCTTTTCGATACGAACCCAACGGTTCCAGATTTAGGAGAATCCGACGATCGGATCTCCCGCAACGTCAATTCAAAGTCAATGGTCGAAATTCACGAATTGCCGCAGCGTGGCGCGCTCTATTCAGGCCATTATATATATAATATATATTATATATTTCGTCGATTTCCTTTTAAAACGTATTTTATAAGTCGTTTTAAATTCGTTTCAAAAACAATTTCAACTTCATCGTCAATTTCAAATCGATTTGATTTCAATTCAATTCGAATTCATTTCAATTTTATTTAATTCGAATTCAGATTCGTTTCAATTCAATTCAAATTCTAATTCGTTTCAATTCAATTCAATTTGAATTTACCTTCTATTTAATTCAATTCGAATTCATTTCAAATTGATTTCAATTCAATTTCAGTTCATTTTAAATTTCATCGAAAACGATTTCAATTCGTTTTTAATTCAATTTCAATTTAATTCAATTTGATTTCATTTCTATTCAGTTCGAATTCAAATTCGCTTTCTATTCAATTTGAATTCAAATTCACTTTCTATTCAATTCGAATAGAATTCATTTTCTATTCGATTCGAATTCATGTCAAATTGATTCAATAAAATTTCAATTTGAATTTTTATCTAATTTAATTTGAATTTCATTTCAAAATATTAAATTTTGAAATCACTTTTCAATATTCATTATAAAACGAATAAAATCGATATAAATATCGTTCACGTCAAAATAGCGCGCCTCTCATCAACACGGCTTTATATTTTTCAAAAACTTCTTTATTCTATTCAACAAACGAATATTTATTCTATTCAACACATGAATCTATATTTCTTTCAACACACGACTATTCTCAACACATGAGTACTGTCAACACATCACTATTTTTGTTATGTAAAATATTTTATAAAACTATGGTATCTATCGTTTGATTTTCAAATCAGACTCCACCGTGAAGTAGTTCTAATTTTAAATATGATAAAGATGTAAATTTTATTATTTAAAATATTTTACTCAACACATGAACAGTTTCAACACCTAAATATATTTCATTATTTTCCCGATTGGAATGAGGCTCCATCCATTACCATACAACGTTAATTATATGGATTCCATACAACACATGTATATAATAGCAACGATCAACAATCAACCATCATCCAAGGTGCACCACACAACTGTATAAGCATCAAATATAAATAATCAATGCTTACATAGCTTGTCGACCAATCGATCGACTTACAATTAAATAATTGGGATTAGTGTACTCAAATATCATCCCAACACCCGTGTGGGGTTTCAAATCAACAAACACAGATTTTTATTTGTGTAGTTGGGCGATGTGTAAAATTTATCGACCCAATCAATATCAGTCAAATCAGTGTATATAAACAAATCGGCCGATTTGTTTATAAATATTTATTTATTCACATTCATGTTAAAAATTATATTTTTAACGATAATTAATTTATTTCAACACATGAATATATTTCATTATCTATTTCACATCAACTTCACAAACAAATTTCACAACACATCAAACAAGCATACAAGCCATCCATGGTCTGTGGATGACGGGTGTCGGGTGCTACTAAGCACCGTCTGTATCCTAGCATATATATATATATCTAGAAAAAGAAATTTAGAGTGAGAAGTTCTCACCAATAGCTAATCCAATCATCTCGACTCTTCTTTTGTAGAAGTCTTCTCGTTCTCGCCTTTCATCACTTTCGTTGCCCGTAGCCACTACATATATAAAAATCGAATTTTTATTTCACTATTCAATATATAAAAATCGAATTTTTACTTCGCTATTCAATATATAAAAATCCTATTTTTACTCCGCTATTCAATATATAAAAATCCTATTTTTACTTCACTACTATATAGATAAAAATTCTATTTTTACAACGCTACTCTCTATATAAAGATTTCGCCTTTTCAAATATAAAGATTTCGCCTTTTCAAATTTAAAGATTTCGCCTTTTCAAATTTAAAGATTTCGCCTTTTCATTCTCTATTATATAGAAATAATATTTTCAATACACTACTTATATAAAAATAGTATTTTTATATCTTCCACTATATAAAGGTCATATTTTTAATACTCTTCTATCATAAAAATTATATTTTTATTATCCCTATGATATAAAAATCATATTTTTACACTAAAGATCATATTTTTAATTCTATAAAATAAATTAAAAACTGAAATAAAACTCACATTGGTTGAAAGGGGCTCGCTAAAGTGTCGGAGAGGCACGGGGACTAAATAGCAAGCTTGGAACTCGATAAAAATTGGGTCTTTGGCCAAGAAAGGGGGTCCACGTGGTCGGAGGAGGTGGTGGCCGGCGTCAAGGGGGTGCAGCAGGCGAAGGTGAGGCCAGGGGTCCAACGGTGGCGCCCTTCGTCGATTTGGGGCTTCGAGTGGTCGGATAAGGAGAGGGGGAGGTGGATTAGCGACGCAGGTGAGTGGAAGGAGGCAAGGGGGTCGCGGCGTCGGTGTAGGCGGTCGGAGGCGTGGGGCGGTTGCCTGGATCTCGAGGGGGGGCTAACGCGATGGCATCACGTCGGGTTCTTCGAGGAAGATGAGAGTGTGAGCGAGAGGAGGGGAGGAGATAGGGGGAGGTGGGCGGCGAACGGAGGAGGCGGGTGGAGGATGAACGACGGTGGAGGGGCGATTTCCGTCGGGTGGAGCGATTTGATTTGGAGGGAGGAAATGAAAATGAAAAGGGAGGGAGGGGTGTATGTAAAAGTATATATTATTTTATTTATTTTTAATTTTTAAATCCATGAAGGTTGACTTTTAATTCGAACACCAAACGAGGCCAAACGACCATCGCCCCTAGCTAATTACCCCTATTCCGAACACAATGGGATATGCCACGTAGGCCAATTCGACTGTTTGAATCAGTTTCCGTTGAATTTAAAATATAAATCTATATATATTCAATTTGAACGTACATTTCAATTTACTGGGGCCACATACGAACTCTAAAAATTGCAGAAAAATTATTTCTAGCTTCGTACTGACGATACGGTCCTAACAAAACTAGTTTCGTCGAATTCTGAGACCGTTGGAAAAAATGGCCATTTTCCAGTCGATTAAAATCAACTAAAACTGGTCAAATACGTTTTCCTTTGCCACGCTCACATATTGGTTCGAAAAATTATGAAATTTGAAACATAGCAATAATTTGACATCACGTACCCAACAAAAGTGGTTTCGTCGAAATTCGAGGTCGTTTGCAAAATTTCCATTTTTAAGGGCCTGAATTCCATAGCGACTATTCAGAATTTTCAACTGGACATATCTTTTGATTCCCGCTATGAAATTTCAATTTTTCGGATTCGTTGGAAAGATATCCAAAAATCGATCCTATTATTTTTGGTTTCACTAAAATCCGGATTGTTTTGCACCGGGTACGTTCAATTGAAGTTTGAAATCGAATTATCGAACTACCGGGCCATTTTCAATTCCTTTTTATAATTATATATAATTATTTATATTCTAACGACAACGTATATAATATATACGTTTGAATTATATTTAAAATAAATTTCTCGTCGACATTATTTTAAAATAATTCATTTTAAATGTTCAAAATTCGCTAAAATTGCCAAAATAAAAATTTTAAACTAGCCCAGATTTTTGGGTTGTTACACTGCACAAATAAAATCTGTGTTGGATTGTTTATAAACCCCACATGGGTATTGGGGTGATATATGACATACGCTAATCCCAATAATTAGATGTATGTCGGTCGATTGATTGACAGACTGTTATGAGCGTTAAATATTTGTATTTGATGCTTATACAGAGTAGATTGCACTTTGGATGATGGTTGATTATTTGTCATTATTGATATATACATGCGCTGTATGGAAATCCATAGAAATAAAATCTATGGTAATTGATTGGGCCTCATTCCAGTTTTGAAATAGAATATTTGAAATGAAATATTTGAATAGAATATTTGAAATAGAAATATAAAAAGCCGTGTTGATTAGATTGATGCCATTTTGACGTGAACGATATTTATATCAGTTATATTCGTTTTTATAATGAATATTGAAAAGTGATTTCAAAATCGAATATTTTGAAATAAAATTCGAATTAAATTGAATTGAAACGAATTAGAATTAGAATAGAATTGAAACGAATTAGAATTCAAATCGAAGAGAAATGAATTAGAATTCGAATTGGATTGAAAATAAAACGAATTTGAATTGGATTGATAATAGAAATGAATTCGAATTGAAATTGAATTGAAAACGAACTGAAATTGAATTAAAAATCGATTTGAATTGAAATCAATTTGAAAGGAATTTAAAACGAATTTATAACGAAAAATTCAATTTTGATTTGAATTTGAAATGAAGTTGAAATCGTTTTGTAAATGAATTTAAAACGATTTATATAATACGTTTTAAAAGGAAATCGACGAAGTATATATTATATATATATATATAATATAATGGCCTAAATAGAACGCGCCGTGCTGCGGTAGTTCGTGAATTTCGACCATTGACTTCGAATGGATATTGAGGGAGATCCAACCGTCGGATTCTCCTAAAATCGGAACCGTTGGGTTCGTATCTAAAAGAGTTTTCTAATGAATATTAGAGATTTGAAATTTAACGGTTGGATTTGGAATTATGTCCAAATCAAATTTGGAAAAGGTCATTATAAGTGTAGTTCGATGGCCGTTGATGGAAATCGACTGTACGGGCCTTGATAAAATTATTAAAAACAGTAATAATTTGTGTAAAATCATAAGAAATGATTTGTGAAGAATTGGGGTGAAAAACTCCATATTTGAAAAGATAAAATGGATTTTCTAGAATTACAATTCTATTTATTTTTAAATAAATAAATTGGATTTGAAATGGTTTTGATAACAACAAGAATTTCCAGTAATTGAATTGGAATGGATTTGAATTGAAATTATCTTTGGAATATTTCGATGTTGGATTTCGTGATTATACAGATATTGTTATGGAAATTTGAAAGATATATTTACATCGTTATTTCCAATACGATATTTGTTAGTCGTAGAATTTGATATTGAATATAAGCCGGTATATTTTCTATTCGGAGCCTTGTATTTAATATCAAATGTGATATGGGTTTGTCATGAATGGTGTCTTTATTAACACTGTTCTTAAACCCAGTGGAGAAAAAGATAAAATCTTTTTATTTAGATTTAATGAAGTGTACCAATTAAATATTTAATGAGTGTGAAGAGTATATTTTTAAAAATGAAACAAATTTTGTTCTGAAAATTTAAATCAATTATTCGTATTTGATTATTTATTTTATATTGATTTGGACAATCCAGTATATAAAAATTTTTCAAATACGCCTTGCAAACGTATATTCGAAGTTTTAATATACTGGATAGATATAGAATCACACTCTAGTCACCCAGAGACGATTCTGATGATAGTCTAGACATCATCAGAATTGGTATTCGAGTTTCTAAGGTGTGATATCTATACATCTCCATTAGACTGGTGTGAGAACCAAAATTAGATAGGGCTTATTGTTGTGATTTAGCATCAAAAATGTGATTTTTGACTATATATCAAAGTTATGAATTTGAAATGTTAACCAACTAATTGATTGATGGTTGTGTTGTTTGATTATTGGTTGATGAATTAAATGTTGAACCTTTAGCCAAATTGAACCAAATAGTGAGTTGTATTGAAAATTTGTTGCATTTGCATACATATACATGTACTTACATTGAACAGGTCATAGCAAGGAGGCTAGAGAAGAGGAATAAAATTGTTTGCCCGACAAATTGGTACATGTTTACCATAATTTACTGTTTTGTTTGGGTGATGATGATTTTATGAGCTGGTTGGCTAGCCTCTTGGCTTTTTCTTTTTCTTTTGGATTGAAGAAGGCCGTGGGAGCCTATATGAAATATCCCGAAGTCCCCGGTGCAGGGGAGGTTATGGCGAATTTTTTTGAAAATTTAGGGTGTTAGCCAAATTTTTGAAAAATTTGAAAAGTTCTTAGAAACTGAAAAGTTGAAGAACTTAAGCCGTAATGAAAATAGTGAAAGTTGAGTTGATTAGTTAAACAACTTCCGGCTTCGTTCCTTTTCGGGGACGAAAAGTTTTAAGTGGGGGAGATTGTAATAACCCGGAAATCTGGGCCAATTTAAAATTTTTATTTTGGCAATTTTAGTGAATTTTGAATATTTAAAATGAATAATTTTAAACAATAACGACGAGAAATTTATTTTGAATAGAATAGAATGTATATATTTATATAAATCGTCGTTAGAATATAAATATTTATTTTAAATTATAAAAGGAATTGAAAATGGCGCGGTAGTTCGATAATTCAATTTCAAAATTCAAATAAATGTACCGGGTGCAAAATAAACCGGATTTTAGTGAAGCCAAAAATATTTGAATCTAATTGAGATTATCATTCCAACGAATCCGAAAAATCGAAATTTCATAGCGGGGGTAAAAAGATATGCGCAGTTGAAAATTCAGAATAGTCGCTATAGAATTCTAGCCCTTAAAAATGGGAATTTTGCAAACAACCCCGGTTTTCGATGAAACCACTTTTGTTGGATCTGTGATGTCAAGTTATTTCTAGGTTTCAAATTTCATAATTTTTTGAATCAATATGTGAGCGTGGCAAAGGAAAACGCGTTTGACCAGTTTTAGTTGATTTTAATCGACTGGAAAATGGCCATTTTTCAAACGGTCTCAGAATTCGATGAAACTACTTTTGTTAGGACCGTAGCGTCAATACGAAGCTAGAAAATATTTTTTGGGAATTTTTCTAGTTAGTATGTGGCCCCAGTAAATTGAAATGCGCGTTCAAATTCAATATATAGAGTTATATTTTGATTTTGACGAAAACTGATCGAAACAATCGAATCAGCTTATGATACATATCCCATTGTGTTCAAAATGGGGGTAATTAGCTGTGGACGACAGGCGGTGGGTTCGATTTCGAAGTCGAAATTAAAAGTTGTTTTTTGAAATTAAATAATTAAATAAATAAAAAAATATAATACACCCCTCCCTTCCTCCTTATCCCCCCGTCAAATTTCAGAATTAAAAAAAACAAAATAAAAATCGTGTTGCACCCCCTACAGGCTGCGCCGCCGCAGCTTCTTCTTCTTTCTCGTCCTCCGCCTTCCTTTCTCCCCCACCTCCCCTATGTACCGATCTCCTCCCTTACCCCCTCTCTCCAAAGCCGTTCCCAAACCCTAGCACCTTCAAAAAAAAACCAAATCGATTGACGCCCTCGTTGTAGCCACCACCAGCGACTTGCCCCGCCACCCCTGCCACCTATTCCGCCTCCTGCGATGCAGCAACACCCCTCTCCGCCTACCTCCGATGTGAAGTAGCCCCCCCTCTTATAACAGTAAGTCTTCTTTAATTTATTCATTTTTTATTTCAGTTTTTGGATGTAAAGTGTATTGTTTTCTTATATGATTTTGAATTATAAAAAAATAAGATCTTTAAGTTAGTAAAGTTAGGATCTTTAAGTTATTAAAAACAATATTTTTATATGAAGAAAAAACAAGATTTTTATATAATGTAGATAATAAAAATATGATTTTTTCATATATGAAATACGAAAATATGATTTTTACAAAGTAGAAGTATTAAAAATATATTTTTTATATGATGTAAAGTGTAAAAATATAATTTTTATCACGGAAGTAGCGGTGTAAAGGAGCGATTTTTACATATTTAGTAGGGATATAAAAACCCGATCTTTGTATATAAAAATGTGATTTTTTATACATAAAATAGTGAAGATAAAAATACGGTTTTTATATATGAAGTGCCATTATAAAAATGTGATTTTTTAACGTAAAACCGCGTGTAACAGATCTTGATGGAGCCACGACGAAGATGTTCTACATAAGAAGAGTCGTGGCGTTTGGTTTAGCTATCAGTGAGAACTCCTCACTTTTAAATTTATATCTAGTTAAAATATGTACTAGGATGCAGACGGTGTTTAGTAGCACCCAACACCCGTCGTCCACAGACCATGGACGGCTTGTATGCTTGTTTGTTTGATTTTGCTGTGTAGTTGATTGTGTGATGTGATATGAAATAAAATATTTATATAGTTAAAAATATTTTATAGTTGACAATAGAATTTTTAACCTGTATTTAAAATGAAATAAAAATAAACAAGTCAGACGATTTGTTTATATACACACATTTGACAGATATTGATTTGGACGATAAATTTTACACATCGCCCAACTGCACAAATAAAATCTGTGTTGGATTGTTTATAAACCCCACATAGGTATTGGGGTGATATATGACATACGCTAATCCCAATAATTAGTTGTATGTCGGTCGATTGATTGACAGACTGTTATGAGCGTTAAATATTTGTATTTGATGCTTATACAGAGTAGATTGCACTTTGGATGATGGTTGATTATTTGTCATTATTGATATATACATGCGCTGTATGGAAATCCATAGAAATAAAATCTATGGTAATTGATTGGGCCTCATTCCAGTTTTGAAATAGAATATTTGAAATGAAATATTTGAATAGAATATTTGAAATAGAAATATAAAAAGCCGTGTTGATTAGATTGACGCCATATTGACGTGAACGATATTTATATCGGTTATATTCGTTTTTATAATGAATATTTAAAAGTGATTTCAAAATCGAATATTTTGAAATGAAATTCGAATTAAATTGAATTGAAACGAATTAGAATTCGAATTGAAACGAATTAGAATTCGAATCGAAGTGAAACGAATTAGAATTCGAATTAGATTTAAAATAAAACGAATTCGAATTGGATTGATAATAGAAATGAATTCGAATTGAAATTGAATTGAAAACGAACTGAAATTGAATTAAAAATCGATTTGAATTGAAATCAATTTGAAAGGAATTTAAAACGAATTTATAAGGAAAAATTCAATTTTGATTTGAATTTGAAATGAAGTTGAAATCGTTATGAAAACGAATTTAAAACGATTTACATAATACGTTTTAAAAGAAAATCGACGAAGTGTATATTATATATATTATATATATAATATAATGGCCTGAATTGAACGCGCCGCACTGCGGTAGTTCGTGAATTTCGACCATTGACTTCGAATGGATATTGCGGGAGATCCAACCGTCGGATTCTCCTAAACCGGAACCGTTGGGTTCGTATCGAAAAGAGCTTTCTAACGAATATTAGGGATTTGAAATCTAAAGATTGGATTTGGAATTACGTCCAAATCAAATTTGGAAAAGGTCGCTGTAAGTGCAGTTCGATGGCCGTTAATGGAAATCGACTCTACGGGCCTTGATAAAATTATTAAAAATAGTAATAATTTTTGTAAAATCATACGAAATGATTTGTGAAGAATTGGGGTGAAAAACTCCATATTTAAAAAGATAAAAATGGATTTTTGACGAAATGAACAAGTTTTGAACTAGAATTACAATTCTATTTATTTTTAAGTAAATAAACTGGATTTGAAATGGTTTTGATAATAACAAGAATTTCTAGTAATTGAATTGGAATGGATTTGAATCAAAATTATCTTTGGAATATTTCGATGTTGAATTTTGTGATTATACAGATATTATTACGGAAATTTGAAAGATATATTGATATCGTTATTTGCAATACGATATTTGTTAGTCATAGAATTTGATATTGAATATAAGCCGGTATATTTTCTATTCAGAGCCTTGTATTTAATATCAAATGTGATATGGGTTTGTCGTGAATGGTGTCTTTATTAACACTGTTCTTAAACCCAGTGGAGAAAAAGATAAAATCTTTTTATTTAGATTTAATGAAGTGTACCAATTAAATAATATTTAATTGGAATTGAATTGGTATTGATTTTTGGGTTTATCGTGAACAGTGTTTTAACTGACATTGATTCTTTAACCTAGTTAAAGATTAAAACTAAGTGGAGTTTTAATGAATCATTAATTAGATTGAAAAGATCGAGAATGGAGTTTCACCAGTTTTGCTCCAGGCGATAGTTAAATCTTTAATTAGACTTGAACGTGAAATGGTAATTGAATTTACCGATAACACCGTGGTGTTAGATATAAAGTATGACCAGTTTTACTTCATGGGATGAATAGGTTGGGATTGGGAAATAAAATAAATGGTTACTTCGGTGTGGTTCGCTAATCCCGACTAGTTTGAATTGATATTCAAAAGAAGATTAAATAATAAATTTAGAAGAATTTATCTTTGATAAAATTAATGGTAACCTTTCCCTAAGAATGTGAAATTTAGAAACTAACTGGAGATTAGTTAAGTTGAATGGTTTCCTGGGTATTGATCTGATGTTGGTTTCGACCTTCGGGGTTAATATTTGGGGAATTGTTCTCTTGCTAATTTACGGTTAGCGACTGATGAATTGGAATGAGGCGTATGTTGTGTTTGTGTAACACTTGTTTATTATATACGCGAGTTATTTAGAAAGACAGGGTTTATCCCATTTTGAATAACTGATTCGACGGTGAGTCGAAGATGAAGACGGTGGTTAAAGACCGGAGGTCTTCACGTCGTTTGGATAATTACTAATGATCTTGATTGGGTCGTACACCCAAGAGGAGGGAATCAGTTAGTGATCGTCCAGACGTACTTGAAGACAAATGGATATGCGGGGTACTAGGTGCCTCCGGTTTCGTTCAGACCCAGAACGGACTTGTAAATGGACTGTGTGTCTGAAATTGGATATCATTCTGTGTGATTGATGGATATCGGTTGGATGGATTGGTTTGCCTGTGTGGCATGCTAAGATGCAAATGATCAAGGCTTCTGTTGAAAAGAAGAGTCTTGTGGTTGATGATCAAAGCACAGCCTGTGTGGCATAGCTTTGCGTAGCATTGATTCACGAGCCTCACACCCCGTTGGTGAACCAAAAACGGGAGAGGACCTCAGGGGGGACATGCATTTCTTTCTAGCTAGAAGTGGCGTCAGTGGTTTTACACGCCCTGACGAGTTTGACTTATGTGGTTGTTACTGTTGCGAGGCGCCTCGGATATATCGGTGACTATGTGAAGCCGATGGAGTCATTTGTTGGCTCATTTACGCCCCAAAGTGCGGGGAAACGTAGTGTTCACGCATTATAATCCATATTGGTGGACCGACCCTGACGATCCAAGGGGCAATTGCGGCTGTTCCTGAGACTCGGGCTAGACAGTCTCGAATTGGGAGAGGACTATCTTTTGCCTCGGTTCACAGATGGAAATCCAATTTCCAATTACGTGACTTTGTGGTTTTGATTGTAGAGCCTAGTATGGCGAAATGATATATGGTACCCATGCCGTCTATGATTGATATTTATGATTGAAATTGTTTTTGACACTATACACTTATAATAGTATCAAATGATTTGTTTTAAACGTACTAAGCATGTTTGCCTATTATAAGGGAAAACCCTATCCCCCGGCTTGTGTTGCATTGTGTGATAGGACCTGGGTCTTATAATAGCTTCATTTTTCCAAAAAGCATTGCGCTGTTTTGTTATATGCACTGGTATTCTTGGGTGGAAACCTGTTTCGTGTTATACGGCGTGGTCCCTTGACATATCTGATTTAAAGTAAAGTTTTAAAAAACTGTTTTATTTCTCACACCAGTCCCATGACTGACCTGGAGTTTATTGTTTTAACCTAAACTCTAGGTGCCCTTATTTTGACATAGGCAGCTAGTAGTTTTGGTTTTGTAGATTTATATTCACAGGATCCTGATTTACAGTTGGAACGATACTCGGAAAGCTCTGTATCCGTGTATTACTTTTAGTCGTGCATTGTATTATTTTCCGCTTCTATGTAATGTATTGAAATCTCTAATATTTTCTGATGTATATTATTCGTTTGTACTCTGTATATTCTTGTATTCTGATGAATTGTTGTAATTAACAATGAAATGTTCTTCTGTCTGGTTTTAATTTGTCGTGTTCTCAAAACAATCAGGCGTTTCGAACGGTCTTGTTCGGTTTAGCGACTGATTCGGATCGAGCGGAATTCCCGGTCGTTACAGTTTATAGGTATCTGTTGTATATAACAGTGTTATATACACAACTATATGAATTTTGTTTGAGTTTGATGATAACAACCAAATATATATATTATTATAAATGTGTTTGTTATTGTACTATATATATACACATCATAAACAGAAATATAATATTTACATTTAATGGAATACTAGTGCACAAAAGTTGAACATTCAAACTGTATTCTTTTTGAATATTATATTCTATTTCAACATTCAAACAGTACAGATTTATAACTCCACTATTTATTCAATTCACATGAGATTGTACTTGTAAATAAATTGAATACGACAGATAAGTTTGTTTGACAACAATAAAATAATATTTTATTTCAATTAAATTTGTTAATTACATATATCAGTACAATTCTCTCACATCTCCTCACTACAATTCATTCATCACTCACTACATCACTCATCACTCAGTATAACACTGTCACTCAGTTATACAATTTTATATATACATTCATTTACACTCATATACAGACACATTTGTATGCTTTTCACTTTCAACTTTTGTCCTCGGTCTTCACAGCTCCTCTCTGTCAGTCCAGTCATCCTCTGCTTACCTGTCACATGAAACACACAACACCATACACTGCAATAGAAATAAAAGCGAATACATGTGAATATAAAATATATTTTTAAATTTTACTTGCCTTAAAATTTCTATGTGTTTCTCATCATTTTTCATGACTTGATCTGATTTTTATATCCATCCAACTGTGTCTAGGCAACTTGTGATATTCACAGTGATACACTGTAAATACCACAAGGCAAACAATATTTATGTACAGTGTAAGGACAGACGGTTACATATACACACGTGTATAAATATACACGTGTGCACTGCCTCGTCAATCAGCGTGCAACTAAGGAGTATCCACGTGGACCATCTCGACTCTGTGCAACAATAATCAATGTGGTCGAGCACAGGTCAAATACAATGCAGCATCAAAATGGTGGACAATTTAAGCAAAACAATATCAGCATGGCTTGACATATTTCAGAAGTGCATGTTTCAACAAGTTAGCATATGTGCAAAGAACAATGTATATTGAAGTAAATACATGCAGTAAACAAGTGCAAGGTTCTTGTTTTTTGGTCACAGCAAAGTCCAGACAAAAAGCAGCATGGTCTACAGGTGTTCAAGCATGGTGCAAGTGCAATTGGTCAAGCCAACCCAAGTGCACAGTAACATTGCAGGTTCAAGAAAAATTTGGCCAAGCAACAATGGTAAATAAGCATATAAGGTATGGCACAACAATGGTTCAACCTGAAAAATGAAAATATATGGCAACTGCAATCATGACAAGTACACAACAGTGTAGCATGGCTGAGTTCAAGAGCAAAGCGATTCAAGTGTGCAATTATAAACGTGGTGTTACAAGTGATAGACATGCAAGCAAATAGTTCAACATGATACATATACATACATGTTTCAGCAAGTGGCAGTATACTCAGTGGTGAAGCAGTGCACAACATATCAGAACCATGACAACAAGTGCAAGTGCAAATGAATGGAGTATAGGGTCAAAACAAAGTGGTACACTCAAGTGAAAGTGTTATAACATTCTTTTTTGACAAGAATGTGGGAAATCAAGTCATGGCATCATTTCAGGAATAAATCAATTCAGAGTTTCAAGGGACAATTCTACAATCACATAACTCATTCAAAGTCGAGGGATATACAAAGCGACAGTTTTTTTCCTCTTGGCTAAGATTACAGTTTTCCAGAAACACAAGTGGAGTTTAAATCAACTTTCAAGTTTGAAAATGATTCCTGAAATTCACCAATAGCATGTTTAATTTTTGAGTAAATAGTTTCCAGAAAAATTAGTGAATGGACTAGCATATGACATGGAAATCAATTCAATTTGTTTTGAGAACATCAATCACGCATGGCATTTTAGAAGGCAGGAAATCAATTCTCATAATGGAAAATTCTTTCCAGTTTTTGACAAGCAATATTTGGCAAGCTTGTTGAAATATATCCAGAAATCAGTGAAAATGTCGAGACCATCTTTGCAAGATATTTAATGTGTCCAGAAAATCACAGGAGCATTTCTTTGGAAAAAAATCATGCCAAATCAAAGTAATGATTCATGGAAATTAACAGTGTTTAATTGTTTCCAAAAATTCAACAAATATTTTTTTGGACAGAAATCAATTTCGAAGTCTATTCCTTCATTCCAAAAATCATCAATATGATTTTTAGCATGGAATCAATATTTGCGAAATTGTCGTGCACAAGAATTTCAGGCAACAGATTAAAGTCTTTCCAGAAATGATTCATATTAGAGCCGAATTCAAAGTCAAGCATCTCAATCAAAGCAGAGAAATTAAGGAACAAATTCACGTCTAGGATCACCAAGTTTTTTACAATAAATTCGAGCCAAATCAGACAGGGAAAATTACACACGCAATTAAATTGAAGTCACATGTGGAAATCAGAGCAATAAAAGGATTCTATTATCCTATAATAACACCAATATCATTATCAGCAAAAAGGGGATCGACCAAAAAAACAAAAAATAACTCGAAAGCAAATTGGAGAACCAACTCAAAGAACTCACATTTTGTGTTGATCACCAGAGCCCAAAACAGTCATGAAGTAAGCCATTAGAGATTCAAGCCACAAGAGAATCAAATTAATTTCAAATCGCATCGAGTGTTTGGGATTTCAGAAAAACCTAGTTTTGATATCAGCCGACATTTCTTTTCAGAGCAAAGAGGATTGAAAGAATACAAAGTGGCCGGCCTAGTTGTCAACAAAGGGGATAATCTTTTATTTTTTAAATCTAGGGTTTTAGATTGTTTACTTTATTTTGTTTTATGTTTTTAATTTCTTTTGTAAATCATTCTGAATTAGTTTCTAGGGTTCTATAAAATATAGGGGAAACCAGTTAGAGTGTTAACTGGCAGTTTACTAGAGTCTGTAAAATCTAGGGTTTACTGGTTACATGATTGTAATCAGGGAAAATCTGATATTGGGGATATAGATCAGTCTAGGTGTAGTGGCCCGAAATTCCGGTACAATTTGAGCTGACCAAATAACACAAGTCAAACCCACATTGCACTGGAAACCAGAAAGCTAATAGAAAGAAAACAGAGGGTGAGAATAGATAAGATAGAAACTTAGAATAGAAGAAGAAGATGAACATACAATATCAGAGCAACACGAATCTCACAGCGAAATGAACAACATATAATAGATAACATATCTTTGAAATAAAATCAATGTATGTATATAGTAACATTATCAGAGTACAACACTTACACACAGCGGAATAAACAATAGCTATATAATCCTGAAGCCTCCTGCTCCAAGCTTTCCAAGTATATCTGTAAAATCTCGACTACTTGAATGCCCATACAAAATTGGGCACCCAAGAGTTTAGGGAAAATAAAACAAAATAAACTCTGGGTCAGTCATGGGACTAGTGTGAGTAAAACAATAAAAGCAATTAAACGATATCTCATAAGGCCAAGCCGTCGTGTTTTTCCCTTATGAGAATCCAAATCAATTTGATTTAACTTTCAAATCATTTTGAAAGAAACGAAAATCTTTATATCAAAACTCATTGATATTATAATAGTGTTTATCAACCATAATATAATAATCATCTAGCAGAAACGCTTTCATCTCACGCTCTACATATATAGTATACAATCAAAACCGCGAGCACTTATTGGGTAATGGATTTCCAACTATGACAAGGTATGGAACCACCTTCCGATAGTGTACCTCCAAAGAGGAATACACTGGATTCAACAAGAACATCTTGCAACCCGGCCACACATGACCGACCACTCATTTCGCTTGAGTGTATCAAATGTATATCACCAACGATTGGGATCAACAACCGTTTCCCGAATGGGACAGCATCGACAATAGATTATAGAATGAAATGATTATCTCTAGATAGGTGATAATACAACCTAATTGGCAGCCAACCACTTAGCTATGCTGCCTGCCCGATTTTTGTCATTTCCCGGTTGTGAGACTATAGGCCACGCTTATCTCTAACAGATCACACAGTTATTCACTTTGAATGTCACATTGTCATACCCGCCAAATCACAAATTGATTTCCCTAAAAATACCACAGGTATACAGCTAAGAGAAACGAATTCCTCCGCCATCAAACGTATATACATTTGAAGTGATCAACTTACGCAATCTATTAAATATACTCTGTCAGATATACTTCCATAGAGGTCGTCCTGGGACTGGAGAAACCGAAAGAACTATTCTGTAAACACGACAGCCCTTGCGTAACTCCATTTTCAATTTTCTTCATCATATTTGATTCGCAATGCTAACGCCCATACAGAGTGGTTTTCAGGTCATGAATCTGATCCCGGTCTCTCCGTATTGACGATTGGAAAAATGGTCAAAAACTTTAATAGCGGTGAGTTAACTATCAAAAGAAAAACATGTGTGCAAGCAACGATATTATTTCCAAATGGAAATTATATCGATCAATCATCATTTAACATTTATCTCTTTAGTTCATTTTTCATCTCCTGTTTCCATATTTTCAACATTTCCTATTTTTTAAATTTAGAAAATATACGTTATTAACCTCGGGAAACATTTCTATTTGTTGTTTTCTATATTAGAAAACATTTCTGATTCTTATTTGGAAAACATTTCCAAATCTCTTTTATTGGACTTAGATAGATATTTAAACCAATCATCGCTATGCCTAATCAAAACATTTCACTCATTAACTAAATTCACTTAACCAAACTTCACTATCAAACCTTAATATTTCTTAGTTAAAAATGGAGTCTATCAAGTTGGGGTATAATTACCTCTCAGACCTTAATTGAGCAACATCCTTAACCTCGAAATAGACAAAGTCCACTTCTTAAATCTTTAACAACCTCCTTACGTAACTCTCGATTCTATTTACGAATCCACTTCTTTATTGAAACATCTGATTATAACTATAGCGTTATAATCCTTACTTCTGAAATATCTAACATCAAATATAACTTTTATTCCTTATTTTAACTAAATAACTAAGTAGACAATTTATAACTAAATAAATATATCTTGATTAAAAAGGAAAGTGAATAGTACTTTCCTGAATTCGATATAATCGAATTCAATGTATAATTCTCTTTCGAATAATCTCTATTCGATAACTCCTTTTTTAATAAACTATATTCGATTAACTCTCTTTGAGTAACTAATATTCGATTAATTCCTTTCGAATAAACTATATTCGATTACTCCTTTCTTCAAATAAACTATATTCGATTAACTCTCTTCGAATAACTAATATTCGATTAATTTCTTTCGAATAAACTATATTCGATTACTTCTTTCTTCGAATAAACTATATTCGATTAGCTCCCTTCGAATAACTAATATTCGATTAACTCCTTTCAAATAACTAATATTCCATAACTCCTTTCTTTGAATAAACTTTATTCGATTAACTCTCTTCGAATAACTGATATTCGATTAACTCCGTTCGAATAACTAATATTCGATAACTCCTTTCGAATAACTAATATTCGATAACACCTTTCGAATAATTAATATTCGATAACTCCTTTAACTCTATTCGAATAAACTATATTCGATTACCACTTTTCGAATAAACTATATTCGATTAATTCTCTTCTTCGAATAACTAATATTCAGTAAACTCTTTTCGAATAAACTATATTCAATTAACTCTCTTCTTCGAATAACTAATATTCGATAACCTCTTTTTGAACAAACTATATTCGAATAACTCTCTTCTTCGAATAACTAATATTCGATTACCTCTTTTCGAATAAACTATATTCGAATAACTCTAATCTGACTAACTCTAATTCAATTAACTCTATTCGAATAACTAATATTCGACTAACTCTAACTCTAATCAATTTACTCATACTGATTAACTCTAACTGATTAACTCTAACCGATTAACTCTAATCGATTAACTATAACTGATTAACTCAAACTGATGAACTCTAATCGATTAACTATAACTAATTAACTCTATCTGATTTACTCAAACTCTAATCCTTTTAGAATCCTACTTACTTTCTAAATATTTCCTTTTATGATATCTTATTAATTTTCTAAATAAATATTCCTTATATCTTTCTATTTATTTTCCCAAATAAATATTCCTTTTATCTTCCTATTTGTTCAACAAATATTTCCTTTTCAATTTTATTTATTTAACAAATAAATATTCCCTTTTCAGTTCTAGTTATTTAACAAATAAATATTCCCTTTTCAATTCTATTTATTTAGCAAATAAATATTTTCTTTTCATATTTATTTCATAAATATTTCCTTTTCTATTTGTTTTACAAATATTTTCCTTTTTCTATAATTCTTTAATTTTATAATTATTTTCTTTTATAAAATCCTTTTCCTTTTATATATAAAATCCATTAATTTTATACAAATACTTTATTTTCAAAATACACTTTGAAAATCCCCTTTTTCTACATTCCAGTATTTCTGGTATTTAAAATACCCAAATAACAATGATCGATATCATTCAACACACATAACCAACACAGATTATATATCACATCATATATTTCGATATTTGAAAAATAGTATTATAAATATTGAGGAAACCAGTTGGATCCCTCCAACCTGTTTCTCTGCATCACAGATGTTAAACAATATAATTAACATCAACTTCATTTCAATATGAAATATTCTGATAAGAAGAATCAATATTTGATTAACGATATATATATATATATATATCGTTATCTATAATTTCAACCAATACATAAGTAGTTTAACCAAACAGTCAACACATAGCAACCAGTCATCATTTATCAGTTCTAAATATACGTTATAAAAATAGGAACTGATAGGGTTGGTGAGTTTTACTCACATTAGACGATCATCGTTAATAACGATAACCATCGCTTGATTCAGACGGACAATTTATTTTACTATAAATCTTAATGGGCTCCAATCCACTCCCAGTCAGTTCCATCGGGTAGTCGTCGTCCATGCGATCCCGACGGATCCTGTTTTGTACGATTTCGATATCGTACGAGAAAGTTATGCATTTTCAAAGTTATACAAAATTAAAATTTTAAATCTATACTTGATTAAACCTTATTGGGCCTTTACTTCTTGAAGCCCACCCAATATTCCTATACCCGTGACTGCATACCTGATCCTACTGCCTTCTTCCCCAATGTATTATTGCGACTCCAGTAAACATTTTACACAGCCATTTCCGATCTTTCTCTCAACTCCAACGCACCCATTTCTTCACGAATCAACAAACTGAAACCACCGAAATGATCCTCTTCCATTTCTCTTTACACCGTGCTGCTTTTATCACATTCGACAGATCCTCCAAAAATCCATCGAACTCATCTTCAACTAGGTCCAAACCAAAACTCGCGACGACACTGTTCTCGGAACCACTGGAAACTTCACCAATATTGTCGGAAATCCATCACGACCACCAAACCGATCTCGCATTCGTTATTCAAAGCCCAGATATTCCTCAAAAACCCAGCCCTAGCGTTCACGCTGAACTTCCCAGCGTACCTTATTGACATCGAACCAAAAAAGAACCCTTCCAGGATGTAGAGGATCCCTCCAGGAACTCGAAAAAATGTTTGATTTTGGATTCATTGATTTTGTTTTGATTTGCTAGAATTTCTCAAAGATGATTTTTACTGTTGATAATTTCTGCTGAGGGTTACGGCGCCTCAGTTTGACCATTGGAGAATTTATTTAGGGTTAGAAGTGGTAAGGCTAATTTATAGGGTAGTTTTGTATTTTTTTATTCGAATATTATATTAATTCTTCTGCTATCGTTGTTTATATTCATGTTTAAAAACCCCTATGATCACGTACAATACCCAAAAATCACAAAAATGGACACGCAGCTAAAGTTTGCCATTACGGACCCAACGAAACTGGTTTCGTCGAATTTCGACTCCGTTTGCTCACACAGTGTATTTTTAACCGTAAAAATACTAACTATTTTTTTGCATTAAAAATCGGTATGGCCACATACTGACCCCAAAAATCACGAAACTTGAAATCAAACAACAATTTAATATTACGGATCCAACAAAATTAGATTCGTCGAAAACGGAGCTCGTTTGCAAAGCTGGCTATTTTTAAAGCTCTAAATAGACCATTTAAATATATAAATATATTTAAAAATCAGTAAATTTAATATTGAAATATAAATACTATCGTATATATTCACATACGATATCATACTGCTCCAATTGGATTTACAACTCGATATTCAAAATCCCGGTTGAATCGATATTTAATTTATATTGAAAAATCCATTTATACTATATATAAATCATTATAAATTATAAAGGAATTCCATAGCGACTTTTCAAAAATTTGATTTGGACACAACTTACAATTTATACGACGAAATCTCGATTTTTCTCTTCCATTAGAAAAATATACTTCACCAGCTCCGAACGTTTTTTGTTTCACAGAAATCCGGCTCAAAATGGATTCTGTATACTCGTTTAAAGTCTGAATCGCCAAATTACAAACTCCAGCGCCATTACAGGCTCAATTATAATTATATTATAATTTATACGTTCAACTATCATTCATTTAATATATTCGTTATTCTAATTCAATTCTAAACTGAATTAAATATCATCAATGATCCAATTCACACAATATTGTGAATTCAGTTATTTCCAACTATTTTTGCATTATAATATATTATTTAATTATTAGATTAATTAAAAATTCAATGGTTATTTTAATTTGAACCATTTAAATTACCAAACCATATTTTAAATAATTAAATAAAATTAATTATTATACCGCATAAAAATACGGGACATTACATTCTTTCCCCCTTAAAATAATTTCGTCCTCGAAATTGCTAAGGTAGAAAACAAATCATATTAATTGGTTAAAAATTATTTTTACTTCTTTAACTTCCGTTTCACTGTACCAAATAATTTCAACTAAATTATTAATTTATTCCTACTAATGAAAATTTCCATAAACTCAGAAAATTTTCTAACACCCGAAATTTCTGAAAAATTTCGCCAGCACCTCCTTTGTACTAGTCAATCGGTACAACTACAACTCACCTCTCTGGGCCTTCTCCAACCCAAAAGAAAATCAAATAGCCAAGCGGCTTGCCAATTCGGCTCATAAAATCTCATACCCAATATAAAATATAAACTTGTACCTTTTTGTCGGGCATATCATTCCATCTTTCATATCTGCTACTAATTCAACATATACAAATGTATTCCCAATCAATTCATTCTCAACACAATCATTCACTTATCCAAGCCAAATTTCATTCTCAACTTTCTATTCCACAAATCCAAATTTCTCGATATCCTTCTAATCCAATTCAACTCCAATTTGCTTTTGCAAAATTCAACTCAATTTGGTTTTAAATCAAACAATCTCTCCTTGGGAATTTTAAATAACTTTGCTTTTGAAAAAATCAAAATATTCATTTGGAATATCAAATCAACTTGTTTTCTCAAAAAAATTCAAAAACAATATCTTTGGTAATAATCCGTCACTTACAATTTGAAAATGAATACCGATGATGTCATGATCATCATCGGAATCTATTTCCAGCTATTGAAGTGAGTTCAATGCTATATCACTTTCAATACAATATCTAACACTTCCATTTTGAAATCCATTTCAAAATATCCTTTTCAATGCTTGTAACAAATTTAAAATCTCCCAGGATTTTAAAATTCACCTATATTTAATCAAATTCCATTTATAAACAATTCTCTAACTTTTAATTCCAATTCTGATTCTAAATTCAGATTTACTTCATCTTATTTCATATATTATATTCATATGAATTTTGATTAGTTATTTACATAACCATTCCAATTATAACCTTACTCGATTATAATAACAACGAATGTATCCAATACATTATAATTCCAATATATGTATTTTCTCTATATAAAAATATACTTTGGGTAAAATTATTTTCATTTACCCTCTTTCCGAAATATATCGTGTCGACCCATCGTATTTGAGTGTTTAGAAACTCCTACCAATACAGTGGAACAAATTAATCGACCAGAACCCATAAACAACTCAATCAATGAATCTCCACAATATAAAACATTTTTTATATCAAATAACAAATACGCGCTCGTATATGTACACTCAAACTCAATATAGGGCATTACTAACCCCATCTCTATTAAGTACAGAGCCAAGGTAATTACTTAACCTTAAGCTCTGATTCCAACAGTAGTGCCCGAAATTTCGGTACAATTTGAGCTGACCAAATAACACATATCCAAACAACATTGTATTGGAAACCAGAAAACTAGTAGAAAGAAAACAGAGGGTGAGAATAGATAAGATAAAAACTTAGAACAGAAGAAGAAGAACATACAACATCAGAGTAACACGAATCTCACAGCGGAACGAACAACATATTATAGATAACATATCTTTGAAATAAAATCAGTATATGTATACAGTAACATAATCAGAGTACAACACTTACACACAGTGGAATAAATAATATCTATATAATCCTGAAGCTTCCTGCTCCAAGCTTTCCAAGTATATCTGTAAAATCCTAACTACATGACTGCCCATACAAAATTGGTTACCCAAGAGTTTAGGGAAAACAAAACAAAATAAACTCTGGGTCAGTCATGGGACTGATGTGAGTAAAATAGTTTAAAATAGTTTAAGCAATTAAACAATATCTCATAAGACCATGCCGTATAACGGAAAGAGTTTTTCCCTTATGAGAATCCAAATCAATTTGATTTAACTTTCAAATCATTTTGAAAGAAACGATAATCTTTATATCAAAACTCATTGATATTGTAACAGTGTCTATCAACCACAATATAATAATCATCTAGCAGAAACGCTTTCATCTCACGCTCTACATATATAGTATACAATAAAAACCGCGAGCACTTATTGGGTAATGGATTTCCAACTTTGACAAGGTATGGAACCACCTTCCGATAGTGTACCTCTAGAAAGGAATACACTGGGTTCAACAAGAACATCTTGCAACTCGGCGACACATGACCGACCACTCATTTCGCTTGAGTGTATCGAATGTATAACACCAACGAATGGGATCAGCAACCGTTTCCCGAATGTGACAACATCGACAATAGATTATAGAATGAAATAAATATCTCTAGATAGGTGATAATACACCCTAATCGGCAGCCAACCACTTAGCCATGCTGCCTGCCCGATTTTTTTCGTTTCCTGGTTGTGAGACTTGAGGCCATGCTTATCTCTGACAGATCACACAATTATTCACTTTGACTATCACATCGTCATACCCGCCAAATCACAAATTGATTTCCCCAAAAATACCACGGGTATACAACTAAGGGAAACGAATTCCTCCACCACCAAACGTATATACGTTTGAAGAGATCAACTTCCGCGATCTATTAAATATACTCTGTCAGACATTCTTCCATAAAGGTCGTCCTGGGACTGGACAAACCGAAGGCACTATTCTGTAAACAGGACGACCCTTGCATAACTCTGTTTTCAATTTTCTTCATCATATTTGATTCGCAATGCCTACACCCATATAGAGTGGTTTTTAGGTCATGAATCTGATCCCGATGTAACAACCCAGAAAATATGTACCAGTTTGATTTTTTTTTTTTTGGAATTTTGTTGAAAAATTGAGGCGAGATTTCAAATTTCCAATTTTAAATAATTAAAAATAGTCATTTTTAAACAGTGTCCGTTTCCAATGAAACCACTTTTATTGGAACCAGATTGTCAAATTATTGGTAGGTTTCGATTTTTAGAATTTTTCAACTTAGTATGTGAGCGTAGTAAAAGAAACAGTGTTTTGTCTGTTTCGGTCAAAATTAATCGGCTTAAAAATAGCCATTTTTCAAACAGTCTCAGAATTTGACGAAATAAATTTTGTTTGGACCGTATCGTCATAAGAAAGCCAAAAATATTTTTTTGGATTTTTCTGAGTTAATTTGTGACCCCGGTGAATTTTTACGTTCGTTTGTAAATAAAATAAATGATTTATATTTTAAAACTGAAAAATGGAGGCCAAGATGATCAATTGGGCTAACAGGACAGGTCCAGATGAGTCCGGAACGGGGGCTAATGGGTAAGAACGACAGTCGTTGGGCCTAATTCTGAGTTAGTGGCCAAATGGACCTTTATTGGGTAATTAAGGATTAAATAATCATTAGTTACACCTAATATTATATTACAAATATACATCGCTACAGTACATCTTCTTCCCCCGTCGATTTCAGCCGCAACAAAACCCATTATACATCAAAATTTCAAACTCTGATTTCTCCTTCGTTTTTCAACGAAATCCTTCGCCATAACTCACGTTTCGAAGAGATTTTCGAGCTCTTCGAATAAATCCCGAACACAGCCCGTCTCGTCGCCTGAAATCGCCACACGAACCACCCGAAGCCGCCGCCGTTCGGCCTCCCCACCCCCACCAGGCGCGACCGCACCCCAACCCCCTCTGGCCGAACATCCACCTCTCCTAGCCCTTCCACCTCCAACAATCCGTTCGTAAAACCATTGTCTATATCTCCAGAAAATTGAAATCAAAGTTTTGAACAAAAAGGTATGAAATCTATTTCAGAATTTGCCATGCTTTTGTCTGTGGCTACTGCAGTTGTTAAAAGTAAATATCATTCAAAAATTGATAATTAAGTCATATGAATTCCAAATTGGAAAATTTCAGATTTTGCAAGACCGTGACGACAAATAGAGGTTGCTGAAATCAAGCGCGACCATTATTTGAATTTATTTGGATTTTTCATTCCGCTTTAATCAAGGTGAGATTCTATTTTAAAATAATTAAATTAGTTAAATTATTGGTTATTATCTAATTAATTGAATGATGAATGAGGTAGATCTGGTTGTGCTGAAAATTTGATGATGTTTGTTATGTTGTTATGATGGATAATCGTAGATCCATATGTATTCGTCGCTTTTTATTGTTGCCACTATTATTTTATTTGAATTGGTCTAGTTTATCAAATGATAATGAAATCATGATTTGCCACATCTTATGTTATCACTCTCATTTTGTTTTTACTTATATTGATCTGATTATCAGTTCAACATAGAAATAAAAATTTCATTTTTTTTTATGTTATGAAAGATGAGATCTTACAATGGTAAAATAAAAATGAAATTTTTATATGTAATTTAGATGTGAATTAGAACAGTAAAATTAAAATGACATTTTTAAATGTAATTTAGACGTGAATTAGAACGGTAAAATTAAAATGACATTTTTATATGTAATTTAGATGTGAATTAGAACGGTAAAATTAAAATGACATTTTTATATGTAATTTAGATGTGAATTAGAATGGAAAAATAAAAATGATATTTTTATATGTAATTTAGATGTGAATTAGAACGGTAAAATAAAAATGACATTTTTATATGTAATTTAGATGTGAATTAGAATGATAAAATTAAAATGACATTTTTATACGTAATTTAGATGCGAATTAGAACGGTAAAATAAAAATGACATTTTTCTATGTAATTTAGAAGTGAATTAGAACGGTAAAATAAAAATGACATTTTTGTATGTAATTTAGATGTGAGTTAGAACGGTAAAATAAAAATGACATTGAATTAGATCGGTAAAATAAAATGACATTTTTATATGCAATTTAGATGTGAATTTACATCGTATTACTAAAATTACATTTTTCTATGTAATTAAAATATGAGTTTGCATTGTATAATTAAAAATTACATTTTTCTATGTAATTAAAATATGAGTTTGCATTGTATGATTAAAAATTACATTTTTCTATGTAATTAAAATATGATTTTGCATTGTACGATTAAAAATTACATTTTTCTATGTAATTAAAATAGGAGGTTGCAACGTATGATAAAAACTACATTTTTATATGTAAGTAAAACATGAATTTCCATCGTATGATAAAAAATACATTTTTATATGTAACGTAGGATGAGATTTACAGTGTATATTAAAAATTACATTTTTGTAATGTAAGAAAGAAGTTCACATTAAAATTAAAAATTACATTTTTATATGTAATTAGAAGTAGAATTTACATTGCAAATTATAAATTACATCTTTATACGTAATTAGAAATAGAATTAACATTGCAAATTAAAAATTACATTTTTATATGCAATTAGAAAATAAGAATTTGCGGTGTAATAAAGATTACATTTTTATATATGTAGTTAGAAGTGGGGAACTAGCGTTGAAAATAAAATTACATTTTTATCATGTAGTTAAAGATTAGAATTTACATTGTAGATAAAAACTACATTTTTATTGTAATTAGAAGACGTGAAATTTGCATCGCATAGAAAATTACATTTTGATGTAATTAGGAAGAAGAGTTGGAAATAAAATCAAATTTATCTTTTCAATGTAATTTTAAAGATAAAGATTGGCACGGTTATGAAAATTACATTTTTAATGTAATTTAAAATGGTTAAAATCTTTCAATATAATGTTAGGTTTATTTACAGTGTAATTTAAAAAGAAAATCTTATAATGCAATTGAAAGATAGGAAGTTTACATTATAATGTTAATTATACTTATAATGTAATTAAAAAGGGGAATTATATTTACATTTTAAATAAAAAAAAGAATTCATCATTGAATTATAATTTACATTTCTCATGTAAATAAAAGGATGGAGGAATGAAAGAATGGAAGTGGGCATCGTAATTTACATTTCTATGTAAACAAAAAGGTTAAACGTTTTATAATTACATGTTTATGTAAAAATATAATTAAAATTAAACGAATCGAGCGCGGTAGTTCACGTTTTGAAATCGTACATTTAAACGACTATACAAGAAGATCCGATCGTCGGATTTTCTTGAAACTGAAACCGTTAGGACCGTCTTGGAAAAATCTTTCCAACGATATATATTACGTTAAAATCCAACGGTTAGATTTTGAGGAATGTTAAAAATCAAGATTGGTTGAAAACAGCGCCAGAGTTGCCATTGACCCGAAGCATCGTTAAATAAGGATTTAATTATTTTTATTAATTAAAATTAACAATAAATAAGGATTTTCATTATATATATGCGAGAATTATTTGGAAAGTCCAGGTTAATCTCATTCCAAATAATCAAATGACATTAAGAAGTGAATTGGAAGACAGCGAATGAAGACCGTCAATCTTCCCCTCGAGTGGACAACGATCGAGGCCTTAAATTGTCTTGCTCCCGATTCAAGGTCATGGTCATTGTTCAAACGAACATGTAGATTGAACGGATTTGGTTTTCGCTCAGACCCAAAGCATAAGAGTGTAAATGGATTGTATGTCTGACGTTATATTCCTTTATACTTTATCCGTTGCTAAACATATATCTGTTTGGTGTTTTACACCCTTCTCTGAGATGTACGAGCTTAGGGTTTAGATGTTGGTAGAAATCAATGGTATGGTATGGATTGACGATGTGGCATGCTAAGATGCATATGATCAAGGCTTTGTTGAAAAGCAGGCCTTGTGGGATGATCAAAGCATAGCCTGTTTAGGCATAGCTTTGTGTATAGCGTGACTTCGTGAGCCTCACACGCCGGCGAAGTCTAAAACGGGAGAAGGGAACGTAGGGAGAGCAGCACGTTTCTTTCTAGCTAGAAGTGGTGTTTGGGTTTGACACGGCCCAGCAATTTACTTATGTGGATGATGGGATGAGGCGCCCCGGATGTTAGGTCCTATAGGACCGGGAAACGTGTGTTCAGGAATTACCAATCCACGAAGCTGTATGTGTGGACCGGCCCTGCAGCTTTTCAAGGGTTCTCTGTGGGGAATCCTGAGACATTAGCTAGAGTGTCTCGAATCGGTAAGGAGCTCTTCCCTAGCCTTGACTCATGATGGAAACCCAAAATTCCAAATACGACCCTACGGATTTGATTGTATTACTAGTATGGAGGCATAGTATATGGTAGCTATGCTTCCTAGGATTGATACATTTATTTTGAAATGTTTTATATACACTAATAATAATATTAAACTCGTATTTACCGTATTTAGCATGTTTAATCACCATAAGGGAAAAACTCTATCCTCTGGTTTGCGTTGCATTGTGTGATGGGACTTGAGTCTTATGGTGATTCCATTTTTTCCAAAAAGCATTGCGTTGTTTCACGATTTATTTATCTGCTTGTTCTGTCACTTTAACTTATGCATGGCCATCCATTGGAATAAACCCGTTCCGCATTAGCTGCGTGGTCAATGGATTTTCCTTATTAATATTATTTAAATTAGTTAATAATTCTCACGTCAGTCCCATGACTGACCTGTAGTTTGTTTCACCTTTGCAAACTCGGGTGCCCTCTTTTCCACACGGGCAGCTAAGTAGCAGGTTTACTTTCTTTGGAGTTGCTGTCTTTGGAGCTTTCTTGGTGTTGCTTAGTTGAGGTGATGATTTGGAGCTATGAAGACTACCTCTCATTTATCTTTATTTTCATCTTTTATCTTTAGACTCTGAGACTTCCAAACTTGTTTTATTTCATGTAGTTCTATTTTGAAGTTGAAACTTCTATTTCCTTTTTGCTGAAACTTGATGTAATAATTTAATACTCTGTGACTGTGGGATTCTGTGTTTGATGACATTCATATTCCGCTGCTATGATGTTGTTATTCTATAGTTTTCCTATACTACGTTGTATCTGTGATCTGTATTGTTATATTTATGTTGTATTCCAAATGATTATTCCTTACTTTCACTCCGTGGAAGTTTGGTGTTATCATGGTTGGTATCAGAGCTTTGGTTAAACATAGTTTTGGGATATAACATATTTATAACGAATTCCTTTACATAGAATCACAATATTCTATGGCGAACATTTCATAAGAATACATAATAGTCAGTCACTTTATCACCATGTTTTTACCCATCCTTTTTCTTTATCATCTCTTCAAATCACCATTACAGTTGTTCTGACTCTTCCTTGATCGTACAGAATTAACTAAAAATGAGTACTGCTGCCGCTACAGCTGCTAGAGCTAGAGCAAGAAGGCACAATGCTGCTGGACCTGAGGAGCCCGCGGATCGATAGCCACCACCACCACCACCGCAGTCCTTCGATATGGATAAGGTAGCGAAGAAGTTTAAGAATTTGGGTGGAGTTCATTTCAATGGTACGGAGACCGTGACACAGGCTCAGGCATGGCTTAAAAATTATGAGAAGATATTTAGAGGGCTAAGGCTAGAAGATCAAATGAAGAGACTTACAGCTTCATGGCTTCTCCAAGGCGAAGCACAGAATTGGTGGCAAGTGATCAATATTGGAGGTGATGAAGAAAATGTGACTTGGACTGAGTTTAAAGCGATGTTCAATGAAAAATACATTCCAAGGCAGGAAATGGAAAGGCTACTTGATGAGTTCGCCAACTTGAAGCAAGGCGACAAAACTATCTCAGAGTATGTACGAAGATTTGAAGACCTCTCTCGCTACACTCCAGAATTGATTCAGGATGATTTTCAAAGAAACAAGAGGTTTATTAGTGGACTTGCAAGGAAGTACATTGATAGAGTCACTGCACACATTGATCTTCCTTTCAATAAGATGATTGAGGTTGCTTGTCATTATGAGGAGAATGACAAAAGGGTTTCACAACAAGACAGAGAAAGGAGCTTGGCCAACAACAATAATAAGAGGAAGCAAGCTGAAAAGAAGATTGAAGGAAGCGGTTCTGGAGCTGCTAAAACCCATGATAAGTCTAAGGTGCAATGCTACAACTGTCAGAAGTTTGGACACTATAGCAGGGACTGCAGAAATCCGAAGAAGGCCAGAAGTGATGACACTAAAGACTGCTATAACTGCCACAAAAGGGGTCATGTCAAGGCTAATTGTCCACTGTTGAGGAGTGCCCAAGTTGCACATGTGTATGAGGGAGCAAATGCACCATCTTCTTCCGCTCCTACTTCTTCTGAAGGAGCAGGTAAGCATGATGTTTTAGATGGTACCATTTCTGTTAAAAACATTCCTATTACTGCTTTGTTTGATATGGGTGCATTGAGGAGCTTTACTTCTAGCAACACAGTTAAGAAATTGAAATTAAAACAAAGAAATCTTGAAGGGCCAATTAATTTTCATAATCTTGTAGGAGGCTCTATTGTCATTGATTTATACTGTAGGGTGCCTATTTCTTACTCTTACTTTCAGTTCCCTTTTGACTTGACCATTATGAATTTTTCCGAGTTTGATATCATCCTTGGTCTTAATTGGCTAACAAAATATGACGCTGAAGTGATATGCTCAGAAAGAGTGGTAAAGGTGAAAACAAGATTCGGAAATATTATTGCTATACCTTGCCATGGTTCAAAACCTGATAGAAAGGCATTTTGGTCTTCTCTTGAGATCACTCCTATTTCTTTAGAAAATATCCCCGTGGTCAAAAATTACGCGGACGTATTTGAAGAAGTAGACAGCTTACCCCCACGAAGGGAAATTGATTTCAGGATAGATCTTGTTCCAAATGCAAGACCTGTAGTTCATGCTATCCGAAGGATGACCCCTAAAGAAAAAGAAGAGTTGAAAACTCAAACTAAGCATCTCTTATGGAAGGGACTTATCCGGCCTAGTTTTTCCAATTGGGGCGCAGCTGTGGTGTTTGTTCCCAAGTCCGACGGTACCCTAAGACTCTGCGTGGACTACCGCGACCTTAATAAACAAACATTGAAGAACAAATACCCCTTGCCTTGCATAGATGATTTAATAGAACAATTAAATGGAGACAAGGTGTTTTCTAAGATGGACCTAGCCATCGGTTTCCGTCAACTATGCATAGCCGAAGAATGCATACCCTTGACTACCTTTAGAGGTCTTGATATATTCTACGAATGGTTAGTAATGCCGTTCGGTCTATGCAATGCTCCAGCCTACTTTGTTGACTTGATGAATATGGTCTTCAGGGATGTTTTAAATAAATTCGTCCTGGTCTTCATTGATGATATTCTAATCTATTCTAAAACTAAGGAGGAGCATGAAGGGCATTTAAAGGAAGTATTATATATTCTGCGCAGAAATGTTTTAAAAGCAAAATTTTCCTAATGTACATTTTGGCAAGAGGAAGTAAAATTCTTGGGCCATGTTGTGTCAAAAGAAGGAATTGCTGTTGACCCTGGTAAAATTGCCGCCATTCGAGATTGGAAGCAGCCCTGTACACCCACTGAGGTAAGAAGCTTCCTAGGATTGGCTGGATATTATAGGAAATTTGTCAAAAACTTCTCTAAGCTGTCTGGCCAATTAACAAAGCTCACCAAGAAACACACCAAGTTCGTTTGGACACCAGATTGTGAGCAGGCCTTCTAAAAGCTAAAGGAGAGTTTGACTACTGCTCCCGTATTAACCATCATCGATGGCAATTAAGATTTAACTGTCTACACCGACGCTTCTCAAGCTGGTGGTCTTGGAGCAATATTGATGCAAAGGGGCAAGGTCGTTGCATATGCGAGCCGTCAATTAAAGCCACATGAGAAGAATTATCGTGTTCATGACTTAGAATTGTTGGTTGTGGTTTTTGCTTTGAAAATTTGAAGACATTATCTTTTGGGTGAAAAATTCGAATTATTTACAGACCATCAATCCTTGAAATATCTCTTCGACCAAAAAGATTTGAATCTAAGGCAGCAACGGTGGCTAGAATTCCTTGCGGCATATGATCTCGACATCTTATATACGCCGGGTAAAGCCAACATTGTGGCAGATGCACATAGTAGAAAGAATGCCATTGTGGCAGGCCTTATCATTACCCCCTCTTTGATTGATAAGATTTCCGCTCTTCAAAAGGATGATGAATTTATTCAAAGAATTATTAAAAGAATCGAAGAAGGTGAAAACACGAGCTTCCAAATTGATGACAAAGGAATTCTTAGATTGCAAAGTCGGATTTGTGTTCCAAATATCCCAGAGCTCATAAGGGAAGTTTTAGATGAAGGACACAAATCAAAGCTTTGCATCCACCCAGGTGTGAGCAAGATGTATAAAGATCTAAAGCGCACATTTTGGTGGAGATATATGAAGAGGGATATATCCATATATGTGCGCAGATGCCCTACATGCCAACAGGTGAAGAGAGATCAACAAAAGCCTACGGGTTTGTTGCAACCATTGGAGGTTCCAAGTTGGAAGTGGGACCAAATTTCCATGGATTTTATCGATGGTTTGCCCCATACTAGGAAAGGAAATGACAGCATATGAGTGATCGTGGATCGTTTCACCAAGTCCGCTCATTTCATACCTGTCAAGTCCACTAGAACTGCTCAAAATCTAGCGCAAATTTATTGCAAAGAAACCATCAGGCTACATGGGTAATATAACTAAATCTTTCCTTTTCATCGATATCTAAATGAAAATTTTCATTTTCTACAATCTTTTGTTTTAAACAGAGTTCCTAGTTGCATTATTAGCGACCACGATCCTATCTTTGCTGGCAAGTTTTGGGAAGCATTCCAAAATGAGTTAGGAACGAAGTTAAATCTAAGCACCGCATATCACCCTCGGACAGATAGCCAAACTGAGAGGGTGAACCGTATCCTTGAAGATTTATTGCGAGCTTGTATACTTGACTTTGGAGGTTCTTGGGAGGATCACTTGCATTTAGTTGAATTCTCATATAACAATAGCTATCAAGCAAGTTTAAAAATGTCTCCATTTGAAGCCTTATATGGTAGGCCATGTAGATCGCCAGCATGCTGGGTCGAAAAAGAAGATCATCTTGTTTTAGGTCCAGACATGGTTCGAGAAGCTTCGGACAAAGTTTCCTATATTAAGAAGCGATTATTGGTCGCCCAAAGTAGGCAAAAGATCTATGCAGATGTAAGAAGGAGAGAGTTGGCTTCTGAAGTGGGTGACAATGTCTATTTGAAAGTTTCTCCAATGCGAGGCGTACTTCGTTTCGGGCAGACGGGAAAATTGGCACCGAGATTCATTGGTCCATTTCCTATCCTCGAAAGGATTGGTACTCTCGCTTATCGAGTGCAGCTGCCTAGCTGGTTGCCTAGGGTGCACGATGTATTCCATGTATCTCAACTTCGAAGGCATGTCCATGATCCGGATCTGGTTGTTGAAGAAGAACCACAAAGAGATTTGGAAATAACCCTAAGCCTTGCGGTAAAAAGGGAGGCACTGAAAATTATTGGCAAGGAAACAAGGGAGCTGAGAAATAAAAGAATCAACCTAGTCAAAGTACAATGGAGCAGTAATCCTAGAGACTGCACTTGGGAAACTGAGGAGAGTATTAAACAAGCCTATCCCAATTGCAGAGTGGATATCTCCGATTAGATTTTTGAGGTACGCTTAAAACATTTTACCTTCTCTGTGTTGGTTTCTACACCTCAATTTTTTTTCTTTTCCCTTTTCGAGGACGAAAAGTTCTTAAGTAGGGGACATTGTAACAACCCAGAAAATCTGAACCAGTTTGAAAATTTTATTTTTAGGAATTTTGTTGAAAATTGAGGCCAGATTTAAAATTTCCAATTTTAAATAATTATTAAATAATTAAAAATAGTCATTTTTCAAACAGTGTCCGTTTTCGACGAAACAACTTTTGTTGGAACCGGATTGTCAAATTATTGTTAGTTTTCAATTTTTAGAATTTTTCGACTTAGTATGTGAGCGTAGCAAAAGAAACTGTGTTTTGTCAGTTTCGGTCAAAATTAATCGGCTTAAAAATAGCCATTTTTCAAATAGTCTCAGAATTCGACGAAATAAATTTTGTTAGGACCGTATCGTCATAAGAAAGCCAAAAATAATTTTTCTGGATTTTTCTGAGTTAATTTGTAACCCCGGTGAATTTTTACGTACGTTTGTAATTAAAATAAATGATTTATATTTTAAAACAGAAAACGGAGGCCAAGATGATCAGTTGGGCTAACGGGATAGGTCTATATGAGTTCGGAACGGGGGCTAATGGGTAAGAACGACAGTCGTTGGGCCTAGTTCTGAGTTAGTGGCCAAACAGACCTTTATTGGGTAATTAAGGATTAAATAATCATTAGTTAGACCTAATATTAATTTTATAAATATACATCGCTACAGTACATCTTCCCCCGTCGATTTCAGCCGCAACAAAACCCATTATACATCAAAATTTCAAACTCCGATTTCACCTTCGTTTCTCAACAAAATCCTTCGCCATAACTCAAATTTCGAGGAGATTTTCGAGCTCTTCGAATACGTACCGAACACAACCCATCTCGTCGCCTGAAATCGCCGCACCAACCACCCAAAGCCGCCGCTGTTCGGCCTCCCCCACCCCCACCAGGTGCGACCGTACCCCACCCCCCTCTGGTCGAACATCCACCTCTCCTAGCCCTTCCACCTCCAACAATCCGTTCGTAAAACCATTGTCTATATCTCCAGAAAATTGAAATCAAAGTTTTGAACAAAAAGGTATGAAATCTATTTCAGAATTTGCCACACTTTTGTCTGTGGCTACTGCAGTTGTTAAAAGTAAATATATTTCAAAAAATGATAATTAATTCATACGAACTCCAAACTGGAAAATTTCAGATTTTGAAAGACCGTGACGACAAATAGAGGTTGCTGAAATCAAGTGCGACCATTTTCTGAATTTATTTGAATTTTTCATTCCGCTTTAATCAAGGTGAGATTCTATTTTAAAATAATTAAATTAGTTAAATTATTGGTTGTTATCTAATTAATTGAATGATGAATGAAGTAGATCTGGTTGTGCTGAAAATTTGATGATGTTTGTTATGTTGTTATGATGGATAATCGTAGATCCATATGTATTCGTCGCTTTTTATTGTTGCCACTATTATATTATTTGAATTGATCTAGTTTATCATTTCAAAATGAAATTGAAATCATGATTTGCCACTTCTTATGGTATCACTCTCATTTTGTTTTTACTTGTATTGATCTGATTATCAGTTCAACATAGAATTAAAAATTTCATTTTTTTTTTTGATGTTATGAAAGATGAGATCTTACAATGGTAAAATAAAAATGACATTTTTATATGTAATTTAGATGTGAATTAGAACGGTAAAATTAAAATAACATTTTTATATGTAATTTAGATGTGAATTAGAACGGAAAAATTAAAATGACATTTTTATATGTAATTTAAATGTGAATTAGAACGGTAAAATAAAAATGACATTTTTATATGTAATTTAGATGTGAATTAGAACGGTAAAATAAAAATGACATTTTTATATGTAATTAAAATGTGAATTAGAACGGTAAAATTAAAATGACATTTTTATCTGTAATTTAGATGTGAATTAGAACGGTAAAATTAAAATGACATTTTTATACGTAATTTAGATGTGAATTAGAACGATAAAATAAAAATGACATTTTTATATGTAATTTAGATGTGAATTAGAACGGTAAAATAAAAATGACATTTTTATATGTAATTTAGACGTGAATTAGAACAGTAAAATAAAATGACATTTTTATATGTAATTTAGATGTGAATTTACACCGTATTACTAAAATTACATTTTTCTATGTAATTAAAATATTAGTTTGCATTGTATGATTAAAAATTACATTTTTCTATGTAATTAAAATATGAGTTTGCATTGTATGATTAAAAATTACATTTTTCTATGTAATTAAAATATGAGTTTGCATCGTATGATAAAAACTACATTTTTATATATAAGTAAAACATGAATTTCCATCGTATGATAAAAATTACATTTTTATATGTAATATAGGATGAGATTTACAATGTAAATTAAAATTTTCATTTTTGTAATGTAAGAAAGAAGTAGGATTCACATTAAAATTAAAAATTACATTTTTATATGTAATTAGAAATAGAATTTACATTGCAAATTAAAAATTACATCTTTATATGTAATTAGAAATAGAATTTACATTGCAAATTAAAAATTACATTTTTATATGTACTTAGAGGATAAGAATTTGCGGTGTAGTAAAGATTACATTTTTATATATGTAGTTAGAAGTTGGGAACTAGCATTGAAAATAAAATTACATTTTTATCATGTAGTTAAAGATTAGAATTTACATTGTAGATAAAAACTACATTTTTATTGTAATTAGAAGACATGAAATTTGCATCGCATAGAAAATTATATTTTGATGTAATTAGGAAGAAGAGTTGGACATAAAATCAAATTTATCTTTTCAATGTAATTTTAAAGATAAAGATTGGAACGGTTATGAAAATTACATTTTTAACGTAATTTAAAAAGGTTAAAATCTTTCAATATAATGTTAGGTTTATTTACAGTGTAATTTAAAAAGAAAATCTTACAATGCAATTGAAAGATAGGAAGTTTACATTATAATGTTAATTATACTTATAATGTAATTAAAAAGGGGAATTGTATTTACATTTTAAATAAAATAAAAAAAGAATTCATCATTGAATTATAATTTACATTTCTCATGTAAATAAAAGGATGGAGGAATGAAAGAATGGAAGTGGGCATCGTAATTACATTTCTATGTAAACAAAAAGGTTAAATGTTTTATATTTACATGTTTATGTAAAAATATAATTAAAATTAAACGAATCGAGTGCGGTAGTTCGCATTTTGAAATCGTACCTTTAAACGACTATATAAGAAGATCCGACCGTCGGATTTTCTTGAAACTGAAACCGTTAAGACCGTCTTGGAAAAATCTTTCCAACGATATATATTACGTTAAAATCCAATGGTTAGATTTTGAGGAATGTTAAAATCAAGATTGGTTGAAAACAGCGCCAGAGTTGCCATTGACCCGAAGCATCGTTAAATAAGGATTTAATAATTTTTATTAATTAAAAATAACCATAAAAAATGATTTTCATTATATATATGCGAGAATTATTTGGAAAGTCCGGGTTAATCACATTCCAAATAATCAAACGACGTTAAGAAGTGAATTGGAAGACGGCGAATGAAGACCATCAATCTTCCCCTCGAGTGGACAGCGATCGAGGCCTTGAATTGACTTGCTCCCAATTCAAGGTCATGGTCATTGTTCAAACGAACATGTTGATTGAACGGATTTGGTTTTTGCTCAGACCCAGAGCATAAGCATGTAAATGGATTGTATATCTGACGTTGCATTCCTTTATACTTTATCCATTGATCTCTGCTAAACATATATCTGTTTGGTGTTTTACACCCTTCTCTGAGACGTACGAGCTTAGAGGTTATATGTTGGTAGAAATCAATGGTATGGTATGGATTGACAATGTGGCATGCTAAGATGCATATGATCAAGGCTTTGTTGAAAAGCAGGCCTTGTGGGAGGATCAAAGCATAGCCTGTTTAGGCATAGCTTTGTGTATAGCGTGACTTTGCGAGCCTCACACACCGGCGGACTCTAAAACGGGAAAAGGGAACGCAGGGAGAGCAGCACGTTTCTTTCTAGCTAGAAGTGGTGTTTGGGTTTGACACGGCCCGGCATTTTACTTAGGTGGATGATGGAATGAGTCGCCTCGGATGTTAGGTCCTATAGGACTGGGAAACGTGTGTTCAGGAATAACCAATCCACGAAGCTGTATGTGTGGACCGGCCCTGCAGCTTTCCAAGGATTCTCTGCGGGGAATCCTGAGATATTAGCTAGAGTGTCTCGAATCGGTAAGGAGCTCCTCCCTAGCCTTGACTCATGATGGGAACCCAAAATTCCAAATACGACCCTACAGATTTGATTGTATTACTAGTATGGAGGCATAGTATATGGTAGCTATGCTTCCTAGGATTGATACATTTATTTTGAAATGTTTTATATACACTAATAATAATATTAAACTCGTATTTACCGTATTTATCATGTTTAATCACCATAAGGGAAACACTCTATCCTCTGGTTTGCGTTGCATTGTGTGATGGGACTTGAGCCTTATGGTGATTCAATTTTTTCCAAAAACCATTGCGTTGTTTCACGATTTATTTATCTGCTTGTTCTGTCACTTTAACTTATGCATGGCCATCCATTGGAATAAACCCGTTCCGCATTAGCTGCGTGGTCATTGGATTTTCCTTATTAATATTATTTAAATTAGTTAATAATTCTCACGCCAGTCCCATGACTGACCTGTAGTTTGTTTCACCTTTGCAAACTCGGGTGCCCTCTTTTCCACACGGGCAGCTAAGTAGCAGGTTTACTTTCTTTGGAATTGCTGTCTTTGGAGCTTTCTTGGTGTTGCTTAGTTGAGGTGATGATTTGGAGCTATGAAGACTACCTCTCATTTATCTTTATTTTCATCTTTTATCTTTAGACTCTGAGACTTCCAAACTTGTTTTATTTCATGTAGTTCTATTTTGAAGTTGAAACTTCTATTTCCTTTTTGCTGAAACTTGATGTAATAATTTAATACTCTGTGACTGTGGGATTCTGTGTTTGATGACATTCATATTCCGCTGCTATGATGTTGTTATTCTATAGTTTTCCTATACTACGTTGTATCTGTGATCTGTATTGTTATATTTATGTTGTATTCCAAATGATTATTCCTTACTTTCACTCCGTGGAAGTTTGGTGTTATCACACCCGATCTCTCCGTATTGACGACATAAAAATGGTCAAAAACTTCAATAGTCGGTGAGTTAACTATCACATAAAAACATGTGTGCAAACAACGTTATTATTTCCAAATGGAAATTATATCGATCAATCATCATTTAACATTTATCTCTTTAGTTCATTTTTCATCTCCTGTTTCCATATATTCAACATTTCCTATTTTCTAAATTTAGAAAATATACGTTATTAACATTGGGAAACATTTCCATTTCTTGTTTTCTATATTAGAAAACATTTCTAATTCTTATTTTGAAAACATTTCCAAATCTCCTTTATTGGATTTAGATAGATGTTTAAATAAATCATCGCTATGCCAACTCAAAACATTTCACTCATTAACTAAATTCACTTAACTAAACTTCACTATCGAACCTTAACCATTTCTTAGTTAAAAATGGAGTCAATCAAATTGGGGTATAATTACCTCTCATACCTTAACTGAACAATATCATTAACGTCGAAATAGACAAAGTTCACCTCTTAAATCTTTAATAACCTCCTTACGTAACTCTCGGTTTCTATTTACGAATCCACTTCTTTATTGAAACGTTTGATTATAACTATAGCGTTATAATCCCTACTTCTTAAATATCTAACTTCAAATATAACTTTTATTCCTTAATTTAACTAAATAACTTAGTAGATAATTTATAACTAAATAAATAGACTTGATTAAAACGGAAAGTGAATAGTACTTTCTTGAATTCGATATAATCGAATTCAACGTATAATTCTCTTTCGAATAATCTCTATTCGGTAACTCCTTTTCGAATAAACTATATTCGATTAACTCTCTACGAATAACTAATATTTGATTAACTCCTTTCGAATAATTCTATTCGATTAACTCCTTTCTTCGAATAAACTATATTCGATTAACTCTCTTTGAGTAACTAATATTCGATTAATTCCTTTGGAATAAACTATATTCGATTACTCCTTTCTTCGAATAAACTATATTTGATTAACTCTCATCGAATAACTAATATTCGATTAATTCCTTTTGAATAAACTATATTCGATTACTCCTTTCTTCGAATAAACTATATTCGATTAACTCTCTTCGAATAACTAATGTTCGATTAACTCCTTTCGAATAACTAATATTCGATAACTCCTTTCTTCGAATAAACTATATTCGATTAACTCTCTTCGAATAACTAA
This sequence comes from Allium sativum, assembly GCA_030737875.1. NCBI lineage: Eukaryota > Viridiplantae > Streptophyta > Magnoliopsida > Asparagales > Amaryllidaceae > Allium > Allium sativum. Next base: position 402,712,952 of record CM060926.1, on the reverse strand, counting down.
TATTCGGCTAACTCCTTTCAAATAACTAATATTCGATAACTCCTTTCGAATAACTAATATTAGATAACTCCTTTCGAATAACTAATATCCGATAACTCCTTTAACTCTATTTGAATAAACTATATTCGATTACCACTTTTCGAATAAACTATATTCGATTAATTATCTTCTTTGAATAATTAATATTCGATAACCTCTTTTCGAATAAACTATATTCGATTAACTCTCTTCTTCGAATAAGTAATATTCGATAACCTCTTTTCGAATAAACTATATTCGAATAACTCCCTTCTTCGAATAACTAATATTCGATAACCTCTTTTCGAATAAACTATATTCGAATAACTCTAATCCGACTAACACTAATTCAATTAACTCTATTCGAATAACTAATATTCGATGAACTCTAACTCTAATCAATTTACTCTTAATGATTAACTCTAACTGATTAACTCTAACAGATTAACTCTAATCGATTAACTATAACTGATTAACTCAAACTGATTAACTAGAACTGATTGACTATAACCGATTAACTCTAACTGATTAACTCTAACTGATTTAGTCAAACTCTAATCCTTTTAGAATCCTACTTACTTCCTAAATATTTCCTTTTATGATATTATATTTGTTTTCTAAATAAATATTCCTTATATCTTTCTATTTATTTTCCCAAATAAATATTCCTTTTATCTTCCTATTTGTTCAACAAATACTTCCTTTTCAATTCTATTTATTTAACAAATAAATATTCCCTTATCAATTCTATTTGTTTAATAAATAAATATTTCCTTTTCAATTCTATTCATTTAACAAATAAATATTTTCTTTTTATATTTGTTTCACAAATATTTCCTTTTCTATTTGTTTTACAAATATTTTCCTTTTTCTATAATTCTTTGATTTTATAATTATTTTCTTTTATAAAATCCTTTTCCTTTTATATATAAAATCTATTTATTTTCTCTTTTTCATTTAATGGTAGCTGAGCCGAATATTCCTCCTGCCCAATCCCATCAAGTCCATACCCAACCTCTCCCCTCTGACAAGGCGCCGCACAATGTCAATCCCACCCATCCCCCTCCGAAACGTCCTCCTGACCCTGACCAAATCTCCCTTACCAGCCCTGCTTCTCCATCATCCAATCCACTTAATTGTACCCTACCCATCCTCCCAAATTCCTTAGCATCTGCTATTAAATCTAGCGATGCAAGTACTGAACAAGCATGGACTGGCAATCGCCTTTTCCAGCACCTTCCTCGTAACACGGGCCAGTACAAGCCTGTTCAGTATGAAATTCATTACATAGAGGGAAAGATGGTGCCTTCTTCTGAGATTATAGAAGTAGGAACAAATGTATGGAAGAATTATGTAATTGGATTTTTCTTAGATCAACCACTGTCATACACTTTGGTTATAGAAACTCTGAAATGGAGATGGAATCTGAAGGGGAACTTTAAAGTTAAATCTTATGGAGCAGTCTTTCTGTTTGAATTTGCAAATGATGACGACAAAGAAAAGGTGATTAGGGGAGATCCGATAATAATGAGAAACAAGCTTTTCATAACAATGCAATGGAATCCTTCAATTAGCAATGTAAGTGGTTCCATAAAAGTAGTACCGGTTTGGGTTAGATTTTCAAACATCTCGATATATTTATGGTCACATAAGGGGATCAACTGGACTGCAAATAGAATTGGGAAACTAATTTGCCTTGATGGTGCGACTGAGTCACTAGTAAGAATAAATGATGCGAAATCCTTGGTAGAAATTATGCCTCTTATTGAATTGGTGAAATCTTTTAAAGCCCTGAACCCGGATGGAACGACTCAGGTTATACAAGTAGAGTTCTTGTGGCAACCCGACATATGTACGTACTATAAAGTTTTCGGTCATAAGACTGCAGTGTGTAAGGGAGCTAAAAAGGAAGAATTGAAAAGCATAGAAAACTCTATGGAGAAAACAGAAGTAACAGTAGGGAAGAAAACCGAAGTGGTTGCTTAGACACATTATAAAGAAGTACAAAAAACAAATGCTTGGTAAAGGATAAATATAAATAGAAGGATAATTATCAGCTATCGTCAAAATGAAAGGGAACAAGTATACAAAAAGAAAATGACACAAGATGCAAAAGTAAGAAGTGTAAATGCAGTGAAAAGGAATAGTGGAGACGCCACCAAGAGTGTGTTACACAACAGCTTTAATGTTTTATACACTCCAGAGGTTAATGAAAAGGCGGGACACAAGCATTGATACACGAAATGGCCAAGGAGACAGAGAGGAAGAAACAGAGTTTTTAGGTGCAAATGAAGAAGGTGAAATTGATGGAAATGAATTAATTGAAAATGATGAAATAATTGAAACTACTCATCTACTTACAAAGATTGGTAACTCAGTGACAAAAACACCAACAAATGACGGTGGTACAAGTAAATAACTGGAAAAAGGAAGTAATCTACAAAAGCAAGAAATAAAAAGCAAAAAGGTAACAAAAGCAAACAAAAAAGGGAACGAAAAGGAAGTTGCATGCAAAACTGTTGTTATGCATGGCAACTTGAAAGTTAATAAATGCGGCTCTGGAATTTCTGATATCAACCAACCCCCAACCCCAAGCCTTATTTGCTCTGTCCCTCTCAATCCTAACCCGGCGTCTGTCATTAAATCAGCTTCAACATCCCCTCTATCCAAATCCACTCATCCAATTCCATTGCCTCCATTTATTAGCATCAAACCACCATTTATTGCTGCTATTTTACCCATTCCACCTACCTTATCTGCTCAGCCCTCACCCTCCAAATCCACTTCCAAATCTTCCAAATTTAGTCGAACCAAAGATAGTGTGCAAGATGCAGTTTCTTGAAATATATATTTGAAATCAGACTTATAAATTGATTGGGGCCTTAAACCACGAAAACCAAGAAAAAAGGGCAAAAAGAAAAGAAGCAAATGCATCCCTGAACCAGAAAATCTTTCTTGCTTTGATACAGACTGGGAGACTGATACATCAAACATTACAATCCCTGGATTGCCACCTTCCTCTTCGCCTAGAAGAACAAGATGCTTCTCTAAAATTTCATTGTTTAATGATGCAGAGTAATATCGCAGCATGGAACATAAGAGGAGCTCACAAACCAATAAAGCTAGACCAAATAGAGAAATTAATTCATGACCATAACTTATCGCTGTTATCCATTTCCGAAACCAAACTAAACCTTCACCTATCTTACAAAGCCTTTTCTTATATCAACCCTTCCTGGTTCTATATAACCAACCATGATCCGGCTCCTTACGGCAGGCTGATGGTTATATATGATCCTAATACCTTTATCCTATCTCCTATAATAATCAACCGTCAATTTATCAATTCCAAGGTCGATCAAATACCATCCAATATGTCTATGTAAATGACTTTTGTTTACGCTAGTAATTCCGCAGATGAGAGGCAAAGATTGCATGACTACCTTCCCCATTTCAGTCAAAATACCTACCCTTGGCTGGTGGTTGGAGATTTTAATTGCTCCTACAATTCTGATCATAGACATGGTGGCATTCCGCTTACTGTAGCTGATATCTCTCCTCTGCAAAATGCAATGCGTAATGCTGCCTTGATTGAAGTTCCCTCGATTGGTAGTGCTTTCACTTGGTCTAACAAAAGTATTGATGGTCCTAGAAATCTAACTAGAATTGTCCATGCATTTATTAACCTAAAATCTCTTAGTTGCTGGACTACCATTAAAGTTAACATCACTATGCCCATTCTTTCTAACCACTGCCATTTGATCCTCACGTTCGGCTCAACAAATATTAAAAAATAGGTGAACTTCAAATTTTTCGACGTTTGGACAACAAATTCTTCTTTTATGCGGGTTGTACAAGATGCTTGGTCAATACATACATACAGAAATCGGATGCTCAACTTGCAGAGAAAACAGAAAAATACAAAAGAAGCCCTTAAAAAATGGTCTGCAGAGATTAACAAGATCTCTGACTCTCTAACTAAGGACCTGAAGCTAATCCAGATGCGGACTCTGCAACCATATGCTGATACTGAAGACTACTAGAAGGAGAAAGAAATGATTCAACAACTTGAAGAAGCTCTCAAATCCGAAGCTAGCATGGCCTCTCAGAAAAACAAACAGAGATGGGCTACAAAAGGTGACAGAAATACAAAGGAATATCATGCATCATTGAAGATAAAGCAAGCTAAAGACTACATCCATCAAATTAAGGATAAAAATGGCATATTTCATTCTGAAACCTCTTCTGTAGATAGTGCTCTTCTTTCATACTATTATGACTTGCTTGGTAAAGATCCCCTGTTTCTGACACTACTTTCCTTAATATTGCTACCAACCCTATCGTCCGACTAGCAAGCGTTATTATTAAGGCAAATATCTGATGAAGAAATCAAAGACTCTATATTCACAATGAGAAAGGCGGCTTCCCTAGGTCCTGATGGGTTCTCAGTGGTTTTTTCTTACATTATTGGCCTTTAACCTCTCCTATCGTTCTTCGAGCAGTTCACAGCTTCTTCACGTCTAGCAAAATTCTCAGCTCCATAAACACAACAAACTTATCTTTAGTTCCCAAAATTCGCAACCCAGAAGACGTAACCCAATACAGGCCTATAGCTTGCTACAACGTTATATACAAAGCGATCTGAAGAATATTATCTAGGAGTCTGAAAGAAGTCTTGCCAACCATAATTTGCCCAAACCAGGCAGCTTTCTTGCTGAACAGAAGTATTCTAGATAATGTATTGCTTACGCACGAACTCCTGAATGGTTATTATACTAAGAATATATCGCCTCGAACAGTGCTTAAAGTGGATATTATGAAAGCCTTTGATCCTGTCAGATGGTCTGCTCTCATCAACATAATGAAGAAAATGAATCTCCTAGTTCATAAATTGGATTTATTTATGCAAATCCACTATAAGATATACTCTTGTCTATAATGCACATGCAGAAAGGATGTAATGGTCTGCGGCAAGGGGATCCGATCTCGGCCTACTTATTCATCATTGTAATGGAAGCGTTATCCTCTGAGTTAACGCGCCAAGTTCATTTAAAGAATTATCATCTTCACCCAAAATGCAAATCTCCACTGATTACCTCTCTTGCTTTTGCTGATGATTTTCTCATTTTTCTAAACCTACACATAAATCCCTACTGACCATTATTTCAACCCTTTCCTCTTTCCATAGTTTCCCTGGTCTTAAAATGAACAGCTGCAAATCCAAGGTACTACTAGCTGGCCTCTCTCCCCATCACTCTACAGTACGCCATACCATAACCGGGTTGTCTTCCGTGAATAATGATATGTCATACTTAGGAATTCCTTTATTGTCTAAAAGAATTACGAAAGCGCACTGCATGCCTCTGTATGAGAAGATAACCTATGTTTTTGCGCGTTGGGAAAATAGATACCTAACTCAGTCAGGGAGGCTAGTCATTCTTAATGCGGTTATTTTTTCTATGACTGTATATTGGTCTAGAATGCTATTACTGCCGCACAAACTCCTATTTATGCTCAAGACAGCGATGAGAAATTTCCTATGGTTTGGTACTATTCACTCAACAAAGCTCACACGTATAACGCAAACGAAAGTTGAAAGGCCTAAAAAGAATGGTGGGTTGGGATTAAAGAACATAAAACTGTGGAATGTGGCGGCGTTATCAAAGCACTATGCCAACCTGGTTACACAAAAGCAATCTCTATGGGTAGACTGGTGCATGACTCACAACTTGAAAGATGACAATATCTGGACAGTAAGACAAAAAGCGCATCACAGTTGGGTGTGGAAAATGATAATGTAGGTTAGAGATAAAACAAAGGCTTTTTCGAAAATAAATATATTTGAGTGGAGCAATGCTAGCTTTAGGAGTACCCCATGGATATATAAAGGTCTGACTCTTTGCAATGTAAATAGTTATAATGACAAAATGACTTCTAGAATTCCATTAAATGCGAAAGCTAAGAACTACATCACAAATGGGAAAATCAGGCTTGTACGCAATCTTACTGAACGTGTGAATGATTTACGGGAAAAGTACAACGATATGGATTACAAGTTTGCGCTTGAAGATGAATATGTGTGGAATGACAATGAAGAAAAATACAATACTGCGTTGGTGTACTTTGCACTAACTAGAGAAAGGAGCATGAGCAGAAGTCTGTGGTATAAACGTATATGGAACGCAAGAAATTCTGAAAAGCTAAATTTTTTAACGTGGAAAGTCTGCTACAATGGCCTCAACAGAATGAAGAAATTGAATCTAAGAGGAATCAATGTCTCAGATAGATGCATATTATGTAGTATGGGTGTAGAGGATGGTCTCTATCTTTTTTTTTTAATTGCCCCTTCACTAACTATGTTTGGATGAAAGTAAAGCGAAGCGGTGGATATGCAGCGCCATGTATTGTTAGCAAAGAGGAGTGGCATAACATATATATAAAGCAACTAGATGGAAAATTTATAAATCCTTTGAGCTGCTAATCATGCTCAAAGTAGTTATAAGTGATGTTTGGAATGAGAGAAATGGTCTGGTTTTCAACAGAAAAGGAAGAAGCGGGATGGAAGTATTCTATGCAGCAATGAGAAGAATTGGCAATGAAATCAACATGTCTTCCTTTGATTTTGATGCATCTATCAGAAATAAATGGAAATGATCTTCCACCCTCCTTCTTGTAACCTAGTATTATGTATTGCTACTTTATGTTGTAAGACCTTCTTATGATATAAATATATGGTAGGAGCCATTAATCCCCGCTGGCTTTGCCAAAAAAAATAAAAAAAATAAATAAATAAATAAAAATGAAATCCATTTATTTTATATAAATACTTTATTTTCAAAATACACTTTGAAAATACCCTTTTTCTACATTCTAGTATTTCTTACGGTATTTAAAATATCCAGATAACAATGATCGATATGATTCAACACACATAATCAACATTGATTATATATCACATAATATATTTCGATATATGAAAAACAGTATTATAAATATTGAGGAATCCAGTTGGATCCCTCCAACCTGTTTCCCTGCATCACATATGTTAAACAATATAATTAACATCAACTTCATTTCAATATGAAATATTCTGATAAACAGAATCAATATTTGATTAACGATATATATATCGTTATCTATAATTTCAACCAATACATAAGCAGTTCAACCAAACAGTCAACACACAACAATCAGTCATCATTTATCAGTTCTAAATATACGTTATAATGATACGAACTGATAGAGTTGGTGAGTTTTACTCACATTGGACGATAATCGTTAATAACGATAACCATCGCTTGATTCAGACGGACAATTTATTTTTACTATAAATCGTAATGGGCTCCAATCCACTCCCAGTCAGTTCCATTGGGTAGTCGTCGTCCATACTATCCCGACGGATCTTGTTTTGTACGATTCCGATATCGTACGAGAAAGTTATGCATTTTTAAAGTTATACAAAATTAAAAAATTTAATTTATACTTGATTAAACCTTATTGGGCCTTTCCTTCTTGAAGCCTACCCAATACACCTATACCCGTGACCGCATACTTGATCCTACTGCCTTCTTCCCAATGTTTTATTGCGACTCCAGTAAATGTTTTACACAGCCATTTCCGATCTTTCTCTCAACTCCAACACACCCATTTCTTCATGAATCAATAAACTGAAACCACCGAAATGATCCTCTTCCATTTCTCTTCACATCTTTCTGCTTTTATCACATTCGACAAATCCTCCAAAAATCCGTCGAACTCATCTTCAACATGGTCTAGACCAAAACTCGCGACGACAATGTTCACGGAACCACTAGAAACTTCACCAATATTGTCGAAAATCCATTACGACCACCAAACCGATCTCGCATTCGTGAATCAAAGCCCAGATATTCCTCAAAAACCCAGCCCTAGCGTTTACGCTGTACTTCCCAGCATAACTTATTGACATCGAACCAAAAATGAACCCTTCCAGGATGTAGAGGATCCCTCCAGGAACTCAAAAATGTTAGATTTTGGATTCATAGATTTTATTTTGATTTGCTAGAATTTCTCAAAGATGATTTTGCCTGTTGATAATTTCTACTGAGGGTTACGGCGCCTCAGTTTGACTATTGGTGAATTTATTTAGGGTTAAAAGTGTGAAGGCTTATTTATAGGGTAGTTTTATATTTTTTTATTTGAATATTATATTCATTCTTTTGTTATCGTTGTTTGTATTCATGTTTAAAAATCCCTATGATCACATACAATACCCAAAAATCACAAAAATGGACATGTAGCTAAAGTTTGCCATTACGGACCTAAAGAAACTGGTTTCACTGAATTCCGACTCTATTTGCTCACACATCGTATTTTTAACCATCAAAATACAGATTGTTTTTTCACATTAAAAATCGGTACGGCCATATACTGACCCCAAAAATCACGGAACTTGAAATTTAACAATAATTTAATATTACGGATCCAAAAAAATTAGTTTCATCGAAAAAGGAGCTTATTTACAAAACTGGCTATTTTTAAAGCTCTAAATAGACCGTGTAAATATATAAATATATTTAGAAATAATTAAATTTAATATTTAAATATAAATATTATCGTATATATTCACATACAATATCATACCGCCCCAATTGGATTTACAACTCGATATTCAAAATCCCGGTTGAATCGATATTTAATTTATATTGAAAAATCCATTTATAATATATATAAATCGTTATAAATTATAAAATAACTCCATAGCGACTTTTTGAAAATTTGATTTGGACACAACTTATAATCTATACGACGAAATCTCGAATTTTCTCTTCCATTAGAAAAATATACTTCACCAGCTCCGAACGTTTCTTGTTTCACAGAAATCCAGCTTAAAATGGATTTGTACACTCGTTTAAAGTTCGAATCGCCAAATTACGAACTGCAGCGCAATTACAGGCTCGATTATAATTATATTATAATTTATACTTTCAAATGTCATTCATTTAATATATTCATTATTCTGATTCAATTCTAAACTGAATTAAATATCATCAATGATCCAATTCACAAAATTTTGTGAATTCAGTTATTTCCGACTATTTCGGCATTATAATATATTATTTAATTATTATATTAATTAAATATTCAATAGTTATTTTAATTTAAACCATTTAAATTGCCAAACCATATTTTAAATAATTAAATAAAATTAATTATTATACCACATAAAAATACAGGACATTACACTAGGGTTTTGAGTGTAGGGTTAGAATAAGAGCGAGGGGTTCGCGAGTTCACATGGTCTTGTAAGCGAGATCTGTTCTATCACCTAGTAGAAACCTTAGGAATGCACCAGTAGGCAGGATTTTTCCAGAGCTGGGTATCTCTGTGTGTTATTTACATTCTGTATTTTTATTTCTACTGCATTCTGTGATCTGTGATTTATTTTAATATCCTGTAAAATTTGAATAAACCCTATTCACCACCCCTCCAGGGTTAATCTAGATCCAACAAGTTGTATCAGAGCTGGTATAAGGTGACAGCATGATAGGGGGTTCTCGCTGTATGATCATGTGGCGAAGTATTGACTCTTGCCCCTGCAAGCCCGTGTCGAGAGGTAGGACGTGAATCCAGTGTCTGAGGTATCCTTGGTGGCCATCGGGGTGGTTAAAATTCCTCGTAAATAGAGACACTATTTGGTATTAGAGCCTAGTAATTTCATTAACTCTAGAGTCATGGGTCATCCTAGTTTTTAGTCTTCTGAGAGTCAGTAGTGATATTCCAATTATTTTCAATGGATTAGATTTTTCAATTTAGAAATCAAAATTTGAATTATATTTAAAATCTGTTAATTTTGAATATTGGAATATTATTGTAAATATGGTAGATATGTTAGATAAGAAGAATAAGGTTTTGAATGCTCGTGTTATGCATATTATCTATTCCTATCTTGATAATGATCAATTAAAATTTATCTCTCAATGTTTAACTGAGCAGGATATTTAGAAAACTCTCAACACACTGTATGGAATATCTGATAGCTGCTCAAAACCCTTAACAACCTACTTAGATGTGTGCTTAACCGAAGCCATTAATGATGATTCCGGCGATGGAGATTTTTCATTTGAAGAATTGGTTTCTTTTTGTAATGATTTCACAAAATCTGTAAATTGTCTCCAACAGAAAAACAAATTTCTAAAATTTAGGAATTCTGAGTTGACCAACAAAATTGATAATTTGGAATTACAACTTGAATATTTCTAAAATTCTTCAAATTCAAATTGCAAAAATTATTTGAAATTGGAAACCAATCTTGTTCATCTCAATAAAAATATTCAGAAGTTTGAAAAGTAAATTTTGATCATAAAAGAAAACAAGATTAAGTTATCGAGTTTGAACAATTTTCTACAAAAGGAATTTGAAATTTTTAAGACCGATATATATTCTAAATTTGAAATTGCTGAAATGGTGAATTTGTTGAAATCTGATTTGATTTTGAAAGAACCTGAAAACGAGACTGAAAAATCCAAGAAATTTGAGTCTGAAAAACAAAAACGATTTGAATCTGAGATCTCTGAGTCCAAAGCCAAAATCAAATTACTTGAATCCGAAAATTTGGTTTTGAAACAACATGATATTGAAAGGAAGATCAATAATAATCGATGTTCTGATTTAATAAAAGAAAACGGTGATCTTAAATCCAAAATTCAACGATTAGAATCAACTTTGGATAAATTTTCTAATAAGGAAAAATCTTTGAATATGTTGTTGCACAACCAAAATTTTATTGGAAATAAATGTGGTCTTGGCTTTGGGAAAAATAATATTTTTGAAAAACGGAATTCAAATGATTTTAAAAATCGTTCAAACTGCTTTGGAAAGAATCTATTTGAAAATTCAAACTCTGATAATCCCAAAGGATTTTTGAATCATAAACATGATGTAAATTTGTTTTATAATAATCCATCTAGACAATCTTGGATCCCAAAAAGAAATAAAACAAACTTCGTTAAATTCAAACAGATTTGGGCTCCAAATGGTACGAAGGTAAATTCAGATGGTTTGTTATACAGACAGATTTGGGTACCAAAAAAGTGGTAAACACATTTCGTATTGGTTTTACAAATTTTGTTAGACCACTTAACCCTCTCAACTGCTAGGTACCAGTGATGGCTGAGGAACTGCTTTGGAAAAGAAAATTTGAATTCAAGCTATTCCACTTGATTTATTTTGAGTTCCTTAGCCAAGTCTACTGGGTTGGAGATCCACATCATCTATTGCAAATCTGGTATGATCTCTAAACTCATCTTCGTAAATATTCTCTAGTTTTATTTTTGTTTATTCGATTTGACACTGCCATATATTTTTGTCTTTCTTCTCTTAGCTTCATTAAATTCAAATTGCAGAATTCATATTTTTCTGGAAATTCACTTCATTTAAATAGAACTCTGATGTTTAAATCTTTTCCAGATCTTGAATTTAAATTTGCAAATTTCTACAATTGTTTTGAAGTTTATTTTCTGATTTTTGAATTCATTATAGTGTTGATGTATTCTTGTCATATCTTGAACACTATTGATTTGAATTCTAAATTCTTGAAGATCATAAAATTTGATGAAGTTTCACACACCTCTACTGTTTTGAGTTTCTTCTAATTCATTTTAGAAAAGTTTGAAATATTATACTCATTACAGCACGCGACTACTTCTCAGTTGTGAAAATTTCATTGTTTTTCAGATTGGCTTGGATATTTTGAATTGTATTAAATCAGTGGTACATCTTGAAATTCATCCTTATTCACGATCATTATGGTTGAAATTTGTTTGTTTGAAATCATCTGAAATTCTTGATATTTTGAATCTCACACACCACTTAAAGTTGAAATTATTAATCTTGTGTGAATGATTCATTATATCTCAAACTTGACGTTGATTCAAGTGATTTCAAATAAATTATTTTTAATTTTCTAGATCATGAATATCTCTCAAGTCTGATGTAAATGATCTGAAATTACTCTTGTACTTGTAAAGATACTTGTGAAAAATTCTTTGAAAATCTGGTCTTAAAACTCACTATTATTTCATGATGTTTTGACTTGAATACTTGTTTGTTTAAAATCATTCGAAATTATTGGTTTATTGAATCACACACATATCTTAGATTTAAAATTTATATTATGGTGTGATTGATTCACTGAATCTTAAGATTCTCATATTTCTCAAATGACTTCAAATAAACTATATTTTAATCTTGTATCATGAATCATTTTTTGTGAACCATCTTCTTGACAAGCCTGCCCTAAAATTAAGTGTTTTGCTGCTCTGACAAATGGAATCTCTTTTGAAAATAATTTTGGAAACTGCTTGTTTTGATCAAAATTGGTTATTGCTCTAATAATGAAATTTGTGTGCTAAATTTATCTGATTGGGCTTTGTGAATAAAAATTTTGTTATGTGAGATATCCTTGTTTGTCTCCAGTGTCTTGTTACAATCCTCGTTAATAGAGACATCAAGTGGTATCAGTTTAGAAGTGCCAAATTTGTTTTTGCTGTATATATTTTTAGTCTCTCATGTCTTATATAGATCTTTCAATTCCCTATTGTAATTGATTTTCAATTTTAATTTTATTTATAGATTATTCATTCAGAAAATGAAATCAATAACCAAACCAAACTGTATTTATAATTCATCAAAATTGTTATCAGATTTTGAAATTGTGATGAATTGTGACTTAAGTATATTTCACAACAAAAGGAGATTTTATTAAAAAAAAATCATGATGGTTGAACATTTATTATAATATCTTTGAATTGGAAATTATTTCAGGACTATCTCCTTTATCTATCATCATTCTGCCATCCGTGATAATTTTATATTAATGTGGAGAGTTTAGTATTTTTTTAAAAATTATCTTGAATAAACAGTGAAAATATTTGTGACAGAAATTGGATTATGTTATTATTCATAACTAGTGATAATTGAAAATTTTCAATGATCCCGGTACAGTCGAGCATATTTCATAATATAGTTAATTTAGAAATTTATTTCACAGTCCATTTCTGTACCTACCACATTTCTGTCATTCATATTGGTTTTTATATAATACGAGTAGTTTTTCAGTTTGAAATTGAAAATAATAAAAATATAATTAATTCATAAGTGTGTCTTCAATCCCATTTAAAAATCCAAGCTCTGGTAATGCATGGTTGTGAGACAACTTATAATTTAAGCTCCGACTGACCTCATTTAAAAATCCAAGCTCTAGTTATGCGTGGTCAGTGTTATCTTAAATAAAAATAAAAGAAAAGGAAATAAAGTGCTATCAATTGAAAATAATATGAATTTCTCCTTTGCGTACAAAAACCATCTTATCGATCCAGCTTCTAATTTGTGAAATGTGTTAAAATCTTATGAAATATTATGATTTGTTGATTGATGGCTATTGGGATTTGAGAAATGTGTTAAAATCTTATGAAATATTATGAATTATTAACTGTAGTCCAAATCCATCACTGTTTTTTTTTGCCCAAATTTACAGAAAAATCTAAAATAATTGGAATCATTTTTTTGTAACTCTCTCCATTTTTATAAATTCATCGTAAATCCGTCATTCTCTACAATGTGAAATATGCCACTTGTTCTTAGAATATTATAATTTTTGTTTGATTGATTGAGATTTATGATAACCATTCTTCCTTTTATGCTGATATTATATTTATTAGTCACTGTTCATCTATATTTTAAATTCAAAATCCTTTTGATGATAACAAAAGGGGGAGAATGGATTGAGATTTTGATTTATGGGTGAATGTTTTATAAATATTTTAATATTGAAAACTTCATTCAATTTTCAATCACTTTCACTCACGCATAGATATAGGGGGAGTTTCTGTTGTAGGGGGAGCTTTCAAGTAGGGGGAGTCCAGTTTTTCACTGTTAAACACATTTATTATATTCAAAATCATAATATTTGTTTGTCATCATCAAAAAGGGGAGATTGTTGTATATAACGGTGTTGTATACACAATTATATGGTTTTTGTTTGAGTTCGATGATAACAACGAAATATATATTATTTTAAATGTGTTTGTTATTGTACTGTTATATATATATATACACATCACAGATAGAGATATAATATTTATATTTATTGGAATACTAGTGCACAAGAGTTAAACATTCAAACTGTATTCTATTTGAATATAATATTCTATTTCAACATTCAAACAGTACAGATTTATAACTCCACTATTTATTTAATTCACATGAGATTGTACTTGTAAATAAATTGAATAAGACAGACAAGTTTGTTTGAGAACAATAAAATATTATTTTATTTCAATCAAATTTGTTTATTACATATATCAGTACAATTCTCTTACAGCTCCTCACTACAGTTCATTCATCACTCACTACATCACTCATCAGCCACTATAACATTGTCACTCAATTATACAATTTTATATATACATTCATTTACACTCATACACTGATACATTTGTATGCTTTTCACTTTCAACTTTTGTCTTCTGTCTTCACCACTCCTCTCTGTCAGTCTAATCATCATCCGCTTACCTGTCACATAAAACACACAACACAGTACACTGCAATAGAAATAAATTCGAATACATGCGAATATAAATTTTATTTTTAAATTTTATTTGCCTCAGAATTTCGGTGTGTTCCTCATCATTTTTCATGACTTGATCTGATTTTTATATCCATCCAATTGTGTCTAGACAACTTGTGATATTCACAATGATACACTTTAAATACCATAAGGCAGACAATATGTATGTACGGTGCAGGGACAGGAAAATTAGTTTGATGATTACATATACACACATGTATAAATATACACATGTGCACTGCTTCGCGAATCAACATGCAACTGAGGAGTAGCCACGTGGACCATCTCGACTCAGTGCAACAATAATCAATGTGGTCGAGCACAGGTCAAATACAACGCAGCATCAAAATGGTGGACAAACATTTTCAGCAAAACAATATCAACGTGGCTTGACATATTTCAGAAGTGCATGTTTCAACAAGACAGCATATATGCAAAGAGCAATGTATATTGAATGTAACACCCCACGTCCATTAATGTCACTCACAAAGGGAATGCATTAACTTCTATGGAGGTTTTAGGTGAATATAGAACAGTAAAATTTCAACAAGACAGATATAAAATAGTACTTGGAAATTTAAAAACTTTATTTCAATTGCAGCAGAAGTCAAAACATGTTTGATTACATCATAACACCATAATCAAAGTCAAGTACAATATCTATCTTGATAAAACAAGTACATAATCCCAATACATAAATAGCCATTAAAAAGAAAGATAACAAGCTGGACTTTACTTCAGCAGTCCAAGCTTTCCAAGAGATAAGCAATCCAATCAGACTCCACTGGAACTTGGCCCAACCTGAGGACCTGAAGGGAGAAAAGATGAAAAAGTGGGGGGGGGGGGGGGTCAGACATAAAGTCTGGCGAGTATGATAATTCTACAATACTATTATCAAAATAACTGGACTAAGGCATAAGCTGGAAAACAAGGAAATGTCTATGAAAGAGCAGATTAAGGACATAGACAATCGCTAAAGGAAACGTTATAGGCGCTCCTAAATACTAAAGGATAAACACTATACTGCACCACACCAGTCACCCTAAAGATTGATTGCACTTAGCTTCACTTAGAAACTTTCTTAATGGCTTTACGTACTCCTAGCTGACTACATAGGTGTCGCCTGCCCCTATCTCCACTAGGTGTACCCCACTTTCCATTTTTCGATCGGCTCCGTACTCGTAGATACCCGTGCTGGCCCCACAGTGGGGTGTATCATTCCCTTAAAGTGGCAACCCGATATAACGGAGATGCACGGCTTATACCTACACGATGCAACAACGTCTTACCTACCAGCCCGGGTCCACACACGCATATGAAACCTGTTGGACTTGCGTTGCCACCGCTCCCTGTTTTGGCCTCTTATAGTCAAACCCAGTATGCGTGTCCCGTCCTCGACTTGGGTCGAGCCCACAAAGATACGTTTTGGGATACTGGTTGAAATGGGCCCCCATTATTTCCCACAAGCATTCCACATAAGCTTGTCCCATTAGTCCATCCACTTAATCCACTTAGTCATGTTCATTTACATGTGTATTTGGTTAAGTCTAATCGTATTTCAAATGCCTCTAAAGGCAACCACTAGATTCCTCATGCCACCCAAGGCACCTACTTAACCCCCATGCCCCACCTTACATGATTATCTGGCTAAGTATTTCTTAATTCATTAAGGCCATAACCTCATAAAGACCTCTCACATTAGACTGGCATTTATGGCAGCTGGATTTGCCGGGCGGGTCTGGGAAGTCTTACACCATAAAAGAGTCAAACCTCGTGTCTTTACAGCTGTTATGCTTTAGTTTGGGCCTGGGACCTCTCACATTGGGCCGACATTTGTGACTACTGGATTTGCCGGGCGGGTCCGGGCAGGTTTACGTCACAAACGGGTCCAACCTCGTGTCCTAAGCATTGATTATTATTAATAATCCACTTTCCCCAATTTTAATAATTCCCAACTTGAATTATTAATTAATTCCAAATTTAACAATGTCCATAATTGACTCAATTATGGACATACATTTAAGGCATGCAAAATCATTTCAATTGCACCCCAATTTATTCATTTCCTAATATTACCCCTACCCCACGTTTGAACGTTTATTCGCAAAATGTATGCTAGACCCGATTAGTCTAACTCATAGCATAAAAGAAAATATTCACAACAACAACATATATATGTGACTAAATAAATCATAACAAGGGGTAAAACTTGCATACATTACAACTTGCATAAGGTTATACATGTCATGGATCTAAGGATGTCAACTTATTCATAATTCACATAATATGATTTTGATCAAATTTCATAAACTTGTATAGGACATGTGTGAATCAACATCATTAACAATATGGTTTTATATGGGTACACCTAACTCAATAGGCAAATTCCCAAAAATCAAAATTCATTTAATCATAGATTCATGTATATGGGTACACCTAACTTAATAGGCAAATTCCCATATTCAAGATCCAATTAATTTGTAGATTCATGTATATGGGTACACCTAACCCAATAGGCAAATTCCCATAATCAAGATCTATTATAAAAAAAACATAAACATTAAACATGATCCAATTCGCATAAATACTTACATCATGATTTTACAACTTGTATGATTCAACACAACTTAACATGACATCATTATCATATAACATAAGTATTTCAACATATGTGATAATATGAGATCTACAACATATATAAGATTTACAACATAGCATATCATAATCTGCAACATAGCATGATATGATTTACAACATAGCATAGCATGATTTACAACATGGCATAACATGATTTATAACATAGCATAGCATGATTAATCACATATGACATAGCATAGGGTTATTTACAACATAATCACTACAACATAACAACATATATATGATAACATAATAGCATAATAAGAGATCCACAACATAATTTACAAATACATAACAATTCATATCACTTTCTTGTGATCCACTCATAACTTAATCAAATTATTTTATAATAATATTGTGAGATTCATCATACTCACAATTTTAAAGAAGAGAAATAGAAAGAGAGAGAGCTTTTGATTTGATTTGAGTAGATTTAGTTTGTAGATTAGGCCTTCTTCTTCTTTAGTTTGTGACGGCTATGCTGAACTCCATGGCAACGACATGTCGGTAGCTCTCCAATTTTTCAAGTGATTTAGGGTTAGGTTCTACCCACTTATTTATAGATGTTTGGATTCATTTAGGCCATTAGATTTAACCTAGAATAACTGTAGCCATTCAGACCAGATGGGGTTTATCTTATTGACTCAGCAATGAGTCAGAAGTGACTCAGCAAACAGTCAGCAAATTAATAAACTTCTATTCATGTTTACATTAACTGCCCATATATATATAAATATATATATATATATATACACACGCACCTATTCATGAATTCAAATTAATCCATAATTAACTTATGACCATTTCTACACATTAATTTTCCAATTAATGTCTTAATTCCATTTTTCGCCTTTTAAGGCAATTCACATATCTCAAATTTGTTATATGCCTTTTTAAGGCTATTTCGTGCAAATTCTCAATATTAATTCTTTTAATTTGTGAATATTAGTATTAATAGCAATACGGGGTGTTACATTCTCCCCTCCTTAAGGGATTTCGACCCCGAAATCTTCAAGTTTATATCCTATCATCAACCATCTACTCAATCAACAAACACTGGCATCCATTGTCCTTATAGACTTCTAATGCTTTCATGTTTAAATGCACAGTGTGTGTCTATGTCTGTATCTAATGCAAAATCAGGCGGTCCACTGATTCAGTTGACCTCCTTGATGTAATTCATGATAGTGCCATGCATCCATTATGTATGCAAAAGATCCTAATTGCTTACAAACTACTTCTATATGCGTGCACATCCATTCAACCGAATGCAGCATCTATATGATGGTACAACCATTATACATCCATTATACCAAATACATTCATTTATGCAATATGCAATATGTAGTGACTGAGCCGATCTAGTGCCTAAAGTGTGTGTATATATGCATCCACGAGCAACCACTAGCAACCACTTGCATCCATTTTGCATCCATCATACGTAACATGTCTCAAACACATGTTTCAACCATAGGATTATCCTAACTAAAGGTCAAAGATACTAATGAGAGGACATACTAAAGATAAGATAAGATAAGCTAAGCGATAAAGGAGAAATTAAAAGACATACCCTCAAAAAGAAAAGGGTATAGCGAACGCATCTTCCCTTCTGTCTCCCAAGTAGCGTTGCTCTCATCATCTCCCCATTGCACTTTAACTAGTCTGACCTCTCGATTTCTCAACTTTTTGATCTCCGACCCAAGAATGAATGTAGGAGCTTGTCTAATTGTTGCATCACGCACTATTTCCACCTCTTTAAGCAAGGTCGGCTCTACCACCTCCGCGGTCTTGTGCAAACATTTCCTCAAATGTGATACATGGAATACGTCGTGTACTCCACTAAGTTTCTCAGGCAACTCCACCCTATACGCCATCTTCCCAATCCTGTCTTTTATAGGAAACGACCCTACAAACCTTGGCGCTAATTTCCCAACGGACCCAAAGCGAACAACATTCCGTAACGGAGACACTTTGATAAAAACCATGTCCCCAATGTCATACTCAAGATCTGTCCTCCTCTTATCAGCATACGATTTCTGCCTATCTTGTGCTGCTTTCATCCTCCTTCGAATCAAATCAATCTTCTCCGAGGTTTCCCTAACCATATCGGGCCCAAGTAGGATTTTATCGGTAGATTCCCACCAACATGTAGGCGAACGGCAAGGCCTTCCATAAAGAGCTTCGAAAGGTGCCATGCCAATACTAGACTGAAAGCTATTATTATATGCGAATTCTACCAACGGAAGGTGCTCTTCCCATGTACCGCCAAAGTCTAGGATACAAAGCCTTAAAAGATCCTCTAGAATACGATTCACCCTCTCGGTCTGGCCATTCGTCTGAGGATGATATGCGGTGCTCAAACATAGCTGAGTCCCTACCGCCTCTTGTAAACTCTTCCAAAATTCGCTAGTGAAGATGGGATCACGGTCGCTTACTATACTAGAAGGAATACCGTGCAAACGAACTATCTCTTTAATGTATACAGAAGCCAACCACGGAGCAGTCCTCTTACTTTTCACGGGAATAAAATGGGCGCTCTTAGTAAGTCTATCTACTATAACCCAAATCCCCGTATTACCCTTCCTTGATCTTGGTAATCCATCCCCAAAATCCATTGAGACGCTTTCCCATTTCCACAGTGGAACATCCAATGGGTGAAGCAACCCACCGGGTTTCTTTTGTTCCGCTTTTACTCGTTGGCACACCAAGCATCTAGCGACGTACTCGGCCACATCCTTTTTCATACCGGCCCAAAAGAAAACCCGCTTCATATCTTTGTACATCTTGTCTCCGCCGGGATGAATGGTCATCTTTGAGCGATGAGCATCATCAAGAATGGCCTTCCTTAAGTCTTCGTCTTGTGGTACACAAAGTCTATTATCCCTTCGTAACCAACCCTTCTCGTCTAGGGTATACCTACGAAGATGGCTAGATGACTCCCCTCCTTTGAGCTTTTCTACTATCTCAACCAACTGGGGGTCGTCTTGCTGTGCCTCACCAACTCGTCCTAGAAGTGTAGGTCTAACCTCCAAGGATGCTAACAAACCAGGTACTAGGTCAACGGAGGGTCTAAAGTCAAACATGGAGATGAATTCTAAGCTTCGTCGTTCAACAAACAACGGACTCAAGGACAACCTTTTCCTACTTAAGGCGTCTGCTACCACGTTACCCTTGCCCGGGGTATATGCTATTTCAAAATCGTAGGAGGCTAGGAAATCCATCCACCGTTGCTGCCTTAAATTCAAATCCTTCTGAGAGAATAAGTATTTTAATGATTTGTGGTCAGTGAACAGTTCGAATTTCTCACCAAGAAGATAGTGACGCCAAGACTTAAGCGCGAAAACAATTGCGGCTAACTCAAGGTCATGCGTAGGGTAATTCTTTTCATGAACCCTCAACTGCCTTCCACCATAGGCTATTACTCTTGCATGAGGACCGCGCCAAGTCCCGTCCCACAAGCATCAGTATAGACGGTAAACGGTTTATTCCCGTCTGGCAGCACTAAGACTGGGGCTAAAGTTAAGGCTCTCTTTAAACGTTGGAACGCATCATCACAATCTTCGTCCCACGTAAAAACCAGGTTCTTCTTCGTTAACCGTGTTAATGGAGCTGATATTTTTGCGAAGTCTTTGATAAACTTCCTATAATAGCCAGCCAACCCCAAGAAACTTCTTACTTCAGTTACATTTTTAGGGACCTTCCAATCTTGGATGGCCACCACCTTTGCGGGATCCACTGCTATCCCTTCCTTGGAAACCACGTGCCCTAAGAACCGTACTTCTTTCCTCCAGAAGTGACACTTAGAAAATTTTGCCTTAAGGTTATGCGCTCGAAGGGTTTCCAACACTTACCTAAGATGTAGGGCATGCTCTTCTTCATTCTTAGAAAAGACTAAGATGTCATCCACAAAGACTACCACGAATTTGTTAAGGTACTCCCTAAACACCCTACTCATCAAATCAACAAAATATGCGGTGGCGTTTGTCAAACCAAAGGGCATCACTAGCCATTCATAGAATCCGTCAGGAGTCCTAAAAGCAGTCTTATCTATACTATCCTCAGCCACTCTCAGTTGATGAAAGCCAGTGGCTAAGTACAACTGCGAAAACACTGAGGCGCCAACTAACTGATCAAAGAGATCGTCAATCCTCGGCAGTGGGTGTCGGTTCTTTTTAGTAAGCTTGTTTAGTTCTCTATAGTCCACACAAAGTCTAAGGGACCCATCTGCCTTTGTAGCAAATACTACAGGAGCACCCCACTCTGATATACTACGTCTTATGAACCCCTTCTCAAGCAACTCCTTCACTTGCTTATTGAGTTCCCTCCTTTCACGAGGATCCATGTGGCGCATTGGCAAAGATACGGGTTTAGCATTATCCACAAGATAAATTCGAAAGTCTATCTCCCGCTTTGGAGGTAAGCCCTTCACCTCCTCAAACACATCCGGATATTCCCGGACCACCTCTACCGTTCGCAGATTCTCTACAGACGCGTCAAGCGATTCAAGATAACTTAGCATAACGGAATTTATGGGACTACAAAAGATGTCGAGACCATTACCAAGGAGAGTCACAAGCCTAACTACTCTCCTTTCACAATCAAGAATGGCCCCATTTCTAGATAACCAATCCATTCCTAAATTTAGCCCATAGCCCGTGAAGCCCAATACATAAGCATCACATCTAAATTCAACGCTAAGTATAGAGATTTTCAAATCCAAACATATCATGGTCAAATGAGCCGAACCCCCAATTGGATTTGAAACAACCAAGGGATCCTGTACTAAACTGATGTTCAAGTGCAGTAATTCAACTAATGATGCAGAGATAAACGAATGAGATGCGCCAGAATCGAATAAGGTACGGACAGGATGATCAAACATAAAAACTAAGCTTTCAACAGAAATTGTTCTACCTCTTTCTTGCAGCGGTGGGGCTGCAATAGCCTGAACTTGCCCCCTTGCCTGCCCTGGTGCCATAAGAGCCTGCACCTGTCCTCCCGAGGTAGACCCTGCCCTCTGCCCCTTCTTTGGGCAGTCCTTCACCAAATGTCCCTCATCTCCACAATGAAAACAACCAGTCTTCTTTTTCTTTCTACAATCTTTGCTGAGATGGCCAGGCGTCCCACAATTGAAGCATCTCTTCTTCCCTTTGCCATTATTGTTTTTACCACCCTTCTTATTTTGCTGTTGGGGTTTCTTCTGATCCCCTTTCTTTTCAACTGCCTTATCCTCATGCATAAGTGCCATTTCTACTAGCCTTTCAAAGGTGGCTCCCATAGGGATGTGGGTCATAGCCAACCCTTGCAACGGTTCATTCAAGCCTCTAACGAACCTCAAAGCTTTCTTCTTTGGCGTGTTCACCAACTCCAAGCCAAACCTTGCTAACTGATTAAATTTATTGACATACTCTTTCACTGATAAGCTCCCTTGCTTTAATGTCAGGAATTTTTCCATATTTAAATTCTCCTCTGCCCTTGAAAGAAACTTTGCCTCAAACCTTCGTCTGAAATCCGCCCATGAATCAACTAGACGTTCCCCGTTAGTGACCTCCCACCAAAACAAGGCCTCTCCCTTCATTAACCAAGCAGCTAAACGGACTTTCCTCCCATCTTCCACTTCAAAGATATCCAACAATTCCTCAGTCTCCTTAAGCCAGTCTCTGGCCTCCACAAACGTCTCAGTCCCTTGAAAAGTTTTTCCTCCCATACCCTTAAATTCCTTGCACGTCTTTGCAAAAGTGTCAACACGAGGAGGAGGAGGAGGAATGGGTGAAACTGGGGGTGGAGGAACATCTGCTGGGCCTGCAGTGGTGGCCCTAGCCTCCAAATATCTCCTAAACCACCCTGGAACCGTCACACCTTCTGGGAGATTAAGATCTTCAGCCATGCTGAAACGAAAAAGGAAAGATTCAAAATGGAGAATTTGAAAGATAAAGATAAGGATATGGCTATTTGGGATTATGTTTTTCATAAAAACTTTCTCTAAATAACACGTTTTTGAAAGCACTTCTTCCAAAAATACTTTAGAAAAATATTTTTCTAAAAATTTTATCTGTTCTGGTAACCTTATGCTCTGATACCACGTGTAACACCCCACGTCCATTAATGTCACTCACAAAGGGAATGCATTAACTTCTATGGAGGTTTTAGGTGAATATAGAACAGTAAAATTTCAACAAGACAGATATAAAATAGTACTTGGAAATTTAAAAACTTTATTTCAATTGCAGCAGAAGTCAAAACATGTTTGATTACATCATAACACCATAATCAAAGTCAAGTACAATATCTATCTTGATAAAACAAGTACATAATCCCATTACATAAATAGCCATTAAAAAGAAAGATAACAAGCTGGACTTTACTTATACTATTATCAAAATAACTGGACTAAGGCATAAGCTGGAAAACAAGGAAATGTCTATGAAAGAGCAGATTAAGGACATAGACAATCGCTAAAGGAAACGTTATAGGCGCTCCTAAATACTAAAGGATAAACACTATACTGCACCTCACCAGTCACCCTAAAGATTGATTCTACTTAGCTTCACTTAGAAACTTTCTTAATGGCTTTACGTATTCCTAGCTGACTACATAGGTGCCGCCTGCCCCTATCTCCACTAGGTGCACCCCACTTTCCATTTTTCGATCGGCTCCCTACTCGTAGATACCCGTGCTGGCCCAACAGTGGGGTGTATCATTCCCCTAAAGTGGAAACCCGATATAACGGAGATGCACGGCTTATACCTACACGATGCAACAACGTCTTACCTACCAGCCCGGGTCCACACACGCATATGAAACCCATTGGACTTGCGTTGCCACCGCTCCCTGTTTTGGCCTCTTATAGTCAAACCCAGTATGCGTGTCCCGTCCTCGACTTGGGTTGAGCCCACAAAGATACGTTTTGGGATACTGGTTGAAATGGGCCCCCATTATTTCCCACAAGCATTCCACCTAAGCTTGTACCATTAGTCCATCCACTTAACCCACTTAGTCATGTTCATTTACATGTGTGTTTGGTTAAGTCTAATCGTATTTCAAATGCCTCTAAAGGCAACCACTAGATTCCTCATGCCACCCAAGGCACCTACTTAACCCCCATGCCCCACCTTACATGATTATCTGGCTAAGTATTTCTTAATTCGTTAAGGCCATAACCTCATAAAGACCTCTCACATTAGACTGGCATTTATGGCAGTTGGATTTGCCGGGCGGGTCCGGGCAGTCTTACACCATAAAAGAGTCTAACCTCGTGTCTTTACATCTGTTATGCTTTAGTTTGGGCCTAGGACCTCTCACATTGGGCCGACATTTGTGACTACTGGATTTGCTGGGCGGGTCCGGGCAGGTTTACGTCACAAACGGGTCCAACCTCGTGTCCTAAGCATTGATTATTATTAATAATCCACTTTCCCCAATTTTAATAATTCCCTACTTGAATTATTAATTAATTCCAAATTTAACAATGTCCATAATTGACTCAATTATGGACATCCATTTAAGGCATGCAAAATCATATCAATTGCACCCCAATTTATTAATTTCCTAATATTACCCCTAACCCACGTTTGAACGTTTATTCGCAAAATGTATGCTTGACCCGATTAGTCTAACTCATAGCATAAAAGAAAATATTCACAACAACAACATATATATGTGACTAAATAAATCATAATAAGGGGTAAAACATGCATACATTACAACTTGCATAAGGTTATACATGTCATGGATCTAAGGGTGTCAACTTATTCATAATTCACATAATATGATTTTGATCAAATTTCATAAACTTGTATAGGACATGTGTGAATCAACAACATTAACAATATGGTTTTATATGGGTACACCTAACTCAATAGGCAAATTTGCAAAAATCAAAATTCATTTAATCGTAGATTCATGTATATGGGTACACCTAACTTAATAGGCAAATTCCCATATTCAAGATCCAATTAATTTGTAGATTCATGTATATGGGTACACCTAACCCAATAGGCAAATTCCCATAATCAAGATCTATTATAAAAAAAACATAAACTTTAAACATGATCCAATTCGCATAAATACTAACATCATGATTTTACAACTTGTATGATTCAACACAAGTTAACATGACATCATTATCATATAACATAAGTATTTCAACATATGTGATAATATGAGATCTACAACATATATAAGATTTACAACATAGCATATCATAATTTGCAACATAGCATGATATGATTTACAACATAGCATAGCATGATTTACAACATGACATAACATGATTTATAACATAGCATAGCATGATTAATCACATATGACATAGCATAGGATTATTTACAACATAATCACTACAACATAACAACATATATATGATAACATAATAGCATAACAAGAGATCCACAACATAATTTACAAATACATAACAATTCATATCACTTTCTTGTGATCCATTCATAATTTAATCAAATTATTTTATAATAATATTGTGAGATTCATCATACTCACAATTTTAAAGAAGAGAAATAGAAAGAGAGAGAGCTTTTGATTTGATTTGAGTAGATTTAGTTTGTAGATTAGGCCTTCTTCTTCTTTAGTTTGTGACGGCTATGCTGAACTCCATGGCAACGGCATGTCAGTAGCTCTCCAATTTTTCAAGTGATTTAGGGTTAGAGTCTACCCACTTATTTATAGATGTTAGGATTCATTTAGGCCATTAGATTTAACCTAGAAATAACCGCAGCCATTCAGACCAGATGGGGTTTATCTTATTGACTCAGCAATGAGTCAAAAGTGACTCAGCAAACACTCTGCAAATTAATAAACTTCTATTCATGTTTACATTAACTGCCCATATATATATAAATATATATATATATACACGCACCTATTCATGAATTCTAATTAATCCATAATTAACTTATAATCATTTCTACACATTAATTTTCCAATTAATGTCTTAATTCCATTTTTCGCCTTTTAAGGCAATTCACATATCTCAAATTTGTTATATGCCTTTTTAAGGCTATTTCGTGCAAATTCTCAATATTAATTCTTTTAATTTGTGAATATTAGTATTAATAGCAATACGGGGTGTTACATTGAAGCAAATACATGCAGTAAACAAGTGCATGGTTCTTGTTTTCTGGTCACAGCAAAGTCCAGACAAAAAGCAGCATGGTCTACAGGTGTTCAAGCATGGTGCCAGAGCAATTGGTCAAGCCAGTCCGAGTGCACAATAACATGGCAGGTTCAAGAACAATTTGGCCAAGCAACAATGGTGAATAAGCATAAAAAGTATGGCACAAAAATGATCAATATGCAAAATGGAAATATATGGCAGTTGCAATCATGACAATTACACAGCTGTGTAGCATGGCTGAGTTCAAGAGCAAAGTGATTCAAGTGTGCAATTGTAAACATGGTGTTACAAGTGATAGACATGCAAGCAAACAGTTCAGCATGATACATATACATACATGTTTCAGCAAGTGGAAATATACTCAGTGGTGAAGCAGTGCACAACATATCAGAACCAAGACCACACGTGCAAGTGCAAATGAATGGAGTACATGGTTAAACCAAAGTGGTGCACTCAAGTGAAAGTGTTAAAACATTCATTTTTGACAAGAATGTTGGAAATTAAGTCATGGCATCATTTCAGGAATAAATCAATTAAAAGTTTCAAGGGACAATTCTACAATCACACAACTCATTCAAAGTCGAGGAATATACAAGGAGACAGTTTTTTTCTCTTTGCCAAGATTATAGTTTTCCAGATATACAAGTGGAGTTTAAATCAACTTTCAGGTTTGAAAATGATTCCTGAAATTCACCAATAGCATGTTTATTTTTTGAGTAACTAGTTTCCAGAAAAATCAGTGAATAGACTAGCATATGACATGGAAATCAATTCAATTTGTTTTGAGATCATCAATCACGCATGGCATTTTAGAAGGCAAGAAATCAATTCTCAAAATGGAAAATTCTTTCCAGTTTTCGACAAGCAATATTTGGCAAGCTTGTTGAAATATATCCAGAAATCAGTGAAAATGTCGAGACCATCTTTGCAAGATTTTAATGTGTCCTGAAAATCACAAGAGCATTTCTTTGGCAAAAATTCTTACCAAATCAAAGGAACGACTCATGGAAATTAACAGTGTTTAATTATTTCCAAAAATTCAACAAATAATTTTTTGGATTGAAATCAATTTCAAAGTCTATTCCTTCATTCCAAAAGACATCAACCTGGTTTTTTTGCATGAAATCAATATTTGGGAAATCGTCGTGCACAAGAATTTTAGGCAGTAGTTTAAAGTCTTTCCAGAAATGATTCATATTAATGCCGAATTCAAAGTCAAGCGTCTCAATTAAAGCAGAGAAATTAAAGAACAAATTCATGTCCAGGGTCATCAAGTTTTTTACAATAAATTCGAGCCGAATCAGAAAGGGAAAATTACACATGCAATCAGAATGAAGTCATATGAGGAAACCAGAGCAATAAATTATCCTACATTAACACCAATATCATCATCAGCAAAAAGGGGGTCGACCGAAAACAAACAAAAAACAACTCGAAAGCAAAGTGGAGAACCAACTCAAAGAACTCACATTTTGTGTCGATCGCCAGAGCCCAAATAAGTCGTGAAGTAGGCCATTAAGGATTGAAGCCACAAGACAATCAAATTAATTTCAAATCGCGTCAAGTGCTTGGGATTTCAGAAAACCTTAGTTTTGATATTGGCCGACATTTCTTTTCAGAGCAAAGAGGAAAGAAAGAATCCAAAGTGGCCGGCCTAGTTGTCAACAAAGGGGATAATCATTTATTTTTTAAATCTAGGGTTTTAGCATGTTTACTTTATTTTGTTTTATGTTTTTAATTTCTTTTGTAAATCACTCTGAATTAGTTTCTAGAGTTCTATAAAATCTAAGGGAAACCAGTTAGAGTGTTAACTGGTAGTTTACCAGAGTCTGTAAATTCTAGGGTTTACTAGTTACTGGATTGTAATCAGGGGAAATCTGACCTAGGGGCTATAAATCAGTCTAGGGTTTTGAGTGTAGGGTTAGAATATGAGCGAGGGGTTCGCGAGTTTACATGGTCTTGTAAGCGGGATTGGTTCTATCACATAGTAGAAACCTTAGGAATGCATCTGTAGGCAGGATTTTGCCGAAGCTGGGAATCCCTGCGTGTTATTTACTTTCTGTATTTTTATTTCTGCTGCATTCTGCGATTTATTTTAATATCCAGTAAAATTTGAATAAACCCTATTTACCCCCCCCCCCCTCGAGGGTTAATCTAGATCCAACAGTATCATCTACCTTGAATTTGGTTTTGGAAAAACTCTTTTTTTAATTGAAAATGATAATCGTAAGACCAGTCTACACATAAACATGAACGGTTTTTAACTTATGATAACCAAAACATTTGTTTGTGTTAAAACTATTTTGATATTATAATAGTGTTTAAATCAAATAAAAAAACCATCTTGCAGAACGCTTGCATTTCACTCACTACAACAAAACATACTTTTTACCACGAGCAATGCCCGTTGTAATAGGGTTTTCATAATGGGCATTGGAGCCGTTTATTAGCACATGTTTGTAATAGGTTACCTTTCATAATGGACATTGACTGTTGTAAAAGTACTTTTTACTACGGGAAATGCTCGTTGTAAAATGGTTTTCACAACAGGCATTTCGACCGTCGTATTAGACCAAGTTGAAATAGATCACATTTTTACAACGGTCATTACATGTTGCAATAGACTCTTAATGCCCACTACAACAAAAACACCATATTACAACTTTAATTTTACAACGGTGGTAAAAGCACCGCTGTAATAAATGTTTTTTTACAATTTTTTCCATAAAATTTGTTATAAACTTATTTTTAACAACTGTGTTATTTTGACTGTTGTAATAAAAGCCTATCACAACTTTTATTTTTTGAATATTGTAATATATTATTATATTTTAATATAATTAACAACTAATAATTAATATTTAATACATTTATATTGATTATTTATAATTAATAACTGATAATTACTATTTGTAATCAATTAGGAAGTAATAATTAATAATCAATCCATAATATTCAATACATAGCAATTAAGAAGAATAATTAAAAAATATAGTTAATATTACATAATTACTATTAAATAGTTAATAATTAAAATATTATAATTAACGCTAATCATGAATAATCAATGATTGCTATTAATAACTAAGAAGTAGAGATTAATAATTAAGAAGAAGAGATTAATAACTAAGATTATGTTTAATAATTAATTTATAATAATGAACGATTAATAAGAAATCTTTAATTAATAAGATTAGTAACTAATGTTAAATAAAAAAATTAATGGAAAGTGAATTTACAAGCTTTCCTTGGATTTAGGAGTAAATTTTCTGCTAATAATTATAGCGTTCCTGCACGCCTAATTCATCTAAATTTTTGTTTCCCGCTAGCCGTTCATTTTTGATTTTCAACTACCACTTTTCTGGCCATGCAACCCCAAATTCCCAATCCGACCACTGTAAAGTTCCTCTCGCACTACATCTTCAGCTGCCGCCATACCCTTAACCCTAAACCTAATTATCTTTCTCCGTCCTTCTACATACCAACCCCTTCGCTACCGCTCTTCTTCTCTCACGCGTTCCTTTTACATACCAACCCCTTCACTATCGCGTTCCTGCATTCCCAATATTACATACCAACCCCTTCGCTATCTCTTCCTTTATCGAGTTACAGTTATGGATTTGTAGGAATGGCAATCAACGAGAGTTACCAGTAATAGACAATTGCGTACTCATACATCGTTGATTCGATTTCCGTTAATCATTGGTACTGATTTGTACTTGATTTGATATATGTTATAGTCAATTATGATTTCCTTTCAAGTCAGATCTGATTTACTCAATTTTCCGTTGCCCAAAATTAAGCTTAGGCACCTATATCCAGGAACCAGTTTCCAGATTCTTGCAACGTAGTAGGCTTAAATTTGTAAGAGAAGAAAAATAACTCGAGAACGAACAAGTAACAATATTTTTGTTTATAAGAAAATTGACTTTTGAGTGAAGAATTGATCGTTGGTTTGATTTAGTTTTATTTTGCAGTCAGATGCATGTTATTATGTTCAGCATTCTTTGTCTATTCGGTTTATTTTTGAGAAAAGGTGAAATATGAAACTATATGGGAAGAGTCATATGGCACAGCCTAAGTAAATATCTAAACTAAGATAAATACGGTGTATGTTTGCCATTTCTAAATAGGATTTGTATCATGCATATCATTTGTTTGCCATTTCTGAATTTTTTCCCTTTAAAATAACACAGTTGTAGTTTGTTGCCATAACTAACACAATTGTTTGCCATTTCTGAATTTGTTTGCCATTTCTTTGTCTGTTTAATTTATTTTTAAGTGTTACCTATTATGTTAATTATTACATAAATGGTTTGACAGCATGTTTGTTCTTGATAATTTGTATATGGTTTCATGGCATTTTTCACAAATTTTCCATTTTTCTGTGTTAACGTCCAATCAAAGTCCTTTTTCATATCATTGGCCCATTTATACTTTTTTCGGTTTATAAGGTTGCAGGTTCATGGAAGCCTGAAAATATCATTCAAAAAGTGAATGAAGGTCGATTAAAGAAAGACTATGAAGACGTATTACTGGAACATAAGGACATTATGGATGATGGTGTAAAGATCAGGTAACTTGTACATAACATTTGTACTAGATTATGGATGATGGTGTACTCCCGTAGGATATGCAATTTTTTGTGGATAACTTGTGCTTGTACTAAGTTGCTTTGTAATGGTCAAGTATGTAATAATGTAGGAAATGTTGTCTAAAACTTATTGCTTGTAATACTGAATATTTGAGTATTTTAATAAATTAGTTTGCAAATAACTATAATATCGGATTTGCTTATGGAGTATTGCTTTATTTAGTGCACTGTTCTTTTCAGTTGCAAAAGATGTTTATTTTTTTTTAAAAACCCAAATGTCAATCACAACGGTGCAAAACAGTTGTAGTATAGTTTATTACAATGGTGCATAACTGTTGTAATAAAGTTTATTACAACAGTGGAAAAAAGTTGTAAAATATACATATTACAACGGTGTTGCAATATTGCAAAAAAGTTGTAAAAGATATTAGTCTATTACAACTTCTTATACACAACGGTTTGCCCACCGTTGTAAAATGTATATTACAATAGTGTTCCATCGTTGTAATAGGGTCATTTTGTTGTAATGGCCCATTGTAAAATATTGAGACTTGAAAAGAAATCTAATCGTTGTAATACAAAACATTTGCAAAAATTAAAATATTTAACTCAGAATTTCAATTTTTAATAAATATTTTATTACACTTTTGAGTAATACATAGTTTTATTTCTTTCTATTACATAATTACTATACAAAATACTCATTTGTACAAATATTGCCTCACTACATACACTCAGTTACACTCACTCACACCCTTTAATATGCAATGTATTCACCTTTGGTGATTGATCCAAAATGTGCATTAAAAGAACTGGGTGAATATGAACAAACATGTTAAAAATATGCATTAAGTAGCAAGAATACATACATTAAAAACTTTGAATAAAGTTTGTGTAAGTGAATGTTGTGGGGAATAAAAATGTGATATACCTGATACCCCTATTAAATTTCTCCAAATTCACCTTAGTTAAATACATAATTAGCTAACAAAAAGATGCTTCACTCTATTTTAAGTCTTTGACTTCTTACTCTAGATTTTGTCCAGTCATACCTATCAGGATAAAATAAAAGCAATAAACTGGAAAATAGTAACAAAACTTACAGATAATTCATTATATAACCATGACTGTAAAACAAAATGCATCATGACTTAAGTAATTTACAAAGTACTACCAGGGAAAATGATCGACAGAAATGCTGGCGAATCACACATCTAAACAGACATGCACATCTTGACTATGTGTTACATTTACTACAAACTAGACACAAATTCAATCTGCTCTTAACAAGATGACACACAATGAAATTGCCATATAATATTAAAACAAAAGAATGGACAGAGAGCAGAACGGGCTTTTGCCATGGTTAACATAATGAAATCAAAGCATGATCTAGTAATTTGTTTTGGATAATATGATTTTGGAAATAGACTTGTTATATAATATAAAATCACGTTCAATACATCTTAGACTCCAAATTATGTTTTGGCCTCTGTTCACTATTTGATTTCATTCCCTATTCGGTTACTTCTCTGCAACACTTATATACATTGAAAGTTACAAGTCTGCAATTCTTGAGAAATTTTAAATCAAATAAATATAGAAATGTTTTTAATCATAAAGAACCATAAATTAAACAATCTCATTTTGGTGTGTGCAAAGAAGCATACCTGCGATCACAAGAGGTGCCATGATTTCAAAATCTGGTGCGATACTGTGCAAGGTGGAGACATATATGTTAATTATTAACTGCATCTCCTTTGACATGCCCGTGTTCAGTAAACGATATATACAACAAGGTTTTTTGTATATTCCCTATCGTAGGATCAACTCGACAACAGTGGAAATTTCAAAAGACAGAAAATGATGAAATGCTCATGCAGCGATGAAACCAAAGTGCTTCAAACTAATTTTAGAGCAAGTCTAATAATGTACATGAAAGCAACCAATGACCCAATACTGTTGGCGTTAGATCCACATAGAATAACTTACGGTTAGCCATTAGCCTATATTCTTCTCAAGAATTATGAATCTATTATAGTGGAACAAAAGAGAAAGAATACCTATGGCAAAAGTTGCTACAGGCCACTTCTTATTCATCATAGAGTCAAATTGTAGTTTTGTACAAAAGGAACGATATCGCACCGTAGATCTCACTGGTCTAAACACCTATAGTTCGATCTGTACATGTTTCATAAAGTGATCATAGAATTGTGATACACATAGTCTTTTCACAGGGAATAGTTAGTCCCAAATTATTTGAAAGTGAAGAGAATGAAACAAGGAAAAACAGAAATAAAAAACATACAACTGAAATTGCTTCATCACAGAAGAATATGATTTGAAATTGTTCGTTAAAAGAACGATTTAGAAAAAAGGGAAAAAATTTACAAGTACCAGTCAACGTCGAGACTACTGATGGTCGTAGTGATGAAGAGGAGAAGCGCATATCCAAGCGATAAGGAGAGGAGAGCTTCCATTTGATGCCAATGCTCGTAATTTTGGGTTTGATTTTGATGTTGATGCTTGTGTTTTTAAGAGCAGAAAGCGGAGAGTGGAGAGCGGATGGCTAAGTGGAGTTGATGCTCGAGGTTTTGATTTAGGGATGGAAATTGGAGGTGGCATCCATTTTCGATAGTAACAACATTCAATCCATTGTAATTAAGCAACATGAAGAGATCGATCGAAGAAACCAACAAAGCCCAAAAATCCATTTTTTCGATCGAGATATCGAAAAAGCGGCGGGTTTAAAATGAAACCCTAGGTTTGTTTCTTCACAGAGAAAAGGAGAGTGAGCATAAAAGGGAAATGGTTGGAATCTTAATGGAAAACTAAAATATATTTAGTCGGCTGATTTATTATCATCCTTTTCAATTATTATTTAAACCATGGATTTATATATTAAAGTTTTATTTAATTTATGTTATATCTTTTATTTAAACAAATCTAATTCAAATTATTACGGATTAATTTCTCTTGTGTCTTTATAGATTAAGTGTCCTTTAATAGTAATATTATTAATCACAAATTATATTTAATTGTTAATATTTATTATTGGTTATAAATTATTATGTATTTGATATTAATTACTTGATATTACCTATTAATAACGGAAAATAAAGTTAAGCCTATTGGAATACTGATTATATATAATAACTAGTAATTAGTGGCTATTTAATAATAAACATTTATTATTACAAGTTATAAATAATTAATATAATATTATTGATGATTAATTATTAAATATTAATAAATTATATAGTATTATTAATGATTAGTAATTATTAATGCAATATTATAGCTAAAGGTAATAATATAAGTTATATAACTTCATTGAATGAAATCTAATATGTATACAATAATATAAAGAAAACATTACCAAAAAAAAAAATTACAGCTATTTGGGTAGACATTGTAGATATTATTACTTTTACAATGATGTTATAAATAATATAATATCACTGTTAATGATGATTATTAATGATTAATTATTAATAAATAATATATTATTTTGAATGATTAGTAATATAATATTATAGTTGATAATTAGTAATATATGATTAATGATTAATTATTAAATAATAAAATATAATAAGTACTAATTTTATGAAAGTATTGTAATTATTAGTTATTGACTGTAGAAAATTGGCACCTATTTCAACGAACATTTTGTGACAGTTGTAAAATAGACAACTACATTTGGTGAACGTTGTAAAATTGACACCTATTACAATGGGCATGAAATGACCATTGTAATAGCATTTTATTACAATGTGCAGTTATTACCCGTTGTAAAAAGTGCATTGTAAAGGATATCTATTACAACTATCCAGAAACAATCATTGTAATAGCATTATATTACAACGAGAATTCTACGCCCCTTGTAAAACTGTGTTATAAAGGCATCTATTACAATGGTTCAAAACTGATTATTATAATAGCATTCTATTACAACGGGAAGCTAGCGCCCGTTGTAAAATGGACGTTGTAAT
Organism: Allium sativum; assembly: GCA_030737875.1. NCBI lineage: Eukaryota > Viridiplantae > Streptophyta > Magnoliopsida > Asparagales > Amaryllidaceae > Allium > Allium sativum. Next base: position 402,677,973 of record CM060926.1, on the reverse strand, counting down.
AGGGTATTTTATTGTAGTTTCTCCACATACATAGTACATAATCAAAAACCATGGGATCTTATTTGAGATTGGGTTTCCAACTATACCAAGGTATGGGACCACCTTCTGATAGTATACCTCTAGAAAGAAATACACAGGGTTCAGCAAAAACATCTTGTAACCTGCACATACATGACTGACCACTCATTCCTTTGAGTGTACCGAATTTGTATGACTGATGGTTGGGATCAACAATAGTCACCAAAGCATACAACAACGGTAGAATAAAGAAGCAAATGAATTTTTATCTAGATCAGGTGATAATACGCCCTACTGGAAGCGACCCATATAGTCATGATGCCCGCTTGATTTTTGTTATTTCCCTATTGATGAGGCTTGATGTTACTATTACCTTTTCAAGACAACATATCAAACTTTGAATGTCACAACGTCTGATCCATTAAATCACCAATTGATGTCCACAAATATACTCTAGGTGTTAAGCTAAAGAAGTTTCCTTCTCCGCCCCCAACTTGGTATATTTGTAAAAATCAACGTATGCAACTCTTAAGAAATACTCTGTTAGACATTCATCCATACAAGTCATCTAGGAACATGGTGTACAAAAGGCACCCTCCTACCTCATCCTAGGAATCGCACTATGGATAGTAGCGAGTAGTCCTTGCATCCCAAGAATTTCAATCACGACAAAATCACCGTAAAAATATCTCTGGGAGCGACCTACAAATATTCGATGAGAGGTTCTTCCGCTCACAAAGATCCACGGGCTTCAATGCTCCATCTCGTTCAGCATCCGATATCTTCCATGTATTTGTTGGTCAGAATGTAATCGAATATGAATTCGATTCCGGTCTTACTGTATTAACAATCGTATAAACAAGATTTGATAGTCGGTTATTTAACTATCAAATAAACAATCATGCAACCATGAAAATAAAAATGAATTCACTGGTTTAATACTCAACATCACTTGGCTTCTGTAATTAAATATAATTAACGAATGGTTAATTTAAAACCTCTAAATCTATCAATAATTTGAACATAGCTTTCCACTTCTTTTTTTAATGTATGATTGTATTAAAAATCATTTCTTTTTAATATGCTTAGAAAATAATGATATCCAGTTTCCCATCTTACTATCATTATCAAAACATTTACTACATCATTATTCATTATCTATAATTGGGAAATCAATTCAACTTTCATTCGTAAAATTACGTTACGAAATCTCTTTTGCTTCATTACTTGAACAATAACCAACACTTCTCCTTTTAGAATAAACCTATTCTAAAATTCATTTCTTTCTTTCCTTTTATCTCGAAAATATCGTTATATTTTCCCAAAGTCTCACTTTTATTTCCTTTACTTTGGAAATCTCATTATATACTCTCAAACTCTTTTCACTTCTGTTACCTTGGAAATATAATTATATATTCTAAAAACTTTTTATTTCCTTTACTATTGAAATATCAATATATATATATATATATTCTCCAATCTCTTTATTTTCTTTACTTTGGAAATCTCATTTTATATTCTTCATGGTATAATATATAATTACACTTCAAATCTGGGTCGAACAATGTCAAATAATACATTGTTTAACTGAAGAACCAATAGTTTTTATTATATTCCAAAACTTTCCAATTACATTGCACTATTATTTCTCTTATGGAAATAATTAATTATTCCTAACATCTTTACCATTACAAACTAATTTCATTCTCAGATAGTCCTGAAGTCGTTCAAGTTAGGGTATTTTAGTTACCTCTCAGACCTTAATCGACAACATTCTTATCTTAAGGTAGATATGAGTTGTAATTCAAAAACCGATATTCGTTCTAGCATCAAACAAATCTCATTTAACTATTTTATTTAAAATATGGTTTTATAAACCCTTCTTATTTTTGAAATTTCTTTCTCGAATATCTATTATTTCTTAATTCGTTGATTAAGTAAATGATTGTTAAACATCACCTTTTAACTTTAGACTTCTTTAAACAATTAGTTTTATAACTCAGACTTTTATTACAAATCCTATTACTAACTCCTTTATCGAATCCAATTACGAAAATCCCTTTTACTCATTTTCCTTTTTGAAAGTTTCATTCCAATTCCATTTATTTCACTTAATTCCGATATTAAGTAACGCTAATTTAAAATCAACGATTTAACTTCACATCTATTTTATAAACCTTGTTTATAAAACTCAGGTTTAATATAAACCCTTTTTATCTCGATTTCTTTTTACTTAATTCAAATATTAAGTAAACATTTATTTTAAGCTATTGTATTTGCTTAAAATTTCTTTTATAACTTTATTATAAAAACTCAGGTTTAATATAAAGCTCGTTCATAACCTATTTTTAAAATTCAACTAAATTCCATAACAACTCGATTACTCACTTAAATGAGTTTCATTTAAAAAATAATCTCTTAAATTATAATTAATTAGAATAATAATTTACTGCATCATTAATTACCGTAAAAGTAGTTAACTTCTTTATTAATCAAAAATAGAATAGTCAATTTATTTAAAAGATTATTAAAATGGAAATTAACGTTATTAATAATAAACAACTTGATAATCATCTTTAAATAACGTTAATTCACGATAACTAAATTCTTAAGAATTCTTCTTAAGTTTAACATCTGTTTGTTAAAACTTTATATTTACAAATTAAATTGAAAACAAATTAGTCTAATGACTAATTTCAAATTAAACGGTTGACTTAGTCAACTTGAAAAAAAAATCGAAGTTTATCTCATAAAAGAATAAACTCTCTTTTATATATTTCAAAACGACGAGTTAAATTATATATAAAATCTGAAAACATTTCAAACTCGATTTAAAAATTGATTCCAAATAACTTCTTATAATAATGATATTAAAAGCCAAACAACCGCCGAAATACCAAACAATGAAATAAGAGTTGTCTCATCCAATGTCACATTTCAATCCAATATATTCATCATATATGATAAGAATTTACATTATTTGTGAGGAATCTAGTAGGGTCCCTCCAACATATCATTTCTTGCATCATAAACATGTTACCTCAGAAATAACATCATCTATTTCAATAAATAGAAATAATTTCTATAATCAACCAATAGTCGTCATCCAAGCACTTATCTTTCGATTTAATATGTTTATATTACAATACACGCAACCAATAAGGTAATTTACCTCATTTGGAAATAATCATGAAAATAACAATTGGTTTTCATTTAAATTAAAAGAATGTGTAATTCAACCAATTATCCAATATATAGGTAAACATTTAGCATACAACAAACTATTATCAACCATACTACACAAATTAAATCCCGACTTATATAAAATATAAGTGGATAAAAATTGAGTGAGTTATACTCACTTTGATTTCATTTATTTCTAAAGTGGTTCGATTATAGTTAAATTAAGCAGTTGTTTAATTTAACTATAAATTTCAACTACTTCCGAATTTGTAAAAAATTTCCAGTATGTAGACCTCGTCACCATGATACCAACGTAATTTGTTTCGTTCAATTCTGTTAAAACAATAATAAGTTATTCAAGTTTAAACATACAATTTCATTTAAAGCATTAATTTTCCTTAAATAATCTTAACTCAATAATTACTTTTGTTTATAACGTAATGTTGATCCCTTTTGAAAACCCAGGCCCGACATCTTTCTCTCTTCCCCGATTTCTTCATACTACACCTAAAGCCAAACTTGACCTCCACAAACCACTGCTACACCGCTCTACTGACTATTGGGGACTGATCAGAGAAAGCCGATCAAAGCAGCGCACCGTCCTCCCCTTCTCCTCCGACCCCATGCAACTCGGTCGAACCCTCTCTCCAGAAAACCCAACAAATCACGCCCCTTCGAAATGAGATTCCGACCATCCAAGTAAGCAAAGCATGACCATAGCTGATTAGTAGGAAGCTCTCATCGAGCTCTTGATTATTGATGTTGGAAATTTTTCGATAAAAGATTCGAATCAAGGTAAAATGGAGGAGGAACGTTCAAAAGTTTAAATCGTTTAAAACGTTCATGGAAGCTCACCGATGTTTTGATCACGCGATGACCAATTGATCAAAATTAGTGTGACACCCCATTTCCATTAAGGTCGCTCACAAAGGGAATGCCTTAATTTTGGTGGAGCATTTCTTGTATATAGAACAGAAAAGTAAACAAGACAGATAAATATATTGGTACTTGGAAAATAAAAACCACTTTTATTGCAGCAGAGAAATAGTTTTGTTACATCACATCAAAAACCAACTACAAAACCAAATACACTTATTATCCATCTTGACAAACAAGTTCTGAGTACATAAAATAAAAGACATAACCCCAACATAAAATAGCCATAAATAAGATAGGCTGAACTTTGCTTCAGCAATCCAAGCAATTTCCAAAAGAAAGAGATTAAGCAGTCCAAATCAAGCTCCACTAGTACTAGTCCCACCCTGAGCACCTAGGGGGGGGGGGAAGGAAGAAAAGAGGTGGAAACAAATGGTCAAACATAAAGTCTGGCGAGTGCAATAACTTTAACAATATAATCAATAAAGTAAATAGGATATGGCGTAAGCTGGTAAATAAGGAAATGACTATGAACAAATGGGCATGACAGAGCAAACAAGGGAAATAAGATGAACAAAGATAACGCTAAAGACGCACCTAATCACTATAAGATAATTACTACATTGCACCACACCAAACACCCTAAAGGTTGATCCCGCCTACAGAACTTAATAATGATAATGGTAGTTTCGTGTACCCCTAGCTGCCTTCATAGGTGTCATCTGCCCCTATCTCCACTAGTTGTACCCACTACCCCCATTCGATCGGCTCCCTAACTCGTAGATACCCGTGCTGGTCCCACAGTGGGGTGTATCACTCCCCAAAGTGGCAACCCGATACCACCAAAGATGCATGGATTATACCTACACGATGCAACAACATCTTACCTACCAGCCCGGGCCCACACACGCACATGACCCCGTTGGACTTGCGTTGCCACCGCTAACCCGTTTTGACCTCTTACAATCAAACCCAGTACGCGTGTCACGTCCTCGACTTGGGTCGAGCCCACAAAGATACTTAATGGGTTACTGGTCTGATAAGGGCCCCCCATGTCTGACACAAGCCTTCCACCTATGCTTGGTCCCCACTAAGGTTTCCCCACTTAACCCTATTCTTCTTCATGTCTTCTTACATGTTTCAATCTTGGTTAAGTGCATCTAATCGTATTTCACATGCCACCCAAGGCACCCACTTAATTTCACATGCCACCCAAGGCACCCACTTAACCCCCTATGTCCCACCACATGTTTATCTGGTTAAGTATTACTTAATTCATTAGAACCGTAACCTTGTAAAGACCTCCCATATTAGACTGGCATTTGCGGTTGCTGGATTTGTCGGGCGGGTACGGGAAGTCTTATACCGCAAACGAGCCTAACCTCGTGTCTTTACAACCATTACGCATTTAATTCACGCCTTTGACCTCTCAAATTAGACTGGCATTTGTGGCTGCTAGATTTGCCGCGCGGGTCCAGGAAGTCTTACACCACAAAAGAGTCTAACCTCGTGTCTTAGGCGGTTTATTATTAAACATCTTTATTTAACCCCAAAAGTGGATTAATATCCCTATTCAAATTTGTAAATACATTTCAAATATATTTATGTCCATAATTGTCACCTAAATTATGTCCATTTATTTCAGGTATACAAATTATTGCCTCAAATTAATTGTATGCCTTTTAAGGCCATTACATGCCAATTCACAATATGTGTATATTTAATATTACCCCCATCATCACCATGTTGTTTGTTCGCTTATCATGACATATATATATATATATATATGTATGTATATTAGACTAGAAATTAGTCTAACACATAAAAGGGAAGAAACATCGCAAATTTGCATAACACACTAAATGGATCTAACTTTGCAAACAAGGATTACTACATAACTTGCATAAACTTTGTATTGTCATGAATCTAAACATAGACCTAAAGATGTGAACTTGCATATATGAATATAGATTTCACCCAAACTTCCATAGGCCATAGTCACAAACTTGCATAAAACTATGTATGTCATAGATCTAAACCTGAAGGCGTAAACTTGCATATATGTGAATCCAATTTCTACCTAAACTTACATATAGTCAATTTACTTGGTTCACATGTAAACACGTGTACAATTTACATAGAAACTAGCATATAACCTACACCCAAACTTGCATATAAAATAATGTCAAACTGAATCAAGTTGAACATAGGTTATTGGGCATATACAAAGGGATCCACAACAAAAACTATCATTATGAACAACCAGCATATATTCACAAAATATCAAAATTTTCCAATGTTTCACAAACATAGCCATATAACCCATATTATAACTCAACCTAATTAACTTGTTAGTTATCTTATTAAAGAAATCGAACTCACTACTCAAAGAAGGTTTTGAGTTCTGGGATATGTGTTCATAAATTGATTTAGCTCGCCTTTGAAGTAGACAAATTCATTGTTGTTGTTATAGACTTTAGTTGAATTGAGTTGATTAGCTTTTCTTTGCTCCTAGTTGGTAGCGGCTACTCTAGGTTGCGGGGTGATAGCATGACGGCCATGGTTCTAATTTTTATTAGGTTTAGGGTTTGAGTCTACATGTGTTTATATAGAGATTAGGATTAATTTAGGCCATCCGATCAACCTAGAAGCAACCTAAACCATCCAAAAAGCCAACTCAGCCCTAATGACTCAGTAGCAGCTCAGAATTGGGCTTAATTCAAATCTGCCGGAGGGGGATAGGTCGACCCCCAGGTCGACCCCTAGGTCGACCTATAGGGTAGGTCGACCTCCTGGTCGACCTGGCCTGGGGGCGGAAAATTTCCCGCCCTGCTCGGTTCTGAGTCTGAATTCGTTTTTGAATTTAAATTTGAATTTCTGGAAACTTCCGACAGCCATAACTTCTTCATACGAAGTCCAATTTACGCAAACTCGGACTCTATCTCAACCAGAATTCTGAGACGAGCACAATGGCGTAACTTGTTTCTCTTGATTCTCACATTTAAAATTAATTATTCCTCAGTTCATTAGTTTAATGTTAACAAAAAACATGGGGTGTTACAATTAGGGTATGCATGGGTTTGGATTTATAGGGAGAAAGGTTATATTATTATATTAATTATTGAAACTTACCCCTAAAGTAATGCATTAAAATACCTACGTACGACCTCCGATCGAAATGAAAGTCGTAATCCAAGCATAAAATAATATTTCGGACATGATAGAAGAGGTTTCGTCGAATTTCGAGATTTTTTGTAAAATTTCATTTATAATTCACAACGTGAACCGACACACGTTAAAATTGCACACGATCACAAAATAAATCCAATTAACTTAAAACTTGATATACTACAATAATTAATCGCTATGGATTTAATAAAATTCATTGAAATTCGAGTTCGTTCGTAAATTGGTTATTCTTTAATTCTAAATTAAATCAAATAAAAGGTTAAATAAAAATCTAGGCGTTTATTATTCGCATGATCAAATGGTAAGCCCGATGGATACAAAAATCGAAATCCAATAATAACTTATTAATTCAAAACCAATGGCACTAGTTTCGTCGCATTCTAGGACTGTTTTCCTGGAATGATATTTTACACATAAAATAACACTATTCTGGATACCAAAATGTCTAATCTCCAGAAATAATGAATTAAATACCTATCCTGACTCCAAATGTCAATACGGATTCAACAGAACTAGTTTCGCATTTTAATTCAATCGTTATCTCAAGTTACACATAAATACGCATCCATTAAATTAAATTTATTTAGTTATGCGCTGTACAGAACGACCGAGCGTTTATGGCTACCGTTGTCACGTATGACATCGAATTACCATGAAATTTGGTTTCGTATAATTATTTAAAGTTACAGAGATCTACTGAAATTAATGTCATCGAATACCGAGGTTGTTTGCAAAATGGCTATTCTTAATGGTTATATAATATCGATAAACTATATAAATTTCAAACAACCTAACTAAATAATAATGAAATATTAGTATCATTTATATATATATATATATACATATTCAAATGGAATTATTGTATAGCTTCAAATATAAACCAATATGGATTTATAACTTAATGTTAACATTTTCGAGTTAAACAATGTCCAAATTATACAAAAATCCTTTTTAATTTATTAAATAAATGTTATGGTTAATAAAGGATTCCGTAGTGACTTTCTGAAAATTTAAATTAGACATAACTCAAAATATATAATATGAAATCACCATTTTTCTCTTTTATCGAAAAATTGTAATCAAGTAGATTTGGGCGATTCTTGTTTCAAAGAATTCCAACTTATATTGGATGTTATATATTTAATTAAAGTTTAAAACGTAATATTACGAAATACCGAGACGTTATAGGCTCGTTTATAATTTAATATAAATTTAACGTTTAAACATTGTTTTTATAAATATGTTCTATATAAAAATCCTTTTAAATTCCAAATCCATAGTTAAAATATTAAAATAAATTAAATACCCGACTGGCAAAAATATGGGATGTTACATATATGTTGGAGTCAAAGAGTCATCTGAAACTGTTAGAAGCCAGCATGAATTTGTGACAATGTAGTTGTTGGAAACTGTCAGTCACCATCGAAAATTTGTGTTTTTCTACCCTGTAGTATCAGTCTTCCTCCAACACACAACATAAGCCATAATCACTATCGAAGCTCCATTTCAACATTTCCATAAGCCATAACACACAACATAAGTCATAACTCCCAATGACACAGGCACAAATTGGGATATATCACTTACACTACCTTATATCTTTATCCAATCAATTAAGGGGATCACTAGCGATTACAACCTCAAAATTAAAATGGAAAAATCCTTCTGGAAGTTGGCACATATAAATAAGTTGTATAAAACGTTATTAAAGTTTTAATAGTTCTTTGCAAATTTAACATGTCATTCCATCACTATTCATCCTTCTTAATTTTTCACTTTGTACTTTTTCACAGATATGGTCCATTCACTATCTAATTAATATATCCATAATAGTGGAAATTGGGTCATTTAATAAATTCTTACTTTGTTCTTCAACCTTCTTCAGGTTGAATTTATATCCCTTTTTTTGAGTTCCATTCTTCCAATTTTTTTTTTCTCCATAAATTCCTTTTTGTCTCACTACTTACAGAATTATTGCCCATTAAATTGCAATTAATAACCATAGAAATACTAAATTTTCTAATTAATACATTTATATACATAACTTATGAATGTGCATGTATATGTGTATTGTCGTTGAGTATAGGTATACACATATATTTATTTCTAAACTCAATCACCTAGGACAACCTAATTTATGACTTAAATCAATATTTTTGAAATATCTTTACGTTTTACTATTTTTTCATATAAAGGTCTTTGGGATTTATTCAATTTTTTTTACAGATTAGGTTAATAGCCTATTCTTATCTTATTCAAAAATCTTATCCTATCCGACCTAGTAGTCTACTCTTTTTTAGTTCATATTTTTTATACAAAAACGTAATCTTAACCATTATGAAAAATTTATTTATTTTCAACAAATTATTAAAATCCACTAAAAATGGTTTTTTTTAATGTTTCATTAAATAGGGAGTATCAGATTTAACATTCATTTTGGATGAAAATGTAAATCTTTACTAAGAAACTAATGTTTCATATTTTCTAAATTTGGACTGAACCGAATAGAGTTATACAACTTCTTTTCTTAAACATTATTTTTCAAAAATTTCAATTTTGGAAAAAAATTAATAAACATTAACGACCACTTTCAAAATTTACAAATCTAGAAGCACTATTCAAGAATTCAAAAATCTTTATTTTCCAAAGTAAGAGTAAAATAGTTTTTTTATACTATCTTCGTTAACAACCTTCAATTCAAACTTTTAATTAAGGTTTTTTTAAAACAAAAATTGTGACGAGCTTTTATTTTAATGAGTAGTCAAATAAATGGTTGCTCTATTTTAAATATAGAATCTTAACACAAAATATCTAACTCAATTATAAATGAAAGTTAAATCATATAAAATATGCAATAGCATATTCCTATATTTCCCAAAATATGTTGCTATTTTTAAAAATAATTTTGAAACTTTTTTGAAAATATATACATCTTTTTTTCGTAAAATTCAAAAATTTGCTTATGCAATTATGCTTTAAACTATATAATTTTTTACCATTATATGAATGCTTCTTCAAAAAGAAACATTCAATTTGTTTATAATTTTCTATTATTATTATATATATTTTGTTATAATTTATTCTAATTATCAAAAGATGTCGTTCACAATCTATAGCAATAAATCTTTAAATATCTGGAGTAATCAATGACAACATTATTTCAACAACCTGAAATTTTAACAATTTTAAATTAAACTTTTTAACTGAAATTTAACTTAGAACTTTGAAATTTAATCAATGTTGCATGTATAACTTAATTTATGAATATAAATTTTGTATATGTGTCAAATTTTTAACTGGAATTAAAATGATAAGTGAAATTTAGAACTTATTTATTGAAAAACAAATGTGAAATCAATTATTAATAAAACGTTAATTCTTAAAAACAGAAAATATTTATACATAAGTGATCTAAAGAATTATATTACGAAAACGTCAAAGTTCGCTCACTTTGTTTAGATTGATTTATGTGATAGATTTATGGTAGCGACTACCAATATAGCATAACTAGCGTAAAATTTAAATTCTGAATTAGATTATGAGATTTTATATTTGAGATACATCTAACTAGATATAGCAGGCGAATAAATTTCATAGTAAAATATGCAAGTTTGTTCTGTTTGCGTTAATTTAGTTAAACACTAAAAATTGTTGAACAAATAAGATGTTGTCGAAACTCAGATGTTTCTTTTTTAATACAAGATTGTATTATAAGAACATCATTTTTTGTTTCGCGAAATCTAGACATTGATTGCTTGGTATTAACAATTTTGTCGGCAAAACGAGCAAAACAGATTGTGTTTGTTGGTGAATCTCGTCATGTATCTCATCTGCGTTCACCACGCATTAACTTGTGTTTGTATTGAGTTATAATTTAAAAATAATAATTAAAATGATGAATTAACACTCGTTAAAATTTGAATTATCCTTTGACACTTGTTAGCTTTGTGCTTCCACCTATTAAGCTTCTTCCAAAGCTGACAACCATGTGCTGTCCTTTCTTTCCTCCGATGTTGCTTCTCTCTCCATTTCTTCTTGTTTCCTTTTCTCATCAAAAATTTTTCAAAGAAAAAAATCTCTATGCTACTAGATCAAAGAAAAAAGGGTCTGCATCAGATCTTTACTTCATACTTGTGCAGAACATATCTTAATATATATATATATATATATATATATATATATGGTTAATTCTATTCATACACCAACAATCTCTTAACGTTCATCATAAAGTAAAATAAACTATCATACATCAAAAATTAGTTTACATACCCCATCACTTTTACAATATTAGCCTTCTTTTATTATTCATCATCTTCCTTCTTTAAAACTTTAAACTTATTTACAAAAAATAAGAAATTCATAGCTCAAAAACAAGTTCATGTTTAATAAAATGAATTTTAATTTTTTGAATATATGGTAACCAATTTATTATGCTACAAAAAAAAATTTAATTTCAACAAAAAACCCTACTTCTAAATTAAATGATTTTAAATTTTTGCACTTTCTTGTAGAGCTTCACGTAATTTGAATTTACGGTTTCATGTTTAAAAACGCGTTAAGTTCTTCAATTTTTTACATAGATTTGGTCAATATCATTAATTGTAATTTTTTAGTTTGATGGGTTGTAATTAAAAAGTAAAAATTCAACAAAGAAGGGTAATTTAGTAATATATCTTTCGGCAAAATAGTTGTAACAACCCGGATTTTCAGAACCAATTTAATTTTTTTTATTTTAGCTATTTTAATGGATTTTGAATATTTAAAATGATTTATTTTAAAAAAATAGCGAATAATTTTTTTAATCGAAGTTAGAACATATAAATTTATTTTAATTATAAAACGAGCCTGAAATGGCGCAATAGTTTAATTATATCTTTCGAAGAAACATTTGAGTCTGTTTAATTATATCTTTCGAAATGGCGCAATATAAATGTACAAGATTCAAAATAAATTGGATTTCAGTAAAACAAGAAACATTTGAATCTGTTTAATTATATCTTTCGAAGAATGTAAGAAACTGAGATTTCGCTGTTTGAATTGAAAGTTATGTCTAGTTTAAAATTTAAAATAGTCGCTATGGAATTTATATATATTTTAATATAATATATAACCCTTAAAAATAGTCATTTTGCAAACGACCTCTGTTTTCGATGAAACCACTTTTGTTGGATTGGAATGTCAAATTATTGCTAGATTCCAATTTTCATAATTTTTGGAATTGATATGTGAGTGTGGTGAATTTAAACGTGTTTGGTAATTTCAGCTTGAATTCAATCGACTGGAAAATGACCATTTTTCAAACAGTCTCCAAATTCGACGAAATTAGTTTTGTTTGGACCGTATCATCAAAATATACCTAGATTTTTTTTTATGGAATTTTTGGAGTCAGTATGTAGCCCCGGTAAATTAAAATGTACGTTGAAATCAATTTTAAATGTTATATTAATTTATTAATTTTAACGAAAACTGATCGAAACAATCGAATTGGCTTATGAGACATATCCCATTGTGTTCGGAATGGGGGAAATTAGCTGGGGATGACAGTCGATGGGTTCGATTTGGAGTTCGAATGAAAAACTAACTTTTTGGAATTAAATTAAATTAAATATATATTTGTTAGAATTTGAAACAGATAGGATGAGAGAGAGATAAAACATAGAACAATTGGATGACTACATTATTATTGCTTCACTTTTCTTCATACCACAAATGAGAGAGTATAAATATATTTATAACACAATAAAGATTCTAAACCCCTTTTCTCTACATTTTCCCTTATCCTCTAATTTCTAGACTTGCCTTAATAAACCATTCCCTAGATAATTCTATTACATATATAATAACTCTAATATTTATTACCATTTATTTTCATCCTTTCCTAAACACAATAATTAAATATATTCTATAATTTATGTTTCCTTTTAAAATCAAGTTTATTTTCAACATTCCCCCTTAAATTTGGTTTTATTACTCCAAGCAAATTCCTTGATTCAATTGTTGAGATAATAAACAAAGCACTTCTCTTTGATTTGTGATGCACTTCTCATCACCTTTAATTGTTGAAGCACGTCTCTTCAACTCTGCCCTTTGAATATTGGAGCACTTCTCTCTAGGGTGCACTTCTCACCTACAACTTTAAAATAAATTTTCTTCCACAACCACTTGTGCCATGTTCTCTTGCTCTTCATCTTTGAATATACAATTCCTTGCCATATGCCCAAATTTTTGACACTTGAAACACTTAGGTTTTCCCTTATGCCAACAATCATTTTCTTCATGACCGGATCTGCTTGCTTTTGTTGTGCTTCAGCTGGTCCGTCTTTGAATTGTTTTAAAAACTGATTTTTTTTTGCTCTCTAGAGATGTTTCTATCCCCTCACATCAGCATAGCTCTGATACCATGTTAGAATTTGATATAGAGAGGAGGAGAGAGATAAAACGTAGAATAATTGAACGATTACATTGTTATTGCTTCACTTTTCTTCATACCACAATTGACTGCGTACAATTATATTTATAACACAACAAAGATTCTAGACTCTTCTTCTCTAGATTTTTCCTTATCCTCTAATTTCTAGACTTGCCTTAGTAAACCATTCCCCAGATAATTCGATTACATATGTAATAACTCTAATATTTATTACCATTTATTTTTATCCTTTCCTAAATACAATAATTAAATATATTCCATAATTTATGTTTCCTTTTAAAACCAAGTTTATTTTCAACAAAGTCAACTTCCCCCCTTTTCTCCCATATCCTTCAAACGAAAAAAAATAAGTCGCTCCCCCCTTGTCATTCAGCCGCTTCTGGTCCACCGCGCCCCCTAGCACCGCCGCTGGCCTCCTCCTCCTACCCTTCTCCTCCTCTCTCTCTCCTCCCTCCTCTCCTCTCTTCTTCTTCTCTGATTTGCAAAAACCCTAAGCCCCAAATCCTAAATCCACTAACCACCACTACCGTGGACCCCCGCCCTTCCCCCAGGCCTGACCGCCGCCTCAGGCCACACCAGTTCCGGCCGTGGGCCCCCCATCAACAAAAACCCATTTTTCACAAAAAATCCGTTTTGCAAATAAAACCCCTGTCACTATTTTGCTAATAACTCTCAAACGGTGCACTTCTGGCAAAAACTCCACAATGCCAAAGTCGAAGAGCACGATTTTCTCTTCGATTTGAGTATATGGAAGTCATATTTTGGATTGCGGAGTTGCTTAGAAAACACGTCTAAAGTCTGCTGTCCAAATACTGTCTTTTCGCGATTTCCGGCAAAATGGAGCATTTTCGGGAAAAAGTCCATCAGACCAAAGTTGTTCGAATGGCGCGTTTAAGCTAGGTATAAGGACGGCGTGAAGATTGGAGCTTGTTTGCAAATTCTGGAAACAGAATAGCAAATCAGAACGTTAGAATATAACAGCGGAGTGGATCCCAATGTGAGAACTCTTTCTCACTCAATTATTTTATAGTTAAATATATCCTAGGTTGCTGACAGGGCTTAGTAGCCCCTGGCACTATTTATTGTACAAACTATGGATGTTTGTATGAATTGAATTGTGGTGAAATTGACTGCATTGTGGTTATTGATTGTATTGTGGTTTTATTGATTGGATTGATTATTTTGTATGGCGCAAGCCAGTATCAGGAGAGGGGTAAGGCTAGACATTACTCCAGTTCTAATATCGCTCCGTTATAATGCCGAAATTTTCTGAAATAAATATTGTTCATTAAAAATATAATTTCTAATGTGCATGTGAACTGTATAAATATTCATGTGTTAAATAAAATGTTTGAACAATAAAAATATCATTTTTTTTGAATATATGAACTATATAAAATAGTCAAGTGTTGAAATAAATATTTTATCGTTAAAAATATAATTTTTAACGTATACATTAGCGGGATAAAATTCTTCTATAATGAAAATAAATATTCATTTACAAATTGAACGATTTATTTATGTACACTCATTTAAGTGACATTGATTAGGACGATAAATTTTACACTTCGCCTAACTGCACAAATAATATTCAGTATTTGTTGGTTGAAAGCCCACACGGGTATTGGGATGATATTTGGCATACACTAATCCCAATTGTTAGTTGTATGTCAATCGATTGGTTGACACACTGTTGTAAGCGTTAATTATATATATTTAATGCTTATGCAGTTGTGTAATGCACTCTGGATGATGGATGATTGTTTATCATTATTGTTGTGTACATGTGAGGTATGAAACTCATATAAATTAATTAATTATTTATATTTAATGCTTATGCAGTTGGGTAATGCACTCTGGATGATGGATGATTGTTTATCATTATTGTTGTGTACATGTGAGGTATGAAACTCATATAAATAAATTATATGCTAATTGATTGGGTCTGATTCCAATTCAGGAAGAATGAATATTTTAAATTAACAAATATTTTAAAATAACGAATATTTTAAAATAATATGTAGTAAAGGATTAAAATGTGAATTTAATGCCCGATTTTGGATGGACACGAAAATATTGAAATGTGTGAAGCCGTATCGATTTTATTCATTTTTATAATGAATATCGAAAAGAAAATTATTTCAAAATCTGATATTTTGAAAATATTATAATTTGAATATTAATGATAAGGAATATTCAATCTTGATTTAAAATTGAAATGAAAGCGAGAATATTTTTTTAAAATGAATTTATAAAATACGTTTTGAATGAAATATATATTATATGTATATATATATATTAATGGTTTGAATAGAACGCGCCGCGCCGCGACCATTCGCGAATTTCGACCATTGACTTCAAATTGAAATTATGGGAGACCCGACTGTTGAATTCTCCTAAAACTGGAATCATTAGGTTAGTATCGAAAAGTGCTTTCCAATGAATATAAGAGATTTGAAATATAATGGTTAGATTTGGAATTACGTCCAAATCAAATTTGGAAAATGTTGCTATGGATGTAGTTCGGTGGCCGTTATTGGAAACCGACTGTACGGGCCTTGATAAAAATATTAAAAATTTGTGTAAAATCATAATAAATGATTTGGAAAGAGTTTGGATAAAAAATTCCATGTTTGTGAAGATAAATATATGTTTTTATCAAAATAAACTAGTCAATAACTAAAAAACTAATCCAATGTTTTTAAATAAATAAATTGGATTTGTGAATGGTTTTAATCTAACCAGAATTTTTCCAATGTATGAATTAGAATGGATATGAATAGAAATCATCTTCAAGATATTTTGATATTGGATTCCGTGGCTATACAGATATTGTGGAGGAATTTGGAAGATAGATAAATATCGTTATTCCCTATACGGTATGTGTTGGTTTCAGAATTTGATATTGAATATAAGCCAATATAATTTCTGTTTAGAGCCTTGTTTTTAATATCAAATTGGATTTTGGGTTTGTTGTGAGTAGTGTCTTAAATAACACTGTTCTTAAACCCCGTGAGAAAAGAATAAGTCTTTTAGCTAATATTATTAGAGTTTCCAGTTATATTTAGTAATCGGAAAGAAATGGAATGTTAATTGGGTTTATTGTGAACTGTGTTTTTAACGACATTCATTCTTTAACCCGATTAACAGTGAAATGTGATTTGGAATATATAAATCTTTTAATTAAGATTAATGGAATTTTCCAAAGTAAAGTTTTCCAATTTAGTAAAATAAATTGGAATTGAATGGAATTCGATTTGGTAATAATCGAAGTGAGCTTTTGTGAATAAGACTGTTACTATATATGGAATTTAATAGGTTTTGTCGTTATTCCATTTATATTATTAGTCGGATACGGAAATTTATATCGATTATATATTGATATGTTTTCCATGAAGATTCCATAGTAAATGGATTGTGATTTCGGGTTTATTGTGAACTGTGTTTTAAACTACATTGGTTTTATAACCCAGTTAAAGACAGGATTTCATGTCTAAGATTATATTTTGAACTGTATTGTTGATCTTTGCTAAATATATATCTGTTTGGTAGCGGAGAATTTATTCTCTTGCTTAACACCCTTCTCTGGGACGTACGAGCTTAGAGGTTATATATTGACAAAAATCAGTGGTATGTTGTAGATTGTCGATGTGACGTGTTTGGGTTTCCAAAGTTGAATAATCATTAATAATGATTTTTGGAAAGGATAAAACTAATTGGTGTTTTAATGAATCTTTAATTAGATTGAAATGAGTATGTGATAATTTAAATTATCAAGTCTAGGAAATTATCGAGAATGGAGTACCACCAGTTTTGCTCCAAGCGATAGTTAAATCTTTAATTATATTTGAACATGAAATGGGAATTAATTTTACCAATAGCACAGTGTTGTTAGATATATGGGTACTACCAGTTTTTCTCCATGGGATGAATTGGTTAGGATCGAGATTAATAAGTAAATGATTACTTCAGCAAGGTTCGCTAATCCCAACTAGTTATCAACCTTAATTTGGTTTTGAATTGATATCTAAAGGAATATTAAAGAATATATTTAAAGAATTTATCTTTGGTAAAATTAAAGGGAACCTTTCCCTAATGATGTGAATATTTGAGTAAAAGAATATTCTGAATTGGAATGAGGCGTGTGATGTCGTTTTATAGCACTTGATTATTGATTATAAAATACGAAAGTTATTTGGAATGACCGGGTTTATCCCATCCTAAATAACTGATACAACGACTATAAGTCGACGATGAAGACAGTAGTTGAAGACCAGAGTTCTTCACATCGTTTGGAGGATTACTAATGTCTTTATTGGGTTGTACACCCAAGACAAGGTAATAAGTGGTGATCGTCCAGACGTACTTGGAGATCGACCGGATATGCGAGGGCCTCTCTACTGTATTGGACATATGGGACGAGGAATATGGTGCCTCTAGTTTCGTTCAGACCCAAAACGGACTTGTCAATGGATGTGTGTTTGACATTGGATTTCATTATGTGTTGATTGATTCTACTAAATATATATCTGTTTGGTAGCGGAGAATTTATTCTCTTGCTTAACACCCTTCTCTGAGACATACAAGCTCAGAGGTTATATATTGAAAGACATCAATTGCATAGATAGAATTGTCAGTGTGGCATGCTGAGATGCAAATGATCAAGGCATTTGTTGAAAATCAGAGTCTTGTGATTGATGATCAAAGCACGGCTTTAAATAGCATAGCTTTGTGTATAGTGTTAATCCGCGAGCCTCACACTCGGTACGAGTCAAAAACGGGATCGTGACTGCAGGGAGTGCACGACGTTTCCTTCTAGTTAGGAGTGGTGTCATGATATGGAGCCAGATATTTTTACTTATGTGGATGATGGTATGAGGCACCTCAGATATTGAGTCTCTATTGGCTTAGAGATAGGTCTGATAGGACTAGGAAACGTGTGTTTAGGAATAACTAATCCTCAAAAGTAAGAGAGGACCGGCCCAGAAGTTCTAAGGGTTGCTAAGGGTGTGATCCTGAGGCATTTGTTAGAATGTCTTGAATCGGGAGGAGCCATCCCTTGTCTCGACTCATAGATAGAATCCAATTTCCAATACGTGACATTTCGGTTTTAATTGCAGAATTAGTATGACGACATAGTAGCATGGAATATTATGTCATCTATGATTGATACATTTATACTTGAAGTGATTTTGATACTATACACTTATAGTAATATCGAATTGATTTGTTTTAAAACGTACCAAGCATGTTTGGCTATTATAAGGTAAAACTCTATCCTCCGGCTTGCATTGCATTGCATTGCATTGTGTAATGGGACCTGAGTCTTATAATAGCTTCATTTTTCCAAAAAGCATTGCGCTGTTTGTTTTGTGCACAGGTATTCTTGGGAGAAAATCCATTCTGTGTTATACGGCGTGGTCCCTTGATTTACCAAATTTTAATGTAAAATTTTAAATAACTATTTTGATTTCTCACTCCAATCTCATGACTGACTCAGAGTTTATTATTTCTACCTAAATTCTAGGTGCCCATATTTTCCACATGGGCAGTCGGTTGTTTTGGTTTTGCAGATATTACTTTCCTAGGATCCTGGATCTACAGCTAGAGCTACATTCGAAAAGCTTTGTATCCGTGTATCTCTTTCAGTTGTGTTATGTATTATTTTTCCGCTGCTATGTAATTTTAATCTTTAATATTGTATTTCCAATTTGAAATATTTTTTCATACTCTTATATATTCTTGTACTCTGATGTAATTGTTATAATAAGCAATGAGATGTTCTATTGTTTGTGCTTTTATTTGTCGTGTTCTCAATTCAATCCGGGCTTTCCCGTAAGGGGAAGTTTGGGTCGTTTCATCGTGGTATCCGAGATTTGGTTTACAGAGCTCGAGAACAAGGCACATTTGAACCGAACGAAGGAATTCATCAGAGATTGGATTAGTAAAATCCAATAAGAATGACTCGCTAGAGATGGGATCAGTAGTATCCAAGAACGAGTGTAAAGAGTGTTGTTTCTAAAAATGAAAATGAAAACAAAGTTTGTTTTGAAATTTTAAACCTTATTATATGTATTTGAGTATTTTATTTTAAATTGATTTTGGATTATCGGGTATATAGAGATATTAATATACGTCTGATCCGCGTGTATTCGATGTCTCAAATATACTGGATAGATATAGAATAACACTCTAGCCGCCCGGAGATAATTATGGTGATTGACGCGTCATCATCAACATTTATTTTCGAGTTTCGAAAGTGGGATATCTATATGTTTCCAATTGATTGGTGTGAGAACCAAAACTGTAACACCCCGAATTTTCTGAGAATATTGAAATTAACAAATTCAAGAACACTTAATTTTTATAAGAAGAATTAAGTGAAATGGGTTGCGCTATTACGATCGCCTCAAAATTTTGGTCAAGATAGACATTTGGTTTGCATAAAACGGATACCTTATGAAGAAGTTATTAAGCCTTGAAATTTTTACGCATATGAGAAAAATATATATATCAATATATAAAAATTAAATAAATAAATATGCAAAAAAGTTCAAAGCAGCGAATCGGGAGGGGGAATAATCGAACCGGCCCATTTTTGAGGTGGACCTATGCCCCGCTGGGTCGACTAAGGGTTGATTCAAGGTGTTTGGCTGTCAACCCGTTGGCCGATTCGCTCTAAGGCAGATGTGGCATCTGACTGGTTCTCATGGCTCAGGGTTAATCCAATGTTCCTAAAACACTCTCTACAACTATATAAGGACCCTAAACCTAAAACCTAATTCTATTATTCACTCTCATCTAAACCTAGCCGCCACTAAAACCTAAGTCAAATTAAATATTATCTAATTCAACTAAGAGAATTTAACGATCTACATCAAAGGCGAGCAATTCTGTTTAAGAATACAGATCCCTATAATCAAGTTTTTCCTTTTGATTGTAAGTGTAGTTATCTTTCAGATGTGAATAAATCAAAGACATGATTTGTAATGAATAGTAAAATAGAATTGTATCAGGTTGTATGTGATGCTGATTCATGTTTATTCATGTCTATTCTATCATATATGCCTATGAACTATTGTGGTCTATCGAACCTATAATGTTATATGGAAAAGGGTGAGTAAACCTATGATGTTGTATAGGAATTTGGGAATGAAATTATCATATGTAAGTTTGGTGATATTATGATATATACAAGTTTTAGGCTAAGTCATGTCGTTTATGCCTAATTGTTTATAGCCATTATGCATACATGTTTAGATCTACGATCTTATATGTTTAGATCTACAACTTTACATGTTAGATCCATATGCCTTTATGATAGATCTAATTTGCAAGTTCACCACTACATGCCAAGTTTAACTTGTATAGTTTTATGTAAATTCATATGCTTGTGGTTCGTGTTGCATAGATCAAATTTGCAAGTTCATAGTTAAAAGTATATTGTTCTATGCCAAATCCATGTGAAATAAGTGTAGTTAGATCCATACTTTTGTATGATGTTGGAATGTTGCAAAGTTCCTCTTTTCCCCTTTTTGTTTTAAAAGTTAGGCTCAAATATCGAGCCTAACATTCCATTAATTTTGCGAACGTACAACGGGGGTTACGTTGTGGAAAACATGAAATTACATGTAATTGGCTTGTTTTACACATAAGCATGATAAGTGGAATGAAAATGGTATAGTCTATATACCTAAAATTTTGAACGTGATTTAGAAGGAAAGTGGGCCATGACAATAATTGATTTATAATTTACATGTAAATATGTAGGATAAACATGAAAAATTACATGGCATAGATTGGTTCATGAAATGGTATATTCAGTATACCATTAATTGTGAGCATAATTAAAAGGATAATTATGGTATAATTAAATTGGGAATAATTTACATATGGAATTCGTCATAAATAAGAAATATGTAAATTTAGAAAAGACGGATATGCCTAACTCAAGGTTAGACTGAGTTGTGGTGTAAAACTGCCTGGAACCGACCGACACATCCAGTGACCACAACAATACCTGTCTAATGTGGGTGGTTAGTGCATTGAGCACAAAAAGGACCCGAGGTTAGACTAAGTTGTGGTGTAAAACTGCCCAGAACCGACCGGCACATCCAGTGACCACAACAATACCTGTCTAATGTAAGTGGTTGGTGCTTTAATAAAGCTAAGTCAAGATTGGAAGGGTTAAGTCAGTTAAGGAAACACTTAACCAATTCAACATGTTAATTAGACAAGTGGGTGAGGTTAAGTAAATTTAGAACACTTAACCGTTATAACATGTTAATTAAACAAGTGGGTGAGGTTAAGTAAATTTAGAAACATTCAATATAACTTGATTTATGGAAAGGTTAAGTTAAAATAAGAGGGCAACACTTAACCAATATAACTTGATTTGTAGTAGGGTTAAGTTAACACAAGACGGCAACACTTAACCAAAGTAACATGACACATAGGTGGGTTAAGTTAACTTGAATTGATTGATGACACTTAACCAATACAACAAGATGAATATGTGGGGTTAAGTTAACAAGAAACACTTGACCAATATAACTTGATGAACGAATGGGGTTAAGTTAATAGGAAACACTTAACCGATCCAACATGATAAGTAAGGAGGGTCAAGTTAATGAGAAATGCTTTATCAACATGACATGATGAATGAGTGGGTTAAGTTAACGTGAGCGGACAACACTTAACTAATATGGTGTAATGTGCGGGAGGGTTAAGTACATATCGGGTTGGTGGGTAATATTAGTAAATATAGGCCCACCAAACCTAACCTATAAATAAACATGCTTGAATCAGTGGAAGAGTTAAGTACATATCGGGTTGGTGGGTAATATTAGTAAATATAGGCCTACAAAACTTAACTATTGAGTAAACATGCTTGAATCGATGGGAGGGTTAAGTACATCTCGTGTAGGTGGGTAGTATTAGTACATATAGGCCAACAAAACTAAACCGTTTATTAAAGATGCTTGAATCGATGGGAGGGTTACGTACATATCGGATTGGTGGGTAATATTAGTAAATATAGGCCCGCAAACTTAACCAATAGGAAACCCTAGTAACGGGGACCCATTTCAGCAGTAACCCATATGGATGTATCATGGTACCCTGAACTAGGCAGGGCGGGGCACGATTACTGGGCTGATTATAAGCGGTCAAAGCAGAGCAGGGGGTACGTCAGTGTAGGTTCCGACGGTTTACGGGCGTGCACGTACTCCAAAGTTGGAAAAAGCAGGCACTGAGTACCAGTAGTTATACACTGTCATCTTGAATCGTGTCAGGTCGCTATCATAAGGATTGATACACCTTATGGTGGGACCAGCACAGGGTATCTACACGTAAGAGAGGACCGATTGACACAGACACATGGAACATGAATACAAGTAGGGAGTCGATCGATAGGGTAGTAAAGGTACATCTGCCACGTTCATGGAAATTAGGTTGATTGAGGTGGAATCCTCACGATAGATGTACACCTGAAGACTACCACAATTACCGGGGGGGGGGGGGGGGGGGTTGAGATCACGATTATCATTTTATACAAATTACTAGTTGGGACACTAGTTAGGTGGTGTAGAGATAAATATAGAAATCAGACTAACAGAGTAGTAGCAAAGCAAAGAAAAAGTAGAAGCGCATTCAGTTCACCTTGCACTTATTTTTTCTTTAGTTACCTTGTTTTTATGGTATTGTCCTATTTTCGGTTTATTCATGTCATGATCCTTTATCTTATTTGCATGCTGAAAGATCACTAGACTTACTAGACTTATGTCTGACCTAGTTTGTTTTTCGCCTCTTTTCTTCTGTTCCCCCCAGGTATTCAGGGAGGGAATAGCTCAGCCTAACTTGGACCTCTTCTCTTTCCAAGCTTGAAGATTAGTTGGTATATCGCTTTGGACTCTCTCTCTTCCACTGCTATGGCTGGTTCATGCTTTATCGGGGAATATCATTGTTTTTATGCTTCTTTTATTCTTGGAAGTTTATAAATCAAGACATATGTTCTATGTATTACATTTAAGTATGATTGAGGAAATTGTTTTAAAAGCTTGACTGAATTAAGTTGTTTATAAAATGACTTTATTTTCCGCTGCTTTATTTATTTGTCTTGTAATTTATCTACATCTTTTACCTATAATGCTCCACCGAAGTTAAGGCATTCCCTATGTGAGTGACCTTAACGGTGGTAGGGTGTTTCACTTGGTATTAGAGCTGAAGGTTACCGGATCAGATAAAAGATTTGAAAATTTATTTTCGAAACGATTTTAAATGTAGCATTTTCAAAAGAAAAGTTTTGTTTTAAAGGCATATTCCCCAAAGCCATATGCACTATCTTTTTGATCCTCTGTTTGAATCCTTGTTTCCTTCTTTCCTGAGTCTCCGGGGCTCCTGGCTTTCTGGGAGATAACCTCATCGCGGCATGGTTCCGTAGGCTTGATGAGACCATGACACTTGTTAAAGGGCAAATAAGCGCCCAACTTCTATCTATAGCCGTAGTAGTTTCACCTACGGCTAATTTTCCTTTCGAGCTTTGTAGGATTTTCCGCGCAACGGAGGTAGCTTTCAAAAGACCTGTCAACAAGTTACACAATGATGGCAAAGATGAGAATGAGGGAGTTTGGCTAAAGAGCACAACACAAGGATGAAGAACTCATGGATATGGACTTGGTTCACAAAGGAGGGGAGGAAAGAATAGTAAAACCTAAAACAAGAGGAAGTATCTCTATTTTGGTATAACGGGTCATATAATTAAGGGCAAGGGCAAGAACAAAAGACAGGATTTTCCGAAAGGCAAGTGCATGCTCTCACCACCAGCGTACCTGAGAGAGAGGTAGTAAGGTTTCTATTGAAAAGTTTAGTTTTTCTTCTTGATCATCCTGGTAGTACTCTTTTTGATTTTTGCACTTCGCATTCGTTTATATCTGCTTCCATAGTTGAGTCTTTGCACCCTAGAGCTTGTATAGTAGAAGATCCCATTATTGTCTCAAGTTCAATTTGTGGTTCGGCTCATTTATCTTTGGTTTGTAAGGATTTAAGGTACTTATGTTTTTGGTTTCATGGGCTATGGGTTGATTCTAGGCATGGATTAGTTAGTAGTAATTGTGAAAGGAGGGAAGTTAGACTTTTGACTTGCGTCGGGAATACCCTCGAAATTTCGTGCGATCCTAAGGAATCATTTTGTCTAAGCTACCTAGAATCACTTTATGTATTTATCGACGATTTTCGATCCGTTAGAGTAGTCCATGAGTACGCAGATGTTTTTGATTAAGGTTAGGAATTTTCACCCTAAAAACTCGAGATAGACTTCCGCATATATCCGGTTGACAATACAAAGCCAGTTATGCGGTCAACGGTAGTTTTGGAGCAAGATTGGCAAGGATAGCCAGAGTCGGTTAAGTGCTCAATTGTTTGGTTGTTTTGCTAGTATCACCTCACATAGATCATCCAAATTCGGACGAGGTATTCTTTGGGTGCTTGTCTGATATTGGTTTAGGCCTTTGGGGAATGTACTTAAGGAATGTCGAGTTCGACTAGGATGGTTTGAGTGAGAGATAAATAGTTGTGGCAGGCGCCCTAAGTAGAAAAAAAACTAACCTTAAGAGAGGTAAAAAGTACATAGCAACCTTTAGCTTTAGACCCTCAGATTTGTGACATGATGGATAAGCTAAGTAGAGGAGAGACCTCTAATCATCTTAGTATATACACTTGGTATCATGGTTAACTTTTGTTTATCTTGGAAAGATAGTTCGACAACATTGGATACCCTCTAGCATAGTAAATGATCAAGGTCCTATCTTTACTAGTGGGTTTTGGAAATGGAGGTCAAGAAGCTTCACAATCGTGAAGTTAAATTAGCTAAGGTACAACGGAGTGAAGCTCTAAGAAGATGCGACTTAAAAGACTGAAGACCAGATACGCGCATCATACCCTTTTTAAGGGTATATCCTTGATTCCTCCGTTTTCTCTAATATTTATTTACGTGCTAGTCTTTATCTTTTAAGTATATCCTCTCGGTCCTATCCTTGATCCTTAGGTAAAAGCCAATGGATGAAAACATGTGTTTGAGACATGTTATGATTGATGGTTGCAAGTGGTTGCAAGTATTTGCTAGTGGTTGCTCGTGGATGCATATGCACACATTAGGCACTAGACCGGCTCAGTCACTTTCATATTGCATATGCATATGAACGTATTTGTATGTGGATTGAAACTTGATGTGTTATCATATGGATGTTGCATACGGATGAGTGAATATGCACACATATAGTATTTAAATGATTAGGGATATTTGCATACATATTGGACGCATGACACTCTCATGATTCGCATTAAGGAGGCCAACTGGATCAGTAGACCGGCTGATTTTGCACTAGATAAGAGACAAACACACACACACTCTGCATATGTTCATATGACATTAGATGTCTTTTAGGGATAATGGATGCTTGTGGATGATGGATGAGTAGATGGATGATTGGATATTAGGATGCATTCTTCTTAACTTGAACATTTCGGGGACGAAATCCTTTAAGTACGGGAGAATGTAACACCCCGAATTTTCTGAGAATATTAAAGTTAACAAATTCAAGAAAACTTAATTTTTATAAGAAGAATTAAGTGAAATGGGTTGCGCTATTACGTTCGCCTCAAAATTTTGGTTAAGATAGACATTTGGTTTGCATAAAACGGATACCTTATGAAGAAGTTATTAAGCCTTGAAGTTTGTATGCATATGAGAAATATATATATATATATATATATATGAAATAAATAAATATGCAAAAAAGTTCAAAGAAACAAATCGGGAGGGGGAATAACCAAACCGACTCATTTTTGAGGTCGACCCGAGCCTCGCTGGGTCGACTAGGGGTTGATTAAGGGTGTTTGGTTGTCAACCCGTGGGCCGATTCGCTCTAAGGCAGATGTGGCATCTGATTGGTTCTCATGGTTCAGGGTTAATCTAATGGTCCTAAAACACTCTCTACAACTATATAAGGCCCCTAAACCTAAAACCTAATTCTATTATTCACTCTCATCTAAACCTAGCCGCCACTAAAACCTAAGTCAAATTAAATCTAATCTAATTCAACTAAGAGAATTTAACGATCTACATCAAAGGCGAGCAATTCAGTTTCAGAATACAGATCCCTGAAATCAAGTTTTTCCTTTTGATTGTAAGTGTAGTTATCTTTCAGATGTGAATAAATTAAAGACATGATTTGTAATGAATTGTAAAATAGAATTGTGTCAAGTTGTATGTGATGCTGATTCATGTTTATTCATGTCTATTCTATCATATATGCCTATGAACTATTGTGGTCTGTTGAACCTATCATGTTATGTGGAAATTGATGAGTAAACCTATGATGTTGTATAGGAATTTGGGAATGAAATTATCATATGTAAGTTTGGTGATATTATGATACGTACAAGTTTTAGGCTAAATCATGTCGTTTATGCCTAATTGTTTAGAGCCATTATGCATATATGTTTAAATCTACGACCTTATATGTTTAGATCTACAACTTTGTACGTTAGATCCATATATCTTTATGATAGATCTAATTTTCAAGTTCACCACTACATGCCAAGTTCAACTTGTATATTTTTATGTAAATTCATATGCTTGTGGTTCACGTTGCATAGATCAAATTTGCAAATTCATAGTTAAAAGTATATTGTTCTATGCCAAATCCATGTGACATATATGTAGTTAGATCCATACTTTTGTATGATGTTGGAATGTTGCAATGTTCCTCTTTCCCCCTTTTTGTTTTATAAGTTAGGCTAGAATATCGAGCCTAACATTCTATGTAATTTTGCGAACGTACAACGGGGGTAACGTTGTGGACAACATGAAATTACATGTAATTGGCTTGTTTGACACATAAGCATGATAAGTGGCAAGAAAATGGTATAATCTACATAACTAAAATTTTGAACGTGGGTTAGAAGGAAAGTGAGCCATGATAATAATTGATTTATAATTTACATGTAAATATGTAGGATAAATATGAAAAATACATGGCATAGACTGGTTCAAGAAATGGTATATTTAGTATACCATTAATTGTGAGCATAATTAAAAGGATAATTATGGCCTAATTAAATTGGGAATAATTTACTTATGGAATTTGTCATGAATAAGAAATATGTAAATTTAGAAAAGACGAATATGCCTAACCCGAGGTTAGACTGAGTTGTGGTGTAAAACTACCCGGAACCGACCGGCACATCCAGTGACCACAACTATACCTATCTAATGTGGATGGTTAGTGCATTGAGCCCAAAAAAGACCCGAGGTTAGACTTAGTTGTGGTATAAAACTGCCCGGAACTGACCGGCACATCCAATGACCACAACAATACCTGTCTAATGTGAGTGGTTGGTGCTTTAATAAAGCTAGGTAAAGATTGGTAGGGTTATGTAAATTAAGGAAACACTTAACCAATTCAACATGTTAATTAGACAAGTGGGCAAGGTTAAGTAAATTTAGAACAATTAACCGTTATAACATATTAATTAGAGAAGTGGGTGAGGTTAAGTAAATTTAGAAACACTTAACCAATATAACTTGATTTATGAAAAGGTTAAGTTAAAATAAGAAGGCAACACTTGACCAATATAACTTGATTTGTAGTAGGGTTAAGTTAACACAAGTAGGCAACACTTAACCAAAGTAACATGACACGTAGGTGGGTTAAGTTAACTTGAATTGATTGATGACACTTAACCAATACAACAAGATGAATTGTGGGGTTAAGTTAACAAGAAACACTTGACCAATATAACTTTATGAACGAACGGGGCTAAGTTAATAGGACACACTTAAACGATCCAACATGATAAGTAAGGAGGGTCAAGTTAATAAGAAATGCTTAACCAACATGACATAATGAATGAGTGGGTTAAGTTAACATGGGCGGACAACACTTAACTAATATGGCGTAGTGTGCGGGAGGGTTAAGTACATATCGAGTTAGTGGGTAATATTAGTAAATATAGGCCCACAAAACTAAACCATTAAATAAACGTGCTTGAATCAGTGGAAGGGTTAAGTGCATATCGGGTTGGTGGGTAATATTAGTAAATATAGGCCCATAAAACTTAACTATTAAATAAATATGCTTGAATCGATGGGAGGGTTAAGTACATTTTGTATAGGTGGGTAATATTATTACATATAGGCTCACAAAACTTAACCGTTTATTAAAAATGCTTGAATCGATGGGAGGGTTAAATACATATCGAGTTGGGGCGTAATATTAGTAAATATAGGCCTACAAACTTGACCAATAGGAAACTCTAGTAACGGGGACCCATTTCAGCGGTAACCCACATGGATGTATCACGGTACCCTGAACTAGGCAGGGTAGGGAACGCTGGGATGATTATAAGCGGTCAGAGCAGCGGCAAGGGGTACGTCCGTATTAGGCTGATTGAGGGGGAATCTAAGCAGAGAAAAAGTAGAAGCGCATTCAGTTCACCCTGCACTTATCTTGTCTTTAGTTACCTTGTTTTTATGGTATTGTCCTATTTTCGGTTTATTTATGTCATGATCCTTTATATTGTTTGCATGCTGAAAGATCACAGGACTTACCAGACTTATGTCTGACCTAGTTTGTTTTTCGCCTCTTTTCTTCCGTTCCCCCCAGGTAGCTAGGGAGGAAATAACTCAGCCTAACTTGGACCACTTCTCGCTTTGGACTCTCTCTTCCACTGCTATGGCTGGTTCATGCTTTTTCGGGGAACATCATTGTTTTTATGCTTCTTTTATTCTTGGAAGTTTTTAAATCAAGACAGAAGTTCTATGTATTACATTTAAGTATGATTGAGGAAATTGTTGTAAAAGTTTGAATGAATTAAATTGTTTATAAAATGACTTTATTTTCCACTGCTTTATTTATCTGTCTCGTAAATTTTCTGCATCTTTTACCTATACTGCTCCACCGAAGTTAAGGCATTCCCTCTGTGAGTGACCTTAACAGAGGTGGGGTGTTTCAAAAACTAGATAGGATTATTGTTGTGATTTGGCATTAAAAATATGACTTTGACTATATATTAAATATATATGATTGAAAAGCTAATGAACTAATTGATTGCTGGTTGTGTTGTATTGTAATTAGTTTGACTAATTAAAATGTTGGAACAATTAACCAATAAGAGAATGAATGGTAAATTTAACCAAATCGAATCAAATTTTGAACTGAATTGATAATTGATTGAAATTTCCTACATATACTTGTATATACATTGAATAGCTCATAGCAAGGAAGCTAAGAAAAGGAATAAAATTGTATGCCCGACAAACAGGTACATGTTTACTATTGTCTTGGGTTTTGATGATTTTATTAGCCGACTGACTAGCCGCTTGGCCTTTTCTTTTTCTTTTAGATTGGTGAGGGCCCTGTGAGGCAAATTGTTGTTTTAAAGGTCTCCCCATACAAAGGAGGTCATGGCGAAATTTTTCGAAAATTGAGGGTGTTAGCCAATTTTTTGCGAAATTCAAAAATTCTTAGAAACTGAAAAGTTAAAGATTGAAAGCGATAATGAAAGTTCAGTTGGTTAGTTAAACAGCTTTTAGCTCTGTTCTTTTTTTAGGACGAAAAGATTTTAAGTAGGAGAGATTGTAACAACCTGGATTTTCAGAACCAATTTTTTATTTTAAATTAGCTATTTTAATGGATTTTGCAAAGTTAAAATGATTATTTTAAATAATAACGATTAATTTTTTTAATTGAGGTTAGAACGTATAAATTTATTTTAATTGTAAAACGAGCCTGAAATGGCGTGGTAGTTTGAAAATTCGATTTTAAATTTCAATTGAAATTCAAAATAAATCGGATTTCAGTAAAACAAGAAATATTTGAATCTATTTAATTATACCTTTCTAAAGAATGTAAGAAATTGAGATTTCACTGTATGAATTTAAAGTTATGTCCGGTTTAAAATTTAAAATAGTCGCTATGGAATTTATACATATTTAATATAATATATAGCCCTTAAAAATAGCCACTTTGCGAACGACCTCCGTTTTTGATGAAACCACTTTTGTTGGATTCGGAATGTCAAATTATTGCTAGATTCCAATTTTCATGATTTTTGGAATTGATATGTGAGCGTGGTGAATTTAAACGTGTGTGGTAATTTCTGTTTGAATTCAATCGACTGGAAAATGACCATTTTTCAATCGGTCTCCAAATTCGAAGAAATTAGTTTTGTTAGGACCGTATCATCAAAACATAGCTAGATTTATTTTTCTGCAATTTTTGGAGTTAGTATGTGGCCCCGGTAAATTAAAATGTACGTTGAAATCAATTTTTAATGTTATATTAATTTATATTTTAATTTTAAAGAAAACTAATCGAAATAGTCGAATTGGCTTATGGGACATATACCATTGTGTCTGGAATCGGGGTAATTAGCTAGGGACGATAGTCGTTGGGTTCGATTTGGAGTCCGAATGAAAAACTAACGTTTTGGAATTAAATTAAATATATATAATGTCAGCCCCCTTTCTCCCTCATCGTTCAAACGAAAGGAAAAAAACCGCTCCCTCCCCCTCCCCCCCCCCCCCCGGTCGTTCAACCGCTCCTGCTCCACCGCCCCTAGCACCGCCGCCCTCCTCCTTCTCCTCCCGTCCTTCTCCCATCTCCCTCCTCCCTCCTCTTCTCTCTTATTTGATTCGCAAAAACCCTAAGCCCCAAATCCTAAATCCGCCAACCACCACCACCGTGGACCCCACCGCCGCACTTCCGCCCTTCCCACAGGCCTGACCGCCGCTAGCGCCTCCTCTGGCCATCCCAGATCCGGCCCTGCCTCTCCCCCACCCCCCGGTCACCAAAAATCCATTTTTCATAAGAAATCCCATTTTGCAAATATCCCCCCATCACTATTTCGCCAATAACTCTCAAACGGTGCGCTTCTGGCCAAAACTCCACAGTTCCAAAGTCGAAGAACATGATTTTCTCTTCGATTTATGTATATGGAAGTCATATTTTGGATTGCGGAGTTGTTCAGAAAACACATCCAAAATATGTTGTCCAAATATAGTCTTTTCGCGATTTCCGACGAAATGGAGCATTTTCTTTAAAAAGTCCATCGAGCGAAAGTTGTCCGTAATGGTGCGTTTAAGCTAGAAAAAAACGATGGCATGAAGATTGGAACTCGTTTGCAAATTCTGGAACCAGAACAACAAATCAGAATGTCAGAAAATAACGAGGGAGTGGATCCCAATGTGAGAACTCTTTCTCACTCGATTATTTTACAGTTAAATTTATCCTAGGTTGCAGACAGGGCTTACTAGCCCTTGACACTATTTATTGTACAAACCATGGATGTTTGTATGAACTGAATTGTGGTGAAATTGATTGCATTGTGGTTTTGTTGATTGGATTGATTATTGTGTGTGGCACGAGCCAGTATCAGGAGAGGGTTAATGCTAGACATTACTTCGGTTCAAATATCGCGCCGTTATAAAGCCGAAATTTTCTGAAATAAATATTGTTCATTAAAAATATAATTTTTAATGTGTGTATGAACTGTATAAAATATTCATATGTTGAATAAAATGTTTGAACAATAAAAATATCATTTTTATTGAATATATGAACTATATAAAATAGTCAAGTGTTGAAATAAATATTTTTTCGCTAAAAATATAATTTTTAACGAATATATGAGCGGCATAAAATTCTTCTGTAATGAAAATAATTATTCATTTATAAATCGAACGATTTGTTTACGTACACCCATTTAACTGACATTGATTGGGATAATAAATTTTACACATCGCCCAATTGCACAAATAATATTCAGTATTTGTTGGTTGAAACCCCACATGGGTATTGGGATGATATTTGGCGTACACTAATCCCAATTGTTAGTTATATGTTAATCGATTGGTTGACAGGCTGTTGTAAGCGTTAATTATTTATATTTAATGCTTATACAGTTGTTTAATGCACTCTGGATGATGGATGATTGTTTATCATTATTATTGTGTACATGTGATGTATGCAATTCATATAAATAAATTATATGGTAATTGATTGGGTTTGATTCCAATTCAGAAAGGATGAATATTTTAAAATAATATTCAGCAAAGGATTAAAATGTGAATTTGATATCCGATTTTAGATGGGCACGAAAATATTGAAATGTGTGAAGCCGTATTGATTAGATATGTGCCATTTTGACGCGAACGATTTTTATATCGATTTTATTTATTTTTATAAAGAATATCGAAAAGGATATGATTTCAAAATCTGATATTTTGAAAATATTATCATTTGTATATTAATGGTAAGGAATATTCAATTTTGATTTAAAATTGAAATGAAAGTGGGAATCATTTTTTTAAAACGAATTTATAAAATACGTTTTGAACGATACATACATACATACATATATATATATATATATATATATGACTTGAATCTAACGCATCGCGCCGCGACCATTCACGAATTTCGAACATTGACTTCAAATTGACATTACGGGAGACCCGACCGTCGGATTCTCCTAAAACTAGAACCGATGGGTTTGTATCGAAAAGAGATTTCAATGAATATAAGAGATTTGAAATCTAAATGTTGGATTTGGAATTATCTCCAAATCAAATTTGGAAAATGTCGCTATGGATGTAGTTAGGTGGCCGTTATTGGAAACCGACTGTACAGGCCTTGATAAAATTATTAAAAATATTAATAATTTGTGTAAAATCATAATAAATGATTTGGAAAGAATTTGGATGAAAAATTCCACATTTGTGAAGATAAAAATATATGTTTTGTCAAAATGAACTAATCAGTAACTAGAAAAATAATCCAATGTTTTTAAATAAATAAATTGGATTTGTGAATGATTTTAATCTAACCAGAATTTTCCCAATGTATGAACTGGAGTGGATTTGAATAGAAATCATCTTTGAGATATTTCGATATTGGATTCCGGGGTTATAAGGATATTGTGGAGGAATTTGGAAGGTAGATATATATCGTTATTCCCCATACGATATGTGTTGGTTTTAGAATTTGATATTGAATTTAAGCTGATACAATTTCTGTTTATAGCCTTGTATTTAATATCAAATTGGATTTTGGGTTTGCCGTAAGTGGTGCCTTAAATAACACTGTTCTTAAACCATGTGTGAAAAGAATAAATCTTTTAATTAAGATTATTAGAGTTTCCAGTTATATTTAGTAATTAGAATAAAATGGAATGTGTATTGGGTTTATTGTAAACTATGTTTTTAACAACATTCGTTCTTTAGCCTGATTAACAGTGAAATGTGATTTGGAATATATAAATATTTTAATAAG
Organism: Allium sativum; assembly: GCA_030737875.1. NCBI lineage: Eukaryota > Viridiplantae > Streptophyta > Magnoliopsida > Asparagales > Amaryllidaceae > Allium > Allium sativum. The sequence continues at coordinate 402,643,944 of CM060926.1, read as the reverse complement.
ATTAATGGAATTTTCCAAAGTAAAGTTTTCCAATTTAATAAAATAAATTGGAATTGATTGGAAATCGATTTCGTAATAATCGAAGTGAGCTTCTGTGGAGGAAGGCTGTTACTATATATGGAATTTAAAAGGCTTTGCCATTATTCCATTTATATTATTAGTCGGATACGGAAATTTATATCGATTATATATTGATCTGTTTTCCGTGAAGATTCCGAATTTAATGGAATGTGATTTTCGGCATATCGTGAACTGTGTTTTAAATGACATTGGTTCTTTAACCTTGTTAAAGACAGGATTACATGTCTAACATTATATTTCGAACTGTATTGTTGATCTCTGCTAAATATATATCTGTTTTGTGGTGGAGGAATTATTCATTTGCTTAACAACCTTCTCTGAGACGTACGAGCCTAGAGGTTATATATTGGTAGAAATCAGTGGTATGATGTAGATTGTAGATGTGACGTGTTTGGGTTTCCAAAGTTAAACAATCATTAATAATGATTTTTGAAAGGATAAAACTAACTGGAGTTATAATGAATCTTAAATTAGATTGAAATGAGAATGTGATAATTTAAATTATCAAATTTGGGAAATGATCGAGAATGGAGTACCACCTGTTTTTCTCCAAGCGATAGTTAAATCTTTAATTAGATTTGAATGTGAAATGGTAATTGTAACACCCCACGCCCGCTATGGTCACTCTCTAAGGGAATGCCATAACATCGGTGGAGTATTTTAGTGAATATAGAACGGAAAAATTACAACTAGACAGATATAAATAGTACTTGAAATTTAAAACATCATCTCATAACAGCGGAAATAAACATGTCTGGATTACATCTTAAAACCACAATAAAAGTCAAGTACAATATCCATCAAAATAAAGAAGTACATAATCCCACTCTCTCATATAATAGCCAAGACAAAAGAAAAGATAACTGGGTAACTGGAGCTTTACATCTATCCAAGCTCCTAAAGACTGGAACAGCAATCCGATCAAGCTCCACTACTGCTAGGATCCACCGTAGGACCTGAGGGTTGGGAAAAAGATAAAAACAACGGGGTCAGACATAAGTCTGAGCGAGTCCTATAACTTTAACAATACAATCATTAAAGTAACCAGAGAAGACATAAACTTGACCTACGGTAATGTCTGGGGATGAATGGCTACACTAAGCAGCTTGGTATACTTAGGATAAACTAAGATAACTGTAAAGACGCATCTACCACCTAAGGATAATTACTACACTGCACCACCAGTCATTCCTACTCAAAGATTGATCCCACCCAAGGACTTAAAGAAAGATATAACTAGTAGTTTCATGTACCCCTAGCTGACCACATAGGTGCCGTCTGCCCCTATCTCCACTAGGTGTACCCCACTACTCCCCAAGCGATCGGCTCCCTACCGTAGATACCCGTGCTGGTCCCACAGTGGGGTGTATCACTCCCCTAAAGTGGCTACCTGATAATATCAACGGTGCACGGCTTTATATCTACACGATGCAACAACGGCTTATCTACCAGCCCGGGCTCACACACGCATATGAAACCCGTTGGACTTGCGTTGCCACCGCTAACCCGTTTTGGCCTCTTATAATCAAGCCCAATATGCGTGTCCCGTCACTCGACATGGGTCGAGCCCACAAAGATACGTTTGGGATATTGGTTGAAATGGGCCCCCACAAGCTACCCACCTAAGCTTGTCACTTATCTAGTGAATCCCACTTAACCCTTTAATCATGTTTAATTACATGTTTCACTTGGTTAAGTATTCTAATCGTATTTTCTATTGCCACCCAAGGCAACCCACTAGATTCCACATGCCACCCAAGGCAACCACTAAATTTCCACATGCCACCCAAGGCACCCACTTAACCCCTCATGTCCCACTACATGCTAATATGGTTAAGTGTTTCTTAATTAATTAAGACCGTGATCTCCCATAAAGACCTCCCACATTAGACTGGCTGTTATGACTGCCTGGTTAAGCCGGTAGGGTCCGGGCAGTCTTACGTCATAACAGAGTCTAACCTCGTGTCTTTACTTTAATCACGTATTTAATTTATGGCTAAGACCTCTCACATTGGGCTGACATTTGTAGCAACTGGTTAAGCCGGTTGGGTCCGGGCAGTTTTACACTACAAATGAGTCCAACCTCGTGTCTTAGTCGATTAATTACATCTAATTAATCACCCCCATATTAATTATCCCTAATTAATATCAAGTTTTTCATAACATGGGTAGACCTAACTCAATAGGTAAATTCCCATGGGGTAGACCTAACTCAATAGGTAAATTCCCAGTTATGTTAATTTATTTTTATGGTATGCTTAATCATACCCAATCATACTTTTATTAACATATTCATTACCCCATCGTTCCCCACGTAAATCGTTCTCATTTCACGACATAATAAAGGGAAAGATCCATCACAAATATCATGGGTTTAGCATATAACTTTGTCATGGGTTAAGAGGATGTCAACTTGCATATATGAGCATATATTAACCCAACTACATTTAACCCAAACTTGCATATTATCATACACATATCTTGCATAACATGTTGAACTTGCATATAAGCATTCTCATAACTTGCATAACATGTTAAACATGCATTTAAGCATACACATAACTTGCATGAGCATTCACATACTTGCATAAGCATTCACATACTTGCATAAGCATTCACATACTTGCATATCATGTTAAGCTTGCATTTAAGCATATACATATCTTGCATAAGCATTCATATACTTGCATAAGCATGCATAACTTGCAAATCATGTTAAACTTGCATTTAAGCATATACATAACTTGCATATGAACTTGCATAACCACCTACACATAACTTACATAACATCATACACATAACTTGCATGTGAACTTGCATAACTCACTTTGTTAAACATGCATAAATCCACTTATTAAATATGCATAAACCCACTTGTTAAACATGCATAAACCCACTTGTTAAACATGCATAAACCAACTTGTTAAGCATGCATAAACCAACTTATCAAACATGCATAAACCCACTTATTAATTATGCATAAACATAGGAAAACATAGAGTAGCATATCATTATAAATGATTCAAACTCACTAATCCGCATTTAAGACCATAAGTCTCATTACACCCAATCTACTTACTTTAGCAATTGATGTTAAAGTGATAGAAACTCACCAAACCCAAGATTAGCAAACTTATGAAGTGGAATTAGTTGCTAAATATGAAGATGGTGATGATTAGAGATTGATTAGAGAGTGATTAGCTTGCAACTTCCTTCATAAACTAGTGGAGGCTCTCTCTAGGATTTAATTTGGCGGCATGAGGCCATCATTACTATTTTTAGTATGGATTAGGGTAGGTTTAGGGTGTATTTATAGATTAGGTGAGTGTTTTAGGCCCTTAGATTAACCCTAAATTAGATTAGGACCCTTAGATTTCGGCACCTTCCAGAAACTAGCCCTAAGACCAAGCCCAAACCCCAAACTGGTGCACCCAACCACAGAACTCTCTAGAAACTGTGCAGGTTTCTTGGCTCGGCACGGGCGCACTTCCCAAGTGCGCCAGTGTATCTTTGTACTGGCGCACTTCATAAGTGCGCCAGTGCATCTTTGTTCTGGCGCACTTCACAAGTGCGCCAGTGCATTTCTGGCTTGTTTCTGGTTTTTCTGCCTAACTTCGTTCGTCCATATCTCTTTCATACAGTACCCGTTTTACGCAAACTCGGACTCTATTTCGCGTATTTTTCCGAGACGAACGCAATGATGCAGCCCGTTTCCCCTAATTCCCACATCTGAGATTATTTATCCTGTAATTAGTGAATTTTAGTATTAACTAAAATTCGGGGTGTTACATTCTCCCCTCCTTAAAGGATTTCGTCCCCGAAATCTCTAAGCTAAGGAGAATGCATATCCTACCATCCAAGCAACCATCTACTCAAACCATCAACCACGGGCATCCATTGTCCTTAAACAGTTTCTAATGATGTATGAGCATATGCAAAAAGTGTGTGTATATGTTCCCTATCTAATGTATGAACATATGCAAACCATGATAGTGCCATGTATCCATTATGTATGCGAGAGAACCCTATCGACACATACAATATCTACATGAGTGCACAATCATTCACCAAAATGCATCATCCATATGATAACACAAACATTATACATCCATCAATATAGCTTCCTACACACAATTTTTTATGCAATATGCAATATGAAGTGATTGAGCCGATCTAGTGCCTAGAGTGTGTGTATATGCATCCACGAGCAACCACTAGCAAACACTTGCATCCACTTGCATCCATCAACCATAACATGTCTCAAACACATGTTTCAACCATAGGTTTACCCTATCTAAAGGTCAATCAGTACTAACGAGAGGATATACTAAAGATAAGATAAGTACTAGACAACGATAGAGGAGAAAGTAAAGACATACCCTCAAAAAGAAATGGGTACAATGAACGCATTTTCGCTTCCGTCTCCCAAGTTGCGTTGCTCTCATCTTCTCCCCATTGCACTTTGACTAGTTGAACCTCTCGATTCCTCAATTTCCTAGTCTCTGACCCCAGGATGCGAGTAGGAGCTCGTCGAATAGTCGCATCACGCTCTACTTCCACATCTCTAAGCAAGCTCGGCTCTACCACCTCTGCGGTCTCATGTAAGCATTTCCTCAGATGTGATACATGGAATACATCATGAACACCACTAAGTCTGTCGGGCAACTCCACCCTATATGCCATCCGTCCAATCCTTTCCTTAATAGGAAACGGCCCAACAAACCTTGGTGCTAACTTCCCAACAGATCCAAAGCGGACCACATTTCGTAACGGAGACACTTTGACAAAGACCATGTCCCCAACTTCAAACTCAAGATCCGTCCTCCTCTTGTCCGCATAAGATTTTTGCCTGTCCTGCGCTGCTTTCATCCTTCTTCGAATCAAGTCAATCTTCTCAGAAGTCTCCCTAACCATATCAGGCCCAAGCAAGATCTTATCCGTAGATTCCCACCAACATGTAGGTGATCGACAAGGCCTTCCATAGAGAGCTTCGAAAGGAGCCATACCAATACTGGACTGAAAGCTGTTATTATATGCGAACTCCACCAATGGAAGATGCTCTTCCCATGTACCTCCAAAATCTAAGATACAAAGCCTCAAAAGGTCTTCTAGAACACGATTCACCCTCTCAGTCTGGTCGTCCGTCTGAGGATGATATGCGGTGCTCAGACACAATTGAGTCCCCACTGCTTCTTGCAAACTTCTCCAGAACTCGCTAGTGAAGATAGGATCTCGATCACTCACTATGCTAGAGGGTACCCCATGCAATCGAACTATCTCTCGAAGATATACTGAGGCTAGCCATGGAGCAGTCCTCTTGCTCTTCACAGGTATGAAATGGGCGCTCTTAGTAAGTCTGTCTACTACCACCCAAATTCCTGTATTACCCTTCCTCGATCTGGGTAACCCGTCAATAAAATCCATCGAGACGCTATCCCACTTCCATTGCGGAACTTCCAATGGGTGAAGTAACCCACCTGGTTTCTTTTGCTCCGCCTTCACTTGTTGGCACACCAAGCATCGAGCGACATACTCGGCCACATCTTTCTTCATACTGGCCCAGAAGAAAACCCTTTTCATGTCTTGGTACATCTTGTCCCCACCGGGATGAATAGTCATCCTAGAACGGTGTGCATCATCAAGAATAACCTTCCTCAAACCCTCGTCTTGCGGTACACAAAGTCTACCGTCTCTACGCAAGCATCCCCTATCGTCTAGGGTGTACCTACTCAAATGGCTGGACGACTCCCCCCTTATGAGCTTCTCCACCAACTCAACCAACTGTGGGTCGTCCCTCTGTGCTTCACCAATCCGCCCCAAAAGAGGAGGTCTAACATCCAAGGAAGCTAGCAAACCGTTTACATAATCAACGGAAGGTCTGAAATCAAACATCAAGAAAATTCCAAGCTTCGTTGTTCCACGAACAATGGACTCAAGGACAACCTCTTTCTTCTCAAGGCGTCCGCCACCACGTTACCCTTGCCAGGGGTATACGCTATCTCGAAGTCATAGGATGCTAAGAACTCCATCCACCTTTGCTGTCTCAAATTCAAATCCTTTTGAGAAAACTAGTACTTCAATGATTTGTGGTCAGTGAACAATTCGAATCTCTCACCAAGAAGATAATGGCGCCAAATCTTAAGCGCAAAAACAATAGCGGCCAACTCTAAATCATGGGTAGGGTAATTTTTCTCATGTGCCCTCAACTGCCTTCCACCATAGGCTATCACCCTTCCCTCTTGCATTAAGACTGCGCCAAGTCCTGTCCCACAAGCATCGGTATAGACAACAAATGGCTTGCTCCCGTCTAGCAACACTAAAACTGGAGCAGTGGTTAAAGCTCTCTTTAACCGTCGGAACGCATCATCGCAATCTATGTCCCATGCGAAAACAAGATTTTTCTTCGTTAAGCGGGTTAATGGGGCTGATATCTTCGCGAAGTCTTTAATAAACTTCCTTTAATAACCTGCCAACCCTAAGAAACTTCTTACTTCGGTAGCATTCTTCGGAACCTTCCAATCCTGAATTGATACTATCTTCGCGGGATCCACACCTATCCCTTCCTTGGAGACCACGTGCCCCAAGAACCGCACCTCCTTCCTCCAGAAGTGACATTTAGAGAATTTAGCCTTAAGGCTATGTGCTCGAAGAGTCTTTAATACCTCCCCAAGATGTAGGGCATGCTCTTCTTCACTCTTAGAAAATACTAAGATATCATCCACAAAGACCACCACGAATTTATTAAGGAACTCCCTGAACACCCTACTCATCAAATCAACAAAGTATGCAGGGGCGTTTGTCAACCCAAATGGCATCACCAGCCACTCATAGAAACCATCCGGAGTTCTAAAGGCAGTCTTGTCTATGCTATCCTCAGCCACCCTCAACTGATGAAACCCCGTGGCTAAGTCCAACTGAGAAAATACTAAAGCGCCAACCAACTGATCGAAAAGATCATCAATCCTCGGCAATGGGTGTCTATTCTTCTTTGTGAGCTTGTTGAGTTCTCTATAGTCTACACAAAGTCTGAGGGACCCATCCGCCTTCGTAGCAAATACTACTGGAGCACCCCACTCCGATATACTTCGTCTTATGAACCCCTTCTCAAGCAACTCCCCTACTTGCTTATGGAGTTCCCTCCACTCACGAGGAGCCATGTGGCTCACTGGTAAAGATACAGGTTTAGCATTATCCACCAGATATATTCGGAAGTCAATCTCCCGCTTCGGAGGTAAGCCCTTCACCTCCTCAAACACATCCGGATATTCCCGGACCACTTTAACAGATTGCAAACTCTCGACCGAAGCGTCAAACGATTCAAGATAACTTAGCATAACAGAGTCCATGGGATTACAAGAAATCTCGAGAGTGTTACCCAAGCGGGTCATGAGCCTAACAACTCTCCTTTCGCAATCAAGAACGGCACCATTACTGGATAACCAGTCCATGCCCAAAATCAACCCATAGCCCGTGAAGCCCAACACAAAAGCATCACATCTAAACTCAATGCTAAGTATAGAAATCTTCAAACCCAAACATATCATGGACAAATAAGTGGAGCCCCCAATTGGGTTTGAAACAACCAAGGGATCATCTACCAGACTGGTGTCTAAGTGCAGTGACTCAACTAATGATGATGAGATAAACGAATGCGATGCGCCTGAATCAAACAATGTACGGACAGGATGATCAAATAGAAAAACCAGACTTTCAATGGAAATAGTTCTACCTCTCTACTGAATCGGTGGGACTGCGAGAGCCTGTACTTGCCCCCTAGCCTGACCTGGTGCCATAAGAGCTTGCACCTGTCCTCCTGAGGTAGACCCCATCCTTTGCCCTTTCTTAGGACAGTCTTTCACTAGATGCCCTGCTTCGCCACAGTGGAAGCAGCCAGTCTTCTTCTTCTTGCGACAATCCTTGCTTAGGTGGCCAGGTGTTCCACAATTGAAACACTTCTTCTTCTTGCCTTTGCCACCGTTGCCTTTCCTACCTTTGTTTTGTTGTTGTTGCTGAGGTCTCTTTTGATCTCCCTTCTTCTCGGGTGCCTTATTAGCATTGGGACCCTTCTCTTCTTCATGCATGAGTGCCATGTCAACTAGCATCTCAAAGGTGGCCCCCATAGGGATATGAGTCATAGCTAACCTATGCATTGGTTCATTCAAGCCTTTCACGAACCTTAAAGCCTTGTTCTCCGGTGTATTCACTATGTCTAGGCCAAACCTTGCCAATTGATTAAACTTGTTGACATATTCCTTCACTGAGAGATTTCCTTGCTTTAGAGTCAAGAATCTTTCCATATACAAGTTTTCCTCCGCCCTTGAGAGAAACTTTGCCACAAATCTTTGCCTAAAATCCGCCCAAGAGTCAACGGGGCGTTCTCCATTAGTGACCTCCCACCAGAATGAGGCCTCTCCTTTCATTAACCAAGCAGCTAACTTGACTTTCTTCCCTTCTTCCATCTCAAAGATGTCTATCAATTCTTCCACCTCTTTAAGCCAATCTCTAGCCTCCAAAAAAGTTTCAGATCCTTGAAAAGGTTTCCCTCCCATAGCTTTAAATTCCTTGCAAGTCTTAGCAAAAGTATCCGTGCGAGGAGGAGGGGGAGGAGGAAGATCGGGTGCTACGGTTGGTGGAGGAATATTTGCTGGACCTGCAGTGGTGGCCCTAGCCTCCATCAATCTCCTATACCATACTGGTACCGTCACACCCTCCGGGAAGTTAAGATCCTCAGCCATGCTGAAACGAAAAAGGAAAGACTCAAAACGGAGAATTCGAAGGATATAGATATGGCTATTGGGGATTATGTTTTTCTTTCAAAAACTTTTCTCTTAAAAGACATGTCTTTGAAAATATTTCTTCCAAAAATGTTTTTAGAAAAATAGTTTTCTAAAAATTTTATCTGTTCCGGTAACCTTTGCTCTGATACCACGTGTAACACCCCACGCCCGCTATGGTCACTCTCTAAGGGAATGCCATAACATCGGTGGAGTATTTTAGTGAATATAGAACGGAAAAATTACAACTAGACAGATATAAATAGTACTTGAAATTTAAAACATCATCTCATAACAGCGGAAATAAACATGTCTGGATTACTTCTTAAAACCACAATAAAAGTCAAGTACAATATCCATCAAAATAAAGAAGTACATAATCCCACTCTCTCATATAATAGCCAAGACAAAAGAAAAGATAACTGGGTAACTGGAGCTTTACATCTATCCAAGCTCCTAAAGACTGGAACAGCAATCCGATCAAGCTCCACTACTGCTAGGATCCACCGTAGGACCTGAAGGTTGGGAAAAAGATAAAAACAACGGGGTCAGACATAAGTCTGAGCGAGTCCTATAACTTTAACAATACAATCATTAAAGTAACCAGAGAAGACATAAACTTGACCTACGGTAATGTCTGGGGATGAATGGCTACACTAAGCAGCTTGGTATACTTAGGATAAACTAAGATAACTGTAAAGACGCATCTACCACCTAAGGATAATTACTACACTGCACCACCAGTCATTCCTACTCAAAGATTGATCCCACCCAAGGACTTAAAGAAAGATATAACTAGTAGTTTCATGTACCCCTAGCTGACCACATAGGTGCCGTCTGCCCCTATCTCCACTAGGTGTACCCCACTACTCCCCAAGCGATCGGCTCCCTACCGTAGATACCCGTGCTGGTCCCACAGTGGGGTGTATCACTCCCCTAAAGTGGCTACCTGATAATATCAACGGTGCACGGCTTTATATCTACACGATGCAACAACGGCTTATCTACCAGCCCGGGCTCACACACGCATATGAAACCCGTTGGACTTGCGTTGCCACCGCTAACCCGTTTTGGCCTCTTATAATCAAGCCCAATATGCGTGTCCCGTCACTCGACATGGGTCGAGCCCACAAAGATACGTTTGGGATATTGGTTGAAATGGGCCCCCACAAGCTACCCACCTAAGCTTGTCACTTATCTAGTGAATCCCACTTAACCCTTTAATCATGTTTAATTACATGTTTCACTTGGTTAAGTATTCTAATCGTATTTTCTATTGCCACCCAAGGCAACCCACTAGATTCCACATGCCACCCATGGCAACCACTAAATTTCCACATGCCACCCAAGGCACCCACTTAACCCCTCATGTCCCACTACATGCTAATATGGTTAAGTGTTTCTTAATTAATTAAGACCGTGATCTCCCATAAAGACCTCCCACATTAGACTGGCTGTTATGACTGCCTGGTTAAGCCGGTAGGGTCCGGGCAGTCTTACGTCATAACAGAGTCTAACCTCGTGTCTTTACTTTAATCACGTATTTAATTTATGGCTAAGACCTCTCACATTGGGCTGACATTTGTAGCAACTGGTTAAGCCGGTTGGGTCCGGGCAGTTTTACACTACAAATGAGTCCAACCTCGTGTCTTAGTCGATTAATTACATCTAATTAATCACCCCCATATTAATTATCCCTAATTAATATCAAGTTTTTCATAACATGGGTAGACCTAACTCAATAGGTAAATTCCCATGGGGTAGACCTAACTCAATAGGTAAATTCCCAGTTATGTTAATTTATTTTTATGGTATGCTTAATCATACCCAATCATACTTTTATTAACATATTCATTACCCCATCGTTCCCCACGTAAATCGTTCTCATTTCACGACATAATAAAGGGAAAGATCCATCACAAATATCATGGGTTTAGCATATAACTTTGTCATGGGTTAAGAGGATGTCAACTTGCATATATGAGCATATATTAACCCAACTACATTTAACCCAAACTTGCATATTATCATACACATATCTTGCATAACATGTTGAACTTGCATATAAGCATTCTCATAACTTGCATAACATGTTAAACATGCATTTAAGCATACACATAACTTGCATGAGCATTCACATACTTGCATAAGCATTCACATACTTGCATAAGCATTCACATACTTGCATATCATGTTAAGCTTGCATTTAAGCATATACATATCTTGCATAAGCATTCATATACTTGCATAAGCATGCATAACTTGCAAATCATGTTAAACTTGCATTTAAGCATATACATAACTTGCATATGAACTTGCATAACCACCTACACATAACTTACATAACATCATACACATAACTTGCATGTGAACTTGCATAACTCACTTTGTTAAGCATGCATAAATCCACTTATTAAATATGCATAAACCCACTTGTTAAACATGCATAAACCCACTTGTTAAACATGCATAAACCAACTTGTTAAGCATGCATAAACCAACTTATCAAACATGCATAAACCCACTTATTAATTATGCATAAACATAGGAAAACATAGAGTAGCATATCATTATAAATGATTCAAACTCACTAATCCGCATTTAAGACCATAAGTCTCATTACACCCAATCTACTTACTTTAGCAATTGATGTTAAAGTGATAGAAACTCACCAAACCCAAGATTAGCAAACTTATGAAGTGGAATTAGTTGCTAAATATGAAGATGGTGATGATTAGAGATTGATTAGAGAGTGATTAGCTTGCAACTTCCTTCATAAACTAGTGGAGGCTCTCTCTAGGATTTAATTTGGCGGCATGAGGCCATCATTACTATTTTTAGTATGGATTAAGGTAGGTTTAGGGTGTATTTATAGATTAGGTGAGTGTTTTAGGCCCTTAGATTAACCCTAAATTAGATTAGGACCCTTAGATTTCGGCACCTTCCAGAAACTAGCCCTAAGACCAAGCCCAAACCCCAAACTGGTGCACCCAACCACAGAACTCTCTAGAAACTGTGCAGGTTTCTTGGCTCGGCACGGGCGCACTTCCCAAGTGCGCCAGTGTATCTTTGTACTGGCGCACTTCATAAGTGCGCTAGTGCATCTTTGTTCTGGCGCACTTCACAAGTGCGCCAGTGCATTTCTGGCTTGTTTCTGGTTTTTCTGCCTAACTTCGTTCGTCCATATCTCTTTCATACAGTACCCGTTTTACGCAAACTCGGACTCTATTTCGCGTATTTTTCCGAGACGAACGGAATGACGCAGCCCGTTTCCCCTAATTCCCACATATGAGATTATTTATCCTGTAATTAGTGAATTTTAGTATTAACTAAAATTCGGGGTGTTACAGTAATTAATTTTACCGATAGCACAGTGGTGTTAGATATGGGGTAATACCAGTTTTGCTTCATGGGATGAATAGGTTGGGATTGGGATTAATAAATAAATGATTACTTTGGTAAGGTTCGCTAATCCCGACTAGTTGATAAACCTTAATTTGGTTTTGAATTGAAATCTAAAGGAATATTAAAGAATAAATTTAAAGAATTTATTTTTGAAAAAATTAATGGGAACCTTTCCCTAATGATGTGAATATTTGAATAAAAGAATATTCTTAATTGGAACGAGGCGTATGATGTGTTTTTATAGCATTTGATCATTGATTATAAAATATGAAATTTATTTAGAAAGACCGGGTTTATCCCATTCTGAATAACTGATACGACGACTATAAGTCGACGATGAAGACAGTGGTTGAAGACCGAAGTTCTTCACATCGTTTGGATGGTTACGGATGTCTTGATTGGGTTGTACACCCAAGACAAGGTAACAATTGGTGATCGTACAAACGTACTTGAAGATCGACCGGATATGCGAGGGTCTCTCTCCTGTATTGGACATATGGGATGAGGAATAAGGTGCCTCTGGTTTCGGTCAGCCCCATAACGGACTTGTAAATGGATGTGTGTCTGACATTGGATTTCATTTTGTGTTGAATGATTTCAATTAAATATATATCTGTTTCGTGGCGGAGAATTCATTCTCTTGCTTAACGCCCTTCTCTAAGATGTACGAGCTTAGAGGTTATATATTGATAGACATCAGTTGCATGGCGTGAATTATCAGTGTGGCTTGCTGAGATGCAAATGATCAAGGCTTTTGTTGAAAAGCAAAGTCTTATTTTATTAATAATTCTAATAGATATTAAAGAATCATAATTTAGTATGTACGACTATCATACCAATGAAGATGGTAAAATTTATTTTTTAGTTCAATTACAATATATAAATCACATAAAGAAATAACATGTTTAATTTTTTATTTGTTTATAATTTAACTTAAAGTACCTATATTTAAAATGATTAATGTATTTATCACACATTGCATTATAAAATTATACATTTAACTAAAATAACCTGTATTTAAAACTGCCATAATTATTTTTAAAACTACCTCACATTCTCCTGTGATTTAAGTTTTAGTCCATATGTTTAAATTAAGTAGGTAATCTTAGATTTAAAATAATAACTTAACCGCATTTAAGCGATATTCTTTGTTCGACCAATAATGACAATATGAAAATTTCATTAATGTACATCATACCCATGTTAGTAAAATATGATAAAACAACGTTTTCACTAAGCTATAATACTAATTCACAGGACATACGATAACATAAACAATATGTAACTTTTGTAAAATACATTCTTTAATTTCTATACATAACGATGTTCTTTCTCAAAAATATGACTAAAAAACATTAAAACTAGCCAATCGTTAAATATTTACAGTAAAAATAGAAAATATTTTCACTCTTATAAAAAATAATTACACTTTTCTAAAGAAAAATCAAAAAAAGGTTTATATAAAGGTGAGATTAAGTATAACATTTTAATTTTGAAATAAAACAAAAAATAATAACAAAAAACTCAAAAAAGTATCATTAAATTCATCATACACTAGAAAATTATGTTTTTCTTACGATAGAAAACTTTCCTTTTTTGAATTCCTTTAACCTTTTTCTTAGATTGTATCTTAGTTTTTTTTTTTGAAAGGCAAAGTAAATCTATTAATACTAAGAATGTATAAGAAAAACACAATACAAAAAATTCTAGCATTGAGGAAAAAAAACAATATGCTATACAAATGAAAATGGAAAAAACTCAATGCTGAAATATAACAATCACAAGCAACAACAAATCACCAACTAAAACATGCCAAAGCTACTACTAAACCAACATTGCTTCCAGAAGATCCACACAAGAAAAGCTTGCATTCACCGTGGCATCTAGGAGATCCACACACAAGTGAAAATCCATGAAATCACCATGGTCACTACAGAAAACCATACTATGCATCTCTGAGTTTCTTCAAAACTTTACTTTGTGTAACACTGAAAACCTGGATAGCACTCAGAACACCATGTCCAAAAGCTCTACGATTACGCTCTGCCCATATCTCATAAACAAATTTCTTCAAAATAGTTAGAAGAACCTTTGTTTTCTGATTTTTTCCATCGCGTAGCTTTATACAGATTGAACCATTCTATGATGTTAACAGAAGAAAGCCTGTGAAAGTTACCCAATTCCATTAACCTCAACCAGATCTAAAATGAGAAAGCACATTCAAAAAACAAATGAACATTAGTTTCCACAGCTGCACCACACAAAAAACATAGTTCATCAGTAACAACCCCAATCTTAAACAACTTGTCTTTTGTATTTATTGCATTTGCCATCACTTTCGATAACAGAAAATTTTCCTTTGTAGAATTATTATCTAGCCAAACCCTTTTAGCCCAAGGAAAAACCTGTTTTTCACCTTGCAAATATGAATAAACATGTTGAGTAGAATGATCTTTTCCCATCCAAGAAATACCATAATCACCAGACACCTTAAAGTTACTAGATACCTCAGACCACAAAGATCTCAGAATAGCTTAACTAGAAAATGGAAGAATAACCAAACCGTCATGAATATAGTCATCAACTATTGCATTTTCTGGAATTCCAGAGAGCCTCCTCAATTCATAATCCACCAAAGAATTTAAATCACACCAGTTTTAGACCAAGGATGTAACGACACGGATTTTGCCCGGACCTAATCGATCGCAAAATCGACCAAGACCATTCAAAACTCGCATACGTTAACTTTGGGAATACAATACATCAGAACAGTAACAACAGACTTTTATAACATCAATAATAAATGTTACATCAGAGTACAGAATATATCATAGTACATCGATAAATAATACAGCGGAAGATACATTTAAAATAAATTAAATACATTGCATCGGAATTAATCTCAGCGGAAGGCCATCAATATTCTGGACCCGGCCTCAGACTTCAATCCAGGATCCTGCTAAAAGAATAGATATCTGCAAAAAACTACTCGACTGCCCGTGTGGAAAAGAGGGCACCCGAGTTTGCAAAGTGAAACAAACTACGAGTCAGTCATGAGACTGGTGTGAGAATTCTAAACTAATATAACTAATAAGACAAATCCAAGGATCACGCCACTTTCGCGGAACGGGTTTACTCCTATGGATTGCCAGTGCATAAACCAAAGTAAATCGAGAAATAACGCAATGTCTTTTGGAAAAATGAAACCATTATAAGACCCAGGTCCCATCACACAATGCAACGCACACCCGAGGATAGGGTTTTACCTTATAATGGTCAAAAGATGCTTGATACGTGAAAACGATATTATTATTATTAGTGTGTATATATATAGGTATATATATAATAAACATTTAAATCATAATGTATCAATCATAGACGGCATAGTACCCCATCCTACTATGTCGCCATACTAGTTCTACAATCAAAACCGCAAGGTCGTATTGGAAATTGGATTTCCATCATGAGTTGAGGCTAGGGGCAAGCTCCTCTCCGATTCGAGACACTCTAGCAAATGCCTCAGGATCCCCCGCAGTGAACCCTTGGATCTTCAGGGCCGGTCCCCGCCTATGGGCAGTGGATTAGTTATGCCTGAACACACGCTTCCCGGTCCCTTTAGACCTATAGTATGACCACCAACGGCCTATAAAAATAACGAGGCGCCTCAAAATCCATTATCCACATAATTAAAATGTCAGGGCTGGTAGGTCACTGACACTACTCTAGCTAGAAAGAAATGTGTGCACTCCCTGCAGTCCGTATCCCGTTTTTGACTCATACCGGGGTGTGAGGCTCGCGAAGTCACGCTATACACAAAGCTACGCCTAAACAGGCCGTGCTTTGATCATCAACCACAAGGCCTGCTTTTCAACAAAAGCCTTGATCAATGCATCTTAGCATGCCACATTGTCAGTCCATACTATACCATTAATTTCTACCAATATATAACCTCTAAGCTCGTACGTCTCAGAGAAGGGTGTGAACCACCAAACATATATATATTAAGAGAGATCAACGAATGTAGTATAAAGGACTACAACGTCAGACATACATTCCATTTATAAACTTATGCTCTGGGTCTGAGCGAAAGTCAAATCCGTACAAATCAACACTACGTCTGAACGGCCACCACTGAAGCCCTTTCAAGGTAACTACTCCTCTCACGGGTCTCAGTAGCAACACATCCATTCGATGTGAAGATCGTCGGTCTTCAATCACCGTCTTTAAATCTTCGACTTAGAACGTCGTATAATAATTTGAAATGAGATTGAACTCGGTCTTTTCAAATGAATCTCGCATATATATATATAATAATTTGAAAACATTTCCTATCGTTATTAATATTTGATAACGACCTATCGCTATTTTTATTTATATAAAAATAGCTCGAATAAATTTAACGACGCTTCGGGTCAATGGGCGACCCTGGCGCTGTTTTCAACCAAATTTGACTTATGCATATCTAACCGTTGGATTTTGATAAAATTTATATCATTGGAAAGATTTTCCCAAAGCGGTCCTAACGGTTCCTGTTTTGGGAAAATCCGACGGTCGGATCTTTCGGTACAACCGTTTAAAGTTACGATTGTCGATACGCGAACTACCGCGCGTGTTTCGCTTAAATTTAATATATATATATATATATAAATCGTTTTACTATTTCAATTATAAAAGTCTATTCTTTTTATCGCATCTAAAATGACGATAAAATATTTCTTGTTTTATTTTACTACCTTTCTTATTTTATTTACTCTAATTGTAAATAAATTATGCTTTATATATCCTTTTAATTTATTTCCTATTTATTTACCTAAATGTAAATAAATGTTTTTCTATTCTTTTCCTTATTTATTTACCTAAAGGTAAATAAATATTTCTTTACTTCTTTTATCTTATTATTTACATTATTTATAAATAAATGTTTCTAATTCCTTTTCTTATTTATTTACACAATTTGTAAATAAATGTACTTAATTTCTTTTTCTTATTTATTTACACTATTTGTAAATAAATGTTTTTAATTTCTTATTCTTATTTATTTACACTATTTGTAAATAAATGTACCTTTACTTTTACTATATTTATTTACGCTAATTATAAATAAATGTACCTTTTCCTTTTATCTTATTTATTTACATAAGAAAATGTAAATAAATATTATTCACATAATTATTCTTTTAATCCTTTTTATTTACATAAGAAAATGTAAATAATCCTTATTCACATATTTGTTCTTATAATCTATTTATTCTTAATTACATAAAATGTAATTTTCTTCCTTATAATCTTAATTACATAAAAATGTAATTTTATTTCTTATAATCTTAATTACATATAAATGTAATTTTCTTTACAGTGTAAAACATATTCTTTAATTACATATAAAAATGTAATTTATTTAATTTCTTATTTTATTTAATCTAAATATATGTTTTCCCTTTTCTATGTTGTATTTATTTACACTAAATATTTTGAAGTAATTTACGTATATAAAATGTAAATTTAGAAAATTAGAATATGCTTTAACCTCCCATATTGGATAGGTATTGTTGTGATTACTGGACAGCCGGGCGGGTCCGGGCAGATTTACATCACAACTCAATCCAACCTCGGGTTAAGCATATTAATTCTTATTTATTGGAAAATAATGTCATTTATTCCTTTCTCTTTACATGAAGAAATATAAATGATTTCTTTTTATTTTACTTTACATTAGAAAAATAATATTTTCTATTCTATTTTTCTTTTCCTAGAAAATGATGTAGCTCTTTTATTTTTCTTTACGTTAGAAAAATGTAACTTTTTCTTTTACTTTTCTTTACATTAGAAAAATGTAACTTTTTATTTTACTTTGTTTTATTTTATTTAACATTAGAAAAAAAATGTAACTCTTTATTTTATTCTTCTTTACATTAGAAAAATGTAACTTTATATTTTAATTCTTATACATTGAAATAGATGTAAATGTCTTTTATTTCCTATACATTTAAATAAATGTTTCCTATAGCTTATGTAAATATTTTTCCTAGTGTCAGCATTTCTAAATAACTATATTTCTAATGCCATTATTTGATCCATTTCAATTATATAATGTGACGATAAAATATGTGTCACAATACTCAAATTATCACATCGGTGGTTTTGGTGTCATAATATTCAACCAACGCGACTATGAAATATGTGATACAATACTCAATTTAACACCGCGGTGGTTTTGGTATCATAAAACTCAATTTAACACAACGATGTTTCTGGTGTCATTATATTCAAATTTACACAACGGTGTAAATTGTGTCATCACGCTATTTTAACACAAATAAAATTTGGTGTATTTTTGATGAATCACAATAAAGGTCTCATCTTTATTTTATTTGTAAATCAAATAAAATATCTAGTCTTTATTTTATTCGTAAATCAAAATAAAATATTTATTCTTTCTTTATTTCATAAATCAGTATAAAGATTTAAACTTCCTTTTTATTTTGACAATTAAAATAAAAATCAAACTTTCTTTTTATTTGTGAATCAAAATATTCATCTCTTCCTTTATACTTTTATTCGGTAAATCAAAGATGTGAACCTTTCTTTTATTCATCAAAGATGTAAACCTTTCTTTTATTTTGTTTAACAAAGATGTAAACTTTTCTTTTAGTTTGTAAAACAAAAATATAAACCTTTCTTTTAATCTCGTAAACAAAAACTTGTCTCTTTATTATGTAAACAAAAATTACATAAACATTTGTTTTTTTTTTTGTAAATAAAAAGTTGTCTTTTTAATTATGTTAACAAAATAACATAAGAATTGTCTTTTTAAAAATCAAAGTAAGAACTTTGTCATTTACTTTGTAAGCAAAATTTGTGTTAACAATTCCCTTTATTTGGTAAACAAAATATATGTTAAACTTTTGTCCTTGATTTTGTGAACAAAATTTATGTTAAGAAAATGTCTTTTATTTTGTGAACAAAAATTCATGTTAAAAATTGGTGTTTTATTTTATAAACAAAATTCATGAAACAAGGATTAAATATCTAATAATTTAAGAAATAAAAATAAAAATAAACAATAAAGATGAGACTTTATCTTGAATACATCAAGAAATGGAGATCCAGAATAATATGGCTGTTTCAACACAGCACAGAACATATTCATCACAAACAACAACAGAGAAACACAGATCTATACAGTGCAAATCAACAGAACAGCAATCATAATTCCTCACAGCACAAATATGATTAATTAACATACAAGCAATTATTTAACGGCGAGGAAACAAATAATTAAATTGATTTAATTATCTAAAATTAGAAATCTCATCAATATTGTATGGTTCAGATCTGAATTTTCTCAAAATTCTGATGTGCTCCGTTTTGACTCTAGTTAGTTTCCTTGCGAAGAGTTCTCCAATACGAGGCCAACGGTTCGAAAATCGTTTGATTCTGATAAGTTCTGAATAAGATATGATAATTTTTATACATCGATCATTAAATAATTAATTAAATAACTAAACTAATTACATTAGTTAATAGCGTTTAACCCTCGTAGCCGTTCCTTCTTCTTCTCGTCGCACCACCTTATAGTTCGTCGGAGCCACATCTGAACACCTCACGTCGAAGCCTAGGTCATGTGCCACCTCCGCCCGTCGTAGCTTTGAGTTCGCCGCCCCCGACGGTTCTGAAAAACCCCTCAAACTTCAGGCCTTTGCGTCACAATTTCTCACACATCACGGCTCAAAACTTGATCATAGCCATTGGGATTATAGAGCTCATGGAGCTCTTTGATTTTGTCTTTGGAAGTGTTGGCATTTGTTGTGTGGATTTGAAGAAAAGAGGAGAAGAAGTTTAGAGCACGTCAGCCATTCACGAAGATAGATGGTGGCTGTCTTCATTTGAGAATTAGGGTTATAATATTTTATGTTTAGGATGAGAAAGTGGAGACATAGAATAAATTTTATATATGAAATAAAGAATCCTTAGGTTACAAAACTTAAAGAATATTTATTTATTTGATTTCTAATATCTTTCCATGTTCATCTCACTAATTATACTTTACCTAAAATATATCCTTTTCATTAGCACCGAAATCAATAAATTTGCTAATTAAACTTACTATGATTTCCTCAACCATATATATCATATGGATTAGCATTTTCTTTTTCAAACATGTATAAAGCATTCATTTGAATTTCTATATATTCAACAAATCTGTAATTAAAGAATATTGTTGATATTTTTGTGAATATCGTATTACATTGGTAACTTCCATTTATTGTTTAATGTATAACAACAAAATACTTAATTATAATTAATTGCAATCAATTTATTTTTAACCAACTAATGAATATTTCATTTCATGAAATAATTCTTTATTAAACCATATTGATTGACTTATGTGTCAATCAATGCCCAATTAATTTCTTAACGTGTATAATTAACTCTCCAAGGTATGTGAATGTAAAGACTTCTATGTATATACACATTTTTAAGGCAATTCAAATTCACATTGATTAATTGCAAGAATAAGTCTTACTATATATATATATATCCAATTTTTAAAGCATGTATTTAATTTTTTCCTCTTAACTTTTAAAGAAAATAAATTATTTCATATTATCAAGATTTGAAATAAATAATAAATTTTAAATGAAAACATGAATGTAGTTTTACTATATATATGTATGTATGAGTTAAATTCAATCAAAGCTCCCTAATAATACAAATCGCATAATTACAACAATCAGTTTTAAAGTATTTGTGTGTTGACAAAATCCCTTTTATAAAATCCAAATATCTAATTGAAAATATTATGCATATATATAAACTTACAAGTCTAATGTTACACTTAGTTATGAAAGATAAAACATGGACAAACAATCTAACATTTTATTAGTTGAGTATAAAATTAAATAAACCTTTAAGATATAATTTAATCCATTAACATGGACATAAATGAGCAAATGAATGCATGCATTGAAAACAAGGTAAGAGACTTGCATGCATGTATAGAAAAATAACGAAAATTAAGTTGAAACGAATGAATGCAATATAAACTATAGTGAAACGTTAGAATTCAATGCAAAAAAAAAAAAAAAAAAAAAAAATATGATCCTTGTAGGTTGCATGCACAAGGTTTAAAATGTGAGTGAAATAAACATACATACATATATATATATATATATATATATATATATATATATAAAGGAATGAAATGAATGCATAATTAACATATTACTAATAAATAAACTTATCAACATATATTTATAAATCTCATTAACAACGTCTAAATCTTATTTAAAAACTTTATATTATTATTATTAAATACAAATTTTCTTCTTTCTCTTTTTCTGACGTATTTTCTAATAAAATTTTCTGAAATAAAATTTTTAAATTGGCCCCAAAATTCTAGGTTGTTACAAAGGATCATGCCAGAAAGATAATCTTTTAACATGCATATAGTTACATTAGACCATTGGAATAAAAAACTTTGAAGCTTCAATATATTCCTCCAACTCCAGCTACAATTTAAAGGTATATCCATTGTCCAAAAGTGCTTATCATGTACCAAATTTGCCTTAACCCATCTTGACCATAAACAAGAATCAAATTCATATAACTTTCCAATAAAAGAGGAGATAGCAGCCTTATTCCAGAGAGACAAATTAATTTTACCCAAACCCCCATGTCTTTTGGCATCAAACAATTTGACAAAGGAAATTTGAATCATTTGTTTAGAAAATGGGTCATCATGCCAAAGAAACTTGTTAAGAGCACTAATGATCATATTAACAAGTTTGATTGGTAAAAGGTAATGTCTGGTCCAATAATTTGTAAAAGCCAATGCAATCGATTGTACAATAGTTAATCTCCCATCTTGAGAAACAGCACATGAAGGCTATTGTTTAAGTTTGGAAATAATCTTCTCAAGAAGTGGAAGACATTGATTCTTAGAAATACGAGAGCTAATTAAAGGCAACCCTAAATATGATGAATTCACAGGCATCTCTTTTAAACCAGATTTAACTATCAACTCAATTTTCTTACCATTAGAAATACCAACAAATAGAATATGAGATTTGCTAAGATTAATTTGTAATCCAGTTATCAAATAAAAGGAGTGCAATGTATCCATAATACACTAGATATTACTTTTAGTGGGTTTAGTAAAGAGAACTAAGTCATCAGCAAAAAGGAGGTGTATAATCATGGGAGATTTAGACTAAGGATGAAGTTCCAGCTTTTTCTTCAATACTTGTTAAACCAAAAGAGAATTAAGTAATTCCATGACTATAATAAAAATATAAGCTAATAAAGGATCACCTTGACTCACCCCTTTAGTATCTCTAAAGAAACCATGCAAACAGCCATTTCTTGAAATTGAATACCTTGGAGAAGAGACACAATTGAATGTCCGTGCAAGGAAAGGAAATGGAAAGTTCATTATTGCTAAGATGGCTAGAATAGAGTAACAGGTCACTGAATCGAATGCTTTCTTTATATCCAATTTCAGCATAGACCTAGGAGAAATACCCTTCCTATTGTATCCATATAAAAGCTCTTGAGTTAATAAAATATTATCGGAAATGGATCTTCCTTGTAAGAATGCAGATTGATTGGGTGAAATAATGGAAGGAAAAACCTTTTGAAGCCTATTAGCAAGAATTTTTGAGATGATTTGTAAAAAATATTACAATAGGATATAAGCCTGAAAGCATAAACAGAGTCTGGGCTTTCAACTTTAGGAACAAGAGTTATAGACGTAGCTGACCAACTTGCTGGAAGATGATTAGTCATGAAGGAATGCAAAATATCATTTGTAATATCCTCTCCAATAATATTCCAAATCTTTTGCACAAAAAATGCATTAAAACCATCAAGACCTCCACAGCTATTAAAATCCAATTTAAAAACAACCTCCTTAACCTCATCACCAGAAATTAGAGAGATAAGACTACCAGATTGAACAGTGGAAAGTGTTGGAAGACGAGTATGAAAAAGAGGGTTAATGTTGGCAGTTTGTGGGTTTGGATTGGCTAAGATTGAGGAAAAATACTGAACAAAAGCTTCATTTATCTTGTCATCAGAATTATGAACAACACCATTCATGTCTTTAATCATAAAAATAGAGCTCATAGCTTTATGAAGTTTGATAGAATTATGAATTTTTTTTGAATTCCTATCACCTTCAACCTCTCGTCTGATAAAAGCTTGTTGCCTCAAAGCTTGCAATTCCAATACTAACATTTCATCCAGTTGGTTTTTTAGAAAATTCTTGCTGCTTCAAACTTAGGTCATAAGGCCTTTGCTGAATCTCTTGTTGAATGCGAGCCAATTCAAATCTGATAGAAGAAGATTTCTGAGATCCTTTCCCAAAATTCAAAGTAGACCATCTTTTAATCTTAGCTTTAAGGAGCTTCATCTTATGAAGAATATTAAGCATAGGATTCTGTTTAGCCTGAATGCTCCAAACCTGCAAAAGAAGACTAGAAAAATCTGGGTGATTACACCAAAAGTTAAAAAAATTGAAAGTTTTTTTACTCAAATCATTGGCTACTTCATTCCCCCACTGAAACACCAAAGGACTATGATTAGATAAAATAGGTGAGGGAATTATGTTGTAACGACCCGGGAAAAAGCGACCCTGGTTATCCGATATATGACACCTATCGAACAATTAAAAGTCGAAATTACCGGATAGTCCAAGAAAGAAATTAGAGGGTGAGGATAGATAAGATAGAAAATTAGAACAGAAGAAGGAGAAGAACACAACAACATCAGAGTAACACGAATCTCACAGCGGAACGAATAAAATATAATAGACAACATATCTTGAAATCAAAGTAGTATATGTATATCATACCATTATCAGAGTACAACACTTTCATCACAGCGGAATAATCAATAGCTAGAAAAATCTTGAAGCCTCCTGCTCCAAGCTCTTCAAGCATACCTGTTAATCCTGACTACTTGACTGCCCGTACAAATTTGGGCACCCAAGAGTTTAGGGAAAACAAAACAAAATAAACTCTGGGTCAGTCATGGGACTGGTGTGAGTAAACTCAAATCATTTGGTTTAACTTTCAAAATCCTTTCGAAAGAAAAGATAATCGTAAGACCAATCCACTCATAAATACGGATGGCTTTTACCTTACGATAACCCAAAACACTTTGGAAATCATATATTATCTGATATTATAATAATGTCTAATCACAAGTAATTAAAATCTAGTAGAACGCTTGCATCTCACGTTCTACATATATAATATACAATCAAACTCGCAGGGCACTTATTGGAGATTGGATTCCAACTTGACAAGGTATGGGACCACCTTTCGAACGTGTATCTCTAGAGGCAAATACACTGGGTTCAACAAGAACGTCTTGCAACCCGGCCCACACATGACCGACCACTCATTTCGCTTGAGTGTATCGAATGTATATCACCAACGGTTGGGATCAGCAACCGTCTCCCGATAAGGGACAGCATCGATAGATTTAAGGACAAAAGGAATTTCTCTAGATAGGTGATCATACACCCTACTTCGGAGCGACCGACTTAGCCATGCTGCCTGCCCGATTTTTGTCATCTCCCGGTTGATGAGGCTTGAGGTCATAACGTATCTTTTGACAGATCACACCTCCATTACTTTGAATGCCACATCGTCATACCCGCCAAATCACAAATTGATTTCACCAAAAATACCACGGGTATAAAGCTAAGAGAAACGAATTCCTCCGCCACCAAACGTAAGTACGTTTGAAGAGATCAACTTACGCGATCCTTTGAATATACTCTGTCGGACATTCTTCCATATACGTTTGTCCTAGGACTGGACAAACCGAAGGCACTATTCTGTAAACAGGATAGCCCTTGCACAACTCCGTCTTCAATATATTCAGCATACTTGATTCGCAACGCTTATGCTAATACGGAGTGGTTCTCTGGATAATAATCCAACCGGTCTCTCCATATTAACAACGTAAAATGGTCAAAACTTTGATAGTCGGTGAGTTAACTATCAAACGAAAACATGTCGGTGTGCAAACAACGATATTATTTCCCGAAGGAAATTCTATCGAACGATCATCATTTCATTCATTCGTCCATTTCCCTATTCCTGTTGTTTAATGTTTCTTATTCACTATATTTAGAAAATATATATCATTATCATTGGAAACCATTTCCATCTCTTGTTTCTATATTCAGAAAACAATCCTGCTACTCATTTGGAAAACATTTCCAAATCCCCTTCACTTGATTAAACAGATGTTTGAATAAACATCACTATGCCAAATCTCCTTCATTTGGTTTCCGCTTAACCACTTTTCACCATCGAATCTTAACCATTTCTTAGTTAAAACGAAGTCAATCAAGTTGGTGTATAGTTACCTCTCAGACCTTAACTGAACGACATTTCTAACTTCGAAATAGACAAAGTTCAACTTTCCAATCTTTTAACACACTTCCTTACATTGCCCTCGGATTCGATTTATGAATCCACTTCTTTTCAGAAATCACTTGATTATAACAATGATGTTATAATTCCCTGCATCCGAAATATAATAACTTTATAAATACTTTGATTTTCTAACTCGAATAAATAACGAACTAAATTATTAACTCATACTCGGTTAACTCTAAGTTGTAACTCTTATTCAATTTACTCTTATTCTATTTAACTCTTACTGGACTAACCCTTGTTCAGATAACTCGGTCTGATCTACTCATTTTGACCCACTTACTTGATCAGTTCAACTGGACTAACTTAGCTTAATTAACTCGACTAAATTACTTTTATCAATTAACTAATATTTGACTTGACACCATTCGCTCGACTCTAGATCGCAGCGATCACAATGGTTCCGCCTGATTCCCTCAGGAAACATCCGACCGCCTTAGGCTATCTGCAGCCCTGCGAATTACGCTAGCAGCCGTGCCCACTGGTAGCTTATCTTAAATGACTACTTCTGTTTAACTCTATCTCGAATAACTAAATTCGAGCAAATCTAATTAAATAACTAATATTCAATCATCCCTTATTCGATTACTATATTTGGATAACTCTAGTTCGATTAGACTCTAATCGATTAACTCTAACTAATTAACTTTAAATGGTTAACTCTAACTAACTAACTCTAAATGTTTACTCCAACGGTTTAACTCTACGGTTTAACCCTAACGGTTTAACTCTAACAGTTCAACTCTAACAGTTTAACTCTAACGGTTGATCTCAATCAATTTGTTCTATTGGATTAACTCAATTGGATTAACTCTCTTGGATCAACCCATTTCGAATAACAAATATTCAATAAACTCCCTTTCGAATAAACTGATATTCGATAGCTTTACTTCGAATAACTCTTATTCGATAAATTCTCTTTCATACATATTCCGTTTCGGATATCGATGTGGAAATCAATTTTTACTTCTCTATATAAGTCTTGACTTATATACTCTATTTACCCAAAGATAAATAACTCAATTAATTTATAAACTTTATTTATAAATTAACCTTCTCACTTTATCTGTTAAAACAGATCTTTCTTAAAAATTCACTTTGAATTCATATTCTGTTTACCCGTGTGCGAAGCACGGGCCTAAATTCTTCCTAGTGTAAAATTCTCCTTTATTACACTTTTATCCATTTCCAAGTACTTCAATATTCTATTTATTTTCTAAATAAATAATTCCTTTTTATAACTCAGTTTATTTCTCTAGATAAATATTTCCTTTTAATCTATTTGTAAATGTTTTACAAATATTTTCTTTTCTATTTTTATTTGTAAATGTTTTACAAACAATTCCCCTTCTCTATTTGTTTTACAAATATTTTTCCTTTATTGCTTTGATTTTATAAAATGATTTCTTTTATAAAACCCTTTTCCCTTTCATATATAAAATCTGCTGATTTTATATAAATAATCTATTTCCAAAATATACTTTGAAAATTTCCCTTTTCCCTTTCTCGTATCACTTATGGTATAAAAATATCAAATCAAAATGATCGGTCATCATCCAAACACACAGCATCAACAACAGATGATATAACACTTCATATATCAGAATATATGAAAAGCGGTAAATAAACGTTGAGGAACCCAGTTGGGTCCCTCCAACCTGAATTCCCTGCATCCACAGATGTTAGTCAACGTATATAGCATGAAGGTAAAATATTCTGATAATCAGAATCAATATTTCGATACGATTTATAAATATCGTTATCGATGATTTCAATCAACTGACTAGCAGTTCAACCAAACAGCCAATACACAACAAATCAGCCAATATTTATCAATTCTAAAAATACTTCATATAAAAAAAAAGTATAAAGTGGTCAGAGTTAGTGAGATTTACTCACCTTGGTCGGTTTATCGTTGAATAACGATTATCGATCTTTGATTTGATTCAGGCGTTTATTTTCACCGTAAATCCAAACGAGCTCTCATCCACTTGCGGTCAGTTCCACGGTGTGGCCACTATCCATACGATCCCAACGGATCTTGTTTTGCTGAATTCTGATTAAATATGGTAAAGATATGAAATTTTAAAGTTAACGCACTAATTAAAACTAAAATAAACCAATAATTATTAAATGGCCCATACCCTTTCACTACGGCCCAACTACCCTCTTAAAGCCCAACCCGTAACACACCTTCTTCCCCGTTAAAAACTCCCGTACCCTGCTCCTTTACAACGCCAGCCATAGCCGAACTTCAACCATAAATAATCCACTCCTTACTTCACCGATCAACATACTAACATCACCATTGCATCTCTCTTCTCTTCCTCTTCAATGTCGTAGCCCCGAGACCCAACTCGACGCCAGTTTGAGGACAGCCTCCGTCACGCAACAACCACCCAGGTGCGACACTTTTGAAGTTCGATCCTCCCCAAACTACATACCCAAGCTCGAATTCCTACCACGAGTTCAACCATGAATTCAATTTCTCGAATTAATACATCAATTTCCCAAAAATCCCGAACCCTAACTCGTTGCCGAAAATATTGGTCTAAGGAAAAACCACCGAGCCTTATGATACCTATACAGATTTGAAGAGGAAGATATGAGGATCTCAAAGAGATTGGTTTCAGGATTTTTAGAATTTTAGTTGATTTTCTACGGATTTTTGAAATGGGATTTTCACGTTGGGAAGAAATAGAGCGGCGGAAATCATGTTTGACTACTGAAGATAAATTCTAGGGTTAGGCAAATGTTGGGGTTATTTATAGGATAGGGAAAATATTTTTTTATTCGATTTTTATATTTTATTTTTAAGCATACGCTGTTTTCATGTGTCCTCTAAAATTCCTGTGGGCATATACAATTCCCAAAAATCACGAAACTGGACATGCACATTCAGTTTGACATTACGGACCCAACGAAATTTGTTTCGTCGAATTCCGACTCCGTTTGCTCACACAGCGTATTTTTAACTGTCGAAAATCGACTGATTTTCACATTAAAAATCCGTACGGCCACATACGGACTCTAAAAATCACGAAACTTGGAAACTAACAATAATTTGACGCTGCGGATCCAACAAAATTAGTTTCGTTGAAATCCGACTTCGTTTGCAAAAGTGGCTATTTTTAAAGTCCTAAATAGCCCTTTTAAATATATAAATATATTTAAAAATAATTAAATTTAATATTTAAAAATAAATATTATTGTATATATTCACATACGATATACCACAGCTCTAAAATATCATCTCAGAGTTTATAAATCGATATTCAATTTCCAGTGTTAATTCGATATTCAATCTATATTGAAAATCCATTTATAACGCAAATAAAGCATTGCAAAATATAAAGGAATTCCATAGCGACTATTTTAAAATTTGATTTGGACATAAAACAAAATCTACACGACGAAATCCTGATTTCTCTCTTCCACTAGGAAGATATACTCCACCAGCTCAACACGTTTCTTGTTTCACAGAAATCCGAGTTAAAACGAATCCTGTATAACCAGTTGAAGTTCGAATCGCCAAATAGCGAACTGCAGCGCCATTTCGAGCTCTATTATATTTATAATATAAATTATACGTTCAAATGGCGTTTATAAATATATTCGTCAATATAATCCCATATAAACTGATTTATATATTTTATATTGCCCATTCACACAATACTGTGAATTCCACTATTTCTGACTATTTCAGAAATAAATATATGATTCTATTATTTAACTTAATTAAATATTCACTATAATTCAATTAAGCGACCATTTAATTCTCTAAGTCACTATTCAAATAATTAAATTAATTAATTATTCTGTTGCCGAAAATGCGGGTCGTTACATTCTTCCCCCCTTAAAATAATTTCGTCCTCGAAATTGCTAAGATAGAGAACAACCCTATTAACTAGTTTCAAATTATTCGTTTACTTCTTTAATTTCAGTTTCAACTGAATTTATTTATTTCAATTAAATTATTACTTCCTTTCTATAAACGAAAATTTTCAAAACTCCTGAAAATTTTCTAACACCCGAAATTTCCAAAAAATTTCGCCAGCACCTCCTTTGTATCGGGAGCATCGGAAAAATCCCCAAACCGCCACACAGGCCTCTCCAATCCAAAAGAAAATCAAACAGCCAAGCGGCTTGCCAAACAGGCTCATAAATCTCATCAACTCATATGAATATAAATGTGTACCTTTTTGTCGGGCATATCATTATATCACCTCCATCTGCTGCCAATCCAACATATGCAACTGCCATCCCAGTCAAACTCAAATCACTTTTATCTTCAACACACCCATTCGCTTATCCAAGCAAAATTCCAACCAAACTGCAATTCCAATCTCAATTCAAATATCTTACTCAATAATTCATTTCTATTCCAGATTATCTCTAATCCAGCCCAATTCCACTTGATACCATTCTAATTCAATTTCAATTCAAATTCGAATTTGCTTTCACAAATTTCTATTTAATTTGTGTTTATTTCAATAATCTATACCTGGGAGTTTCAAACAGCTTTGCCTTTTCCAAAAATCAAATATCCCTTTGGAATATCAAAACAACTCGGTTTCTCAAAACAATTCAAAAACAAAATCTTTGGTAGTAATCCGTCACTTACAAACTCGAAAATGAGCACCGATGATGTCCGGATCAACATCGGAATCTATTTTCCAGCTATTGAAGTGAGTTCAATACTATGTCACTTTCAAAATCATTTCTAAACATTTTCATTTTGAAATTCATTTCAAAATATCCCTTTCAAAGCTTGTAACCAATTTAAAATCTCCCAGGATTTTAAAATTCACATATATTCAATTTAATTCCATTTACAATGCTTATTCAAATTTTAGCAATTTTAATTCCAATTCTGAACTTAAATTCAGATTTAATCCATCTGATTTCATATATTTCACTTATATGAATTTTGATTTGTTAATTACATAACCATTTCACATTTTATAATCTTATCCGATTATAATCACAACCAACACATTCAATATACTATAATAATTCAAATAACTATACTTTGTTTATATCAAAATATAATTTGGGTAAAATTATTTCATTTACCCTCTTTCAAAACATACTGTGTCGGTCCATCGTATTCAAGCGTTTAGTAACCCCTATCGATACAGTGGATCAAACTGATCGACCAGAATTCATAAACAACTCAACCAATAAATCTCCACCATATAAAACCATTTTATATCAAATAACAAATACGTTCACTCGTATATATACACTCAAACTCAGTCTAGGGTATTACTAACCCCATCTCTATAGAATCACGCCACAGAGCCAAGGTAATCACTTAACCTTCAGCTCTGATACCACTGTAACGACCCGGGAAAAAGCGACCCTGGTTATCCGATATATGACACCTATCGAACAATTAAAAGTCGAAATTACCGGATAGTCCAAGAAAGAAATTAGAGGGTGAGGATAGATAAGATAGAAAATTAGAACAGAAGAAGGAGAAGAACACAACAACATCAGAGTAACACGAATCTCACAGCGGAACGAATAAAATATAATAGACAACATATCTTGAAATCAAAGTAGTATATGTATATCATACCATTATCAGAGTACAACACTTTCATCACAGCGGAATAATCAATAGCTAGAAAAATCTTGAAGCCTCCTGCTCCAAGCTCTTCAAGCATACCTGTAAATCCTGACTACTTGACTGCCCGTACAAATTTGGGCACCCAAGAGTTTAGGGAAAACAAAACAAAATAAACTCTGGGTCAGTCATGGGACTGGTGTGAGTAAACTCAAATCATTTGGTTTAACTTTCAAAATCCTTTCGAAAGAAAAGATAATCGTAAGACCAATCCACTCATAAATACGGATGGCTTTTACCTTACGATAACCCAAAACACTTTGGAAATCATATATTATCTGATATTATAATAATGTCTAATCACAAGTAATTAAAATCTAGTAGAACGCTTGCATCTCACGTTCTACATATATAATATACAATCAAACTCGCAGGGCACTTATTGGAGATTGGATTCCAACTTGACAAGGTATGGGACCACCTTTCGAACGTGTATCTCTAGAGGCAAATACACTGGGTTCAACGAGAACGTCTTGCAACCCGGCCCACACATGACCGACCACTCATTTCGCTTGAGTGTATCGAATGTATATCACCAACGGTTGGGATCAGCAACCGTCTCCCGATAAGGGACAGCATCGATAGATTTAAGGACAAAAGGAATTTCTCTAGATAGGTGATCATACACCCTACTTCGGAGCGACCGACTTAGCCATGCTGCCTGCCCGATTTTTGTCATCTCCCGGTTGATGAGGCTTGAGGTCATAACGTATCTTTTGACAGATCACACCTCCATTACTTTGAATGCCACATCGTCATACCCGCCAAATCACAAATTGATTTCACCAAAAATACCACGGGTATAAAGCTAAGAGAAACGAATTCCTCCGCCACCAAACGTAAGTACGTTTGAAGAGATCAACTTACGCGATCCTTTGAATATACTCTGTCGGACATTCTTCCATATACGTTTGTCCTAGGACTGGACAAACCGAAGGCACTATTCTGTAAACAGGATAGCCCTTGCACAACTCCGTCTTCAATATATTCAGCATACTTGATTCGCAACGCTTATGCTAATACGGAGTGGTTCTCTGGATAATAATCCAACCGGTCTCTCCATATTAACAACGTAAAATGGTCAAAACTTTGATAGTCGGTGAGTTAACTATCAAACGAAAACATGTCGGTGTGCAAACAACGATATTATTTCCCGAAGGAAATTCTATCGAACGATCATCATTTCATTCATTCGTCCATTTCCCTATTCCTGTTGTTTAATGTTTCTTATTCACTATATTTAGAAAATATATATCATTATCATTGGAAACCATTTCCATCTCTTGTTTCTATATTCAGAAAACAATCCTGCTACTCATTTGGAAAACATTTCCAAATCCCCTTCACTTGATTAAACAGATGTTTGAATAAACATCACTATGCCAAATCTCCTTCATTTGGTTTCCGCTTAACCACTTTTCACCATCGAATCTTAACCATTTCTTAGTTAAAACGAAGTCAATCAAGTTGGTGTATAGTTACCTCTCAGACCTTAACTGAACGACATTTCTAACTTCGAAATAGACAAAGTTCAACTTTCCAATCTTTTAACACACTTCCTTACATTGCCCTCGGATTCGATTTATGAATCCACTTCTTTTCAGAAATCACTTGATTATAACAATGATGTTATAATTCCCTGCATCCGAAATATAATAACTTTATAAATACTTTGATTTTCTAACTCGAATAAATAACGAACTAAATTATTAACTCATACTCGGTTAACTCTAAGTTGTAACTCTTATTCAATTTACTCTTATTCTATTTAACTCTTACTGGACTAACCCTTGTTCAGATAACTCGGTCTGATCTACTCATTTTGACCCACTTACTTGATCAGTTCAACTGGACTAACTTAGCTTAATTAACTCGACTAAATTACTTTTATCAATTAACTAATATTTGACTTGACACCATTCGCTCGACTCTAGATCGCAGCGATCACAATGGTTCCGCCTGATTCCCTCAGGAAACATCCGACCGCCTTAGGCTATCTGCAGCCCTGCGAATTACGCTAGCAGCCGTGCCCACTGGTAGCTTATCTTAAATGACTACTTCTGTTTAACTCTATCTCGAATAACTAAATTCGAGCAAATCTAATTAAATAACTAATATTCAATCATCCCTTATTCGATTACTATATTTGGATAACTCTAGTTCGATTAGACTCTAATCGATTAACTCTAACTAATTAACTTTAAATGGTTAACTCTAACTAACTAACTCTAAATGTTTACTCCAACGGTTTAACTCTACGGTTTAACCCTAACGGTTTAACTCTAACAGTTCAACTCTAACAGTTTAACTCTAACGGTTGATCTCAATCAATTTGTTCTATTGGATTAACTCAATTGGATTAACTCTCTTGGATCAACCCATTTCGAATAACAAATATTCAATAAACTCCCTTTCGAATAAACTGATATTCGATAGCTTTACTTCGAATAACTCTTATTCGATAAATTCTCTTTCATACATATTCCGTTTCGGATATCGATGTGGAAATCGATTTTTACTTCTCTATATAAGTCTTGACTTATATACTCTATTTACCCAAAGATAAATAACTCAATTAATTTATAAACTTTATTTATAAATTAACCTTCTCACTTTATCTGTTAAAACAGATCTTTCTTAAAAATTCACTTTGAATTCATATTCTGTTTACCCGTGTGCGAAGCACGGGCCTAAATTCTTCCTAGTGTAAAATTCTCCTTTATTACACTTTTATCCATTTCCAAGTACTTCAATATTCTATTTATTTTCTAAATAAATAATTCCTTTTTATAACTCAGTTTATTTCTCTAGATAAATATTTCCTTTTAATCTATTTGTAAATGTTTTACAAATATTTTCTTTTCTATTTTTATTTGTAAATGTTTTACAAACAATTCCCCTTCTCTATTTGTTTTACAAATATTTTTCCTTTATTGCTTTGATTTTATAAAATGATTTCTTTTATAAAACCCTTTTCCCTTTCATATATAAAATCTGCTGATTTTATATAAATAATCTATTTCCAAAATATACTTTGAAAATTTCCCTTTTCCCTTTCTCGTATCACTTATGGTATAAAAATATCAAATCAAAATGATCGGTCATCATCCAAACACACAGCATCAACAACAGATGATATAACACTTCATATATCAGAATATATGAAAAGCGGTAAATAAACGTTGAGGAACCCAGTTGGGTCCCTCCAACCTGAATTCCATGCATCCACAGATGTTAGTCAACGTATATAGCATGAAGGTAAAATATTCTGATAATCAGAATCAATATTTCGATACGATTTATAAATATCGTTATCGATGATTTCAATCAACTGACTAGCAGTTCAACCAAACAGCCAATACACAACAAATCAGCCAATATTTATCAATTCTAAAAATACTTCATATAAAAAAAAAGTATAAAGTGGTCAGAGTTAGTGAGATTTACTCACCTTGGTCGGTTTATCGTTGAATAACGATTATCGATCTTTGATTTGATTCAGGCGTTTATTTTCACCGTAAATCCAAACGAGCTCTCATCCACTTGCGGTCAGTTCCACGGTGTGGCCACTGTCCATACGATCCCAACGGATCTTGTTTTGCTGAATTCTGATTAAATATGGTAAAGATATGAAATTTTAAAGTTAACGCACTAATTAAAACTAAAATAAACCAATAATTATTAAATGGCCCATACCCTTTCACTACGGCCCAACTACCCTCTTAAAGCCCAACCCGTAACACACCTTCTTCCCCGTTAAAAACTCCCGTACCCTGCTCCTTTACAACGCCAGCCATAGCCGAACTTCAACCATAAATAATCCACTCCTTACTTCACCGATCAACATACTAACATCACCATTGCATCTCTCTTCTCTTCCTCTTCAATGTCGTAGCCCCGAGACCCAACTCGACGCCAGTTTGAGGACAGCCTCCGTCACGCAACAACCACCCAGGTGCGACACTTTTGAAGTTCGATCCTCCCCAAACTACATACCCAAGCTCGAATTCCTACCACGAGTTCAACCATGAATTCAATTTCTCGAATTAATACATCAATTTCCCAAAAATCCCGAACCCTAACTCGTTGCCGAAAATATTGGTCTGAGGAAAAACCACCGAGCCTTATGATACCTATACAGATTTGAAGAGGAAGCTATGAGGATCTCAAAGAGATTGGTTTCAGGATTTTTAGAATTTTAGTTGATTTTCTACGGATTTTTGAAATGGGATTTTCACGTTGGGAAGAAATAGAGCGGCGGAAATCATGTTTGACTACTGAAGATAAATTCTAGGGTTAGGCAAATGTTGGGGTTATTTATAGGATAGGGAAAATATTTTTTTATTCGATTTTTATATTTTATTTTTAAGCATACGCTGTTTTCATGTGTCCTCTAAAATTCCTGTGGGCATATACAATTCCCAAAAATCACGAAACTGGACATGCACATTCAGTTTGACATTACGGACCCAACGAAATTTGTTTCGTCGAATTCCGACTCCGTTTGCTCACACAGCGTATTTTTAACTGTCGAAAATCGACTGATTTTCACATTAAAAATCCGTACGGCCACATACGGACTCTAAAAATCACGAAACTTGGAAACTAACAATAATTTGACGCTGCGGATCCAACAAAATTAGTTTCGTTGAAATCCGACTTCGTTTGCAAAAGTGGCTATTTTTAAAGTCCTAAATAGCCCTTTTAAATATATAAATATATTTAAAAATAATTAAATTTAATATTTAAAAATAAATATTATTGTATATATTCACATACGATATACCACAGCTCTAAAATATCATCTCAGAGTTTATAAATCGATATTCAATTTCCAGTGTTAATTCGATATTCAATCTATATTGAAAATCCATTTATAACGCAAATAAAGCATTGCAAAATATAAAGGAATTCCATAGCGACTATTTTAAAATTTGATTTGGACATAAAACAAAATCTACACGACGAAATCCTGATTTCTCTCTTCCACTAGGAAGATATACTCCACCAGCTCAACACGTTTCTTGTTTCACAGAAATCCGAGTTAAAACGAATCCTGTATAACCAGTTGAAGTTCGAATCGCCAAATAGCGAACTGCAGCGCCATTTCGAGCTCTATTATATTTATAATATAAATTATACGTTCAAATGGCGTTTATAAATATATTCGTCAATATAATCCCATATAAACTGATTTATATATTTTATATTGCCCATTCACACAATACTGTGAATTCCACTATTTCTGACTATTTCAGAAATAAATATATGATTCTATTATTTAACTTAATTAAATATTCACTATAATTCAATTAAGCGACCATTTAATTCTCTAAGTCACTATTCAAATAATTAAATTAATTAATTATTCTGTTGCCGAAAATGCGGGTCGTTACATTCTTCCCCCCTTAAAATAATTTCGTCCTCGAAATTGCTAAGATAGAGAACAACCCTATTAACTAGTTTCAAATTATTCGTTTACTTCTTTAATTTCAGTTTCAACTGAATTTATTTATTTCAATTAAATTATTACTTCCTTTCTATAAACGAAAATTTTCAAAACTCCTGAAAATTTTCTAACACCCGAAATTTCCAAAAAATTTCGCCAGCACCTCCTTTGTATCGGGAGCATCGGAAAAATCCCCAAACCGCCACACAGGCCTCTCCAATCCAAAAGAAAATCAAACAGCCAAGCGGCTTGCCAAACAGGCTCATAAATCTCATCAACTCATATGAATATAAATGTGTACCTTTTTGTCGGGCATATCATTATATCACCTCCATCTGCTGCCAATCCAACATATGCAACTGCCATCCCAGTCAAACTCAAATCACTTTTATCTTCAACACACCCATTCGCTTATCCAAGCAAAATTCCAACCAAACTGCAATTCCAATCTCAATTCAAATATCTTACTCAATAATTCATTTCTATTCCAGATTATCTCTAATCCAGCCCAATTCCACTTGATACCATTCTAATTCAATTTCAATTCAAATTCGAATTTGCTTTCACAAATTTCTATTTAATTTGTGTTTATTTCAATAATCTATACCTGGGAGTTTCAAACAGCTTTGCCTTTTCCAAAAATCAAATATCCCTTTGGAATATCAAAACAACTCGGTTTCTCAAAACAATTCAAAAACAAAATCTTTGGTAGTAATCCGTCACTTACAAACTCGAAAATGAGCACCGATGATGTCCGGATCAACATCGGAATCTATTTTCCAGCTATTGAAGTGAGTTCAATACTATGTCACTTTCAAAATCATTTCTAAACATTTTCATTTTGAAATTCATTTCAAAATATCCCTTTCAAAGCTTGTAACCAATTTAAAATCTCCCAGGATTTTAAAATTCACATATATTCAATTTAATTCCATTTACAATGCTTATTCAAATTTTAGCAATTTTAATTCCAATTCTGAACTTAAATTCAGATTTAATCCATCTGATTTCATATATTTCACTTATATGAATTTTGATTTGTTAATTACATAACCATTTCACATTTTATAATCTTATCCGATTATAATCACAACCAACACATTCAATATACTATAATAATTCAAATAACTATACTTTGTTTATATCAAAATATAATTTGGGTAAAATTATTTCATTTACCCTCTTTCAAAACATACTGTGTCGGTCCATCGTATTCAAGCGTTTAGTAACCCCTATCGATACAGTGGATCAAACTGATCGACCAGAATTCATAAACAACTCAACCAATAAATCTCCACCATATAAAACCATTTTATATCAAATAACAAATACGTTCACTCGTATATATACACTCAAACTCAGTCTAGGGTATTACTAACCCCATCTCTATAGAATCACGCCACAGAGCCAAGGTAATCACTTAACCTTCAGCTCTGATACCACTGTAACGACCCGGGAAAAAGCGACCCTGGTTATCCGATATATGACACCTATCGAACAATTAAAAGTCGAAATTACCGGATAGTCCAAGAAAGAAATTAGAGGGTGAGGATAGATAAGATAGAAAATTAGAACAGAAGAAGGAGAAGAACACAACAACATCAGAGTAACACGAATCTCACAGCGGAACGAATAAAATATAATAGACAACATATCTTGAAATCAAAGTAGTATATGTATATCATACCATTATCAGAGTACAACACTTTCATCACAGCGGAATAATCAATAGCTAGAAAAATCTTGAAGCCTCCTGCTCCAAGCTCTTCAAGCATACCTGTAAATCCTGACTACTTGACTGCCCGTACAAATTTGGGCACCCAAGAGTTTAGGGAAAACAAAACAAAATAAACTCTGGGTCAGTCATGGGACTGGTGTGAGTAAACTCAAATCATTTGGTTTAACTTTCAAAATCCTTTCGAAAGAAAAGATAATCGTAAGACCAATCCACTCATAAATACGGATGGCTTTTACCTTACGATAACCCAAAACACTTTGGAAATCATATATTATCTGATATTATAATAATGTCTAATCACAAGTAATTAAAATCTAGTAGAACGCTTGCATCTCACGTTCTACATATATAATATACAATCAAACTCGCAGGGCACTTATTGGAGATTGGATTCCAACTTGACAAGGTATGGGACCACCTTTCGAACGTGTATCTCTAGAGGCAAATACACTGGGTTCAACGAGAACGTCTTGCAACCCGGCCCACACATGACCGACCACTCATTTCGCTTGAGTGTATCGAATGTATATCACCAACGGTTGGGATCAGCAACCGTCTCCCGATAAGGGACAGCATCGATAGATTTAAGGACAAAAGGAATTTCTCTAGATAGGTGATCATACACCCTACTTCGGAGCGACCGACTTAGCCATGCTGCCTGCCCGATTTTTGTCATCTCCCGGTTGATGAGGCTTGAGGTCATAACGTATCTTTTGACAGATCACACCTCCATTACTTTGAATGCCACATCGTCATACCCGCCAAATCACAAATTGATTTCACCAAAAATACCACGGGTATAAAGCTAAGAGAAACGAATTCCTCCGCCACCAAACGTAAGTACGTTTGAAGAGATCAACTTACGCGATCCTTTGAATATACTCTGTCGGACATTCTTCCATATACGTTTGTCCTAGGACTGGACAAACCGAAGGCACTATTCTGTAAACAGGATAGCCCTTGCACAACTCCGTCTTCAATATATTCAGCATACTTGATTCGCA
This sequence comes from Allium sativum, assembly GCA_030737875.1. Lineage (NCBI taxonomy): Eukaryota > Viridiplantae > Streptophyta > Magnoliopsida > Asparagales > Amaryllidaceae > Allium > Allium sativum. The sequence continues at coordinate 402,604,407 of CM060926.1, read as the reverse complement.
ACGCTTATGCTAATACGGAGTGGTTCTCTGGATAATAATCCAACCGGTCTCTCCATATTAACAACGTAAAATGGTCAAAACTTTGATAGTCGGTGAGTTAACTATCAAACGAAAACATGTCGGTGTGCAAACAACGATATTATTTCCCGAAGGAAATTCTATCGAACGATCATCATTTCATTCATTCGTCCATTTCCCTATTCCTGTTGTTTAATGTTTCTTATTCACTATATTTAGAAAATATATATCATTATCATTGGAAACCATTTCCATCTCTTGTTTCTATATTCAGAAAACAATCCTGCTACTCATTTGGAAAACATTTCCAAATCCCCTTCACTTGATTAAACAGATGTTTGAATAAACATCACTATGCCAAATCTCCTTCATTTGGTTTCCGCTTAACCACTTTTCACCATCGAATCTTAACCATTTCTTAGTTAAAACGAAGTCAATCAAGTTGGTGTATAGTTACCTCTCAGACCTTAACTGAACGACATTTCTAACTTCGAAATAGACAAAGTTCAACTTTCCAATCTTTTAACACACTTCCTTACATTGCCCTCGGATTCGATTTATGAATCCACTTCTTTTCAGAAATCACTTGATTATAACAATGATGTTATAATTCCCTGCATCCGAAATATAATAACTTTATAAATACTTTGATTTTCTAACTCGAATAAATAACGAACTAAATTATTAACTCATACTCGGTTAACTCTAAGTTGTAACTCTTATTCAATTTACTCTTATTCTATTTAACTCTTACTGGACTAACCCTTGTTCAGATAACTCGGTCTGATCTACTCATTTTGACCCACTTACTTGATCAGTTCAACTGGACTAACTTAGCTTAATTAACTCGACTAAATTACTTTTATCAATTAACTAATATTTGACTTGACACCATTCGCTCGACTCTAGATCGCAGCGATCACAATGGTTCCGCCTGATTCCCTCAGGAAACATCCGACCGCCTTAGGCTATCTGCAGCCCTGCGAATTACGCTAGCAGCCGTGCCCACTGGTAGCTTATCTTAAATGACTACTTCTGTTTAACTCTATCTCGAATAACTAAATTCGAGCAAATCTAATTAAATAACTAATATTCAATCATCCCTTATTCGATTACTATATTTGGATAACTCTAGTTCGATTAGACTCTAATCGATTAACTCTAACTAATTAACTTTAAATGGTTAACTCTAACTAACTAACTCTAAATGTTTACTCCAACGGTTTAACTCTACGGTTTAACCCTAACGGTTTAACTCTAACAGTTCAACTCTAACAGTTTAACTCTAACGGTTGATCTCAATCAATTTGTTCTATTGGATTAACTCAATTGGATTAACTCTCTTGGATCAACCCATTTCGAATAACAAATATTCAATAAACTCCCTTTCGAATAAACTGATATTCGATAGCTTTACTTCGAATAACTCTTATTCGATAAATTCTCTTTCATACATATTCCGTTTCGGATATCGATGTGGAAATCGATTTTTACTTCTCTATATAAGTCTTGACTTATATACTCTATTTACCCAAAGATAAATAACTCAATTAATTTATAAACTTTATTTATAAATTAACCTTCTCACTTTATCTGTTAAAACAGATCTTTCTTAAAAATTCACTTTGAATTCATATTCTGTTTACCCGTGTGCGAAGCACGGGCCTAAATTCTTCCTAGTGTAAAATTCTCCTTTATTACACTTTTATCCATTTCCAAGTACTTCAATATTCTATTTATTTTCTAAATAAATAATTCCTTTTTATAACTCAGTTTATTTCTCTAGATAAATATTTCCTTTTAATCTATTTGTAAATGTTTTACAAATATTTTCTTTTCTATTTTTATTTGTAAATGTTTTACAAACAATTCCCCTTCTCTATTTGTTTTACAAATATTTTTCCTTTATTGCTTTGATTTTATAAAATGATTTCTTTTATAAAACCCTTTTCCCTTTCATATATAAAATCTGCTGATTTTATATAAATAATCTATTTCCAAAATATACTTTGAAAATTTCCCTTTTCCCTTTCTCGTATCACTTATGGTATAAAAATATCAAATCAAAATGATCGGTCATCATCCAAACACACAGCATCAACAACAGATGATATAACACTTCATATATCAGAATATATGAAAAGCGGTAAATAAATGTTGAGGAACCCAGTTGGGTCCCTCCAACCTGAATTCCATGCATCCACAGATGTTAGTCAACGTATATAGCATGAAGGTAAAATATTCTGATAATCAGAATCAATATTTCGATACGATTTATAAATATCGTTATCGATGATTTCAATCAACTGACTAGCAGTTCAACCAAACAGCCAATACACAACAAATCAGCCAATATTTATCAATTCTAAAAATACTTCATATAAAAAAAAAGTATAAAGTGGTCAGAGTTAGTGAGATTTACTCACCTTGGTCGGTTTATCGTTGAATAACGATTATCGATCTTTGATTTGATTCAGGCGTTTATTTTCACCGTAAATCCAAACGAGCTCTCATCCACTTGCGGTCAGTTCCACGGTGTGGCCACTGTCCATACGATCCCAACGGATCTTGTTTTGCTGAATTCTGATTAAATATGGTAAAGATATGAAATTTTAAAGTTAACGCACTAATTAAAACTAAAATAAACCAATAATTATTAAATGGCCCATACCCTTTCACTACGGCCCAACTACCCTCTTAAAGCCCAACCCGTAACACACCTTCTTCCCCGTTAAAAACTCCCGTACCCTGCTCCTTTACAACGCCAGCCATAGCCGAACTTCAACCATAAATAATCCACTCCTTACTTCACCGATCAACATACTAACATCACCATTGCATCTCTCTTCTCTTCCTCTTCAATGTCGTAGCCCTGAGACCCAACTCGACGCCAGTTTGAGGACAGCCTCCGTCACGCAACAACCACCCAGGTGCGACACTTTTGAAGTTCGATCCTCCCCAAACTACATACCCAAGCTCGAATTCCTACCACGAGTTCAACCATGAATTCAATTTCTCGAATTAATACATCAATTTCCCAAAAATCCCGAACCCTAACTCGTTGCCGAAAATATTGGTCTGAGGAAAAACCACCGAGCCTTATGATACCTATACAGATTTGAAGAGGAAGCTATGAGGATCTCAAAGAGATTGGTTTCAGGATTTTTAGAATTTTAGTTGATTTTCTACGGATTTTTGAAATGGGATTTTCACGTTGGGAAGAAATAGAGCGGCGGAAATCATGTTTGACTACTGAAGATAAATTCTAGGGTTAGGCAAATGTTGGGGTTATTTATAGGATAGGGAAAATATTTTTTTATTCGATTTTTATTTTTTATTTTTAAGCATACGCTGTTTTCATGTGTCCTCTAAAATTCCTGTGGGCATATACAATTCCCAAAAATCACGAAACTGGACATGCACATTCAGTTTGACATTACGGACCCAACGAAATTTGTTTCGTCGAATTCCGACTCCGTTTGCTCACACAGCGTATTTTTAACTGTCGAAAATCGACTGATTTTCACATTAAAAATCCGTACGGCCACATACGGACTCTAAAAATCACGAAACTTGGAAACTAACAATAATTTGACGCTGCGGATCCAACAAAATTAGTTTCGTTGAAATCCGACTTCGTTTGCAAAAGTGGCTATTTTTAAAGTCCTAAATAGCCCTTTTAAATATATAAATATATTTAAAAATAATTAAATTTAATATTTAAAAATAAATATTATTGTATATATTCACATACGATATACCACAGCTCTAAAATATCATCTCAGAGTTTATAAATCGATATTCAATTTCCAGTGTTAATTCGATATTCAATCTATATTGAAAATCCATTTATAACGCAAATAAAGCATTGCAAAATATAAAGGAATTCCATAGCGACTATTTTAAAATTTGATTTGGACATAAAACAAAATCTACACGACGAAATCCTGATTTCTCTCTTCCACTAGGAAGATATACTCCACCAGCTCAACACGTTTCTTGTTTCACAGAAATCCGAGTTAAAACGAATCCTGTATAACCAGTTGAAGTTCGAATCGCCAAATAGCGAACTGCAGCGCCATTTCGAGCTCTATTATATTTATAATATAAATTATACGTTCAAATGGCGTTTATAAATATATTCGTCAATATAATCCCATATAAACTGATTTATATATTTTATATTGCCCATTCACACAATACTGTGAATTCCACTATTTCTGACTATTTCAGAAATAAATATATGATTCTATTATTTAACTTAATTAAATATTCACTATAATTCAATTAAGCGACCATTTAATTCTCTAAGTCACTATTCAAATAATTAAATTAATTAATTATTCTGTTGCCGAAAATGCGGGTCGTTACATATGTAGTAAGATTTTGGCTAGCTATCAAAGAAGGAGTTTGCAAAAATATGATCTAATTTACATAAGGTAGAAGGGCCAGAACGAGCACAATTAGACCAAGTGAAAGATAAACCATAGCTTTGAACTGGAAACAAAGAGGATTTAATAATCTTTTGGTTTAGAGGAGAAATATATTTTAAAGCAAGAGGGAAACCACCAGATTTTTGACAGCTGCTGAACATACAGTTGAAATCACCTCCTAAAATCCAAGGACCTTTTGAGGGATTTAAAAGATGGATAGATTCAAGAAAGGATGAACGTGAAGCAATTGAATGTTGAGCATAGATAGAAGTTAGAAACAGAGATGTGTTCAAGGGAAGATAAATGCATTTGTAGTGAATAAATTGATCAGACTCAGAAAGTTTGCTAAGATTAAAGAAACCAGGATGCCAAATAGTTAACAGCTTTCCAAAGTTACTGCAACTAAGTTGTGATCAAAAGACCATGTTGGAGCTATGAATTTTGCTGCTTTTTCAGTTGTCATGTTATCCAGTTTAGTCTCAGATATACAAAATAACTGGATTTTATATTCTTTCATCAAAGCTTTTATTTCACATTGCTTAGAGGATAAATTAACCCCTCGAATATTCCAAAAACATATAGGACTTGTCATTTAAAAGAAAGTGGACTAACCATAACATTTGGATGGCTTCTAGTATGCCTTAATGACGTGGATTTAGAATTATTGGATGGCATAAAATCTTCAGGATTAACATCAATGCCTTCATTAAGATCCTCATCAGGAGGAATATACTCTTTCATAATACCTTTCTTTTTTCCTTTTAGTTTTCTTCTTACTCCCAAATGAGGAAACACCTGGTGAAGGGGCTGAGGAATTTTGTAAAGAGGATGCATTAGTAGGAGGAGGTAGAATGATATGAGGTATACTTGGTTGCCTTCTAATATTCTGCATTTGGTTTCATATTCTAAAGTTAATCACGAATTTTAAAATAATAATTAAATTTAGTAAATTGTTAGTTGATGATGTGTCAAATAAATCATAAAAAATATGAAAATATCAATATTTGCATGATATTCATAATAACTAAAATGATATAAAATTCATTTGGATATACAAATACATCAATCACATAACATAATTATATACAAAAGCAAAATTTGTAAATTTAGTTTATGATCCATCTATATCGATACATTATCGCACTGCATTGTAAAATTCTTATTTTGAGTGAAGTGCCAGCATTTTGAAATTTCGATGATTGCTTTCAAATTCCACCTCAATATCACATAATTTTGCATATTTACTTCAATATATTTTTAGCTTTAAAGTAATCTTGCTTTTAATTTATTTGAATAAATTTAATTTATATGTCACATACCGACTTTCTCATATCCTTTGAATTGACTAATTACAACTCAAGTCCAACCCGAATTGCAAAGAAAAGCAGATAATTAATAGAAAGAAATTAGAGCGTGAGATAAGAAAGAAAGAAATATTAGAATAGAAGAAGAAAGAAGAAGAAACACACAACACAGAGTCCCACATCGCAAAATTTGAAATATAGAAATAAATCTTTATTGAAAACACAACATTTTTTTGTCACCAAAAATAAAACATTTAAATTTTTAGGTCTTGTGTTATGCTGTTAACTAGTAATAACTACGCTCAAAATAGTTCTTTCTATTCAATATCCTTATGGGGAAAAGAAGTACCCAAAGAAATAAAAAAACAATTATGGTTTTCAGCAAACACAAGAATGCCTAGAGAGGGTGGTGGGTGGGCTTAGGTCTTCTGGCAAAGAAAACCACTTCTTCGGCTTGAATGTAGCTACTTATTTCTCACGGAGTTGGTTGTTACTGAGTTCATGTCTTTTCCAGTGTTAAGTGACTTGTTATTTAAAGAAGCTATTGGTATTTAATGAGGCGAACAATAGTTGATGAGCCCGGGTTACGCTAGCTAACAAGGTGGTATACTTGGAAAATACTTACAATCATTAGAGTATAGAAATACATATGGACAATTTGAGATGACCCCAAACCCCGTACTTACGGCGGCAAGGGTAATCCTTGGAATATAACACATAAACAGATAATAGCAGAATAGAATTAAACAAATACACCAGATAATGCACAATAGAATATACTGGATAAACGTAATCACCAGAGTTACACAGTATACATGATCATACTTAGTACAAATACAGTTCTGCTATACATAAATGTCTATAGCGGAAAACAAACATAATATGTACAATAGGAGCTGAACAGCATAAAAAGAGATAAATAATAGAATCCATCTTCAGCTCCAGCTATCCATAGAAAGCCAGCTAAAACCTGAATACAAAGCTGCCCGTGTAGAAAAAGGGGCACCCGAGTTTGAAAGTGAAACAAACTACGAGTCAGTCATGGGACTGGTATGAGAAATCTACTCAACACATATAATATATGGCTAATCACAGGACCACACCACTTTCGTGGAACGGTTTTACTCCATTGGATTGCTAGTGCTTTAAAAAAAATCATTCTTTTAAACATCGCAATGCTTTTTACAAAAATGAAGCCATTATAAGACTCAGTTCCCATCACACAATGCAACGCAAACCGGAGGATAGAGTTTTTACCTTATAATGGCCAAGATATGCTTGATACGAATAAAACAAAAGCATTTGATATTATTACTAGTGTTTATATGTTTCAAAAACAATTTCAAATCATAAGTATCAATCATAGACGACATTAATGCCCCATACCACTATGTCGCCATATATAGGTATACAATCAAAACCGCACAGTCACGTATTTGGAAATTGGATTTCCATCATGAACCGAGGCAAGGGATCGTCCTCACTGAATTCGAGACGCTCTAGCCCGCCCCTCAGGAAAAGCCGCAACTGCCCCTTGGATCATCAGGGCCGGTCCACCGATGTGGATTATTATGCCTGAACACTACGTTTCCCTGCCCTATGGGGTGTAAACGAGCCAATGAATGGCTCCTTCGGCTTCACATAATCACCGGTATATCCGAGGCGCCTCACAACAGCAATAACCACATAAGTAAAATGTCAGGCCGTGTAAAAACACCAACACAACTCCTAGCTAGAAAGAAACGCAGGCCCTCCCTGATGTCCTCTCCCGTTTCTAGTTCATACCGGGGAGTGAGACTCGCGAATTCACGTTATACACAAAGCTACGCCACACAGGCGTTGCTTTGATCATCACCACAAGACTTTTCTTTTCAACCGAAGCCCTGATCACTGCATCTTAGCATGTCACACAGGCAATTCACACCATGCAACTTATGGCTATCAATCACATAGAATAAATTCCAATGTCAGACACACAATCCATTTGCAAGTCCGTTCTGGGTCGGAACGAAACCAGAGGCACTAAATACCTCGCATATTCATCGATTCCCCCGTACGTCTGGACGATCACCACTCATTATCCATATTTCGGGATGCCTCCCAATCAGGACCTTAGTTACCATCCAAACGAGGTGAAGATCGGTCTTCCACCCCCGTCTTCATCTTCGACTTCTTATCGTCAATTCAGTTATTCAGAATGGGATAAACCCGGTCTTTCTGAGCAACTCGCGAATAAATAAGTGCAACACTAACATACAAACGCATCATTTCAATTCATTAGTCACTAACCGTCAATCAGTAAGAGAATGATTTCCCAAATATTAACCCCGAAGGCCGAAACCAACATTAGATCAACACCCAGGAAACCATTCGACTTAACCAACCTTCAGTTTGCATCTAAATTTCACATCCATATCGTTTATAATATTTTATAATGATTTATCGCCATTTTTATTTATTTTAAAATAGCCAATTTATTCAAAACGACGCTTCGGGCCATAACGTGGCCGTGGCATTGTTTTTCTTCAGAATTGATTTGCACATATCCGAAAATCTAACCGTTGGATCTTCACAAAATTTACATCATTAGAAATATCTTTTCAAAACGAATCCAACGGTTCCAGTTTCGGGAAATTCCGACGGTCGGATCTCCCGGTATAATCGTTTGAAGTTTCGATTTCAAAATACGAACTGCAGTGTCGTTATTCGATTATATATAATTATATTTATATAAATATATAAATATAATCGATTCTGGTGTTGTTTTTCTTTAGATTTGAAACAAACATTCCAGATAATCCAACCGTTGGATTTTTACAAAGTTGGTGCCGTTGGAAAGATATTTCCAAAGCGAACCCAACGGTTGCGATTTCAGGAAAATCCGATGGTTGGATCTCCCGGTATAATCGTTTGGAATCACGGTTTCAAAATACGAACTGCAGCGTCGTTATTAGATATATTTCAATTCTATTTATATATATATATCGATTCTTCGATTTCAAAAACTATATTCTTTTCATACATTTGATAAAAATGATATTTTTATCTTACTGTCTTCTATTTCAACACTTCGCTATTTTTAACAATTCATTTATATAATAAAAATGTGATTTTTATTATAAAACAATTCATTTCAAAACACTATTATTTTATATAGTTCATATAGGAAATAAAAGTATGATTTTTATTATAAAACAATTTATTTCAAAACGAGATCATTTTATATAGTTCATATCAATGATAAAAATTGGATTTTCATTATAAAACACTTTCTTTCAAAATATGAATACCATTCAACACATGAATTTCAATTCAATGAATGAATTTCGATTCAACACATGAAGGTTTTCTATAGTTTATATATATCGATAAAAAGGCGATTTTTATATTTAAAACACGAATATCATTCAACACATGAATTTCAATTCAACGAATGAATATCGATTCAACACATGAAGGTTTTCTATAGTTTCTATAAATAGATAAAAAAGGTGATTTTTATATTTAAAACACGAATACCATTCAACACATAAATTTCACTTCAACGAATGAATATCGATTCAACACATGAAGGTTTTCTATAGTTTATATATATAGATAAAAATGTGATTTTTATATTTAAAACACGAACACCATTCAACACATGAATTTCTATCCAACGAATGAATATCGACTCAACACATGAAGGTTTTCTATTCAACGAATAAATATAGTTTCAACAAATGAAAATAATTCAAACACATGAATATTATTCGAAATTTCGGCAGCATAACGGCAGGGTAGTTAAAACCGGGACCGTCCCTAGTACGGCTCCTCGTTCTACCTTGAAACCTCGCGGTTTTTGACAATGGGGAATCATGCATCTAGTTCGCACGCGGGCAGCATGTATATATTTTTCATTTCCACAAACTAATCCTATGTGGTTTCAACCAAATATTTCTCAACCACAAACGGGTATTTTTCAACCACAACCAATCAATATCAACCACAAACAATTCCAATCAACCATTCGCTATCAATCAATTTTCACACCAATCACAACCAATAAATATCGTCCATGGTTTGTGGACGAGGGGCGTATGTATGTATGTATATATATATATATATATATATATATATAGCATTTCACTTCTATTTCAACACATATATAATTTTTACAATGCATATATAACTTATACATCGAACGTACAACTTATACAACACTTATATAACTCATACATCAACTATATAATTTATACATCGTCGTTTTCCATATCGTTTATAAATTAGAAATCTCACATTGGGTTCCACTCCACCAAAAATAACAGAAGGCTCAAAAAAATATGCGGTTTCTTCTAGAATGTAGAAGACGTCCACACGGTCCCGTTGTCTCTTGTGTCACTGGATTTCAATCAAAAACGAAAAAGATACGATTTTTACCGTGGAACCATTTTCTTATAGCGCTTCTAAAGTGTTATTATTCATTTAAAATAGAAATGTCGTACCTTTCAGAACTTCGTTCAAACTAGGGTTTCCGATTTACTCTCGATCCTTGAAGTTGCAACTCGATCGGACCATACAACATTGAAGGAGAAGGAAAGGGCTTCGCGGCGCCGGGGGTGGGGTCCCCTGCGATGGCGCGAATCGACCTGGGCGGAGTTCTGAAGTGTCGGACTTGGAGGACGTCGTTCTCGTCGTATACTGAACGATGGAGGTCAACTCGGGTATGGATTAGAAGAGAGAGAGGAGAGCTTCAGAAAACTCCAAAGGAGTAGGTGGTTTCCTGGAACGGAATTGGAGAAAAAGAGGAGAGAAGGGCGAAGCTGGAAGCGTCGTTCGATTTGGAAAGAAGGCGGGTTTTGACTGGGTCAAAGCAGAAGTGATGAGGAGAGAGATGATTGGCTAGGGTTATTTTTTTATTTTTTTATTTTAAATTCAAAAATATCTTCTTATCCAAACGAACACCAATTCAAACCCAACGGATGTTTCCCCTAGCTAAATACCCCCATCCCGGATACAATGGGATATATTTCGTTGGCCAGTTCGATTGTTACATTCAGTTATTCTTCAAATTAAAATATAAAACATTTTATATTCAATTTGAACGTAAATTTCAATTTGCCAGGGCCACAAACTGATTCGAAAAGTTCCAGAAAAATAATTCTAACTATGTTTTGACGATACGGTCCCAACAAAACTAGTTTCGTCGAATTCTGAGACCGTTTGAAAAATGGCTCGTTTCTGGTCGATCCAACTTAACTGTAATTGACCAAAACACATTTTCCTTTGCCATGCTCACATATTAGCTTCAAAAATTATGAAATTTGAAACCTATCAATAACTTCTCATCCCGGATCCAACAAAAGTGGTTTCGTCAATTCCGAGGTCGTTTGCAAAAGGGCCAATTTCATGGGCTATATAAATTCCATAGCGACCTTTCCGAAAATTCATTTGGCCATAACTTTTTCTTTCCTCTATGAAACTTCGATTTTTCAGATTCGTTAGAAAGGTATTCACTAACAGATTTAAATATTTTTGGTTTAACTCAAATCCGTTTTGTTTTGCACCCGGTACAGTCCGACAAAGTTTGAATTCAATTTTTGAAACTGCAGCGCCATTTTAGGCCTTGTTTATAATTAGAATTAATTATATTCGTTTTCAATTGTCGATTCAAACTCAATTTTCATTGCTATTATTTAAAATATTTATTTTAAATCCATTATTTTAGCCAATTTAAAAATTTTAAATTGGTTCAGATTTTCTGGGTCGTTACACAATTATAACAACCTGTCCTTATATACATCAAACAACGGAATAAATATTAGATATCATATATCTGAACACCTTCATTCTGTCTCTGGACTTTGCAGCATCTGATAACCTAAACCTGTAAAACCCCAGCTAACCCGAGCATTACAAATGTCAGATCAGTCTGGTGAACAAGAGTGAGAAACCCATTAAGTTTATTTAACATCCATATTGATTTTAAAGTTAAAAATCCTTTTCAAAGAAAAGGGTAAGACCGCCCACAAATAAAAACAGACGGTTTTTACCTTACTATAACCCAAAAACCTTTTTGAAATCATATCTTATTTTGATATTAAAATAGCGTCTAAATACAAATAAATAACAATCTAGCAGAACATTTACTTCTCACGCTCCACAAATATAATATACGATCAAAATCTTGGGCACTTATTGGAGATTGGATTCCCACTATGATAAGGTATGGAACCACCATCCGATAGTGTACCTCTAGAGGGGAATACACTGGGTTCAACAAGAACATTGCAACCTGGCCCCATATGACCGAGCACTTATTTCGGTTGAGTGTACCGAATGTATATCACCAACGGTTGGGTGCGGCCCACCATTTCCCGAAAAGAGACGACATCGAAATAGATTAAAGAATGAAGCGGATTTTCTCAAGATAAGTGATTATACAGCCTAATGGGAGCGACCCACATTGCTATGCTGCCTGCCCGATTTCTTTCATTTCTCGATTGGTGAGGCTTGAGGTTTAAATTACCTTTTTAGATCAGCACATCAAACTTTTACTGTCACATCTTCAGATCCATCAAATCACTAATTGACGTCCTCAAAAATACACTGGGCACCTTTGAAGAAGTCAAGTACGTGACCATCTGGAAATACTCTATCAGATGCTCGTCCATACAAGTCATCCAGGAACAGGTTAAATCAAAGGCACCCTCTTACCGCATGCAAAGGATTAGTAGCGAGAAGTGCTTGCAATCCGTAAAATCTCAACTACGACCGAATCACATTTTAAAAACCTCTGGTAGCTAGCCAGAGATATTCAAATGCAATCCTTCCGCTTGTGAAAATCCACGGTCTTCAATTGCTCCACTTGATCAGTATTCTTCATTTTTAGCGTTTACGTATATGGTGGTCGGAATGGTTTTCGAATATAAACTTGATCCTGGACTTTCCGTACCAACAATCGACTTGGCCAGATTTTGATAGTCGGTGATTTAACTATCAAAATAAACAATCATCATATGTAGAAAAATAAAGTGAATCATTAGTTCAATACACACTTTCACTTAGCCTCTTTAGTTAAACAGTTGTTAATTAAATTTCTAAATCTTCCAACATTTGGAATACCCCCTTTTCACTTCTTATTTCAAAATCAATTTATTCAACTTATAACTCTTCGAATTTTAGTTTATAACATCCTTCATAGAAATATTAATTTAATCTCCTCAACCACTCTCATTTCTAAACTAACACCATCCTTGTATAATCATGAAATCGTTCAAGTTGGGGTATTTTATTTACCTGTCAGACCTTGAGTCAACAACATTCTTATCTTCCAAATAGATAGAAGTTTACTGATGAAATCTCAAATTCCAATAACTGTACCAACACTTCCATTTACTATAGAATCCCTTTTAAAAACCAGTTATCTTAGTTTTTATTTAAATAACTTCATTTCACATCTAAAATACTTATCCCCAGGTATTATCATTCGATCTTCACTTTAATAATCGATTTCCATCCACTTGACCTTCCATTCAATTCCAACTCATATTAAATCTTGTTTGAAACATTTCCTTTTATAGAATCCCTTTCGGGGAATAAATCCAAATTCTAACTCATATAAACATGAGTAGAACTTTTATATCCCTTTTTAGCTATAAACAAGGTCTTAAGACCACCTTTGACTCTATTAATCGAGTTCTGGTTACCAGATCATTTCCTTAAATAATAATTAATCTTAACTCCTTTTCATTTGAAAAGTTTACTTTATCAATAACTATTAAATAAATAGTTAATATTCCCTTAAAAATAATAATTAACTTTAATAAAAATCAGTAATCCAATAATTGTTTTCAATAATCAAATCTCATACAAGTAGTTGACTTGGTCATCTAAAACAAGGTAACTTTGTTAACCATTTCCACTTAGTTATTTCTTTTAAATTAATAAACAAATTAATTTAAATAATTTCATTTAATTTAATTAACAATCTAATTAAATTTAATAATCTCATTTAATTGTTTATTGAAAACAATTAATTCAACTCTTAACCATTTTGTTAATTACTACTCACTTGCTTACAAAACCCATTAACCTACAAATCTTGCTTTATAAATACTCGTTTTTTAATTTCAAGATAAAAATAATTATTTAATTCCTTTGATAAACCTTTACTAAAAAATAATCTATGTAAAATAGATTTCAATTTTTCCTTATTTATAAAAACAAATTTTAGAACTTCTTTTCTATTGATTTACCTGATGGTAAATCAAAATTGATTCATTTTAAGGCTACCAATAATTACTCAACCAATAGCACCCATTGGTTAATAACGAACAAGTGTTGAATTTAGTTTCAACAATAAACAATCAATCAAATTGATTAATAGTTTACATAAGTAAACAACATATTTGAGGAATCTGGTTGGATCCCTCCAACCTGTCATTCCCTCCATCGTTGTGGGTTACCTCATATTTAATACAACAATATATTTATTCATTATGATAACCAGAAATAAACAGTTCAGCTAATAACGGTCAATAAACAATTTATAACTTCTAATCAAGCATTCAATTACTTATTTAGTACGTTTATATTATTATCAACGCAACCAAGATGGTAGGTTACCTCGTTTGGAATCTAATCATTAAAATAATGATTTAATCCAATCAAATTAAACAAACGTTTAACGAATATAAAAAATATTCGAAATTTATGCAACTAGTCATCCAATCACCATCCATTTGCGAACAATTAACACAATAAAAACCTGGTTAATAAAAATATAAATGGGATAAAATGAGTGAGTTAAACTCACCTTGGGTTTCCATTCGTCGAATAAACAGTTTGATTTAGTCAAATTAAACGGGCGTTAAATTTGACTAATAATTCCAACTGTCTCTATCATCGACCGAATTAGTTCCATAATGAATTGCTCCTCATATAGGGATGGCAATGGGGCATGGCGGGCGTGAGTAGTACCACCCCATCACCACCCCGTTGGTTGATTTTTAGCCCCGTGCCCACCCCATACCCGCACGGGTACCATTAAACGGGTTTTAAACAGGTTACGGGTAATGGAGGGTATTCGTGGGTATCCATGATATTTATTCAATTTATTTTTTAGCTGTTTATTGAACTTATTCAAAAGTACATTTAGTGAAAAACCAAATTTGACCAATGCTCAAGTTCTAACCTCAAAATACCAATATATATTTAAACCAACACCCAGAAAAGAAGAGACAACAACAGAAGTATTCATCACAATATCAACAACCAATTATAAATCGTTGAGTAAAAGCATACAGACAAATACCAAACTTATTTTAGGTATTTTCATCAAGTGCACGCTTTTAACTGAAATGGACATTTACATATAAAACTAGGCATTTTAAAACGTTACTTTACTAGGCATTATAAAATCACGATTAAGTACACATCCCTTGCACACTTGTATTAGGCACGAAACAAAACGTTATTAGGCACGATCAAATATTCCCAGCGTTCGTTCAATATAACAATTGGCATATAAAAACATATATTTTCCAGGTACTTTTTAAAATTTAAACTATCTCGCACGTTAATTTATAATATGCAGATGATTAGGCTATGTCAGATTTGGGTTAGGCAATGTAATAATCAAAACCGACATGTTTATATAATATACTAGGCTTACTATTCATTGTTTCTCTACCTACTTGCTTCCGAAAATGACTCCCACCTGTTTTCTATTTCTTCTTCACCATTAAACTCCACTGTTAACACTTCTTCAATCCAATCGTATACCCTCGCCGTCGTCGGACCTCTGTCCATCCCCATTCTTTAAAACATGCGGCCACCAGACTATCCATACGCTATCACTCCAACCCCTCTTCTACTTTCTTTCAGTGATCTTTATTTCTTCGATCGTTACGCATGATTCTTTCAATATTCCCTGGTCTGCTCTCGTCCATTCCGTTAGTACCCCGCACATTTCTTCTTCTCGTTTTACTATTTTATAAACCTGCTACTCCCTTTCTTTACTGTTACATAATTCCAAACCCATTTTCCTATTAGCACCATGTCCTCTTTCTCGTGAACACTCTGCCGCACCACGCCTTCACATTCTGGCCCATGTCAACGAGCAATGTACCACCCAGTCCACCACGTGCTCACGTCTGCTTGCAAGTCCCCTCATACTCCATAGGTTGTTGTGGTGTTTGATCCTTATTTTCTTGTTTTCTATCATGGCACAGAGGGGAAAGTTTTAAGCTTGCGCGGCAGAGAGGAGTTTGGATGTATATTTTCCAAAGCTTGCGTACTTTTAATCAAGGCAGAGAGTAGAGTTGTTTGTGTTTATATTAGAAGATGGAAGCCGAAGATGAAGTCAGCCGCACCAACCCTGAACGTTACTATGAGCAGTGTCGTCTTTAGTGGCAACGAACAAAGAAAGGGCACCAGGAAATGGAATGTGAGTACCAGTGTAGGCAGCAGGTGTTCCAATAAGAGAGGCATGAACAAGGTGGTGATTTTTACGAAGAAGAAAAAGAAAACAGTGACTCTAATCACCGCGAGATACAGAAGAAGTATGTGGAGGCAACGTATATATAAGGGAAGTGGAGAGGGGATAATATCAACATCCCCTAACAAGAAAGATACAAAATCTTTCTTTCGATAGAGTTTGCGCTAGAGTGATGCTTAACACTAACGAAAGTTAAGGTTAAGTTGATCTAAACAAATAGTATAACCAAATAACGAGACAAAAGCACTCCCGATCGTGGGATATCATTGAGAAATACTCTTATTGTCAGTATGGGATCGTGTTCCATCAGTCTCTTTCAAATTCAATAAATGTCTGTTGATCGTATATTTCATTATAGTTATATGATTCAGAGTATCATTTCCTTTCATGCAATACGATGTAACTGGGGATTTAGTCCTGATACATAAAATTTCATTTCACTAGGGTGAACTGAATTTTCACTTGACTGGCTTGTGATTTTGATTTGCATTTGAGTGAAAAAAACGATGAGTAGGTATGCAGAATAGGGGTTGAAAATGCTTAGACATAGTTGTTATTTAATTTCCTAGGCGTGGCATTTTTCTTGCGTGTGCATTCTTCCATTAGAAAATACGTTTGGGAAACTTTCTTTGGTCTGATTTGAAGATTTGATGAGGCAAAAGTAAGACATTGATATTGTGGTTTGATGTCTAGTAGTACACTTAGGGTAGAAAAGTTTTGAACTAGCATGTGCAGTTTTAAGTAGGTGTGTACGTTGTTACTTTACTTAGGGTAAAAGTTTCTTTTTAATATTTATTACATAACACGGTTAGTTTCATTTTACCGTGATTTAATGCTTTTACGTTGGACGTTTAATATTTATACCTACACTCACAAATTCCAAATACAAATGAAGATAAATATACTGCTACATCTTGAAGTTCTTGTCCCACTTAAATTAATTTCGTTGATAACGGACTCCGTTTGCACACAACGTTTTTTAATTATCCATTCACCTTTAAATTGCACATACCGATAAAACAACTCTATCTGGTTCAAAACTGGAAATCTAGCAACAATTTGCTATACGTATTCTAATAAAACTTGTTTCGTTGAAAACAAAGATTGTTTGAAAAGAAAGCTATTTCTAAGGCCCATATACAATCGATAAAATATAATTGAATATAAAATAAATCAATTTAAATAATAATAAACTATTATTATCATATATTTCCAACTAAAATAAATATCATGTCAGTATAAGTCAATATAGATTTTGAAACTCAAAATTAACATTTTCGAACTTAGCGATGTCCAAATTATATTAAAAGCCCTATTTAAATTATTAAATAAATGTTATCGTTTATTAACGAATTCCATAACGACTATTTCAAAATTTTAATTGGACATAACTTGCAATCTATAATATGAAATCTCGAATTTTCTTTTTCATTAGAAAAATATAATCAAATAGATTTAAATATTTCTTATTTCATAGTATTCCAACTTATATCGGATCCGGTATATTCAATTAAAGTTCAAAACTCAATATTACAAACTACCGCATCGTTTCTAGCTCGTTTTAATTAAATTGTATATATTTAAACATTCAAACCCATTTCATATAAATAAATTCAATATAAAATCCATTTATATTAACAAATCAATATTTAAAATAGATTTAAATATTCGTAATTAGCGTTCAAAAATCTGGGATGTTACATAATAAATACTCGTTAATATATCCAATAAATCTTTAAATGTGACGGTTTTAATATGTATATCACATTTGCATCAAAGGAAAAGTAATCAAATAAATAATTCACTTAAATATAAAGATATATAATTCAGATATCATAAATGATATACATGAGTAACATTAACGGAACTAATTTATTATCTATTTATCTTAAATTATCTTCATTGTAGAATTATATTTTTAACTTTTACTATCCATATTTTGACATTCCTATAGCTATGTACAACTTCATCAATTGTTTCCTAACCTTTCATGCCTGGATCCATGTATTTATATTGCTTATAAAACCTTAAATTTAAATTTTTTTAATTTATAAATCGATAAGACGGGTATACACACATACTAACCACAACAACAAAAATCTATGTTCAACCATGTAGATGTACAAATCGCATACAAACATTTATGCATGCTAACGAAAATAATAAAATTAATTTGTAAATTAAGTGTAACTATATATGTACATAAATAAAAAAAATTATTATATACTACGTTAAAAAGTTTTACTTATAACGTCAAATAACTTCATATTAAGATATGTGTAAAACTTTTAAAAAATTCTTCTCAATTTATTCATAGTATTTACACTTAAATAAATATATTTCTACAAATTACATAATTTCAAATTTATCATTTTTAAAATCAATAAGTTGAATAATATTTGTTAATTCGTCTAAAATAATTAAAATATGTCAGTTTCAACATGAAATTTTGCTCATCATAATAAGAACAATAAAACTATTGTTCTACTTCAAGGAAATATAAGTTACATAACACATACCATATATAAACAACAACAATTTATAATACACTTGACAAGCATTCTTGTCTCAATTGTGTGTGTATGTGCGTGTACATGTATATATGTATGTATATATATATATAGATACATACATCTATATATGTATATATAAGCACCAGATTTCAAAAATTTATAGTATACTTATTTTGCTGGATTCTTCGTACGTTATATAATAAAATTTCAGTTTGACACTAAAATTTTATATGTTGTATTTTATAATGTTATCGTGTGCAACTCACGAAATACATGTATGCACGTAAATCGTATAAAGCATTTCGGTTCGATCCATTCTTTTTCGTGCGGTGGCCATGATGTTTTTTTCTTTTTCGGATGTAGCTCCTAGGTTGAAATATTTATTCGAAGCTCCCAATCTCGCAGCTTAAGTAAAGCAAGTTCGTTCTCCCAAGGACAACCATTCCTCAACCCCCATCATCCCCTTCCTCACTCCGACCGATCATCCCTAGTCCGCACCACCACTGGGGCACCACCCACGACCCTTTCACCACTCTTCCTTCCCGTAGTAGCCTCCAACTTACAATTGCAACCATGTTTGACACTTTTCTATGGATTAGAAAAGTGCATATTTATTATAAATTTACTGCAAGTGCATAGATGTGTAGTATGCAAGTCGAAAACAAGCAAGAAAATTAACTTAAATTATTTATGTAATTACGTGGGCGAGTTAGACATGTTTGGAGATGTGATTTGAATAAAATTGAAACTACAATTTGGTTCAGAACAAATCTAATTGAACCGACAACCAAATCACAATTATCAATTGAAATAGGAAAAACAAGTAAACTACTATTGAATTCACCACATATTCGAATCTAACCGGATCTATAATAAACTCAATGATTAATAAGCAAAACAAAATACTGGAAATAAAATTGCATAACAGAAGTAAACAACCAGAACATTAAAAATTAGGATTACATTTGAATCTAATCAGACAGTCAATCAATAATAAGAAAAGTAAATGCAATAGCATTTTGTGTTCTATCTAATTGACTAGACAACATAAATTGCCATGGAAATAAAAAATGCAGAAATAAAAGAAAAGGAAAGTAAATATTTATTAATGGAGAAGAGAGAAAAAGGTACCAGATTACAGTGAATACAATGGGTATTTACAGAAGATGTAGTATCCTACCTATGTGAATATTGGGCATATAATGAATCTCTTAAAATACTTACATATAAAAGAGATATGAAAATGGATTTGAGATATTCCATGGAGATTCCCTCTTCTAATTATTGGCATGTGGTAGATTGATTGGCTTTTTTTTTGGAAATAATTCTATCAAAACTTCTTCTACATGGCAGTTGAAAATGAATGATTTGATTTCCATGAGAAGAATACGCCTATTTCTCAAACCATTTATTAGTGGATAATATATATATATACACACACACACACGTACATGTACTCCTTAGAGCACATGAAGTGGGGTGTGCATATCCATCCTCCTTTCTTCAGTCGCAAAAAATAGAGCTTGATAGGGATCGAACTCAAACCACTCTGCTCAAATTCCTAGGGATTTACCAATGTGATACAACTTCCTTTGTGACTAAAAACATGTTATCTCGAAAAGTAGCACATTTCTATTTAAATGGTCTTTGATTGAGATAGAAGGGACTTTTATTGACAATCTCTGAAAACACACAAAAATACCCAAAGTAATATTTATTTATATGCAATAAAGATAAGATATAAGTGTAAAAATAAAAACTTTTATATATTAATCAACCACTATAGCCGCCATACTCCCCTCCACCGCTGAGTTGCTGACCTATTACGTTGCCATCTCTTCCTCTCTTCTTCTGTCTGGCCAGCGCACATAGCATTCCTCCACCGTTGTGGGACACACGACCCAAAACCTTATGCACATATAACCAACCTCACCACCTGATGCACCTCTGACATGAGTGCCCCACCACTCTCCAGCTCCTTGAGCCATCGCCTGAGATCCTACACGAGCCGCTTGTCCAGCATGACCGAGAATGCACCTCCCCAAGCCACGTTTTCTTTTATGGCAGCACAACTTTTTTCCTTTTCACCTTTGTTCCATGTACATGTTTTTCTTTGCCAAATATGTTTCCATTTCCAAAAAAGGGGCATGCATATTTTTCATTACCATACCATGATTCGAACTGTGATGACCTATGATTCAAGGTTTTGATGGTTCAATCAATCATACCGTCAGAACCGTGATTTTCTTTTTTAGAATTTATGCGTTTATCAACAAGTTATATTTAGTAATATTGAAATAAAAATGCTATATATATGTGCTATTGATGATATTAAATTTTTACAATAGAATTTATGTACTACTTTAGTGAATAACTACATCAATACAACTACATTGCATACACAGTAAAGTAATGCATAATGATAGAAGTTTAATGACGACAAACTTAAAGAATTTTACAATGATATTGGAGAAATTAGCAACGATGAAAATTGAAGTTGTTGTATGTATGGTTAAATTTTAGGACGATGATATTTTTTATAATATACATTTATTTATTTTCTTCTAATTAATACAAATGATGAGAATGAGAGACAATTGCATGGCGAGAAAGTAAAAGGAAATGAAAGAACCCTAGTCTAACCATCTAAAATTGATGGTTGAACAGCTAGTTTTAAGGTCCGTTGAGGTTCGTGGATAACTAAGGTCTAAATGAGTTCCAAACCATAGTGATCCATGGCTCAAGGTTATTCAAGGTTTTCCGTGGTTGGGTAGTGTATTGACCCGGAAGAATTAGAAGCTTGAATTTCAACAATAACATACTACTTGTATTCACTTGTCAAAACTCAAGTATCAAAAACCCAAATAGTTAAAAGGAGAAAGTTAGAGGGTGAGAAAGAAAGAAATGTTAGAGTAGAAGAAGAACAACAACACTACTGAATCAGAGCAGAATAGACCTCACAGCAGAACAAATAAAATATAATATACCAATATTCTTTACATAAAGAGAAAACTGTACACACACACATGTATGTATATATATATATTATCATACAATCAGAGTACACACTAGATTAGATTATACAATCTGGAAAATGCACCATGCACAACAAAAATTAAATCAATACCAGAAAATGCGGGAATACGTCTCGACCCTGACTCCTCTCCTAACGCTTTAAGAAAAATTTAATGCAACTTGGAAAAAATATACTTGGTCTGACCCAAGCACTTTTTGAGGAAAGAAAAATCATCCGGATCAGTCTGGAATACTTTCAGTAATAAAAATCACCACAAAAAACTAGCTTAACTTTTAAAAGTCCTTTAAAAGAATGGAACTCTCGTAATACATAACCACACATAAAGATGGCACATGTTTTTTCCCTTACAATAACCAAATCACTTTTCATTGTAAAAATCCAATGATATTATAATATCTATCAATCCACAATTAAAATAGGAATAGCCGAAAAGCTTGAATCTCACTTTTCAACATATGTTTTTTACAACTAAAAACGTGCGGCTCGTGCTGGAGTTTGGATTTCCAACATGACTAGGTATGGAACCACCTTCCGATCAGTGTTCTCTTGAGATAAAACACTAGGGATCTATAATAACATCTTGCAACCTGGCTACCCAGAAGCAACCACTCATTTAACTTGAGTCTACCAATTATATTATCACCACGGTTGTAGGCCATCCAACCGTTCTCATTCCAAAGCATACAAAAAGGGACAGTCGATTTCTCTAGATCAGTTGATGATATACCCTAATGGGTATGACACACATAACCTCGTTGCCTGCCCGATTTCAGTCATTTCCCGTGTTAACCCATAAAATATGTTCTAGAGAACCATGATCATGTTTTGGTTAATTTATGATTTTAGGTCGTTAGGTCCTTTAGGCCGTCGTATCCTTTCTAGCTCGATGAATTCATTAACTCACATATGGGTTCTAGGCAGTTATGGCATCTTAGGTCGTTCAAATAATATGTGATGCTCACAAAGGGCTCTGGCTCGTTCGAACATCTTATGTCATCGAGGCATCTTGGTCCGCTCAGAGGCTAGCCCGCAAGGTTCTTCGACCACTGGCTCGTTAAAGGTTTTAGCCCGTTTCACTAAGGCCCAAACCACATCATCCTGGTTAAGCCCGATCCGAACATTTTTGGGTCGTTCCGCCTTATCCAAGCCCGCTCCGCATCCTCTATCCCGCATTACCTTCAAATGGAACGAGTTGAACCGTTCCGCCTTGTTTAGCACGCCCTGCCTTACTTTGGATCGTGTAACATTTGCTCCGGCCTGCATATGACCTAAAACAAGAGCACAATATTTACATGGCTGCCACCTGGACCGAGCTTCACTTATAAATACCCCCTACATTCCTTCATAAGGGAGGGGGGATGACTTCCTTGGCCTCGAAGTGCTTCTAAAATCTTTATTAAACCATTTCAAAGAATTCTAACACTCATCAAATGAAGATCAAACCATCAATTAATCATGATCTCCATCAAACTCACCTAAGAGGCCTAAGACTTGAAGATTCATCATCCAAGTTCAAGATCTAGAGAAAACCTTCCAATTCTTCTCTAATCACACTACATCTCCGCAAAATATTCTATTCCTTCATTGTTTTTGAGGAATTCGAATGGGATATTTATGTAAAAGAGTGATTGAGCATATTGTAAGGGTGATGTTTAGTTTGTAATCTACATATTGATAATGAAATCTCTTATGAAAGTGGACGTAGATCCTCATTGGATCGAACCACTATAAATTTTTGTGTTCCTACTCTTATGCTTTTAGTACATCGTTGATTATGGCCTCACACTACTTTTCCTTACCGAATTGGTGAAGTGCACTCCATGCACCGTCGGTGTTGAAGACAAATTTTGACTTCAACATTTGGCGCACACTTCCTACCTCTTTTTGCGCCTTTCATTAAAATTATAAGCCGCATCCTCCTTCAAAGTTATGGAAAAATCAAAGAAGACTACTAGCAAAGCCGCGGTAGAAGCCGACGATGTTGTCGATGAAGAGATGCCACTCGCAAACCGCTTTGAAGTGGGCGAGAATTCAAAAAGCAGGGCCGGTGTCACTAGAAACGAGTTAAAAATTGCCATTGCCTACGTCAACAACCGGATGGATGTCTCTACTAAAATGATGATGGAAAAAACTTGACGCCGTCCTTAACGCTCAGTCAAATCCGATTCCTCCGAAAGTGCATGTAGACCTTGAAGGGAATGACAAGTCGCCCACTTCTGATCATAACCATAACGACAACATGGAAGATGGTTATGATGGGGCAAGTGACAGAGATGGAGCTAATATCAAAGAATCGAGATCAAAAGCTAAAAGCCATTCTGAAATGAATACCCGAAAGGTCATTAACTCTATCACAGGGGCATCATCTCGACGAGAAGCAAAGCACCTTAGCTTTTAATCACAATCATATCCCTGGACGAACGTTAGGTAAAGAGCTCCGCTTCGCAGATCATCATAGCATCGAAGAATACATCTCGGACATGATAGAATGGGCTATGAAAAAGAATCAAGCTAGTAAAGACAATGAAAGGGAATGGGACTTCTCTCCTGATAGGACTCCATTCACCGAGAGAATCCTCAGAGCAGAGTGTCCGAGGAAGTTCAACCCACCAACTCTGTCCCCGTATAACGGAATTGTTGATCCAAACTATTTCTTGTTCAAATATGAGTGGCATATGAGTGCGGTTAAGGCAACGGATGAATTGAGATGCACGTATTTCCCTCTTTACCCGGAAGGACCTGCATCACTCTAGTTCACAAAGCTCCCTCCAAAATATATCGATCGTTCTCTGATCTGACCAAATAGTTCAAAGAGCAATTCCGCTTATATGCTACCAAGGCCAAGGACGCTATAACGCTCTCTTCCATGAAACAAAAGTTAGGGGAAACTATCAAAGCTTTCCTTAGTCAGTTCAACATCGCCTTTATCTGAAGTAAGAAACCCAGAGCCGCGCATAGTCCTCATGGCCTTACTTGATGTTATAGACAAAATGAGTGAATTCAGAAGGTGGATAAAGATGAAAGAACAAACTGCACTCAATCAATTCTATAAAAAAAAACAGAAGAATACATGAGGGTAGATGACAATCCTGTGCCCCTTCAGATCATTGACAGCAACCCACTTCTTGAGGCCCCCGCAAGTGCAGCCATGCAATCCAACCAAAAGAGTATTCAGGGGCAGAAGCGAATCAATGGTGGAAACGACAACAAGGTTGTTAAAAAGTCTCGCCTTTTCAATCCATCGGAACTAACCCCTTCGAACGATACTCCTGAAAACATCTACATGGAGACCAAAAACTATGAGGGATATGCTGAGCCAAACCCAATGAGGATAAGCAACAAAGCAGCAAACTCGGGAAAATTCTGCAGGTTTCACAACCAACCTGGTCACAACACCGACGAGTGTCGACACTTGAAGAACCTCATTGAGGAATTGATCAGGAAAAAAAGGTTACAACAATATGTAAAGAATCCATAGGCTTTGAATCCTTTTGCAATTCATCAGGGGCCTGGAGAATCAAATGATCAATCCGATCCAAACAATATGGCATCTATCTAAGCTAATCCAAGACTGACATCAACTAATAGTTTTCAAGGGTGCTCTAACATGGGAGACTTGGAATGAGCCATCAACATTGCTATATCCTTATTCTATGATTTACTTCTTGCCATAGTTCATGCTTTACCTCGCATTTCTACTTTCGGTTGCATTAAAGACTTACTGTAAAATGGTCTGTAATAACCTGCAGGCGATACACTGAACTTAAGCCCTGCAATTAAGAGCATGTATGTCCGAATGGGTTGCTCAATTGCGAAGTTACTTGTTAAGTTGAAACTTTTGTGAAAAAGTTGATGTCATACGGAAAGTTAGCTGTCGGGTGCTTACTCCTGAGTCCTAGCGACTTTGACAATGTTGTTTCAAAGGATAAATGTTGTAAATTCCCAACATGCGCGAATGCAAAAAATATGGGAAAAACCCTTCCTTGAAAAGTAAGCGGAAAAATTGTTATGATTCTAACAGTGAGCAAGTACCACGACAAATAGATGAAAAACTGAGACATTCATCAAAGGGGGCACCTCCCTGAGTGAGGAGTTCAAAGCTTCAGCCCCTAAACCAGAATAACTTGCTTAGTCAAGCATATGGTAAAGGGACCGATTGCTACCGCACGAAATGGTAAAACAGCCAATTCATCACACTTGCGTAGCATCTGAAAGATCAGATGTGAAAAGTGCCGAACTATTCACGTAACATCTGAAATGTCAAATGTGAAGAACAAAGAAAAATTCACTTACGTAGCATCTGAAATCTCAAATGCGAAAAGTGTCGAACTATTAGTGTAACATCAGAAATGTCAAATGTGAAGAATAAAGAAAAATTCACTTACATAGCATCTGAAATCCTAGATGCGAAAAGTGTCGAACTATTTGCGCAACATCTGAAATGTCAGCTGGGAAGAATAAAGAAAAATTCATTTGCGTAGCATGTGAAATCTTTGATGCAAAAAGTGTCGAATCCACTCATAGAATTCAATAGTATGATAATATCTAGGACCAATGGTCAACCTAAGCTGACAGGTTAGCTCTAAACGATCAACACAATTTTTAATTATACTACTATGACTGTGCAAGCAATATTTAGTGAGTTTTGGTCCATCAACTAAGATGGACACAAACTGGCATTTAGTTTAATGCAAGTCAAAATTCGTTATAGTTCTTTACTAACTAGCCCGTTATCAGCATGGACGAACAAGCATAAGTCCGAAATTATGTAAAATTTGCCTTCAGTATAGAATAGGAAGCGCGAGACAGACAGATTCAAAGTGAAAAGGCTGGCATAGCAAATAATTTTTGACAAAGGTCTGAAGTGCGACAAGCAAAATACAGTTACGTCACTACATCATAAGTCCAATACAGGGACATTGGACGTAGAATATTATAAGTGTATTAAGCAAGGAACGACACTCACATATACAACTGGTCTATAGCGTAAAAGCATAAAAGGTGAACAGCAAAGGACGAACAAGAAAACCACTTCCTTCCATTAGTGAATCATTCCCCACCTTGAGCGGGAGAAGAAGTACCAGTCACCTCTGCCTTACCACCGGGACTTGATAGTTCAGCAATGATCTCATCCTGAGACCGAAGGGCTTTAATGAGCATGGACTTGTCCTTCTCCAAGGTGGTGATGAGCTCGATGTTCTCCCTATTCAATCTCTGGATCTCGCAAGCAAAGGTGTTCCAGGCTCCTAGTTTGCATGCATAATAATGATCAATTTCATCAAGGCGTTTGTCCATCCAAGTCCTGATAGAGTCAAGTTGCACCAGCAAATGATTCCTCACGACGTACAAATGTTCAGAGACTGTGCGACTATCAGACAGATATATATCCAAGCTAGATTGGTAAAGGTCACTCCTTGAAGACACTAGCCTTCAAAAGGTTCAACAAGCTCGAAGGTATGTGGTTTGAAAGCATAGCTAGGTTTGTCTATGATGGCTTTTAGCTTAGCCAGACTGGGGGCAACAGGGATGGCTTCATTCTCCACCACCGAGAGCTTCTCCAACCTGCGATGCTTGCGAGCTACCCCCTCACTTGAAGTTCCTTTGGTTCTTTTAGACATCCTGTGCAAATAGCAATGTTAATAGAAAAACAATGAATCAGATGGCAGTTTACTCAACAGACTTCAGATCGTTCTTACCAGCCCTGGAATCTTTGGTCATTATGTATGATAACGGATTTAAGGTCGTTTCACACAACCAAGAAGCTTTAGGTCGTTATGACAGTACACTTCCTGGTGAATCTCCTTTTTACATCAAGCCTTAGGTCATGGACAACCCAAACTGCAAAGTGCTCAGCGACTCAAAGCTTGGGATTGAAATCACGACCTAACGCCTTGAATTGTCACAACGGCCTAGAGTATGATTACAGGCTAAAGCGTGAAAGTGGTTACAGCGACCTTATTCAACGCGGGGCATTGCAAAATAACGACCTAAGATATACAATTAGTAGAGACACTTCAGCCATTAGCGGGAACAGCAAGGCAGGGTGTTGCAAATTAAGGACGTCAGAAAACTGTGTAATTGGGCAAGATTATTATTTTAAGGTACATGATTCTTGGCAGCTAGAGCCATGACTTAAATGTAAGAGCTTGTACACGAAAGTTAAGCTAAAGATCATCACAAATAGGCAAGCTCAAAGTCACTAAATTCATCAACATCGCCATCAAATGCACAATTGAAATTATATTAAACAGAAATCTCACAAAATTTAGGGGTATCAAGTTCGACTTAAAAATATGCATATACACACAGTAAGTAAAAGCCCTGAGTCGTACCTGGATCTTGGTGATGAAGAGCTTTGAACTTGATTATAAGACTAAGGGATTATTCGGATTTCAATTGCATTGATGACGATGTGAATTGATGGATTTAGTTGATGTTGGCCGCCATTGTTGAGCGTTTTTAGCTTGAGTAGGGGTTTAAAGAGAATGAGAGCCTAATGAAGGAGTGAGGGAAGAATTTAACAATTAAACCGAGCCCATACGGCCCTGTAGCGGTCTACTCAGCTATCCAATCCAAGAAGAATACTAACAGACACTTATTAATGTGCAACCCAGAATTCATGACGACTTAAACCTTACCACGACTTAAGTACCTGGGCAACCTATAAATGAAGTACTTTAAGGGCTCACACGGTCCCAAGCAACCTAAAATCTTAAATTGCATGCTAATTTAGCCTAGGTCGAAGCCCGTATTGTTTTTAATAAATATGAACTTCGAGGGGCAAATGTTAACCCATAAAATATGTTCTAGAGAACCATGAGCATGTTTTGGTTAATTTATGATTTTAGGTCGTTAGGTACTTTACGGCGTCGTGTCCTTTCTAGCTTGATGAATTCATTAACTCACATATGGGTTCTAGGTCGTTATGGCATCTTTGGTCATTCAAATAATATGTGACGTTCACAAAGAGCTCTGGCTCGTTCGAACAAATTAAGTCGTTGAGGCATCTTGGTCCGCTCTGAGGCTAGCCCGCAGGGTTCTTGGACCGTTGGCTCTTTAATCGCTTTAGCTCGTTTCACTAAGGCCCAAACCACATCATCCTGGTTAAGCCCCATACGAACATGTTTGGGTTGTCACGCCTTATCCAAGCCCACTCCGCATCCTTTAGCCTGCATTACCTTCAAATGGAACGAATTGAACTGCTCCGCCTTGTTTAACATGCCCTTCCTTACTTTGAATCGTGTAACATTTGCTCCCGCCCACTTATGACCTAAAACAAGTGCACAATATTTATATAACTACCACCTGGACTGAACTTCGCCTATAAATACCCCCCACATTCCTTCATAAGGGGGACGGCTTCCATGGCCATGAAGTGCTGCTAAAATCTTTCTTCAACCATTTCAAAGAGTTCTAACACTCATCAAGTGAAGATCAAACCATCAATTAATCATGATCTCCATCAAACTCACCTAAGAGGACTAAGACTTGAAGATTCATCATCCAAGTTCAAGCATCTAGAGAAAACCTTCCAATTCTTCTCTAATCACACCACATCTCCGCAGAATATTCTATGCCTTCATTGTTTTTGAGGAATTCGAATGGGATATTTATGTAAGAGAGTGATTGAGTATATTGTAAGGGTGAAGCTTACTTTGTAATCTACACATTAATAATGAAATCTCTTATGAAAGTGTACGTAGATCCTCACTGGATCGAATCACTATAACAATTTTGTATTCCTACTCTTATGCTTTTAGTACATCTTTGATTGTGGCCTCACACTACTTTTCCTTACCGAATTGGTGAAGTGCATTCCATACACCATTGGTGTTGAAGAAAAATTTCGACTTCAACGTCCCGGTTGATAAGGCTTGAGGTCACGATTACCTTTCTAGACATCACATTCAAATTTTAAATGCCACATAGTAAAATCCATCAATCACTAAATGATTTCATAAATATATTCTAGGTGTAAAGCTTAAAGAAGTTACTTATTTTCCACCATACATTGTATATTTGTGAAAATCAATGTACATGATTCTAGTTAATACTTTGTCAGACATTCGTCTATACAAATTCGTTTTAGGACTCAACGAAACCGAAGATACCCCGGAACGTTGGGATTACTGCCGCAAGTTTAATTCTAGTAGTTAATTAGAGACATTAGCGAGCATCCCTCTCGCTCCGAAGATCTATGCCTTCAAGTATAAGAAACCCTGCAATGTTAGTTTTGAACACAAAGTTGGTTCGAAGTTGTTTTGGGTCCAGGTCTCCTCGGACTAACACGTCAAAAGTCAATGGGATTTATTTATTGACATTTGGGTTTTTAACTATCACATCAAATAGTACGGTCAAGTACATCAACAGCTCAGGCTCTTTTTATTTAAAATCATTCACTAAAACTCTTTTATCGATTCATACAAATAAATTCCATATATTTATCTCAAAAAATCTTTTCTATTTTCATTACTTCGAAAACAATAGCTAACACTTATATCTTTGGAATAAAGTATTCACCAAACCCCTCTTATTTTCTTTACCCTTAAAATATCACTACATTTTCACACGACCCATTTTTATTTCCATGACTTCAAAAATTCCACTATATGTACGTAGTCAAATGGTATAAATTTAATCACCAAATCTCATATAGGACAAAACATCGTCAAACGACACTTCATTTATTATATAAACCAAACAGTTTTATTTAACTTCAAAACTTTTCTAGTTTAAAACTTCACCTATGGAAATAATAAACCAGATTTCCATGTCCACTTCCATTTCAAACCAATATAACCTCTTATTTACATTTCTATGAAAATCCCAATCATTTGCTTATTTCTTGGTATAAGTGCATTCCCAAAAGCATTCTATTTTCATTACTTAGGAAATAGTGCTATATACCTAACCAAATGATATGAGTAAAATCACACTTCATACTTGGGTCAAACAATGACAAACGAAACATTATTCACTATAAAACCCAATAGTATTTATTTAATTTCTAACTCTTACAAAATGAAGTTTCAATACTTCTTTTGGAAATAATAAATTATTTCCAACACCAATTCCATTTCAAAGTAGTACCATCTTTTGGATAAAAATGAACTCGTCTAAGTTTGGGTATTTTATTTACCTCTTAGAACTTGGCTCGACAACGTTCTTATCTTAAAATAGATAAAAGTTTGTAGCCCCAAACCTGATATTAATTATAATATCGCAATTTCTACTTTTCTTTTTCATTTAAATATGATTTATAAATCAATACTTGCATTTGAAAAAAAATCCCTTTTCAATGAAAATTACTTTACTTAATTCGTTTATTAAGTAACCACTTATCAAAACACAAACTCTTAGCTTTAAACCTCTCAATACAATTGATTTACAACTTGGATTTATTATAAAAATATATTTACCGAATCTTTACCCAAAACTATTTAGCATCCTATTATAAAACTTAATTTTGATTTTATTACTAAAATCCGTTTACCAAATCCTTTATCCAAATTCATTTAACATCCAACCTTTGAGATTTTTTTTAAAAAAAAATCCCTTCTCGTTTATCATCATTTTACTTAATTTCATTATTAAATATTTGCTTAGTTAAAACTATCGCGTTAGTTTTGAATCTCTTTATATACCTTGTTCATAAAACTTGGATTTATAATAAAATCCCTTAATACAACCTTTCAAAATTCAACTAAAATCTCATTGTTATTAATTGAAATAATAATTAACTTCAACATTAACTGAATTAAAAGTAGTTTACTTCATTATTAATTAAAATAAAATAATTAATCTTTTTTTTTTAAAGTTATTAATGTCAGAATTAATTTTATAAAAAAATGAACAACTTGATGATTACCTTCAAACAAGGTTAATTAAAAGATAATTAACTTTTAAGAAATCTTATTAAGTTTAGACAACTATTTGTCAAAACCATTTCCATTAGGTTATTTGAAAACGAATTAATCTAATAACCAATTCACTTAAAACGGTTGACTTAGACAACCTGGAGGCATAATTAACTAGTTAGTCGATCTCTACTAATTCTTCCTTTTAAATTAGTTGCTCATATAATTTATTTATTAAAATCTCATTTAATTATTTTCTTAAAAAGTAATTATTTTCTTAAAAACAATCATCTCAAATTATTGACTCTTAGGTTAAGTTCTGATCTATTGCTTATAAAACTTAGTTTAAAACACAAGAATTTGCTATACAAATCATTTTATAATTACTTTATAAAAATGTATAAATATTCAATTATTTATAAAATTCTATTTCATATAAATATATAACAATATAATTAAAAGCTTTACTTCGGTTACAAAAATAACTTTTATAACTTCAATTTCGTCAATTCTCCTGACGTCGCTTTCAAAAAAATGGAGTTTAGGCCATTTGCTACCAATTACTTAAATCAATATTGTTTAATGATTATAAACACATCAAGGTTGAATTAAATTCAACCATCAATTACTCAATTCAACAATCAACATCCAAACATGACTTAACGCTACTTGGGTTAAACAGTTTATATATAAATAATATGAAAAACAAGTAACATACAAAATATTAGAGGAAATATATTCTAAATCATTTAAATGATACATATATATATATCATTATATACCTAACGTCATAGCTCATAATATCATTATATACTTGCATATGAAATAGATTTCTATTTTAAATCGTTTAAATTACAAAATACATAAATATTGTCAATCATCAACCAAACAACAATTATCCAAAGCATCCAAATATCCAATTTATGCTAAAAATGATAAATTATAATTATATGAAATTTACCACATCACATTATTTCAGAAAGCATGAGAGCTAACCCACCTTTCATTTTCGATCGACAATTTTAGGTCAATTTATATGATTCCAAATGATTCTTTGAAATTACATAAAAAATCCCATCTACTCCGAATCTGTCCAAACCACTGTGTATGTCTAGAATTTGTAGCCACGATTTCAAAGCTTCTTGTTTCGCGCAATTTTGTACACGTACGAATAGATTACACTCATTACAAGTTATAAGTCAAATTTTGTACACGTGTGAATAGATTACACTCATTCCAATTTTCATAATTTTGGAATCAATATGTGAGCATGGCGGATTTAAACGTGTTTGGTAAATCAGTTTGAATTTAATCGATTGGAAAGTGACTATTTTTCAAATGCTCTCCAAATTCGACAAAATTAGTCTTGTTAGGACCGTATCGTCAAAACATAGCTAGATTTATTTTTCCGAAATTTTCGGAGTCAGTATGTGGCCCCGGTAAATTAAAATGTACGTTGAAATCAATTTTGAACATTATATTAATTTATATTTTAATTTAATGAAAACTAATCGAAACAGTGGAATTGGTTTACGGGACAGTCCCACTGTTTTTGGAATGGGGGTAATTAGCTAGGGGCGACAGCCGTTGGGTCCAATTCGGAGTTAAAATTAACTTTTTGGAAAATGCTGTAATTAAATAATTAATTATATAAAGGGTCAAACCCCCCTTTCTTCTCCTTCCGCAGTCAAAAGTAGAAGCGTGAAAAAAAAGGAACCCAGCCCCGTTGCTCATCGTCGCGTCCCTCCCCATGTGCCATCGGCCGCACGTCGCCCCTCCTCCTCCTCCCCTCCTCCACCTCCTCTCGCCCTCCTTTTCTTCTTCCTCCTCTTTCCCTCTTTCAATTAGCAAATCCCTAAGCCTTAAACCAATCAAACCCGCCACCACCGCTCCACTGCCACCACCAGCACCACCCCCAGCCCACGTCAGCCCCCTGTCGCCGCCCTCGGGCCACCAGCTCCAGCCGTGGGCCCCTCTTCCTCGAAAATCACATTTTTCACAAATTACCTTTTTTGCATAAATTCCCATGTTACTATTTCGCTAATAACTCTCAAACGGTGCGCTTCTGGCCAAACTCCATAATACCAAAATCGTAGAGCACAATTTTCTCTTAGATTTGGTATATGAAATTGCTATTTTGGATTGCGGAGCTATCCAGTAATCGCATCCAAAGTCAACAGACCTTGTGATGTTTTTCGCGATTTCCGGTGAATTTGTACGTTTTTGGAAAAAGTCCTCCAGGCAAAAGTTGTTCTGAATGACGCGTTTAAGCTAGTGACAAAGTTTGGTGAAGATCAGAGGCCGTATGAGGATTCAAGAACAAAAGAGGTGATTCGGACGACGGAATTAACAAAACCGGAGACCGCACGACCAAATTCTACAATAGAAGTGTCGAGGCGATTGGTATAGCTTGGGTGAGCACTTCTCATTCTAATTTATTTTCTAGTTAAATACATATACTAGGATGCAGACGGTGCTTAGTAGCACCGGATACCATTGTTTGAAACCATGGATGTTTGGTTGATTTTTGGATTGAGTGATTTATTTGTTTGAGTGTCATTTGGGATGTGAATTGAATTGAATTGATTAGAACTCGTATGTGTATGGCGCGAGCCAGTATTAGGCGAGGGATAAGGCTAGACCTTATTCTGGTTCTAGTATCGCGCCGTTATGCTGCCAAAATTTTCTAAAAATATTAGAATAATAAAAATATCATTTTTATTGTATAAATGAACTGTATAAAATATTCATATGATGAAATAAATATTTTATCGTTAAAAATATAATTTTTAACGTATATGTGAATGAAAATAAATATTCATTTACAAATCGGACGACTTGTTTATGTGCACATATTTGACTGATATTGATTGGGATGATATATTTTACACATCGCCCAACTGCACAAATAAAATCTGTGTGTGTTGATTGAGACCCCACACAGGTATTGGGATAATATTTGACGTACACTAATCCCAATTGTTTAGTTGTATGTAAATCGATTGGTTAACAGACTGTTGTAAGCGTTAATTATTTATATTTAATGCTTACGCAGTTGTGCAATGCACTCTAGATGATGGTTGATTATGTTTGATTATTGTTGTGTACATGTGTGTATGAAATCGATATAAATAATATTATATGGTAATTGGCTGTGTCTGATCCCAATTCGGAAAGAACGAATATTTTAAAATAACGACGACGAATAATGAATATTTTAAAATAAATAATATTTTAAAATAATATTCAGTAATGGATCAAAATATGATTTTGATTTCCGATTTGGGATGGACATGAAAATATTTAAATATATAAAGCTGTGTTGATTAGATTAACGCCATTTTGACGTGAACGATTTTTATATCGATTTTATTCATTTTTATAATGAATATCGAAAAGGAAGTGATTTCAAAATCTAATGTTTTGAAAATATTATCATTTATATATTAACGATATGGAATTTTCAATTTTGATTTAAAATTGAATATGAAGTTGAAATCATTTTGAAAACGAATTTAACATGATTTATAAAATATGTTTTAAATGAAAATCATTGAAATATATATAATATATATTATATATATTTAATGGCCAGAATAGAAGGCGCCGCGCCGCGGCAGTTCGCAAATTTCGACCATTGACTTCGAATTGACGTTACAGGAGATCCGACCGTCGGATTCTCCTAAAACCAGAACCATTGGGTTTGTACCGAAAAGAGCTTTCCAATGAATATAAGAAATTTGAAATCTAATGGTTGGATTTGGAATCATGTCCAAATTAAATTGGAAAAGGTTGCTGTAAGTGTAGTTCGATGACCGTTTATGGAAATCGACTGAATGGACCTTGTTAAAATTATTAAAAATATCAACAATTTTTGTAAAATCATAACAAGTGATTTGAAAAGAATTGGGATGAAAATTCCAAATTTGAAAAGATAAAAATATATTTTTATCAAAATGAACTAGTTATGAACTAGAATTATAACCCAATATTTTTAAATAAATAATTTGGATTTGAAATAGTTTTAAAAATAACCAGAATTTCTAATATATGAACTGGAATGGATTTGAATCGAAATTATCTTTGGAATACTTCAATTTTGGATTCCGTGATTATACAGATATTATGGAGGAATTTGGAAGATATATATTTCGTTATTCCAAATACGATATTTGTTGATTTCAGAATTTGATATTGAAAATAAGCATATATAATTTCTATTAAAAGCCTTGTATTAATTGTTGAATTGGATTTTGGGTTTGTCGCGAATAGTGTCTTAAATATCAATGTTCTTAAACCCCATGTGAAAGAATAAATCTTTTAATTAAGATTATCAGAGTTTCCAGTTAGTTAACATTTAATTGGAATAAAATGGGATGCGAATTGGGTTTATTTTGAACTGTGTTTTAACAACATTAGTTCTTTAACACGATTTACAGTGAAACGTGATTTTGAATTTGTAAATCTTTTTATTAAGATTTAACGAAAAATTTCCAAAGTAAAGTTTCCCAATTTAATATATTAAATTGGAATTGAATGGAATTCAATTGGGTAATAATCGAAGTGAGATTTTGTGGAGTAAGACTGCTAATATATATTGTATTTAAAAGGCTTTGTCGTTATTCCATTTATATATTAGTCGAATACGGAAATTGATATCGATTATATATTGATCTATTTTCCGTGAAGATTCCATAATTAATTGAATGTGATTTGGGTTTATCGTGAAACGTGTTTTAAATGACATTAGTTCTTTAACCCAGTTAAAGATAGGATTACATGTCTAACATTGTATTTCGAACTGTATAGTTGATCTCTACTTAATATATATCTGTTTGGTGATGAAGGATTTATTCTCTTGCTTAGCACCCTTCTCTAAGACGTACGAGCTTAGAGGTTATATATAGGTAGAAATCAATAGTACGGTGTAGATTGTCGATGTGGCATGTCTGATTTTCCAAAGTTAAATAATCATTAATATTGATTTTTTTTTTGGAAGATTAAAATCAAGTGGAGTTTTAATGAATCTTTAATTAGTTTGAAATGTGAATGTGATAATTTTAATTATCAATTTGGGAAATGATCAAGAGTGGAGTATCACTAGTTTTTCTCCCAGCGATAGTTAAATCTTTAATTAGATTTGAACGTGAAAAGGGTAATTAAATTTATCGATAACACCATGGTGTTATATATGGAGTATTACCAGTTTTGCTCCATGGGATGGATAGGTTGGGATTGGGAAATAAAATAAATGATTAATTCGGTAAAGATCGCTAATCCCGACTAGATTGGATAAACCTTAATTTGGTTTGAATTAATATCCAAAGGAAGATTAAAAAATAAATTTAACGAATTTGTCTTTGATAAAATTAATGGGAACCTTTCCCAAAGAACATGAATATGGATATTTAAATAAAAGAATATTCAGAATTGGAATGAAGCGTATGTTGTGTTTTATAGCACTTGTTTATAATATACGCGAGTGTTAGACCAAAAAGTGGTTCTAACACCCAAATTGATTAAAAGCAAAATGAAATGAAATCAATAATAAAAATGAACACACAGGATTTATAGTGGTTCGGCGAAGAAATGCCTACGTCCACTTGTTTTTCACTATTCTCAATGATTCAGTTGCAAATACAATGAAATATTCACTTGATTTCTCTCACAACTCACTTACAATCACTCAATTGTCTAAAAACAAATAATGAAAGAAGATTTGGATTTTCCGGGAGTGCTGGAATTCGGGTAATGAAGGTGGTTGAACTCTCCAAGTGTTAGAAAAAAGATCCTTTTCTTTGTCTCCAGACGGGGTATTTATAGGTGAGAATTTGCTCAGAACCCGATTCGGATCGGAGCCACGTGTCATCCATCCCATCAGCCTCGGGTTCGGATGGATTTCTATGTTGACAACGCATTAGAGTAATGAACGTTGTGGGCAGGAACTGGTCATAGCCGATCTGAATAACCAGGCACTCATGCAGGAGAGTGACGTGGAAGACAGGCTCGGGTCGGAGGGGTATGCACAAGGGGTTCGGATCGGCATCTCCGATCCGACCCGGATTGACTTAGGATCAATTCTCTCTTCTTTTTACTCTGCTCCGCTCCGCTCCGATCTATCTCCGTAGCAATCAAGTGGCTTTCCGATCCAACTGGGAGTAGATTGTTCTCTGATCCGAACAGCTGTGCCTTTCTGACTTCAACAGCAATAGTTCACCGATCCGAACAGAAGACTTTATCCGATCCGAACCGATGCGCTGCTCTGATCCGACCTGCTTCAGTACTTCCTAAGTTTTTTCAATGTTTCACCTCTTGACTTTGTGTTGCCTAGTTCACAAAGTGGGCTAACATTTTGCCCCCTCAAAGGATGCTTCTGTTGGAGACGGAGCATGCTTTGACCATCATTGCACAGCGCTCTTCGAGGTGATTTTTCTTTTTCTTCAAATTTCAATTTAATTCGTTGCTGAGCTAATGAACTCGGTTCGGTTCGGATTGATCCGAACAGATCTCTTCTCCTTTCTATTTTTCACTGGACTGTTGGGCAAGGCTTCGCTTCTGGGCTGTCCATCCGATCCGAACGAGAATTCTCCTACTGGGCTGCCGATCCGAATGAGGAGACGAATAGACACTCTTCTCTTCTATATAAACACTGCCTTCTTCCTCCTTTCATTTTTACTGTTTTACTTCTGAAATTCTGCAGAACGAGAGAAAGAAAACTAATTCGTGAAACATCAAAATTCCTTTTAATTCTCGAAGTAATTACATCGGTAGGTTATAAAACTTCGATCAATTCCTTCTTTAAGCATTCTCGAGTCGGATTCATGAGTGATTAGGATGATTTAAGTGTGAAACTATGATGACCTTGCCGCCGTGACCCTCCCCCTCGTCATCGTCGCCAGTGGACTCGTCGCCGTCTCGAGGTTGGAACGGAGGGAACGAGAATCCGTAGTTGAATGCACCAGCATATAATTGCTTGGTTTTGATTTGAGTGACTGGCACGAAATTGGCCTAGGGGTCGGTTAGAAAAGAAAGAGGGTGAAGAAGAAGAAGAAGATGATGGAGAATCGGTTCGGTTCGGAGGGACATGGAAGTTGAAAATGGGGGAAAAAGGAAGGGAGGTCAGGAAATCGGACCGGGTCGGGGCACGTAAAGAAAGAAACAAGAAAAGAAATCCAGGAGATCGGATCGGGTCGGAGCAAGTATTTAAAGAAAGGGGAAAGGAGCCTACCTAACCGGATTGGGTCGGATCGTAAGATGATGGAGGAGAAGTACAACTACGTGATCCGATCTGAATCGTTAGGGGACTTTGCCTCCGATCCGATCTGATTTTGATTTCTGAGTTTCGATGAGATATCCAAGCCTAAGGCCACGTCCCCGATCCGATCCCATTGAATGGACCCGGACCGAACCGAAGCACAGTCTACCTTAACGCATAAAAACTCGTCTAACTGGCCCAATCGTCTTTTGGCATGATCTTCAATTTAATGGACAGTTAGGATAGTGCCTTGCGAACATAACTGGACATCAAGAATTACTTCAACTCTTTATATCTTGCCAAACTTTTTCGTCACACTTTTAAACATTTACTTTGCACTTTCCATATACACTATTTACAATTTAGTTTGCACACACGCACGGGGGGATACGGGCTAATTTGCTCTAATTTGTGCTATTGCTTCTTCAATAGTTTTATGACCATGAGACCCAGACGCTCTTCCAGACTAGCTGAGAGGAAAGAAGCCCCGGAAACCTCTAACAAGATTACTCTCGAGGACATATCTTCTCCGTCGGATCCAGAATGGGATAATGAGGGTTCAGACTACGACGTCGGAAATCGTAAAAGTGACGAAGTGTCTTCAGAGAATGAAGTTTCTTTAGGGTTTGAAGAAGAAGGAGGGGTTGGCGACGACCGGGCTCCTGATGAGTTTGAATCGGCTGTCATATTGGAATCACCTTCAGATTCCGTTGAATCAACAATCGACAACGATCGACTTATCCGAATTTGTTTGAAATATGGGATAATGAAAAGGGACATTCTAGTGCCTTCAAGCTCTGACCGTCCCCACAACCCTCCAGAAGGATATATGGCAGTCACTCGGTTGATGTGTATGGTCGGCGCTATCTCTCCATTTTCTCCCTTCATCGTTGACTCTCTAAGACAAATGCGGATTGCCCCCATGCAGCTGCATCCCAATTCTTATGCCTACTTGCACACTTTGTACATAGCATACCGTGAGATCTTAGGCATAGTGCTCACGTTCGATGACGTTCATTTCTTCTATAACTTCAAGCATCGGACTCGAGAGACTCCATCTTTCTGCTATTTTGAGTCTGTTCCTAAGAGGAAGATAATCTCGGCGCCATTCAACAGTAAAGCTGGAGATTCCAGACTGGAATGGTTCTATGTGAAGCGACAGCCTGGATGTGCCAGGAGGTGGACGAAATCAAGTAAAGCACTGATTTTCTAAATCCGGGCTTTATACACTCGAGTCATCACCTTAACTTGTTTTCCTTTTTGTTTGCAGTCGACAATCCAAAACAAATATCAGATCAGGTGTTCTTTGACCGGATGCACCAACTTCTTAATGGCGATCAAAAATTCTTGACTATCGATGAAGTCCTTAAGGACGAATATCTTCACTTTCATGGGCTGTTATCCGTTTTTCGTAGTATTGGTCATGGGACGGCTCCATACGTATATATTCCTCCAGTGGATGTAGTCCCAGAGACAGGAGAAGGCTCGGGAGTTCCTACAGTGCCTCTTCAAACTTCACCTTCTCCATCTTCTACTCAAGATGACGAATTGGCCAACCTGGCCGAAAAGCATCGTGAAGGATATACTGCCCCCGAGGAGGCTACTTCTCTGGAAAAGTCAACATCCTCCCAAGAGTCGCCACTTAATGCTTCCGAGGGGAATGTCCCTAGTACTGATGACCAAATATTTCAGGGTTTGGGAGATCTCCCCTTACCTGAAACTATATACACTTCAGAGGATTTTAGGAAGGATCCTTTAGTTTTCACCTCTTCTGAAGAGACCACTCCTGCTAAGGCCAAAGAGCCTGCCCGTACTAGTCTAGCTTCAGACTCGGGTTGGTTGGGGGGAAACACACCACTTAGGACACACTTTATACAACAGCATTAGCATTCATTGCACTTCTTTCTCTGTGAATCCATTGATTCTGAATTTCGTTTGTCTTATTGTGCAGGCACGATGTCTCGATCTTACTATGATATCAAGAAGCTTCGCCGCAGCATGTCTAATCCACCTCAGAATATCGAGTATGATCGCCGCGATGATTGCGGTTGGGAGGAGAGAAGGCCTTATGATCCCTATCACTCTCGACCCTCACGTTCTCGCTCTCCCGTTCGTTCGGATCAAGAGAAATACAAAAGTTATCAAAGCCGTAGGGAAGAGGACAGGCCACAATCGAAAGACTCCACCTCTTCCCACGAAAAGCGCAGCAGAGAGAGAAGTCCTCCAAAAGAT
Source organism: Allium sativum (assembly GCA_030737875.1). Lineage (NCBI taxonomy): Eukaryota > Viridiplantae > Streptophyta > Magnoliopsida > Asparagales > Amaryllidaceae > Allium > Allium sativum. The sequence goes on along the minus strand of CM060926.1, from coordinate 402,563,278 downwards.
ACTGAATCTCGAAGTAAACGCAAGGTCCCTGCTACTAAACGACCTAGGACAGACAAAGAAACTATTGAATCCTCCACACGCAGGGACACTGAATTAACGATCCCCGCTCCTCTACCAATAGATGCGGAGGCTGCAATCAAGCTGGCGTATTTGGAGGAGCAATTTCCTGAACACTACTTCGAGACTTTGACTTTTTTACCTACCCTTGAACCTATTTCTTCTAAGTGGGCAGATGAGGCCAAAGCAAAGATAGACGCGGTGGAAAACAGTATTCTGAGATGTTTAAATATTCACGCAATCTTTCCAGAATTATCCGTACTCTAATCACGAATGCTGATTCAATGCAAAAAACCGCGGAAGAAGATGCTAAGGCCTTAAAGAACCTTGGTAAAGATTTGGAGGACACACAGGCCCAGCTTGCTATTGCTCAGAGGGACGCTACCAACTTCAAACAACAATTTGAGGATATGTCATGACTTGCTTGAATCTCACACTCAGGAGTGTTCTGAGTTAAAAAAGCAAGCTGATGATGCTAAGTCGGAAGCTGCTAAGACACGCCTTGCTTATACTGACCTCGAACGGAAAAATGCCGAGTTAGCAAAGAGGGATGCTGAACTAGAAAAGAAGAATGCTGACTTGGCTTCAAAGCTATTGGAGGCAGAGAACAGAGCTGCCCTGGCTGAGGGCAATGTTGAGTGTGCTATCAAATATGCGGAGGAAGCCCGCAAACAACTGTCAGAGGCGGAGGCTGATATTCAGGGTTTCGGCGAATTAATGATTGAATTCTTCGCACATATCATCCGTCGCCGAAACATTTCTTGGATCGAGGATTATCCATCCACCCTAGTTCAAGTATGGAATCAGATCGTCGAGTGGGAAAAAGAGGAGCTCAAGGTCGATTCCATCGATGAAGATAAGCTAATGGAGAAATACTTGAGGGATGATGAGCCAGAACGCCTAGCTGAAGGGCGCCGCCTCATTGCTGAGGCCATGGAAGAAGAGAGACGGAAGTCTAAACAGAAGAATATTCTCGAAGCTGGTTCCTCTTCTGCTGCCCCTACGACTTCTGAAGTAGAGGGGTATGATCCTGAAAATCCGGGAATCCCCCGAACAAATCTGTTATCCCCTATTCCTGAAACAGCATCAGAGGCAGTAGTTACCCCTGCTGAGAAGTCTTCGGAAGGTATCCCTACCTTTTCTCCTCAATTTGTCAAGGCTATTTCTACCTTTCGCCATGTGATTGAGCAATCGATGAAAAACCCATTGTTTTCACCTGAGTTGATAACCGTTGCTTCTCATTCTGTAGGTATTGAGCCATCCGAAAAGACAGATGTGACTCAGGGAGCCACCGCCGGGGCAGAGCCTATAGAAAAGGCAAAAGGAGAGGAGGACAAGGCTGCTCCTATAGAATTGGGAGAAGGAAGTGAGCCGAATAAGGCCGCCACTCCCCATAATGAAGAAATGATAGCAGCTTCAAAGGATGATGGCGGTGACAGAGGTCATGAGGAGGAACCAGAAGTTTCAATAGTCGGGGAGTCAAAAAATGCTGATGATGTTACTTTGGCTGCAATGAAAGCTGATCAAGACAAACGTTTGCAATTAAAAGCCGAAGAACTAGACCCTGAAGCCCTCAAGCCCCTCGCAGTTGTGGATGCGGGATCAAGGTTAGTTGTTAAGCTCTCAACTAGATCTATTACAGAGGAACTCGCTAAAAAATCTTCTCTTGATTCCAGCTCTCCGCCCTCCGGGAAGAAGTCTACTGGTTCCAGCACCGCATCTTCAGGAAAGAAGAAATCAAAACGAATCTTGACAGAGGTCGAGAAAGAAGCAAAGGATGCGGAGAAAGCCGCCAAGAAGTCCAAGGCTCACTCGAAATCTAAATAGTGGATTGCCTTGTGTCGTTTTAGCATTTAGCGAACCAACAATTGCTGCTACAAGAGTGGCTCTTGCACCTTCTTTTTTAGCTATTCTCCTGTACAAATTCATTCATTCGTAAATAAATAAAAAATAATTCATTTTCTGCAATGTCTATTTGTCAGTAGTTCTGCACTTATGTAAAAATGCATGTCTTACTATAGTTATAAAATGAAGTTACGGAGGGAGGAAATATGCGTAAACATATATGCCCCCAGTTAATTCTCACAAATTATTTAATGCTTAATCAAACAATCTGAATGCTCCTGATTTTCTGACGGGATAGCATTTCCTATGTTGTCAGTGCCTGTCGTTTTTTTCTGGCATTTCTTTTATACTCTCTCTCTCTTTCTGGAGAGTTAGAGTTCGAGCTCAGCAATCTATTCATTCCCCGGTCTTTCAGCGGGGAAAGATCTCTTTCTCAGCGCTCAGTCGGAGACGCTTTTATACTCTCTCTCTCTCTGGAGAGTTAGAGTTAGAGGAAGAATTTCTTTTTCAGCGCTCAGTCGGAGACGCTTTTATACTCTCTCTCTCTCTGGAGAGTTAGAGTTAAGAATGTCATTTTCTCATTCTTTTATGTCTTATCGCACAAATAGTCGTTGTGCTTTTTCTTATGTTTAAACTGTCTTCAACCTTTTCTGGTTTTGAATCATCCTGTATTCCATAATCACAACAGAATAATCGATGAATGTATAAATATAATGCATAAAAGTAAATAACACACAATATTTTTATAGTGGTTCGGCTAAGTCGTAGCCTACATCCACTTTACAGTCCTTTATTCGTATCGTCAGATTTTCCCAAGGCAAGTCGTGCCTTATTACAGAGTTCATAAGAGAAATAACAAAGAGTACAACATTTCTAATCCAAATATCACATTAAATGTTGGGCATTCCATGCTCTAGGGACTTCTTCGCCATCTACGGTCGTTAACTTGAAGGTTCCTTTTTCAAGTTTCCGTTGGATGACAAAGGGTCCTTCCCACTTTGGACCGAGGTGAGGAAGGGATGGAAAGACTCTCTTTAGCACCAAATCTCCAGGTTCAAAAGTCCTGAGGCGAACTTTTTTGCCATAATAGCGTGCCATCTGACGTCGATGTCTTGCCGCACGCAAATCTGCTTCGTCCCTTTTTTCTTCGACTTCATCAAGAGACTCAAGTAAGAGTGCCCGATTCGTCATCGGGTCATAATATGTCACCCTGTGGGAAGGAACTTCCAGCTCAACTGGAATTACTGCTTCTGAGCCAAAGGAGAGAGAGAAAGGGGTGTGACCAGTCGCCGTCTTAAATATTGTTCGATATGCCCAAAAAGCTAGGGGCAATTCGTCAACCCATTTTGCCTTTGCACGCTCTAACCGTTTCTTGAGGATGGATTTTATTACTTTGTTTATTGCCTCTACTTGCCCGTTCGACTGCGGATAAGCAACCGCAGTGTATCGCTTGTCAATCTTATACTTCTGGCAGAAATTTCTGAATTTAGTACCATCAAACTGGGTTCCGTTGTCAGTTATAATCGTCCTTGGGATCCCGAATCGGCATATAATATTTCTGACCACGAAACTTATCACCTTTCTCGCCGTGATTTTGGTCAAGGGCTCAGCTTCCACCCACTTCGTAAAATAGTCCACGGCCACTACTGCATATTTCGCTCCTCCTTTAGCAATCGGTAGAACTCCAATGATATCAATTCCCCACGTGGCAAATGGCCAAGGACTCACCATTGACTTAAGTTGGGTCGACGGTGCTCTGGGGATTTTGGCGAATCTCTGGCACTTATCGCAGCGTCGTGAATAATCAGCTGCATCTTTATTAATTGTGGGCCATAAGTATCCGTATCGCAATATCTTTTTCGCTAAAGTTGACCTCCTGTATGATCTCTACACTCACCTTCGTGCACTTCTCTTAGTACACGCTTGATGTCGTCGTGTGCTATACATCGTAACAGGGGCATAGAAAATCCTTGCCTATAAAGAGTATCGTCTTGCATGACATATCTGGTAGCCTTGCGAACCACAGCCCTTTTCTCACTTTTCTTTGATGGGAGTGTCCCATTCTTAAGGAAGTTCTTAATTGGGGTCATCCACGACTCCTTCTCCGGTTCCGCTTCGAAAGCGAACTCAACTTCCATCGACTCAAAGCTTGGCGATTCCAACGTTTCAATTGGAATTATTTCAGTCTCTTCTGGATTGTTGGAACTAGCCAGCTTTGCTAGCCTTTTGGTTTTCGGCTCTTGGGATGTGTGTTATATTGTACCGCTCCAAGCTACTCAGTAGCTCTCTCACTTTCCTGAGATAGGCGATAAGTTGAGGTCCCCGAGCCACAAATTCCTCTCGCACTTGGCAAACAACGATTTTAGAGTCACAGAATATGTCCAACATTTTTATTCCGAGGTCTTTAGCAAGCTTCAGCCCGACAATCAGGGATTCGTATTCAACGTCGTTGTTAGTCGCCGAAAATTCTAATCGTAGAGCGTAATATAACGACCGTCCTTCAGGAGTAACTAAGACGATTCCAGCTCCGGACCTTCGGTCGTTCTTGGCTCCATCTGTGTATAGTTTCCACGGATCTATCTTTAACTCATCCTCGGACCTAACCACTTTGTCATCGATTACTTCCTCCTCTGGGATGGTGAATTCCGCTATAAAGTCCGCCAAAGCTTGCCCCCTGACCGACTTTCGTGGTTGAAAATTTAAATCAAATTGGCTTAATTCTATATTCCATTTGATCAACCTTCCCGATGCTTCGGGTCTCTGCAATACCTGCCTCAAGGGCTGGTCAGTGTATATGGTTATTGGATGAGCTTGGAAATAGTGACGAAGTTTTCGGGATGCGATTAGGAGGCTGTAAGCGAGCTTCTCAATCTTTGGGTAGTTGCGCTCAGCCGCTGCTAATTTCTTGCTTACATAATACATTGGCCTTTGTACTTTGTCTTCTTCTCGAACCAGGGCTGTGCTAACGGCGTGAGCCGAGACTGCCAAGTAAACAAACAATTCTTTGTGATCCACTAGCTTTGACAAAATCGGCGGTTTCTCTAGCAGTTCCAGTAAATTTCGAAAGGCCTCAACACAGTCCGGAGTCCACTCGAAGTTCTTCTTTCCTCTTTTAATCAAATCAAAAAACGGAACGCACTTGTCTGTTGCTTTGGAGATGAATCTACTCAGTGCAGCTACTTTCCCTGCAAGACTTTGGACGTCTTTAATTATCCTCGGCTCTTCAATGTTTCTAATCGCTGCTTTCTGGCTAGGATTGATTTCAATTCCTCGGGAGCTCACAATGAAGCCTAGGAACTTTCCCGATGCCACTCCAAATGAGCATTTCAGAGGATTCAACTTCATCCGATACTTTCGCAGGATACCAAACATTTCCGCCAAGTCTTGCGTATGGCTGGAGGACTGTTTCGATTTGACAAGCATATCATCCACGTAAACTTCCATAGTCTTCCCTATTTGATTATAAAACATTCTGTTCACCAAGCGCTGATAAGTGGCTCCGGCGTTTTTCAATCCGAATGGCATTACAACATAACAATATAACACCAGATTCGTAATGAAGCTCGTATGCTCTTGATCTGGCACGTGCATAGGAATTTGATTATATCCGGAATATGCGTCCATGAAAGAGAGAAGTTCATGACCTGCTGTTGAATCTACAAGCTGGTCAATCCTGGGAAGTGGGAAACTATCTTTTGGGCAAGCTTTGTTCAAATCTGAAAAATCAATGCAAGTCCGCCACTTTCCATTCGGCTTCTTTACCAAGACGGGATTCGATATCCAGTCGGGATATGTCGAATCTCGAATAAATCCGTTCTGCTTCAGCTTCTCCACTTCCTCTTTGAGAGCAGCCGACCTCTCTGGGCCCAGCATACGTCTCTTTTGCTTCACAGGCAGATGTTTCGGGTTTACATTTAATTTGTGACTTATAATGGATGGCGATATCCCACACATGTCAGCATGGGTCCAGGCAAACACGTCCAAGTTTGCCTTCAAGAAGTCCGTTAGTTCTTTGGCTCGACGTGGATCCAATTGAGAACCAATCTTCAAAACTTTTGTCGGATCAGCTTCATCAATGGGAATTTCCACTGTCGCTTCATTAGGAGTTGCATTTCTAGCCTCTGGTTCCTCGTCTTTTCTGGGATCCAGGTCTTCAGGCGTTCCTTTGGGCAACTCCTTCAGGGTCGATTTCTCTAATTGCTATGCCGAGCCCCCCTTTGAGGGAGACGAGGCATCTTTACTCTCGATGTTAAGTCCTTTCATCAACATCTTTAATTCGGCAACATAGCAGGCCCATCCGGAAACTTGATCCCATCTCATTACTCCAGTTCCGGCTTCAGTTGGGAACTTAAGCAATAAACACCAAGGAGTGATACAGGCTCTGAATTCAGCAAGGGCAGACCTTCCCAAAAATGCATTATAAGGCGAATCTACGTCCAATACTACGAACTGAAGCATCCGCACTCTTCTGCGTTCTCCTTGCCCCAAGGTCACGGGCAATTCTATGTATCCCATGGGAGCTGTTGACGCCCCGTTGAAGCCTCTGATCCATCCTTCACATGGCTTCAAATCTTCAGATTCAAGCTTCATCTGATCGAATGACTTTTTAAATAAAATATTGACAGAACTTCCGTTGTCTACTAACACCTTATGAACCAAGGCTGGCCCAATAGTGGTAGTAATAACCAACGGATCATCAGTGGGTGACTGGATCCCAGTATTATCTCTGCTGCGGAGTACCACGTCGTCAAACATGGTCTTCTGTTGTTTTATGGGGGCGATATCTTCCAAATCATCACCTTCATTCACGTCTATGTGCTTGGCAGCATTTACATACTGGTCCATTGCTCTAAAGCTACGGATTGCTGGGTGAGGTCCACCCACTATGGAGTTGATAACAATTCCCTTGCCTTTCTTCTGCGCTGTAGGCTTGGGAGCAGGTAGAATCTGTTTTGGAGCCTGCTCTCCTTACCCCCTGTCCCTCGGGGCAACCTTGTATTCATCCAACTTCCCTTCACGCAGTAGCTTCTCAATCACATCTCTCAAATGCCGACATTCATTGGTTGAATGCCCATTAGTTCCATGAAACAAACAAAACTTCCCAGTCGCCATTTCTTTCTCTGTCGAGTCACGAGGTTGCGGTCTTTTATATTGCAAAACGTTGTACGTATCCAGGTAAATATTCTCCAGGGTGTCGTTCAATGGTGTATAATTCTCGTAGGTCTGGAATCGGGGTCTTTTGTTAGGATCACTTCCCCTATTTCTATTTCTTCTGTTACCGTTCGCATTACGGTTATTGTTGTTACCCCCGTTTCCAGCATTGTTGTTTCCACCCTTGTTACCCACATTTACTTCAACCTTTCCGGAAAATTCCCCAGACTGCTTCACGGCGACGTTACTCTGCACATTTTCTTTTGAAGCCGCTTCAGACTTTCTCTTTCAGTTTGCCCTGGCCTCCTCTCGTCTTAAATAAATATCGGCTTTTTCATAGAATATCTCTCTTGTGGAGGGTGTCTTCCCAGAAAGGTAATCCCCGAACTCGGATTCAGGATCGACTCCTTCTTTTAATGCCATCAGAATGGTGGGCTCATGAGGGTCACTAACTTCAGTCACAGCTAAGTTAAATCGGTCAAGATACGACCTCAAAGACTCTCCTGGCGCCTGCTTAATTCTCGATAATTCAATAACACTTTTGGACTTTCGGGTATGGAGTCGGAACTGATTCATAAAACGTTCGCTCAGTTCCCTGTAATTCGAAACCGAACGAGGGGGAAGTCGGGTAAACCAGAACAGCGCCACATCTTCTAAATAGATCGGGAATGCTTTACACTTCACTTCATCAGGGGCAGCAGCGGCATTCATGAGCCACGAGTATCGCATCAAATGCTGTCCCGGATCATTTCTCCCGTTGTATTTGTCCATCTGTGGCAGGTTAAAACGCCGGGGAAACTGGAAATCGAGGATATCATCGGTGAAAGGAGTATGGCTTCGCTTAATGCCATAATCTTCATTTGTATAGTTCCGGCTCTCGGACATGATCTGGCGCATCATTGCCTGCACATCAGCATTAGTTAGGGGCCGTTCAGGTTCCCTGGCCCTAGTATCCTGGTTCCTTCTGGACTCTTGTTCAGGTGATGCCCTTCTTCTTCGAGCTGCTTCTGCTCTATTCCGTTCCCTACGCTCCCGGTCGATCTCGGGAGGAGGGGACTGGAGCCTTTGCCCCCGAGTGGGGTAATTGTTTCCTAGTGCTCGTGCAATATCCTCGCGAGACCCCAAAGATCCGAATGTTAGCTGCTCCACATTCTAAGGTCGTTCGAGCGGCCTTCGTTCACGGGGGCGCTCTTCCTCGGAAGATGAAGACGGATCCACTGGTGTGTGACGAACCGGTGATGGGGTTATCTGTCGACGGAGTTCACTAATCTCCCTGCTCATGAGCCTCATATCTTCCTGCATCATGAGATTAGTGCGCTCGTGGACTTTCATAGCCTCCCTTGTACTCTCAAGCATGTCAAGTAAGCGTGAGAAATCTCCTTGAGTAATGGGCGCAGATGGATTGACCTGGTCACTGACCCTGGTGGCTGGGATCGGAGCATTTGTAGGGACTCGAGTAGAGGTTCCAACATCACCAAGGGTCGGATCGGATCGGAGATGGGTGATCGGGTCGGTTCGGAGCTGGGGAACATGTTCGGGTCGGTACATGGCAAGCTGCTCGGGTCGGTTCAGATTGGGGGAATGCACTGCTTCAGAATCTCCTACCCGGATCGGATCGGAGCTCTCCCCCTGGAGGCGGTTCGGATTTCCTGCATCGGTTCGTCCTGTTGCTGAACTCTGCCTACGAAACCTTGTCACAACAGCATTTTGCTGATCTTCGCCAGCTCCGTTTCCTCGACCAGATTGAACTTCTTTGCCTTTTCCTTTGGCCATGGTTCTTCGACAATCACTTCAACAAATATCCAAGGGCGTTGAAACTTGAGGTTTAACTTCTTTGAACTCAATGGTTCAAAAAGTAGAACGATAATCCCGAAAAACAAAGAATTCAGATGAATTCTCAGTGAAAGCACCAAAATGTTAGACCAAAAAGTGGTTCTAACACCCAAATTGATTAAAAGAAAAATGAAATGAAATCAATAATAAAAATGAACACACAGGATTTATAATGGTTCGGCGAAGAAATGCCAACATCCACTTGTTTTTCACTATTCTCAATGATTCAGTTGCAAATACAATGAAATATTCACTCGATTTCTCTCACAACTCACTTACAATCACTCAATTGTCTAAAAACAAATAATGAAAGAAGATTTGATTTTCCGGGAGTGTTGGAATTCGGGTAATGAAGGTGGTTGAACTCTCCAAGTGTCAGAAAAAAGATCCTTTTCTTTGTCTCCAGACGGGGTATTTATAGGTGAGAATTTGCTCAGAACCCGATCCGGATCGGAGCCACGTGTCATCCATCTCATCAGCCTTGGGTTCGGATGGATTTCTATGTTGACAACGCATCAAAGTAATGGACGTTGTGGGCAGGAACTGGTCATAGCCGATCCGAATAACCAGGCGCTCATGCAGGAGAGTGACGTGGAAGACAGGCTCGGGTCGGAGGGGTATGCACAAGGGGTTCAGATCGGCATCTCCGATCCGACCCGGATTGACTTAGGACCAATTCTCTCTTCTTTTTACTCTGCTCCGCTCCGCTCCGATCTATCTCCGTAGCAATCAAGTGGCTTTCCGATCCAACTGGGAGTAGATTGTTCTCCGATCCGAACAGTTGTGCCTTTCTTACTTCAACAACAATAGTTCACCGATCCGAATAGAAGACTTTATCCGATCCAAACCGATGCGCTGCTCCGATCCGACCTGCTTCAGTACTTCCTAAGTTTTTTCAATGTTTCACCTCTTGACTTTGTGTTGCCCAGTTCACAAAGTGGGCTAACAGCGAGTTATTCGGAAAGGCCGGGTTTATACCCATTCTGAATAACTGATTCGACGATATGTCGACGATGAAGACGGTGGTTGAAGACCGGAGGTCTTCACATTGTTTGGATGATTACAATGTCTTGATTGGGCTGTGCACCCAAGACGAGGTAATAAATGGTGATCGTCCAGACGTACTTGGAGATCGAACGGATATGCGAGGGCCTCTCTCCTGTATTGGACATATGGGATGAGGAATAAGGTGCCTCCGGTTTTGTTTAGATCCAGAACGAACTAGTAAATGGATGTGCGTCTGACATTGGATTTTATTCTGTGTTGATTGATTTCTATTAAATATACATCTGTTTGGTGGTGGAGAATTTATTCTCTTGCTTAACGCCCTTCTCTGAGACGTACGAGCTCAGAGGTTATATATCGATAGACATCAATCGCATGGCATGAATTGCATGTGTGGCATGCAGAGATGCAGTGATCAAGGCTTCTGTTGAGAAGCAGAGTCTTGTGGTTGATGATCAAAGCACGGCCTTAAAGGGCATAGCTTTGTGTATAGCGTTAATTCGTGAGCCTCACACCTTTGTATGAGTCAAAAACGGGATCAGGGACGCAGGGAGGACATGACTTTCTTTCTAGATTTGGGTGGTGTCATGGTATGGAGCCCAGACATTTATATATATTTTACCTTTGTGGATGATGGATAGCGAGGCGCCTCGGATATATCGGTTACTACGGAGCCGATGGATAGGTCCTATAGGACTGGGAAAGGAATAACTAATCCTCAAAAGTAAGAGAGGACCGCCCCTGCAGGAACCAAGTGTTGCCCAGAGTTTGTAGTCCTGAGGCATTTTCCAGAGTGTCTAGAAGCGTTGAGGAGCCTTTCCTAGACTTGACTTATAGATGGAATCCAATTTCCAATATGTGACATTTCGGTTTTTGATTGTAGAGCCTAGCATTGGTGAAATAGTAGCATAGGATACTATGCCGTCTGTGGTTGATACATTTATTTTTGAAGCTGTTTTGACACTATACACTTATAATAGAATCAAATGATTTGTTTTAAGCATACCAAGCATGTTTGGCTATTATAAGGTAAAACTCTATCCTCCGGCTTGTGTTGCATTGTGTGATGGGACCTAAGTCTTATAATAGCTTCATTTTTCCAAAAAGCATTGCGCTATTTATAACAGTTTATGCACTGTTATTCTTAGGTGGAAACCTGTTCCGTGTTATATCGTGTGGTCCCTTGATTTACCTAACTTTAAAATCAAATTAATAACTGTTTTAGTTCTCACACCAGTCTCTTGACTGACCTGGACTTTATGGTTTTAACCTAAACTCTGGGTGCCCCTATTTTCCACATGGGAAGCTAGGAGTTTTGGTTTTGTAGATATTATATTCACAGGATCCTGGTTTACAACTGGAGCTATATTCGGAAAGCTCTGTATCCGTATATTCCCTTCAGTTGTGTTATGTATTGTTTTTCTACTGCTATGTAATGTATTTTTAAAATCTCTGATATTTTCCAATGTGTAATATTTGTTCATACTCTGTATATCTTGTACTCTAATGTAAATTGTTGTAATAAGCAATGAAATGTTCTTCTGTTTGTGCTCTGACTTGTCGTGTTCTCGGACAATCCATTCTTTCTCTTCTCTTTGGAGACCGGGGAAGTTTGGGTCACTAAACTGCCCATCAACGACGAGATACTAGCCTGAGCACCATCTTCCAAACCTTCCTCCCTCCCTAGAATCTCACAAATACAAAAAACCCTTCGACTTTGAAAATCAATCACCTTAGTCCACGTTGCCCCACCGGACCACCACCATCAGCTTCCCCTCCGACTAGCGCATAACCTTCCTTTAGACACCCAACCCTAAATATCCCTCCAGTTTGCATAAAAACGAGGAAGTTCGAACTAAGCAAAAGCATGGGTTTCGAGAGTTTTTGGCCTCCTATGGTCATCGCGCCGCACACCACCACCGGCTTAAAGCCATCCGTCTCGCCAATAACTTCCTAGGTTGAAGCTTCACCTAATTCTTCGTGGTTTTTCCAATTTAATTGATTTTTAAAAATCTAGAGTGGTGGTTGTGAATGAATGGGGAAGGAGGGTTTGCAATGTTTTATAATAAGGGTTTGGAATATTCTATCACTATCTCGCACTGAACGCTTTGAGCCCGTATGAACGCATATGAGCTCCAATTTCCAGTAAATTTGAAACCTTACAATAACTTAATATTCTGGACTCGATGAAACTGGTTTTATCAAATTCTGAGACTATTTGGAAAAAACTCATATTTTAATTTCAAAAACGTAAAATGATACGCGTTTATGTCGCGCATGATCACATAATAACTCCAATTGACCCAAAACTTGAAATCTTACAGTAATTAAATATTACAAATTTTATAAAATTGGTTTCATCGAAATCCGAGGTCGTTTGATAATTGGCTATTCTCAGGTGTTAACCTAAATCGACTTTAAAATAATCAAATCCATTGCATTATATATATATATATATATTCAAATAGAATTTTTTATTACTTTAAAATAAACTAATTTGGATTTTAAACTCAACATTTTAAATTACATGTTAAATTGATATCCAATTTATTTAAAATCCCTTTCATTTTATTTAGTAAATCATTTAGTTCATAAACGATTATACCGCGATTTTTTTGAAACTTGATTTTAACATAACTATGAATCTACAAGATGAAATTCCAAATTTTCCCTTTCATTCAAAAATTATAGTCAAATAGATTGGAAGATTCTTGTTACGAAGAATTCCAACTTATATTGAACCCTATACATCCATTCAAAGTTCAAAACGTAAAATTACGAACTACCGTGACACGGCTAGCTCATTTTTAATTAAATTTAATTAATACATTTAACTTTTTTTGATTGATAAATTCCTTATTATAATTCAAATTTGATCTTAATAAATAATCCAATTCATAATATACCTCAAATCTAGCTTGTTCACAATTATTTCGAGATTAAATTTATTATTTTACTATTCAAATCAAATTAATATTCAAAATCGCATAATTTAAGTGATTTAAATTTCCAAATCAATATTTAAACTAAATATTCCACCACTAAAAATACAAGCAATTACATTCCCTCCCTTAAAAGAATTTCGTACCCGAAACTACTAAGGAAGGAAAAATGCTATAAATCTCCCATTTTTTCACAAATCCACTTAGTTAAAGTCTTTCGTTTCACTTTCTAAACATTTAATTCCAACTGATCCAACTAGTTTCAATTAAAACACCAATTTATTTCTATTAACAAAAAAAATTGAAATTTTCTAACAACTTAAATTTTCAAAAGATTTCGGCGTAGTTTCTTTGTACAAAGAGACTTTAGCAATATAAATACAGAGATAATTATGTATACATTGACCCACCCGATCGGAAAACACAATTCATGTTCCCTATTTTGTATTTTGCATAAGCGTACCATATATAAGCGTTACTAAGCGAATTTCCTCACATTCATGCAATCTACGCAAGCAAAACCAAGTCATATAGCTCTATGTACCTGTACTCACTCAATTGGAACTCGTAAGCCTCATTATTCAAAATTTTATCCATATTTCATTAAAATAGAATGATTTACAACTAAATTATTTGCATTCTAAATATATATGCACACAATATAATCATATTTGTTATTATCAGATTCTAAACTAACTTATTTATTTAATATAACTAATCTAGATTTTCAAATTTTACTTAAAAATTCAAACTGTCCAAAATCATCGAATATTGCATTACATTTCTAGGAAACATCATATTAAGTTAAATGTACAATCAACTTACTCTAATACTTAGGATCTGCATGTATCCATATTAAAATCTAGGTGAGAATTTTGGATCCAAACTCCGAATTATAAAATCATAAATTCTGGATTCAAGCTAATTTTTTTTTTTAAATCCAGTAATTTATCTATAATAGCAAGTCTTAGTTAGAAACTCAAAAATGAACATCGTTGACGTTCATGACCATCTACGGAATTATTTTCCAACAACCAAAATAAGATTTATGTTGTTTAAAATCTTTAAAAATCCATTTATTTTTAAAAACTTAGAAAAACAGTCCAAATATTTTCTTTTCGAATCTTTGAAAAATCATTTTCAAATTCATTGAAAATTTGGATTCCTCGATTCTCGACTTAAATTATTTTCCCATTTATAAATCCTTTTTATAAACTTCACTTATATACTTGTAATTATATATAAGTTTACTTCGCATAGTTTCTTGCTTGTTTAAGTTCATATTAAATAACTTTACTTAGGTTAAATTATTACCCATCCCAGTAGCTAATACCCATAAACTAGTCGGGCACAACTACCAATCAAGCAACAATAGTCAATGCACAAAGTTAGCATGACTTAAAAAATAAATGATAATTATATAATATTATCATTTTCAATCAAACAAATCATCCATAGAACTATATTTAGTTTGCAAATTCTTTATATATAAAATATTTAAAATCTTGGTAAAATTATTTCATTTACAACCTGTTTAAAGCAATATTATGTTGATTTACCTCGTTCAAGCGTTTAGAAATCCCTATCAACCACATCAGCTAAACATGTCAATTTGTAATTTATATACCACTCAACTGATAAACAAACATAACATAAAATATTTTATAACACTAACAAATACGCTCTCTCAAATATACTCAAACTCAATCTAGGGTATTACTAACCTCATCTCTATTGAGTTACGCCACAGAGCCAAGGTTATTACTTAACACTAACAAATAATATGTGTTTTACATATTATTGTCGTTTAGAAAGTTGAAAACCTATTTGAATGGCTCAGACCTACCTTCATGTAGGCTAAGGCATACATTTTCGTCAAAATGACTGTAACTTTTGAATGTTGATCCGAATTCGACGAGTTTGGACATTTCGAAAAGCTTGTAATGAATGCAACAACTTCATTTAGGGTATTCTAAATTTTATCTCTTGGAAGGCTAAAAGATAAGATTTTTTTCGTTGGTCTGCATCAAATTACCCAGGACTTGAGTTGAAATTTGTGAAGAATACCCTATAGTTCTTGTTGTAATTCATAATTTTATGATCTCACATTTTGTTTATGAAGTTAAAATAAACTATATGTTGTGTATGCTATGTGTATTAATTTATATATATATATATGCTTGATTTTCATTTATTTTCATATTTTAGGAGATTGCAAGGGAATGTGTTTTGCTTTGGAGTTTAGAGCTTGCTTTTGTTCTAAAATGATAAGTATAAGTTAACTTGCTAATAATGCTAACGAATCATATGGATTCCTGATAACATATCGTATTTTAATATTATACAATTTTTCCCCATGGTTTAGGATGCCTCGTCATTGAGATGAGATAGATATTTGTGATTTATATATTGTTATTTTCCTGACTTAGCCAAGCAAAGGAGATTCTACCTAAAATTTTCGAATTAGAAAATTTTGTTGAAGTTGCATCATTTTCAAACCTATATTAAGCTACCTATGTAAGTAAAATGTTTTCTAATTTGAGTAGAAAACTATATTGTTAAATATATTAATTGACAATATTAATAGAAAACTATATTACTATGACCTTTTCGAGGACGAAAATTATTGAGTGAGGGAGAATGTAATGACACATATTTTCTACCATTTAATTTGTTGAATTTAATATGATTTTTGATTATTGTTATGCTTAGAAATAAAATTTAATGGTTCACTTAAATAAATTATATGATGTGAAATTAATTAATTTAGTTAAGTAATGAACTTCCAACAGTTATTGTAATAATAACTTGTACTGATTATAAATGAAACTATGATTTGGTTTGTACAAATAAATATTGAAATTTCCAATTTAATATTAAAGTATTCGAACGAAATTAATTAATTAGAAATTCAAAAGAATTTCATAAATAATCAAAATTGGAATTCAAAATAAATGAAATTGATTGATAAAGTTGGTTTTAATTCTAGTTAAATTAGAATGGATTTTATAAACTTTAGAATTGAATTAAAACTTAATAAGCAAAATACGAATATTTTATTAATTTAACTAACCTGAAAATAGCCATGTTGGCAACTTTCTCATAATCCGATGAAATCGATTTCATCGGTTCCATAATAGTGAACTATTGTATCATTCCAAATTTAATCGAGATTGGACTTACCTTTGGTCGCGTGACGCTGAAACACATTGAAATTGATTTGAACAAATTAAATTTATTTAAACTGATTTTGAACAATATCTTTTATATACAATGGAATTAGGCCATGAGACCTATTCTACTGGATTCAGTGATACCGATAACATTAGTTTGATAAATAATTTTTTCTAGTATCATGAGTAATTGAAAATATGATTTTTGGACCTGTTTGGTCCATATGGGCCCAACTAAGCGTACGATGTAATTAAATGCTAACCCTAGCTCAATATAACTCTGAAAACCCATAATCATTGCTTATATTATGTTCTATCTATTTTTCTATGTGTAGCTTTCTCTCATCTGCTCTCCTTCAATGGCAGACGACTCAAATTTCCTAAATTTTAATTCAAAATGACAAAAAAAAATCAATATTTGATGAATCACAAAATAACTCAGAAACTAGTTGTAACAGCCCGCATTTTACGTATCGGAGGATCGTAAAATATTTTTATTTTATTTCCTGAGAGTGGATCATTTTCATATTTTGATATATTGTTTATGGAGATGTGAGGCATATCCATAATTTTTACCAATTTTGTTTGTGACCATTTTGCCCCTATCAGTCTTGTACAGGGCATAATTTTTGACTCGAATCGAATCAGGTGCTGAGATTAGTCTCATTGGAAAACAAATGATGTTTCCCATTCCATAGAGTAGTTACATTAAAGAATTGGTTCAGCGGTTTGGGAGAAATCGCTACTTTTGTGTTTTACAGTTGGTTGTTCAGGTTTTTAAAGCCACAATGGGTTGATTTGGAGAGGCCCATTAGGGGGCTGGTCGAAGGCCATAAATAGGGGTTATGGGGCATGAAGAATAGTTTAATTTATCCATTCTTTCATTTGGAAGAGTTAGAGGTCCTCTGTTACTCCATATTCTACACCTTTCCACCATTAAAGCTTAGAAATCGAAGTTCTACATCATTTGAGGCTAGATCCACATCAATCGAAGAGAGAGAGTTCATCCTATTGAAGAGTTTAGAGCAAATTCTTCGCTGCTCGGATCTAGTTCTAAATGTTTTCGAGTTGTTTTAGAGATTTGGTGAGTGATATGCATTTCTCACGCGGATTCAATCAAGTATATAAGTTGTTTGATCTTAATTTCATCATTTTCAAGTGTTTTCACCTAGATGTACATCATGGTAAATCTATTTTCACAAGAATCGCTATAAGATCTAATTTAGCAACTTAAAACTAGTAATTTCCATATAATTTCATATGTTTACGTAGGTTATATCCATTGTTTTGATCAATTATTCATTTATCATGATTTTGGTGAATTTTACATAATTATTGACGATAATGGTCATTTTCAAGTTATTAGTGATTTCACAACATGTTTCTGTTTGAATTGGATGAACTGGTTGAGTTGATTTCGTCGATATAGTCGTTTGGCGAAATTTTTGTCAAGTTTAGGGATGGATCAGATCTGCTAGGTAATGGATCGGTCGGAGAAAAAGGTCATGGATCGGTCGGCAGTGTGGCTTGGAGAGCAAGACAGCATGGATCGGTGCTACAGTGCCTATGGGTTGGCCGGAAATCTGCTACAGTGCCTATGGGTCAACCGGAAATATGCCACAGTACCTATGGTTGGCCAGGAAACTGCTACAGGGATCAGTCGGACATTGCTACGGGGGTGGATCGGCCGTACATTACTATAGGGATCAACCGGACAAATTTACAAGGATGGATCGGCCGGACATTGCTACAGGGATCGGCCGGACATCGCTACAGGGATGGATCGGCAAAACATTGCTACAGGGATGGATCGGTCGGACATTGCTATGGGGATCGGTGACTGCTACAGGAATCAGCCATTGCTACAGGGATCAGTTGTTGCTATAGAGATCGGCCATTGCTACAAGAATCGGTCATTGCTATAGGGATAGATTGGTCATTGCTACAGTGATGTGTTCATGGACCGTCGTAATGCAACGAATATGATGATAACTCAAAGGTGTTCTGAGTTTGTTGATAACGGTTGGATGGTCGCCGTCGATGACGACTAGAGATACACAAGGCCGATGAATTATCATTGTCGTAGATTCTAGCGCATTCAAAGCAAGGGTTATACGATTTCATCGTATGGTCGAGTATCTTGGGCAGCTCGAACGGGCCTAGATACGTTTCGTTGTATGGTGTAACACCCCACCTCGATTAAGGTCACTCACAAAGGGAATGCCTTAACTTCAATGGGGCGTTTTTGGTAAACAGACACAGAATATCACAAGATAGATATAAAAATTTTGCGGTGGAAAATAAAAAACTTTATTAAATCACCAAAATACTTTGTTACATAATACCATGAATCATAAAACCGTTACAACAAAACACTTCTGTCTTACATCATCAGAGTACATAGGTATTTTAAAAGAAAAACATCATTCCCCATATTAAAGAGCAAGCCATATAAGAGACAGAGACTCGAGCCATACTTCAGAAGTAGCTCTTAGAAGATGATATCCAAATTATGACTAAACCTGGGTGTTTCCTCCCTGAGAACCTGGGGGGAAACGGAAGAAAAGAGGCAAAACAAACTAGGTCAGACATTCGTAGGGTGAGTCCAGTAACTTTTAGCCAATAAATAAATAAAGGTAAACATGACAGGCATACAAAGTGGACAAGAGGATTCACGGTACAGATGACAGGTATGACAGGACAAATAAGGTAAGATGTATGATTCACTACAAACTACTCTGCGCTATTACTAGTAAAATCAAGATGGGATGGTCCCTTCCGCTAACCATAATAACGATAACGATGGTGGTAGTTTCGTGTATTCCTAGCTGCTGTCATAGGTGCCGCCTGCTCCTATCTCAATTAGTCGTACCCACTACCCTCCTACTATAAATTGGTAGACTTAGGGCATACGTCCGGGTATACCCTAACCACTACCCTAATCGATCGGCTCCCTACTCTGCAGATACCCTGTGCTGGTCCCACAACTAGGGGGTATCACTTCCCTAAAGTGGCAACCCAAGGTGTGCACAGTTATACCTACTGGTGTCACTGTCGTCTTGTACCCCTCTGCCCGGCCCATGCACGCACATGTCCCCGGTCGGTTTGCGCCGCCCACACCATCCGTCTCGTTTTGGATCTCTTACAATCAATCAGTAAGCGTGCCCCTTCCCCACCTAGTACGGAGTCCTTTACTTTGATACCCCTCCGGGTTACTGACAGAAATGGGTCCCACACAACATGATACAAGCTCTCCCCTATGTCTTGTATCCCCACTAGGTTTTCTACTGACTATGTATACCCTAAGGTGTCTTTGATTACATAGCCCTCAATCAGCTATGCGTACCTATAGGTGTCTTTAATACATAACCCTTAATCTACCTATCAGTTATGCTTACCTATAGGTGTCTTTAATACATAACTCTATCTATTCCCATTAGTTACGCGAACCCCTAAGGGTGTCTTTAATACATAACTTTACTATTTTGCACCGGTAATGTATACCATTAGGTGTCTTTGATTACATAACCCTTTTTATCCGGTTAAGTTTGTGGGCCTATATATATATTAATATTACCCACCTACCCTTCAGTAGTACTTAACCCTCCCACTGATTTAATCCTATTTATTTAATGGTTAAGTTTGTGGGCCTATATATATTAATATTACCCACCTACCCATCAGTTGTACTTAACCCACCCACAATCCAACTCGTTTTACTTAACCCTAACTTATGTCTATCATCATACAATCCACATGTATTAAGTTAGGTTAAGTAGTCTTTTCTTATTACCATGTCCAATTATGGTTATATTGGGCTAGACCTCCCACATTAGGCATACAACATGTGGATGTTGGATATGCCGGTCAGGTCCGGGCAGTTTTATTCCACTGTTGGGTCTAACCTTGTGTCTTAGCCCGAGTCGTATTCACACACTTAGACCTCTCACATTAGGTTCAACATTAGTGGCTGCTGGATATGCCGGTCGGGTCCGGGCAGACTTCCACCACTAATGTAACCTAACCTCGTGTCATAAGTGTTAATTAAATTTTCAGACTTTAATTGCTTAAATATTCCTCTTTTGATTAATTAAGTTAATTAATTAATTCTTTCCTTTTTATAGGTGTCAATACCTATTTTATTAACAATTTGAATTTCCTATCCATAAATGGTCATATTCAAATTATACCATTTTTACTCAACTTTACCTATGTCATAATAGACAATTATTTATATGTTTCCCTACTGGAATCATGTGCCCAATTTACATAAACATTATGTAAATTATGCTTATTACAAATTCCCCTTTTCCCCGTTTCTTAACTAGCGTAACCATTTGCGTTTTTGGCGTCATCGAGGCTACAAGGTAGCCTCGCCATAATAATAAAATAAAGGGAATGACAAGGTGATCGTTTTCAGTATAATTTTTGGCATAAGCATGACAACTAAGGAAAATGACATGATAACTTCGCATATAATTATGATTCATCACATAATTAACAACTTGAATAGATTCATGATTTTGCAACATAACAACTTGCACATGTTCATGAATTTCAACATAACAACTTGCATAGGTTCATGAATTAACAACATAATTAACAACTCACATAGGTTCATGATTCACAACATAACAACTTGTATAGGTGACTTGCATAGGTTCAGGATTCACAACATAACAACTAGCATAGGTTCATGAATTCATCACACAATAACTTGCATAGGTAACTTGCATGATCTCATAACAACTTGCATAGGTTCATGATAACAACTTGCATAGATTCATGAATTCGCAACATAATGACTACCAAGGTAACTTGCATAGGTTTATGAATTTCACTTGCATAATTTCATGATTCACCACGACAATAAACTTGTATAATTTCATGATCTACAACAACAATAAACTTGTATAATTTCATGATTCACCACAACAATAAACTTGTATAATTTCATGATCCACAACAACAATGAACTTGTATAATTTCATGTTCCACAAAAATAAACTTGCATAACTACAAACAACATATATCCAAATCATAGTCTACCACAATTCACTTTTATCTATTTAAACCTAAAAGTGACTAGAACACACAGAAAAAGAGGGGCTTGAGTTCTGGGATCTGAATTCTGTAATTGATTAGCGTTCCCTTGTTGTAGACAATTTCGTTGTTGAGATTAGACTTTGATTTGATTTGAAGTATTGTCTTTAATTTTCTTTTAGTTGGTGGCGGCTACTCTAGGGTTCGGAGTGACAACATGACGGCCGTTGATCTAATTTTGATTTGATTTTAGGGTTTGAGTCTACACATTTTTGTATAGAATTTCAATTTAATTTGACCCGTCGGATGCTCTTAGGGTTAATCAAAACCATTCAGTCAGGATAGGGTGAGACCTCAGCCCTAATGACTCAGCAAGGAGTCAGAAAGGACTCAGCAATGAGTCACAGCGTGGATCAGGTCACACAAAAAGCTGTGCAAGCTTTCTGCTCGGCATGGGCGCACTAGGGAAGTGCGCCAGTGTATTTTTGTACTGGCGCACTTCCCAAGTGCGCCAGTGCCTTTTTTTCTTTTTCTTCTTCTGGTTTTTCCGCCTAACTCCGTTCGTCCATATCTCCATCATATGTTATCCGTTTTACGCAAATTCAGAATCTATCTTAAGCAGAATTCCGAGATGATCTCAATGGCGCAACCCGTTTTCCTTAATTCCCACATTTGAAATTAAGTATTTTTAAATTTAGTTAATCTGATTATTCAAAAGTTCAGGGTGTTACATTCTCCCCTACTTAAAGGATTTCGTCCCCGAAATCTTCAAGTTAAGAAGAATGTGTCCTACCATCCAATCACCCATCTACTCAACCATCATCCACAAGCATCCACTGTCCTTAGAAAACTTCTAATGTTGTATGAACATATGCAAAAGTTGTGTATATGTTCCTTACCTAATGCAAAGATTAGGCGGCCTACAGATTCAGTTTACCTCCTTAATGCGAATTATGTCAGTGCCATGAGTCCAACATGTATGCAATTTTCTTATTTGATACATATTATCTCTTCATGTGTGCACAACCATTCATCAAAATGCAGGATCCATATGATAACACAACCATTATACATCCATTACCATAAATATGCACACATTTTTATATGCAATATGAAAGTGATTTGAGCCGATCTAGTGCCTAATGTGTGTGTAAATGCATCCACGAGCAACCACTAGCAAACACTTGCATCCACTTGCAACCATCAAACATAACATGTCTCAAACGCATGTTTACATCCACGGATTTCCTATCTAAAGGTCGAAAATTCAGTTAATGGGATACAAACAAATGATATAACTAAAACAAAAGCTCTGTTCCCATTTGACATCGGTTAAGAGAATAATTCCCTAAGTTTCATCCCCGAAGACCGAAATCAACATCAAACTGACACTCAGATAATCACCCCCACTAAACAATGTCAAAACTGGAAATCTACTTCATGCTTCGAGTAGAGACCCCTATCCTTCGGAAATATTCAGATATTTACAGACAAATGGTACATATCAGATTACAGAATGATTTTCAGAAAGCTTAGCGTAACAGACCCTTGCGGGTTATAAGAAACTTTGGGGGTCTTCCCATGACAAGTTAGAAGCTTAACGACCCTCCTCTCAAAATCTAGAACGACCCTCTATATAAAAAGCTAGTCCATTTAGAACCAACCCATAGCCCATAAACTTGAGCACGCAAATGTCAGATTCAAAATTTTGATGCCAAACACAGTTAATTTCAACCCCTTACAAATCACCAATAAATGAGCCTAACCACCAAAGGGGTTTGAAACAACTACGGGATCAGAAACAAGACTAGTATTAAAGTGCAGAGTCTCAATGCCAGAATCCAGAAGAGTCTTAACTTCATAATCAGATAAGGAAATTAAACCTTTTACCTAAATTTTTCCTATCTCTATCCATCTGCCACGAGAGCATCCCCCTACCCTCTAGAAGATTCTACCCTTTGCCCTTGCCTTCTTGGGCAATCCTAGATCAGATGTCCTGTCTCATGGCACCGAAAAAAACCAACCTTCTTACATGTTAACAAGTCTTTCTCTAAAGTTACCCCCATCGCGTGGAAAACCCTACGAAGCCTGTAAAAGGATTAGCCGTAGATCGAATAACTGTGGCTACAGATGGAAGTTAGGCACTTCTTTGCCCTTCGACATACGCCATAGTCTCATCATGCCTATGGGACCATGTCGCGATGAGGTTACCTCCCAAAAAGCCAGGAACCCCAGAGACTCAGAAAAGAAGGAAAACAAGGATTAAACAGAAAATCAGAAGATAGACATATGGCTTTGGTGACTATGTTTTTCTAAAACAGACTTTCCTTTTTGAAAATACTTTCTTTTAAAACCTTTTTGAAAAATATTTTCAAGACTTTTACCTAATCTGGTAACCTTTAGCTCCGATACCAAGTGTAACACTCCACCCCCATTAAGGTCACTCACAAAGGGAATGCCTTAACTTCAGTGGAGCGTTTTTGGTAAACAGACACAGAATATCACAAGACAGATATAAAAGTTTTGCAGGGAAAAATAAACAACTTTATTAAATCACCAAAATACTTTGTTACATAATACCATGAGTCATAAAACCATTACAACAAAACACTTCTGTCTTACATCATCAAAGTACATAGGTATTTTAAAAGAAAAACATCATTCCCCATATTAAAGAGCAAGACATATAAGAGACAGAGACTCGAGCCATACTTCAGAAGTAGCTCCTAGAAGATGATATCCAAATCCTGACTAAACCTGGGTGTTTCCTCCCTGAGAACCTGGGGGAATGGAAGAAAAGAGGCGAAACAAACTAGGCCAGATATACGTCTGGTGAGTCCAGTAACTTTTAGCCAGTAAATAAATAAAGGTAAACATGACAGGCATACAAAGAGGATAAGAGGATTCACGGTACAAATGACAGGTATGACAGGACAAATAAGGTAAGATGTATGTTTCACTACAAACTACTATGCACTATTACTAGTAAAATCAAGATGGGATGATCCCTTCCGCTAACCATAATAACGATAACGATGGTGGTAGTTTCGTTTATTCCTAGCTGCTATCATAGGTGCCGCCCGCTACTATCTCAACTAGTCGTACCCACTACCCTCCTACAATAAATTGGTAGACTTAGGGCATACGTCTGGGTATACCCTAACCACTACCCAAATTGATCGGCTCCCTACTCTGTAGATACCCTGTGTTGGTCCCACAACTAGGGGGTATCACTTCCCTAAAGTGGCAACCCAAGGTGTGCACACTTATACCTACTGGTGTCACGGTCATCTTGTCCCCCTCTGCCCGGCCCATGCACGCACATGTCCCCGGTCGGTTTGCGCCGCCCACACCATCCGTCTCTTTTTGGATCTCTTACAATCAATCAGCAAGTGTGCCCCTTCCCCGCCCAGTACGGAGTCCTTTACTTTGATACCCCTCCGGGTTACTGACTGAAATGGGTCCCACACAACATAATACAAGCTCTCCCCTATGTGTTGTATCCCCACTAGGTTCTCTACTGACTATGTATACCCTAAGGTGTCTTTAATTACATAGCCCTCAATCAGTTATCCGTACCTATAGGTGTCTTTAATACATAACCCTTAATCTACCTATCGGTTATGCTTACATATAGGTGTCTTTAATACATAACTCTATCTATTCCCATTAGTTATGCGTACCCCTAAAGGTGTCTTTAATACATAACTTTACTATTTTGCCCCGGTTATGTATACCATTAGGTGTCTTTAATTACATAACCCTTTTTATCCGGTTAAGTTTGTGGGCCTATATATATTAATATTACCCACCTACCCTTCAGTTGCACTTAACCCTCCCACAAATTTAATCCTATTTATTTAATTGTTAAGTTTGTGGGCCTATATATATATATATATATATATATATATATATATATTACCCACCCACCCATCAGTTGTACTTAACCCACCCACAATCCAACTCGTTTTACTTAACCCTAACTTATGTCTATCATCATACAGTCCACATGTATTAAGTTAGGTTAAGTAGTCTTTTCTTATTACCATGTCCAATTATTGTTATGTTGGGTTAGACGTCCCACATTAGGCCTACAATATGTGGATGCTGGATATGCCGGTTGGGTCCGGACAGTCATATTCCATAGTTGGGTCTAACCTCGTGTCTTAGCCCGGGTCATATTCACACACGTAGACCTCTCACATAAGGTTCAACATTAGTGGCTGCTGGATATGCCGGTCGGGTCCGGGCAGACTTCCACCACTAATGTAACCTAACCTCGTGTCATAAATGTTAATTAAATTTTCAGACTTTAATTTCTTAAACTTTCCTCTTTTGATTAATTAAGTTAATTAATTAATCCTTTCCTTTTTATAGGTGTCAATACCTATTTTATTAACAATTTGAATTTCCTATCCATAAATGGTCATATTCAAATTATACCATTTTTACTCAACTTTACTTATGTCATAATAGACAATTATTTATATGTTTCCCTACTAGAATCATGTGCCCAATTTACATAAACACTATGTAAATTATGCCTATTACAAATTCCCCTTTTCCCCATTTCTTAACTAGCGTAACCGTTTGCGTTTTTGGTGTCATCGAGGCTACAAGGTAGCGTCGCCATAACAATAAAATAAAGGGAATGACAAGGTGATCGTTTTCAGTATAATTTTTGGCGTAAGCATGACAACTAGGGAAATGACATGATAACTTCGCATATAATTATGATTCATCACAAAATTAACAACTTGCATAGATTCATGATTTTGCAACATAACAACTTGCATAGGTTCATGAATTTCAACATAACAACTTGCATAGGTTCATGAATTAACAACATAATTAACAACTCACATAGGATCATTTCACAACATAACTACTTGTATAGGTGACTTGCATAGGTTCATGATTCACAACATAACAACTTGCATAGGTTCATGATTCACAACATAACAACTAGCATAGGTTCATGAATTCATCACACAATAACTTGCATAGGTAACTTGCATGATCTCATAACAACTTGCATAGGTTCATGATAATAACTTGCATAGATTCATGAATTCGCAACGTAATAAATTGCATAGGTAACTTGCATAGATTTATGAATTTGACTTGCATAATTTCATGATTCACCACGATAATAAACTTGTATAATTTTATGATCCACAACAACAATAAACTTGTATAATTTCATGATTCACCACAACAATAAACTTGTATAATTTCATGATCCACAACAATGATGAACTTGTATAATTTCATGATCCACAATAATAAACTTGCATAACTACAAACAATATATACCCAAATCATAGTCTACCACAATTCACTTTTATCTATTTAAACCTAAAAGTGACTAGAACTCATAGAAAAAGAGGGTCTTGAGTTTTGGGATCTAAATTCTGTAATTGATTAGCATTCCCTTGTTGTAGACAATTTCGTTATTGAGATTAGACTTTGATTTGATTTGAAGTGTTGTCTTTAATTTGCTTTTAGTTGGTGGCGGCTACACTAGGGTTTGGAGTGACAACATGACGGCCATTAATCTAATTTTGATTTGATTTTAGGGTTTGAGTCTACACATGTTTATATAGAATTTCAATTTAATTTGAGCCGTCGGATGCTCTTAGGGTTAATCGAAACCATTCAGTCAGGATAGGATGATACCTCAGCCCTAATGACTCAGCAAGGAGTCAGAAAGGACTCAGGAATGAGTCATAGTGTGGATCAGATCACACCAGAAAGCTGTGTAGGCTTTCTACTCGGCCTTGGCGCACTTGGGAAGTGCGCCAGTGTATTTTTGTTCTGGCGCACTTCCCAAGTGCGCCAGTGCATTTTTTTCTTTTTCTTCTTCTGGTTTTTCCGCCTAACTTCGTTCGTCCATATCTCCATCATATTGTGTCCGTTTTACGCAAACTCAGACTCTATCTCAAGCAGAATTCCGAGATGAATGCAATGGCGCAACCCGTTTTCCTTAATTCCCACATTTGAAATTATGTATTCTTAAATTTAGTTAATCTGATTATTCAAAAATTCAGGGTGTTACATATGGCGTATGGAGTTTTAGCTGGAACCGAGGTTTACCATTAGCCCTTGACAATTGATGGCATGTCGTTGCCAGTGATACGATTAACGATGGTTTCAAAGCAGGATTGGCAGTGATAGCCAAAGTCAGTCACAAATGTTGGATGTTTCATTTGTATCATCTCACGTAGATTGTCTGACATCGAAGGATATGTTTCTTGGGTGCTTGTCTGATAATGATTTATGACTCTAGGGATTGTGCTTAAGGGATGTTGAGCTCAATTAGGATGGTTTACGTGAGTTATATAATTGGTTGCCATGATTATTATTGTTTGGTTAATTTTGATTGCTGTGAATGAATGCTTGTTCTAGTTTCCATGGATGTATGATTGAAATGTTTGACGTAAAGGCTATCACTGTCCATTGTGGGGAAGGTAGGGTTGAGTTCTTCTCTGGTGTTATGGGTAGATTAGTTGGTTAATCTGTCTATTCTCATATACTTTATTGATGTTGTTAGATAGTTGTTTTATTACTCACTAAGACTGTTGCATGAATCAAGGTATTACATTTCCCTCTTATTACCTTGAGCTGTTCAGACGACTTTTGGATGGGTAGACTAAGTAAGGTGATATCTTGGTGAGGACGATGTTTTTCGATGGCGAGCAGGAGGCTGGCGTATTATCTTTTCTTCTATATAGTATCTATTTTTCCGCTGTTTATTGTTTTACTTTGAGTGCTACAGTGATGCAAATTTGCACAGACATACATGTTGTAATCCTGGTGTTTGGATATACTTTCTAGTTGTTATGAAAGTTTGGAGTTTTTCTGCTCAAATATGCTTTACTATTATTGCCCCGTTATATATGTTCTATTATATTTTATCCTTGCATTGTGTGTTACGTGACAGGTGTCAATTGTGTTTCATACCTTGATGATCATCCATAGCTGCATGACACATCTTTCAGCCTATTATTCCTCTTATTTAGTGCGTGAGTTACGGGCAGTCGTCACACTAGCCTTATAAAATGTCGATCAACACGATGAAGTTCCACAATTTTATTTGTGAGATTCGTTTTTCTAAATTCGATTACTTATGCCTAGAATATTCGATTGAAGCTAGCGAATTCATGGTATTTCGATGGCAAGAATTTACACGATTTTGCACTGCTAGATCTCTCGATCCATGCATCGAATGATAGGGACATCAACATGAAAGTTGCAGTGCACGATGAGATCTTCAAATCCATGCGGTGGTTCGTCATTTTTCGGAACGATATCATTAAGAAATGGACGAATAGGTGGCGTAGTTTTGGGTTCGACGGAGGCGAAGGAGACCACCAGAGGTAGCAGCGTCGTGGGCCTAGTACGCCTAGACATACAACACATTTTAGTGGAGTCTAATCGGAGTAGATGGGCTTGCGGAGGTGCCAACTAGCGATGGAAGTTAGGCAGAGTATGGTTTCATATGGCTTTACTATTTAATTAGATGAAGAGGCGGGCTCAATTTGGCTGATGTGCCATGGGAATTTTGTTTGTAAATTTTGGTTAAGTTTATTTAATTAATAACTATAAATTCAAACTACTAACTCGAATAACTTTTGCATATGAACTCTAATTGACATGCGGTTTTCGCCGTTAGGTTTGCATCGAAATTCCGGACAATTTAACAGGTGTTTGGACGAATTCTAAGACTACCATATTTTTGTGACTTCGTTTGGGCTAAAAAGCAAAGGTGAGTGATTAATTACACTCACGCAGCACTACTACAAAATGTGCCTGTTGCATCACCTTATTTGCATCAATTGTCCTTATAACCGATGCAAATAATGTTGTTTGCATCAGTCTTTGAGCAACCGATGCAAATAGACCAAAGCAAATAGAATTATTTGCATTGATTGTCTTTACAACCAGTGCAAATAATATTATTTGCATCAATTTCTAAGAACCGATGCAAACGAACAGATGCAAATAGTGTTATCCCCATCGGCTCTTAGGAACATATGCAAATGCATCAAAGAAAATAATATTATTTCCATCGTTGTTTAAGAACCGATGCAAAAGCACAGAATCAAATAATATTATTTGCATCACTTTCTTAGGAACCGAGGCAAATGTTTATTATTTTAATTGGAGCAAATGCACATATTGATAATTATAAACAACAGCTAACATATGCCATTCTTTCTTATTTATTAAAATTATTGATTACTAATAAATGATTTTTTGTTAATAGTTACTATAAAAAGTCAAAAGTTATTTTTATTCTTTGATATTACGGTTAATAATTACTAAATAGTAAATTATAATTTATACTTCTTAATTACATTTAAAAGTTAATTGAAAGTAATAATTAATATTAGATAATTAATAATCAATTTTTAATAATTAATTTTAATATTTAATTAGTAAGTAATAATTGATTAATTTTTAATAATTATATAATAAACAAGATTATTGTTTTGCAATTAGTAACTAATAATAAAATTTAATACGTATGAAGTAATATTGTTAATTAATTTTAAATAATTATTAATTAATAATGACAGTTGAAAATAATAATTAATAAATAACAAAAAGTAATAGGTAACAATCAATAAACTAGAAGTAAACCAGTAAATTTTATTTAATAAACTAGAAATAAATAACAGTTTGTAAAGTAGAAGTAAACTAGTTGATTATAGCTAATAAACTACATATTAGCGAATAATAGCTAATGAATTTGAAACAAATAATAGTTAATATTGAATAATTCATTTTTGTTAAATATTATTGCTTTATACAACTTTTTATTTAAGAAATATGATGTTAATTTACTATAGTGAAATTATATATAGGTTATAAAAAACTATGAGGAAACATCAACCATAGAAAATGACCGAATCAACGTTGATTATTTGAAATATATGTGCTTCTGACGTGCCAAGGGAGAACTCTCGTTATTTCTTTTAATTTTTACTAACTAATGCCTTAGAATCGCATATTTCTGGTTCGATCACGAACTTTGAAATATTAAAAGACTGAACTTATAATTTGTGGATTGACATCATTGTTATTTGTTGATTAATAGCACAAACAAAAATTAAACTAATTAAAAATTATATATTTCAACTAGAAATAAAAATTCAAATATAAATATCACTCCAATATGAAATAAAAATCTTTTACTCATATGTGACAAAAATATTTGAGGAAATAATAACAATATTAAAAGGCTGAACTAATTCAATTAACAAATTTTTTATATTTAATATTTATTTTTTTAAATATTAATAATTATTAAACTACAGTTAATATTTATTTAAATTTAATAATTAATAAATTAATTTAACAATTGGTACTTAATATTTAATAACTAAAAAACAATATTTATTATTCAATATTTGATAATTAGTAATCATTTTAATAAATTAAATAAAAGTTGGAAGGTTTGCATGCCATAGAAACAACATATCTGCATTAAACAATCCCATCAACTTTTCGTCCTTCCCTTCAACTTTTCGTTTCCCTCATCCTTATTTCATTTCCCTCCTTAGTCTTTTCATTGGTTCTTATCCTTTCCATTCAGCTTTTCAATTCCTCCACATCTTCATTTCATTTCAATTCATTCTTCTATCTATCGTTTCACCTTTTCCTCTCCTACACTCAGATCTGGATTACTGTGCAGTTAAAGCGCTTGGCGGTTCTATATCGGTGGAGGTGCGAAAAGTTGTAGCGGGGATAAAGTGGGGAAATGGAAGGGATATAGCGGAGGTGTAAAAATGTTAATTATAGTAAAACTATATAATTAGAATTAATTAATTATCATTCTCGCATCATTTGTGTAGAAGAAATGTATATTAATCAATAGTGTATAACTAAATCAAAGAAAACCATGGTTATGCACACTATGTTCTATGACTATTATATACTTCTGTCTTATATAAGGCACTTATGCCTTAAAATTAACTCTTTACACTCACTATTTTGATTTATTTTAAAAGAGAACTGGTCGAATCTTCCTTTGATTATTGATATTTGCTAAAGCTGATGCTAAATAATGTTGATTTAGTGGGTGCAGCGAAAAATAGTGGGGCTTAAAGCGGAACTACTGTTCATCGGTGCTAAATTGAAATAGCGTAGCGATCGGAGAGTGCTATATGCTATAGCGGAGATTCTGCAGGGCTTTAGCGGGGCTTTAACTGCATAGATCTGAAATCTCATAATCGTCTAATTTCTTCCTATCCTTTCCTTCTATATGCCGAGAGAGATACCCCGATTCAGAAAGAAAAAAATAAATAAACCGAATACAGAAGGGAAAGGAAAACAATGATTCGGACGTTATCAATTGGGAGATTTATTTGAACAGGAGGATGCGACGGTTTCAAGCAGTTGAATTAGGGATTGGCATAAGAATTGAGGTGGTTGTATGTCCCAGTTTGAAGTGGAAGAAGCCGCGATTGCTATTGCAATATCATGTCAATAACAGGTAATTAATTTATAAATATTTTAACAAGAATTGAGGTAGTTGTTGTTTACAAATTTTGAAATGATATTTATTTATAAATACTTTTTCACAAGAAAATCAATTGAGTTATTGATTTTGTAACAGACATGAAAAGATGGAAGTGTGACGAGTAGCAGCTGCTGATACCGATGAGGCGGCATTGTGAATTAAATTGTTGTTGTTGGTTTTGGGCGTTGTGGATTAAAGATGAATTTGGGTTGCAAGGGGGAAGTGTATGTTTGTTAGTTACGTTTTGGGCTGAGGTTTGGAGGAAGATTAATGTGTGAGTTGCTTCAGCGTGTAGGACCAGAGATCAAATGTTTGAAGTTGTGTTAGATATTATTTGTGGTTGTGGGCTTTCATTTGTTAAATCGAGGTGGTTGAGGTCATTGGTAGTTGTTTTAAGAGGTATGGTGGAGGAGTGGCTTAATGTAAGATGATGACGGAGGTTGAGGAAGGGAGGCCTAAGGTTAGTGGCAGAGAGGTGTAGAGGTCAGTTGGAATGTGGTTTTGTAAATGTGCAGGTTGATTGGGGACATTTCTTATTACAGTGCTTTAGCTGTGTGTGTGTTCTGGGGAGATAAGGTGACGGAAGGGTGAGGATGGTTGATGTTAGCAATGGAGGTTTCTAATGTTTGTTAAAAATATTTAACATGATAATTTATCTATATTTTACTAAAAATATTACTCATTTTTTCAGCATCTCCTCCACAATGACGATTATATGGAGTAAAATATTGCTTCGAAGAATGTGTAATTGTTAACTTTCATCTATTTTTGCATTATGAATTTACTGAATTAGTTTGATTAAATTTGCAATTTCAGTGATTTTTTTATTATTGCATTAATTTTATATGAACATGTGAATGCAATTTGCAGAAGTATGTAAATGAATAGCCACTGGCATCATGAAGAAGCTTCCACTACCTCTACTTCACTAATCATTAGCCTATTGCACGTGCTTAATTTGAAGGTAATAAAATTACATAAAATGTGATTATGAACATATTCCAACTTAATTTTACATTTTCATGCAGATTTTGTATGACATAAGTTACTGTCTTTCGTTAAAATGAGAGATTGAAGAGTTCGCTGTAAGTAATAGTGTAATTTTCATTTCAATTCCTTCTTACTTTTCTTGCTTTGTTGAGAAGACATCTCCTTAACGTTCATTTTTTAGGATATTTGTCTAATATCATGTAATTTTTACGGTAATTATTTTTCTATATCATTGTTTTTTGGGTCTACTTTTACCAACCTACATGTGACTGATACATTAATAATTGCAAAGAATTTACTCACAAGATTCACAGATTTAGCTGTCTCGGTTATAACCATAATTATATTCATCCCCAATTCTATGTGGTGCCTAGAAATTTGCAATATACAACATGTTTATACTTGCAACAAGTATGTGTCCGATGCGTAACTATAATTGCACAACAGAGTTCATTTCTTTTATGTTGTGTGCAAATTCTAAAAATAGTTACTGACTTTTGTTGGTACTGGTAATAAACTATTTAGTATTAAGTTATTTGTCATAAAAGCCCAGCTTTCAATTCAATGTTACTTTCCTTATTTGCTTAAGTTCTCATCTTTCTATAGGACAAATGTCAAGTTTAAGCATTATTGGTTTAACTGAATTTATGAGCTGAAGTGGTACAAGTAGATAGTGGGAATGATCTATTTCATACATTTCATTTCATGGCGTACGTCGATCCCATACATAAGAAGACACGTTTTGCAGCAGCGAAAAGGAAGCCAAAGAACGGGTAATGTAACATCCGAGATTTTTGACCGTTCAAATCGACAATGATCCTCAATGTCGACTTAAACAAATCAAAAATACGGATAATTATTGGGATTTATATAAGAAAAAGAAGAGAAGAAGAAAACGACACAGAATCTCACATCGAAAGGACAAAATATAATAATTAAATAACAGTTCATGAAGCTGCTAAAACATACATTTAATTATATTTTACAACGATTATCAGAGTAAATTAACATACAACATACCAATTGCATTGCAGCGGAATAATAATAATACATCTGTTGAGCTCCATCTTCATCTTTATAATGGAATCTTCAAAGTAAGGGAATCTTCACTAACTGCAACTCGGTCTGACACGAGCATGTTGCATAAAAAGAAACACAACAAACACTCAGATCAGGACTAAATCATTCTCGTATTAGTTAAATCAAATTCATGCGATAATACGAGTGCAATAACTGAAGAGATGTTACGGGAATTCCATCTCCTAAGGATCCTTTAAACTAGATAACATATAATATACGCTATTATAATAGTGTCTATGCTTAAATATAAAATATTAAAATAGCGTAAGCGAGATTACATTTTTACCCTTACACCGTTTATACGTTGTCGTAAACATTGCATATAAAACACTAGTAGGGATGCGTCGCCATACAACAACGTTAAATCAAAATTGCAGGGGATCGATCAGGATAAATATGACAAGGCATCGAGGCAATACCCATTAGTAGTGATTCTACTGGATTGCGGACCCAGGTCGGTGGTAACGCATAGCCGCAACTACCGCCCACCCCAGACATACCCCCAAAATCAATCAAAGGCGCCAATCAATCACATAATATATATATGGTATCAAAGAAGTATGTCTGCTCAGAGTAGCTAACTCTATTAACCTGGGTATGTCTCTTGTTTTAGTCATTTTAATTATAACCCGAAGGTTAAGGCTATCCATCATCGTTCTCTTTCTTCAAATCCAGTAATCACCTCCAAATCCATCCAACACCATTCCTGGAACTTCACTGCGTACACGGTTGTTAAAGTGGTTTTCGGTATTGGCAGAGATTATGACAATATCTGATCCCGGTCTCTTTAACAACCAAACGTTTACATTTTTCACACCGATTAGTTCTTTATATTTCGAAGATGTTCATACTTCATATCAAAAATATCAGATTTTTCAAATCATTCAATATTCAAAATAGAATATTTTTCATAGTAAAATCTCCATTTAAACCAATTAAAATCTTGAAACAATTCCAACTTTAATAATTTGAATAATAAAATAGTTAATAGTATATTTAAATAGTTTAGATATATAATTGAAATAGTTTGAAAATAAATAGTTTGTAATTTAAAATAGAATCTATCAAATTTATTAAAATATATAGTTAAAACATTAAGTAATTTATCAAATAAATAGTTGATTATAAAATGATTTTTTAAAGTAATTTATAAAACAAAATATTAGTAAAGTAAAATATTTTATAAAGAAAAAAAAATTATTATTAACATAGTTTATAAAATGATTTGAAATACTATAGTTGAAATTAGAATCGTTTCTCTAACATTCCAATTAAACTTGAAGTCATATTTCAACTTCAATTCAACCAACTCAATTTCAATAATTCCATCGATTAAACTTCCAATTTACATTCATTTCAATTCGTTCAAATTAATTCAAATAGTTACATCCCAAATCAGATTCTCATTTTCAGTGATTTCAATTTATAACAAATATCGAGTTCACAATTCATACATAATTCAAATCAATACTGATTCATAATAAATTTCAAAGGTGGGTGAAACCATTCAATTTCAATATATTTGATTTACATTATATTGCACTTTATTTAGCTTCAGTTACAATACTACTTTATTTCCCCTTTTTTTTATATTTCAAAATTCATGGTTCAAGTTCAAAGGAAATAAATTATAGAACATCGGTTATATTGTCTTTATAACAATATTTCAAAAATTCAAGAGAAAAAAATATATTTTTTCTCTTTAAAATAATATTCAAAAGTTCAAGTAAAAATGTTTAATATTCAAAGAATCAAGAAAAAAACATTTTTTTTTCCTTTTTTTAACAACCCAGTGTCCATATATAATTTCCTATCCTATGGCCAAGTAATACTTAAAATTTAATTTTAGTATTTTGGCGAAGGATATATATCATTTCAATCCATATCACGGTCATAGGAATTTATCATTTCAATCTACGTTCTTAATTCATTTTAATGATTAATCCCTGGTTTATTCGATGCCCGTAACATCTGGGGTAATGATTGGGATTAATCAGCACAAATGATGGTCATATATGAATAACTGGTAGATTCACACAATTAACATCAATAGGTGAAACATATCAAATTCACGCCATTCATCACATCAATACATACAAACAGTCCAATATCACATAAATTTTCAAATTTGCAGATGTCAGGTTTTAAACAGAAATTAGACGTCGAATTTTTAACTTAACTATAGAATTATATTTAACAGTCAAATTTAACTACGCTATTGATACAAATAAATATAAACATGTAAATAAAACTGTCGAACATCAATCCGTACAATCATATCATGACATGATATTAATTTAACTAATATTAGAATACTTTAGTTACGCGTGAGTGGGTTTAATCACTCACCTTTGTTCTGTACGCGATTGAAATCCAAATTTTAGCCCGAAATTCAGAATTCTTAGAATCAGCCCAAACCAGCGGCGTCTCGAAGAGCTCGTCGATACGATTCCAACGCAACAAACCACGTGTCATTCTGAAGTCGTATGCAAAAGTTATACATGTTTTACTATTTCAATTTCAAATTTTAAAAATAAATGAACAAATTCCCTACCGCAATCAAGTGATGCCACGTCAGCCCCCTTCCTTGTGTTCTTCTTCCTCGCGTGCCTTACCAAGCAAAATCCCATAACCCAAACTCTCCTTCAATTTGAAAATCACGCAACCACTACAATGCCCCGTACTCCGATCAAACTACACCACTGAAACCGCCACTAGATTCACCGCCTACGCCCTAAATCACGTGAACCGCGGTCGTCTACTTCACCTCGAAACTCATGAAGAACATGTTGCTTTTAAATTGAAATTCTGGATATTTAGTGAACGATTAACAACAATCAACCGTATGGATTTGAAGATCTCTCCGAGCACTACAATTTTGGTTTAAAAATTTCTGAATTTCATTGAGCGGATTGTGAGAAATAGAGGAAGGAAGTTTCGAATGAAGGTGGCCATTGAAAATGAAGGTGGCGGCTGAGTTTAG
The DNA here is from genome assembly GCA_030737875.1 of Allium sativum. Lineage (NCBI taxonomy): Eukaryota > Viridiplantae > Streptophyta > Magnoliopsida > Asparagales > Amaryllidaceae > Allium > Allium sativum. Next base: position 402,526,648 of record CM060926.1, on the reverse strand, counting down.
GGTTTCAAAAATGAATGTTTTAATATTATTTTCATTAATTTACGTGTTATAAAGCCAAAAACTGGACCTTCTCCAAATCAGGCCCGCTTACTGCCTAACAATAGGTTCTGAATGCAATGAGACTAGTGGCGAAGCCTAATTCTGAAGTCTACATTAGTTTCTCTTAACGAGTAATATTTTAAAATAAACCACATACAAATTTCAACATACATTTTAATCTACCGAAGTCACTTACTAACTCCAAAAATTATTAAATTTGAAACCTAGCTATGCTTTGATGATGTGGTCCTAACAAAATAAATTTCATCGAATTTGGAGACCGTTTGTAAAATGAATTTTTTTACCCATTCATTAATAAAATAAATATTCATTTTTCGCTATTTAACCATTTAAATTAAATTCAACAATTTATAATATAATTCAAATCAAATAAAATTCATATACACTTGTAAATCAACAATTGATTATTGCTACTACAATTATCATTATTTAAACAATTCAATTATGTTTTCAACGAAGAATTTCACAATTAAATCATTAAATATTATTTATAACCATATAATACCCAAAATCATATTAGATTAAATAATATAATTTATCACCAAATCTTGAGATGTTACAATTTCCACTAAACTTAGAAAACATTTATTTAAATATAAAGAAACATTAGTTTGTAAACAAATTCCATTAAATTTTCTAAGTCATAAATTTCACTTATTAATTACCTAAGTCATGAGTTATTGCCATTTTACTTAAAAGACAAAATTTTCCCATTCATATTTAGTTGATTTACATTGAATTATGTTTCGCATTTAATTTCAATTTCCTCCAAAACATCTATCGACCAAATTTAGAATTTGACTAAGCTTTATTATCGTACCATTTATTTATAATTTAATCTTTAAATCACGAATTTCCCTGGCGCTATTTTCTGAAATTTTGTTTGACGCATATCTTCAAATTTACAAGTTGAAATTTAAAATTTTCTCCTTCATTAGGAAACTATAATCCAATAGAACCGAAATATTCTTATTTCAAAGAATTCCGATTTATTTTGAATTCTATATAATTATTTAAACTTCAATTCGGAAAATTACGAACTACCGCTGCGCGACAAGCTCGTTTTTAATTAAATTAAATTTATTCGTTCAACCTTCGTTAAGTTTATAAATTATAAGCCTATTCACTTATATTTTCACAAAACCAAACATTAATATCATTATATTTGGTTTATTACTAAATAATTCGCTTAATCAATTTTTCATTGATTCGGTTAATTCATATTACTAACCATAACATAACTAAGTGTACATTGTTTATTACATAACTTAAGTTTTATTTATTTTTAACCAATCAAAATTTCCTCTTCATTATCCATTCTTATACTTGTGCATTGTTTTATTGCTTATTCTTATAACATTTAACTTCTTAATTAATTGGTAAGTTATTCATGCTATAGAACAGAATTTATTATTACACAAGTTTCAGTGGTCACCATTCGATTCAATTTATTATCCAATTCTTACGAATTTTATTTTAATTATAACTCTCTTAATATTCAGAAGTTTTAATTCATTACTTATTCAAGATTTCAAGAATTAAATTTTGGGCTCTTTTTTTTTCAATTTTTTTACCATTTAATGTATCATTTACATAAAACCATACTATAAAAGGGATTTAAATAAGTTCATTTTCATAGAACAAAATATAAAATAATAAATGTCGCCCTACTTAGACTCTTGAAAATAAACACCGATGATGCGTGCACTCATCACCGAAATCATTTTTAAAGAAAAGAGGGTATACACTTATTATTATTAATTTTTTCCCAATAATTCATTTAAAAACAATTTCTATATGAAACACTTTTAAAATATAAATATATTATTTCAACCATTTCCAAATCAATATTACAAAATCACCCAAAATTAAATTCTTAAATTCATATTTTACCTCTCATTTAATTATCAATAAATTTTCAATATTTGATTTTTCTTAAACCAATCAAGAACTAATGGTTTTAATTATTAATTAATCGAGTAATATATGATGAAATTTAATATTATCATCAACAAAATCAAAATTCATATATTTTCAAATAATTCTATATATATATATATATATATAATATAATTCAAAACAATATTATGTCGGTAAGCTCTGTTCGAGTGTTTAGAAATCCCAATCGATGCCTTGGCGTCCCGAGTACCGACCAGAATTCATAAATACTCAACAGAACAACCAACACAATATAAAACCATTTTTATATCAAAATACAAATACGCTCTCTCATATACACTCAAACTCATTCTAGGGCATTATATCCCTATCTCTAATGAGTTAATCCCAAATAGAGCCAAGGTTTTCGCTAAACCAAAGCTCTGATACCAAATGTAATATCCGAGATTTTTGACCATTCAAATCGACAATGATCCTCAATGTCAACTTAAACAAATCAAAAATACGAATAGTTATTGGGATTTATATAAGAAAAGGAAGAGAAGAAGAAAAACGACATAGAATTTCACATCGGAAGGACAAAATATAATAATTAAATAACAGTTCATGAAGTTGCTAAAACATACATTGGATTATATTTTACAACGATTATCAGAGTAAATTAACATACAACATACCAATTGCATTGCAGCGGAATAATAATAATACATCTGTTGAGCTCCATCTTCATCTTCATAATGGAATCTTCAAAGCAAGGGAATCTTCGCTAACTGCAGCTCGGTCTGACCCGAGCATATTCCATAAAAAGAAACACAACAAACACTCGGATCAGAAATAAATCATTCTCATATTAGTTAAATCAAATTCATACGATAATACGAGTGCAATAACTTAAGAGATGTTATTGGAATTTCCATCTCCTAAGGAACCTTTAAACTAGATACTATATAATATAATACGCAATTATAATAGTGTCTATGGTTAAATATAAAATATTAAAATAGTGTAAGATGGATTACATTTTTATCCTTACATCATTTATACGTTGTCGTAAACATTGCATATAAAACTCCAGTAACAATCGATGGATAGGGATGCACCACTATACAACAATGTTAAATCAAAATCGTGGGGGGGCTCGATCAGGATAAATATGACAAGGCATCGAGGCAATACCTATCAGTAGTGATTCTACTGGATTACGGACCCAGGCCGACGGTAATGCATAGCAGCAACTACTGCATACCCCAGACATACCCCCAAAATCAATCAAAGGCTCCAATCAATCACAAAGTAAATATATGGTATCGAAGTAGTATGCCTGCTCAGATTAGCTAACTCAATTAACCTGGGTATGGCTCCTATTTTAGTCATTTTAATTATGACCCGAAGGTCAAGGCTATCCATCATCGTTCTCTTTCTTCAAATCCAGTAATCGCCTCCAAATCCATCCAACACCATTTATGGAATTTCACCACGTACACAGTTGTTAAAGTGGTTTTGGGTATTGGCAGAGAGTATGACAATATCCGATCCCGCTCTCTTTAACAACCAAACGTTTACATTTTTCACACCGGTCAGTTCTTTATATTTCGAAGAGGTTCATACTTCATATCAAAAATATCAGATTTTCCAAATAATTCAATATTCAAAATAGAATATTTTTCATACTAAAATCTTTATTTAAACCAATTAAAATCTTGAAACAATTCCAACTTTAATAATTTGAATAATAAAATAGTTAATAGTATATTTAAATAGTTTAGATATATAATTGAAATAGTTTGAAAATAAATAGTTTGTAATTTAAAATAGAAATTATCAAATTTATTAAAATATATAGTTAAAACATAAAGTAATTTATAAAATGAATAGTTAATTATAAAATGATTTATTTAAAATAATTTATAAAATAAAATAGTAGTAAAGTAAAATATTTTATAAAGAAAAAAATTTATTATTAACATAGTTTATAAAATGATTTGAAATACTATAATTGAAATTAGAATCGTTTTCTAACATTCCAATTAAACGTGAAGTCATATTTCAACTTCAATTCAGCCAACTCAATTTCAATAATTCCATCAATTAAACTTCCAATTTACATTCATTTCAATTCGATCAAATTAATTCAAATAGTTACATCCCAAATCAGATTCTCATTTTCAATGATTTCAATTTATAACAAATATCGAGTTCACAATTCATATATAATTCAAATTAATGCTGATTCATAATAAATTTCAAAGGTGGGTGAAACCATTCAATTTCAATAAATTCGATTTACAATATATTTCACTTTATTTAGCTTCAGTTACAATACTACTTTATTTCCCCTTTTTGTTTATATTTCAAAATTCAAGGTTCAAGTTCAAAGGAAATAAATTATAGAACATCGCTTATATTGTCTTTAAAACAATATTTCAAAAATTCAAGAGAAAAAAAACATTTTTTTCTCTTTAAAATAATATTCAAAAGTTTAAGCAAAAAAAAAACATTTTTTTATAATATTCAAAGAATCAAGAAAAAACTTATTTTTGTCCTTTTTTTTAACCAACCGGTGTCCGTATATAATTTCTTATCCTATGGCCAAGTAATACTTAAAATTTAATTTTAGTATTTTGGGGAAGGATATATATCATTTCAATCCGTATCAGGGTCATAGGTATTTATCATTTCAATCTATGTTCTTAATTCATTTTAATGATTAATCCCGTGTTTATTCGATGCCCATAATATCTGGGGTAATGATTGGGATTAATTAGCACAAACAATGGTCATATATGAATAACAGGTAGATTCACACAATTAACATCAATAAGTCAAACATATCAAATTCACGCCATTCATCACATCAATACATACAAACAGTCCAATATCATATAAATTTTCAAATTTTCAGATGTCAGCTTTTAAACAGAAATTAATGTCGAATTTTTAACCTAACTATAGAATTATATTTAATAGTCAAATTTAACTACGTTATCGATACAAATAAATATAAACATGCAATTTAAACTTCAAACATCAATCCATACAATCATATCATGACATGATATTAATTTAACTAATATTAGAATACTTTAATTACGCGTGAGTGGATTTAATCACTCACCTTGGTTCTGTACGCGATTGAAATCCAAATTTTAGCCCAAAATTCAACGTTCTCAGAATCAGCCCAAACCAATGGCATCACGAAGAGCTCGTCGATACGATTCCAATGCAATAACCCGCGTGTCATTCTGAAGTCGTATGCAAAAGTTATACGTGTTTTACTACTTCAATTTCAAATTATAAAAATAAATGAACAAATTCCCTACCCCAATCAGGTGATGCCACGTCAGCCCCCTTCCTTGTGTTCTTCTATCTCGCATGCCTTACCATCAAACTCCCGTAACCCAAACTCCCCTTCAATTTGAAAATCATGCAACCACTACAATGGCCCGTACTCCGATCAAAATACACCACTGAAACTGCCACTGGATTCTCCGCCTGCGCCCCAAGTCACGTGACCCGCTGTGGTCTGCTTCACCTCGAAACTCGTGAAGAACATGCTGCTTTTAAACTGAAATTCTGGCGAATTCGTGAACAATTAACAACAATCAACCGTATGGATTTGAAGATCTCTCCGAGCGCTACAATTTTGTTTTACAAATTTCTGAATTTCATTGAGCGGATTGTGAGAAATAGAGGAAGGAAATTTCGGATGAAGGTGGCCATTGAAAATGAAGGTGGCGGCTGAGTTTAGAGTTTCGAAAATGAATATTTTAATATTATTTTCATTAACTTACGTGTTATAAAGTCAAAAACTGAACTATCTCCAAATCAGGCCCGCTTACTGCCTAACAATAGGTTTTTTTTGATGCCTTCTTAACGCAATGGGATTAATGGCGATGCCCAATTCTGAAGTCTACATCAGTTTCTCTTAACGATGTAATATTTTCAAAAAAACACGTCCAAATTTCAACGTACATTTTAATCTACTGGAGTCACTTACTAACTCCAAAAATTATCAAAATTTGAAACCTTGCTATGCTTTGATAATACGGCCCTAACAAAATAAATTTCATCGAATTTGAAGACCGTTTGTAAAATGAAATTTTTTACCCATTCATTAATAAAATAAATATTCACATTTTGCTAATTAACCGTTTAAATTAAATTCAACGATTTATAATACTATTCAAATCAAATAAAATTCATATACACTTGTAAATCAACAATTGATCATTGCGACTACAATTATCATTATTTAAATAATTCAATTATGTTTTCAACGAAGAATTTCACAATTAATCATTTAATATTATTTACAACCATATAATATCCAAAATCGTATTAGAGTAAATAATAAAATTTATTGCCAAATCTAGGGATGTTACAAGCTTGTTTTAAAAGGGTATTATATTTCCATGTTTCTCTTCATGAAACATTGAAAAAAGCATATAGAATGTTCCAGTGCCAACGTGCAGTTTAGACTTTTTTATTTGGGAAATATTATAAATTTTAAGTAACTAAGCACCTCCCCTTGAATCTATATGTTCAATTTCAATGAATAAACGAGTATTAATTTTATTATTATTATTGAACTTTTGAGTTTTAGTTAAGTACTTGTAAATTTCTGGTATGATCGCCCAATAAAATTTTGATGTACTAATATCAAGTCATTTAGTCTGACAACTGGTGTTTCACTGGTAGTTATTTGCGATTGTAGTTCAGGTTACCTTGAATGATTTCTGGTTTGTTATTGAGGTTGTAGGCAGTTATTGTAGTTGCCGAATTTGAATTAGGGTTATGTTATATGCATGTTAAAATGGAGAATAGACCTTATTTCATGATATGTTTTTCAGCTTTTGATTTTTCTTTTTTGAGGCTATAGTTATTTTTGATTTTTTTTTCCATTTCTTCTTGAGTTATTATTTCTCTTAATATATGACTCTATTTTTGTTCATCTTAGGCATCATTTTTGCTTAAAGTTGCAAGACTATATTACCACTATAATGGATGTTTGTCCCATTTTTAGTTTTCATGATCACCAGATTTCAGGTAAAAATAAGCATTTGTTCTACAATTTTGCTACCATTAGGCTCTTTGATGTAGTTGATGAATTTATCTCCTTCATTATTTCTTGTGGTAAGAGTTGATTTTTGGCTTTTTTCTATGTGCAATCATTGTAATTATTATCTTAACTTATGTTCTTGTTTTGTATTGAAGTGAAGAGTGATGTCGAAAGCGTTGCTATATTTGGGTACTTCATAGTCTAAGCTATATTGCTTCTTAATCATTGTATGTATCGAATGTTTGAATTATTGTATTAAATGAATTTATGAACAATTTTTTGTATGGATTATGGATGCAATAATTGAATATTTTTTTGAATTAATTTATTCAATTTGCATTTGTCACCAATTTGATTTAAATGATTATAATATCGCATATAATAATTGTTTATTATGTAAAGAGTTTTTTTTACTGATATTTAAAGCAATAGAGTGATATTTTGCATCCATGGTCAGAAACAACCGATGCAAAATAGGGATGGATCAAAGGCAATGTACCATATATTGCGTCGGTAGATAGTAATAAGCAGTGCAAAAACATATTTTTTGCATTGGTTATTACCAGTAAATGATGAAGCCAAACCCTTCCTTTTGCATCGGTTATTCCTAAAACCCGATGCAAAATTCATGTTGTTGCATCGGTTCTGAAATCGGTGCAATTATTTTTGTCTTATTGCATCGGTTGCTAAACTGATGCAACAGGGGGGTAAACAACCAATGTAACTGACCTATTTTGTAATAGTGCAGACTAAAATATTTGATAAATTAAATTCATGATATGATATGAATGCATTGATGTTTATTTGATAGTTTAAAACTGTTATTTACCATGAATTGCATAGATATTATAATTTAAACTGATAGTTTAATTTAAATTAACAATCGGATAAAAGCTAGATATGATTGCTAGTAGGGCTGTCAATTTTCTACACGAGCCGAAACCAGCACGAAATTATCAGGTTGACCCGACTCGTTTAGTTGGCGGATCGTTTTTCGGGTCAACCCGGGTTTGACCCGTTTAAAAATGGGTGTGTTTAGGATTGACCCACTAACCCAATTTTGACCAACCAAACTCGATTATATGATGTATCTCTTCCATACTATTAGTCTTTTATGTATGCTGTTAGTGTTACTTGTTTATGCATATAGTAATAAATATGCTCATATATTCTTGAGTAAGCTGTTACATTTTACTACTTTATTATTGTATGATGTTAGTTATATTTAGGGCTGGCAATTAGAACCGAGAACCGAAAAACCGAACCGACCTGAAAAGATCCAAACCCGAACCGAACCCGATGGGTCTCGGGTCGGGTCTAGGTGATGAAAAAAGCCATCAAGACCCGATCAAACCCGACCTGCATAGACACGACCAAAAAGTATTGAAATATGTATTTTTAGTAATATTATTCAACCAGACCCGAACCGACCCGAACTTGACCCGACCCGAGCAGAACCGAAGCTCGGGTCGGGTCCAGATTTTTGAAATGTATAGTTTAGACCCGACAAAACCAGACCCGCCTAGAACCGAGGCCCGACGGGTCGGGTCCGGGTCCATCGGGTCGGGTCTAATTACCAACCCTAGTTATATTTTATTTATAACAATTGTATATCTTTCATACTATTAGTTTTTCATGTATGCAGTCAAGACTAGCCCAATGGGAAGGCAGCCGAGATGGCCGCCTAGTGCAACATTGCCGATGGTGGACAAGGGGGGCAGCAACCGGTAGGTACAGACTTTGAAATTTGCACATATTATGTGATGGGATGGAAAATTATTGATCAAATATTATGTCATCCAGTGGTATGATGCATCACCGATAATTGCTGTAATTTTGCCAACTAGGGTTCCAAACCTGGCAGAGGCAATGTTGATGATCGTTTTTTCCCATCCTACTTTTAGCTTAGTCTAGGGCAACAGACACAATAGGGCTGGAACTGTATGCAGTATGCTTATATATCCTGTATGGAGAATGATTTTTGGATATGGTGATTTCATGCTTTATGTATGTATTGGTGATTTTGTAACTCGTTGCATATTGGTGATTTTGTAACTTGTTGCCAGTTGGTGATTATATAATAGTGCTTCCTGTTAGTGATTTGGTTCTTTTCTTGTTTAGATAAGTGATCAATAATTTCCAGTGGGTCAATTAGGTAAACCCGACCCAAACACAACCTGTTTAGTTAAACTGATTACACGGGTCGGGCCGGGCTAACCCGTTTACAAACAATTTGGGTTAGGGTTGGAAAAAATGACTCGTTTAATAAACAGGTTGACCCGACCCATTTATAAATCAACCTAAACCCGACTTGACACAACCCGAACCAGACCTAACACGACCAATTGACAGCCTTAATTGCTAGTATAAAACAAACCGATATGTATTGATTGGTAAACCTGTAACAAACTGGAATTTTCGACTCTGAAAATGAACACAAAACTACCATTTTGACTATTCAGACATCGGAAATTCCTGATCATTAATAGAAATAAGTTAGAGGGTGAGAATAGATAAGATAGAAAAATTAGAATAGAAGAAGAAGAAGAACACATCAGAGTAAACACGAATCTCACAACGGAACGAATAAAATATATTATAACATAACTTTGAAATAAAACAGTATATATATACAATAACATTATCAAAGTACAGCACTTGCACACAGCGGAAATAACAATAGCTATATAATCCTGAAGCCTCCTGCTTCAAGCTCCTCCAAGAATATCTGTAAAGACCTGAACTACTTGACAGCCCATACAAATTTGGGCACCCAAGATTTTAGGGGGAAAACAAAACAAAATAACTCTAGGTCAGTCATGGGACTGGTGTGAGTAAACTAAAAACATTGGTTTAACTTTTCAAAATCCTTTTCAAAAGAAAAGATAATCGTAAGACCAATCCACACATAAATACGGACAATTTTTACCTTACGATAACCCAAAATAGTTTGTGAAATCAATACTTCTCTGATATTATGATAATGTCTAATCATAAGTAATTATCAATCTAGCAGAACGCTTGCATCTCACGTTCCACATTTATAGTATACAAACAAAACCGCGGGCGCTTATTGGAGATTGGATTCCAACTATGACAAGGTATGGGACCACCTGCCGATAGTGTATCTCTAGAGGCAAATACACTGGGTTCAACAAGAACGTCTTACAACCCGTTCCTCACATGACCATGTTTCCAAAAATTATCCATTTGATTTAAACAGATGTTTAAATAAAACATCACTAAGCCAATTTAAACCATTACGTTCATTAACTAAATTCACTTAATCAATCTTCACTATCGAATTTTAACCGTTCCTTAGTTAAAAACGAAGTCAATCCAGTTGGGGTATAATTACCTATCAGACCTTAACTGAACAACATTTCTAACTTCGAAATAGACAAAGTTCACCTTTTAAATCTTTAACAACTTCCTTACGTAACTCGGATTCTATTTACGAACCCACTTCTTTATTTTAAAACATTGATCATAACTATAGTGTTATTATCCCTTCTTCCTAAATATCTACTTTCAAAATATAATTTTTATACTTGCTTTAACTAAATAACTAAACCACTAATTTATTCATAAATAAGTAAATCTTGATTAAAACGAAAAGTAAATATTACTTTTTCCTGAATTCGATATAATCGAATTCAACGTATAATTCTTCTTTTCCGAATAATCTCTATTCGATAACCCTTTCTTGAATAAACTATATTCGATAACTCTTTCTTCGAATAACTATATTCGATAATCTCTCTTCGAATGATTCACATTCGATTAATTTTCTACGAATGATTTACATTCGATTGATCTCCTTTCGAATAAACTATATTCGATTACTCCTTTAATTCTTAATCGAATAAACTATTTCGAATAACTCCTTTGGATTAACTCATTCGGATTAACTCAGTTTGATTAACTCATCTTGACTAACTCAACTCGATTAACTCAACTTGATTAACTTACTTGATTAACTCAACTTATCTAACTCCACTTTTTTTAACTCAATTTAATAACTAATATTCGATTAATTTATATTCGAATAACTATGTCTGTTTTAACTTTATTTCGAATAGCTAATATTCGATTTAACTCCATTCGCTTGACTCTAGATCGCAGCGATCACAATGGTTACGCCTGATTCCCTCAGGAAACCTCCGACCGTCGTAGGCCATCTGCAGCCCTGCAAATTTCGCTAGCAGTCGTACGAAATGGCAACAAATCCTAAATAACTATGTTTGACTAACTCTATCTCAAATACTATATTCGATCAACTCTAATTTGAATAACTAATATTCAATTAATTCTAATTCGATTAACTCTAACTGATTAACTTTAACTGATTATTCAGTTTCAAATATCGATGTTGAAATCGATTCTTACTCCTCTATATAAGTCCTGAAATATATATTCTATTTATCCATGATAAATATTTCATTTAATTTATAAAATATTATTTCTAAATTATCCTTCTCAATCTATCGGTCAGAATAGATTCTATTTAAAATCTTTGCTTTAAATCTATATCATGTTATACCCATGTGCAAAGCACGGGTTTAAATATTTCAAATGTAAAATTCTCCTTTTAAACAATTCTGGTCACTTTTTCCAGTATTTCCTTTTATAATATATTTATTTACAAAATAAATCCCCTTTTTGATAATTCTATTTATTCTATAAAATATTTTCTTTTTATATAAAATCCATTGATTTTATAGGTAATTCCTTTTATAATCTAACTATTTCCTTTCAATTTGTTTTACACATAATTCCCCTTTCTATTCTATTTATTTTCAAATAAATATCCCTTTTCAATTCTATTTGTAAATAGTTTACAAATATTTCTTTTCAATTCTATTTATTTGATTAACAAATAAATGTTCCTTTTCAATCTATTTATTTTCTAAATAAATAGTTTCTTTTTATAAATCCATTGATTTTATAAATATTTCTTTTTCAATATAACATTGAAAATTCTTTTTTAACATTCCAGTATTCTTTATGGTATTCAACGTACCATATAACAATGATCGGTATCATTTAACATACAAAATCAACAACAGTTTCATATCACATCATATAACACAGTATATGAAAAAAAAGTAAAATAAATGTTGAGGAACCCAGTTGGGTCCCTCCAACCTGTTTCCCTGCATCCACAGATGTTAATCAACATAAATAACACGAATGTGAAGTATTCTGATAAACAGAAATTATATTCGATCAACGATTTATATCTATCGTTATCTATAATTTCAATTAACTGACTAGCAGTTCAACCAAATAGCCAACACACAGTAAACAACCATTATTCATCAGTTATAAAAATACGTTATAAAAATATAACTAGGAAGAGTTAGTGAGTATTACTCTCCTTTCGCGTTAACCGTTAAATAACGATTTGCGTTAGTTGATTCAGATGGACCATTTATTTTGCTATAAATTGTAATGAGCTCGGATTCACTCCTAGTCAGCTCCATGGTGTAGCCACCGTCCCGACGATCCCAACGGATCTTGTTTCATCTAATTCTGATAATGTATGCAGAAGTTATTTGGTTTACAATTTAATACATTATTTAAATTAATATTTGACTTAGATTTAATCGTGACCAGGCCTTACCACACAAAGTCAAACAGCCCATTTGGCCCAGGGAAAACCCACCCGCTAAATCTTCTTCTTGAAACAATAACCGCTCCATCCTCTACCCCAAATGAACAGTACCTTCCTCTACGTTCCAAGTCGCGAGTACCAGGAAACCAATCCAGCTATTACCGATCTTTCACCTTCACTTCCCTTACCCAACTCACAACCATTTGCCAAACAAAATACACCATCTTGTTCTCCTCCGAATTCTCTTCATCTCCATTTTGTTTTCAAAACACTCGATCCACTTTTCTCTGTCGCGGTTTCATCTAGAAGACTCTATCGCCAAACCTACTCCTCTCCATCCTCCCTCATGATTCAAGATAAACCAAAACCAACTACACCATCATTCACCTCTCCGCGCTCTCTTCCAATCCGCACACTTTTCACTCAACTCGATGGACACTCCGTTTGAACCCTCATTCCCACTGTACCTGCAACCACCGACCCCTTTCAGGCGTTGAACTCCTCCAAAATTCTCCAACAAATGCGATTTTTCATTACAAACCCGAAAACAAACTCAAATCAATCTACTCCTTCAATTCCACAGAAAATTGAACCCTAGTTCGACTGTAGAAGAACGCAGCACAAATAATGGACTTCGAGCCTATAAAAACCATACGATATTTTTGCCAACCCTGATACGACTTCATATATGTGGGTTTTGTGATTTTTAGAATTTCATTTGAATTTGTATTGAATTATGAATGAAGAACTTTTGTTGTGAGGAAGAAAAATATTGACGGCGGATTTTCTTTTGACCTGGGATGAATACGACTTAGGGTTAGGGTGTTGAGATTATTTATAGGATGGTTTTAATATTTTTTTTATTCGATTATTTAATTTATTTTTAACTCAACGCTATTTTTATTTGTCCTCTAAAATTCCTGAGATCACGTACAATTCCCAAAAATCATGAAAATTGGCATGCAACTACAGTTTGACATTATGGTCCCAACGAAACTGGTTTCGTCGAATTCTGATTCCGTATGCTCACACAACGTATTTTTAACCGTCAAACTACTAACTGTTTTCACATTAAAAATCCGTACGGTCACATACTGACTTCAAATATCACGAAAATTGAAATCTAACAATAATTTAATATTGCGGATCCAACAAGATTAGTTTCATCGAATTCTGAGGTCGTTTGAAAAACTGGCTATTTTTAAAGCTCTAAATAACTCATTTAAATATATAAATATATTTAAAAACATTTAAATTTAATATTTAAAAATAAATATTATCGTATATATTCACACTAGAATACCATACTGCTACAGTGGGATTTATAGCTCGATATTTCAAATCCAGTGTTACATCGATATTCGATTTATATTTAAAAATCCATTTGAAAATATAAATAAATCGATATAAATTATAAAGGAATTCCATAGCAATTTTTCTAAAATTTGATTTGGACGTAAATCAAAGTCTACTCGACGAAATCCCAATTTTCTCTTCCACTAGTAAGATATACTTCACGAGCTCTGTACGTTTCTTGTTACACAGAAATCCGATTTAAAACGGACCATGTACATTCAGTTGAAGTTCAAATCGCCAAATAGCGAACTGCAGCGCCATTTCGAGCTCGATTATAATTATATTATAATTATACGTTCAAACAGTTGTTAAAATAATATATTCGTTATTCTGATTCAATTCTAAACTGAATTAAATATTACCAATGATCCAATTCACACTATTTTGTGAATTCCACTATTTCTGACTATTTCAGAAATTAAATATATTATTATATTATTTATTTTAGTTAAATATTCAATATTATTTAATTATGGTCATTTTAAATAATCAAAACCATTATTTAAATAATTAAATAAATTATTTATATCGCTGAAAAATGCAGGTCGTTACATTCTTCCCCCCTTAAAATAATTTCGTCCTCGAAATTGCAAAGGTAAAGAACAAACCCTATTGACTAGTATACATTTATTTGTTTTACTTACCAACCTCAATTTCAACTGAACCAATTTACTTTCAATTAAAATATTCATTTATTTCTATTAACGAAAATTTTCAAAAATTCTGAAATTTTTCTAACACCCGTAATTTTCAAAAAATTTCGCCAGCACCTCCTTTGTACTGGTCAATAGTTCAAACCCCAACTCGCCTCTCTAGGCCTTATCCAATCCAAAAAAAAAATCAAATAGCCAAGCGGCTTGCCAAATCGGCCCATAAATCACCAAATCCATAAAATAAACGTGTACCTTTTTGTCGGGCATATCATTATATCCTTCAGTTGCTTCTACTCAATACCTGTTGATCATATATCCATCTATACCAATTGATTTCCAATCAATTTCAATCAATCAAATCTCAACACAATTATTCGCTTAAACAAGCCAATTACCATTTCAAACTCAAGTTTCATTCCCGATCCGAACTCCTAACTCATCAATCCAATACCATTTCAGATTCTATCTCACAATTCAAAATGATCCCACTTGATATATTATATTCCAATTAAATTTCCAGTTAATTGGTTTCAATTTAATTCATATTTGTTTTCACAAATCTCTATTTAAATTGTTTTTAATTCAAACAATCTGTCTTCTGGGAGTTTTTAAATAGCTTAGCTTTTTCTAATGTCAATCATTTCCTTTCGGGTTTCAAAACAACTTCCTTTCTCAAAACAATTTCAAAAACAATTTATTTGGTAGTAATCCGTCACTTACAACTCGAAAATGAACACTGATGATGTGGCCAGCATCATCAGAGTTATTTCCTAGCTATCGAAGTGAGTTCAATAATATATCACTCTAAAAACCATTTTTAAACAATTTCATTTTGAAATCTTTTTCAAAATATCATTCACGATGCTTGTAAACAATTTAAAATCTCCCAGGATTTTAAAATTTTCTTATACTTAACTCAAATCCACTTACAAACACTTTTCCCAATTTTCAGAAATTTAATTCCAATTCTGATTTAATTCAAATTTAATTTATCTGATTTCATATTTTACGAACTCAAATTGGTTATTTATATAACCGTTTTCATTAAAATCAACCAACACATCACATATACTATAATACTTCAAAAATAACTATTTTCTTTTATATCCAAATATAGTTTTGGTAAAATTATTTCATTTACCCTCTTTCAAAACATACTAGTGTCGATTTATCGTATTCAAGTGCTTAGAAACTCCTATCGATAAAGTGGATCAAACTAATCGACCAGAATTCACAAACTACTCAACCAATAAATCTCCACAATATAAAACAATTTTTATAAAATCTACAAATACGTTCACTCATATATATACACTCAACTCAATCTAGGGTATTACTAACCCCAACACTACTAAGTCACGCCACAGAGCCAAGGTAATCACTTAACCTTCAGCTCTGATACCACTGTAACGAACTGGGATTTTCGACTCTGAAAATCAACACAAAACTACCATGTTAACTATTCAGACATCAGAAATTCCTGATCATTAATAGAAAGAAGTTAGAGGGTGACAATAGATAAGATAGAAAAATTAGAATACAAGAAGAAGAAGAACACATCAGAGTAAACACGAATCTCACAGCGGAACGAATAAAATATATTATAACATAACTTTGAAATAAAACAGTATATATATACAATAACTTTATCAGAGTACAACACTTACACACAACGGAAATAACATTAGCTATATAATCTTGAAGCCTCCTGCTTCAAACTCCTCTAAGCATTTCTATAAAGACCTGAACTACTTGACTACCTGTACAAATTTGGGCACCCAAGAGTTTAGGGGGAAAACAAAACAAAATAACTCTGGGTCAGTCATAGGACTGGTGTGAGTAAACTCAAAACATCGGTTTAACTTTTCAAAATCCTTTTCAAAAGAAAAGATAATCGTAAGACCAATCCACACATAAACACAGACGGTTTTTACCTTAAAATAACCCAAAACAGTTTTTGAAATCAATACTTCTCTGATATTATGATAATGTCTAATCATAAGTAATTATCAATCTAACAGAACGCTTGCATCTCATGTTCCACATATATAGTATACAAACAAAACCGCGGGGGCTTATTGGAGATTGGATTCCAACTATGACAAGGTATGGGACCACCTGCCGATAGTGTATCTCCAGAGGCAAATACACTGGGTTCAATAAGAACGTCTTGCAACCCAGCCCTCACATGACCGACCACTCATTTCACTTGAGTGTATCGAATGTATATCACCAACGGTTGGGAGCTACCCACCGTCTTCCCGAAAAGGGACAGCATCGATCATAGGTAGAAGAATGAAATGGATTTTCTCTAGATAGGTGATATACACCCTAATGGGGGCGACCCACTTAGCCATGCTGCCTGCTCGATTTCTGTCATTTCCCGGTTGATGAGGCTTGAGGTCATTATCTATCTTTTGAAACACTTGACCACCATTCACTTTGAATGCCACATCGTCATACCCATCAAATTACAAATTGATTTCTTCAAAAATACCACGGGTATAAAGCTAAGAGAAACGAATTCCTCCGTCACCAAATGTAAGTACGTTTGAAGAGATCAACTTACGCGATTCGTTAGATATACTTTTTCAGACATTCGTCCATTCATGTTTGTCCTGGGACTGGACAAACTGAAGGCACTATTCTGTAAACAGGATAGCTCTTACATAACTCCGTCTTCAATATTTTATCGCAACGCTAACGTCCATAAGAGTGGTTTTCAGATAATATATCTGATCCCGGCCTCTCTATATTGACGATGATAAAATGGTCAAAACTTCGATAGTCGGTGATTTAACTATCAAAGAAAAACAGGTGTGCAACCAACGATATTATTTCTAGATGAAATTCTATCGATCAATCAACATTCAACATTTATCTCGTTCTATAAAATTATCTTTAATTTATCCATTTCCCCATTTTTATGTATTTGTAAATTCTTATTTTCTAAATTTAGAAAATATACATCATCACTCATTGGAAAACATTTCCATCTCTGTTTCACGTATTACTGTCAATCTAGTATTCTTTCTCATCCACATTCATTTACTATGATTAGAAAATATCTCTGATTATATTTGGAAAATGTTTCCAAAATTTATCCATTTGATTTAAACAGATGTTTAAATAAAACATCACTAATCCAATTTAAACCATTACGCTCATTAACTAATAAATTCACTTAATCCATCTTCACTATCGAACTTTAACTGTTCCTCAGTTAAAAACGAAGTCAATCCAGTTGGGGTATAATTACCTCTCAGACCTTAACTGAACAACATTTCTAACTTTGAAATAGACAAAGTTCACCTTTAAATCTTTAACAACTTCCTTACGTAACTCGGATTCTATTTACGAACCCACTTCTTTATTTTAAAACATTGATCATAACTATAGTGTTATAATCCCTTCTTCCTAAATATCTACTTTCAAAATATAACTTTTATACTTACTTTAACTAAATAACTAAACCACTAATTTATTCATAAATAATTAAATCTTGATTAAAACGAAAAGTAAATATTACTTTTCCCGAATTCGATATAATCGAATTCAACGTATAATTCTTCTTTTCCGAATAATCTCTATTCGATAACCCTTTCTCGAATAAACTATATTCGATAAGTTTTTCTTCGAATAACTATATTCGATAATCTCTCTTCGAATGATTCACATTCGATTAATTTTCTATGAATGATTTAAATTCGATTAATCTCCTTTCGAATAAACTATATTCGATTACTCCTTTAATTCTTATTCGAATAAACTATTTCGAATAACTCCTTTGGATTAACTCATTCGGATTAACTCAGTTTGATTAAGTCATCTTGACTAACTCAACTCGATTAACTCAACTTGATTAACTTACTTGATTAACTCAACTTATCTAACTCCATTTTTTTAATTCAATCTAATAACTAATATTCGATTAATTTATATTCGAATAACTGTGTCTGTTTTAACTTTATTTCAAATAAATAATATTTGATTTAACTCCATTCGCTTGACTCTAGATCGCAGCGATCACAATGGTTACGCCTGATTCCCTCAGGAAACATCCGACCGCCGTAGGCCATCTGCAGACCTGCCAATTGCGCTAGCAGTCGTACGAAATGGCAACAAAGCCTAAATAACTATGTTTGACTAACTCTATCTCAAATACTATATTCGATCAACTCTAATTTGAATAACTAATATTCAATTAATTCTAATTCGATTAACTCTAACTGATTAACTTTAACTGATTATTCAGTTTCAAATATTGATGTTGAAATCGATTCTTACTCCTCTATATAAGTCCTGACTTATATATTCTATTTATCCATGATAAATATTTCATTTAATTTATAAAATATTATTTCTAAATTATCCTTCTCAATCTATCGGTCAGAATAGATTCTATTTAAAATCTTTGCTTTAAATCTATATCATGTTATACCCGTGTGCAAAGCACGGGTTTAAATATTTCAAATGTAAAATTCTCCTTTTATACAATTCTGGTCACTTTTTCAAGTATTCCCTTTTATAATCTATTTATTTACAAAATAAATCCCCTTTTTGATAATTCTATTTATTCTATAAAATATTTTCTTTTTATATAAAATCCATTGATTTTATAGGTAATTCCTTTTATAATCTAACTATTTCCTTTCAATTTGTTTTACACATAATTCCCCTTTCTATTCTATTTATTTTCAAATAAATATCCCTTTTCAATTCTATTTGTAAATAATTTACAAATATTTCTTTTCAATTCTATTTATTTGATTAACAAATAAATGTTCCTTTTCAATCTATTTATTTTCTAAATAAATAGTTTCTTTTTATAAAATCTATTGATTTTATAAATATTTCTTTTTCAATATAACGTTGAAATTTCCTTTTTAACATTCCAGTATTCTTTATGGTATTCAACGTACCATATAACAATGATCAGTATCATTTAACCATACAAAATCAACAACAGTTTCATATCACATCATATAACATAGTATATGAAAAAAAGTAAAATAAATGTTGAGGAACCCAGTTGGGTCCCTCCAACCTGTTTCCCTGCATCCACAGATGTTAATCAACATAAATAACATGGATGTGAAGTATTCTGATAAACAGAATTTATATTCGATCAACTATTTATATCTATCGTTATCTATAATTTCAATTAACTGACTAGCAGTTCAACCAAACAGCCAACACACAGTAAACAACCATTATTCATCAGTTATAAAAATACGTTATAAAAATATAATTAGGAAGAGTTAGTGACTTTTACTCACCTTTGGCGTTAACCGTTAAATAACGATTTGCGTTAATTGATTCAGATGGACCATTTATTTTGCTATAAATTGTAATGAGCTCGGATTCACTCCTAGTCAGCTCCATGGTGTAGCCACCGTCCCCACGATCCCTACGGATCTTGTTTTGTCTAATTCTGATAACGTATGCTAAAGATATTTGGTTTACAATTTAATACATTATTTAAATTAATATTTGACTTAGATTTAATCGTAACCGGGCCTTACCACACAAAGTCAAATAGCCCAGGGAAAACCCACCCGCTAAGTCTTCTTCCCAAAACGATAACCGCTCCATCCTCTCCCCCAAATGAACAGTACCTTCCTCTACGTTCCAAGTCGCGAGTACCAGGAAACCAATCCAGCTATTACCGATCTTTCACCTTCACTTCCCTTACCCTACTCACAACCGTTTGCCAAACAAAATACACCATCTTGTTCTCCTCCGAATTCTCTTCATCTCCATTCTATTTTCAAAACACTCGATCCACTTTTCTCTGTCGTGGTTTCAGCCAGAAGACTCTATCGCCGAACCTACTCCTCTCCATCCTCCCTCATGATTCAAGATAAACCAAAACCAACTACACCATCATTTACCTCTCCGCGCTCTCTTCCAATCCACACACTTTTCACTCAACTCGATGGACACTCCATTCGAACCCTCATTCCCACTGTACCTGCAACCACCGACCCCTTTCAGGCGTCGAACTCCACCAAAATTCTCCAACAAATGCGATTTTTTATTACAAACCCGAAAACTAACTCAAATCAGTCTACTCCTTCTTCAATTCCACAGAAAGTTGAACCCTAGTTCGACTGTAGAAGAACACAGCACAAACAATGGACTTCGAGCCCTATAAAAGCCATACGATATTGTTGCCAACCCTGATACGAGTTCATATATGTAGGTTTTGTGATTTTTCGAATTTCATTTGAATTTGTATTGAATTATGAATGAAGAACTTTTGTTGTGAGGAAGAAAAATATTGACGGCAGATTTTCTTTTGACCTGGGATGAATACGACTTAGGGTTAGGGTGTTGAGATTATTTTTAGGATGGTTTTATTATATTTTTATTCGATTATTTAATTTAATTTTAAGTCAATGCTATTTTTATTTGTCCTTTAAAATTCCTGTGATCACATACAATTCCCAAAAATCGCGAAAATTGGCATGCAGCTACATTTTGATATTACGGTCCCAACGAAACTGGTTTCGTCGAATTCCGATTCCGTATACTCACAGAGCGTATTTTTAACCGTCAAAATACTGACTGTTTTCACATTAAAAATCCATACGGCCACATACTGACTGCCAAAATCACGAAAATTGAAATCTAACAATAATTTAATATTGCGGATCCAACAAGATTAGCTTCGTCGAATTCTGAGGTCGTTTGAAAAACTGGCTATTTTTAAAGCTCTAAATAACCCATTTAAACATATAAATATATTTAAAAACATTTA
Source organism: Allium sativum (assembly GCA_030737875.1). Taxonomy (NCBI): domain Eukaryota; kingdom Viridiplantae; phylum Streptophyta; class Magnoliopsida; order Asparagales; family Amaryllidaceae; genus Allium; species Allium sativum. The sequence continues at coordinate 402,505,241 of CM060926.1, read as the reverse complement.
AATTTAATATTTAAAAATAAATGTTATCGTATATATTCACACTAGAATACCATACTGCTACACTGGGATTTATAACTCGATATTTCAAATCCAGTGTTACATCGATATTCGATTTATATTTAAAAATCCTTTAAAAATATAAATAAATCGATATAAATTATAAAGGAATTCCATAGCGATTTTTCTAAAATTTGATTTGGACGTAAATCAAAATCTAACCTACGAAATCCTGATTTTTCTCTTCCACTAGAAAGATATACTTCACCAGCTCCGTACATTTCTTGTTTCACAGAAATCCGATTTAAAACGGACCCTGTACATACAATTGAACTTCAAATCGCCAAATAGCGAACTACAGCGCCATTTCGAGCTCGATTATAATTATATTATAATTATACGTTCAAACAGTCGTTAAAATAATATGTTCGTTATTCTAATTCAATTCTAAATTATTCTAATTCAATTCTAAACTGAATTAAATATCACCGATGATCCAATTCGCACTATTTTGTGAATTCCACTATTTCTGACTATTTCAGAAATTAAATATATTATTATATTATTTATTTTAGTTAAATATTCAATATTATTTAATTATGGTCATTTTAAATAATCAAAACCGTTATTTAAATAATTAAATAAATTATTTATATCGCTGAAAAATGCAGGTCGTTACAAAACCATTATGATTGTCTAATTGTGATGGAAGATTTGGATTGGTATGTTTGGTCGTATGAATGTTATTTATATTGATGTACCATGTTATTCATTTTATTTATGTATGATTGTTGTTTATGTCAATTAATCCCAACCATTTACCCTAATGTTACGAACATCAAATAAACCCAAGATTTATCAATAATGAATTAAGAACGTAGATTGCAATGAAAAATACCTATGACCCATGATTTGGATTGAAATGATATATATTAATTATATCACTTAGCCATAGGATAGAAAATTATATACGGACACCGGTATGGTTAAATCAAATTTGTTTTAAACTTTGAATTTTGATTTAGTTGAATTATTGTTTTAAAAGTAATAAAATGTTATTTTATAAATTTATTTCTTGTGAAATTGAACTTTAAATTTTGGAATTGAAACTTAAAAGAAGATTTATTGTAATTAAATTATTTGAAATTTAGAATAAATGTTCATCACCGAAGTTAATTTTGAATTTAAGAAATTAAAATTGAAACTTGAATATTAAACTCAAGAGTTATTATATGTTAAATGGTTGTAAATGATAGATTGAATCGAGATTTCTAATTTATTTGAATCGAACTAATTTAATCTAGATGAAGTCAATCCGGATATTTATGAATTAAATTTGAACTGAAACCCTTTGAATTGGATTTGAAGTTGGATTTTATTTGGATGGGATTTGAAACCGAAATTCGATTTGGATTGGAATAGTTAAATGATTTTTTGAAATTGGAATATGAACCCAAGATTACTAAGAGGGAGAGGAACAATTATAATTCAAAACATTCTTTTAAAAGTACATATATATACACTATTTAAATTAACATTATTCCAATATAACTTAAAGTATACATATAAAATTCTTTAAATTACATTATCTTGATATTTAAACTATTTTTGTAAATCCTATAATTTAATTTCAACTATTTAAAATATATAAAATTATTTTATACACAAACTACTTTATTATTCAATTTATCATCTATAAACTAATTTAATAAATAATATTTTAATACTCAGCCCTTTTTACGTATATATGCTATTTTAATATAAAACTATTCATTTTTCAAACTATTTGATATATATATATATATATTATTTATGTATAAACCAACTTATCTATTCTTATATTCAAATTGTTTTAAATTGGGATTGTTTTAGGTTTTTAAAAGTATTTGGTTTAACAGATGTTTCGAATATGAAGGTGCATTCTATTTTGGATCTGAAACGATATAATAAGGCAAATTTGATATTTTTGATTGAAGTACGAACCATTTGAAATGTAAAAGATCCAACAGGTGTGTGATAAGTGGATGGATGTTAAAGAGGCCCAGGTTGAAACACCCCACCTCCGTTAGGGTCACTCTCAAAGGGAATGCCCTAATTTTGGTGGAGGTTTATAAGTATAAGTCACAGATACACAAGACAGATATAAGAACACATATTTTTGAACAGCGGAAAACAACAGCAACTTTTATTTCATCAAAATACGTGTTACACAAACCATGCCATAATTGTCTTACAATACTTCCAAAAACATTACATTTTCATAACTGTCTTGATTTCATAACTTAAAGAAGCATAAAAACATAAGTAAACTGCATAAGTCCCCATAGTTGTTATCCAAAGCCATAGTCCAAAACGAAAGAGATCCAAGCAATACATTCTTTCTCTTCAAGCTGGATGTGAAAACTGGTCAAGCTGCGGTATTCCCTCCCTGTGGACCTGGGGGGGAACGAAAGAAAAGTAGAGTCAGACATAAAGCCTGAGTAAGTCTAGGACTATTCAGTCTATGAATAAAGAAATGAGCATGATGAGTACAAACTAGAAATGGGAAAGCACTATAAGCTAAGTTAAGTTGTCTAGAGTCGAATGTACTATCGTACCCCATATTAATCTCTGCACCCCTATAAACTAGTTCCCAACAGGCACCCCATAATCAGGGTGAAGTGATCCATTTCTAATAATCGGCTCCTACTCGCATAGTTACATGTGTCTTACGGCCCCCGATGTTGTAGTTACCTATGTTGGTCCCACCATGGGGTGTATCAAGTCCCATGGTGTCGGCCCGACACAATTCTAGAATGCACAGGTATACTACTGGTGCCCAGTGCCTAATTTTTCTGCGTCGGAGTGTGTGCACGCCCGCACCCCGTTAAAACCTACACTGCTGCACCACCGCCGTCGATTTGACCTCTTACAGTCAGCCCAGTAATCGTGCCCCACCCTGCCTAGTTCAGGGTATCCTGATACACCTTGTAGGGTTACTGCTGAAAAGGGTCCCCCGCTGCTAGGTTTTCTATTTCTAGCCAACATGCTAAGTTGGTTAAGTGTTTGTAAACCTAACCCCCAATCAGTCTGTATAGTTTAGCATGTTCAATTTGATTAAGTATTAATTCAATTTACTTAATCCTATCAATCCTGACTCAGCCTTAATTGTCTTATTAAAGCCTCGACCTCTCACATTAGACAGGTATTGTTGTGACTGCCTGTTGCCGGTTGGTTCCGGGCAGTCTTACGTCACAACTCAGTCAAACCTCGGGTCTTTATTGGGCTCAATTTTTAACCAACCACATTGGATAGGTATTGTTGTGACTACTGGACAGCCGGGCGGTTCCGGCAGGTTTATGTCACAACTCAATCCAACCTCGGGTTAAACACATCATATTTTCTAAGTTACATATTTTGTCTCTTTTCTTTTTATATGTAAATATTTGCAGCCCATTATTCAAATTCATCTTTATTGGGTAAAATTAATTTATGCCCCTTAAATGTTCACAAGGTCTTTGGCATGCGTCAGACATGCCAACACATGTGTTTTATATTTTTAACCCAACGTCGATACCCCCGTTTTATACGTTCGCTATAATATAACATATGTTGGGCTTAACATTTAAGCTCAACTTAGCCACATGAAAAAGGGGAGGCTTAGAACATGGTGTTTATATATTCTAAGTAACATCAAAAGGGGTGTGTGAGCGCATGAACTTGCAACATAACGATCTAATTAACATAAATTAGGCACTTGTGAACTTGCATTGTAATAGCATATAATCTTAACATAAAACATACCTAAACATGAATCATGGTTTTAAATCTAGTCATGTAAACTTGCATTTAAAATGTGAATCTAACTTAATTATGTGTCACATATATTATCATATGATTTTTATAACAACATAGGCCTAAAACATATTTTGTTTGGGCATAAAGTTAAACATAAACTAGCCATGTTCATAAAGTCAACACAAGTTCACAAAGGTGCTTACTTTTGTCACTAATACAAAAGTATGGTTTTTACACTTGAATCATGATGCCAATTCCAACATAAATTCATATGAATCATAATACTCAAATGGATCCAACTACACTAAAAATGATCATAAAAATATACATCATGTTGGCATAATAGTGAATCACATACTTGCATGAATCTCAACTTTGTTGTAATAAACTATCACAAACATATAGTCGTTAACTTTCAACATGAATCATATACTTGCAAATATCCAATAGGTGTTGTAATAAACTACCACAAACATATAGTCGTTAACTTTCAACATGAGTCATATACTTGCAAATATCCAATAGGTCTAACCTCATTATACCACAACATCCCAAATCTATTCATAATTAGAGTCATAGCAACGTACAATTATGAATTACCATCACCACAAATTAAGTACAATTCCATTTCTCATTTTACACAAATCAAAAACCCAATTATTCATTCACATCGGAATAGCACTCTACTTACAACGTATGACGAATCTTCAATTCAGGTTTCTGAATTCTGAATTTGGAGATGCTATCCTTTGTTGTAGGCGTTGTTTTGATTTAGTTGTCGTTGCTTTAAGCTTTCGAATTGCCTCCTAATCGTCTCTCAATTTTGACGGCTACACCTAGTCTTTCCTCAGCAGCATGACGGTCTCATTTTCATTTTTATTTGTATGAATTAGGTGGAGTCTTAGGTCCTTTTTATAGAGTTTGTGAATTGATTAGAACCGTCGATGGAGCTTGGATTAATATTAGCCGTTCGTTTGAAAGAGAGACCAATCAGGAGCTGACACCTAGCCCTAGTGACAAGGCAAGGCTCAGAAATTCGGCCAAGCACAGACCAGGCCAGCCAGGAGGGGCTGGGTTCGACCTGGCTCAGGGGCCAGGTCGACTACCCAGTCGACCTGGGTGCCCTGGGCGGGAAAATTCTCGTCCAGCCCAATCTGGGTCCGATTTTTTGAAATTTGAATTGATTTCTGAGCTGTTTCTGTCTGTTTGAATTTTAAACTGAATTCTGAAACTTCCGGAGGCCATATCTCCTTCATACGAAGTCCGTTTTACGCAAACTCGGACTCTATCCCAAGCAGAATTCCGAGACGAACGCAATGGCATATCCCGGTTTCCCTTAATTCTTTGATTTGAAATTAATTATACTTTAATTTGTGAATTTCACTGTTGTAGAATACACGGGGTGTTACACATGTCATATATTGTCATACTCTCTGCCAATACCGACTTTAACAACTGTGCTCGTGGTGAAGAATCCAGAACGAAGTATGATGGTTTAGCAGATGGTTCTAACTTGAGGTACTTATAACGTGACCTTGACTCTCGTGAGCCAACTTGATGTGACTAAAACAGAAGCTGCGCTGAGGCCAAGCGAGGTCATTCCTCCTATCGAGCATACTTCTTCGATATCATTCGATTACTTTTGTGGCGCGATTGGTGGCCACCCACTGAATTTTTATTATAAGAGTGTATCTCGAGGTGGGCGGTAGTTGTAGCTATGTGTTACCACTAGTCTGGCTCTACAAACGTTGTATTCACCCTGCCATTGCCTCGTATGCTGTGTCACATGCCATATGGGAGCTCACAGTGATTTTGGTTTGTACTGTGGTGTTTGATGTGCCCTTTGAGTAAACCACTGGTTTGGTGGTGCTTATGGTACTGTATATGCTATGAGAATATAAAACATGTTAGGGGGAAATGGGTAATTCCTTAACACTATTTTGATACTTTACTGATAGATATTATTGTATACGTCGTATTTTACTATATCGTAGATAGTTTAATAGATCCTTAGGAAGTGAAAAAATGCGGTGACATCTCTTAGGTTATTGCACCAGCATACACATTTGATATAAGATGTGAACTACCATAAGCATCTTTGACGCCGTGACACTCATATTATTACATTGTTTTGATTTAACTGATATGATAATATTTTAATTCATATCCGAGTGTTTTTGTATTTTCATTTATAATTGGGTCAGCCTGAGTTTTTTAGTTAGCAAGTATCACGTTATATTGAAGGATGAAGACGAAGTTTTGGTATATTATCTATTATATATTCCCACTACATCATTTTTTTCATTTCATTGCATTATTGTGTTATGTCTGCATATGTATAAGTCTGATAATTTTTATCAAGTATAATCAAATGTATATTTTAACAGCTTTATAAATTGTTATTTGTTTATTATATTTTATCTTCCGTTGTAGGATTCTTTGATTATATTTCCTCTTTTTTTTACTCCAATAACTATCGGTATTTTGGATTTGTCTTAGTTTACATGTGTGAATTATCGTCGACATGAACGGTCAAAAATGCAGATCGTAACAAAGCATATGTTTGTATTCATATGACGTAATACATAAAATATGACGTATGATAGGACTATTAACGAATATATGAAAAATTCGAAATCCGTCTGCATATGCATTCGAAAAGTGAATAAATATTCCAAATTCAAAAACGGGATGTAGATAAAGGCACATCCGCTTCTGAAAATTGTTCGTTTGATTTTTTTGTTTTTATATAATATTATGATTTAAATCATGTGCATTTTAGTATGATAAAATACTCATGTTTATTGTTTTATAAGTTGGAAGTTTATATTATACAAACTAAAAGTATATTAATTGCTTAAAAGTTCCATTGTCATCATATTTGTTGATCGTTAGCGGATCGAATTATTACCGGAACAAGCATATATGACGATCTAATGGTCACTGTTTGGTGCAAATCAAACGGTAGAAAGAGTATTAAAATATTAAATATCTGTTTATGTTACTGTAGTAATTAATGTCAAGTTAAACAACTTCAATCAATTATTACAAATAACACAGACGTCTTTGTCCTGACCATGGTCATTGTCCTTACCATGGTTTTAATCAAATATTCAAGGGGACAAGCTCAATTAATTGACTGTAGATGAAAGAACAATCACAAACACACTTGTGTGACATAATAATCGAACTGCTGATCAAAGCCTAATCGTTTTAGTTGCTAGATACATAATGATATCATTAATTAATTAGGCTGCTTTGGATTTCTCTTTCGTGGATCTCATAATCAATCACTTCATTTATTCTTAATTTTTTTCCTATTAAAACCAAATTACTGGGGTTCCCCTGATACTAATCTAAAAATTGTACCTAATCAATACAAATAGAAATAACCACGTCGTTGTCACGATAAATACTGCATACCTATATTCTATTCTTTTAGTAAAAACATTGATACAGCGCGGGATAACAAGATTCGGTTACCGCCAACTTCAACACTCACGTGTACTACACGGCAAAACTACATGGTTCAGTAAGTTTAGTTGTGTAGGGTACCCATTGCCGGGGCTTCTACATCAAGGCTTGATCCCCGAAATAATAATAATTGTGAATAATTTAACGTTGGAATCAATTATTAATACATGTGTGAGAGTTTGACAGTCACCAATTTTAAGGGTTGCCAGCTTCCAGCATGGAGTCGATCTATCCCTTATCTTCAAACCTGCGTTTGTTATTTTGCGAAAACATATAATACAATCTGTTAAATAAGTAAAAATCTCATGATAAATTAATGCGACACTTTGACTCAGGTCTATGTTATGTTCCAAAATACAATAAAGCTTCGTATCTAAAAACTTACGAAAATTATCCAGTATTCAACAATAAATTACGAAAATTCAAAATTGAATTCAACACATAATCGTTAAAATTTTGAAAACTAGGTTCTACTTTTTTGAAAATCATCAAAAATCAACGTTAAAAATTACCAAACATTAAAACTTAATCCAACATATAATCATCTTCATTATCATGTAATAAAAATATAAAAAATGCTTTAAAAACAAAAAAGGGTAACAAATATTTACGCTTCCGTGAAAATGCGAAAAAACCTGCATTTTTTTAAATTGCAGATAAAACAGCAATTATATCAAAACGTTGCATGTTTTTATACAATTTTTGATGATTGTTTTAAACTTTCAAATTCAATGCCTACACTTATTCAAACATTACAAAAAAAAACATGAAGAGAACGATGAACATTGCATACAAATAAAAAATATATCACTTACAGTAAATTTGTAGAAATAGCAACAACTATATAAAAAATTATAGACATATCTGCATTTTTTGATACATTGGGCATGTCTGCAATACACTGGAGGATTACACAATACACTATACAACAGTTGCTGATATGTCAGTTATTCACAACAAGTGCAGACATTACAGTAACTTGTTTTATTTTTTCAGTATCGCAATACACTATGAAAATAGTTGCCGATAAGTCTGCATTTTTTTCACAATAAGCGCATATATTTTTAAATATTTTTTTCCTTTTCAGTAACCTTCCGGTAATAATTACAATTAAAAAAAGTACATAATAGCGCAAACATTCACGAAAATACGTTGCTATGCTAAAATAGGGATCCACTTTGCACTAAAACTTAGGGAGAGATCCACTTTGAATTAAGTTTCATTTTGGTGATGCGTCCCTAATTTTCACTATAAATTAGTATTTACTGAGACGAGTCAATCAAATTTTCTATCTCTACTCTTCGAAGTTGGGGTTGTAAAAAGAAAATTATATTCCATGTATATCCATGGGTTTATTCTCTAATTTAATTTTTAATGTATATACTATTAATTTTATAAATATTATTACTAAGAATATGATTGAATAAAAATATAAACTTTTGTGGGATCTGGATTCAAATTTAATTATCAAGAAATCAAGGAATATAATCAAAATTAAGTTGCAATAACTTTTACTTTTACTTTTACGCCACAAAAATGACCGATAATTTTTTAATAGGAGAAGTTTATAATACATTTGAAGTACAAGGTCATGTTGAAACACATAAACATAAAAAACTCCCAAGCGTATATATCATTTAATTTTTTATTTGTGCTGCTTTGTCATGTTGAAGACACATGATAAATATCTAAAGAGGGTATGTAAAAATCTCATCACTTCTCATCTTTACTCCATCCGTTCGGTATATATCAACCCTAAATAATCATGCTAGTGTCATAACAACTTATTATCTTCAATTTCACATATTATAAAGATGGTATGTTGAAGCAAACCTTACTTTCCCTATATCACATTGATGTCGAACCTTGTTAATTGTCGATGTCATGCTTATCTCGTTAATTTTCCATGTTTTCTTAATGTTATATTAACTCAATTATTAATAAAGATTTCCATAGTAGGTCTCTATTTCTGAAGTTGTTATAAGAAAAGTAAACATAATGAATCTGTGCATAAAATTTACGTTTTTTTTTGAATTAGAAAGTGCAAACTAATTTGCAATTTCTTGATAAAAATTGCAAGTTAACTTGCATATATAATTTTTTTTTCTCAAAATTTGAAAAAATCAAATATCTTTTAAAGATGATAATTGTTGTTTTGATATAATTTTAGTAAATAATAGATGTTTTCTGTTAGGATTACTTGCATGTTAAGGTAGGAATGACAGTTTAAAAAAATAGTTCGACGTTACGGAACAAATCGAAGGAATTGAATTCAAATATGAGTTGGTAGTCACGTAACATTAGGGATTTCTTTTGTTGCAAGGATGTGTGTGTCAAATCATATATGTGCGCCCTATGCTGGAAGGAAGGGGGGCTTTGTTCCGACCGTCGTTACCTAGTAGTGGTATCAAAACCAAATTACAGACTGGGCCATGCAGGTAAGGCAGTGCTCTCAAAATATACTCATAAGATGTGAGTCAAAGGGAAGACTGTTAGGATTGTCTCGCATGCTGTTAAGGTAGAAATGACGATTTGAATAAATAGTCCATCACAGAATAAATTGAAGGAGTGGAGTTCAAATATGAGTTGGTAGGCACGTAACATCAGGGATTCCTTTTGTTGCAATTATGTGTGTGCCAACTCATATGTGTGACGGCCCGCCCCGCACCAGCCGGCATTTCCTCCGAAAGCGCGCTGTACACATGCTCGACTAGCACGGAACGGTCGTCAAAGAAAGGAAAGAAGAGGATGAACTAATCGAAAACCTGTAGAATGTCTCACAGCGCATGGAACAAAATATATTAATAATATATATACTTGACATAAAACAGGAGAGACAGTGCATAAGCTGATAACTAAAACCAACAACAACATCATCATCAAAGTAATACAACTTATTACAACTTTCCAAATTACTGTCTCTAAACAAAAGAAAGAAAGGTACAACACTAATGCCCAAATTAGTGACCGCAGCAACACAGGGAGAATGTCTATATATACATCATAGGTGGAAGCCTCTTGCTCGTCTCCGGTACAGCTACCCGTGCATACCACCTAACATGTCTCTAGTATGCTCGTGAGAGCACCCAAAGTAATAAGAAGAGACATAAAACTCTGGGTCAGAAAAAAAGTCTGGTATGAGCGATAAGCAGCTAAACAGAACAATAACAGACATACTAAACCATATTTGAACCTGGAGCTTCAACCAAAGAGTTAGCACTACATACCGTACAATACTCTAAGGTGCCACTGAACAGATGGTGTAAAGATAACGGGGTGGGGGTGTGCATGTCATAATGATGGCAAACAAATCAAACATAGCAACCATCCTCACATCTCTCACTCAGTGCGTAAAGCACACGATATCTACCGCTTCGATCACAAGACCCATCGAAGTAGTGACGGAGTTCAACTTGTACAACTACTGCTACTACCAAGCTCACCCCATGGAGTCATGACCAAACCTTTACAAATGACCCCACTTCATTGGTCTATAGCTCTTTAGTCGTACTTAGGCCACTGTGGCCCTGAATCCGTTCACGTACCCCCTACACGTAGTGATCCAAAGTTACAGACGTCGACAACTCTTTATCCCACATCCCGCAGCAAAGCCCAACTCATGAAGCCAACTCGTTGGTTCCCAACTGGATCCTGAGTACAAACTTCCCATTTGGACTACCTTTGCATCTCGGGTTTTGGTCTCCTCCTTCTTCCCCGGATCGGTCTTCATTTCTTCACTTCACTTTGCTTTAGGTCGTGGTCATCAGCTCCTCGGTTCGGATCAGAATACCCCACACGGGTCGGGTCGTGCTACTCCAGCTCGTGACTCATCGTCAGGTCCTACTCGTGATGCAACGCCATCGGTTCGGAGTCCACTAAGCAGCTCAGATCGCGCCCCCTAGAGTGGTTCGGGTCGGGGTAGCTACATGCTCACGAGGGCAGATCGGGTCGGAGGACTTCAGGTCGTGGCCCAGCATCGGTTCGTGATCCTCCATGGCCATTGGTTCCTTTGCTCCTGAAGCACTTCGTGAGTGGGATCGGTTCGGATCAGAGCTCCTTCTCACCAGCGAGTCGGAACGTGGAGCTTCCAGGCAAGCGGGTCGGATCGTGGAGCTTCCAGGTGAGCCGTCGGATCGTGCTTCCCCCCTTCGATCCGATCCGCGTTCGGGCAATTTTCTGCACTTCTTTCCAGCGACTGTTTTATGCCATTCGACGGCGTTTTCAACCAATCTAACACTTCTGGACAATCACAAATCATACCGTACAGTCATAACAACATGTACAATCAATCATAAACACCAAAACAACAACTATAGCATGTAAAATGGATCAAACATAGCCAAAACCCCATATTTCCCCTTAAGCATTTTTAAGAAAAAACTAATCATAGGATTACCAAAACTTAACCAAATCAACCCAAATTTCTAACAGAGGTATAAAACAATATTTCAGAATTTATAAATATTTTTCTAGAATTTATTAATGTATAAATTTTTAATTATCACTAATCACCCTAATTAACTGTAATTAGTGTCAAAACAATGCTAATCACTCACCTTGGCCACAAATAAAACTCAGATATGAAATAAATCTATGTTTGGCACGAATACTGATGTCTAACAGAAGCTCTAACATTGCTTTGGTGCTATCTCTTCTTAAGTTGATGTTGCTAAGCTTAATCTTCAATTAGAAAGTGGTTTAGGGGTGTTTTGAAGAAATTTAGAGAGTGGAGGCCATGGCTAGGTTAAGAGGAATGAATAGTGACGGCTGAAAAATGAGAAAAGGATATTCTCCAAACCCTAACATCCCTTTTAAACTCCTAATCCCGAAAATCCCCTTTGGGCCTAGCTGTTAATCATCCGATTAAGCCCAATTAAGCTGTTTTTCACCATCTGAAATTTGTTTCACCCATATCTCCCAAACAGTCGGTCCGTTTGGCTAATATGACCATTCTACGGAAAGGTAAACCATCATCCGTAGCCAATGGAAGAGGTTTCAGGTCAAAATTCCTTTCCAATCAAAAATTATGACCAAAACAGTATCAGCTACGGGCAAAACAGTCATTTAAAAATCAACAAAAATCATGAACATGGTAAATGACCCCAATAGTCGTCTCCCGAAGTTACATGACCATACGACTTCTTATGTGAAAGAAATAAATATTCTACGATCCTGCGATGCGTAGAATGCGGGTCGTTACACTCTCTCTCCCCCCCCCCCTTAAGAAATTTCGTCCCTGAAATTCCTTAACCCAAAACATACAAAGGATCCCGCATGCCTACCAGTCACAAACAACAATCAATCATGCAAAACAAACAAAACAAACCTATCCTAGCATGCAGAAAGACTAAACTGAAACTGTAATCTTACCAGGCGAAGAGTTCTGGATATGTCTTCCTATTGCTCTCCTCTGTCTCCCAAGTACACTCATTCTCATTCTCGCCCCACTGAACTTTGACTAGATTCACCGCTTTCCTTCGAAGTTGCTTCGTATCGTTCCCAACAATACGCATTGGCTTGCAGTTCCCAACCGCCTCGGGTTCAACTTAGGTATCATCCAACTGATCAGGTGAAATAGTCACATCTGGGTCGTGTACGAACTTCCTTAACTGGGAAACATGAAATACGTTGTGAACTCCTGCCATCTTCTCTGGTAATTCAACCTTGTATGCCAAATTCCCAATTTTCTCAAGAACAGGGAATGGACCAACAAATCTTGGTGCTAACTTGCCTCTCCTGCCAAATCATATCACGCTCTTCAACGGAGAAATCTTGACAAACACCAAGTCGCCAATGGAGAACATTAATTCTATTCTCCTCTTATCAGCATAACTCTTCTGCCTATCTTGGGCAGCCTTCATTCGCTGTTGGATAATCTTAATCTTAGCTGAAGTTTCTCTTATCACATCGGGTCCAAGCACAAACTTCTCACCAGTTTCTACCCAACATGACGGTGAGTTGAACGGTCTTCCATACAAAGCTTCAAACGGAGCCATACCGATACTAGATTGATAACTATTATTATATGCAAACTCTACTAGATGCAAATTGTCATCCCACGATCCACCGAAATCCGATACACAGGCTCTTAAGAGATCTTCTAACACTCGATTCACCCTCTCTGTCCGTCCGTCGGTTTGAGGATGATACGCGTTACTGAGATGTAGTTCTGATCCCAACGCCTCTTGTAAGCTCTTCCAAAATCCACTAGTGAACAACGGGTCTCGGTCACTAACAATGCCCTTGGGTATTCCATGAAATCTCACTACCCACTTTATATACAGTTCCGCTAACTTAGCTGCCGTCCTGTTTGACTTGATGGGTATAAACCTTGCACTCTTAGTCAATCGGTCCACAATCACCCAAATGCTATCATGGCCCGATCTAGTCCTTGGTATCCCATCAATGAAATCCATTTACACTTGTTCCCATTTCCATTCTGTAATTTCTAATGGTTGTAACAAACCACTAGGCTTCTTTTGCTCATCTTTAACTAGCTGGCAGTTCATGCATTTGGATATAAACTTCCAAGTGTCTCTTTTCATCCCTTCCCAGTAGTAGGTCTGTTTCATGTCTCGGTACATCTTGTTACCACCGGGATGTATAGTCAGTTTTGAGCGATGACATTCCCTAATCACTTCATCTCCCAATCCATTGACATTGGGTACAACTAGTCTTCCATTCTTCCGAAGCCGTCCATCTCGATCAAGCCCATACTTATTCATCTCTTCGTCGATTCCCATCTCTAACTTTGAGATGATTTCCAATAGGTTAGGATCGTCCCTCTGACTGGAACCAATCCGCTCAATCAAAGTGGGTCTGATCATCAAACTTACTAACATTTCTGGATCCAACTCGCACTTTGGTCTGAAATCATACCCAGCGATGTACTTCAGTTGCTTCCATTCAAGAAACATAGCCCCTATACTGGCATGTCTCCTACTCAATGCATCAGCCACCGCATTGCCCTTTCCTGGTGTATATGCGATGTCGAAATCATAGGAAGCCAAGAATTCTAACCATCCTTGCTGTCGGAGTTTTAGATCCTTCTGAGAGAAGAGATACTTTAATGACTTATGATTGGTAAACAACTCGAATCTTTCTCCCAAGAGATAATGTCTCCACATCTTCAATGCAAACACGATCGTTACCAGTTCCAAATCATGGGTAGGGTATCTTTTCTCATGCGGTTTCACTTGCCGGCTTGCATAAGCTACAACCCTACATCCTTGCATTAATACAACACCTAGTACGGTACCACATGCATCCATATATACCGTCATCTCTTCATTCCCCTTAGGAATGACTAACACTGGTGATCATGTCAGCTTTTCCTTTAGACCCTTGAATGCAATCTCACACTTTTCGTCCCAGACGAAAGCTTGATTCTTCTTGGTCAACTGAGTCAACGGTGCTGCTATCTTGGAGAAGTCTTGGATAAACTTACGATAATATCCAGCTAATCCCAAGAAACTTCGTATGTCCGTTGCATTCTTGGGAGTAGACCAATTTTGTACCATAGCCACTTTCGCAGGATCTACGGCAATACCATTCTCTGAAACAACATGGCCCAAGAATCTCACTTCCCTCCTCCAGAAGTGACACTTAGAAAACTTTGCTTTGAATTGGTTTTTTCTCAACACCTCCATCACAATTCTTAAATGTTCCTTGTGTTCTTCCTCTCTGTCCTCGAGTAGACCAAAATATCAACCACGAACACAAGGACAAACTTATTCAACTGATCTCTGAATACCTTATTCATAAGATCCACAAAATATGCTGGGGCATTGGTCAGCCCGAATGGCATGACCAACCACTCATAAAATCCATACGGCGTCCGAAATGTCGTTTTAGTTATACTCTCAGCTTCCACTCTAAGCTGATGAAAACCTGTCGCGAGATCCAACTGAGAGAATACTCTCACACCACTCAACTGATCAAACAAATCATCTATCCGCGGTAGAGGAAACTTGTTCTTCCTCGTCACTTTATTCAACTCGCGATAGTCTACACACAATCGAAGGGAACCATCGACCTTGGTAGCAAGCACAACTGGTGCTCCCCATTCAGAAACACTCCTTCTAATAAATCCCTTCTTCAAAAGATCGCTGACTTACACCCCAAGCACTCGCTGCTCCCTTGGTGCCATACGACGAAGTGGCATCACTATAGGTCTGGCATCTTTCACCAAATCAATACGGAACTCAATCTCTCGGTGTGGTGGAAACCCGGTCTCTTCTTCGAAGACGTCCAGATATTGGCCAACCACGAGCAAACCTGACAACTCACCATGTGGGATGTCGAGGAAATTTAGAAAACTAGCCATTACCCCATCACTAGGTAGACCACCAAACACTACCCTCTGCCCATCATCCGCTCTAGCTATCACCAAAAAGCCCTCACAGTCTACCACCACCCTGTATCTTTGGAGCCAATCGACTCCCAAAATAATGCCAAACCCAGTAAAGCCCAAAACAAATCAATCACAAACAAACATGCATCCATGACACGGTAAGACCACATTACGACAAATCATGCTAAGGTTAGTCGAAGCACCAATCGGGTTTGTCACTACTAAAGGTCTATCGACAATCTCGGGCTCCAATCCCAACCTATCTACCAGGTCACTAGACATGAAAGAACTGGAAGCTCCGGTATCAAACAAAACTCTAACAGGAATATCATAAACAGATAGCATACCTCGTATAACGACATTCTTTCCCTTCTCCGCCACAATTGGGGCATTCGATGAAGAAGGAATATCATTAAGGGCATATGCTTTCACCACCTTCTTTTCTTTAGGGGGTTGCGGACACTTGTCCTTGTGATGTCCCACTTGGCCACAGTTGAAGCACTTCCTATCCGCTGGCTTGGCCCGACAATTACTAGCATAATGGCCCTTCTTACCACAGCTAAAGCACTCAACGTCTTGCTTATTCTTTTTCTTCTGGCCATCCTTGGTCTGATTCTGCTTTCTCTTATTCTGAGAACCATTCTTGCCTCCACCGCTTGCTTGCAGCTTTGGCTCCTCTGCAGATGCAACCTCAGTCTTCGACTTAGGGTAAAGACTCTCTGACCTCAATGCTTTCCCCACAATCGATTCAAACATCTCATCGATGTGGTTAATAAGCCTTTCCCCCAAGTATCCATCCAAACCAGTTATGAACTTCTCGTTCTTCTTCTCGTCAGTATCAATAAGAGATAACCCATATTTCGACAAAGTATCAAACTCGGCAATATACTCCGAGATAGCTCTGCCATTCTGCTTGAGTTCCAAGAATTTCTTAAACAGCACTGACTTTTGAGCAGCTGGAATGAACTTATCGCTAAAGCAAACCTTAAACTGATCCTAAGTAATCTGATCTTCGGGAGCAGCTGCCTTTGTAGCATTCCACCAATTCATTGCTCATCCTTGCAGCTGACGGGATGCTAGCCTTCTCTTCATCGCATCCTCGATACCCAAGTCTTCGAAGATACGCTCGCAGCTATCCAACCAATCCTGAACATCCGTAACCGATTCCGTTCCGTGGAACGGCTTTCCACCAAGACTAGTATAATCCTTGTTCAGCTTGGCGAAATCGGCCCTAGGCGCCTGCACTATTGGACCTCCTCCATTACCAGCATTGGGGGTTGCCTTCTGCACATCCCTAAGCATATCCCTCATAAGGTCAGTAAACATCGTCCTCATATCAGCAGCATTCTCATTATTGGTTCCTCTACCGGCACCTCTTGCATATCGGCTCATCGTTCAATCTGTAAAGAGAAAACGATTAACCATCTCCATAGTGGTGCCAGTGCAGTGCGACTTCATCCTTAGCTATACTGATAGTATATACATATAGCTTTTGAAAACCAAAATAATCACAATACGCGCTCTCATATACGTATTATCTCTCCCTGGTGTCTTTCCCTAGGTTAACTATGCAACCTAGAGCTCTAATACCAAGTGTGACGGCCCGCCCCGCACCAGCCGACATTTCCTCCGAAAGTGCGCTGTACACATGCCCGACTAGCATGGAACGATCGCCGAAGAAAGGAAAGAAGAGGATGAACTAATCGAAAACCTTTAGAATGTCTCACAGCGCATGGAACAAAATAAAACAATAATATACTTGACATAAAACATGCGAGACAGTGCATAAGCTGATAATTAAAACCAACATCAACATCATCATCAGAGTAGCGGAAATCCAAATACAGCTTATAACAACTTTCCAAATTACTGTCTCTAAACAAAAGAAAGAAAGGTACACCACTAATGCCCAAAGTAGTGACCACAACAACACAGGGAGAATGTGTGTGTGTGTATATATATATATATATATATATATATATCATACGTGGAAGCCTCCTGCTCGTCTCCGGTTCAGCTACTCGTGCATACCACCTAACCTGTCTCTAGTCCGCTCGTGAGAGCACCTAGAGTAATAAGAAGAGACATAAAACTCTAGATCAGACAAAAAAATCTGGTATGAGCGATAAGCAGCTAAACAGAACAATAACAGGCATACTAAACCATACCTGAACCTGGACCTGCAACCAAAGAGTTAGCACTACATACCATACAATACTCTAAGGTGCCACTGAACAGATGGTGTAAAGATAACGGAGGTGGGGGCGTGCATGTCATAATGATGGCAAACAAATCAAACATAGCAACCATCTTCACATCTCTCACTAAGTGCGTAAAGCATACGATATCTACCGCTTCGATCACTAGACCCATCAAAGTAGTGATGGAGCTCAACTTGTACAACTACTGCTACTACTACCAAGCTCACCCTACGGAGTCATGACCAAACCTTTACAAATGGCCCCACTTCATTGGTCTATAGCCCTTTAGTCGTACCTAGGCCATTATGGCCCTGAATCCGTTCATGTACCCCCTACACATAGTGATCCAAAGTTATAGATGTTGACAACTCCTTAGCCCACATCCCGCAGCAAAGCCCAACACATGAAGTCGACTCGTTGGTTCCCAACCGGATCCTGAGTACAAACTTCTCATTTGGACTACCTTTTCATCTCGAGTTTTGGTCTCCTCCTTCTTCCCCGGATCGGTCTCCATTTCTTCACTTCACTTTGCTTCAGATCGTGCTCATCAGCTCCTCAGTTCGGATCGGAATACCTCATACAGGTCGGGTCGTGCTCCTCCAGCTCGTGACTCATCGTCAGGTCCTGCTCTTGATGCAACACCATCGGTTCAGAGTCCACTAAGCGGCTCAGATCGCGCCCCCTAGAGTGGTTCGGGTCGGGGTAGCTTTATGCTCAGGAGGGCGGATCAGGTCGGAGGACTTCAGGTCGTGGCCCAGCATCGGTTCATGATCCTCCTTGGCCATTGGTTCCTTAGCTCCTGAAGCACTTCGTGAGTGGCATCGGTTCGGATCGGAGCTCCTTCTCACCAGTGGGTCGGATCGTGGAGCTTCCAGGCGAGCGGGTCGGATCGTGCTTCCCCCCTTTGATCCGATCCGGTTTGGGCAATTTCTTGCACTTCTTTCCAGCGACTGTTTTACGCCATTCGACGGCGTTTTCGACTAATCTAACACTTCTAGACAATCATAAATCATACCATACAGTCATAGCAACATGTACAATCAATCATAAACACCAAAACAACAATATAGCATGTAAAATGGATCAAACATAGCCAAAATCCCATATTTTCCCTTAAGCATGTTTAAGCAAAACTAATCATAGGATTAACAAAACTTTACCAAATCAACCAAAATTTCTAACAGAGGTATAAAACAATATTTCAGAATTTATAAATGTTTTTCCAGAATCTATTAATGTATAAATCCGCTAATTATCACTAATCACCCTAATTAACTGTAATTAGTGTCAAAACAATGTTAATCACTCACCTTGGTCACAAATAAAACTTAGATCTGAAATAAATCTCTGTTTGGCACGAATACTGATGTCTAACAGCATCTCTAACCTTGCTTTGGTACTATCTCTTCTTAATTTGGTGTTGCTAAGCCTATTCTTCAATTAGAAAGTGGTTTAGGGGTGTTTTGAAGAAATTTAGAGAGTGGAGGCCATGGCTAGGTTAAGAGGAATGAATAATGACGGCTGAAAAATGAGAAAAGGGTATTCTCCAAACCCTAACAGCCCTTTTAAACTCCTAATCCCGAAATTCCCCTTTGGGCCTAGCTGTTAATCACCCGGTTAAGCCCAATTAAGCTGTTTTTCACCATCTGAAATTTATTTCAGCCATATCTCCCAAATGGTGAGTCTGTTTGGCTAATGTGACCACTCTACGGAAAGCTAAACCATCATCCGGAGCCAATAGAAGTGTTTTTAGATCAAAATTCCTTTCCAATCAAAAGTTATAGCCAAAACATTATCAGCTACGGACAAAACGGTCATTTAAAAATCGACAAAAATCATGAACATGGGAAATGACCCCAATAGTCGTCTTCCAAAGTTACATGACCATACGACTTCTTATGTAAAAGAAATAAATATTCTACGATCCTGCGATGAGTAGAATGCAGGTCGTTACACTCCCCCCCCTTAAGAAATTGTCCCCGAAATTCCTTAATCCAAAACATACAAAGGATCTCGCATGCCTACCAGCCACAAACAACAATCATTCATGCAAAACAAACAAAACAAACCTATCCTAGCATGCAGAAAGACTAAATTGAAAATGTAATCTTACAATGGTAAGAGTTCTTGATACGTCTTCCTAATGCTCTCCTCTATCTCCCAAGTACAGTCATTCTCATTCTCGCCCCACTGAACTTTGATTAGATTCACCGCTTTCCTTCGAAGTTGCTTCGTATCGTTCCCAACAATATGCATTGGCTTGCGGTTCCCAACCGCCTCGGGTTCAACTTCGATATCATCAAACTGATTAGGTGAAATAGTCACGTCTGGGTCGTGTACAAACTTCCTTAACTTGGAAACATGAAATACGTTGTGAACTCCTGCCATCTTCTCTGGTACTTCAACTTTTTATGCCAAATTCCCAATTTGCTCAAGAACTGGAAATGGACCAACAAATCTTGGTGCTAACTTGCCTCTCCTGCCAAATCGTATCACGCTCTTCAACAGAGAAATCTTGACAAACACCAAGTCGCCAACGGAGAACTTTAATTCTCTTCTCCTCTTATCAGCATAACTCTTCTGCCTATCTTGGGCAGCCTTCATTCGCTGTTGGATAATCTTAATCTTAAATGAAGTTTCTCTAATCACATCGGATCCAAGCACAAATTTCTCACCAGTTTCTACCCAACATGACGGTGAGTTGCACGGTCTTCCGTATAAAGCTTCAAATGGAGACATACCGATACTGGATTGATAACTATTATTATATGAAAACTCTACTAGATGCAAATGGTCATCCCATGATCCACCGAAATCCAATACACAGGCTCTTAAGGTATCTTCTAACACTCGATTCACCATCTCTGCCTGTCCGTCAGTTTGAGGATGATACGCGTTACTGAGATGTAGTTCTGATCCCAATGCCTCTTGTAAGCTCTTCCAAAATCCACTATTGAACAACGGGTCTCGGTCACTCACAATGCCCTTGGGTATTCCATGAAATCTCACTACCCACTTTATATACAGTTTCGCTAACTTAGCTGCCGTCCTGTTTGACTTGACGGGTATAAACCTTGCACTCTTAGTCAATCGGTCCACGATCACCCAAATGCTATCATGGCCCGATCTAGTCCTTGGTAACCCATCAATGAAATCCATTGACACTTGTTCCCATTTCCATTCCGAAATTTCTAATGTTTGTTACAAACCACTAGGCTTCTTTTGCTCAGCTTTAACTAGCTGGCAGTTCATGCATTTGGATATAAACTTCCCAATGTTTCTTTTCATCCCTTCCCAGTAGTAGGTCTGTTTCATCTCTCGATACATCTTGTTACCACCGGGATGTATAGTCAGTTTTGAGCGATGACATTCCCTAAGCACTTCATCTCTCAATCCATTGACATTGGGTACAACTAGTCTTCCATTCTTTCTAAGCCGCCCGTCTCGATCAAGCCCATACTTATTCATCTCTTCGTCGATTCCCATCTCTAACTTTGAGATGATTTCCAATAGGTTAGGATCGTCCCTCTGATTGGAATCAATCCGCTCAATCAAAGTGGGTCTGATCATCAAACTTACAAACATTTCGGATCCAACTTGCACTTTGGTCTGAAATCACACCCAGCGATGTAGTCTAGTTGCTTCCATTTAAGAAACATATCCCCTAAACTGGCATGTCTCCTACTCAATGCGTCAGCCACCGCATTGCCCTTTCCTAGTGTATATGCGATGTTGAAATCATAGGAAGCCAAGAATTCTAACCATCTTTGTTGTCGGAGATTTAGATCCTTCTGAGAGAAGAGATACTTTAATGACTTATGATTGGTAAACAACTTGAATCTTTCTCCCAAGAGATAATGTCTCCGCATCTTCAATGCAAACACGACCGCTGCCAGTTCCAAATCATGGGTAGGGTATCTTTTCTCATGCGGTTTCAGTTGCTGGCTTGCATAAGCTACAACCCTACCTCCTTGCATCAATACAGCACCTAGTACGGTACCACATGCATCCGTATATACCATCATCTTTTCATTCCCCTTAGGAATGACTAACACTGGTGCACATGTCAGCTTTTCATTTAGACCCTTGAATGCATTCTCGCACTTTTCGTCCTAGACGAAAGCTTGATTCTTCTTGGTCAACTGAGTCAACGGTGCTGCTATCTTGGAGAAGTCTTGGATAAACCTACGATAATATCTAGCTAATCCCAAGAAACTCCGTATGTCCGTTGCATTCTTGGGCGTAGACCAATCTTGTACCGTAGCCACTTTCGCAGGATCCACGGCAGTACCATTCTCTGAAACAACATGGCCCAAGAATCTCACTTCCCTCCTCCAGAAGTGACACTTAGAAAACTTTGCTTTCAATTGGTGTTTTCTCAACACCTCCATCACTATTCTAAAATGTTCCTTGTGTTCTTCCTCTATCCTCGAGTAGACCAAAATATCATCCACGAACACAAGGACAAACTTATTCAACTGATCTCTGAATACCCTATTCATAAGATCCACAAAATATGCTGGGGCATTGGTCAGCCCGAATGGCATGACCAACCACTCATAAAATCCAGACGGCGTCCGAAATGCCGTTTTAGTTACACTCTCAGCTTCCACTCTAAGCTGATGAAAACCTGTCGCGAGATCCAACTGAGAGAATACTCTCGCGCCACTCAACTGATCAAACAAATCATCTATCTGCGGTAGAGGATACTTGTTCTTCCTCGTCACTTTGTTCAACTCGCGGTAGTCTACACACAATCGAAGGGAACCATCGGCCTTGGTAGTAAACACAACTGGTGCTCCCCATTCAGAAACACTCCTTCTGATAAATCCCTTCTTCAAAAGATCGCTGACTTGCACCCTGCGTTCTCGCTGCTCCCTTGGTGCCACACGACGAAGTGGCATCACTATAGGTTTGGCATCTTTCACCAAATCAATACGGAACTCAATCTCTTGGTGTGGTGGAAGCCCGATCACTTCTTCAAAGACGTCCGGATACTGGCCAACCACGGGAAAACCTGACAACTCACCATGCGGGATGTCGAGGGAATTTAGAAAAGTAGCGATTACCCCATCACTAGGTAGACCACCAAACACTACCCTCTGCCCATTATCCGCTCTAGCTGTCACCAAAAAGCCCTCACAGTCTACCACCACCCCGTATCTTTGGAGCCAATCGACTCCCAAAATAATGCCAAACCCAGTAAAGTCCAAAACAAAGCAATCACGAACAAACATGCATCCATGAATCAATAAGACCACATTTTGACAAATTATGCTAAGGTTAGTCGAACCACCAATCGGGTTTGTCACTACTAAAGGTCTATCGACAATCTCGGGCTCCAATCCCAACCTATCTACCAGGTCACTAGATATAAAAGAACTGGAAGCTCCGGTATCAAACAAAACTCAAATAGGAACATCATAAACAGAAAGCATACCTTGGATAACGACATTCTTTCCCTTCTCCGCCGCAGTTGGAGCATTCGACGAAGAAGGAATATCATTAAGGGCGTATGCTTTTACCACCTACTTTTCTTTAGGGGGTTGCGGACACTTGTCCTTGTGATGTCCCACTTGGCCACAGTTGAAGCACTTCCTATCCGCTGGCTTGGCCCGACAATTACTAGCATAATGGCCCTTCTTACCACAGTTGAAGCACTCAACGTCTTGCTTATTACTTTTCTTCTGGCCATCCTTGGTCTGATTCTGCTTTCTCTTATTCTGAGAACCATTCTAGCCTCCACCGCTTGCTTGCGGCTTTGGCTCCTCTGCAGATGCAACCTCATTCTTCGACTTAGGGGAAAGACTCTCTGACCTCAATGCTTTCCCCACAATCGACTCAAACGTCTCATCGATGTGGTTAATAAGCCTTTCTCCCAAGTATCCATCCAAACCAGTTATGAACTTCTCGTTCTTCTTCTCGGCAGTATCAATAAGAGATAACCCATATTTTGACAAAGTGTCGAATTCGGCAATATACTCCGAGACAGCTCTACCATTCTGCTTGAGTTCCAAGAATTTCTTAAACAACACTGACTTCTGAGTAGTTGGGATGAACTTATCGCTAAAGAGAACCTTAAACTGATCCCAAGTAATCTGATCTTCGGGAGCAGCTGCCTTTATAGCATTCCACCAGTTCATTGCCCGTCCTTGCAGCTGACGAGATGCTAGCCTTCTCTTCATCGCATCCTCGATACCCAAGTCTTCGAAGATACGCTCGCAGCCATCCAACCAATCCTGAACATTCGTAGCCGACTCCGTTCCGTGGAACGGCTTCCCATCAAGACTAGCATAATCCTTGTTCAGCTTGGCGAAATCGGCCCTAGGCGCCTGCACTATTGGACCTCCTCCATTACCAGCATTAGGGGCTGCCCTCTACACATCCCTAAGCATCTCCCTCATGAGGTCAGTAAACATCGTCCTCATATCAGCAGCATTCCCATTATTGGCTCCTCTACCGGCACCTCTTGCGTATCGGCTCATCGTTCAATCTGTAAAGAGAAAACGATTAACCATCTCCATAGTGGTGCCAGTGCAGTGCGACTTCATCCTTCGCTATACTAATAGTATATATATATAGCTTTTGAAAACCAAAATAATCACAAAGACGCGCTCTCATATACATATTATCTCTCCCTGGTGTCTTTCTCTAGGTTAAATACGCAACCCAGAGCTCTGATACCAAGTGTGATGGCCCGCCCCGCACCAGCCGGCATTTCCCCCGAAAGTGCGCTGCTCACATGCCCGACTAGCACGGAACGGTCGACAAAGAAAGGAAAGAAGAGGATGAACTAATAAAAAACCTGTAAAATGTCCTACAGCGCATGGAACAAAATATAATAATAATATACTTGACATAAAACAGGCGAGACAGTGCATAAGCTGATAACTAAAGCCAACATCATCATCAGAGTAGCGGAAATCCAAATACAGCTTATTACAACTTTCCAAATTACTGCCTCTAAACAAAAGAAAGAAAGGTACACCACTAATGCCCAAAGTAGTGACCACAGCAACACAGGGAGAATGCCTATGTGTGTGTGTGTGTGTGTGTATATATATATCATACGTGGAAGCCTCCTGCTCGTCTCCGGTACAGCTACTCGTGCATACCACCTAACCTGTCTCTAGTCTGCTCGTGAGAGCACACAGAGTAATAAGAAGAGACATAAAATTTTGGGCCAGACAAAAATTCTGGTATGAGCGATAAGCAGCTAAACAGAACAATGATAGGCTTACTAAACCATACTTGAACCTGGACCTGCAATCAAAGAGTTAGCACTACATACCGTACAATACTCTAAGGTGCCACTGAATAGATGGTGTAAAGATAACGGGGGTGGGGGTGTGCATGTCATAATGATGGCAAACAAATCAATCATAGCAACCGTCCTCACATCTCTCACTCAGTGCGTAAAGCATACGATATCTACCGCTCCGATCACTAGATCCATCGAAGTAGTGACGGAGTTCAACTTGTACGACTACTGTTACTACCAAGCTCACCCCATGGAGTCATGACCAAACCTTTACAAATGACCTCACTTCATTGGTCTATAGCTCTTTAGTCGTACCTAGGCCACTGTGGCCCTGAATCCGTTCACGTACCCCCTATACATAGCGATCCAAAGTTATAGACGTCGACAACTCCTTAGCCCACGTCCCGCAGCAAAGCCCAACTCATGAAGTCGACTCGTTGGTTCCCAACTGGATCCAGAGTACAAACTTCCCATTTGGACTACCTTTGCATATCGGGTTTTGGTCTCCTCCTTCTTCCCCGGATCGGTCTTCATTTCTTCACTTCACTTCGCTTCAGGTCGTGGTCATCAACTCCTCGGTTCGGATCGGAATATCCCATACGGGTCGGGTCGTGCTCCTCCAGCTCGTGACTCATCGTCAGGTCCTACTCGTGATGCAACGCCATTGGTCCGAAGTCTACTAAGTGGCTCGGATCGCGCCCCCTAGAGTTGTTCGGGTCGGGGTAGCTTCATGCTCACGAGGGCGAATCGGGTCGGAGGACTTCAGGTCGTGGCCCAACATCGGTTCGTGATCCTCCTTGGCCATTGGTTCCTTAGCTCCTGAAGCAGTTCGTGAGTGGCATTGGTTCGGATCGAAGCTCCTTCTCACCAGCGGGTCGGATCGTGGAGCTTCTTGGCGATCGGGTCGGATTGTGGAGCTTCCAGGCAAGCGGGTCGGATCGTGCTTCCCCCATTCGATCTGATCCGGTTCGGGAAATTTCCTGCACTTATTTCTAGCGACTGTTTTACGCCACTCGACGGCGTTTTCGACCAATCTAACATTTCTAGACAATCACAAATCATACCATACAGTCATAGCAACATGTACAATCAATCATAAACACCAAAATAACAACTATAGCATGTAAAATGGATCAAATATAGCCAAAACCCCATATTTTCTCTTAAGCATGTTTAAGAAAAACTAATCATAAGATTAACAAAACTTAACCAAATCAACCCAAATTTCTAATAGAGGTATAAAACATTATTTCAGAATTTATAAATATTTTTCTAGAATTTATTAATGTATAAATTCGCTAATTATCACTAATCACCCTAATTAACTGTAATTAGTGTCAAAACAATGTTAATCACTCACCTTGGCCACAAATAAAACTCAGATTTGAAATAAATCTCTATTTGGCACGAATACTGATGTCTAACAGCAGCTCTAACCTTGCATTAGTGCTATCTCTTCTTAAATTGATGTTGCTAAGCGTAATCTTCAATTAGAAAGTGGTTTAGGGGTGTTTTGAAGAAATTTAGAGAGTGGAGGCCGTGGCTAGGTTAAGAGCAATGAATAGTGACGGCTGAAAAATGAGGAAAAGGTATTCTCCAAACCCTAACAGCCCTTTTAAACTCCTAATCCCGAAATTCCCCTTTGGGCCTAGCTGTTAATCACCCGGTTAAGTCCAATTAAGCTGATTTTCACCATCTGAAACTTGTTTCAGCCATATCTCCCAAACGGTGAGTTCGTTTGGCTAATGTGACCACTCTACGGAAAGGTAATCCATCATTCAAAGCCAATTGAAGTGGTTTTAGGTCAAAATTCCTTTTCAATCAAAAGATATGGCTAAAACTGTATCAGCTTGGGGCAAAACAGTCATTTAAAAATCGACAAAAATCATGAACATGGGAAATGACCCCAATAATCGTCTACCAAAGTTACATGACCATACGACTTCTTATGTGAAAGAAATAAATATTCTACGATCCTGCGATGCGTAGAATGTGGGTCGTTACAATATGCGTGCGCCCCGTGTTGGAAGGAAGGGGAACTTTGTTCAAATCGTCGTTACATAACATTTTCACCAAATTTTTTTTCCAGAAATGGAAAGTCCTATTGCATTTTCTATTAGAAAAGTGCATAGAATCTTGCATTTTGTTGCAAAAATATGGACATAATTTACAAAGATATTTCTATATGAGCTTTTCTTACACCAACATTAAATATATGTACCTGCAACTTTGTTTTGCTTTTTAATTGTAGAAAATAAACTTTGCCAATGCCATACCGATGTAGTGATATGTTAGTAAATTCTGATTCATATTCTAACGAATAATACCTTATGACTTCCTTCTGGGAACTCAATCGTCCTCGTTAACATTTAAACTATTTAGGGCAATTCAATGCACTACAAGATGTAATGGAAATTGCGACGACCCCTGGCAATGTCTTACGACGGCTAAAAAAAGTGGTCGTTGCAAGTCGTCGCAAGCCGTTGCACGGTCTGTTGATACATACAACAGTCATTACTTCATTTTCCCCATTTTATTTTCCCCCAAAATATTTCCAAAACCCTTTCTCTGTCGCTCCTCTTTACTACAGCATCTCCAACCCTCCAAACTCGCCTCCAAGCTTCTAATTCCGTGCTGGTACGTCTTCTAACCCTATTTTAGGTTTAATTAGGGTTGATTAGAAGGTTTAGTTGTATGCTTATATGAGTTTGAAAATTGATTGTTTATGTTAGGGCTCTAGAGGCAATCCATTTGATGTAATTAATAACACTATTGATGCAATTATTTTATTTGGAATAAAAATATTCTATTATGTTATAATTACTATGTAATATTATAAATATTAACATAATAGAAGTCTTTAAAATAATTATATGGAATTATATAGTTCAAGTAAGACTTAGGCTTGAGATTATATAATATATTAAGTATTATAATTCTTAAATGTCCCTAGTCAAGTTTTATTGTTTATATAGGACAACTATAAAACATTGAGGCTGCTATGTTGATATGTTGATTGATTGATGATCACATCTCATTGATCATTAATATATGTGATACTAATGTCAAGACATAAATACGTATTGGACAACATCGTATTGGGCTGACCCAACATGAGAAAACTATATGGAATATAATTAACAGTATCATAAGTTATTCTCATAGTGACAGTGATGTAATGGTCCTCAGATCTGAAATCATTAAAATTTTATTTGAGGATATTTGTGTTTTGATATCATCAAAAGTTACTTGTGACAGAGTAGACGATAACGATGATTATCAGATACATCTCGAATCGAATGAAAATTATGAATGATCTAGATGGAATTTAACCTTATAATATTTGTAGTGATATCCATAAGCCTCTTGATTGAGTGAGACTACGAAATGCATGGTCGTGCTCAAATATTGATTTGTTTTAAACCGTCTACTCATCGATCAAGATAAATAGGATTAAATTATAAAAATGGCGATACGTTCCATGCCTGGAGTTTAATTCTGGATATACTGGTTAAAAGGATTATATTACATTGATACACTGGTCATGAAAAGGTTGTATCGAATCATCAATATTATTATGACTTGGACAGCAGTGACATATCACTGGATGTCAATCACTGCTTATGATTTTAAATACGATTTAAAGTCATTGCCAATGTTATGATAACCTATAGGGTCACACAATAGAATGTTGTAAAGGAGAAAATATTTCTAGGTTAAATAAAATATCATTTTGTTAATATTTTATTTAACGTTGGAATTAATATTCGGGTCGGTTCCTTAATTTATGTTTAACATTTAATTTTAAAAGAGATATTTATATTTTTTTCTCCCTTTTACAAGATAAACGGCTAACCCATTATAATATGATTTTAGGTCATCCGATCAGTGAGAAATATAGAACTCGACTACCCCAAATTCCAAAGCTCTAGAATATCATAGCGGTGGCTAGTAATGCCTTTTCTTTTCTTCTTAAATTCGATTGAAGAAGACAACGATCTCATGGATACTTATGGAGGCAAGGCGCTTTGTTTTGCTTTGATTTGATCCTTCCAATTTCCGGCGGAATTACAGATATGAAGAACTTGGGGATTTATCGATTTCGTAAAACCCTTGGTACAAGTACAAATCTTTGATTTACCTAATTTTACATAGGTCCTTTGTTTTAATGTGTTAAAAATGTTAAAAACATTAAAAACTGGTGATGATTAGATCATAAATTACTTTCAATTATATCAATGCATAGCTTGTAAAATTTAGTATTTTGAATTTTTTTATTACTATTATAATCTTCGATCTGTGTATGAACACAACAGGAAGTAAGGAAAAGGTATAAAACTTGATTCCTGACATGAAATTGTTTCATTACTAACAAAATTCTATTTTGTTATATAATCCTAAAATTTATGATTTAATATATGATATTGATTATGCCAATTTTACTTATTAGAATCTGAAAACATGTTGATCAGTATGATTGTCTCTGCATGTTTTATTTTGACACGAATTTATTTTAGATATAATTTTGTCTATATGTTACATTGTTGCTTGATCATAGAACTAAACCTAGCTATTTAATCAAGATTATTCAAAATTGTTGAATCTCTTCTAGATATGATCTTATGATATATATATATATATATATATATATATATTAAAATGTGATGGTGCATGCTTAAAAGATGAATTAACACTAAATTGTGAATTATTGTGTCGATGACAACTGTTTGAGTTTAAACCATTTACATAAGGCAATACCATGTTGACCACTAGAAACAGAACAAAGTACTGCATGGATTCATAATAATACATCTATGTTGCAAGTACGACTTGCAAAACTTCAATTATGATTCCTTATTTTTAAGTACTTGTAAAACTTTAAAAACAATATTCATATGTTTAAAATACGTGGTTAAATTTGTTTACTGCATTTACTGAAATTTCCGCTATAGTTCGATTACCTTAAACTATAATTTTTTGGTTTATGTATGCATGATTCGTTGTATAATTGAAGGTAAATGAATACAATTGGCGCTCTATTCTAATATGAAATTGTTTCAAAGTGATTTTTTTATTATCCGTAATAAATCCAAAATTAGCATTTGTTGTTAATTCGGTTGTGTGTATTTAAAATGTAATTCCTTGCTTGTTGATATGGTTTAATCAGTAAAACTATTTCACTGTAATAAAACTGTATATGATGCAGTCCTTGTTGGTTATTCACATGACATGGTTTAATCAGTAAAATTGTTTCGTTGTAATAAAATTGTATATGATGCAAACTGTTAAATTGTATTTACTCTAAATGATTTCATATTTGATATAGAATTTTGAAAATGAATTAATTTTTATTCTGGATAATGACTTTGTCTAAAATTGTCATTAAATTCTGAAATCATAATGATTAATTCATCAATTCTAGTTGTTTTGATTATATTTGGATCTGTTAACATGTATGATTAATTGTTGTGTTAAAATACAATATGAATATATATGTACTTGGGATCTTATTCCGGATGTCAATCTAGATGACACAATTGTATTTAATGTGTTGAGCAAGTATTACTTGCATGTACGTTAGCCCTGATTCCTTAACGGTTTGTAGCGGATCATTAACATCACATTTTCATGAGTATATATGTATACAAATATATATATATATATATATATACACACACACACACATTGATATTAACATACAATTCTGTATAAATGCTACAATATTATTGTTAGCACCTTTCCTGACCTGACGTAAACCAATATACTGATTAGATTGATAAAATCTTTCAGAAATCATATGTAGATATATCACCTGATAGGGAATTTTTTTTCTGGTATTGATCATAATACTAGATTTAAATTGACTATCACAATGATCACCCTGATAGGCCTAGCCCTATCAAATTTTCTTTGTTCTAGGTGTGTGTTCTATTATGTATTGAAAAACCATGGCATTTTTCTTGCTTCATTAGTGTGAGTTTAAAACGTTATACAAGACTACATACTGATGCATGGGTGATTCCTTTGTGTGCAATCTTGCTTCACACATTTATATGTACATATATATTATTGCTACTTGCACATGTGAACCCTTATAATCATATAAGAATAGTGGTTTGAATATTACATGTGTTCACGTCACTCGATAGACACAACCAGTAGCAAATATGATTTGCTAACTATGTATATACATATGTCAATATTTAATTGCATGAGAGTCATGAAGTTAATTTTTCCATTTATTAAAAGTGATAATATCCTATATAACATGGGTTTCGAAATATGCAGCCTCTCTATATATATATGTATAAAATTCTACATATTTATTAGATAACCAAAACAAGTCTGACTTGTTGTAATATATATTACATATTTACGTGAATTGGTAATAATATAGAGATATTGCATCATTTTAAGATAACATTACACCCTACATTTGATTTGCATAACATGTCTATTCATATTATGAGTTGATGTTTATATAAGTTAGGATCATTTCACTATTGAATATATATATATATATATATATATATATATGTATATGTATATATACACTCGGGGATCTCCTTTATATTAATGCAACTCATAGGCTCGTTAATGGCGACAGGAGAATTCTTTTCCCCTGCTTTCCCTGGGCGTGAGCCTTCTTATTTCTTGCTGATTTCGTTTCCTTCTCATCCGATTTCTATCTGAAACCTTCAACGTGTTTTTCACGTTGATAAAACATATGTTTTCCTTCATCTTATTTCACTTTTTATATCAGTTCTTACTTCCATCTCTTCGGATGGCTTTATTCTCAGATCTGTCCTCTATCATGATGATTCTATGCTTTAAACCTAGATCCACAACCGATTTGAATGCTGAAGAACAAGACATTAGGAGATTCGGGATCTGGCATGGCCAGCGCAAGTGGAAACACTTCCGAGTCTTCATAATCGTTTCTTCGGTTTGTTCATTATCTGGTATGTGTTTAGATCTGTTAATTGGACTTTGCATCGGATTGGGGATGGATGTTTGGGATTATTGGTCATTTTATGGTTTGGGGTTAGCTGACAAATAGTTACGCAGGTCAGATCTGAAAATTCATCTTGACTTTTTTCCCTAATTTTCTCAAACCACCAGATCCGTTACTTACCAGTAGTTTCCTTTATTTTCCAATAAGAGATGGATCTATTTTTAGATCTATAGATGGATTCGTTTTCTAGTTGCTAGACTTCCTGTTATATGCCTATATCCGCCAGTTTCCACTTGCTTAATAGTTTTCAGTATCCAGAGATGATTTTGATTTGTTTTGGTAGATGACTTTGGGACTATTGATAATATGAATTAGGGGATCAGTGAGATGGTTTATATTGGATTCAAATTAGTGATGGTTACTGGATATTAAGGTAGCAGATGGTTTCTTCATGGCTATTAATTCTGATTTTTATAACGCCCCTAGTATGATGCTGTCTTGCAGTAATCCATAAACTCTCCTGTTTCCAGCTTCCAGAACTCCATCACAAGATTTGATTATGGCTTGGATATAATTCATAAATGCATGAGTGTGGTTCATTATTCACAGTATGCATATTTTTTGTTACAGTCCTTTGTATAGCGGCTTTTGGTTCTATGAAATCTGCAGGATTTTAAATCATTTCTAGAACTAAGATTGATTCACAGATGTCTGTGAATCATCAACCAGACTTATTAGGATTTGAATTTTTGGGGTTTTATTAGCTTGTTGCTGTAAGTGTAAGGATTGTTATGGGGTGGATGTATATGTTGCGTTTGGATGATGAACTGTTTGGATGCAGTTATGGATGATTATCTTTAATTGTAGAAGATGCTATCCATTTTTATATTTGGTGAAGTTTAGACTGCAGTATCAAATGTTAGGGGAATTTCTTTCATTTCAATTGTGAAGAAGCTAATTGGTTGTATTGATGGTCACAAGCATGAGGATTTTAATAAGGCTTTTATATGGTGTTGATGCAGTTCGGCTCTAGTGGAGTCATGAGAGGTGCTTACAGTGCACGGAAGCGGGATAATGGCTTCATCATGGGCCGTTTATTACTAGTTAGGTTTTTTTCTATTTGTATTTTCTGTTTTTTCCTTCTGTTTTGCTTTTGTAAAGGTTAGTATGCTAACCTCTTGCTAGTATGTCTTTTTTTGGTAGAAATAAAGTGAACCAATTTTCAAAAAAAAATGTATATATACACTCATACATGTGAATAAATTAATCATCGAAATATATGCACATAAATATGATTAATCTTATGTCTTGTTGAATATATAAACACACACACACACACACACACACACATATATATATATATATATATATATATATATATATATTTGCAATAAACAGAGCAATCATGAAACTAAACTGATATTATGATCAGTAAAGTATTATGAGTGTTTTTCTCGAGTTATATGAAGACTGTGTGATAACATATTTGATTATGCTAGGATGGCTTTTGTTGTGCATTCATACAGATGTTTTATAACATGTAAGTATATGTATGTATTGATCCTTATTCATATTGATGAATCAACATATATATATATATATATATATATATATATATATATATTGTTAATGATATTTTTCGTCAACACTGGAATCAGGTTGGTGGGGATGGACCAAAGAGGGAAGTAGTCTGTTTATCCTTCGCAGATTTGGGTCAGACCGTTATCCCTAGGTATCCAGACCAAATTCATTGGGGGATCTATGCTCATTGATCATTCTATTCTTATAGGGAGGTCTCTGGTTGACTGAGAGGAGTCATTTCCTCTAATTATAGGATTCAGGCAAGAATCCAAGCATACATAGGTAGCAAACAGTAAATCGAAACCACAACAACTAAAAATGATAAACTCACAATAGAGACCATATGCATAGATCTGGCTCTTTATTAATCTTTTACTTACATGAACATAATTGAAGAGATCTTTTAAATTGATCTCCATTTTTTTCTTAAGAGGAAGAGTACAAGAATCCCCCCTTTCAGTGTGACCCCTGGGGTCTTTTTTGTAGAGGATTTGGATCCCCTTCTACTGTTAGGTTATTGGGCCCGCATAGGCCTTTGTCAGCCGCTTTTTCCTTGATCTCGAATGTTCAGCTTACGGTTGTCCTTGTGGTGTTAATTACACTCTTCAAAGTGAGAGTCCCGGTCAATCGGGCTCCCTTGAGATAGCTATGGGCTTGTTGATGAGGAGGCTTACAGACGGAATTTGAACTCCCGTTAGCAGCTCGTGGATGTAGGCTTCCGGTCGTTAGCTTATGGATGTAGGCTTCCAGCTTTCTCGTGGATACTTAGAGGAGCTTGCCCTCATGATGTATATGGAGAGATCCCAGCTCGAAACCACTGTTGGTTCCTGCACTAAGTAGATTAGTAAGGATAGCATGTATCTTCGCTTGGATCCTGGTTAGCCTTCCGATGGAGTTTTCGGGCCAATCTGGTTTTTTGGAAGGTGGCTTCTGGTGATGCTTCTGTTGTTTCTTAACACGACCTTTCGATATCCGTGCGACAGTTGTTTTCAAAAGTAGGTTCCGGACGATTCTTGTGTCCTCTAGTTTGGTGACTTCGATGCCTTCTGGCGTATCGGCATTGAGCAGGTTAACACTGATAACCCCTCCAGGGTTTGAGGAGTGGAGCTCATGTCTTCTTCTTTCTTAGTTCCCGACTTATATGGCCTTTTATCAAGGGTCTTCCTGCTGGATAGGTCCTGTCGGATGAATCCTATCAGACGTCCCTTGTCGATATCTATACACTCTGGGCACCTTCCCTCTGGGAGGGTGCTGGTTTCTGCTGCTCTCCAATCACTCTTTCCGGTTTTGCAGTTCTCTGACACCCCTTCACTGTCAGTTACTCTCGGAGTTAATTTTGGTAGCAACATTTTCCCCTCCCCCTAGTGAAGGGGTATTCTCGACTTTCCAAGCCAAACTCTTTGTCCTTTTTGGAAGTTTCATTTCTGTGTCTTTTGATCTCCCTCAATTGAGGCGTTGATAGGCCTCTATTTGTGTGATCTTGATTAACCCTAAATTCTGAATGCATACATATATATATATATATATATATTGAGCCCAAAGGTAGTGAAGTACAACAAAGCTTCACGTCATACTTAAATATATGCAATAACCAAAGCAGAGTGTTTCATTCAGTTCGATCCAAAATAAAACATCAATATATACAAACAGTGCTCACGTAGGAGCCAAATACACCCCATGCAAACTAAAAAAAACAGTAGAGAAAATCAAACTACATCATCCATCTACTTTGCGTGCGGTCTCCAAAGTTACCATTCAGAAAATCAGCGAACTCCCAACGATCAACTTCTTCCAGAGGGTGATCAAAGCCAAAATTCCTCCCAACAATGCGCCTCAAAAGAGTCACACCAGAAGAGCCAGCCACCTCCTTGCCCTTGCTGGACTTTTCCAACCATTCCAGTAGAGCCCACCACTCCTTCATGTCCGATAACTAAAGCATGCATCTCCATTTTCTCTTGAGTAGCCAGAGTATTCGGAGTATCCATCCCAACACTGTCATTAATACCCATATTTTCAAGCACCACATCAATAGCATCAATCCTCTCATCACCATCTTCAGAACCAGAGACTTCCTCCCATCTTCGTCTGACTATTTCTCCTTTTCCTCATTGAGATCTGAAAGAGCCGTAAATGAATTTGAAGGGGATGATCCACCAACACTAGAACTACCATCAACCTTCATATTTCTCTTTGGTTTCCAAACCTTTAGAAAACCATCCCTATCCTTCCTAAACACCCAGTTCTTAAAATCGGCTGGTTCAGAAGGATCATTTGGATTTCCTGGAAATTTGTTAACCTCAATTTCATGATAAGAAGTCCTGGTGAAAAGCCTTATCAGCGATGGAATATACACTAGAGATAGAACTCCCATTTCCACCTTAAGATATGAAAAATCAGCTACATTCCACGCATCTTCTTGCATTCTTAAAACCCTTCCTACCTTCCACAATATGACTTTCACCATATTAAGATTCTAAAACACAATGTGGAGATTCCTTAAGGTAATCCAAAAAGCAACCTCTTATTTTGGTTTTGAAGAACCAAAGTTGAGACTCCATGGCCGAATATGCAGAGTGCCCTTGTCATTCGAAATAGAGTAAATATCTCCCATAAAGAAATTCCTCAGAAACTTAACGATAAAGATGTTACCGAACTTCTTGACTTTCCACTCCTAAGAATGCTGGTAATTAAACTCCTTCTTCAAAGCTTGCTCGATGCTATTGATTGAGAATTAATCGGAGAAAATCAAGACAATCGCCCAAGAATCGAAGCGCTGCAAATCATCATCGAAAAAAAATGGTGACATATTGACCTCATTTCCAGTTGCCATGTTTCAGTTATTTGAAAAGAAAGAACTGGACCATTGAAATCCCTTATGCTCTGTCTTTTTACATCTGAAACAGATGATCAGGTTCCTACAATCCTTGATATAATGGTCAGAATCTCTGCATCGGAATCATCATTTTACGTGATTTGATCTTGCTCATAGTTTCAGAACATGAAGAGGCCTTAGAAGCAGACAATGATGATTTCTTCACCTTGATATTAGAAGTAGGATTCTTTAATAATATTTGTTCAGTAAGAGTATGTTTCGTAGATCCTTGTGGAGCATCACTTATCCTTAGTGTGATTAATTACACCTATGCATGTTGAACATGAGATGTCTATGACGTTTACTTGTGTTTTGTGTATTATAGTAATCATTCGATAAGTTTGCATAATAAACTGATGAATGTATAAGTTTAAGGTGCTTCCCTGAGCAAATTAGCAGGCCATAATTTTGCACTTAATAATGTCGAGAGTGTGTTTCCGAGCCAGATACTAGTTGGTGAGAAGGTTGGACCACCCCTTCTAGTTTAGTTTCGAGCGTAAGAATCGATCCAGACTCTGTCATTGATAGCAGACTGGGAATCACTTCGGGTATTTGTTTATTAAAGACCAGGGCCCCTTCGGTATTTGTGAAGAGCCGATTTTACCCAGATTCAGGTATTAATAGATAGAAGACCAGAACCTCCTTCTGTATTTGTAAAGAGCCGAATTAACCCAGATTTGGATATTAATAGATAGGAGACCTGGACCACCTCTGGTATTTGTAAAGAGACGAATTAACCCAGATTCCGGTATTAATAGATAGAAGACCGGGACCTCCTTCGGTATTTGTAAAGAGATGAATTAACCCAGATTCGAGTATTAATGGATTGAAGATCGGAACCTCCTCCAGTATTTATAATAGAATTCGCGAACCTAACCCGGATTCAGGTATTAATCTTTGTTTTGAGTTACTGTTTCGGCCTTTTGAGCCATTCCCTGGGCTTTCATTTTAGTTTGCAAGCTACTTCCCAGAGCTTTGATTGAATCTGATGAGCTGTTTCTCTGGGCTTTGATCGGCCGTTTCGGCTTTGTTCTTTTGAGCGTAGGTTGTTTGTGCTTTAGAATGCTCCCTTCGAGCTTTCTGTTGACGAAATTTGAGCAGAGGATGTACGTGCTCCAAGCGCTCCCTTCGAGCTTTCGTTCCCTTATGTAGGATAAAATTTGAGCAGAAGAAGTACGCTCTACAAGCGCTCCCTTCTAGCTTTTGTTCCCTTCCTCGGGACAAAATTTGTAGGCAAAGGATGTACGTGCCTAGGATGCAAACACATAGTTCGCGGCGAGAACACATCTCGCGGGCAAGGACACAGCTCGCGGGTGCAAGAACACATCTCGCGGGAGAGCACACAGCTCGTGGGTGCAAGAGAACATCTCGCGGGAGAGTACACAACTCGCGTGATCACATAGCACTTTAAGTACAAGCACACAGCTCGCGTGAGCATATAGCTCAAAGTAGGGGGGATGTTGACATATTGAAAATTTCAAGTATGTTCTAAATGCATAGATATATGGCTTGAACTAAAAGAGATGTTACCAGACCTTCATGATGTCTAGTTGTCTTTCTGAAGTTTAGGGAACGATAATGCTACTTGACCGGAGATTCGGCAAATGCGACATGTGTGTGGTTCGCGGCATTAATTAGCACAGTGATTCTTTGATCCACAATTGTAGCAGCTTCCACGAGTAGAGTTTGAAGTTTTGGATTTGGAGGTTCTGCGCCTTCTCTTTATGTTTGAATGAGACTCGGGATTCTCACCGGGATCTCCCTTCTTGTCGGAGTTTCCTTTCGAATAGCCGAACTCGTCCATATGAATGAATTTGTCTGCCTAGAGATAGAAGTATTGCAAGCTTCCGCATTCGCGGATTTATAACTCCTTCAAGAATGGTGTGTTCTTAATTAGGCCTGAATAAACAGTAATGAGTTTCTCCCGGTCATTTATGTCCTCCGCTTTAAGGGCCTCGGCCTTAAACCTTTCCAAGTAACTACTCAATGATTCTTCTGGTTTTTGCTTTATATTTGTGAGGATCATATAACCCACGAAAGGATTTTTGCAAAAGCAGAACTGCATTGAGAATTCGTGAGAGAATTGCTTCCATGAATAGATGGTATCCTCTTGATATTGTCGGTACCATTTGGCGGCCGCTCCTTGAAGCGTCATTGGAAATAGTTGGCATCGTACAGCACCAGTAGCATCATAAACGTCCATATGGCTAAGGCCACGAGATGGTTTTCCAGATCAGAAATTCCATAATATTTCATGGTTGGGGCCTTCACACGTGGAGGTATCGCTGTATTCTTGATCTTATCAACAAAGGACGTTGTTCTTTCATTGTCACTAATATGCTTGCCCAGGATTCTTTCCTTTTGGTTTCGAATAGATTCTTTATGGTTTTCTCCACCATGCCCCTAAGGTAGGTTTCCAAGTCTCTGTGGTTCAGTCTTTTGGGACTAGACTCTTGATGTGCATGTAAAATTGCACATTTATATTCACATATTTATTCTTGTTAAATAAATAAATGAACATTTTTGGGTGTTTTATACGATCAAACCATATTTTAAATATTTTCAAAATCATCACTCATTTTGGGAAAAATTGATCACTTATGCATGTTTTATTTTGTGATTGCATTTACTTGTTCTTTGTTATTGTCTCTAATAGGAATTTTGGTGCACAAATAATGCATACACATGAAGATTTGGAGCACAAATGCATGCATACAAAGGAATGAAGAGGAAATAATTCTCATACATGATCATGGAGGACCCCACCTCTCAAATTAACCTCTTTCTCTTAAAGCTTCTTATTAAAGACTAATTGAATGAGACAAAAGGCCTCATGCATCATACATGACTCATTAGTGGCTAAGAAAGGATTAGAAGCTTCATGAAGGGCTATTTTGGGGATTTCCCATTATGAGTGATTAGGGTTTTAGGGTTTGTGATCTTGTATATATACCCCCTTCATGTTCATTTATCCATCCCTTTCTTGGATCCTCTCTTTTATCCTTTAGTAGTTTAGTTTAGTTCATAGCTCTCTTTTATTTTAATGGCTACTTAGCCATTTTCTTCATGTAACTTCTTTGCTTTAATGTAATTTAATTTCTATGCTCTTTACATTCATGTTCATAGCTTAGATTTACTTTCATGCTCATAGCTTAGATTTACTTTATGTTCTTAGTTTAGTTTTCTTCTTGTTTTACTTAGTTTTTCTTTCATTTTGCTTAATTTACTAATGTTGAAACTTACATGTGTTGATATTACAACACATATGAGTGGCTAATCCCTTGATTTAGGGGTAATGATGCTCTCTAACTTTGTGTAAGTTCAACATGTGTATGATTTGTGATCTTTAATATGTGCTTCATGTTAGTGAATATTGGTGTGAGTTTATACATATGGGTTTGATAGGTCATGTTGCATTTGCAAATGATCTATGCTTATTCAATATAAACACAAGTTACATCAATATTTGCTAAGTGATTATTGATTTTGAAATGGAAGTATGAACAAAATTTGATGGTCTGTAGTTCTAGCCAATAGTTCATAGACCGTACTTACAATAGTTTTGCTTTAGTTTCATTTTCATGAGAATCATAAGTGATTTAAATGTTGCATTTATATGACTTATTGAGATCGTACATTGTATGTTTGACAACTTACATAAATATGAGAGCGGATTTACCTCTAAATTACTCTCTAATTTCATATTTAGCTCTCAACTTAGTTTCTAGTTTCATAGTTTTTATTAGAACAATTCAAAGTTTGGTTTAATTCGATTGAATAAAATTGAAATCACTTCTTTCCCTGTGGATCGACTCGCACTCACTACGTATTACAATAGTACGCCGTGCACTTGCGGTTATTTCAATATTCGTGCGACGGTTTTCTAATTTAATAGAAATTCCGTTGTAGCGAACAACTCTCCAGTAGTTAAACTTCTATTTTGCTCTTTACCTTCGCCGTGTTGGTCCTCGTCACATCTTTTGTCTATAGGGTTAGTTCTTCTTCTCTTGGAGGAGTCGAATAAGATTTCTCTTTTATTTCTGATATCTGTATGGCCATGCTTTCCCTTGTAGATTTGACTTCATCTTTCTATTCTGGTTCGATGTCTTTCGAAGAACCTTGTGATCGAGTATTAACCCCCAAGTCCTTCCCTGCAGGTAGCTGTCGTTTCAGGGTCTTACTCCCCTTGACTCTCTCCTTTAAAAAACTCATATTCAAAGGTTGTGTTGGAATTATAGGCCTACCTGCTCTCATAGCTTGTTGGCCAAATGATTGGGCCGTATTCCCTGTTAACACTTGATTGCTTCTGTGTGACCTTAAATTAACATGTAGATTTGGAGAGAATCTAGTTCGACTATCAAGCTCGGAAGATGTCTTCATCTCTGATTCCACTCGACATAAGTCAAACATTGAGGTCCTTTGGGCTGAGCTCTCTTCAAGGACTTTATAGTAGCATCAATATGCAAGGCCAAATGTAATGCTTCCAACTCATTATCCTTCCTATTAAGTCTGAAGGTTCTTTAATTTCCAGATTTACTAAGCTAATATTCGAAAGAGTTCTATTCTCCAAAGCGGTTGATGTGTTGGAATCTTGTTCCCAGATCCCTTTTGTCACAACCATTTTCGGTGGGTATTGGGAGTTTTTTATTTTTACGATAGGAAGGAAGGCAAGGGTAAAAGGTTTTAGGGGAGAAGGTTTATGATCAACACGGACGGTTTACAATAAGGACAAAGGTTCAAGGTTACTATCCTTCAAAAAGCAAAGATAAACGATGTTTGAAGTGGTGAGCTGGTACTCAGAACCTCCTTTCCGTGACCCTTTGCTTATTATCTTACTTCTTCAAAACTTCTTCAGTCTAGGATGAAACAACACAGTTAGAAATGTGGCAAGGTTACTTTTAAAGGATTAAAGGTAGGAAAAGGGAGTGAAGGTTCAAGCCCTCCTTCTAACGCTAAAACGTTAATGATATTTTACATCAACATCGGAATCAGGTCGGCGGGGATGGACCTAAGAGGGAAATAGTCTGGTTATCCTTCACGAATTTGGGTCAGATCGTTATCCCTAGGTATCCAGACCAAATTTGTCGGGGGATCTAAGCTCGTTGATCATTCCTATGCTTATAGGAGGTTTTAGGTTGACTGAGAGGAGTCATTTCCTCCGATTATAGGTATAGATTCAGGCAAGAATCCAAGCATACATAGGTAGCAAACAGTAAATCAAAACCATAATAACTAAAAATGATAAACTCACAGTAAAGACCATAGGCGTAGATCTTTCTCTTTATTAATCTTTTACTTACATGAACAAAATTTAAGATATCTTTTAAATTGATCTCCATTTTTGGGTTTTACTTTGTTAAGAGGAAGAGTACAAGAATCCCCCCTTTCAGTGTGACCCCTGGGGTCTTATTTATAGAGGATTTGGAGCCCCTTCTGCTGTAAGGTTATTGGGCCTGCATGGGCCTTTGTTGGTCACTTTCTCCTTGGTCTCAAATGTTTATCTTTTGGCTGTCCTTGTGGTGTTAATTATAGTCTTCACAGTGAGAGTCTTGGTCAATCGGGCTCCCTTGAGATAGCTATGGGCTTTTGATGAGGTCGCTTTCGGACGGATTTTGAACTCCCGATAGCAGCTCATGGATATAGGCTTCCGGACGTAAGCTTCTGGATGTAGGCTTCCGGCTTTCTCGCGGATACTTAGAGGAGCTTGCCCTCCTGATGTATGTGGAGAGCTGCCAGTTCGAAACCGCTATTGGTTCCTGCACTAAGTAGATTAGTAAAGGTAGCATGTATATCTTCTTGGGTCCTGGTTAGCTTCCGATGGAGCTTTTGGGTCAGTTTGGTTTTTTGGAAGGTGGCTTCCGGTGATGCTTCTGTTGTTTCTTTATGCGAACTTTCGATATCTGTGTGACAGTTATTTTCGTAAGTAGGTTCCGGACGATCCTTGTGTCCTCTGGTTTGGTGCCTTCGATGCCTTCTGGCGTATCGGTATTGAATGGGCTAACACTGATAACCCCTCTGGGTTTTGAGGAGTGGAGCTCATGTCTTCTTCTTTCTTAGTTCCTGACTTAGATGGCCTTTTGTCAAGGGTCTTCCTACCGGATAGGTCCTGTCAGATGAACCCTATCGGACGTCCCTTGTCGATATTTTATGGACTTTGGGCACCTTCCCTCTGGGAGGGTGCCAGTTTTTGCTGCTCTCCGATCACTCTTTCTGGTTTTGCGGTTCTTCGATACCCCTTCCTGTCAGCTACTCTCGGAGTTAATTTTGGTAGCAACACATATATATATATATATATTTGTTTACATGTGTGACTGTATTATAAAATGATCTCTAATTTGTTTGCCTGAAAAAATCCTGGTGACAGTGGCAAAGAGGATATAAGAAGTGCTTGGCCACTTAAATAAAAACTGAAACTGTTTTAGTAAATGGGAAACAAAAGCCAAGCGGAAACATTGGTCACTGGTAAGACTGGTATGTGATGCCCATACCTATCTTTCCTGCAACCTAGCTTGCAGCAGCTATTGCGAAGAATACACATATATGGTCCTTAAAGCAAACAAGTTTGACTTTTTTATTTTTGTCTTATAAGTATGTAGATACAAATTTTGTAAATGCCACATAGTTGTGAATTATATATATATATATATATATATATTCATTTTGCATGAAATGTAAAAATGAAAAACTGATACTCATTTGTAAAGCTGTATACAAAGACCATGAAATAATTTATATAAATATTTGTGCACATGTAGTGTGTTCAAATATCAAGTGTGATGAATGCAAAGCGTTAATTCTGAGTTGTTAAGTATATGTCATACTGGTTCCTTAATACGAGCCATGTATATATGGTAACATTCTTGTATGTGCTTTGTAATATGTTTAAAATGGCAATTCTGCTGCATGTATATACAAATACATGCTGATATGAAATATAATAGGTATGAAATGTAATACATGTTTCATATATACATTACTATGTTATAATAGGTCAGAAGATTGAAGATTGAAACTGGGCTTTAAACTTGATCAAATTGAATTTTTTTATAAGGTATAAAATAATATTGGTTAATTATAATTTATGTTAAATTTGAATATAGTATCTGATACAATAGTTAAAAATTGCCAATGTTTTAAAGTGTTCAAAATGAA
This sequence comes from Allium sativum, assembly GCA_030737875.1. Lineage (NCBI taxonomy): Eukaryota > Viridiplantae > Streptophyta > Magnoliopsida > Asparagales > Amaryllidaceae > Allium > Allium sativum. Next base: position 402,461,618 of record CM060926.1, on the reverse strand, counting down.
TATATATATATAGGCATGATTCCTACGTACTGTCGAAATTAAACACATATATATGTTTCATATGTTTTATTCCAATTTATATTATGAATATAAAATACATATATTTTGATATATGTAAATAACTTTGATATTGTTCGCCACTACGAACTATATATTCCCTTTAAAGCTTTTTTTTGTTTGTTATATTAAGTCACGGTGAGGTCTTCCAATAGTACACCCATCAATGCCAGTCTCACTGGATGTAACTGACGCCAAAGCATTGTGCACCTTTTATTTTGGTTATATGCGGTAGGAGTAATTGTGATACTTCGACTGTATTATTGGGTCTGACTTAACTAAGGCTGCATAATAGTATTTTTGGCCTTAAAGACAAAGAGCATGTATTATTCTATATTCGAGCAAATGAATAATTGAATGAACAAAATATTCATTATGAGATCCAAGATTTATATATACGATATAATTGACATAAGATGTCTACCTAAAAGGTTGTATTTTGGGGTGTTAGCCAAAGCTAGGTTGAGGCATGACTAGATATGGATCTTGGAACACCATTATATATATACACTGATATATATATACACACACACACACAAAGAGGGTTGTTAATTTGAGTGGGGGCGCATTTTAGTTTAAAATTTATACATTTATGTAAATGTAAATTTTGGTTGTCAAAATTTGCATTAAATAAATATTATAGAATCAGTTTTATTTATTATCTACTGTAGATATTAATCAACAAATAACTATGATAATTTAAATTAATTTTTCAGAAGGATAAATTGAAGTGCATCAAATTTCTTGACTAACATTGAAATTTGAGGATTGTCCTCAAACAAATTAAAACGTAACTGTTTTAACAAATATAGTGAATCTAAAATGAAAGGTGAAGTATGTCTTCAACTGAATAAGGTATAAATGTTATAACAATCTACTTATACATCTCTAGTATTAGAAACTAGATATGAATCACACAAATGTATGTAAATTATAGAAATAGCAAAATAAGTAGAAATCTGGTAAAAGGACAAGTGGACTAATGGTTGGAAATGAAGCAAATGTTGTTGGATTATCCATAGGAAGTTTATTCTTATTCTATATACTAGCTTAATTAAATTAATAAAATAATTGTTATTATGAAATTCCATTTAATATAAATGTTATTATAAATCTTGTTCAGACAAGTGTAAATTTCATTTGTAATAAAAGAACAATTGTTATTCATTTTATTTAAATGAACTATCTTATGGAATTTCACAAATGGTTAATGATATTTATAAATCGTTAACTATAATGTGCTCGACATAAATGCTAAGCGAATTAAATTTAGTGATTTGAATCCAACACACCTTTAGCATTGTCAGTTAACCCATATAAACAAGAAAAGTATATCAAAGCTTCCTAATGATGGAATTTTGATGTAATTTGATTTTGAATTATATGAAGAATGCAAATATTGTTTATAAGGCAAAATAACTGAATCACCTTTCACTTGACACAGTGAATGAGCAAGTGTGTATTGGGTCTCATACATAATGATGTATATGAAGCAAGGAATACATTAGTTAGAGGTAGGCTTTATTACTTCACTACATTTACTGATGATATCAGTAGATATAGATATGTGTATCTTATGAAACACATATCAGAATCGTTTGATAAGTTTAAAGAATTCAAAGTGAAGTTAGAAACCAATTTTAGTAGAAAATAAATTCTCTTCGAACAGATCAAAGAGAATATTTAAGCCAATTATTTAATGACTATCCAAATGAGCTTGAAATTGTTTCATAACTGACTTCATCCAGAACACCATATTCGAATGGTGTGTCTGAAAGGAGAAATCGCACCATCTGAGATATAGTACGATTTGTGATAAGTCATATAGATATTCCAATAAACTAAATTTAAAACAATTGCATTTAATCGTATTAAAATGATTTTAAAAACACCATATAAGACATGGACTAGGAAATGTCCTAGTATGTCTAATGCGAAGATTTGGGACGTAAGGCTTTTATTAAACGCCCTTAGTCTGATAAGATCGGATCCAAATCAGATAACTATTTTGTGGAATATCCAAAATAAACAAATGGATATTATTTCTATAAATCCTCTGAGAATAAAAAAGTTTATTGCCCGAATTGGTATCCTTATAAAGGAAAGCCAGTCTCTAAGATACCAATGGGAATGAAACAAAATTCGAAATGTCTCGAAAACCACCTGAATCTTGTACATAGAAGAAATTGAGTAGGAGTGACATAATAATTCTAATGTTATATATTGATGAAACATGAATTATTGTGAATAATGTTAGCTGTTAAAACAAGAAATAGTTAATGATTCTAAGAAAGAAAATGTTTGTATTAAGAAGTTCATAATTGAACTTAATTCATTGTTGATCCAATGATTAACATTGCGATAACAATATGGCTATTGCTCAGGCCTAAATTCTTAAAACTCACTATTGATCCGAACATATATTTAAGAAATATAATTCTTATGTGAAGTTGTTCACAGAGGAAATAAATATATCTGCAAAGTTGCAAAAGGTTGTAATGTTGTAGACCTATAGAATTAAACTTTGTCGCAACAGAAGTTTAAGGGTCACACTAGCTTCATGGGTATACGATACATGAATGATTGACTCTAGTGCAAATGGGAGATTGCTAGAGTTTGTGCCATAGAGACAATCCATTTGATGTGATAAGTAGCATTGTTGATGCTATTATTTTATTTGGAATAAAAATATTCTATTATGTTGTAATTACTGCGTAATATAAATATTAACATAATATAAGTCCTTAGAATAATAATATGGAATTATATATTTCAAGTAAGATTTGAGCTTGGGATGATAAAATATACTAAGTAATATTATTCTTAAATGTCCCTAGTCAAGTTTGTAACGATCCGGAAAATTCAACGCTCGAATTTTCGATAATAATACATAATCCCGTATTACTTGCCAAAAACCCAAGTATCGAAATCCCAGATTGTTAATAGAAATAAATTAGAGGATGAGAAAAGAAAGAAAGAAATATTACAATAGAAGAAAACGAAGATCAGAGTCTCCCAATAGAATGGAAAAAATATAATATATCAAATGCTTTATACAAAGATATATTTGTGTGTGTATATATATATATTTATGATTACAACATCATAGTATACATTCAGACAATACAACGCACAGCGGAAATAAACTAGTACCAGTAAATATATGGAATACATCTCGATTTCAACTCCTTTTCTGGAACTCCAAGCAAAACCAAACCTGTAAATATACTCGGCCTAACCCAAGCACATTTGAAGCAAAGCAACATTCACCCGGATCAGTCAAGAATACTCTCAGTGATAAATTCATAGCACAACTACTTGTTTAACTTTCAAAATCATTTTGAAAGAAAAGGATAATCGTAAGACTAGCCCACACATAAACACAGACGGTTTTTTACCTTACTATAACCTAAAACATTTTTGATATATCAAAATCCGGTGATATTATAATAGTGTCTATTGAATCACAAGTAAATAACCATCTAGCAGAATGCTTGAATCTCACGCTCTGCATATTTATTATAAAATCAAAAACCGCAAGGCGCTTATCGGAGATTGGATTCCGACTATGACAAGGTATGGGTCAACCTTACGATCAGTGTACTCTAGAGAGGATACACTTGAGTTCAACAAGAACATCTTGCAACTCAGCCACACATGACCGGCCACACATTCAACATGAGTGTATCGAATATATTGTCATCCTTTCGGCTTTTCCCGCGACCACCGAAATTCCCGGGAGATACAAAAATAAAAAGAAGTAAAAAATATGAATGTTCTCTAGATTGGTGACAATATACCCCGCTTGGAAATGACCCACCTACCCATGCTGCCTGCCCGATTTCTGTCATCACCCGGTTGATGAGATTTGAGGTCACGTTTACCCTTTCAGAACATCACATCATCATTTACTTTGAATGCAACATTGTCAGATTCGTCAAATCACTAATTGATGTCCAAAAATATACTCTAGGTATTAAGCAAGAGAATATCTCCGCCACCAAACTTGGTATATTTGTAAAAAGAAACAAAACGTGTTTCTCCAGAAATACTCTGTCAAACATTTGCCCATACAAGTCATCTAGGAACAGGATGAACCGAAGGTACCCTCCTACCGCATCTTTATATAGGAATCACCCCAAGGATCAGTAGCGAGCAGTCCTTGCAATCCGTGAATTCCAATCACGACAGAACCACAATGTACCTCTTTTATGGGAACTACCCAGAGATTATAAGTAGTTTTTCCGTTTCATGAAGATCTACGGCCATTAATGCTCCATCTTGATTTGCTGAAAGTTAGTTTCGAACGCAACATTGATTCGAAGTGGTTTTGGGTCTTGTTCCCATCCTGGTCTTTTCGAAACAACACGTCAAATGGTCCAATAATATATTCATTGATAGTCGAGTTTATAACTATCAATTCAAACAGTACAGTTAAGTATATTGGTAGCTTAGAACCTTTATTTAGATTCACTTGTCTAGACCATTTCATCGATTCTTAGAAATCAATTTCATATTCTTATTAACTAAAATCTTATTTTTTGAAAACAATAACATATGTTTATTTACCAAACTCCAATTCATTTCTTTTTTCCAAAAACAACACTATGTATCACCAAATCTCTTTCAGTTCTCATGCTTTGGAAAAATCACCATATTCTTATCTCAAAGGTATAAATAAATTTATACTTCAAAGTTGATCGGACAATGTTAAATTTATACATCGTTTATTTTTAAGCTTACTAGTTTAAGATCCTGCAAGTAACATTGCAATATTCTCTCGTAACCATAATAGACAAATTCTAATTGTTACAAACTAATATCATCCCTAGCTACTAGTGAAGCCGTTCAAGTTGGGGTGTTCTAATTACCTATCAGACCTTGACCGACAACATTCTTATCTCAGAATAAATAAAAGTTTGAAACACAAACCTATTGTTCTAGATACTATCACTCTAGTTTACCATTTTATTCAAGACATGGTTTTAGTAAACATTTCTTTCATTTGGCATATTTATTCTCAAGATTAATCTCTTTCATTTTTTATTTAAGTAAAGACTGAACGCAAAACTCTTTCGCTTTAAATCTCTGTAATAGAACTCATTATCATTCGGATTTATTTTAAAACCCATTTACTATGTTCAGACCTTTACATTAATACATTAATCTTCCACCTTTGAAAACCACATTTCAATTTTAACTATGTTTACTGATTTTAATAATTAAGTAACATTTATTCGCAAACGGCGTATTAGTTTTAGTATAACTTCACCCTTAACATAATTTAGTTCTATTTCAATTTAAAAACCTATGTAAACTTGGAATTCACTTACCGATCTCCTCCTCGATTTACTTAACTTGAATTCAAATCTTCTTATGGAATCCATTTATCGTTTCCTTTTTGAAGTCATACTTCACTTTAATATACTTAAATAATGAAGTAAAATAAATCTTATTAAAATATTTGTATTAGCTTACCCGACATTTATAAACTTCTGATTATAACTTGGACTTATTATCCAATCTTTTACGAAAATCTCTTTTCAATTCGCTTCCTTCTACTTAATCATTTATTAAGTAATGATTACCTAAAAACAACATATTAACTACACAATTTGTTTACCCTTTTGATATAAAATTTCTCTGAACAAGATTCATTTTAAAACTCGATCCCTTCTTAATTTACTTCCATATAAGAAGTAAATTACTTTAATTATTATTAATTAAAATGTAACATCCCGTATTTATAACGGTTAATAAATAATTTATTTAATTATTTAAATAATGGCTTGGTAATTTTAAATGCTTTAAATCAAATAACTTTGGATATTTAATTAATATAATAAATAAATAATATATTTAATTTAAATTGCAGAATAGTCGGAGAATAGTAGAATTCACAATATTGTGCGAATTGGATTATTCGTAATACTAATTCAGTTTAGAATTGAATTATAATAACGATTATGTTATTTAAACGAAGTTTGAACGTATAATTATATTATAATAATAATCGAGCTCGAAATGGCGCGACAGTTCGTAATTTGGCTATTCGAACTTTAATCGAATATACAGAACTCGTTTTAAGCCGGATTTCTGTGAAACAATAAATGTTCAAAGCTGGTGAAGTATATTTTTCTAATGGAAGAGAAAAATCGAGATTCCGTTGTGTAGGTTGTGAGTTGTGTCCAAATCAAATTTTCGAAAAGTCACTCCGAAATTCCTTTATAATTTATAACGATTTATTTATATTATAAATGGATTTTCAATATAAATTTAATACTGTTTAAATCTGGATTTGAAATGTCGAGTTATAAATTCAGATAGGAATATTTTGCAGCAAAATAATATTCTATGTGAATATATACAATATTATTTATTTATTGATATTTAATTAAATTGTTTTTAAATATGTAAATATTTAATTGGTTTATTTAGAGACTCAGAAAACAGCCATTTTTGCAAACGACCTCCGTTTTCGATGAAACTAATTTTGTTGGATCCGGAATATTAAATTATTGTTAGATTTCAATTTTCATGATTTTTGGAGTCAGCAGGTGGTCGTACGGGATTTTAATGTGAAAAACAGTCGATAATTTGACTTTAAAAATACGTTATGTAAGCAAACGGACTCGGAATTCGACAAAATAAGGTTCATTGGGTCCATAATGTCGAATCGTAACTGCATGCCCATTTTCTTCGAATTTGGGTATTGTATGTGATCATAGGGATTTTAAAACATGAATGCAAATAACATTAGCATAAATATTAGTATAATATTCGAATATAAAAATATTAAAGCTATCCTATAAATAACCCCAAACCCTTGGCTAAAACTAAACTAATTTCTTCTGGTCAAACAAAAAGAGTTCCGCTAGAGAATAAAATTTATAAATCATTATGTATATATATTACGTTTCCTGGTGGAATGCTTTTCGACTTCGTACAAACTTTAAGGGATGCGTTGTAAATTTGGGAGGTGCGATGTTTTACAGTGAGATTTTTACGAGTTAGGGTTGCAAATTTCATGGAGATTTAAGATCTATGGATATAAATGGAGTTGATTTCTGAGTTCGACTTGGGATAGAGGGTCCGCGTGAATTTTTTGGGGAAGGCAGCGAAAAAAATGTCGATGTCTCTTTGTTGAAATATAGTTATTAGAAATATAATTATTCAAAATATAGTTAATTGAAGAGAGTTTTCAAACATTGTTATTCAAAATATAGTTATTCGAAATAAAGTTTTCAAATATAGTTATTTGAAATATAGTTATCGAAATAGAGTTATTCGAAATAAAGTTATCAAATATAGTTATTAAAAAGAGAGATAATCGAATATAATTTATTTGAAGAGAGTAAATCGAATATAATTTATTTGAAAGAGAGTTAATCGAATATAATTTATTTTAAAGAGAGTTAGTCGAATTAATTTATTCGAAAGAGAGTTAATCGAATATAATTTATTCAGAAGAGAGTTAGTCAAATATAAGTTATTCGAAAGAGAGTTGAATCAAATAGAGATTATTCGAAAGAGAGTTATACATTGAAAATCAATAATATCGAATTCGGGAAAGCACTATTCACTTTCCGTTTATAATCAAGATTTATTTATTAATAAATTAGTTGTTTGTCTATTTATCCAAATTAATAAATAAAGTTATATTTAAGTTATTATATTTGGTAGCATAGGATTAAAACACTATTGTTATAATCAAATGATTTCTGTAAAAGAAGTGGATTTGTAAATTGAACCGAGAATTACGTAAGGAAGTTTGTTAAAGATTTAAAAGGATACTTTATCTATTTCAAGGTTAGAAATGTTGTTCAGTTAAGGTCTGAGAGGTAGTTGTACCCCAACTTGATTGACTTCATTTTTAACTAAGGAATGGTTAATGTTCGATAGTGAAGGTGGGTTAAGTGAATTTAGTTCATGAGTGTAATGATTTGAGTTGGCAATGCAAGATTTTATTTAAATACCTTTTTAAATCCAATGAAGGAGTTTTGGAAATGTTTTCCAAATAAGAATTAGAAATGTTTTCTAATATAAAAAAATAGAAATGAGATTAAATATGGAAATGTTTTCCAATGATTAATAACGTATATTTTGTAAATTTAGAAAATAAGAATTTACGAATATATGGAAACGGGAACAGGGAAATGGATAATTGAATGAAAAATTAAATTAAAGGGGATCAGTGTTGATTAATGGTTTTCTCAGTAAGATTTCCATTTGGAAATACGACCGTTGTTTGTACACATGTTTTCCTTTGATAGTTAAATAACCGACTATCAAAGTTTTTGACCATTTCCGTTGTCAATACGGAGAGACCGGGATCAGATTTATTATCTGAAAACCACTCCATATGGGGACTAGCGTTGCGAATCAAATATGATGTTGATAATTGAAGATGGAGTTTACGCAAGGGATGTTCTGGCAATCCTAGGTAGAAATTACCTAAGATTGGTTTATAGAATAGTGCCTTCAGTTTGTCCAGTCCTAGGACAACCTGTATTGAAAAATGTCCGACAGAGTATATTTAATAGATCATGTAAGTTGATCTCTTCAAACGTATTTACGTTCGGTGGCAGGGAATTCGTTTCTCTTAGCTGTATACCCGTAGTATTTTTGGAGAAATCAGTTTGTGATTTGGCGGGTATGACGATGTGACATTCAAATGAAATAAAGGTGTGATCTGTATAATGACACGTTATGAACTCAAGCCTCATCAACCGAGAAATGATAGAATTCGAGCAGGCGGCATGGCTAAGTGGGTCGCACCCAAATAGGGTATATTGTCACCATCTAAAGAATATTCATATTTGTTACTTCTTTCAATTCTGTATCTCCCGAGAACGGTTATGTTGGTATGCCAACCATAAGGTGACAATATATTCAAAACATTCAAGTGAAATTAATGGCCGGTTATGTGTGGATGAGTTACAAGATGTTCTTGTTGAACTCCAGTGTATCCCTTCTAGAGTACACTGATCGGAAGGTGGTTCCATACCTTGTCATAGTTGGGAATTCAATTATCCAATAAGATCCCATGATTTTTTATTGTATATTATATATGTAGAGCGTGAGATGAAAGCGTTCTACTAGATTGCTATTTATTTGATTTAGACATTATTATAATATCATAAGAGTATGGATTATAAAAGAATATTTTGGGTTATTGTAAGATAAAAACTATTGAAACACTTTATGGTAAAAGTTGTCACATATGGAATCTCTGGATTGCAGCACGCTCAGGGATTGGAAATATCGTCAGAAGACATGAAGCGATTTGGTTGAAGTCGCATCACAAACAAAGAATGGCCCTAAACTCCTATTAGACGACCTCTTTTGGGCCCGAAAACAACAATTACGGAGCTTTGCTCCACAACTCTTGTAGCTCTCTGAATTAGCTTCGAGCAGCGCTTTCAGTTGGCTAAAACGGACTTATGGTTTGGAAGTTATGCCCGTTTCCTTGAACGAGTGTAATCTGGCATCGACTGGTAATCACTTAGATGAAGTGACGAAGCGTCGTTAGCTCGAATTATGGATTGGCTCATGGGACATTCCTCGGCTCGTGGACCCACCTCTGCTCGTGACCTAGCAAGGCTCTCCCCCCTAGGGCTCGCCCTCTGCTTACACTCGTGAAGACTCCCCCAGCTCGTGGTGCACTCATTGATCATGACCCCGGCTCGTGATACACATAGGGGTCACGACCCCCTAGACCATGACTTGACAGTCTCCACGTCCTCCTCTCAGCTCATCACCACTATTCGTGATGCACCCCATCATCACGAGTCGTCTGGGATTGACGCTCCTGCACACGGTTCTGACCTATTCTAAAGGCTATTTTCACTCCTATGAGCCCCGATCTCATTACACCTATCCTAGGATGACTTGTAAAGGATTTCTAGACGTTTTCCACCACTTTACGAGATTCTAGGGATGTGTGCCACATGTTTCACGAACCACTATCTGGAAATGGCTATAAATACATCATTTGAAGGATTTTCAATAGACTTTTGGCCATTCTTCTTCATGGCTTCCACCATTATCAACGCAAGGACTTGGCAAGCTTAACAAGGCCAATTCAACTCAGTCTAACATGAGCATTTCGCGTATAAAATCATCTCTATTTTCTCCTCTTCTTCATTAAAACACAAGGATGTTGTATGTGAATGAATTCTACGGATTGTAAGAAGGCATTGTAACTATAATTTCTTAGGATATAAGGAATTATAAAGTGGACGTAGGCTTTGTTTGAGACGAACCACTATAAAAATCTCGTGTGTTCCTCGTTTTTACTGCTTTTTATTTGTGACCTGTTATTGTGAGGACTTCACACTGAATTTTGGGTGTTAGGCCCAGATTTTGGTCTAACATTTTGGTGCACCAGGAAGGGGGCCACACGACAACTTTAACTTCTAACTCAAACGGAAACCCAATGGCAATCAAAAGGAAGAAAGATGGAACTTCCTCTTATGTTGAGGATGCTGATGCTGAAGGCACTAGAAACGAGGAGAGCCAGGGGCATCCTCTCATGGAGATCCTTCTGAATACTTGACCTAAGAAGAGATGGACGACGTTCTCGCTGAATTGAGAACCTAGATGGCAAGGCAAGATGACCTCCTCAGGAAACAACAGGAGATGATCGATGGATTCTTCGTTCGGATGGATGGAAGGTTGAGCAATGATGAACGCATTGGAAATGAAGCCACTGAAGCGGATTATGCATCACAAGGACTCAAGGGCAACCCCCTCGCTCTTGGACACGGCCAGACTCAACCATCTTCAGCTCCGATTCAAATAAATACTATAATGCAAGCTCCCACTCCGCACCAGGACCCGGCTCGTGATGGGCTTCCAGACCCGACTCGTGATGGGGAACCACGACCCAGTCGGCTCGACCCCCGCGGTCCATGAACCGGTCTTCATGACCCGCTCCCTACAGGTCACCAGCAGCTTCCTCATTCTCCTGCTTACAATGCTAGGGGCACCAGCTCTGATTTAGGCAATTTGCAACAACTTTTCGAAGGCGATCGGCTCGCTAGTTTGATTGAACGCCTCTCGAGAGGCCGCACTTATCAGAATGACGTGAACGATGTCAACCACACTCCTTTCACTCAGAAAATCAGGAATTCTCGTAATCCCCCAAATTTCAAACTTCCACAACTGGGGCCCTACAATGGTAGAACCTATCCTACCGTGCATCTGATGTACTACAAAAAAAATATGGAAGTTCAATCGGCGTCGGAAAATGTCATGGAAAAGTGCTTTGCCCTATTTCTAATTGATATAGCTACTATGTGGATTCGGCAGCTAGCTCCAGACTCAATTAACAGTTGGAACATGTTGGTCGCTCGCTTAATTGAACAATTTGGGGTCCACATTTCATGATCCAAGAATGTCATGTCCCTCACCACAATCAACCAGAGGCCCAGAGAAACCCTGCGTTCGTTCGTGGAAAGATTCAACGTTGCAGCAGCATCAGTTGATCGCCCTGAACCATCGATGGTACTGATGGCAGCAGTATCTGATGTCTTGGATAACTCAAAATTTAAAAAATCTTTGTACTGAGATCCACCGCGAAATTTCGGCTAATTCTACCTTGAAGCGGATAGATTTCTGCGAGAAGAAGATGCAACTTCTAAGAAGCGCATTCTCGACATCAACATGCTTGGAGATGGAGAGCCGCCCAATCCTGGAAAAGCAATGACATGGGTAAAGGAAAGAATCCTGCTACAAAATGATCGTAATGCTCAGCCCCAGAGAGGGCCTAGAGAGAAAAGTACACTAAGCTCAGTGCTTCACTTTTTGACATCTATATGGACACAAACGGTGTTGTCTCCTACCCAAAGCCTCCCATGAGGGAGCCATCACAAAGAGAGCGTGATTTTGGAAAGCATTGTATATTCCATGATATGGATGATCATGACATGGATGACTGTAGAAGTCTTCGTGATCTGATCGATGAACGGGTTAGACGTGGAGAGCTACCTGAGTATGTGAAACAACCAACTGCGCATGCACCTGCGCTACCACCTCTTGCTCCAAGGAATGGAAATGGTCCTGGATCGAGCTCCCATAGGCTCGTCATCAACAAATCTGGATGATATTAGCTTTCCTTTTCTGCATTTCTTAGGCTTTAAGATTTGTTTTTGCTTTCGTTAGGTTTTCCAATTGGTTGAATCATAGTGCACACGTACGGGGTTAGGATGCAGCCCCAGAACGTGCTCTGGACTCGATGACAAACCAATCAGGATTTGATTTTGATTTGCATTTTGAATTGAATAAGGAAGGATTTCCCAAGCATGGATTATGTTTGGTCAATTTAAGTATCTTGTCAGGATGTGGCAAGATCCTCAATCTCGATTAAAGTATGGCTTATACATATTATAGAACTCTAGGTATGGATTATGCCTAGGGATGGACTATCTTATCAGGCTGTGGCAAGTGTAGCTCCACTTCAGGTCTGAGTATGGTTTATACTCACTTTGGAATCCTAAGTATGGATTATACTTAGGTACTTCCAATGGTCTTGTCAGGATGTGACAAAAAAAGTCGGGTATGGATTATACTCGGTTTGAACTTCTGGGTATGGATTATGCCTAGAAAGTTTGGCCCTTGCCAGGATGACCTAGACGTTCCTCGAGTATGGTTTATGCTCGGGAAAGTTTGAATAATACTGCCAAGATTTGGCACATTTGTTTTACCTCTATCTCTTTACATATATGGATTATATTTGTAGCTGGTAGACCCGGCGAGGTCATGGCATTGTCGGATTTCTATGGCTTATAGATTTCTTGGATTATCCAGAACACATCTTCCTTCAACCAGCAAGATATGTTCTGAGGGAGCAAACTTGTTGACACACTTTTGGGTAAAAGCTGTCACACGTGGAATCTCTGGATAGCAGCACTCTCAGGTGGAAATATCACCAGAATACATGAAGCGATTTGGTTGAAGTCGCATCACAAACAAAGAATGGCCCGGAACTCTTATTAGACGACCTCTTTTGCGCCAGAAAACATCAATTACGAAGCTTTGCTTCATAATTCTTGTAGCTCTCTGAATTAGCCTCGAGCATAGCTTTCGTTTGGCTAAAACGGCTTACGGTTTGGAAGTTATGCCCGTTTCCGTGAACGAGTGTAATTTGGCGTCGACTAGCAATCACTTAAATGACGTGACGAAGCGTCGTTAGCTCGAATTATGGATTGGCTCGTGGGACCCACCTCGGCTCGTGGGACCCACCTCTGCTCATGATCTAGCAAGGCTTGCCCCCCAGGGCTCGCCCTCTCCTTCCACTCGTGAAGACTCCCCCGGCTCGTGGTGCACTCGTTGATCATGACCCCGGCTCGTGATATACTTAGGGGTCACGACACCTTAGACCATGACTTGACATGATAGTCTCTACGTCCTCCTCTAAGCTCATAACCACGGTTTGTGGTGCACCCCATCATCACGAGACGCCTGGGACCGACCCTTCTACACACGGTTCTGACGTATTCTAAAGGCTATTTTCACTCCTATCAGCCCGGATCTCGTTGCACCTGTCCTGGGACGACTTGGGAAGGATTTCTGGATGTTTTCCACCACTTTTCGAGATTCTAGGGATGCGTGCCACGTGTCTCATGAACTGCTATCTAGAAATGGCTATAAATACATCAGCTAAAGGATTTTCAAAGGACTTTTGGCCATTCTTCTTCACGGCTTCCACCATTATCAACGCAAGGACTTTCCAAGCTTAACAAAGCTAATTCAACTCAGTCTAACACGAGGATTTCGCGTATAAAATCATCTCTCTTTTCTCCTCTTCTTCATTAAAACACAAGGATGTTGTATGTGAATGAATCCTACGGATTATAGGAAGGCATTGTAACTATAATTTCTTAGGATATAAGGAATTATAAATTGGACATAGGGTTGGTTTGAGCCAAACTACTAAAAAATCTCATTTGTTCCCCGTTTTTACTGCTTTTTATCTGTGATCTATGATTGTGAGGACTTCACACTGAATTTTGGGTGTTAGGCCCAGATTTTGGTCTAACAATAACCAGCCGTGTTTATGTGTAGGCCTGTCTTACGATTATTCTTTCTTTTAGAAGGATTTTAAAAGTTAAACAAATGGTTGTAGTTTACTCACACCAGTCACATAACTGACTCAGAGTTCATTTTGTTTTGTTTTCCCCAATCTCTTGGGTGCCCAATTTTGTATGGGCAGTCCAGTAGTCGGGATTTTTACAGATATACTGGGAGAGATAGAGCAGGAGTGTTCAGGATTATATAGCTATTGTTTATTTCTGCTGTGATGTAAGCGTTGTACTCTAATTCAAATACAGATTTGTGTTTCAAAGTTAGTTGTATACTATGTTTTATTCGTTCCGCTGTGAGATTCGTGTTACTCTGATTCTTTTGTGATGTTCTTCTTCTATTCTAATTTTCTATCTTATCCATTCTCTCACTCTAACTTTTTTCTATTAACATTCTGGTGTTTTTGAATTTTGAATAGTCGACATGGTATTGTGTGCCGGTTTTCTAAGTTGAAAATTTCACATTCGTTACAGTGGTATCAGAGCGAGGTTAAGTGAATTACCTTGTCTCTGTGGCATGACTCAGTAGAGATGGGGTTAGAAATACCCTAGATTGAGTTGAGTGTATATATACGAGTGTGCAAATTTGTAGATTTGTATAAAAATATTTTATATTGTGGAGCTTTATCGATTCGGTTGTTTATGAATTTTGGTTGATCAGTTTGATCCACTGTATCGATAGGGTTTCTAAACATTTGAATACGATGAACCGACATGGTATGTTTTGAAAAGAGGGTAAATGGAATAATTTAACCCGAAATACATTTTGTTATAAAAGAAATATATATCTTGGAATTAGTATAATACACTTGATGTGTTGGCAATTATTATAATCGAATGAGATTGTAAAAGTAAAATGGTTATATATAACCAATCTGAATTCATATAATGAGTTAAATATGAAATTAAAATCAAAATTGGAATTAAAATTCCTAAAAGTCGGAAAAGTTTTTGTGTTTTGGATTAAATATATGAGAATTTTAAAATCCTGGGAGATTTTAAATTGTTTTACAAGCATTAATAATGGTATTTTGAAATAGATTTTAAAATGGAAGCGTTTAAAAATGATTTTTAAAGTTGACATAGTATTGAACCTACTTTTATCACTGGGAAATAATTCTGATGATGCTAGCCACATCATCAGTGTTCATTTTCGAGTTCTAAGTTACAGATTACTACATTATCAGTGTTCATTTTCGAGTTCTAAGTGATAGATTACTAACAAAGATTTTGTTTTTGAATTGTTTTGGGAAAATAAGATGTTTGGTTCCAAAAAAAGGGATATTTGATTTTTGAAAAGCTAAGCTGTTTAAAAATTTCCAAAAACAGATTGTCTGAATTAAAACAAATTAAAAAGGGATTTGTGAAAGCAAATTGAAATTGAGTTATAGCCAGTTAAGGGGAAACTGTATTGAAATGGAGTAATATCAAGTAAAATTGGAATTTGGCATATAATTGGACTCATTTTAGTAAATGGATTGATTTTTTTGAAATAAACATAAGAATTTTGATTTTGGGACGAAGAAAATTGATTAGAGGAATTAACTAGTTAATGAAATACGTGGATGGAACTTTAGTTTGAAATGGAATTTAGTTTGGATAAGCGAGTGATTTGGTTTTGAGGATAAATTGATTAGAGATCGATCGGAAATGAATCGATATATGTTGGGTTATTATCAAATGAGAGTGATATAGTTGAATGCCCGACAAAAAGGTACAAGTTTATTTTTATATGAGTTTGGTGATTTATGAGCCTATTTGGCAAGCCGCTTGGCTATTTATTTTCTTTTGGATTGGAGATGGCCTAGAGAGGTGAGTTGTAGTTGTTCCGATTGAGCCATACAAAGGAGACGCTGGCGAAATTTTCCGTAAATTTAAAGTGTTAGAAAATTTTATTAGTCGAAATGAATTAATATTTTTATTGAGATTAATTTGTATAGTGAAACTGAAATTTAAGAAGCAAACAAATATATTTTTACCTAGTTAATAGGGTTTGTTTTCTACCTTAGAAATTTCGAGGACGAAATTATTTTAAGGGGGGAAGAATGCAACATCTCGTATTTTTAACGATTAATAAATAATTTATTTAATTATTTAAATAAATGTTTGGTAATTTTAAATGGTTTAAATTAAATAACTTTGAATATTTAATTAGTATAATAATTAAATAATATATTTAATTTAAATTGCAGAATAGTCGGAGAATAGTAGAATTCACAATATTGTGTGAATTGGATTATTTATTATAATTGATTCAATTTAGTATTGAATTATAATAACGAATATATTTTTTAAATGGAGTTTGAATGTATAATTATATTATAATTATAATCGAGTTCGAAATGGCCCGGCAGTTCGAAATTTGGCGATTCAAACTTTAAACGAATATACAGAATCCGTTTTAAGCCGGATTTATGTGAAACAAGAAACGTTCGAAGCTGTTGAAGTATATTTTTCTAATGGAAGAGAAAAATCGAGATTTGCTCGTGTAGATTGTTAGTTGTGCCCAAATCAAATTTTCGAAAAGTCTCTATGGAATTCCTTTATAATTTATGACGATTTATTTATATTATAAATTTATTTTCAATATAAATTGAATAATGTTTTAATCTGTATTGGAAATGTCGAGTTATAAATTTAGATAGGAATATTTTGCAGCTAAATAATACTCTATGTGAATATATACGATAATATTTATTTATTTATATTTAAATAAATTGTTTTTAAATATATAAATATTTAATTAGTTTATTTAGAGCTTCAGAAAATGGCCATTTTTGCAAACGACCTCCGTTTTTGACAAAACTAATTTTGTTGGATCCAGAATATTAAATTATTGTTAGATTTCAATTTTTGTGATTTTTGGAGTCAGTAAGTGGCCGTACAGGATTTTAATGCGAAAAACAATCGATAATTTGACTTTGAAAATACGCTGTGTGAGCAAACAAACTCGGAATTCGACGAAACAAGTTTCGTTGGGTCCGTAGTGTCGAATCACAACTGCATGTCCATTTTCGTTGAATTTGGGTATTGCATGTGATCGCAGGAATTTTTGAACACGAATGCAAACAATGTTAGCATAAATATTAATATAAAATTTGAATATAAAAATATTAAAGCTATCCTATAAATAACCCCAAACCCTTGGCTAAACCTAAAGTAATTTCTTCTGGTCAAATAAAAAGAACGCCACTAGTTCTTACTCAAATACCAAAGTCGAGACTTCATAAATTCTTATAAATTCAGAACAAAATTCATAAATCATTATGTATATATTACAATTCCTGATGGAATGCTCTTCGACTTTGTACAAACTTTAAGGGATGCGTTGTAAATTTGGGAGGTGCAATGTTTTACAGTGAACTTTTTCATGAGTTAGGGTTGCAAATTTCATGGAGATTTAGGATCCATGGATAGAAAGGGAGCTGATTTCTGAGTTTGGCTTGGGATAGAGGGTCCACGTGGAATTTTTGGGGATGAATAGCGGAAAAAAAATGGCGGTGTCTCCTTGTTAAGTGCGCTGGAGGAGCAGTGGTCGTGAATGACCTTGATGATGCGAGTTATGTATTTATGGTGTGGAATAGAAGAGGAGGGGAAGAGATGAAGGGTGGTGAAAACAGTAGTTGATTTCGTGAAAAGAAGATGGAGAGAAGGGAACTTAAATGGATGGGAATGGTGATGTAAAGGTAGCATGCGGGTTTGTATCTTCCTGGAGAAGATGCAGTAGGAGTGAGCCGGTTGGGGTATTGGCCTAAACGGGCCAATAATAAGAGGATGGTGAGGCCCAAATTGATTATGTATATAAATATATAAGTTTAACTTTAAATTAAAAAGTATAGAGATTGGTAAAATGCATGTCTAATTCATACGTTATCCGAATTCAATGAAACTGGATCCGTTAGGATCGTACGGACGAGCACTACACAATGAACTGACTTGGAGTGAATTGGAGCTCGTTACAATTTATAACAAAATAAATTGTCTGTCTGAATCAAACGACAGTTATTGTTATTTAACGATGAACGTCCAACGTGAGTATATCTCACTAACTCTGATCAGTTTATATTCTTATAACATATTTTTAGAATTGATAAATGATGGTTGATTGTTGTGTGTTGACTATTTAGATGAACTGCTAATCTATTAGTTGAAAATAGAAATAATGATATATATATATATATATATATATATATATATATCGTTTATCAAATATTCATTCTGTTTATCAGAATATTTCATATTGAAATGAAGTTGATGTTAATTATATTGTTTAACATCTGTGGATGCAGGGGAAAAGTTTGAGGGATCCAACTGGATTTTTCAATATTTATAATACTGTTTGTTTTCACATATTGTGATATATGATGTGATATATAATCTGTGATTGATTATGATGACACTAGTCTTGTTGTTTGGTATTTCAAATACCATAAGAAATACTGGAATGTAAAAAGGGAATCTTCAAAGTGTATATTGGAAATTATTTATTTATTTGGGAAATAAATAGAATTATAGAAAGGAAATATTTACATGGAATAAATAGAATTATAAAAGGGATTATTTGGAAAATAAATAGAATTATTAAAGGGATTATTTGGAAAATAAATAGAATTATAAAAAGGAATTATTTGGAAAATAAACAGAAGTATAAAAAGAAAATTTGCGAGATATAAAAAGAACTATGAGATGATGGATTTAAAGGAGATTTTTAAATAGAAATTTGTTTTAATAGATAAATGGAGAAGATTAATTTATAAGTAATGTTTTTATAAATTAAGTAAAATAATTTATCATGGAATAAATTGAATATATAAGTTGAATTTATATAGAGGCGTAGAAATCGGTTTTAACACCGATATTTTAGATAGAAATTGAACTTACCATTTATAAAGGGAATTGTAAATGGGACTTTTAGAGTTAGAAGTAAAAAAGACATTTTGCATAATTAATTCTACAAATAGAAGTATAAATTGAATTTTGAACAGGGAATATTATTTTAAATGTGAAATCAAAACTGAATTGATTATATAAAAGAAACATTATTCACATTCGATGTGGATAATGGATTAAAATAAATATTTTATAAAATTAAAACATTTATAAGGAAAATTGGGTTTTGAAATAGGAATCCAAACGGAAATTTGAATGAGAAAGAAAATAGAGTTAATCGAATATTAGTTATTCGAGTAGGGTTAAATCGAATATAAGTTATTCAAGTGGAGTTAAATAGAATATAAGTTATTCGAAGAGAGTTAATCGAATATAAGTTATTCGAAGAGATTTAATCGAATATAATTTATTCAAAGAGAGTTAATCGAATATTAGTTATTCGAAGAGAGTAAATCGAATATTAGTTATTCGAAGAGAGTCAATCGAATATTAGTTAATCGAAGAGAGTCAACTGAATATTAGTTATTCGAAGAGAGTTAATTGAATATTACTTATTCTAAGAGAGTTAATAGAATGTTAGTTATTCAAAGAGAATTAATCTAATATTAGTTATTCGAAGAGAGTTAATCTAATATTAGTTATTCGAGGAGAGTTATTCGAATATAATTTATTCGAAAGAGAGTTAATCGAATATAATTTATTTGAAGAGAGTTGATCGAATATAATTTATTCGAAGAGAGCTAATCGAATATAAGTTATTCGAAGAGAGTTAATCGAATATTAGTTATTCGAAGAGAGTTAATTGAATATTAGTTATTCGAAGAGAGTTAATCGAATATTAGTTATTCGAAGAGAGTTAATCGAATATTAGTTAGTCGAAGAGAATTAATCGAATATAATTTATTCGAAAGAGAGTTAATCGAGTATAATTTATTCGAAGAGAGTTAATCGAATATAATTTATTCGAAGAGAGTTAATCGAATATTAATTATTCGAAGAGAGTTAACCGAATATTAGTTATTCGAAGAGAGTTAATCGAATATTATTTATTCGAAGAGAGTTATCAAATGTAGTTATTTGAAATATAGATATTTGAAATACAGTAATTTGAAATAAGTTATCAAATATAGTTATTTGAAATATAGTTATCGAAATAGAGTTATTCGAAATAAAGCAATCAAATATAGTTATTCGAAATAGAGTTAATCAAATATAATTTATTCGAAGAGACTTAATCGGATATAATTTATTCGAAAGAGAGTTAATCGAATATAATTTATTCGAAGAGAGTTAATCGAATATAATTTACTCGAAAGAGAGTTAATGGAATATAATTTATTCGAAAGAGAGTTAATCGAAAATAAGTTATTCGAAAGAGAGTTAAATCAAATAGAGATTATTTGAATGAGAGTTATACGTTGAAATTCGATTATATCGAATTCGGGAAAGCACTATTCACTTTTCGTTTATAATCAAGATTTAATTATTTATTAATAAATTAGTTGTTTGTTTATTTATCCAAATTAATAAATAAAAGTTATATTTAGGTTGTTATATTTTGGAAGCATGGGATTATAACACTATTGTTATAATCAAATGATTTCTGTAAAAGAAATGGGTTTGTAAATTGAACCGAGAGTTACGAGGAAGTTTGTTAAAGATTTAAAGGGGTACTTTGTCTATTTCGAGGTTATAAATGTTGTTCAGTTAAGGTTTGAGAGGTAGTTATACCCCAACTTGATTGACTTCATTTTTAACTAAGGAATGGTTAAGGTTCGATAGTGAAGGTTGGTTAAGTGAATTTAGTTCATGAGTGTAATGGTTTGAGTTCGCATAGCAAGGTTTTATTTAAACGTCTGTTTAAATCCAATGAAGCAGTTTAGGAAATGTTTTCCAAATAAGAATCAGAAATGTTTTATAATATAAAAAATAGAAATGAGAGTAAATATGGAAATGTTTTCCAATGATTAATAACGTATATTTTCTAAATTTAGAAATTAATAATTTATGAATATATGGAAAGGGGAATAGGGAAATGGATAATTGAATGACAAATTAAATTAAAGGGGATCAATGTTGATTAATAATTTTCTCGGTAAAATTTCCATTTGGAAATACGACTGTTGTTTGTACACATGTTTTCCTTTTATAGTTAAATAACCGACTATCAAATTTTTTGACCATTTTGGCTGTCAATATGGAGAGACCGGGATCAGTTTTATTATCTGAAAACCACTCTGTATGGGAATTAGCATTGCGAATCAAATATGATGATGATAATTGAAGACGGAGTTTATACAAGGGCTGTTCTGGCAATCCTAGGTAGAAATTGCCTAAGATGGGTTTACGGAATAGTGCCTTCGGTTTGTTCAGTCCCATGACAACCTGTATGGAAGAATGTCTGACAGAGTATATTTAATAGATCACGTAAGTTGATCTCTTCAAATGTATTTATGTTTGTTGGCGGGGAATTCGTTTCTCTTAGCTGTATACTCGTGGTATTTTTAGAGAAATCAATTTATGATATGCAGGTATGACGATGTGACATTCAAAGGAAATAAAGGTGTGATCTGTATAATGATACGTTATGACCTCAACCTCAACAACCGAGAAATGACAGAAATCGGGCAGGCAACATGGTTAAGTGGGTCGCTCCCAATTAGGGTATATTGTCACCATCTAGAGAATATTCATATTTGTTACTTCTTTCAATTCTGTATCTCCCGGGAATGGTTATGTTGGTATGCCAATCGTAAGGTGACAATATATTCGGAGCATTCAAGCGAAATGATTGGCCGGTTATGTATGGCTGAGTTACAAGATGTTCTTGTTGAACTCCGGTGTATCACTTCTAGAGTACACCGATCGGAAGGTGGTTCCATATCTTGTCATAGTTGGGAATTCATTATCCAATAAGAGTCCGCAATTTTTGATTTGATATTATATATGTAGAGCATGAGATGAAAGCGTTCTACTAGATTGCTATTTATTTGATTTAGACATTATTATAATATCATAAAAGTACGGATTATAAAAGAATGTTTTGGGTTATCGTAAGGTAAAAACCAGCCGTGTTTATGTGTGGGTCGGTCTCACGATTCTTCTTTCTTTTAAAAGGATTTTAAAAGTTAAACAAATGGTTGGAGTTTACTCACACCAGTCGCATGACTGACCCAGAGTTTATTTTGTTTTGGTTTTCCTAAACTCTTGGGTGCCCAATTCTGTACGGGCAGTCCAGTAGTCGGGATTTTTACCGATACACTTGGAGAGATGGAGCAGGAGGCTTCAGGATTATATAGCTATTGTTTATTTCCACTGTGATGTAAGCGTTGTACAAGTATTCAAATATAGATTTTTGTTTTAAAGTTATGTTGTATACTATGGTTTATTCGTTCTACCGTGAGATTCAAGTTACTCTAATTCTATTGTGATGTTCTTCTTCTATTCTAATTTTCTATCTTATCTATTCTCACCCTCTAACTTCTTTCTATTAACGTTCCAATGTTTTTGACTTTTGAATCGTCGACACGGTGTTGCATGTCGATTTTCTAAGTTGAACGCGTTCGTTACATAAAATAATTAATTAATTTCATTATTGACTGAAGTGAAATAGTTTACTTCATTAAAAATAGATCAGCTAATCACTTACCAATAATATTAATTATAAATACTTCATTAGTGCTTTTTCAATCGATAAGAAACTTTAAATATCATGAAATAAAAAGGTAATTAATATCTAAGAAATATAGTTAAAATAAAATAATTGTTCACTAAACCATTTTCATTAGATTAACCGAAAACCGATTAATCTAATTATCAACTCTAATTAAATAGTCGACTTCATCAACTTAAAACATCAGTTATTTATTAAATGATTCCACTTACTTCTCTTATTAGATTTATACAATCGATCTAATTGTATTGCTTTACTGTTTTACATAAATAGTTATTTTCAAAACAATAACCCGTATGTTAAATTCAGGCTTCTATACTTATAAATTCTTTAAAATTTATTGCAAATATTATATAACCATTTTTATAAAAACCAATTATAAATATCATCTTATTTTAAAACTTCTATTTTAAATAGAACAAATTTTGAAACTCCACTTCAATTATAAGAATATTTTTTATAACCTTAATTACGTTAATTCGCCTAACGACGAATTAACATTTAAAAACATAGTTTAGACAGCCAATGACTTCATCAATACTATCTATTGATTAAAACATCAAACCAACATTGAATTTCAATTCAACATTCAATATATAATAAATTATCAACATTTAATCAGAATATAATAATATTTGGGTATACAATTCATATCTGAATAATATGGAAAAATAAACAACATATAAAATATTTGAGGAATCCGCTCGGATCCCTCCAACATGTTCTTCCCTATATCACTGATCATTATAATATTTAATAATATATGAAACAATATTTAAATCAAAATCATTTAATACGACATATTATAGATGTTGATAACCATTTAATAAACAATAAGCAAACAAGGCATTGAATCATCAAATTTCTATTGTTAACAATGAATTATATTTTTATATGAATTTAACACATCATAGAATTCCAAAAAGCATGAGAATTGACTCACCTTTGTTTTCGATTGACGGTTCGTGCGTTTTTTTGTATAATTTTGTATAGACATTTAAAATTAAACGAAACTCTGAATAGCTCCAATCAATTCCAAATTTGCACAAGAGTGTTGTACTCTCGATTGTGATTACAACGCCCTTACGTTTGCACAATTCTGATAATATATGAATGAGTTATCGCTATTACCACTTTAATAAATTAAATGATTATTTAACTAGGATAATTATTAATTAGTTAACTCCAAATTACCTTATTAATTATCATCAACCACCTATAATTATCTCCACATGTTTACTCCTTTACCCATGATTCCCCGATCTTCCTGCCGTTCCTTACATACGTGCAAAAATGCATGTCTCCCCTTTTATTCGATAACAGGCCCAATTTTTTTTCTTTTTCTTTTGGAAGCCCAAGCCCATACGTTAAAACACAGCCCGCTTCCGCTTAGTCTTCTTCTCCAGTTATACGTCTTATTCTAGGAAAACATACCCGGACTTTCAAATACTCCTATGCATAGTACTTATGTGGTTTCTTCCCCGTTGCCTCACATACTACAGACTCAAATGAATCTCCTCCTCATACATCAACTACTTCACCATGTCCCCTCTTCTTCCCACGACTGTAGCGCCAGTGACCACCGACGGCACTCTCCGACCACCGCAATTAACTCCAATACCTCTGGCTACTCCTCTCACTGATGCATCCCAACTACACACACATAACTTCATCCGCATCCCCATTCTCCAACTTGCCCACATTCTTCGAGTCTCCGTTCTTCCCTACGATCATCACCACAGCGAGCTCCATCATCTTGGGGATCATCGCGACTGGAACCTTCCTCCGGCCAACACAGAGAAACTTGCGACAACGTGTACCATGGAAATTTCTCCAATCTTCCACCTTACATGCCTGGGAATCGAGACTCCCTTCGAAGCCTCTTAGCTCCGTCCTGACGCATCAAGCACATGCTGGTCATTTTTCAACGTCATATATTTTCCGTTTTATATTCGATTTGAATAATGGTATGGAAGTTTGATTACTTGTTTTGTTCCTACAGTGGGAGAGCACGCGAATAATTTAATAAGGGGATAGCTTGTCTCTTTCTCTTTTCCGTAGATGATATATATAAGGTTGTTTTGCTTTCAGAAGTGTTTTTGTGTATTTTGTATATGGGAAGAAGATGTTAACGAGGAGCTTCTATTTGTTCTTGTTTGGTATTTGAAATGGAAAAAGGAGCAATGGAGATGGGTTAGTTTTCATGTATTTTGGAGAGGTACTCAACTGGTTTGGAGAAGAATAAAATGAGGCAGAGGAGTTACTATACAGAAGAAAGAACAGGGTAGGCGCATGCATTTTTGATTATTCCTGAAGAAGTGCGGCAGTAACACATAGGGGAGAACAACGCTTTTAATGTGATGCGACCCAAGATTTTTTCCATTTGATGTGACAGACGATTTTTACTTGAAATTTATTAACGATATTTTGTTGAAGGGTCTAACGATTTTTTTCGTGTCTGTCGCCATTTCTAAATTCTGTTTATTGATTTCTATACTCATATACAAACCCCATTCACGACGAAAAAGGACATCATGGTATAACTCGACATTCCAGACCCAATAAAACTTGTTTCTTCGAATTCCGATTTCGTTTGCTCAAGTAGCATTTGTTTAAGCTTAAACGGTCGATTTATTTATATTTAATTTTGCTACACTCATAAAATAACTCCAATCCATGCATAACTTGAAATCTAGCAATAATAAGCCATTACGGTCTTAACAAAATTTGTTTCATCGAAAACAGAGGTCGTTTGAATAATAGCCCCTTTTAAGGGTCCAAATTAATTTAAAATAAACCAATTTTAAAATACCCCAATATAATAATAATAAAATATTATAATTGGACATTCTCGGACAGGATTTCGTATAATACCAAAATAAAATAGTTCGAGTTGAGTTTCAGACCAAATCGATATTCAATAAAATAAAAATCCTTTATTTTATATAATAAATCATTATAATATGTAAACGAATTCCATAGCGACTATTTGAAAATTTAATTTGAACATATAAAAAATCTACCACATGAAAACTTGTTTTTTCTCTTTCATTAGAAAACTGTAATCAATTTCTTGTTTCAATGAAATCCGACTTAAATTGGATTCTGTATATCCATTTAAAGTTCAAAACGTATTATTACGAGCTACCGCGCCATTGCAGCTTATTTTATTATTAAAATCATAAATTAAATGTTCGCTCATCGTTTAATAAATGCAATTGTTAATAAAATTGAATATAAACTTAAATAAATATTCTTATATTACCAAATCATAAAATATTGCAAATTCAACCAATTTCATCTATTTTGATAATTAAATTATTTTATTATTTGAAGTAATAAAATATTTAAAATTATTGAATTTAAAACCATTTAAAATCCAAATCAACTTTTAAAAAAATTAAATAATAAATTAAACGGTTAAAAATTCGGGTCATTACATTCCTTCCCCCTTAAAATAATTTTGTCCCCGAAATTACTAAGGTAGGAGAAATGTTATAAATCCAAAATATATTCAAATCAAAGTCTTCACTTTCACTTCGAAATTAATTCAATTAGTTTTAATCGAAAGGACCAATTAACTTCTACAGAAAACCAATTCCAGAAATTTCCAAAAAGATTTGAAAATTTTCTAACACTTTAAATTTTGGAATTTTTTTGACAGAGTCTCCGCTATGTGGAGGGACTTCAGCAGTACTGCAAGAATAAAAATAAATCCATCGACCCACACGGTCGAAAAATTCAATTCAAAACCCAATCTCAAAATTCAAATCAAAACCCAAAATTTATATTTTGCGTAGGCATACCTTTTTGCGAGCGTTATTATGCGATAAACGATAAACATACTCGAGCTGGCTAAATTATTATGCATTTCTATTCAAAGTGGATTCAATTAACTCTAGAATTCTCTCTGGGACGGGTTTAAAGATGAATTATTTCTGCACATGTTCTGAACGTCAAATGAACTTCATTAGCTTCAAAACATTGTAAGTAACGTTCAGATATCCATATCATCCCTTTCAACCAATTCTAGACACCATTCTATTCACATGAAATTTCCTAATAACTTATCGATTCCAATTCTTTCATTCAGGGCCATTTAATTATTATTCCAATAAGTTTCATTATTCATTCCAGATCGGTTTCAGTCAAGTTTAGATCTATATTTATTTTTATATTTATGCAATCAATCATCCAATTCAAACATACCATTCAAATCAACATTGGTAAATCCAATTGATCGCCCATATTATAACAATTTATGAAAATTATAACTTTTACTGCTTTATAAATATATATTGGGCAAAAATAATTTCAAAAATAATTTTTATATCAAATTACTAATGTACGCCCTCATATATATAGTCAAACTCAATTTAGGATATTACTAACCCAATCTCTATTGAGTTACGCCACAGTGCCAAGATTATCGTTAAACCTTATGCTCTGATACCAACTGTAGTGGATAGCAAAATTCAATGCTCGAATTTTCGACAATAATACATAATCCTGTATTACTTGACAAAAACCCAAGTATCGAAATCCCAGGTTGTTAATAGAAAGGAATTAGAGGATGAGAAAATAAAGAAAGAAATTTTAGAAGAGAAGAAAATGGAGATCAGAGTCTCACATCGGAATGGACAAAATATAATATATCGAATGCTTTATACAAAGAACTGTATATATATGATTACAACATCAGAGTATAAATTCAGATAATACAACACACAGCGAAAATAAACTAGTACCAGTAAATATGTGGAATACGTCTCGATTTCAACTCCTTTTCTGGAACTCCAAGCAAAATCTAACTTGGAAATATACTTGGCTTGATCCGAGCATAATTGACGCAAAGCAAAATTCCCCCGGATCAGTTTGGAATACCTTTAGTGATAAATTCGTAGCACAACAACTTGTTTAACTTTGAAAATCTTTCTGAAAGAAAAGGATAATAGTAAGACCAGCCCACACATAAACACGAACGGTTTTTACCTTACTATAAACTGAAACATTTGTGATATATCAAAATCTGGTGATATTATAATAGTGTCTATCAAACCACAAATAAATAACCATCTAGCAGAACGCTTGCATCTCACGCTCTACATATGTATTATAAAATCAAAAATCGCAAGACGCTTATTGGTGATTGGATTCCGACTATGACAAGGTATGGGTCCACCTTTCAATTAATGTACTCTAGAGGGGATACACTGGGGTTCAGCAAGAACATCTTGCAACCCAGCCACACATGTTCGACCACTCATTTAACTTGAGTGTATCGAATATATTGTCACCCTTTCGGCTTTTTCTGGCGACCACCAAAATTCTCGGGAGATACATAAATGAAAAGAAGTAACAAATATAAATGTTCTCTAGATTGGTTACAATATATCCTGCTTGGGAATGACCCACCTAGCCATGCTACCTGCCTAATTTCTGTCATTACCTGGTTAATGAGGCTAGAGGTCACGTTTACCCTTTCAGAACATCACATCATCATTTACTTTGAATGTCACATTGTCGGATCCGTCAAATCACTAATTGACGTCCGCAAATATACTATGAGTATTAAGCAAGAGAATATCTCCGCCACCAAACTTGGTATATTTGTAAAAATCAACAAACCGTGATTCTCAAGAAGTACTTTGTCAGATATTCGTCCATACACATCATCCCAGAACAGGATGAACCGAAGGCACCTCCTACCACATCCTTATATAGGAATCACCCCAAGGTTCAGTAGCAAGTAGTCCTTGCAATCCGTAAATTCCAATCACGATAGAACCACAGTGTATCTCTTTTATGGGAGCTACCAAGAGGTTATAAGTAGTTCTTCCATTTTAGGAAGATCTATGATCTTCAATGCTCCATCCTAATTTGCTGCAAATTATTCTCGAACGCAATGTTAATTTGAAGCGGTTTTGGGTCTAGTTCGCAACAATGTCTCTTCGAAACAACACGTCAAAAGGTCTTGTAATATTTTCATTGATAGTCGGGTTTTCAACTATCAATTCACACAGTACAGTTAAATATATTAGAAGCTCAGAACCTTTATTTAGATTCATTTATCAAGACCATTTCATTGATTCTTAGAAATCGATTTCATATTCTCATTATCTCAAATCTTATTTTTTTGAAAACAATAACATATCTTTATTTACCATACTCCAATTCATTTTTTCCCCAAAAATATCACTATATATCGCCAAATCTCTTTCATTTCTCTTGCTTTTGAAAAATCACCATATTCTTATCTCAAAGGTATAAATAAATTTAAACCTCAAAGTTTATCGGACGATGTTAAATTTATACATCGTTTATTTTTAAGCTTACTGGTTTAAGATCCTGCAATTAACATTGTGATATTCTCTCATAACAATAATAAACCAATTCTAACCGTTACAAACTAATATCATCCCTCAATAATAGTGAAGCCGTTCGAGTTGGGGTATTTTAATTTCCTTTCAGTCCTTGACCGACCACGTTCTTATCTCGAAATAAATAAAAGTTTGAAACACAAACCTATCGTTCCACTTACTATCACTCCAGTTTACCATTTTATTCAAAACATGGTTTTAGTAACCATTTCTTTCATTTGGAATATTTATTCTCAATATAAATCTCTATCACTTTATATTTAAGTAAAGACTGAACGCGAAACTCTTTTGCTTTAAATCTCTGTAATAGAACTCATTATCATTTGGATTTATTTTAAAACCCATTTACTAAGTTCTTACCTTTACATTAATACATTATTCTTCCTCCTTTGAAAACCACATTTCAGTCTTACCTTTGTTTAATGATTTTAATAATTAAGTAACATTTATTTGCAAATGGCATATTATTTTTAGTATAACTTCGCCCTTAACAAAATTAAGTTATATTTCAACTTCAAAACCTACGTAAACTTGGAATTCACTTACAATCTCCTCTTCTATTTACTTAAAATCTTCTTATTGAATCCATTCATCGTTTCCTTTTTGAAGTCATACTCCACTTTAATTTACTTAAATAAAAACAAATCTTATTAAAATATTTATGTTAGCCTACCCGACTTTTATAAACTTCTGATTATAACTTAGATCTTATTATCCAATCTTTAATGGAAATTTATTTTCGATTCCCTTCCTTATACTTAATCATTTATTAAGTAATGATTAAAAAATGACATATTAGCTTCACAACTTGTTTACACTTTTGGTACAACATTGCACTTAACACGATTTAATTTAAAACTCAATCCTTTCTTAATTTATGTAACAACCCGGAAAATCAGAACCAATTAAATTTTTTTATTTTGGCATTTTAATGAATTTTTAGAAATTTAAAATGAATTATTTTAAATAATAACGACAAGAAATTTATTTTGAATAGAATTAGAATGTATATATTTATTTAAATCGATGTTAGAATATAAATATTTATTTTAAGTATAAAAGGAATTGAAAATGGTGCGATAATTTAAAAATTCGATTTCAAATTTCAAATGAATGTACATGATTCAAAATAAATCGGATTTTGGTGAAACCAAAAATATTTGAATATATCTTTCCAACTAGTCTGAGTAATCAAAATTTCATAGCGGGAATAAAAAATTATGCCCAGCTGAAAACTCAGAATAATCGCTATGGAATTTTATATAAATAACGCCCTTAAAAATAGCGATTTTGCAAATGACCTCCGATTTTGACGAGACCACTTTTGTCGGATCCGTAATGTCGAATTATTGCTGGATTCCAATTTTCATAATTTTGGAATCAATATGTCAGTGTGGCAAAAGAAAACGTGTTTTGACAGTTTCAGTCAATTTGGATCGACCAGAAAATGGCCATTTTTCAAACGGTCTCCAAATTCAACAAAATTAGTTTTGCTAGGACCGTATCATTAAAACAAAGCCAAAAATAATTTTTTCTGGAATTTTTAGAGTAAGTATGTGGCCCCGGTAGATTAAAATGTGAGTTTAAATTTTAAATATATTGATTTATATTTTAAATTTAATGAAAACTTATCGAAATAGCTGAACTGGCTTATGAAACATGTCCCATTGTGTTCGGAATGAGGGTAATTAGCTAGGGACGACAGTCGTTGGGTTCGAATCGGGGTCCTGATGAAAAGTCAACTTTTAGGGAAAAATAAAATAAAATAATATAAATATATACCTTACCCTCCTCTGTTATCTCCCCGTTGAGTTCAGATATAAAATAAAAAAGGAAGGAAGCAGCGCCGCCGCGTTTTTTCACGCCCCGGCACCTTGCGCAGCAGTGCCGCCCTCCCCTGACGCCACGGTCCCCCCTCTGGCCAACCCGCCGCCACTCCCATTCTCTGGCCTCCTCCCTCCTTCTCAAGCCTAAAATCAGACCTGATAGCCCACAAACCCGCGAAGACGCCACCAACCCCCACCTCCAGTCGACAGCGAGCACCAGTCCCCCCTCCGACGCAATGTTCTTTCCTTCCCTTCAGTCCAACATAGGGCACGTGAGTTTTTTTATTTGTTTATTCTTTTTATATATACATATATATGAATGTCATGTAATTAAATAAAGAGCAGATTTTTAACATGAAAAAGATTATATTTTTATGATTGAAAAGATTTGATTTTCAAAAACGAAAAGATAAAATTTTTATGTAAAGAAAGATAGAATTTTTATATAAAGAAAGATAGAATTTTTATATAAAGAAAGATAGAATTTTTATATAAAGAAAGTTTGAATTTTTATATAAAGGAAGTTTGAATTTTTATATAAAGGAAGTTTGGATTTTTATATGAAGAGATTTGAAATAAAAATGCGATTTTTATGTGAAGAGATTTGAAATCAAAATATAATTTTTATTGTATGAACATCGAAATAAAAATATTATCTTTATAATATAAACATCAGGTTAAAAATATGATTTTTAATATAAACTGTGTGAAACAGATTTCGTTGAAAACATGGTGAAGGACACAATGTGCGGGAAACAAATCCAAATCCGAACCGCTCATTAATAAAGAATGGAGGAGCAGAAACTAAAGGTGAGAACTCCTCACTATAACTTCTTGTTCAGTTATTTATTTTATAACCGCTTATATGAATTGTTCCCCGTCGTTCACAGACCATGGACGACTTGTTTGATTGTATTGCGTTGTGAAAATTGTTTGTGATTGTGATGTGGAATGAAAATAAAATCTTCATGTGTTGAAATATATATTTTATCGTTAAAAATATAATTTTTAACGTATATAAGAATAAAATTAATATTCATTTACAAATCAAACGATTTATTTATGTACGCCCATTTGACTGATATTGATTAGGACGATAAATTTTACACATCGCCCAACTACACAAATATTAATCAGTGTTTGTTGCTTGAAAACCCCACACGGGTATTGGGATGATATTGGACATACACTAATCCCAATATTTAGTTGTATGTCAATCGATGGGTTGACAGGCTGTTGTAACCATTAACTATTTATATTTAACACTTATGCAGTTGTGTAATGCACTGTAACAACCCGAAAATCTATGCCAGTTTAAAATTTTTATTTTGGCAATTTTAGCGAATTTTGATTATTTAAAATGAATTATTTTAAATAATATCGACGAGAAATTTATTTTGAATATATTTAGAACGTATATATTATATACGTCGTCGTTAGAATATAAATAATTATAAATAGAAATGAAAATGGCGCGGTAGTTCGATAATTCGATTTCAAACTTCAATTGAATGTACCGGGTGCAAAATAAACCGGATTTTAGTGAAACCAAAAATAATAGGATCTAATTGATAATATATTTCCAACGAATCCGGAAAATCAAAATTTCATAGCGGGGATCAAAAGATATGTCCAGTTGAAAATTCTAAATAGTCGCTATGGAATTCAGGCCCTTAAAAATAGCCATTTTGCAAGCGACCTCGGATTTCGACGAAACCACTTTTGTTGGGTCCGTGATGTCAAATTATTGATAGGTTTCAAATTTCACAATTTTTCGAATCAATATGTGAGCGTGGCAAAGGAAAACGTGTTTGACCAGTTTCAGTTGATTTTAATCGACTGGAAAATGGCCATTTTTCAAACGGTCTTAGAATTCGACGAAACTAGTTTTATTAGGACCGTATCGTCAATAGGAAGCTAGAAAATATTTCTCTGGAATTTTTCTAGTTAGTATGTGACCCCAGTAAATTGAAATGCGCGTTCAAATTCAATATATAGAGTTATATGTTGATTTTAACGATCGAAACGATCGAATCAGCTTACGATACATATCCCATTGTGTTCGGAATGGGGGTAATACGCTATGGACGACAGGCGGTGGGTCTCGTTTTGAGTTGGAAATAAAAGGTTGCTTTTTCGATTTAGGAATTAAATAAATATATAAAAAAATATTATATACCCTAACCCTACACCCTCTCTCCCTCACAATAAAAAAACCCCGTTGACCTCTTTTGCCCCCAAATCGTTCAGCGCCCCCTTCACAACCCTCTCACCGCCGCGCTACCACGACGGACCACCGCCGCCCCATCACCAGATCGACACGCACCCCTCCTCCTTCCTTCCTTGCTTCTCTCTCCTCTCGAATGAGAGCCCTCATCCAAATCCGAGAAGCCCTAGCCACGGGGGGGCTCTGCCTCCGCCGCGCCAACCACTGGCGCCACCCTCCAACCGCCTCAGGCGCCCCCGTCGCACCACTGACCACCCACCGCCAATGTAGACTCCCTCCTCCCTCTTCCCTTTGCCCCCATGACCTCGGATCCACTGCAATTGCCTTCCCCTTCCACTCGTCGCCGGCCAGTCAAGCTTCCTCCGACCCCCTCAAGCACCGCAGCAGCCCCCCCTCTCCAACACGCCAAAGACAGTGAGTTTTCTTAATTTACACTTATTTAATTTTAGTTTTTATTATATGATAGCGAACCAATAAAGATTAGATTTTTAAATAAATAAAAACGGGATTTTTATGAAAATTCTAATATTTATATAATGGCATGATTTTTATTTATAAAAGCTTTGATCTTGATTTAAAAGGAAGTGATTTTTATTTATATGAAGAGGTGATAAAAGTTTGAATTTTTATTTTTGAAAGTTATACTTTTATTGAATAAAAAGAATAGATTTTTAACTTAGAAGAGGTGAGATTTTTTTTATATTAGAAAGCTTTGATTTTTGCTTACTTAAAAGCTATGATCTTGGTGTTAAAAATATATGATTTATAAATTATATAAAAATTCGATTTTTATATATAGAATAGGAAGAATAAAAATATGATTTTTATAAAGTAGAAGTAATAAAGATATGATTTTTACATTATAGCGAAGTAAAAATTCGATTTTTATATATTGAATAGCGAAGTAAAAATTCGATTTTTATATATTGAATAGCGAAGTAAAAATTCGATTTTTACATATGTAGAGAATACGGGCAACGAAGGTGATAAAGAGACGAGAACGACGAAGATTTCTATCAAAGAAGAGTCGTGAAGTTGGATAGTTATCGGTGAGAACTCCTCACCTTTCAATTTAATTCTTCTAGTTATAAATATATACTAGGATGCAGACGGTGTTTAGTAGCACCCGACACCCGTCATCCACAGACCATGGATGGCTTGTTTGTTAAATTGTTTGGTTGTGTAGTTGGTTAGATTATTTGGTTTGAATTGATTTGTTTGGTGAAATGAAATTGATTTGATTGATGTGTGAATGGCGTGGGCCTTCACTAGACCGGGGATAAGGCTAGGCCTTGTCCCGTTTCTAGTATCGTGCCATTATGCCGCCGAAATTTTCTAAAATAAGTTAGAAAAATAAAAATATCCTTTTTATTTGTAAATGAATGGAATAAAAATTCATGTGTGAAGATAAAATGTTTTATCGTTAAAAATATAATTTTTAACATGAATGTGAATAAATAAATATTCATTTACAAACCGGACGGTTTGTTTATGTACACCTATTTGAAGGACATTGATTGGGACGATAAATTTTACACATCGCCCAACTGCACAAATAAAATCTGTGTTTGATTGTTTGAAACCCCATACGGGTGTTGGGATGAAATTTGAAGTTCACTCATCCTGATTGATTAAATATGTCGATCGATTGATTGACAGGCTGTTTTAAGCGTTAAATATCTATATTTGATGCTTATACAGTGTAGTGCACTCATGTTGATGGTTGATTATTTTTCAATGCTATTATATACGGTTGATGTATGAAAATCCATATAATTAACTTTATATGGTAATTAATTGGGCCTCATTCCAATTTAGAAAATAAAGAATATTATAAAATAAAGGTTCATGTGTTGACAGTACTCATCCGTTGAGATTAGTCATGTGTTGAACGAAATATTTTAATAATAAAATTTACATCTTTATCAATATAAAATAAAGGTTCATGTGTTGACAGTACTCATCCGTTGAGATTAGTCATGTGTTGAACGAAATATTTTAATAATAAAATTTACATCTTTATCAATATAAAATAAAGGTTCATGTGTTGACAGTACTCATCCGTTGAGATTAGTCATGTGATGAACGAAATATTTTAATAATAAAATTTACATCTTTATCAATATAAAATAAAGGTTCATGTGTTGACAGTACTCATCCGTTGAGATTAGTCATGTGTTGAACGAAATATTTTAATAATAAAATTTACATCTTTATCAATATAAAATAAAGGTTCATGTGTTGACAGTACTCATCCGTTGAGATTAGTCATGTGTTGAACGAAATATTTGAAATAGAAATATTTGAATAGGAAATATTTGAAAAAGAAATATTTGAAATAGAATATTTGAAAATAGAAATATATAAAGCCGTGTTGATTAGTGATGCGTTATTTTGACGTGAACAATATTTATATCGATTATATTCGGTTTTTGAATTTAAAACAAATTTGAATTGAATATAAAACGATTTCGAAATGAATTGAATATAAAACGATTTCGAAATGAATTGAATATAAACGAATTCGAATTGAAATTGAATAGAAATGAATTCGAATTTAAATTGAATATAAATAAATTCGAATTGAAATTGAATATAAACGAATTCGAATTGAAATTGAATAGAAATGAATTCGAATTTAAATTGAGTATAAATAAATTCGAATTGAAATTGAATATAAATGAATTCTAACTGAAATGGAATAGAAATGAATTCGAATAGAAATTGAATTGAAAACGAACTGAAATTGAATTAGAAATCAATTTGAATTGAAATCGATTTGAAATGAATTAAAACGAATTTAAATTGGAATATTCAATTTTGATTTGAAATTGAATATGAAGTTGAAACCGTTTTGGAAATGAATTTAAAACGATTTATAAAGCACGTTTTGAATTGAAATCGACGAAGTATATATTATATATATTATGTATATAATATAATGGCCTGAATAGAACGCGCCGCGGCAGTTCGCGAATTTCGACCATTGACTTCGAACGGAAATTACGGGAGATCCGACCGTCGGATTCTCCTAAAACTGGAACCGTTGGGTTCGTATCGAAAAGAGCTTTCTAATGAATATTAGAAATTAGAAATCTAACGGTTGGATTTGGAATTATGTCCAAATCAAATTTGAAAAAGGTCGCTGTAAGTGCAGTTCGATGACCGTTGATGGAAATCGACTGTACGGGCCTTGATAAAATTATTAAAAATATCAATAATTTGTGTAAAATCATAAGAAATTATTTAGAAAGAATTGGGATGAAAAACTCCATATTTGAAAAGATAAAAATAGATTTTATCGAAATGAACTAGTTTTGACTAGAATTATAATTCTATTTATTTTTAAATAAATAAATTGAATTTGAAATGGTTTTGAAAATAACCAGAATTTCCAATGATTGCATTGGAATGGATTTGAATCGAAATTGTCTTCAGAATATTTCGATGTTGGATTTCGTGATTATACAGATGTTGTTATGGAAATTTGAAAGATATAGATATATATATATCATTATTTCCAATACGATATTTGTTAGTCGTAGAATTTGATATTGAATATAAGCCGGTATATTTTCTGTTTAGAGCCTTGTGTTTAATATCAAATGTGATTGGGATTTGTCGTGAATGGTGTCTTGACTAACACTGTTCTTGAACCCAGTTGAGAAAAGATTAAATCTTTTTATTTGGATTTAATGAAGTGTACCAATTAAATAATATTTAATTGAAATTGAATTGATATTGATTTTTGGGTTTATCGTGAACAGCGTTTTAAATAACACTTGTTCTTTAACCCGATAATTAATGTGATGTGATTTTGGGTTTATCGTGAACCGTGTCTTAAATGACACTGATTCTTTAACCCAGTCACAGATTAAAACTAAGTGGAGTTTTAATGAATCTTTAATTAGATTGAAATGATCGAGAATGGAGTATCACCAGTTTTGCCCCAGGCGATAGTTAAATCTTTAATTAGATTTGAACGTGAAGTGGTAATTGAATTTACCGATAACACAGTGGTGTTAGATATGAAGTATTACCAGTTTTACTTCATGGGATGAATAGGTTGGGATTGGGAAATTAAAACCAATGATTACTTCGGTAAGGTTCGCTAATCCCGACTAGTTTGAATTGATATTCAAAAATAAATTAAAGAATAAATTTGAAAGATTTATCTTTGATAAAATTAATGGGAACCTTTCCCTAAGAATGTGAAATTTAGAAACTAACCATAGGTTGGCTAAGCAGAGTGATTTCCT
Source organism: Allium sativum (assembly GCA_030737875.1). Lineage (NCBI taxonomy): Eukaryota > Viridiplantae > Streptophyta > Magnoliopsida > Asparagales > Amaryllidaceae > Allium > Allium sativum. Next base: position 402,424,222 of record CM060926.1, on the reverse strand, counting down.
GGGTATTGATCTGATGTTGGTTTCGGCCTTCGGGGTTAATATTTGGGGGACTATTCTCTTGATTAATTTACGGTTAGTGACTGATGAATTGGAACGAGGCGTATATTGTGTTTGTGTAACACTTTTATAATATATACGCGAGTTATTCGGAAAGACCGGGTTTATCCCATTCTGAATAACTGATACGACGATAAGTCGAAGATGAAGACGGTGGTCGAAGACCAGAGGTCTTCACGTCGTTTGGGTGATTACTAATGATCTTGATTGGAATGTACACCCAAGAAGACGGAAACAGTTGGTGATCGTCTAGACGTGTTTGGAGATCGATGGATATGCGGGGTACTAGGTGCCTCCGGTTTCGTTCAGACCCAGAACGGACTTGTAAATGGACTGTGTGTCTGACATTGGATTTTAGTCCGTGTGATTGATCTCTATTAAATATATATCTGTTTGGCGGCGGAGAATTTATTCTCTTGCTTAACGCCCTTCTCTGAGACGTACAAGCTCAGGGGTTATATATTGATGGATATCAAACGCATGGAGTGAATTGCCTGTGTGGCATGCCTAAGTGGCAAATGATCGAGGCTTCTGTTGAAAAGCAAAGTCTTGTGGTGATGATCAAAGCACGGCCTTTGTGGCGTAGCTTTGTGTACCGTTTGCTTCGCGAGTTTCGCACCCCGGTTGTGAACCAAAAACGGGAGAGGACCTCAGGGAGGGCATGCGTTTCTTTCTAGCTAGGGTGGTGTCAGTGACCTACCAGCCCTGACATTTATATACTTTTCACCTGTGTGGTTGTTGCTGTTGCGAGGCGCCTCGGTTTGATTGGACGATCCGGGTCTGATGGAGTCAGTTATTGGCTCACTTACGCCCCAAAGGGCGGGGAAACACAGTGTTCACGAATTTTAATCCACATCGGTGGACCGGCCCTGACGATCTAAGGGTCACTCGAGCTCTGATCCTGAGACATGGGCTAGATTGTCTCGAATCGGTTGAGGACTATCTTTTGCCTCGGTTTATAGATGGAAATCCAATTTCCAAATAAGTGACATTTGCGGTTTTAATTGTAGAGCCTAGTATGGTGACATGATATATGGTACCCATGCCGCCTATGATTGATACTTATGATTTGAAGTTGTTTTATACACTATACACTGATAATAGTATCAAATGATTTGTTTTAAAACGTATCAAGCATTCTTTGGCTGTTATAAGGGAAAACCCTATCCCCCGGCTTGCGTTGCATTGTGTGATAGGACCTGGGTCTTATAACAGCTTCATTTTTCTTTATTTAGCATTGCGCTGTTTGTTTTATGCACTGGTATTCTTGGGAGGAAACCCGTTCTGTGTTATACGGTGTGGTCCCTTGATTAACCTAACTTTAAAAATAAAGAATAATAACTGTTTAGTTCTCACACCAATCCCATGACTGACCTAGGGTTTATTGTTTTAACCTAAACTCTGGGTGCCCTTATTTCCGTACGGGCAGCTAGTAGTTTTGGTTTTGCAGATTTATATTCACAGGACCCTGGTTTGCAGCTGGAATGATATCCGGAAAGCTTTGTATCTGTATATCTCTTCTAGTTGTGTATTGTATTATTTTCCGCTGCGATGTATTTAAATGTAATTTAAATCTCTGATATTTCTGTGTAATATTCATTCATTTATACTCTATATATTCTTGTAATCTGATGCATTGTTGTAATATACAATGAAATGTTCTTCCGTATATGTTCTGATTTGTCGTGTTCTCGAAACGATCAGGCGTTTCGAACGGTCTAGATCGGTTTAGCGACTGGTTCGGACCGAGCGAAATTCCTTTTCGTCACATTTGGTATCAGAGCTTTGGTTTACAAAGCTCAGAGAACAAGGCACATTAGAACCATACGAAAGAATTCATCAGATAATTGGATTAGTAAAATCCAATGAGAATGACTCGTTAGAGATGGGATGAGTAGTATCCTAGAACGAGTGTGAAGAGTATATTTTTGAAAGTAAAACAAATTTTGTTTTGAAAATTTAAATCAATTATTCGTATTTGATTATTTATTTGTATTGATTGGGACAGTCCAGTATATAAAATTTTTACATATACGCCTAGCAAACGTGTATTTGAAGTTTTAATATACTGGATAGATATAGAGTTACACTCTAATCGCCCGTGGGTGATTCTGATGATTGATATATCATCATCAGAATTTATATTCGAGTGACGAACGTGTAATATCTATATATTTCCTATTGATAGGTGTGAGAACCAAAATTAGATAGGGCTTATTGTTGTGATTTGGCTTCAAAATTTTGATTTTTGACTATGTATCAAAGTTATGAATTTGAAAAGCTAATCAACTAATTGATTGATGTTTGTGTTGGTTGTTTATTTGTTTGATAATTTTTGAACCATTATGTCTAATAGAATCAAATATTGAATTATATTGAAAATTGGTCGCATTTCCTAGCATATACATGTACTTACATTGAACAGGTCATAGCAAGGAGGCTAGAGCCGAAGAATAAAGTTTGTTTGCCCGACAAATAGGTACATGTTTACTATAATTTACTGTTTTGTTTGGGTGATGATGATTTTATGAGCCTATTGGCTAGCCGCTTGGCTTTTTCTTTTTCTTTTTGAGATCAGAAGGCCTATATGGCAATTTCGGGATTTTCCCGTGGCTCCCGGTGCAGGGGAGGTTATGGCGAAATTTTTCGAAAATTTAGGGTGTTAGCCAAATTTTTGAAAATTTGAAAATTCTCAGAAACTTAAAAGTTGGAGAATGGAAGCCAGATCAAACGTAGAGTTGGTTATTCAAACCACTTTCGACTTTGTTCCTTTTCGGGGACGAAAAGTTTTAAGTGGGGGAGATTGTAACAACCCGAAAATCTGGGCCAGTTTAAAATTTTTATTTTGGCAATTTTAGCGAATTTTGATTATTTAAAATGAATTATTTTAAATAATATCGACGAGAAATTTATTTTGAATATATTTAGAGCGTATATATTATATACGTCGTCGTTAGAATATAAATCATTATATATAATTATAAATAGAATTGAAAATGGCGCGGTAGTTCGATAATTCGATTTCAAACTTCAATTGAATGTACCGGGTGCAAAATAAACCGGATTTTAGTGAAACCAAAAATAATAGGATCTAATTGATAATATCTTTCCAACGAATCCAGAAAATCAAAATTTCATAGCGGGGATCAAAAGATATGTCCAGATGAAGATTCTGAATAGTCGCTATGGAATTCAGGCACTTAAAAAAAAGCCATTTTACAAGCGACCTCGGATTTCGACGAAACCACTTTTTTTGGGTCTGTGATGTCAAATAATTGCTAGGTTTCAAATTTCACAATTTTTCGAATCAATATGTGAGCGTGGCAAAGGAAAACGTGTTTGACCAGTTTCAGTTGATTTTAATCGACTGGAAAATGGCCATTTTTCAAACGGTCTCAGAATTCGACGAAACTAGTTTTATTAGGACCGTATCGTCAATAGGAAGCTAGAAAATATTTCTGTGGAATTTTTCTAGTTAGTATGTGACCCCAGTAAATTTAAATGCGCGTTCAAATTCAATATATAGAGTTATATGTTGATTTTAACGATCGAAACGATCGAATCAGCTTACGATACATATCTCATTGTGTTCGGAATGGGGGTAATACGCTATGGACGACAGGCGATGGGTCTCGTTTCGAGTTGGAAATAAAAGGTTGCTTTTTCGATTTAGGAATTAAATAAATATATAAAAAAATATTATATACCCTAACCCTACACCCTCTCTCCCTCACAATAAAAAAACCCCGTTGACCTCTTTTGCCCCAAATCGTTCAGCGCCCCCTTCACAACCCTCTCACCGCCGCGCTGCCACGACGGACCACCGCCGCCCCATCACCAGATCGCCACGCACCCCTCCTCCTTCCTTCCTTGCTTCTCTCTCCTCTCGAATGAGAGCACTCATCCAAATCCGAGAAGCCCTAGCCACGGGGGGGCTCTGCCTCCGCCGCGCCAACCACTGGCGCCACCCTCCAACCGCCTCAGGCGCCCCCGTCGCACCAGTGACCACCCACCGCCAATGTAGACCCACTCCTCCCTCTTCCCTTTGCCCCCATGACCTCGTATCCACTGCAATTGCCTTCCCCTTCCACTCGTCGCCGGCCAGTCAAGCTTCCTCCGACCCCCTCAAGCACCGCAGCAGCCCCCCCTCTCCAACACGCCAAAGACAGTGAGTTTTCTTAATTTACACTTATTTAATTTTAGTTTTTATTATATGATAGCGAACCAATAAAGATTAGATTTTTAAATAAATAAAAACGGGATTTTTATGAAAATTCTAATATTTATATAATGGCATGATTTTTATTTATAAAAGCTTTGATCTTGATTTAAAAGGAAGTGTTTTTTATTTATATGAAGAGGTGATAAAAGTTTGAATTTTTATTTTTGAAAATTAGACTTTTATTGAATAAAAAGAATAGATTTTTAACTTAGAAGAGGTGAGATTTTTTTTATATTAGAAAGCTTTGATTTTTGCTTACTTAAAAGCTATGATCTTGGTGTTAAAAATATATGATTTATAAATTATATAAAAATTCGATTTTTATATATAGAATAGGAAGAATAAAAATATGATTTTTATAAAGTAGAAGTAATAAAGATATGATTTTTACATTATAGCGAAGTAAAAATTCGATTTTTATATATTGAATAGCGAAGTAAAAATTCGATTTTTATATATTGAATAGCGAAGTAAAAATTCGATTTTTACATATGTAGAGAATACGGGCAACGAAGGTGATAAAGAGACGAGAACGACGAAGATTTCTATCAAAGAAGAGTCAAGAAGTTGGATAGTTATCGGTGAGAACTCCTCACCTTTCAATTTAATTCTTCTAGTTATAAATATATACTAGGATGCAGACGGTGTTTAGTAGCACCCGACACCCGTCATCCACAGACCATGGATGGCTTGTTTGTTAAATTGTTTGGTTGTGTAGTTGGTTAGATTATTTGGTTTGAATTGATTTGTTTGGTGAAATGAAATTGATTTGATTGATGTGTGAATGGCGTGGGCCTTCACTAGACCGGAGATAAGGCTAGGCCTTGTCCCGTTTCTAGTATCGTGCCGTTATGCCGCCGAAATTTTCTAAAATAAGTTAGAAAAATAAAAATATCCTTTTTATTTGTAAATGAACGGAATAAAAATTCATGTGTGAAGATAAAATGTTTTATCGTTAAAAATATAATTTTTAACGTGAATGTGAATAAATAAATATTCATTTACAAACCGGACGGTTTGTTTATGTACACCTATTTGAAGGACATTGATTGGGACGATAAATTTTACACATCGCCCAACTGCACAAATAAAATCTGTGTTTGATTGTTTGAAACCCCACACGGGTGTTGGGATGAAATTTGAAGTTCACTCATCCTGATTGATTAAATATGTCGATCGATTGATTGCCATGCTGTTATAAGCGTTAAATATCTATATTTGATGCTTATACAGTGTAGTGCACTCATGTTGATGGTTGATTATTTTTCAATGCTATTATATACGGTTGATGTTTGAAAATCCATATGATTAACTTTATATGGTAATTAATTGGGCCTCATTCCAATTTAGAAAATAAAGAATATTATAAAATAAAGGTTCATGTGTTGACAGTACTCATCCGTTGAGATTAGTCATGTGTTGAACGAAATATTTTAATAATAAAATTTACATCTTTATCAATATAAAATAAAGGTTCATGTGTTGACAGTACTCATCCGTTGAGATTAGTCATGTGTTGAACGAAATATTTTAATAATAAAATTTACATCTTTATCAATATAAAATAAAGGTTCATGTGTTGACAGTACTCATCCGTTGAGATTAGTCATGTGTTGAACGAAATATTTTAATAATAAAATTTACATCTTTATCAATATAAAATAAAGGTTCATGTGTTGACAGTACTCATCCGTTGAGATTAGTCATGTGTTGAACCAAATATTTTAATAATAAAATTTACATCTTTATCAATATAAAATAAAGGTTCATGTGTTGACAGTACTCATCCGTTGAGATTAGTCATGTGTTGAACGAAATATTTGAAATAGAAATATTTGAATAGGAAATATTTGAAAAAGAAATATTTGAAATAGAATATTTGAAAATAGAAATATATAAAGCCGTGTTGATTAGTGATGCGCTATTTTGACGTGAACGATATTTATATCGATTATATTCGGTTTTTGAATTTAAAACAAATTTGAATTGAATATAAAACGATTTCAAAATGAATTGAATATAAAACGATTTCGAAATGAATTGAATATAAACGAATTCGAATTGAAATTGAATAGAAATGAATTCGAATTTAAATTGAATATAAATAAATTCGAATTGAAATTGAATATAAACGAATTCGAATTGAAATTGAATAGAAATGAATTCGAATTTAAATTGAGTATAAATAAATTCGAATTTAAATTGAATATAAATGAATTCGAATTGAAATGGAATAGAAATGAATTCGAATTGAAATTGAATTGAAAACGAACTGAAATTGAATTAGAAATCAATTTGAATTGAAATCGATTTGAAATGAATTTAAAACGAATTTAAATTGGAATATTCAATTTTGATTTGAAATTGAATATGAAGTTGAAACCGTTTTGGAAATGAATTTAAAACGATTTATAAAGCACATTTTGAATTGAAATCGACGAAGTATATATTATATATATTATATATATAATATAATGGCCTGAATAGAACGCACCGCGGCAGTTCGCGAATTTCGACCATTGACTTCGAACGGATATTACGGGAGATCCGACCGTCGGATTCTCCTAAAACCGGAACCGTTGGGTTCGTATCGAAAAGAGCTTTCTAACGAATATTAGAAATTAGAAATCTAACGGTTGGATTTGGAATTATGTCCAAATCAAATTTGAAAAAGGTCGCTGTAAGTGCAGTTCGATGACCGTTGATGGAAATCGACTGTACGGGCCTTGATAAAATTATTAAAAATATCAATAATTTGTGTAAAATCATAAGAAATGATTTAGAAAGAATTGGGATGAAAAACTCCTGTAACGGCTGGAAATTTCCGACTCCTCGAGAGTCAAAAACTCCGAGACGTTAGTGAAAGAAAGTAGAGGGTGAGGAAGAAAAGATAGAACTAATAGAATAGAAGAAGAAGAAGAACTTACATCATCAGAGTAAACACAAATCTCACAGCGGAACAAATAAAATATAACATAACTTTGAAATACAAATCAGTACTCGTATATACATACCATTTCAAAGTACAACACTTAACAACACAGCGGAATAATAATAGCTATAATCCTGAAGTCTCCTGCTCCAAGCTCTCCAAGTGTATCTGTAAAATCCCAACTACTTGACTGCCCGTACAAATTTAGGCACCCAAGAGTTTAGGGAAAACAAACAAAATAAACTCTGGGTCAGTCATGGGACTGGTGTGAATAAAACTCCAACACTTGGTTAAATAAAGGATATCTTTCTGATATTATAATAATGTCTAAATACAAATAGATATCAATCTAGCAGAACGCTTGCATCTCACGTTCCACATACATAGTATACAAATAAAACCGTGAGCGCTTATTGGAGATTGGATTCCAACAGACAAGGTATGGGAGCACCTTCCGATCAGTGTACTCTAGAGGAGATACACTAGGGTTCAACAAGAACGTCTTGCAACCCGGCCACACATGACCGTTCACTCATTTAGCTTGAGTGTAACGAATATATTATCACCGATGGTTGGGATCAGCAACCATCCTTCCCGATAAGGGACAGCATTGAAATAGATTATAAAGAAGTACAATTGAATATTCTCTAGATGGTGACAATACACCCTGCTTGGGTATGGCCCAACTAGCCATGCTGCCTAGCCCAACTTCTGTTATTTCCCGGTTGTGAGGTTTTGAGGTCACGTTTATCACTTTGACAGATTATTTCTTCAATTACTTTGAATGCCACATCGTCATACCCGCCAAATCATTATCGATTTCTCAAGGCATCATGGGTATAAAAGCTAAGAGAAACGAATTTCTCCGCCACCAACGTAATACATTTAAAGAGATCAACATATATGATTCGTTAAGAATACTTTGTCAGACACTCGTCCATATACGTTGTTCTGGGACTGAACAAACCGAAGGCACTATTCAGTGAATCCATCCTACCTAGGCTTTTCACAATAGCCCTTGCACTTCACTCCGTCTTCAATTATCTTCAGCGTACTTGATTCGCAACGCTTATGCTAATACGGAGTGGTTCTTCGGATAATAATCCAACCGGTCTCTCCATATTTACAACGTGAATATGGTCAAAACTTTGATAGTCTGTGATTCAACTATCAAATGAAAACATGTCGGTGTACAAACAACGATCTTATTTCCAAATGGAAATTCGATCGATCAATCATCATATACATATATTTCCTTATTTCATATATTTAGAAAATATATGTTATTAATCATTGGAAAACATTTCCATAGCTTATTTTCACATCATTATTATTTCGCAACTATCAGTCCCTAACTGTAACTAGTATGAGAACAATTCTCTAAGTATCAATCCGGAAGGTCGAAACCAACATCAGATCGTCACTTAGAAAACCGTTCAACTTACCCTCTCCGGTCAGTTTCTAAATTTGCTTAACTCTATTTCTTAAATTCTTATCATGAAAACATTTCATTTTCTATGTTTAGAAAACATATCTGACTATATTTGGAAAACGTTTCCAAAACTCATTTACGGATTTCCAATGAACGTTGTATAAAACATCGTTTCGCTTAATCCATTTATCGCTTATTCCTTAACTTTATTCCTAATCAACCCTTTAGATCGAACCACAACTATTCCTTTGTCAATTCTGAAGTCAATCAAGTTGGGGTATAATTACCTCTCAGACCTTAATTGAACAACGTCCATTACTGTGAAATAGATGAAGCTCATTACTCACTTTTTCCAATCTTCTGTTTATGCAAATTCTCGGATTCAGGTTACGAATCCACTTCTCATATGAAAACGTTTGATTATAACTATAACGTTATAATTCCTACTTCTACAATATCTAACCTAAATTATAAATTAATTTCCTAACTCGAATAATTTAATAGACACCTAATTTCTAAATCAATAACTAAATCTTGATTTAACCCCTGGAAAGTAAATAGTACTTTCCCGAATTCAATATAATTGAATTCGACGTATTACTCTCTTTCGAGTAATCTCTATTCGATTAACTCCCTTGTTAATAACTTATATTCGATAAACTCTATTTCGATTAACTCCTATCGAATAACAAATAATCGAATAACTCTTCTTGGTTGGCTCTATTTCATTAACTCTTATCGAATAACAAATATTCGATTTTCTTACATGTGTCAGTTCTTATCGAATAACTAACATCCGATTAACTTATATGGATTTACTCTTATCGAATAACTTATTCGATTAACTTAACTTGATTTTCTTAACTCGATTATCTCAACTCGATTACTTAACTCGATTACTTAACTTAACCGAAATCGATTAACTCAATTCTAATCGATTAACTTAATTTGATTTACTCCTTCGAATAACTAATTTGAATAACTTAATTGATTAACTCCTTTGAATAACTAATTCGATTTACTCTACTCGAATAACTAAATTCGATTAACTCAAATTGAATAACTAATATTCAATTAACTCTTCGACTAACTCTGTAACACCCCACTCCCGCTATGATCACTCACTAAGGGAATGCCATAGCATCGGTGGAGTATTTTAGTGAATATAGAACAGAAAAATTACAACAAGACAGATATAAATAGTACTTGAAATTTTAAAACATCATCTCATAACAGCGGAAGTAAAACATGTCTGGTTACATCATAAAACCACAATAAAGGTCAAGTACAATATCCATCAAAATAAAGAAGTACATAATCCCACTCTCATACAATAGCCAAACAAAAGAAAAGATAACTGGATAACTGGAGCTTTACATCTATCCAAGCTCCTAAAGACTGGAACAGCAATCCGATCAAGCTCCACTACTGCTAGGATCCACCGTAGGACCTGAGGGTTGGGAAAAAGATAAAAACAACAGGGTCAGACATAAGTCTGAGCGAGTCCTATAACTTTAACAATACAATCGTTAAAGTAACCAGAGAAGACATAAAATGATATACGGTAACATATAGGGATGAATGGCTACCCTAAGCAGTCAACTAAACGAAGATAAAGGATAAAGACGCATCTACCCTCCCTAAGGTAAATTACTAAACTGCACCACACCAGTCGTTCCTAACTTAAAGGTTGATCCCACCCAAGGACTTATAAAATTTACTAATTAGTACCTGCGTACCCCTAGGTGACCAAGTAGGCGCCACGGGGCCCTACAATCCACTAGGTGTACACACTACTTCCCATTCGATCGGCTCCCTAACGTAGATACCCGTGCTGGCCCCACCGTGGGATGTATCATTCCCCAATGTGGCAACCTGATGGAACTAAAGGTGCACGGCTTATATCTACTCGATGCAACAACGGCTTACCTACCAGCCCGGGCCCACTCACGCATATGAAGCCCGTTGGACTTGCGTTGCCACCGCTAACCCGTTTGCCTCTTACAGTCAAGCCCAGTATGCGTGTCCCGTCCTCGACATGGGTCGAGCCCACAAAGATACGTATGGGTTACTGGTTGAAATGGGCCTCCACAAGCTACCCACCTAAGCTTGTCCCTTTTTCTAGTATATCCCACTTAACCCTTTAATCATGTTTTAATTACATGTTCCATTTTGGTTAAGTATTCTAATCGTATTTTCTATTGCCACCCAAGGCAACCACTAGATTTTCTCATGCCACCCGAGGCACCCACTTAACCTCTCATGTCCCTCTACATGCTAATATGGTTAAGTGTTTCTTAATTAATTAATTAAGAACGTAACCTTTGTAAAGACCTCTCACATTAGACTGTCTTTTATGACCGCTGGTTAAGCCGGTTGGGTCCGGGCAGCCTTATGTCATAACAGAGTCTAACCTCGTGTCTTTACATTAATTACGTATTTAGTTTGTGCCTAAGACCTCTCACATTGGGCTAACATTTGTAGCAACTGGTTAAGCCGGTTGGGTCCGGGCAGTTTTACGCTACAACTGAGTCCAACCTCGTGTCTTAGTCAATTAATTACACCTAATTAATCACCCTCATAATTTTATATTAATTATCCCTAATTAATCAAGTTTTCTTAACATGGGTAGACCTAACTTAATAGGTAAATTCCCATGGGGTAGACCTAACTCAATAGGTAAATTCCCAACACATAGTATGGGTACACCTAACCAAATAGGCAAATTCCCATACTATGTTTATTTATTTTGTGTTATGCATAATTATATTAATTTCACACAATCTTATTAACTTATGCATTTAATTACCCCATCGTTCCCACGTAATTTCGTTCATGATATAACACATATAAAAGGTGTCAACTTGCATATGAATGAACATGTTTCAAAGGTGCCATCTTGCATATTAACAAACACATAACTTGCATATGAACTTGCATAACATGTCACATAACTTGCATATAATATGTCACATAACTTACATATTCATTTTGCATAACAAACTTGCATATTAGCTTATAGACTTGCATAATGTGTCATCATGAACTTGCATATTAATAAACATGTAACTTGCATATTTACATACATGTAACTCGCATATTAACAACATGTAACTTGCATATTAACAAACATGTAACTTGCATATTTACATACATGTAACTTGCATATTAACAAACATGTAACTTGCATATTTACATACATGTAACTTGCATAGCATATTACCATGAACTTGCATAACATGCATATGATTACATAGCCCACAACTTGCATATTTAGCATCATGCAAACATAACATACATCATATTAAACTTGCATAAGCTTACATACTCAACATGCATAAACATAAGATTAATGCTAACATCATATCATATGATTCAAAGCTCATTAACCCACATACAAAACCATAAATCTCATCACATCTCATCTAATTAGTTTACCAAAAGATCATCAAAGTGATAGAAACTCACAACTAGCAACTTTGAACACCAAATGAAGAAGATTAAGATGCTAAGAAGGGATTAGAAGTTGATTAGAGAGTGATTAGTATGCAACCCTCTTCATAAAAATTAGTGGAGGCCATGAGAGCTAGCATTTTGCCATAGTTTAGTCACTAGGTTTAATTATGAATGAATTAGGGTAGGTTAGGGTCTTATTTATAGATTAGGCAAGTGTTTTAGGCCATAGGATTAACCCTAGATTCAATCCAAGCCATCAAAGCATGTCTTGGGGAAGAAGTCAAGTGTAGGAACCATCTAGGGCCTTTAGATTAAAGATGGACCATGAGAACCATTCAAATGCAAAATCTGCACTTGAGCGAATCGGCCCACGGGTTGACAGCCAAACACCCTGGATTAACCCCTAGTCGACCCAGCGGGCTCGGGTCGACTTCAAAAATCGGCCGGTTCGGTTATTCCCCTCTCCCAATTCGCTGTTTTGAGCATTTTTGCATATTTATTTATTAAATTTTCAATTATATATATATATATATATATATATATATATCAATATATATATATATATATATATATATCTACACAACCCATTTCACTTAATTAAGTATACTTTAATTTGGGAATTTTCGTGAAACTTCGCGAGGCCATATCTTGGTCATACGGACTCCGATTTTCGAAAACTCGGACTCTATTTCGCGTATTTTTCCGAGACGAACACAATGGCATAGCCCGTTTCCCTTGATTCCCATTTTAGAATTAAATTCTGCCTCGATTTATGTTATTACAGGTTATTGAAAATACGGGTTGTTACATTCTCCCCTCCTTAAAGGATTTCGTCCCCGAAATCTTCAAGTTAGGAAGAACGTATCCTACCATCCAATCATCCATCTACTCAAAGCATCGTCCACGAGCAATCATTGTCCTTACAAGATTCTAAATGCTGGATGGATATATGCAAAAGTGTGTGTATATGTACTTACCTAATGCAAAAATCAGGCGGTTACTGATACAGTAAACCTCCTTAATGCAAACCATGATAGTGCCATGCATCCAATATGTATGCGAAACCCTATTGACACATACAAATTTCTACATGCGTGCACAACCATACACAAAAATGCATCATCCATATGATAACACAGCCATGATACATCCATCAATCTAACTACCACATCCATTTATGCAATATGCAACATGAAGTGACTGAGCCGATCTAGTGCCTAATGTGTGTGTATATGCATCCACGAGCAACCACTAGCAAACAATTGCATCCATATGCATCCATCAACCATAACATGTTTCAAACACATGTTTCAACCATAGGTTTTACCCTATCTAAAGGTCATAGGTATTAGCGAGAGGATATACTAAAGATAAGATAAGTACTAGACAAGCAATAAAGGAGAAGTTAAAAGACATACTCTCAAAAAGAAATGGATACAAAGAACGCATCTTTGCTTCCGTCTCCCAAGTAGCATTGCTTTCGTCATCTCCCCATTGCACTTTAACTAGCTGAACTTCTCTGTTCCTCAACTTCCTAGTTTCTGACCCAAGGATGCGAGTAGGAGCTCGTCGAATCGTCGCATCACGCTCTACCTCTACATCTCTAAGCAAGCTCGGCTCTACCACCTCCGCGGTCTCATGTAAGCACTTCCTCAAATGTGATACATGGAATACATCATGAACACCACTAAGTCTGTCGGGCAACTCCACCCTATATGCCATCCGTCCAATCCTTTCCTTAATAGGAAACGGCCCAACAAATCTCGGTGCTAACTTCCCTACGGACCCAAAGCGAACAACATTTCTCAATGGAGATACTTTGACAAAAACCATGTCCCCAACCTCAAACTCAAGATCCGTCCTTCTCCGATCCGCATAAGATTTCTGTCTATCTTGCGCTGCTTTCATCCTTTTTCGAATTAAATCAATCTTCTCTGAAGTCTCTCTAACCATATCCGGCCCAAGCAAGATCTTATCCGTAGATTCCCACCAACATGTAGGAGATCGACAAGGCCTTCCATAAAGAGCTTCGAAAGGAGCCATACCAATACTGGACTGAAAGCTGTTATTATATGCGAACTCCACCAAAGGAAGATGTTCTTCCCATGTACCTCCAAAATCCAAGATACAAAGCCTCAAAAGATCTTCTAAGATACGGTTCACCCTCTCAGTCTGACCGTCCGTCTGAGGATGATATGCGGTGCTCAAACACAACTGAGTCCCTACCGCCTCTTGCAAACTTCTCCAAAACTCACTAGTGAAAATAGGATCTCGATCACTCACAATGTTGGATGGTACGCCATGCAATCTAACAATCTCTCTAACATAGACTGAAGCAAGCCATGGAGCGGTCCTCTTACTCTTTACGGGTATAAAATGGGCACTCTTTGTAAGTCTGTCTACCACAACCCAAATTCCCGTATTGCCCTTCCTCGATCTCGGTAACCCGTCGATGAAATCCATCGAGACACTATCCCACTTCCACTGTGGAACTTCCAATGGGTGTAGCAACCCACCGGGTTTCCTTTGCTCCACTTTAACTTGTTGGCACACTAAGCATCTAGCCACATACTCGGCCACATCTTTCTTCATACCGGCCCAAAAGAAAACTCTCTTCATGTCTTGGTACATTTTGTCTCCACCGGGATGAATAGTCATTCTTGAACGATGTGCATCATCCAAAATAGCCTTCTTCAAACCCTCATCTTGCGGTACACAAAGTCTACCGTCTCTATGCAACCATCCCTTATCATCTATGGTGTATCTACCCAAATGGCTGGACGACTCCCCTCTTATAAGCTTCTCTACCAACACAACCAACTGTGGGTCGTCTCGCTGAGCCTCGCCAATCCGTCTCAAAAGAGTAGGTCTAACCTCCAAGGATGCCAACAAACCAGGTACAAAATCAACAGAAGGTCTGAAGTCAAACAAAGAAAGAAACTCCAAGCTTCGTCGTTCCACGAACAATGGACTCAAAGATAGCCTTTTTCTACTTAAGGCGTCTGCCACCACGTTACCCTTACCAGGGGTATACGCTATCTCGAAATCATAGGATGCTAAGAACTCCATCCACCTTTGCTGTCTTAAGTTTAAATCCTTCTGAGAGAATAAGTACTTCAATGATTTATGGTCGGTGAACAACTCGAATCTCTCACCAAGAAGATAATGGCGCCAAGACTTAAGTGCGAAAACAATCGCGGCCAACTCTAGATCATGGGTAGGGTAATTCTTCTCATGCACTCTCAATTGTCTCCCTCCATAGGCTATTACCCTTCCCTCCTGCATCAAGACTGCGCCTAATCCTGTTCCACAAGCATCGGTATAAACAACAAACGGCTTACTCCCATCTGGAAGCACTAAAACTGGAGCGGTGGTCAAAGCTCTCTTTAACCGTCGGAAAGCATCATCACAATCTACATCCCATGAGAAAACCAGATTCTTCTTCGTCAAGCGGGTTAATGGGGCTGATATCTTCGCGAAGTCTTTGATGAACTTCCTATAATATCCTGCCAACCCCAAGAAACTTCTTACCTCGGTAGCATTTCTAGGAACTTTCCAATCCTGGATAGATACTATCTTTACGGGATCCACAGCTATCCCTTCCTTAGAGACCACATGCCCTAAGAATCGCACTTCTCTTCTCCAAAAATGGCATTTAGAGAATTTAGCTTTAAGACTATGCGCTCGAAGAGTCTCCAATACTTCCTTGAGATGTAAGGCATGCTCTTCTTCATTCTTGGAAAAGACCAAGATGTCATCCACAAAAACTACTACAAACTTATTCAGATACTCTCTGAACACTCTACTCATGAGATCAACAAAGTATGCGGGGGCGTTTGTCAACCCAAATGGCATCACTAGCCACTCATAAAAACCATCCGGAGTCCGGAAAGCAGTCTTCTCTATACTGTCCTCCGCCACTCTTAACTGATGAAACCCTGTAGCTAAGTCCATCTGCGAAAATACTGACGCGCCAACCAACTGATCAAAGAGATCATCTATCCTCGGTAATGGGTGTCTATTCTTCTTCGTGAGCTTATTAAGTTCCCTATAATCCACACAAAGTCTGAGGGACCCATCCGCCTTCGTGGCAAACACTACTGGAGCTCCCCACTCCGATATACTTCGCCTTATGAACCCCTTCTCAAGCAACTCCCCTACTTGCTTATGAAGTTCTCTTCTCTCACGAGGAGCCATGTGGCGTACTGGCAAAGACACTGGTTTGGCATTATCCACCAAATAAATTCGGAAATCTATCTCCCGCTTCGGAGGCAAACCCTTTACTTCTTCAAACACATCCGGATATTCCCGGACTACTCTGACAGAACACAAACTTTCGACCGAAGCATC
This sequence comes from Allium sativum, assembly GCA_030737875.1. Classification (NCBI taxonomy): domain Eukaryota; kingdom Viridiplantae; phylum Streptophyta; class Magnoliopsida; order Asparagales; family Amaryllidaceae; genus Allium; species Allium sativum. The sequence goes on along the minus strand of CM060926.1, from coordinate 402,407,773 downwards.
GAGCGATTCAAGATAACTTAGCAAAACAGATTCCATGGGATTGCAAGAGATCTCGAGAGTGTTACCCAAGCGGGTCATAAGCCTGACAACTCTCCTTTCGCAATCAAGAACGGCACCATTACTGGATAACCAGTCCATGCCCAAGATCAACCCATAGCCCGTGAAGCCCAATACAAAAGCATCACATCTAAACTCAACGCTAAGTATAGAAATCTTCAAACCCAAACATATCATAGACAGATATATGGAGCCCCCAATTGGGTTTGAGACAACCAAGGGATCATCAACTAGACTGGTGTCTAAGTGCAGTGACTCAACTAACGATGATGAGATAAAAGAATGCGATGCGCCAGAGTCAAACAAAGTACGAACTGGATGATCAAACAGAAAAACCAGACTTTCAACGGAAATAGTTCTACCTCTCTGCTGAATCGGTGGAACTGAGAGAACCTGAACTTGCCCCCCTGACTGAGGTGGTGCTATAAGAGCTTGCACCTGGCCTCCTGAGGTAGACCCCGTCTTCTGCCCCTTCTTTGGGCAGTTTTTCACAAGATGCCCTGCTTCACCACAATGAAAGCAACCGGTCTTCTTCTTTTTGCGACAATCCTTACTGAGGTGTCCTGGTGTTCCACAATTGAAGCACTTCTTCTTCGTCTTCTTTTTGTCACCATTGCCTTTTCCGCCCTTGCCTTGTTGTTGCTATTGCGGTTTCTTCTGATCCCCCTTTTTCTCTGGTGCCTTAGAATTCTTATCATCCTCATGCATAAGTGCCATGTAGACAAGCTTCTCAAAAGTGGCCCCCATAGGAATGTGAGTCATAGCTATTCCTTGCAATGGTTCGTTCAAGCCTCTAACGAACCTCAAAGCCTTCTTCTCCAGTGTATTCACCAACTCTATGCCAAACCTTGCTAATTGATTGAATTTGTTGACATATTCTTTCACCGTGAGATTCCCTTGCTTCAAATTCAAGAACTTCTCCATAAACAGATTCTCTTCCGCCCTTGAGAGAAACTTAGCCCCAAACCTTTGCTTAAAATCTGCCCAAGAGTCAACAGGGCGTTCTCCATTAGTGACCTCCCACCAGAATGAGGCCTCTCCCTTCATTAACCAAGCCGCCAACTTGACTTTCTTTCCCTCTTCCACTTCAAAGATATCTAGCAACTCTTCCACTTCCTTAAGCCAATCTCTAGCCTCTACGAAAGTCTCTGAACCAAGAAAAGGTTTTCCTCCTATAGCCTTGAACTCCTTGCAAACCTTAGCAAAATTATCCACTCTAGGCTGAGGAGGAGGAGCGGTTGTCTCTGGTGTAGTAGCATTGGCCGGACCCGCAGCCGCGGCCCTAGCCTCTTGCAACCTCCTATACCATAGTGGTATAACTAAACCCTCCGGGATGTTAAGATCTTCAGCCATGCTGAAACGAAAGAGGAAAGATTCAAAAAGGAGATTCCGAAAGATAAAGATATGGCTATTGGGGATTATGCTTTTCTTTTTCAAAAACTTTTTCTCTTAGAAGACATGCTTTTAAAAATACTTTCTTCGAAAATACTCTTAGAAAGTAGTTTTTCTCAAAAATTTTATCTGTTCTGGTAACCTTAAGCTCTGATACCACGTGTAACACCCCACTCCCGCTATGATCACTCACTAAGGGAATGCCATAGCATCGGTGGAGTATTTTAGTGAATATAGAACAGAAAAATTACAACAAGACAGATATAAATAGTACTTGAAATTTTAAAACATCATCTCATAACAGCGGAAGTAAAACATGTCTGGTTACATCATAAAACCACAATAAAGGTCAAGTACAATATCCATCAAAATAAAGAAGTACATAATCCCACTCTCATACAATAGCCAAACAAAAGAAAAGATAACTGGATAACTGGAGCTTTACATCTATCCAAGCTCCTAAAGACTGGAACAGCAATCCGATCAAGCTCCACTACTGCTAGGATCCACCGTAGGACCTGAGGGTTGGGAAAAAGATAAAAACAACAGGGTCAGACATAAGTCTGAGCGAGTCCTATAACTTTAACAATACAATCGTTAAAGTAACCAGAGAAGACATAAACTGATATACGGTAACATATAGGGATGAATGGCTACCCTAAGCAGTCAACTAAACGAAGATAAAGGATAAAGACGCATCTACCCTCCCTAAGGTAAATTACTAAACTGCACCACACCAGTCGTTCCTAACTTAAAGGTTGATCCCACCCAAGGACTTATAAAATTTACTAATTAGTACCTGCGTACCCCTAGGTGACCAAGTAGGCGCCACGGGGCCCTACAATCCACTAGGTGTACACACTACTTCCCATTCGATCGGCTCCCTAACGTAGATACCCGTGCTGGCCCCACCGTGGGATGTATCATTCCCCAATGTGGCAACCTGATGGAACTAAAGGTGCACGGCTTATATCTACTCGATGCAACAACGGCTTACCTACCAGCCCGGGCCCACTCACGCATATGAAGCCCGTTGGACTTGCGTTGCCACCGCTAACCCGTTTGCCTCTTACAGTCAAGCCCAGTATGCGTGTCCCGTCCTCGACATGGGTCGAGCCCACAAAGATACGTATGGGTTACTGGTTGAAACGGGCCTCCACAAGCTACCCACCTAAGCTTGTCCCTTTTTCTAGTATATCCCACTTAACCCTTTAATCATGTTTTAATTACATGTTCCATTTTGGTTAAGTATTCTAATCGTATTTTCTATTGCCACCCAAGGCAACCACTAGATTTTCTCATGCCACCCGAGGCACCCACTTAACCTCTCATGTCCCTCTACATGCTAATATGGTTAAGTGTTTCTTAATTAATTAATTAAGAACGTAACCTTTGTAAAGACCTCTCACATTAGACTGTCTTTTATGACCGCTGGTTAAGCCGGTTGGGTCCGGGCAGCCTTATGTCATAACAGAGTCTAACCTCGTGTCTTTACATTAATTACGTATTTAGTTTGTGCCTAAGACCTCTCACATTGGGCTAACATTTGTAGCAACTGGTTAAGCCGGTTGGGTCCGGGCAGTTTTACGCTACAACTGAGTCCAACCTCGTGTCTTAGTCAATTAATTACACCTAATTAATCACCCTCATAATTTTATATTAATTATCCCTAATTAATCAAGTTTTCTTAACATGGGTAGACCTAACTTAATAGGTAAATTCCCATGGGGTAGACCTAACTCAATAGGTAAATTCCCAACACATAGTATGGGTACACCTAACCAAATAGGCAAATTCCCATACTATGTTTATTTATTTTGTGTTATGCATAATTATATTAATTTCACACAATCTTATTAACTTATGCATTTAATTACCCCATCGTTCCCACGTAATTTCGTTCATGATATAACACATATAAAAGGTGTCAACTTGCATATGAATGAACATGTTTCAAAGGTGCCATCTTGCATATTAACAAACACATAACTTGCATATGAACTTGCATAACATGTCACATAACTTGCATATAATATGTCACATAACTTACATATTCATTTTGCATAACAAACTTGCATATTAGCTTATAGACTTGCATAATGTGTCATCATGAACTTGCATATTAATAAACATGTAACTTGCATATTTACATACATGTAACTCGCATATTAACAACATGTAACTTGCATATTAACAAACATGTAACTTGCATATTTACATACATGTAACTTGCATATTAACAAACATGTAACTTGCATATTTACATACATGTAACTTGCATAGCATATTACCATGAACTTGCATAACATGCATATGATTACATAGCCCACAACTTGCATATTTAGCATCATGCAAACATAACATACATCATATTAAACTTGCATAAGCTTACATACTCAACATGCATAAACATAAGATTAATGCTAACATCATATCATATGATTCAAAGCTCATTAACCCACATACAAAACCATAAATCTCATCACATCTCATCTAATTAGTTTACCAAAAGATCATCAAAGTGATAGAAACTCACAACTAGCAACTTTGAACACCAAATGAAGAAGATTAAGATGCTAAGAAGGGATTAGAAGTTGATTAGAGAGTGATTAGTATGCAACCCTCTTCATAAAAATTAGTGGAGGCCATGAGAGCTAGCATTTTGCCATAGTTTAGTCACTAGGTTTAATTATGAATGAATTAGGGTAGGTTAGGGTCTTATTTATAGATTAGGCAAGTGTTTTAGGCCATAGGATTAACCCTAGATTCAATCCAAGCCATCAAAGCATGTCTTGGGGAAGAAGTCAAGTGTAGGAACCATCTAGGGCCTTTAGATTAAAGATGGACCATGAGAACCATTCAAATGCAAAATCTGCACTTGAGCGAATCGGCCCACGGGTTGACAGCCAAACACCCTGGATTAACCCCTAGTCGACCCAGCAGGCTCGGGTCGACTTCAAAAATCGGCCGGTTCGGTTATTCCCCTCTCCCAATTCGCTGTTTTGAGCATTTTTGCATATTTATTTATTAAATTTTCAATTATATATATATATATATATATATATCAATATATATATATATATATATATATATCTACACAACCCATTTCACTTAATTAAGTATACTTTAATTTGGGAATTTTCGTGAAACTTCGCGAGGCCATATCTTGGTCATACGGACTCCGATTTTCGAAAACTCGGACTCTATTTCGCGTATTTTTCCGAGACGAACACAATGGCATAGCCCGTTTCCCTTGATTCCCATTTTAGAATTAAATTCTGCCTCGATTTATGTTATTACAGGTTATTGAAAATACGGGTTGTTACAAACTCCTTTGGATTAACTAACTTCGAATAACTCCTTTGGATTAACTAACTTCGAATAACTCCTTTGGATTAGCTAACTTCGAATAACTCCTTTGGATTAACTAACTTCAAATAACTCCTTTGGATTAACTAACTTCGACTAACTCCTTTGGATTAACTAACTTCGAATAACCAATATTCGATAACTACTCTTCGAATAAATAATATTCGGTAACTCTTCTCAAATGAATAACATTTGATTTCTCCACTCGAATAAACTATATTTGATTACTCTTCCCTCGAATACACTATATTCGATAACTCTACTTCGAATAAGTGATATTCGGCAACTCTACTCAATTAACTCCACTTGGATAACTCTAACTGGTCAACTCTAACTGGTCAACTCTAACTGAGTAACTCTAACTGGTCAACTTTAACTGGTCAACTTTAACTGGTCAACTCTAACTGGTCAACTTTAACTGGTTAACTCAAATGGTTTAACCTAACTGGTTAACTCAAATGGTTTAACCTAACTTGATTTACCTGTCTCGATTAATTGAACTAATCCACTTAGTTTAACTTAGTTAATTCACTTAGTTTGACGCAACTAATTCACTTTGATTTACAAATTAGTTTAACTTAACTAAGTCACTTAGTTTGACGTAACTAATTCACTTTGATTTACCAATTAGTTTAACTTAACTAATTCACTTCGATTAACCGCTTAGTTTATCTTAACTAATTTACTTTGGTTAACTTAACCAATTACTTTGATTAACTCGACTAACTCGCTTTGGTTAACCTAACTAATTACTTTGTTTAACTCGACTAACTTTGCTTTGGTTAACCTAACAAATTACTTTGTTTAACTCGACTAACTTGCTTTGGTTAACCTAACAAATTACTTTGTTTAATCCTTTTGTCACACTCTGGTATTTCTTATGGTTTTTAACACATCACCTAACAACGATGAATATCGTCCAACCACACGTAATCACAACAGATTATATACATCACATTTATATATCACAATACATAAATCACAGTAAAAATAACTGTTGAGGAATCCAGTTGGATTCCGCCAACCTGTTTCCCTGCATCCACAGATGATAAACAACACCAGTATAATATTCTAATAAACAGAATCAACATATAACTATTTGTCGGTTTATATATATATATATATATACATACGTAAATATATATATAAAATCTCTACTAACTGACTAGCAGTTCAAGCAAACAATCAACACACAGTCAAACAGACAATTTTAACAGTTCTAACAATACAACATGAAATTATAAACTGTTCAGAGTTAGTGAGTTTTACTCACTTTTGCGCGTTAGCCGTTAAATAACGGTTTGCGTTAGTTGATTCTGATCAGATAATTTATTTCGCCATAAATTGTAACGAGCTCGAATCTAGTCCCAGTCGGTTCCATGTTGTAGAGTTCGTTGCTATGATTCCAACGTGACTAACGGTTCGTAATTCTTTATTAAAAAGGACCATCCACTTTATTCACCACTGACCCGTATTGCATGGTGTTCTTCTCCATACAGATGACTTGAGTAAACTTTTGCTAATTCACTACGTCCCACTTCCTTGGGTATTTTCCTTTTCCTTGAATAACCAAATAAAAATGATGGGCCATACTGATGTAATGACAGCCCAGCCCCATATTCTAACTTGGCAACGCAAATATAATGATCCGCCCCCTTTAGTTTCAACACCGAAATCTTTTTCTTCTGGTTTTAAAGAAAAAGGCTGTTGCTTCTATTTTTCAATACCATTACTCTATGCCTTTCTATTTCTTGTGCTTTCTACTGTACAACCATTCTCCAGTACGCACAAAACACTCCACTACCACTTCATTAAAAATCAAAGTAACAAAATGTAAAAATCCCTCTCGTTCAAACCCCTTTTCTACTGTCTTTAACTCCTTCTTCCTCGACAAATTTACTCCTGCTCTAGACAAAATCACATATACACCCTCAACTGACTCAACCGCCCCCTGTTTATCCTCATTTCACTTTAACCATCCGCTCGTCCTCTTCCTTGTACCCAAAAGAAATTCTAACGTCGTGACTCCTTCTACCCGTCAATACCCTTGTTCCTCAACTACCCAGCTGAACGCATATCTCCATCCTCTACTTGCCTGACCACACACCGTGCAGTTGCACTAAACCAACATCACCAAAACGCTCACCCCCTTGCCGACTCTAATTCTCACCAAAACATCCAGCTTCCATCCTCTATGATAACCGTGACCTCATCTCCTCTGAGCGAGCTGAAACTTGGCTCTCGTCCTCCTGTCGTGTCTCAGATCTCACCGCAACTCCAGAGGGAGGGTGCGAACTCTTCAACGTCGGACCCCACTTGCAATCATTTCGCAAGTGCTAAATTTCGCAAGAGTCCTGAGTTTGACATCAGATTCGCAAATTGAAGTAAGTATTCGCCGAGCTTCTTAACCCTAGATGTTGACTTCCGCTGTATACAAAACCAGCGAACAAGAATCGACATCGCATCCAACCAAACAACTACAGAATTGAAGAGAAAGGAATAAGGATTTCAATGATATGTGTTCTACAATTTAAAGATTTTTCTAGGAACTTTTAAGTTGATTTTCTTCTTTCGTTTTCGACTGTGAGGGAAAATGAAAAGTGGCGGAATGTTCTGAACGAGGAGATTAGGTTTATAAGGGTTTTGGGGCGGTTTATTTATAGTGAAGCTTTTTCGTTGATCAACTTGTGGCTGAGCATAAGAGACGTGGCCTCTTCCTATACCTTAGAAATACTTAGGATATTTTCTTATTTTATTCTATTTCCTAAATGATGAATTAACCCCTTAACGAATCCATACGTGTTCTGTTACGGACAAAACTAAAGATACCTTTGAAATCAACAGTGTGCCACGATCCCAAAAATATATTAATACCGGTAGATTTACTCATATTGTGAAACTTAAAAATGTTGATTTCAGGGTGCGAAATACTTCGAATAAAAAGTTGCTTATTTAATTAATTAAAAATTACAGTAAAATTCTAAAAATTAAATTATCACTATTTCCCAAAAGAACCCTGTCTAAATTCCAATCTGATATCTAGTTATATCGAATAAACCGATACGGTCGATAAATGATTCTATAGCGACTTTTCTGAAATTTGATTTGGACATATCTCAAAATCTACACGACGAAATCTTGATTTTTCTCTTCCACTAGAAAGATATACTCCACCAGCTCCACACGTTTCTTGTTTCACAGAAATCCGGCTTAAAATGAATCATGTACATTCAGTTGAAGTTCAAATCGCCAAATTGCAAACTGCCGCGACGTTTCAGGTTCGTTTTATTTATAATTATAAATTATAAGTTCGAACGTTTTACTTTAAGTTATCGATATCGCCAAATCGATATATAAATAATTAAATTAATTAATTATTCGACAGCTAACAAAACGCGCCATTACAGACTTCCCCCCTTAAAATAATTTCGTCCTCGAAATTGCTAAGCTAGGAAAATGCTACCAACTTTACTAACTAGATTCAAATATCTTTTAGTTTACTTCTCAACTCCAGTTTCAACTGAACCCTTAAATTTTCAATTAAATTATTAATTCATTCTGGCTAACTGAATTTCCATAAATCATGAGAATGTTCTAACGCCTGGAATTTTCGAAAAATTTCGCCATAACCTCCTTTGTATTGGTCAATATGACAAACCACAACTCGCCTCTCTAGGCCTCCTCCAATCCCAAAAGAAAATCAAACAACCAAGCGGCTTGCCAATTCGTCTTATAAATCTCATATCCATATATAATATAAACCGGTACCTTTTTGTCTGGCATATCAACTCTATCCCTTGCATCTGCTACCACTTCAACATATACCAATGTTATCTATCCAATTGATCTCCAATCAGTTCATATTCTCAAATCCAAATCGAATTTCATTCGAACTCTAATATCAAATTCCAAATTATTGACTTATCAATTTGGTTCCATTCTAGATTATCTCTAATCCCAATTCAATTTTATTTAACTCGGTTCAAGTTAAATTTCAATTTATTTTTACCATCTCATTTTATTTAACTTCATTAGTTAAATTTTAATTCCAGAACTTAAGTTCCTGGGTTTCTTTCAAATCAATTTGAAATCATAATGCCAATTCAAAACCGTTGAATTTCTAAACAACTTGTTTTCTCAAAACAATTCAAAAACAAAACCTTTGGTAGTAATCCGTCCCTTAGAACTCAGAAATGAACGCTAATGATGTAGCTACACTCATCAGGGTTATTTTCCAGTGATACAAGTGAGTTTAATAGTATATTTCTTTTCAAAATCATTTTAAACCTTTTCATTTTGAAATACATTTCAAATATTTTTCATACTGCTTAAAAACATTTCAAAATCTCCCAGGAACTTAAAATTTCCTTATTTTAAATTCCAAATTCTGATTTAAATTCATATTTAATTCAAACTATTTCATATATTACATTCATATGAATTCTGATTGGTCATTTATAACCATTTCACCCTTTTATAATCTTATTCGATTATAATAACAACCAACACAATCAATATACTATAATAATTTCAAGATATATATTTCTTCTATAAACAAATATATTTTGGGAAAAATTATTTCATTTACCCTCTTTCAAAACATACCATGACGGTTCATCGTATTCGAGTGTTTAGTAACCCTTATCGATACAGTGGATCAAACTGATCGACCAGAATTCATAAGCCACTCAGCCAATGAGTCTCCACAATATAAAACCATTTTATATTGAATAACAATTACGCGCTCATATATATACACTCAAACTCAATCTAGGATATTACTAATCCCATCTCTATCGAGTTATGCCACAGAGCCAAGGTAATCACTTAACTTAAGCTCTGATACCAACTGTAACGGCTGGAAATTTCCGACTCCTCGAGAGTCGAAAATTCCGAGACGTTAGTGAAAGAAAGTAGAGGGTGAGGAAGAAAAGATTGAACTAATAGAATAGAAGAAGAAGAAGAACTTACATCATCAGAGTAAACACAAATCTCACAGCGGAACGAATAAAATATAACATAACTTTGAAATACAAATCAGTACTCGTATATACATACCATTTCAAAGTACAACACTTAACAACACAGCGGAATAATAATAGCTATAATCCTGAAGTCTCCTGCTCCAAGCTCTCCAAGTATATCTGTAAAATCCCAACTACTTGACTGCCCGTACAAATTTAGGCACCCAAGAATTTAGGGAAAACAAACAAAATAAACTCTGGGTCAGTCATGGGACTGGTGTGAATAAAACTCCAACACTTGGTTAAATAAAGGATATCTTTCTGATATTATAATAATGTCTAAATACAAATAGATATCAATCTAGCAGAACGGTTGCATCTCACCTTCCACATACATAGTATACAAATAAAACCGTGAGCTCTTATTGGAGATTGGATTCCAACAGACAAGGTATGGGAGCACCTTCCGATCAGTGTACTCTAGAGGAGATACACTAGGGTTCAACAAGAACGTCTTGCAACCCGGCCACACATGACCGTTCACTCATTTAGCTTGAGTGTAACGAATATATTATCACCGATGGTTGAGATCAGCAACCATCCTTCCCGATAAGGGACAGCATTGAAATAGATTATAAAGAAGTACAATTGAATATTCTCTAGATGGTGACAATACACCCTACTTGGGTATGGCCCAACTAGCCATGCTGCCTAGCCCAACTTCTGTTATTTCCCGGTTGTAAGGTTTTGAGGTCACGTTTATCACTTTGACAGATTATTTCTTCAATTACTTTGAATGCCACATCGTCATACCCGCCAAATCATTATCGATTTCTCAAGGCATCATGGGTATAAAAGCTAAGAGAAACGAATTTCTCCGCCACCAACATAATACGTTTAAAGAGATCAACATATATGATTCGTTAAGAATACTTTGTCAGACACTCGTCCATATACGTTGTTCTGGGACTGAACAAACCGAAGGCACTATTCAGTGAATCCATCCTACCTAGGCTTTTCACAATAGCCCTTGCACTTCACTCCGTCTTCAATTATCTTCAGCGTACTTGATTCGCAACGCTTATGCTAATACGGAGTGGTTCTTCGGATAATAATCCAACCGGTCTCTCCATATTTACAACGTGAATATGGTCAAAACTTTGATAGTCTGTGATTCAACTATCAAATGAAAACATGTCGGTGTACAAACAACGATCTTATTTCCAAATGGAAATTCGATCGATCAATCATCATATACATATATTTCCTTGTTTCATATATTTAGAAAATATATGTTATTAATCATTGGAAAACATTTCCATAGCTTATTTTCACATCATTATTATTTCGCAACTATCAGTCCCTAACTGTAACTAGTATGAGAACAATTCTCTAAGTATCAATACGGAAGGTCGAAACCAACATCAGATCGTCACTTAGAAAACCGTTCAACTTACCCTCTCCAGTCAGTTTCTAAATTTGCTTAACTCTATTTCTTAAATTCTTATCATGAAAACATTTCATTTTCTATGTTTAGAAAACATATCTGACTATATTTGGAAAACGTTTCCAAAACTCATTTACGGATTTCCAATGAACGTTGTATAAAACATCGTTTCGCTTAATCCATTTATCGCTTATTCCTTAACTTTATTCCTAATCAACCCTTTAGATCGAACCACAACTATTCCTTTGTCAATTCTGAAGTCAATCAAGTTGGGGTATAATTACCTCTCAGACCTTAATTGAACAACGTCCTTTACTGTGAAATAGATGAAGCTCATTACTCACTTTTTCCAATCTTCTGTTTACGCAAATTCTCGGATTCAGGTTACGAATCCACTTCTCATATGAAAACGTTTGATTATAACTATAACGTTATAATTCCTACTTCTACAATATCTAACCTAAATTATAAATTAATTTCCTAACTCGAATAATTTAACAGACACCTAATTTCTAAATCAATAACTAAATCTTGATTTAACCCCTGGAAAGTAAATAGTACTTTCCCAAATTCGATATAATTGAATTCGACGTATTACTCTCTTTCGAGTAATCTCTATTCGATTAACTCCCTTGTTAATAACTTATATTCGATAAACTCTATTTCGATTAACTCCTATCGAATAACTAATATTCGAATAACTCTTCTTGGTTGGCTCTATTTCATTAACTCTTATCGAATAACAAATATTCGATTTTCTTACATGTGTCAGTTCTTATCGAATAACTAACATCCGATTAACTTATATGGATTTACTCTTATCGAATAACTTATTCGATAAACTTAACTTGATTTTCTTAACTCGATTATCTCAACTCGATTACTTAACTCGATTACTTAACTTAACTGAAATCGATTAACTCAATTCTAATCGATTAACTTAATTTGATTTACTCCTTCGAATAACTAATTCGAATAACTTAATTGATTAACTCCTTTGAATAACTAATTCGATTTACTCTTCTTGAATAACTAAATTCGATTAACTCAAATTGAATAACTAATATTCAATTAACTCTTCGACTAACTCCTTTGGATTAACTAACTTCGAATAACTCCTTTGGATTAACTAACTTCGAATAACTCCTTTGGATTAGCTAACTTTGAATAACTCCTTTGGATTAACTAACTTCGAATAACTCCTTTGGATTAACTAACTTCGACTAACTCCTTTGGATTAACTAACTTTGAATAACCAATATTCGATAACTACTCTTCGAATAAATAATATTCGGTAACTCTTCTCAAATGAATAACATTTGATTTCTCCACTCGAATAAACTATATTTGATTACTCTTCCCTCGAATACACTATATTCGATAACTCTACTTCGAATAAGTGATATTCGGCAACTCTACTCGATTAACTCCACTTGGATAACTCTAACTGGTCAACTCTAACTGAGTAACTCTAACTGGTCAACTTTAACTGGTCAACTTTAACTGGTCAACTCTAACTGGTCAACTTTAACTGGTTAACTCAAATGGTTTAACCTAACTGGTTAACTCAAATGGTTTAACCTAACTTGATTTACCTGTCTCGATTAATTGAACTAATCCACTTAGTTTAACTTAGTTAATTCACTTAGTTTGACGCAACTAATTCACTTTGATTTACAAATTAGTTTAACTTAACTAAGTCACTTAGTTTGACGTAACTAATTCACTTTGATTTACCAATTAGTTTAGCTTAACTAATTCACTTCGATTAACCGCTTAGTTTATCTTAACTAATTTACTTTGGTTAACTTAACCAATTACTTTGATTAACTCGACTAACTCGCTTTGGTTAACCTAACCAATTACTTTGTTTAACTCGACTAACTTTGCTTTGGTTAACCTAACAAATTACTTTGTTTAACTCGACTAACTTGCTTTGGTTAACCTAACAAATTACTTTGTTTAATCCTTTTGTCACACTCTGGTATTTCTTATGGTTTTTAACACATCACCTAACAACGATGAATATCGTCCAACCACACGTAATCACAACAGATTATATACATCACATTTATATATCACAATACATAAATCACAGTAAAAATAACTGTTGAGGAATCCAGTTGGATTCCTCCAACCTGTTTCCCTGCATCCACAGATGTTAAACAACACCAGTATAATATTCTGATAAACAGAATCAACATATAACTATTTGACGGTTTATATATATATATATACATACGTAAATATATATATAATCTCTACTAACTGACTAGCAGTTCAAGCAAACAATCAACACACAGTCAAACAGACAATTTTAACAGTTCTAACAATACAACATGAAATTATAAACTGTTCAGAGTTAGTGAGTTTTACTCACTTTTGCGCGTTAGCCGTTAAATAACGGTTTGCGTTAGTTGATTCTGATCAGATAATTTATTTCGCTATAAATTGTAATGAGCTCGAATCTAGTCCCAGTCGGTTCCATGTTGTAGAGTCCGTTGCTATGATTCCAACGTGACTAACGGTTCGTAATTCTTTATTAAAAAGGACCATCCACTTTATTCACCACTGACCCGTATTGCATGGTGTTCTTCTCCATACACATGACTTGAGTAAACTTTTGCTAATTCACTACGTCCCACTTCCTTGGGTATTTTCCTTTTCCTTGAATAACCAAATAAAAATGATGGGCCATACCGATGTAATGACAGCCCAGCCCCATATTCTAACTTGGCAACGCAAATATAATGATCCGCCCCCTTTAGTTTCAACACCGAAATCTTTTTCTTCTGGTTTTAAAGAAAAAGGCTGCTGCTTCTATTTTTCAATACCATTACTCTATGCCTTTCTATTTCTCGTGCTTTCTACTGTACAACCATTCTCCAGTACGCACAAAACACTCCACTACCACTTCATTAAAAATCAAAGTAACAAAATGTAAAAATCCCTCTCGTTCAGACCCCTTTTCTACTGTCTTTAACTCCTTCTTCCTCGACAAATTTACTCCTGCTCTAGACAAAATCACATATACACCCTCAACTGACTCAACCGCCCCCTGTTTATCCTCATTTCACTTTAACCATCCGCTCGTCCTCTTCCTTGTACCCAAAAGAAATTCTAACGTCGTGACTCCTTCTACCCGTCAATACCCTTGTTCCTCAACTACCCAGCTGAACGCATATCTCCATCCTCTACTTGCCTGACCACACACCGTGCAGTTGCACTAAACCAACATCACCAAAACGCTCACCCCCTTGCCGACTCTAATTCTCACCAAAACATCCAGCTTCCATCCTCTATGATAACCGTGACCTCATCTCCTCTGAGCGAGCTGAAACTTGGCTCTCGTCCTCCTGTCATGTCTCAGATCTCACCGCAACTCCAGAGGGAGGGTGCGAACTCTTCAACGTCGGACCCCACTTGCAATCATTTCGCAAGTGCTAAATTTCGCAAGAGTCCTGAGTTTGACATCAGATTCGCAAATTGAAGTAAGTATTCGCCGAGCTTCTTAACCCTAGCTGCTGACTTCCGCTGTATACAAAACCAGCGAACAAGAATCGACATCGCATCCAACCAAACAACTACAGAATTGAAGAGAAAGGAATAAGGATTTCAATGATATGTGTTCTGCAATTTAAAGATTTTTCTAGGAACTTTTAAGTTGATTTTCTTCTTTCGTTTCCGACTGTGAGGGAAAATGAAAAGCGGCGGAATGTTCTGAACGAGGAGATTAGGTTTATAAGGGTTTTGGGGCGGTTTATTTATAGTGAAGCTTTTTCGTTGATCAACTTGTGGCTGAGCATAAGAGACGTGGCCTCTTCCTATACCTTAGAAATACTTAGGATATTTTCTTATTTTATTCTATTTCCTAAATGATGAATTAACCCCTTAACGAATCCATATGTGTTCTGTTACGGACAAAACTAAAGATACCTTTGAAATCAACAGTGTGCCACGATCCCAAAAATATATTAATACCGGTAGATTTACTCATATTGTGAAACTTAAAAATGTTGATTTCAGGGTGCGAAATACTTCGAATAAAAAGTTGCTTATTTAATTAATTAAAAATTACAGTAAAATTCTAAAAATTAAATTATCACTATTTCCCAAAAGAACCCTGTCTAAATTCCAATCTGATATCTAGTTATATCGAATAAACCGATACGATCGATAAACGATTCTATAGCGACTTTTCTGAAATTTGATTTGGACATATCTCAAAATCTACACGACGAAATCTCGATTTTTCTCTTCCACTAGAAAGATATACTCCACCAGCTCCACACGTTTCTTGTTTCACAGAAATCCGGCTTAAAATGAATCATGTACATTCAGTTGAAGTTCAAATCGCCAAATTGCAAACTGCCGCGACGTTTCAGGTTCGTTTTATTTATAATTATAAATTATAAGTTCGAACGTTTTACTTTAAGTTATCGATATCGCCAAATCGATATATAAATAATTAAATTAATTAATTATTCGACAGCTAACAAAACGCGCCATTACAACTCCATATTTGAAAAGATAAAAATAGATTTTATCGAAATGAACTAGTTTTGACTAGAATTATAATTCTATTTATTTTTAAATAAATAAATTGAATTTGAAATGGTTTTGAAAATAACCAGAATTTCCAATGATTGCATTGGAATGGATTTGAATCGAAATTGTCTTCAGAATATTTCGATGTTGGATTTCGTGATTATACAGATGTTGTTATGGAAATTTGAAAGATATAGATATATATATATCATTATTTCCAATACGATATTTGTTAGTCGTAGAATTTGATATTGAATATAAGCCGGTATATTTTCTATTCAGAGCCTTGTGTTTAATATCAAATGTGATTGGGGTTTGTCGTGAATGGTGTCTTGACTAACACTGTTCTTGAACCCAGTTGAGAAAAGATTAAATCTTTTTATTTGGATTTAATGAAGTGTACCAATTAAATAATATTTAATTGAAATTGAATTGATATTGATTTTTGGGTTTATCGTGAACAGCGTTTTAAATAACACTTGTTCTTTAACCCGATAATTAATGTGATGTGATTTTGGGTTTATCGTGAACCGTGTCTTAAATGACACTGATTCTTTAACCCAGTCACAGATTAAAACTAAGTGGAGTTTTAATGAATCTTTAATTAGATTGAAATGATCGAGAATGGAGTATCACCAGTTTTGCTCCAGGCGATAGTTAAATCTTTAATTAGATTTGAACGTGAAATGGTAATTGAATTTACCGATAACACAGTGGTGTTAGATATGAAGTATTACCAGTTTTACTTCATGGGATGAATAGGTTGGGATTGGGAAATTAAAACCAATGATTACTTCGGTAAGGTTCGCTAATCCTGACTAGTTTGAATTGATATTCAAAAATAAATTAAAGAATAAATTTGAAAGATTTATCTTTGATAAAATTAATGGGAACCTTTCCCTAAGAATGTGAAATTTAGAAACTAACCGTAGGTTGGCTAAGCAGAGTGATTTCCTGGGTATTGATCTGATGTTGGTTTTGGCCTTCGGGGTTAATATTTGGGGGACTATTCTCTTGATTAATTTACGGTTAGTGACTGATGAATTGGAATGAGGCGTATGTTGTGTTTGTGTAACACTTTTATAATATATACGCGAGTTATTCGGAAAGACCAGTTTATCCCATTCTGAATAACTGATACGACGATAAGTCGAAGATGAAGACGGTGGTCGAAGACCGGAGGTCTTCACGTCGTTTGGGTGATTACTAATGATCTTGATTGGGATGTACACCCAAGAAGATGGAAACAGTTGGTGATCGTCCAGACGTGTTTGGAGATCGATGGATATGCGGGGTACTAGGTGCCTCCGGTTTCGTTCAGACCCAGAACGGACTTGTAAATGGACTGTGTGTCTGACATTGGATTTTAGTCCGTGTGATTGATCTCTATTAAATATATATCTGTTTGGCGGCGGAGAATTTATTCTCTTGCTTAACGCCCTTCTCTGAGACGTACGAGCTCAGGGGTTATATATTGATGGATATCAAACGCATGGAGTGAATTGCCAGTGTGGCATGCCTAAGTGGCAATTGATCGAGGCTTCTGTTGAAAAGAAAAGTCTTGTGGTGATGATCAAAGCACGACCTTTGTGGCGTAGCTTTGTGTAACGTTTGCTTCGCGAGTTTCGCACCCCGGTTGTGAACCAAAAACGGGAGAGGACCTCAGGGAGGGCATGCGTTTCTTTCTAGCTAGGGTGGTGTCAGTGACCTACCAGCCCTGACATTTATATACTTTTCACCTGTGTGGTTGTTGCTGTTGCGAGGCGCCTCGGTTTGATCGGACGATCCGGGTCCGATGGAGTCAGTTATTGGCTCACTTACACCCCAAAGGGCGGGGAAACGCAGTGTTCAGGAATTTTAATCCACATCGGTGGACCGGCCCTGACGATCCAAGGGTCACTCGAGCTCTGATCCTGAGACATGGGTTAGATTGTCTCGAATCGGTTGAGGACTATCTTTTGCCTCGGTTCATAGATGGAAATCCAATTTCCAAATACGTGACATTTGCGGTTTTAATTGTAGAGCCTAGTATGGCGACATGATATATGGTACCTATGCCGCCTATGATTGATACATATGATTTGAAGTTGTTTTATACACTATACACTGATAATAGTATCAAATGATTTTTTTTAAAACGTATCAAGCATTCTTTGGCTGTTATAAGGGAAAACCCTATCCCCCGGCTTGCGTTGCATTGTGTGATAGGACCTGGGTCTTATAACAGCTTCATTTTTCTTTATTTAGCATTGCCCTGTTTGTTTTATGCACTGGTATTCTTGGGAGGAAACTCGTTCCGTGTTATACGGTGTGGTCCCTTGATTTACCTAACTTAAAAAAAAAAGAATAATAACTGTTTAGTTCTCACACCAGTCCCATGACTGACCTGGGGTTTATTGTTTTAACCTAAACTCTGGGTGCCCTTATTTCCGCACGGGCAGCTAGTAGTTTTGGTTTTGCAGATTTATATTCACAGGACCCTGGTTTGCAGCTGGAATGATATCCGGAAAGCTTTGTATCCGTATATCTCTTCTAGTTGTGTATTGTATTATTTTCCGCTGCGATGTATTTAAATGTAATTTAAATATCTGATATTTCTATGTAATATTCATTCATTTATACTCTGTATATTCTTGTATTCTGATGCATTGTTGTAATATACAATGAAATGTTCTTCTGTATGCGTTCTAATTTGTCGTGTTCTCGAAATGATCAGGCTTTTCGAACGGTCTAGATCGGTTTAGCGACTGGTTCGGACCGAGCGAAATTCCTTTTCGTCACATGCACTCTAGATGATGGCTGATTGTGTTTGATTATTGTTTTGTACATGTGTGTATGAAATCCATTTAATCACATTATATGGTAATTGACTGTGTCAGATTCCAGTTCAGAAAGAATGAATATATTAAAAAAACGATTATTTTAAAATAATGAACATTTTAAAATAATATTCAGTAAAAGATCAAAATTTGATTTGATGTCCGATTTGGGATGGACACGAATATATTTAAATATATGAAGCCATGTTTATTAGATTGGCGCCATTTTGACGTGAATGATATTTATATCAATTTTATTCATTTTTATAATGAATATCGAGAAGGAAGTGATTTCAAGATCTAATATTTTGAAAGTATTATCATTTATATATTAATGATATGGAATATTCAATTTTGATTTGAAATTGAATATGAAGTTGAAATCATTTTCATAATGAAATTAAAACGATTTATAAAATACGTTTTGAATTGAAATCGACAAAATATATATAATATATATATATATTTAATGGCCAGAATAGAACACGCCGCGCTGCGGCAGTTCGCGGATTTCGACCATTGACTTCGAATGGACATTATGGGAGATCCGACCGTCGGATTCTCCTAAAACCGGAACCATTGGGTTCGTATCGAAAAGAGATTTCCAACGAATATTAGAGATTTGAAATCTAACGGTTATATTTGGAATTATGTCCAAATCAAATTTGGAAAAGGTCGTTGTAAGTGTAGTTTTATGGCCGTTTATGGAAATCGACTGTATAGGCCATGATAAAATTATTAAAAATATCAATAATTTGTGTAAAATCATAATAAATGATTTGGAAAGAATTGGGATGAAAAATACCATATTTGAAGGGATAAAAATATATTTTTATCAAAATGAACTAGTTATTAACTAGAATTATAATTCAATTATTTTTAAATAAATAAACTGGATTTGAAATGGTTTTTAAAAAATAACCAAAATTTCCGATATATGAATTGGAATGGATTTGATTCGAAATTATCTTCGGAATATTTCGATATGGGATTCCGTGATTATACAGATATTGTGGAGGAATTTGGAAGATATATATATATATATCTTTATTCCCAATACAATATTTGTCGATTTCAGAATTTGATATTGAATATAAGCCGATGTATTTTCTATTCAGAGTCTTGTATTTAATATCAAATTGGATTTTGGGTTTGTCGTGAACGGTGTCTTCATTAACACTGATCTTAAACCTAGTTGAGAAAAGATATAAATCTTTTTATTATGATTTAATGAAGTTTACCAATTAATTAACATTTAATTGGAATTAAATTGATATTGGTTTATGGGTTTATCGTGGACGGTGTTATAAATAACACTCGTTCTTTAACACGATTAACAATGGACTGAGATTTTGGGTTTGTCGTGAATGGTATCTTTAATAATACTGTCCTTAAACTCAATGGAGTTAAGAAAATTAGAAACTAACTGAAGATTAGCTAAGTTGAATGGTCTTTTGAGTATTGATCTGATATTGGTTTCGGCCTTCGGTATTAATACTTAGGGAATTGTTCTCTTACTAATTTACGGTTAGAGACTGATATGATGGGTCTTCAATAACACTGTTCTTAAACTCCGTGTGAAAAGAATAAATCTTTTTAATTAAGATGTAGAGAAGAATTACCAATTAATTAACATTAATTTGAAATTGAAATGGAATACGAATTGGGTTTATTGTGAACTATGTTTTAACGACATTCGTTCTTTAAGCCGATTCACAGTGAAATATGATTTGGAATTTATAAATCTTTTAATTAAGATTTAAGGGAAATTTCCAAAAAAAAGTTTTCCAGTTTAATAAAATAAATTAGAATGGAATGGAATTCGATTCAGTAATAATCGAAGTGAACTCTTGTGGAGGAAGACTGTTACTATATATGGAATTTAAAAGGCTTTGCCGTTATTCCATTTATATTATTGGTTGGATATGGAAGTTCATATCGAATATATATATATATATATATTGATTTGTTTTCTATGAAGATTCCATTGTTAATGGAATGTGGTTTTGGGTTTATCGTGAGCTGTGTTTTAAAATACATTAGTTCTTTAACCCTGTTAAAGATAATATTTATTTCTTAACTTTGAATAATCATTAAGTAATGATTTTTGGAAATTAAAATTGAATTAGATTTTTAATGAATCTTTAAATAGATTGAAAGGTGAATTTGATAACTAAAATTATCAAATTCAAGAAATGATCAAGAATGGGGTACCACTAGTTTTACTCCAGGTGATAGTTAAATCTTTAATTAGATTTGAACGTGAAATGGTAATTGAATTTACCGATAACATCATTGTGTTAGATATGAAGTATTACCAGTTTTGCTTCATGGGATAAATAGGTTGGGATTGGGAAATTTAACAAATGATTACTTCGGTAAGGTTCGCTAATCCTGACTAGTTTGGATAAACCTTAATTTGGTTTGAATTGATATCCAAAGGAAGATTAAAGGATATATTTAAAGAATTTATCTTTGATAAAATTAATGGGAACCTTTCCCAAAGGATATGAATATTTAGATAAAAGAATATTCAGAATTGGAATGAGGCGTATGTTGTGCTTTAATAGAACTTGTTTATTATATACACGAGCTGTTCAGAAAGGCCGGGTTCATACCCATTCTGAATAACTGATTCGACGATAAGTGGACGATGAAGACTGGAGGTCTTCACATCGTTTGGATGATTACTGATGTCTTGATTGGGCTATATATCCAAGACAAGGTAATAAGTGGTGATCGTTCCAGACGTACTTGGAGGTCGACCGGATATGCGAGGACCTCTCTCCGGTATTGGACATATGGGAAGAGGAATAAGGTGCCACCGGTTTCGTTCAGACCCAGAACGAACTTGTAAATGGATGTGTGTCTGACATCGGATTTCATTCTGTGTGATTGATAGACACCAGTTGTATAGCGTGAATTGCCTGTGTGGCCTGCTGAGATGTAAAGGATCAAGGCTTCTGTTGAAAAGCAAGTCTTGTGGTTGATAATCAAAGCACAGCTTTAATATAGCATAGCTTTGTGTATAGCGTTAATTCGCGAGCCTCACACCCCGGTGTGAACCAGAAATGGGAGAGGACATCAGAGAGGGCTGCGTTTCCTTGTAGCTAGGAGTGGTGTCTGGGTTTTGCACGCCCAGACGTTTTACTTATATGGATGATGGATAGCGAGGTGCCTCAGATATATTGGCACTACAGGGCCAATGGATGGTATGGTCTTACGCCCCACAGGGCGGGGAAACATATTGTTCAGGCATTTTAATCCACCTTTGCACTTCGGGTGGACCGACCTGACAATCCAAGGGTCACTCGAGCTCCGATCGTGAGGGACGGGTTAGAGCGTCTTGAAGCGGCAAGGACGATCCCTTGACTTGTTTCACAGATGGAAATCCAACTTCCAATACGTGAATTTGCGGTTTTAATTGTAGAACTAGTATGGCGACATGATATATGGTACTCATGCTGTATATGATTGATACATTTATATTTGAAGTTGTTATATACACTATGCGCTTATAATAGTATCAAAAGATTTGTTTTAAACGTACCAAGTATGTTTGGCTGTTATAAGGGAAAACCCTATCCTCCGGCTTCCGTTGCATTGTGTGATGGGACCAGGGTCTTATAATAACTCCATTTTTCCAAAAAGCATTGCGTTGTTTATTTTATGCACTGGTATTCTTAGGAGGAAACCCATTCCGTGTCATACGGCGTGGTCCCTTGATTTACTTTATTTTAAATTAAAGGTTTAAATAACTGTTTTAGTTCTCACACCAGTCACATGTCTGACCTGGAGTTTATTGTTTTAACCTAAACTCTGGGTGCCCCTATTTTCCACACGGGCAGCTAGTAATTTTGGTTTTGTAGATTTATATTCACAGGATCCTAGTTTATAGCTGGAACGATATTCGGAAAGCTCTGCATCCGTTTATCTCTTTCAGTTGTGTTTTTGTATTATTTTCCGTTGCATTGTAATTTGTAAAGCTCTGATATTTTTCTGGTGTATATTATTTGTTCATATTTTATATATTCTTGTACACTAATGTAAATTGTTGTAATAAGCAATGAAATATTCTTCTGTTTGTGATTCTGATTTGTCTTGTTCTCAATTCAATCCGGGCTTTCCTTTATAGGGAAGTTCAGGCCGTTTCAACTTACTTCCATATAAGAAGTAAATTTCTTTAATTATTATCAATCACAATAATTAATTAATTTCATTATTAACTAAAGTTAAATAGTTTACTTCATTAAAAATAGATCTGCTAATCACTTACCGATATTGTTAACGATTGTAACAACCCGGAAATGCGAGCCAGTTTAAAATTTTTATTTTGGCAATTTTAGTGAATTTAGAATATTTAAAATGAACTATTTTAAATAATATCGACGAGAAATTTATTTTGAATATAATTCGACGTATATATTTATATACGTTGTCGTTAGAATATAAATATTTATATATAATTATAAATAGAATTGAAAATGGCGCGGTAGTTCGATAATTCGATTGCGAACTTCAATTGAATGTACAGGGTGCAAACCAAACCGGATTTTAGTGAAACCAAAAATAACGGGATCTAATTGATGATATCTTTCCAACGAATCCGAAAAATCAAAATTTCATAGCGGGGATCAAAAGATATGTCCAGTAGAAAATTCTGAATAGTCGCTATGGAATTCAGGCCCTTAAAAATGGAAATTTTGCAAACGACCTCGGATTTCGACGAAACCACTTTTGTTGGATCCGCGATGTCAAGTTATTGCTTGATTCCAATTTTCATAATTTTTCGAATCAATATGTGAGCGTGGCAAAGGAAAACGCGTTTGACCATTTCAGTTGATTTTAATCGACTGGAAATTGGCCATTTTTCATACGGTCTCAGAATTCGACGAAATTAGTTTTGTTAAGACCGTATCGTCAATACAAAGCTAGAAAATATTTTTCGGGAATTTTTCTTGTTAGTATGTGACCCCGGTAAATTGAAATGTACTTTCAAATTGAATATATAAAGAATTATATTTTAAATTCAAAGGAAACTGATTGTAACGATCAAATTGGCCTACGAAACATATCCCATTGTGTTCGGAATGGGGGTAATTAGCTATGGGCGACAGTCGGTGGGTTCGAATCGGGGTTCAAATGAAAAGTCAACCTAGTTGGAATTAAAATAGAATAAAATAATAAATTATAATATTTCCTTTCAACTCCCCCTCCCTTCCACGTTGGATTTCAGTTGAGAAATTAAATGAAAAAAAAACCACTGAAAAGGGGGAAACCCTTGTCGCGCCCGCCACCATCGTCGCCTCCGCCCATGCCCTCAACCGCCGCACCTCCAGCCAAAGTCGATCCCTCCCCCCCTCTCTTCCTCCTCTCTCGATTCTCGTTCTCCCTCTATCTATAACCCTAGACCGACGCAAAGACCCCCACCGTGGCCCCCTTACCTGCCAGCGCCACCACCTGGACGGAGACCCCATTCCCCTCGCCGCGACAGGCATAACCCCCACTCCTCCGATCTTCCCCGCCTCCTCCTTTCTTCTGAAGTGCCTCGGTGAAGCCCCAAGACCCGAAGTCACCCTTTTGCTCCACTGCTCCGGCTGAAGTGGCGCTGCTACTGGCTATTGCGATCCCCCACCACCCTCCGGCGCGAACAGCCCCTCCCCAACTCCCGATTCAAACTGTAAGCTTTTCCTTTTTGGTAATCTTCATTTATTTAATGTTTTAAATTATAAAACGCTTGATTTTTAATAAGTAAAAGTCATGATTTTTATAATTAAGAAGTTGTGATTTTTATATGATGAAGTTTATATATTTCGTTATAGAAATTTTGATTTCCATTTAAGGAAAGGATAGATAAGATTTTTATGTTATAAAAGGCGAGATTTTTAAGGTTGTCCTTTGATTTTGGTTGTTCTTTTCTTTGTAAAAATATATATGTTATAGCTTAGGAAAAATCGAATTTTTTTTATCATAAAAAGAAATGATCTTTGGAAATGAAAAGGATTATATTTTTATACAAGGAGGACTATATATTTATATAAGGAAAAAGTTTCGATTTCTTCTAAGGTAAAAATTAGATCTTTTTATATTCATGTAGCGGTATAGGAATATAATCTTTTATAAGGGAAGGAGTGATAAAAATATAATATAGAAAGTGAAAATATAATTTTTCAGCAAATTAAAATGGATGATTTTTATGAAGTTAAAAATTGGAGTTATGCAATAGGAATAACGGATTAAAAATATGATCTTTATATTTGAAAAGGCGAAATTTTTATATATTGAATAGCGAAGTAAAAATTCGATTTTTACATATTGAATAGCGAAGTAAAAATTTAATTTTTATGTATTGAATAGTAAAGTAAAAATTTGATTTTTACATATGTAGAGAATACGGGCAACGAAGGTGACAGGAAGGCGAGAACGGAGAAGATTTCTATAAATGAAAAATCGTGGCATTTGGAATTAGCAAACTAGTGAGAACTTCTCACTCAAATTTCCTTTTCTAGATATATATATATGCTAGGATGCAGACGGTGTTTAGTAGCACCCGACACCCGTCATCCACAGACCATGGATGGCTTGTTTATTTGATTGTTGTGTTGGGAAATTTGTTTGTGAAATTGATGTGAAATGGATAATGAAATATATTCATGTGTTGAAAGGAAATAAAATATTTATATAGTTAAAAATATTTTATCGTTAAAAATATAATTTTTAACGTGAATATGAATCAATAAATATTTATAAACAAATCGGCCGATTTGTTTATATACACTGATTTGACTGATATTGATTGGGTCGATAAATTTTACACATCGCCCAACTGCACAAATAAAATCTGTGTTTGATTGTTTGAAACCCCACACGGGTATTGGGATAAAATACGGCATACACTAATCCCAATAATTAGTTGTATGTCGATTGATGGATCGACAGGCTGTTATAAGCGTTAGATATCTATATTTGATGCTTATACAGTGTAGTGCACTTTGGATGATGGTTGATTATTTATCGTTGCTATTATATACATGTGTTGTATGGAATCCATATAATTAACTTTGTATGGTAATTGATTGGGCCTCATTCCAATTTAGAAGATAAAGAATATTATAAAATAAAGGTTCATGTGTTGACCGTACTTATCCGTTGAGATTAGTCATGTGTTGAACGAAATATTTTAACAACAAAATTTACATCTTTATATTATAAAATAAAGGTTCATGTGTTGACAGTACTCATCCGTTGAGATTAGCCATGTGTTGAACGAAATATTTTAACAATAAAATTTACATCTTTATCATATATAACATTAGAAATTAACTGGAAAATAGATGAGATGAGTGGTCTCCTGGATATTGATCTGATGTTGGTTTCGACCTTCGGGGTTAATATTCAGGGAATCGTTCTCTTACTAATTTACGGTTGGAGTCTGATTTAATATCAAACGATAGATACCTTAATTTTCATAAAATATATTAAATAACAAAAATAGTCACATGTGCACGGTACTCATTCGTTGAGATTAGTCATGTGTTGACAAGAATAAATATTCATTTGTTGAATAGAATAACGGAATTATTGAAATATATAAAGCCGTGTTGATTAGAGATGCGCTATTTTGACGCAAACGATATTTATATCAATTATATTCGTTTTTATAAATTGAATAGAAAAGAAATTCGAATTGAATTGAATAGAAAAAGAAATTCGAATTGAATTGAATTGATAAAGAAATTTGAATTGAATCGAATAGAAAACCAATTTGAAATGAATTGAATATAAAATGAATTCGAATTGAATTGAAAACGAATTCGAATTGAATTGAAAACGAATTAAAATGAATTTAAATTGAATTGAAACTTGAATTGAATAGAAATGAATTTTAAAACGAATTTATAAGGAAAAATTCAATTTTGATTTGAATTGAAATGGAAGTTGAAATTGTTGTTGAAACGAATTTAAAACTATTTATATAATTCGTTTTAAATAGAAATCGACGAAATATATATTATATATATATATATATATATATATATAATATAATGGCCTGAATAGAACGCGCCGCACAGCGGTAGTTCGCGAATTTCGACCATTGACTTCGAACGGACATTACGGTGGATCCGACCGTCGGATTCTCCTAAAACTGGAACCGTTGGGTTCGTATCGAAAAGAGCTTTCGAACGAATATTAGAAATTTGAAATCTAACGGTTGGATATGGAGATACGTCCAAATCAAATTTGGAAAAGGTCGTTGTAAGTGCAGTTCGATGGCCGTTGATGGAAATCGACTGTACGGGCCTTGATAAAATTATTAAAAATATCAATAATTTGTGTAAAATCATAAGAAATGATTTGGGAAAAATTGGGACGAAAAACTCCATATTTGAAAAGATAAAAATAGATTTTTATCGAAAATAACTAGTTTTGAACTAAATTTAAAACCCATTTATTTTTAAATAAATAAATTGGATTTGAAATGGGTTTTAAATAGAATTGATTTGTGGGTTTATCGTGAAGGGTGTTTTAAATAACACTTGTTCTTTAACCCGATAATAAATAGAATGTGACTTGGGTTTGTCGTGAACTGTGTTTTAAATGACATTAGTTCTTTAACCCAGTAAAAGGAGTTTTAATGAATCTGCAATTAGATTGATATGGGGAATTGATAATTTAAATTATCAAATTTAGAAATTGAGCGAGAATGGAGTATCACCAGTTTTTCTCCAAAGCGATAGTTAAATCTTTAATTAGATTTGAACGTCAAATGGTAATTAATTTTACCGATAACACCATAGTATTAGATATGGAGTATTACCAGTTTTGCTTCATGGGATGAATAGGTTGGGATTGGGAAATAAAATAAATAATTACTTCGGTGTGGTTCGTTAATCCCGACTAGTTTGGAAAACCATAATTTGGTTTGAAATGACATCCAAAGGAAGATTAAAGGATAAATTTTAAAGAATTTATCTTGGATAAAATTAATGGGAACCTTTCCCTAAGTATGTGGAATTTAGAAACTAGCTGTAGGTTAGTTAAGAAGAATGGTTTCCTGGATATTGATCTGATGTTGGTTTCGGCCTTCGGGGTTAATATTTGGGAAATTGTTCTCTTGCTAATTTGCGGTTAGTGGCTGCTGAATTGGAATGAGGCGTATGTTGTGTTTGTGTAACATTTGTTTTAATATACGCGGGTTGTTCGGAAAGTCCGGGTTTATACCCATTCTGAATAACCGATTCGACGATAAGTCGAAGATGAAGACGGTGGTTGAAGACCGGAAGTCTTCACATCGTTTGGGTGATTACTGATGATCATGATTGGGCTGTACACCTGAGATGAGGGAATCAGTTAGTGATTGTCCAGACGTACTTGGAGATCAATGGATATGCGAGGAAAGTGCCTCCAGTTTCGTTCAGACCCAGAACGAACTTGTAAATGGATTGTGTGTCTGACATTGGATTTTATTCTGTGTTGATTGATTTCTGTTAAATATATATCTGTTTGGCGGCGGAGAATTTATTCTCTTGCTTAACGCCCTTCTCTGAGACGTACGAGCTTATAGGTTATATATCGATAGATATTAATCGCATGGCATGAATTGCCTATGTGGCACACTGAGTTGCATGGATCAAGGCTTCTGTTGAAAAGCAAAGTCTTGTGGTTGATGATCAAAGCACGACCTTTGTGACGTAGCTTTGTGTATAACGTGAATTCGCGAGCCTCACACCTCGGTATGAGTTAAAAACGGGATAAGGACTGCAGGGAGAGCGCGACGTTTCTTTCTAGCTTTGGTGGTGTCGGTGACTTACCAGCCCTGACATTTATATACTTTTCACCTATGTGGTTGTTGGATGAGGCGCCTCAATTTTAGGTCTGTTAGGACCGGGAAACGTGTGTTCAGGCATAACTAATCCTCAAACGTAAGAGAGGACCAGCCCTGAAGATCCAAGGGTTACCCAGAGTGTGTAGTCCTGAGGCATTTGCTAGAGTGTCTCGAAGCGGAGAGGAGCTTGCCCCTTGCCTCGACTCATGACGGAAATCCAATTTCCAATACGCGTATTTCGGTTTTATTTGTAGAGCCTAGTATGGCGACATGATAGATGGTACCCATGCCGCCTAGGATTGATATTTATGACTGAGAATGTTTTGACACTATACACTTATTATAGTATCAAATGATTTGTTTTAAACGTACCAAGCATGTTTGTCTATTATAAGGGAAAACCCTATCCTCCGGCTTGCGTTGCATTATGTGATGGGACCTGGGTCTTATAATAGCTTCATTTTTCGAAAAAGCATTGCGCTGTTTATTCTATGCACTGGTATTCTTAGGAGGAAACCCGTTCCGTGTTATACGGCGTGGTCCCTTGAATTACTCTCTTTTAAAGTAAAGCTTTAAGTAACTGTTTTAGTTCTCACACCAGTCACATGACTGACCTGGAGTTTATTGTTTTAACCTAAACTCTGGGTGCCCCTATTTTGACACGGGCAGCTAGTAGTTTTGGTTTTGCAGATTTATATTCACAGGATCCTGGTTTACAGCTGGAATGATATCCGGAAAGCTCTGTATCCGTATATCACCTTCAGTTGTGTTTTATATTATTTTTCCGCTGCTATGTAATTTATTGTAATCTCTGATATTTATCGAATGTAATTTATTCATTTATACTCTGTATATTCTTGTATCCTGATGGAATTGTTGTAATAACAATGAAATGTTCTTCCGTCTGCGTTCATTTGTGTGTTGTTCTCAAAGTATCCGCTCTTTCCTTCATGGGGAAGTAACGGGTTCTCACATTTGGTATCAGAGCTTTGGTTTACAGAGCTCGAGAACAAGACACATTAGAACCATACGAAAGAATTCATCAGATATTGGATTAGTAATATCCAATTAGAATGACTCGTTAGAGATAGGATCAGTAGTATCCTAGAACGAGTGTGAAGAGTATATTTTTCAAATGAAAACAATTTTGTTTTAAAAAATTTAAACCATTTTATATGTATTTGAATATTTATTTATTTTGAATTTGGACAATCCATTATATAAAGGTTTTGCATATACGCGTCATGAACGTATATTCGAAGTTTTAATATATTGGATAGATATAGAATCACATTCTTGACACCCGGAGATGGTTCTGATGATTGATCGATCATCATCCGAACTTATGTTCGTGTTTCGAAGGTGTGATTTTCTATATATTTCCATTAGACTGGTGTGAGAACCAAAACTAATATAGTTAGAATACATTGTTGTGAATTGGCATCGAAAACATGATTTTCTGTATATGTATCAAAATTATGAATTTGAAACGTTAAATTCACTAATTGATTGATGTTTGTGTTGTTTGTTTATTTGTTTGATAATTTTGAACCATTATGCCTAATTGCATCAAATATTGAATTTAATTGAAAATTGGTCGCATTTGCTTGCACATACATGTACTTACATTGAACAGGTCATAGCAAGGAGGCTAGAGCAGAGAATAAAATTTGTTTGCCCGACAAATAGGTACATATTTACTATAATTTACTGTTTTGTTTGGGTGATGATGATTTTATGAGCCTATTGGCTAGCCGCTTAGCCTTTTCTTTTTCTTTTTGAGATCAGAAGGCCTATTTGGCAATTTCGGGATTTTCCCGTGGCTCTCGGTGCAGGGGAGGTTATGGCGAAATTTTTCGAAAATTTAGGGTGTTAGCCAAATTTTTGAAGAATTTGAAAATTCTCAAAAACTGAAAAGTTGGAGAATGGAAGCCAGATCGAACGTAGAGTTGATTAATCAAACCACTTTCGACTTTGTTCCTTTTCGGGGACGAAAAGTTTTAAGTGGGGGAGATTGTAACAACCCGGAAATGCGAGCCAGTTTAAAATTTTTATTTTGGCAATTTTAGTGAATTTAGAATATTTAAAATGAATTATTTTAAATAATATCGACGAGAAATTTATTTTGAATATAATTCAACCTATATATTTTTATACGTCGTGGTTAGAATATAAATATTTATATATAATTATAAATAGAATTGAAAATGGCGCGGTAGTTCGATAATTCGATTTCGAACTTCAATTGAATGTACAGGGTGCAAACCAAACCGGATTTTAGTGAAACCAAAAATAATGGGATCTAATTGATGATATCTTTCCAACAAATCCGAAAAATCAAAATTTCATAGCGGGGATCAAAAGATATGTCCAGTTGAAAATTCTGAATAGTCGCTATGGAATTCAGGCCCTTAAAATGGAAGTTTTGCAAACGACCTCGGATTTCGACGAAACCACTTTTGTTGGATCCGTGATGTCAAGTTATTGCTAGATTCCAATTTTCATAATTTTTCGAATCAATATGTGAGCGTGGCAAAGGAAAACGCGTTTGACCAGTTTCAGTTGATTTTAATCGACTGGAAATTGGTCATTTTTCAAACGGTCTCAGAATTCGACGAAACTAGTTTTGTTAAGACCGTATCGTCAATACGAAGCTAGAAAATATTTTTCGGGAATTTTTCTTGTTAGTATGTGACCCCGGTAAATTGAAATGTACGTTCAAATTGAATATATAAAGAATTATATTTTAAATTCAAAGGAAACTGATCGTAACGATCAAATTGGCCTACGAAACATATCCCATTGTGTTCGGAATGGGGGTAATTTGCTATGGGCGACAGTCGGTGGGTTCGAATTGGGGTTCAAATGAAAAGTCAACCTAGTTGGAATTAAAATAGAATAAAATAATAAATTATAATATCTCCTTTTAACTCCCCCTCCCTTCCACGTTGGATTTCAGTTGAGAAATTAAATGAAAAAAAAAACCCGCTGAAAAGGGGGAAACACTTGTCGCGCCCGCCACCATCGTCGCCTCCGCCCACGCCCTCAGCCGCCGCACCTCCAGCCAACGTCGATCCCTCCCCCCATCTCTTCCTCCTCTCTCGATTCTCGTTCTCCCTCTATCTATAACCCTAGACTGACGCAAAGACCCCCACCGTGGCCCCCCTAACCTACCAGCGCCGCCACCTGGGCGGAGACCCCATTCCCCTCACCGCGACAGGCACAACCCCCCTCCGATCTTCCCCGCCTCCTCCTTTCTTCTGAAGTGCCTCGGTGAAGCCCCAAGACCCAAAGTCACCCTTTTGCTCCACTGCTCCGGCTGAAGTGGCGCTCCCACTGGCTATTGCGATCCCCCACCACCCTCCGGCGCGAACAGCCCCTCCCCAACTCCCGATTCAAAATGTAAGCTTTTCCTTTTTGATAATCTTCATTTATTTAATGTTTTAAATTATAAAACGCTTGATTTTTAATAAGTGAAAGTCATGATTTTTATAATTAAGAAGTTGTAATTTTTATATGATGAAGTATATATTTTTCGTTATAGAAATTTTGATTTCCATTTAAGGAAAGGATAGATAAGATTTTTATGTTATAAAAGGCGAGATTTTTAAGGTTGTCCTTTGATTTTGGTTGTTCGTTTTTTGTAAAAATATATATGTTATAGCTTAGGAAAAATCGAATTTTTTTTTATCATAAAAAGAAATGATCTTTGGAAATGAAAAGGATTATATTTTTATACAAGGAGGACTATATATTTATATAAGGAAAAAGTTTCGATTTCTTCTAAGGTAAAAATTCGTTCTTTTTATATTCATGTAGCGGTATAGGAATATAATCTTTTATAAGGGAAGGAGTGATAAAAATATAATATAGAAAGTGAAAATATAATTTTTCAGCGAATTAAAATGGATGATTTTTATGAAGTTAAAAATTGGAGTTATGCAATAGGAATAACGGATTAAAAATATGATCTTTATATTTGAAAAGGCGAAATTTTTATATATTGAATAGCGAAGTAAAAATTCGATTTTTACATATTGAATAACGAAGTAAAAATTCAATTTTTATGTATTGAATAGTAAAGTAAAAATTTGATTTTTACATATGTAGAGAATACGGGCAACGAAGGTGACAAGAAGGCGAGAACGGAGAAGATTTCTATAAATGAAAAATCGTGGCATTTGGAATTAGCAAACTAGTGAGAACTTCTCACTCAAATTTCCTTTTCTAGATATATATATATATATATATGCTAGGATGCAGACGGTGTTTAGTAGCACCCGACACCCGTCATCCACAGACCATGGATGGCTTGTTTATTTGATTGTTGTGTTGTGAAATTTGTTTGTGAAATGGATAATGAAATATATTCATGTGTTGAAAGGAAATAAAATATTTATATAGTTAAAAATATTTTATCGTTAAAAATATAATTTTTAACGTGAATATGAATCAATAAATATTTATAAACAAATCGGCCGATTTGTTTATATACACTGATTTGACTGATATTGATTGGGTCGATAAATTTTACACATCGCCCAACTGCACAAATAAAATCTGTGTTTGATTGTTTGAAACCCTACACGGGTATTGGGATAAAATACGGCATACACTAATCCCAATAATTAGTTGTATGTCGATTGATGGATCGACAGGCTGTTATAAGCGTTAGATATCTATATTTGATGCTTATACAGTGTAGTGCACTTTGGATGATGGTTGATTATTTATCGTTGCTATTATATACATGTGTTGTATGGAATCCATATAATTAACTTTGTATGGTAATTGATTGGGCCTCATTCCAATTTAGAAGATAAAGAATATTATAAAATAAAGGTTCATGTGTTGACCGTACTCATCCGTTGAGATTAGTCATGTGTTGAACGAAATATTTTAACAATAAAATTTACATCTTTATATTATAAAATAAAGGTTCATGTGTTGACAGTACTCATCCGTTGAGATTAGTCATGTGTTGAACACAATATTTTAACAATAAAATTTACATCTTTATCATATATAAAATTAGAAATTAACTGGAAAATAGATGAGATGAGTGGTCTCCTGGATATTGATCTGATGTTGGTTTCGACTTTCGGGGTTAATATTCAGGGAATCGTTCTCTTACTAATTTACGGTTGGAGTCTGATTTAATATCAAACGATAGATACCTTAATTTTCATAAAATATATTAAATAACAAAAATAGTCACACGTGGACGGTACTCATTCGTTGAGATTAGTCATGTGTTGACAAGAATAAATATTCATTTGTTGAATAGAATAACGGAATTATTGAAATATATAAAGCCGTGTTGATTAGAGATGCGCTATTTTGACGCGAACGATATTTATATTGATTATATTCGTTTTTATAAATTGAATAGAAAAGAAATTCAAATTGAATAGAATAGAAAAAGAAATTCGAATTGAATTGAATAGATAAGGAAATTTGAATTGAATCGAATAGAAAACCAATTTGAAATGAATTGAATATAAAACGAATTCGAATTGAATTGATAACGAATTCGAATTGAATTGAAAACGAATTGAAATGAATTCAAATTGAATTGAAACTTGAATTGAATAGAAATGAATTTTAAAACGAATTTATAAGGAAAAATTCAATTTTGATTTGAATTGAAATGGAAGTTGAAATTGTTGTTGAAACGAATTTAAAACTATTTATATAATTCATTTTAAATAGAAATCGACGAAATATATATTATATATATATATATAATATAATGGCCTGAATAGAACGCGCCACGCAGCAGCAGTTCGCGAATTTCGACCATTGAGTTCGAACGGACATTACGGGGGATCCGACCGTCGGATTCTCCTAAAACTGGAACCGTTGGGTTCGTATCGAAAAGAGCTTTCTAACGAATATTAGAAATTTGAAATCTAACGGTTGGATTTGGAGATACATCCAAATCAAATTTGGAAAAGGTCGCTGTAAGTGCAGTTCGATGGCCGTTGATGGAAATCGACTGTACGGGCCTTGATAAAATTATTAAAAATATCAATAATTTGTGTAAAATCATAAGAAATGATTTGGGAAAAATTGGGATGAAAAACTCCATATTTGAAAAGATAAAAATAGATTTTTATCGAAATGAACTAGTTTTGAACTAAAATTAAAACCCATTTATTTTTAAAAAATAAATTGGAATTAAATTAGAATTGATTTGTGGATTTATCTTGAAGGGTGTTTTAAATAACACTTGTTCTTTAACCCGATAATAAATAGAATGTGACTTGGGTTTGTCGTGAACTGTGTTTTAAATGACATTAGTTCTTTAACCCAGTAAAAGGAGTTTTAATGAATCTGCAATTAGATTGAAATGGGGAATTGATAATTTAAATTATCAAATTTAGAAATTGAGCGAGAATGGAGTATCACCAGTTTTGCTCCAAAGCGATAGTTAAATCTTTAATTAGATTTGAACGTGAAATGGTAATTAATTTTACCGATAACACCATAGTATTAGATATGGAGTATTACCAGTTTTGCTTCATGGGATGAATAGGTTGGGATTGGGAAATAAAATAAATAATTACTTCGGTGTGGTTCGTTAATCCCGACTAGTTTGGAAAACCATAATTTGGTTTGAAATGACATCCAAAGGAAGATTAAAGGATAAATTTTAAAGAATTTATCTTGGATAAAATTAATGGGAACCTTTCCCTAAGAATGTGGAATTTAGAAACTAGCTGTAGGTTAGTTAAGAAGAATGGTTTCCTGGATATTGATCTGATGTTGGTTTCGGCCTTCGGGGTTAATATTTGGGAAATTGTTCTCTTGCTAATTTGCGGTTAGTGGCTGCTGAATTGGAATGAGGCGTATGTTGTGTTTGTGTAACATTTGTTTTAATATACGCGGGTTGTTCGGAAAGTCCGGGTTTATACCCATTCTGAATAACCGATTCGACGATAAGTCGAAGATGAAGACGGTGGTTGAAGACCGGAAGTCTTCTCATCGTTTGGGTGATTACTGATGATCATGATTGGGCTGTACACCCGAGATGAGGGAATCAGTTAGTGATCGTCCAGACGTACTTGGAGATTGATGGATATGCGAGGAAAGTTCCTCCGGTTTCGTTCAGAACCAGAATGAACTTTTAAATGGATTGTGTGTCTGACATTGGATTTTATTCTGTTTTGATTGATTTATGTTAAATATATATCTGTTTGGCGGCGGAGAATTTATTCTCTTGCTTAACGCCCTTCTCTGAGACGTACGAGCTTAGAGGTTATATATCGATAGATATCAATCGCATGGCATGAATTGCCTGTGTGGCACGCTGAGTTGCATGGATCAAGGCTTCTGTTGAAAAGCAAAGTCTTGTGGTTGATGATCAAAGCACGGCCTTTGTGGCGTAGCTTTGTGTATAACGTGAATTCGCGAGCCTCACATCTCGGTATGAGTTAAAAACGGGATAAGGACTGCAGGGAGAGAGCGACGTTTCTTTCTAGCTTTGGTGGTGTCAGTGACTTACCAGCCCTGATATTTATATACTTTTCACCTATGTGGTTGTTGGATGAGGCGCCTCGATTTTAGGTCTGTAAGGACCGGGAAACGTGTGTTCAGGCATAACTAATCCTCATACGTAAGAGAGGACCGGCCCTGAAGATCTAAGGGTTACCCAGAGTGTGTAGTCCTGAGGCATTTGCTAGAGTGTCTCGAAGCGGAGAGGAGCTTGCCCCTTGCCTCGACTCATGACGGAAATCCAATTTCCAATACGCGTATTTCGGTTTTATTTGTAGAGCCTAGTATGGCGACATGATAGATGGTACCCATGCCGCCTAGGATTGATATTTATGATTGAGAATGTTTTGACACTATACACTTATTATAGTATCAAATGATTTGTTTTAAACGTACCAAGCATGTTTGGCTATTATAAGGGAAAACCCTATCCTCCGGCTTGCGTTGCATTGTGTGATGGGACCTGGGTCTTATAATAGCTTCATTTTTTGAAAAAGCATTGCGTTGTTTATTCTATGCACTGGTATTCTTGGGAGGAAACCCGTTCCATGTTATACGGCGTGGTCCCTTTTATTACTCTCTTTTAAAGTAAAGCTTTAAATAACTGTTTTAGTTCTCACACCAGTCGCATGACTAACCTGGAGTTTATTGTTTTAACCTAAACTCTGGGTGCCCCTATTTTGACACGGGCAGCTAGTAGTTTTGGTTTTGCAGATTTATATTCACAGGATCCTCGTTTACAGCTGGAATGATATCCGGAAAGCTCTGTATCCGTATATCACCTTCAGTTGTGTTTTATATTATTTTTCCGCTGCTATGTAATTTATTGTAATCTCTGATATTTATCGAATGTAATTTATTCATTTATACTATGTATATTCTTGTATCCTGATGGAATTGTTGTAATAACAATGAAATGTTCTTCCGTCTGCGTTCATTTGTGTGTTGTTCTCAAAGTATCCGCTCTTTCCTTCACGGGGAAGTAACGGGTTCTCACAATGATAAACACTTCATTAGTGCTTTATCAATCAATAAACAACTTTAAATATCATTAAATAAAAAGATAATTAATATTTAATAAATACTGCTAAAATAAAATAACTATTCATTAAACCATTTTCATTAGATTAATCCAAAATCAATTAATCTAATTATCAACTCTAATTAAACAGTTGACTTCGTCAACTTAAAACATCAGTTTTTTATTAATTGATTCCACTTACTTCTCTTAGCTTGTTTTACATAAATAGTTATTTTCAAAATAATAACCCGTAGATTAAATTCTGGCTTCTATACTTATAAAACTCTATAAATTTTACCGCAAATATTATATAACTATTTTTATAAAATCCATTTATAATTACTGTCTTATTTTAAAACTTATAATTTAAATAGAATAAATTTTAAAACTCCACTTTAATTATAAAAATAAATTTTATAACCTCAATTATGTCAATTCGCCTAATGGTGAATTAACGTCTTAAAAACATAGTTTTGACTATTTGCTGCCAATAACTTCATCAATATTGTTTATTGATTAAAACATCAAACCAACGTTGAATTTCAATTCAACGTTCAATATATAATAAATTATCGACATTTAATCAGAATATTATATCATCTGGGGTAAACAATTCATATCTGAATAATATGGAAAAACAAACAACATACAAAATATTTGAGGAATCTGGTCGAATCCCTCCAACCTGTTCTTCCCTGCATCACCGATCATAATAATATTTAATAATATATGAAATAATATTTAAATCAAAATCATTCAATATGACATATTATAGATGTCGACAACCATTTAACAAGCAATAAGCAACCAAGGCATTTAATCATACAATTTCTATGGTTAACGATGAATTATATTTTATATGAATTTTAACACATCATAGAATTCCAGAAAGCGCGATAATTAACTCCCCTTTATTTTTGATTGATGGTTCGTGCGTTGTTTTGTATAATTTTAAACAAATTTTTAAAAGTAAACGAAATTCCGAACATCTCCAATCCATTCTGAACTTACCTAACGGTGTAGTACACTTGATTGCGATTCCAATGCCCCTGGGTTTGCACAATTATGATAATATATGAATGAGTTATCACTATTACCACTTTAATAAATTAAATGATTATTTAACAGGGTAGTTATTAATTAGTTAACTCCTAATTACCTTATTAATTATCATCAACCACCCATAATTATCTCCATGCGTTTACTCCTTCACCCATGATTACCCGATCCTTCTGCTGTTTTTCTTTCATACGTGCAAAAATGCATGTCTCCCCTTTTGTTTGATACCAGGCCCCTTTTTTTCTTTTTCTTTTTGAAGCCAAGCCTATACGTTAAAGCATAGCCGACTTCCACTTAGTCTTCTTCTCCAGTTATACGTCTCATTCCAGGAAAACATACCTAGACTGAAATGACCCAACCTTCCCTGTAAATGAAAGTCCGGATTTAGTTGAGAACACGACGGATCAGAACACAAACAGAAGAACATTTCATTGCTATTACAACAATACATCAGAGTACAAGAACATTACAGAGTATGAACGAATATTACACATTGGAAATACAATATCAAGGATTTAAATTACAAAGCAACGGAAAAATAATACATAACACAACTGAAGGAAATACACGGATACAGAGCTTTTCGAATATAGCTTTTGCTGCAAACCAGGATCCTACGAATATACTATCTGCAAAGCCAAAACTACTAGCTACCCATGTGGAAAATATGGGAACCTAGAGTTTAGGTTAAAATAATAAACTCCAGGTCAGGCATAGGGCTGGTGTGAGAAATCAAAACGGTTATTAAACTAGATTTTAAAGTTAGGCAAATCACGGGACCACGCTGTATAACACAAAATGGGTTTACTCCACATGATCTTAGTTTAAAATAAAACAACGCAATGCTTTTTGGAAAAATGAAGCTATTATAAGACTCTGTTGTATATAACGGTGTTGTATACACAATTATATGATTTTTGTTTGATGATAACAACCAAATAAATATTATTTTAATGTGTTTGATATTGTACTGTTATTATACATCACAGACTGGAATATAATATTTAAATAAAATATGACTGCACAGAAATTTAAATATTCACACAGTATCTTATTTAAATATAATATTTTATTTCACTATCAAAACAGTACAAATTTATAAACTCCACTGTTTATACATTTCTCTTATATTCACTGATATTCACTACATCACAATACATTCAAAGACTCATGTACAGATTTTTTTTTATATACAACTCCTTCAGTACAGTACATTCTCAATCACTCAGTAATTTCATATTTAAACACACACTTATTCGCTGACATTTTTTTTCTGTCTTCTGTCTTTACAGCTCTCTGTCAGTCCAGTCATCTTCTGCTTACCTGTCACAATGAAGCACACACACAGTATATGGAACAGAAATAATATTCAAAATTCATGCAAATATAAATTTTATTTTTAAAATTTTATTTGCCTCAGTTTTCTGGTGTGTTTCTCATCATTTTTCATGACTTGATCTGATATGTGAATATAGCACGCACACGATATATGTATACACACACATGTGTATGTATATACACATATTATTATGTAGGGACAGGAAAATTCATTCTGATGGCTGCATATACACACATGTATAAATATACACGTGTGCACTGCCTCGCCAATCTGCGAGCAACTGAGGAGTATCCTCTTGGACCTTCTCGACTCAGTGCAACACTCAAAAGTCAACAACACAAATATGGTGCAACGCAAAAATGCACAGCATTCAAGAATGCAAAGTATGTACAGCAATGTATATATGGCAACAAAAACAGTGCAAGTATGGTCAGTGAACACCATGGAGTTAGAAGACATCATTTCTAAATCATCACAGCAGATATATTTGCACTTCTCTACATGGCATTTGGATATACACAAAACAGTTCAGCTAGCATGGTCTCATCATGAAGAACAGGTGAATGTGCTCGAGATACAAACATGAAGCATGGTGCAACAAAGCTGTGTGCAGCAGTAACAAAACAAGGAGCCAAAGTGTACATAAACTCACAAGCACAGATTCAAGTTTATGAAGTTACAAGCAGGCAAATCAAAATGAACAGCAACGTCATTGTGGCCAAAGCATGTGTGCAAGTATAACAATGGTATTGGTGTACACAGTCAGGATGTGTGGTCGAGACAAGGTTCATATCATAGTGCAGCAAATTCAAGAGTGATGCTCACAACTTTACAAATGTGAACTCAGCAGTAATTACAAAGTGTTCAAATGGAAAAATCAAACTGAAATGGACCAAAGCAAGGTGATCAGTGTATATGCAGCATGCACAAGTGATACATGGTGATACAGGGTGCAAACAACAGTGTGTTCCAGACCCACGAATGCAAATACATAAAACAAAAATAAAGCAGCAGTTGAGTGTACAAGGGTAGTATGCATAACCATGGATGGTTCAAGTTACAAGTTAGCCAACAAATCATCATGGTGAAGGAAAGTCACAAGTTGAACACATGTACAGGGCAAATGATCAAGGCAGACTTACACATACTCAAATGCATTCACACAAGTGCAAATTTCATACAAATGCATACAGCAGGAAGGGTTTGCTCAGAATACATAGTAGAGCAAATTTGAGCAAAACAGTTTTGGACAATTTTTTTATGGCAAAGTAATCTTCCAAGAATTGCTCAAATCATGTTTTGGCAAGTTTTAAACTTTCCAGTATTTTTGCAAGGAGTAAGAAATAAAACAATCTCAGCAAAGATTTAAATCGAGGAGATAAAAGGCAAGAAATTGAATCATGGAATCTATTACGCAAGTGAGGAACAAATTTTCAGAAATTCAGTGTTTAAAATGTGGCAAGATTTCTTTCCAGAATTAACAAGGTCGAGAGATTTTTTTTTCAAGAAGGGAAAATCATTTTAAGGCAACAAATTCAAGAGCCAAGGAGAGTAAATCACGCAAGTCCCAAATATAGATTTCATTCACGAGTACAAGGCAACAATTATCATTCATCTCAAAAATTAAAAGCCGAGAATATCAATTTCAAAAGAGGAAATTTTGTATTCAATCAAATCGCAAATCAAAAGGGGAAAAGCACCGCAACAAATCAGCCGAATCATTCAGTGAAATCAGAGCGATTTTAGGATGTTATAATCCTATTTCTAACACCCATTTACATCATAGGCAATTATCGAAAATCAACAACAAAAATCAAGAGCAATCAGAGAAACAAAATTCGAATAACTCACAATTTTCACAAGAGTTTCGATCGCCTGAAAGCCCCAAATCAGTGAGCAAGAACGCATCATAAAGCCACAACAAATCGAAGGGACAGAGATTCATTTCCACGAAGCAAGCGATTTGATTTGGGGAAGAAACCCTAGCCGCCATTTTTTTATAAACAAAGAGAACGGGCTGAACTAATTTGAAAAGGGTCGGCCAAGTGTTAAAATGAAAAGGGGATGACCCCTTAGTTATATTCTAGGGTTTTTCTATTTTTTTTTTCTTGTTTTCTTTATTTGGAATTGTTTTTTCTTCTGAAAACAATTCTGAACAGTTTTTCTAGAAGTCTGTAAAATTCTAGAGTTCCAGTCAGGGTGTTGACTGGCAGTCCACTAGAGTCTGTAAATTCTAGGGTTACGAGTTATAGGGTTTGTAATTCGGGAAATCTGATCGAGGGGATATCAGTCAGTCTAGGGTTTTGAGCGTAGGGTTAGGACAGGAGCAGGCGCTGCGAGTGTACATGGTCTTGTATGCGGGATCTGTATATAATACCTAGTAGAAACCTTAGGAATGCAGCAGTAGGCAGGGTTTTGCCGAAGCTGGGTATATCTGTGTGTGATTTATTTTCTGCACTTTTATTTCTCCTGCATTCTGTGATCTGTTTATTATTTTAATATCCTGTCAGTTATTCAATTCAGTTTAAAAACTGTGATAAACCCTATTCACCCCCTCCTCTAGGGTTAATCTAGTTCCAACAGACTCAGGTCCCATCACACAATGAACGCAGTTGAAGGATAGAGTTTTCCCTTGTAATAGCCAAAAATGCTTGATACGCGAAATTTCATCTTTTATTATTACTATAAGTGAAGAAATCAACTTCAAATATAAATGTATCAATCATAAGCGGCGTAGGTACCATTATATAACGTTGCTATATATATATATATATATATATATATGTATGTATGTATTTACAACTAAAACCAAATATCGCGTATTGGAGATTGGGTTTCCATTTATGAACCGAGGCAAGGGATTATCCTCACCGATTCGAGACTCTCTAGCCCGAGTCTCAGGATACAGCTGCAACTGCACCTGCGGTTAGCGGCAGGGCCAGTCATCCGTCTATGATTGGCAATACCATAAACTATATGTTAGCCTGCCCTATGGGGCATAAAATAATCTGGTCAGTAATGTCGACCAGAACATCCATTGGTCCCGTAGTGGCTGATATATCTGAGGCGCCTCTCTATCCATCAAGTAATAATAAGCAACATCCACATGAGTAAACAATCTGGGCTCCATACCATGATGTTACTCCTAGCTAGAAACTAACATATGTCCATTTCCCTGTAGTCCTCATCCCGTTTTTGGTTCATATCGGGGTGTGAAGCTTGCGAAGTAACGTTATACACAAACCTATCCCTAAATAAGCTATGCTTTGATCATCAACCACAAGGCTCTGCTTTTCAACAAAATCCTTGATCATTTGCATCTTAGCATGCAACATTGTCAGTCCATGCCATACCACTGATTTCTGCAAATATATAACCTGTAAGCTCGTACGTCTCAGAGAAGGGTGTTAAGTAAGAGAATAAATTCTCCGCCACCAAATAGATATATATTTAGCAGAGATCAACGAATATAGCATAAAGGAATACAACGTCAGACATACCATCCATTTACAAGTCCGTTTTGGGTTTAAACGAAATCGGAGGCACCTTATTCCTCATCCCATATGTCCAGTACAGGAGAGAGGACCTTGCATATCCGTCGATCTCCAAGTACGTTTGAATGATCACCACTTATTACCTAGTCTTGGGTGTACGACCCAATCAAGACATCAGTAATCATCCAAACGATATAAAGATCCCCGGTCTTCAACCATCGTCTTTATCTTCGACTCTTAATCGTCGTAGTAATTATTCAGAATGGGTTAAATCCGGTCTTTCTGAATA
This sequence comes from Allium sativum, assembly GCA_030737875.1. Classification (NCBI taxonomy): domain Eukaryota; kingdom Viridiplantae; phylum Streptophyta; class Magnoliopsida; order Asparagales; family Amaryllidaceae; genus Allium; species Allium sativum. The sequence goes on along the minus strand of CM060926.1, from coordinate 402,364,652 downwards.
ATTTGCATATTTTATAATCAAGTGCTATAAAACACATCATACGCCTTATTCCAATTTAGAATATTCTTTTATAAAATATTCACATTTTTAGGGAAAGGTTCCCATTAATTTTATCAAAGATAAATCCATTTAAATTTATTCTTTAATCTTCCTTTGCATATCCATTTCAAATGATTTTATTTTATCTTTCACAATTTTAAACCATATTAAGTTTTATCAACAAGTCGGGATTAGCGAATCTTACCGAAGTAATCATTTATTATTAATTATCCCAATCCCAACCTATTCATCCCATGGAGCAAAACTGGTAGCCCCCCATATCTAACACCCACTGTGTTATTGGTAAAATTAATTACCATTTAACGTTTAAGTCTGATTAAAGATTTTACTATCGCCTGGAGTAAAACTGATGGTACTCCATTCTCGATCATTTCAAGAATTCGATAAATTTAATTATCTCCTTCGCATTTTAATCTAATTAAAGATTCATTAAAACTCTAGTTTAGTTTTAATGTAAAAAAATCATTATTTAATGATTATTCAAATTTAGGAAATTAATCTTATCTTTAACTGGGTTAAAGAACCAATGTAATTTAAAACGCAGTTTATGGGAAACCCGAATCATCTATCATTAAATATGGAATCTTCACAGAAAGAAGATCAACATATAATCGATACAAATTTCCGTCTCAGATTAATAATATAAATGAAATAACTGCAAACCCTTTTAAATTCCATATATAGCAACAGTCTTCATTCACAGAAGCTCATCTCGATTATTATTAAATTGAATTCCATTCAATTCCAATTTAATATATTAAATTGGAAAACTTTACTTGGGAAAATTATATTTTCGCTATTAACTAGGTTAAAGAACGAATGTCGTTAAAAACATAGTTCATAATAAACCCAATTCACATTTCATTTTATTCCAATTACTAAATATAATTGGAAACTCAAATAATTTTACTTAAAAGATTTATATATTTCAAAATTATATTTTCATTGTAAATCGGGTTAAAGAACGAATGTCGTTAAAAACACAGTTCACAATAAACCCAATTCACATTTCTTTTTATTCCAATTACCAAATATAATTGGAAACTCTAATAATCTTAATTAAAAGATTTAGATATTCCAAAATTATATTTTTCACTGTAAATCAGGTTAAAGAACGAATGTCGTTAAAAATATAGTTCACAATAAACCCAATTCACATTTCATTTTATTCCAATTACTAAATATAATTGGAAACTCTAATAATCTTAATTAAAAGATTTATTCTTTTCACACGGGGTTTAAGAGTAGTGTTATTGAGGACACCATTCACGACAAACCAAAATCCAATTGATTTATTCATTTAAAAACACTGGATTTTTATTTCTAGTTAATAACTAGTTCATTTTGATAAAAATATGTTTTTATCTTACAAAATTTGATTTTTTTTTCATCTAAATTCTTTCCAAATCATTTATTATGATTTTACATAATTTTTCCATATTTTTAATAATTTTATTAAGGCCTGTTCAGTTGGTTTCCAATAACGGCCACCGAACTGCATCCGTAGCGGCCATTTTCAAATTTGATTTATACATAATTCCAAATCCAACCATTAGATTTCAAACTTCTTATATTCATTGGAAAGCTCTTTTCAATACGAACCCAGTGGTTCCGGTTTTAGGAGAACCCGACGGTCGGATCTCCTATTACATTAATTTGAAGTTAATGGTCGAACGGTACGCGGCGCGTTCTATTCAGGACATTATATATGATATATATGATATATATATATATATATATATCATCGATTTCCATTTAAACGTACTTATAAAATATTTATAAATTCATTTTAAAACGATTCCAACTTCATTTTCAATTTTAAATCAAAATTGAATATTCTATATCTTTATCATATTAAAATGATAAAATTTTCAAATATTAAATTTTGAAATCACTTCTTTTCGATATTCATTATAAAATAGATAAAATCGATCGATAAACCCGTTTGGGTTAAAATGATGTTTCTATAATTAACTCGGCTTCATTTTTTTGTGTCGATCTAAAATTGGACATCAAAATCATAATTTTATTCTTCACTGTAAATTATTTTAAAATATATGTTATTTTAAAATATTCTTTACTTATAAAGATTCTTTATTTAAAATATTTTTTACATTAAAATGTTCTTTTACATTATTTAAATGAAAAATGTTCGATTACATTAAAATGATTCTTTCACATTATTTTAATTAAAAATGTTCGATCACATTAAAATAATTCTTTTACATTAAAATGGTTCTTTTACGTTATTAACATTAAAAAAGTTCTTTTACATTAAAATGATTCTTTTACATTATTTACATTAAAAAATTTCTTTTACATTATTTATATTAAAAATGCTCTGAATCGGAATGCGCCTCAATCAATTACCATATAATTTCAGTTATATGGATTTCATACAACGCATGTATGCAACAATAATGATAAATAATCACTAAACAATAATGACAAATAATCATACAAATGGTGTATTTATAGCTGTAGGAGGGCTTCTAGGAAGACCGGTTCGTGACAGGGCACGTGGCAGCCGTTCCGGGAAAGTGGGAGCAGGAGTAGCCTTGAGAATAGGTCAAGATCTACGCGTGTATCAGCAGCTGCAGAGATCGATTCGTGGTCATGGGGTCGGGTCGTGATGTGGGCTTCACGAGCCGAAGTCTGGTCACGAGTTTGAGGTGGATCGTGAGCAGGGTGTGGTGAGCCCACGAGCGGGTCGGCTCGGGGAGCTCGCTCGATTCGCGGATTGGTCCGACTCATAATTCACTTCTGACTCTGTGTTCAATAGCCCGACCGTAGTGATGTTAATTGTGGTTACATCCATAAGTAGCTTGGTCCATCTTTATTCAATTTCATATATGTTTGAGGATCCGCATCGCCCTCGTGGTCCAGAAGTCTACCACGAGCGGGTTGTGGTCCAGGACCCCACCACGAGCCGAGTGAGGTTGGTGAGCCAGTCCATGTCTCGTGATAGCGATGCTTCATTATTTCATCCAATTGATTGCCAGTCGATGTCAGATTACATCAGTTCATGGAAATGGCCATAACTTCCAAACCGTAAGTCCATTTTAGCCGAACGAAAGCTCTACTTGAAGCAAATTTAGAGGGCTACAAGAGTTATAAAGGTCTGCTCCGTAATTGCTATTATCGGGCCCAAAAGTGGTTGTCTGATAGGAGTTTTGGGTCTGTTTATGTTGATGGTGTGATTTCGGCCAAATCACTCTATGTCTTCTGATGATGTTTTCATTGCCTAAGAGCACTACTATCCAGAGATTCCATGTGTGACAACTTTTACCAAAAAGCGTGTCAACAAGTTTGCCCCCCCCAGAACATATCTTGCTGACTGAAGGAAGATGTTTTCTGGATAATCCAAGAAATCCATGCTCCAAAGAAGTCCAGAAGTTTGTACCTGCAAGAAGATAAGATAAATGATGCTAGGATAATTCCTAGATAGTTACCGAAGTAAACTGTCCAAGGAGAAGTTAATGGAGTCCCAAGACGGCCTTACCGGAGTAAGACGACCAAGGAAAAGCAATAAGGTTCCAAAACGGCCTTATCGGAGTAAGACGACCTAGGAAAAGCAATTGAGGTTCTAAGACGACCTTACCGGGGTAAGACGACCAAGGAAATGCTAATGCGGTTTGTTTATACTAGACGGATCCAATTAAGAGCCGGAGCTCAATGTTTATACTGGACGGATCCTGTTAAGAGCCAGAGCTCACTGTTTATACTGGACGGATCCAGTTAAGAGCCAGAGCTCAATGTTTATACTGGACGGATCCAGTTAAGAGCCGGAGCTCAATGCTTATACTGGACGGATCCAGTTAAGAGCCGGAGCTCAATGCTTAAGAGCCGGAGCTCAATGTTTACACTGGACGGATCCAGTTATGAGCCGGAGCTCATCGATGATCTTTATTGATTCATGAAATCTAAGTGGCAGTTATTCTAACCCTGAACACGACTGGATACTACGGGTCGGTTCCATGCGTGTGGGCTAATGTCACCACGCTTATTACATGCAGAGAAAACAAAGAGGGGCGCGAAGTCTCCTAAATGCCTAAAAAACATGAATTACGAACCGGAGTTCGTAAAACTGAAGAGATCCACTGAGTGGGATAGGTTAATGATAATCCCGCGATTGCTCGATCCAGAATCGTTCCCTCTCTTGGGAATGTGTGGTGGCAGCGCAGGTGTAGGCGCTATTGGTCGAGTGACATACTCGGGTAGCTCTCCTCGTCTGACCTGATCCTCAATAAGATCTCACAAATTTCTATAGTCATCAGTGTTGTGACCGTCTATGTCATGAAATATGCAATGCCTTCCGGAGTTTCGCTGTGCTAGTGTTGGCTCCCTCTTCAGAGGCCTTGGATATGAGGTGGCGCCTCCTGTATCCATGTAGAAGTTGCTTAGAGTGTCACTTAGTTTAGTGTATCTTTCATATTTGGGCCTTCTACGGGGCTGAGTGTTATGGTTATTCTTGACATCGGATTTTCCTTTGCCTTTTCTAGAATCAGAAGGTTCTCCATCTTTAAGCATGTTGACATCGAGAATGCGCTTCTTGGAAGTTGCATCTTCTTCCCGCAGAAATCTATCAGTTTAAGGTAGAATTTGTTGAGTCAAGGAATTTATAGCATTTTGATTAATGACAAGGAGAAGATTCAAGATCCACAAAAAGAAGAGAGTCAATGATAACGTAAGTTAGAGGTGGATTATTTAGTGGTTTAGCCGTGTTATAAATGTTAAAATCTATCCTCAAATAATCATATATCTCTATATTGTGAATATATATATATATGTATATATATATATATATATATGAATGCACATTTATTGTGCATATTGCCAGAAACCAGTCGACCGGTTTAAATATAGGTGGTCGACTGTTTTTGGATAGAATGCACAATAAACGTGTACACATATATGTAACGTATATATATTTCAAAATTCAGTCTACTGGTTATTTTTGACCTGTCGATCGATTTTCGAACTGAAAGCAACTCTTCATTCAGACATCTCTTCTCATCATAAGTTTCTTCCTTTACCTTTCACCAAATATCATTTCTCTTCAATACTTCTCTTCACTATTCATTGCAACTCTTTATCCTCTATAAAACGAACATGAAATCATCTAATCAAATAACTAATTTCTTTCTATCTATTGTTGATTTCATTCTTGATCATTCAAAGCACTCAAACGCTCATAATCTTCTTATATCGCTGTTGAATCCTAGAATCTATATATTATTCTTTTGATTCAAACACGATATCATCTTCCAAATCTTCACAAATTCAAATTCTATTTGAGGATAAGATTATAGGAAGGTTGTACAAGAATTGACAAATTCGTGTTATTAAGAACACACATTATCAAATTACAAGTCTACTCTTCTTGTGTGAAGTCCTTCGTGTTGTGAGGGGCAAGCTGTGAAGTCCTAATGTTGTGAGAGGCAAGTTGTGAAGTCCTCATGTTGTGAGAGGCGTGAAATCCCGTTCGGCTGTTGTGAACTGTTCCTCCGGGTGAAGCGAGGTGGTTGATTAGTGAAAATCTAGAGAGCGGTCTGGGACTGGACGTACAACGGTGCTCCGAACCAGTGTAAAAAGCCCTGATGTTATTACTTTACTGCTTTTTATTTTGTGATATATTTAACTATGTCATATTCATTTGCATAACTATTGTAAATATACAAGTTAGTCTATCACATACATTCCGCATATCCATATTACTGATCCTGCCTAAGTCATATACCGACTCATTCAGAATTCGCCGAGATTTCGTGGTGGATCTCGGTACAAGGATTTTTTAACTTTGAGTTATCTAGAACGTCAGATACTGCTGCCATCAATACCATGGTCGGTTCAGGGCGATCAACTGATGCTGCTGCAACGTTGTATCTTTCCAGGAATGAACGCAGTGTTTCTCTGGGCCTCTGCTTGATTGTAGTGAGTGACATGACGTTCTTGGGCCATGCAATGTGAACCCGAAATTGTTCATTAAAGCGTGCGACCAACATGTTCTAACTGCTGATCGATTCTGTTTCTAGCTGTCGAATCCACATAGCGGCTATGTCAGTCAGAAAGAGGGGAAAACACTTTGCCATGACGTTTTCTGATGCCGACTGAACCTCCATATGCCGTTTGTAGCACATCAGATGCATGGTAGGATTGGTCCTGCTGTTGTAGGGCTCCAGTTATGGAAGTTTGAAATCTGGGAGGTTACGAGAATTCTTGATTTCCTAATTGAAAGGAGTGTGGTTGACGTCATCCACGTCGTTCTGATAAGTGCGGCCTCTTGAGAGGCGTTCAATCAAATCTGCTAGCCGATTTCCTTCAAAAACTTGTTTCAAGTTGCCAAGATCAGAGCTGGTGCCCCCAGTGTTGAATGAAAGAGAGTGAGGAAGCTGTTGATGAGTTGCTGTGTGTTCATGGTGTGCTGCAAAAAGCGGGTCGTGGGGGAGCACGAGTCGTGGATCGGGGTGCACGATCTAATTCGGTCCTAGGTCGTGAAAGCTCATGGCTCGTGGTTCGAGGGGGAGTGAGTCATGGTGGCCAGTTCGTGCAGAGTGGTCCGTGAATCGGGGGGCGAGCCGACCAGGCCGTGAGTCCCCGTCACGGGCTTCTTCTGGCCCTGCCTCGCAAGTCTCTTCTGGATCTGCTTCACGAGCCATGTTCTGATACTGATCAAGGGGGTTGCCCCCGAGTCCAAGTGATGCACGGGCCACTTCAATGGCTTTATTACCAGTGCGTTGATCGTTGAAGCTCGATCTGCCCTCCATCCGAGTGAAGAATCCATCAATCATTTCCTATTGTTTCCTGAGAAGATTGTCCTCCCTTACCATTTGACCTCTCAATTCAGCGAGAACGCCATCCATCTCGTCTCTAGTTAAGTGTTGCGAAGGATCTCCATGAGAGGAAGCCTCCTGGTTCGCCTCGTTCCTTGCGCCTTCAGTGTCAACATCCTCAGCATGAGAGAAAGTTCCAGTTTTCTTCCTTTTGATTGCCATTTATCCAAGCTAGAAGTTGAGGTTTTCATGTGCCCCCTTCCTGGCGCGCCAAAATGTTAGACCAAAAAATGGCACTAACGCCCAAATCCAGATCACAGATCACAGAATGCAGAAAATGATAAATAAGAGGAGACACACGAAGTTTTTATAGTGGTTCGACTGTAGATGTAGCCTATGCCTACTTTATATGCTTTTATATATGATGGAATTACAAGAATGATTACCACAACTTGTAAGAATTGGTAGTAGAATTCTTAATTATCTAGTGAAATCCTCACTAAACGCTCAAGTTTTAATGAGGAATGTGGCTTCTATGTTCAGCAATGCTTTGCTAGGAACAATGGTGGAAGCCGTAGAGAGGAATGGCAAAAAAGATCCTTTAAAATGCCTTCAAAGGGTGTATTTATAGTTGTAGGAGGGCTTCTGGGAAGACCGGTTTGTGACAGGGCACGTGGCAGCCGGTCCAGGAAAGTGGAAGCAGGAGTAGCCTTGAGAACAGGTCAAGATTTATGCGTGTATCAGCAGGTACAGGGATCGGTTCGGGGTCATGGGGTCGGGTCGTGATGTGGGCTTCACGAGCCGAGGTCTGGTTGCGAGGTTGAGGTGGATCGTGAGCAGGGTGTGGTGAGCCCACGAGCGGGTCGTGGTCTAGAATTCTGCCACGAGCGGGTCATGGTCCAGGACCCCACCATGAGCCGAGTGAGGTTGGCGAGCCATTCCATGTCTCATGATAACGATGCTTCATTATTTCATTCAATTGATTTCCAGTCGATGCCAGATTACATCAGTTCACGGAAATGGGCGTAACTTCCAAACCATAAGTCCGTTTTAGCTGAGCGAAAGCTCTACTTGAAGCTAATTCAGAGGGCTACAAGAGTTATAGAGTTCAGCTTCGTAATTGTTGTTTTCGGCCCCAAAAGTGGCCGTTTGATAGGAGTTTCGGGCCTGTTCATGAAGATAAGATAAATGATGCCAGAATAATTCCTAGATGGCCTTACCGGAGTAAACCATCCGAGGAGATGTTTAAGGAGTTCCTACAAGGCCTTACCGGAGTAAGACGACCAAGGAAAAGCAATAAGGTTCCAAGACGGCCTTACCGGAGTAAGACGACCTAGGAAAAGCAATTGAGGTTTCAAGACGGCCTTACCGGGGTTAGACGACCAAGGAAATACTAATGCGGTTTGTTTATACTAGATGGAACCTGTTAAGAGCCGGAGCTCAATGTTTATACTGGACGGATCTAGTTAAGAGCCGGAGCTCAATGTTTATACTGGACGGATCCAATTAAGAGTCGGAGCTCAATGTTTAAACTGGACGGATCCAGTTAAGAGACGGAGCTCAATGCTTATACTGAACGGATCCAGTTAAGAGCCAGAGCTCAATGTTTATACTGTACGGATCTAGTTAAGAGCCAGAGCTCATCGATGATCTATATTGATTCTTGAAAGCTAAGTGGAAGTTATTCTAACCCTGAACACGACTAGAGACTACGGGTCGGTTCCATGCATGTGGGCCGATGTCACCGCGCTTATTACATGCAGAGGAAACAAAGAGAGGCGAGAAGTCACTCAAATGCCTAAAAAACTTGAACTATGAACCAAAGTTCGACAAACTGAAGAGATCCGCTGAGTGGGATGAGTTAATGATAATCCTGCGATTACTCGATCCAGGATCGTTCCCTCTCTGGGGAATAGGTGTTGGCAGCGCAGGTGGTGGCGCTGTTGGTCGAGTGACATCCTCGGGTAGCTCTCCTCATCTGAACCGATCCTCAATAAGATCCCGCAAATGTGTGCAGTCATCAGTGTTGTGACCGTCTATAAATAAAATATGAAATGCCTTCCGGAGTTGTGCTGTGCTAGCGTTGGCTCCCTCTTGGGAGGCCTTGGATATGAGGTGGCGCCTCATGTATCCTTGTAGATGTTGCTCAGAGTGTCGTTTAGTTTAGTATATCTTTCATATTTGGTCCCTCTCCGGGGCTGAGTGTTATGGTCATTCCTGACATCGACTTTTCCTTTGCCTTTTCCAGAATCAGACGGTTCTCCATCTAGAAGCATGTTGACATCGAGAATGCACTTCTCGGAAGTTGCATCTTCTTCCCGTAGAAATCAATCTGCTTCATGGTAGAATTCGCCGAGATTTCGTGGTGGATCTCGGTACAAGGATTTTTTGAACTCTGAGTTATCTAGAACGTCAGATACTGCTGCCATCAATACCATGGACGGTTCAGGGCGATCAACTGATGCTGCTGCAACGTTGAATCTTTCCAGGAATGAACGTAGTGTTTCTCTAGGCCTCTGCTTGATTATAGTGAGTGACATGATGTTCTTGGGCCATGCAATGTGAACCAGAAATTGTTCAATAAAGCGTGCAACCAACATGTTGCAACTGCTGATCGGTTCTGTTTCTAGCTGCCGAATCCACATAGCGGCTATGTCAGTCAGAAAGAGGGGAAAACACTTTTCCATGGCATTTTTTGATGCCGATTGAACCTCCATATGCCGTTTGTAGCGCATCAGACGCACGGTAGGATCGGTCCTGCGATTGTAGCGCTCCAGTTATGGAAGTTTGAAATCTAGGAGATTACGAGAATTCCTGATTAAAAGGAGTGTGGTTGACGTCATCCACGTCGGTCTAATAAGTGCGGCCTTTTGAGAGGCGTTCAACCAGATCTGCTAGCCGATTTCCTTCAAAAAGTTGTTGCAAGTTGCCAAGATTAGAGCTGGTGCCCCCAACGTTGAATGCAAGAGAGTGAGGAAGCTGTTGATGAGTAGCTGTGTGTTCATGGTGTGCTGCACGAAGCGGGTCATGGGGAGCATGAGTCATGGATCAGGGTGCACGATATGGTTCGGTCCTGGGTCGTGAAAGCTCGTGGCTTGTGGTTCGAGGGGGAGTGAGTCATGGAGGCCGGCTCGTGGGACCGTTCATGGAGAGTGGTTCGTGAATCAATGGGGCGAGCCGACCAGGTCGTGAGTCCCCATCACGAACTTCTTCTGGCCTTGCCTCGCGAGTCTCTCCTGGCTCTGCTTCACGAGCCATGTTCTGCGGCTGAGCAAGGGGGTTGCCCCCGAGTCCAAGTGATGCACGAGCCGCTTTAGTGACTTCATTTCCAGTGTGTTGATCATTGAAGCTCGATCTTTCCTCCATCCTAGCGAAAAATCCATCGATCATTTCCTTCTATTTCCTGAGTAGAATGTCCTGACTTGCCATTTGACCTCTCAATTCGGTGAGAACGTCGTCCATCTCGTCTCTAGTTAAATGGTGCGAAGGATCTCCATGAGAGGAAGCCTCCTGGGTCGCCTCGTTCCTTGCGCCTTCAACGTCAACATCCTAAGCATGAGATGAAGTCCCAGTTTTCTTCCTTTTGATTTCCATTTATCCAAGCTAGAAGTTGAGGTTTTCATGTGCCCCCTTCCTGGCGTGCCAAAATGTTATACCAAAAAATGGCACTATCGCCCGAATGCAGATCACATATCACAGAATGCAGAAAATGATAAATAAGAGGAGACACACGAAGTTTTTATAGTGGTTCGGCTGTAGATGTAGCCTACGTCCACTTTATATTCTTTTATATATTGGGGATTTACAAGAATGATTCCCACAACTTGTGAGAATTGGTAGGAAAATGCTTAATTATCTTATGTAATCCTCACCAAACGCTCAAGTTTTAATGAGGAATGTGGCTTTTATGTTAATCAATGCATTGCTAGGAACAACGGTGGAAGCCGTAGAGAGGAATGGCCAAAAAGATCCCTTAAAAATGCCTTCAAATGGTGTATTTATAGCTGTAGGAGGGCTTTTGGGAAGACCGGTTTGTGAGAGGGCACATGGAAGCCGATCCAAGAAAGTGGGAGCAGGAGTAGCCTTGAGAACAAGTCAAGATCTACGCGTGTATCAGCAGGTGCAGGGATCGGTTCGTGGTCATGGGGTCGGGCCGTGATGTGGGCTTTACGAGCCGAGGTCTAGTCGCGAGGTTGAGGTGGATCGTGAGCAGGGTGTGGTGATCCCACGAGCGGGTCGTGGTTCAGAAGTCTACCACGAGCGGGTCGTGGTCCAGGACCCCACCACAAGCCGAGTGAGGTTGGCAAGCCAGTCCATGTCTTGTGATAGCGATGCTTCATTATTTCATCCAAGTGATTGCCAGTCGACGCCAGATTACATCAGTTCACGGAAATGGACGTAACTTCCAAACCGTAAGTCCGATTTAGCTGAACGAAAGCTCTACTTGAAGCTAATTAAGAGGGCTACAAGAGTTAACAAGCTCAACTTCATAATTGTTGATTTCGGGCCCAAAAAATATCGTCTGATAGGAGTTTCGGGCTTGTTTATGTTGATGGTGCGATTTTGACCAAATCACTCTGTGTCTTCTGACAATGTTTTCATTGCCTGAGAGCACTACCATCCAGAGATTCCATGTGTGACAGCTTTTACCAAAAAGAATGTCAAAAAGTTTCCCCCCCAGAACATATCTTGCTGACTGAAGGAAGATGTGTTCTGGATAATCCAAGCAATCCATGCTCCAAAGAAGTCCAGAAGTTTGTACCTATAAGAAGATAAGATAAATGATGCTAGAATAATTCCTAGACGGCCTTACTAGTGTAAACCGTTCGAGGAGATGTTAAAGGAGTTCCCAGACGTCCTTACCGAAGTAAGACGACCAAGGAAAAGCAATAAGGTTCCAAGACGGCCTTACCGGAGTAAGAGGACCTAGGAAAAGCAATTGAGGTTCCAAGATGGACTTACTGCGGTAAGACGACCAAGGAAATGCTAATGCGATTTGTTTATACTAGACGGATCTAGTTAATAGCTGGAGCTCAATGTTTATACTGGACGGATCCAGTTAATAGTCGGAGCTCAATGTTTATATTGGATAGGTCCAGTTAAGAGCCAGAGCTCAATGTTTATACTGGACGGATCCAAATAAGAGCCGGAGCTCAATGTTCATACTGGACGGATCCAATTAAGAGCCGGAGCTCAATGCTTATACTGGACGGATCCAATTAAGAGCCGGAGCTCAACGCTTAAACTGGACGGATCCAGTTAAGAGCCGGAGCTCAATGTTTATACTGGACGGATCCGGTTATGAGTCAGAGCTCATCGATGATCTTTATTGATTCATGAAAGCTAAGTTGCAGTTATTCTAACCCTGAACACGATTGTAGACAGCGGGTCGGTTCCATGCGTGTGGGCCGATGTCACCACGCTTATTACATGCAGAGAAAACAAAGAGAGGTGAGAAATCGCCTAAATGCCTAAAAAACACGAACTACGAACCGGAGTAGGGAAAGCTGAAGAGATCCACTGAGTGGGACGAGTTAATGATAATCCCGCGATTGCTCGATCAAGGATCGTTCAATCTCTGGGGAATAGGTGGTGGCAGCGCAGGTGTAGGCGATGTTGGTCTAGCGACGTACTAGGGTAGCTCTCCTCGTTTGACCTGATCCTCAATAAGATCTCGCAAATGTGTGCAATCATCTGTGTTGTGACCGTCTATGTCATGAAATATGCAATGCCTTCCGGAGTTGCGTTGTGCTAGCGTTGGCTCCCTCTTGGGAGGCCTTGGATATGAGGTGGCACCTCCCGTATCCATGTAGATGTTGCTCAGAGTGTCGTTTAGTTCAGTGTATCTTTCATATTTGGGCCCTCTCCGGGGCTGAGTGTAACGGTCATTCTTGACATCGTCTTTTCCTTTTCCTTTTCCAGAATCGGAAGGTTCTCCATCTTTAAGCATTGACATCGAGAATGCGCTTCTTGGAAGTTGCATCTTCTTCCCATAGAAATCTATCTGCTCAGGGTAGAATTCGCCATGATTTCATGGTGGATCTCGGTACAAGGATTTTTTGAACACAGAGTTATCTAGAACATCAGATACAGCTGCCATCAATACCATGGACGGTTCAGGGTGATCAACTGATGTTGCTGCAACATTGAATCTTTCCAGGAATGAACGCAGTGTTTCTCTGGGACTCTGCTTGATTGTAGCGAGTGACATGACGTTCTTGGGCCATGCAATGTGAACCCGAAATTGTTCAATAAAGCGTGCGACCAACATGTTCCAACTGCTGATCGATTTTGTTTCTAGCTGTCGAAGCCACATAGCGGCTATGCCAATCAGAAAGAGGGGAAAACACTTTTCCATGACGTTTTCTGATGCCGATTGAACCTCCATATGTCGTTTGTAGCGCATCAGATGCACGGAAGGATCGGTCCTGCCGTTGTAGGGCTCCAATTGTGGAAGTTTGAAATCTGGGGGATTACGAGAATTCCTGATTTCCTGATTGAAAAGAATGTGGCTGACGTCATCCACGTCGTTCTGATAAGTGCGGCCTCTTAAGAGGCATTCAATCAGATCTGCTAGCTGATTTCCTTCAAAAAATTGTTGCAAGTTGCCAAGATCAGAGCTTTTGACCCCAGCGTTGAATGCAAGAAAGTGAGGAAGCTATTGATGAGTTGTTGTGTGTTCATGGTGTGCTGCACGAAGCGGGTCGTGGGGGAGCACGAGTCATGGATCGGGGTGCACGATCTGATTCGGTCCTGGGTCCTGAAAGCTCGTGGCTCGTGGTTCAAGGGGGAGTGAGCCATGGAGGCCGGCTCATGGGACCGGTTCGTGAAGAGTGGTTCGTGAATTAGGGGGCGAGCCGACCTGGCCGTGAGTCCCCGTCACGAGCTGCTTCTGGCCCTGCCTCGCGAGTCTCTCCTGGCTCTGCTTCATGAGCCATGTTCTGCTGCTGATCAAGGGGTTTGCCCCCGAGTCCAAGTAATGCACGAGCCGCTTCAGTGGCTTTATTTCCAGTGCGTTGATCGTTGAAGCTCGATCTTCCCTCCATCTGAGTGAAGAATCCATTGATCATTTCCTGTCGTTTCCTGAGGAGATCGTCCTGCCTTGCCATTTGACCTCTCAATTCAGCGAGAAAGCCGTCCATCTCGTCTCTAGTTAAGTGTTGCGAAGGATGTCCATAAGAGGAAGCCTCCTGGCTCGCCTCGTTCCTTGCGCCTTCAGCGTTAGCATCCTCAGCATGAGAGGAAGTTCCAGTTTTCTTCCTTTTGAGTGTCTTTTATCCAAGCTAGAAGCTTAGGTTTTCATGTGCCCCCTTCTTGGCGCGCCAAAATGTTAGACCAAAAAATGGCACTAACGCCCAAATGTAGATCACAGGTCACAGAATGTAGAAAATGATAAATAAGAAGAGATAGACGAAGTTTTTATAGTGGTTCGGCTGTAGATGTAGCCTACGTCCACTTTATATGCTTTTATATATGATGGAATTACAAGAATGATCCCCACAATTGTGAGAATTGGTAGTATGCTTAATTATCTTATGAAATCCTCACTAAATGCTCAAGTTTTAATGAGGAATATGTCTTCTATGTTCAGCCATGCTTTGCTAGGAACAATGGTGGAAGCCGTAGAGAGGATTGACCAAAAAGATCCTTTAAAATGCCTTCAAATGGTGTATTTATAGTTGCAGAAGGGCTTCTGGGAAGACCAGTTCGTGACTGGGCACATGGTAGCCGATCTGGGAAAGTGGGAGCAGGAGTAGCCTTGAGAACATGTCAAGATCTACGCGTGTATCAGTAGGTGCAGGGATCGGTTCGTGGTCATGGGGTCGGGTCGTGATGTGGGCTTCACAAACCGAGGTCTGGTCGCGAGGTTGAGGTGGATCATGAGCAGGGTGTGGTGAGCACACGAGTAGGTCGTGGTCCAGAAGTCTACCACGAGCGGGTCGTGGTCCAGGACCCCACCACAAGCCGAGTTAGCTTGGCTAGCCAGTTCATGTCTCGTGATAGCGATGCTTCATTATTTCATCCAATTGATTGCCTTTCGATGCCAGATTACATCAGTTCACCTAAATGGGCATAACTTCCAAACGGTAAGTCCGTTTCAGCCAAACGAAAGCTCTACTTGAACCTAATTCAGAGGGCTACAAGAGTTAGCCAGCTCAACTCCATAATTGTTGTTTTCAGGCCCAAAAGAGATCGTCTGATAGGAGTTTCAGGCCTGTTTATGTTGATGGTGTGATTTCGACCAAATCACTTTATGTCTTCTGACGAAGTTTTCATTGCCTAAGAGCACTACTATCCAAAGATTCCATGTGTGGCAGCTTTTACCAAAAAGCATGTCAACAAGTTTGCCCCCCCCCCCAGAACATATCTTGCTGACTGAAGGAAGATGTGTTCTAGATAATCCAAGAAATCCATGCTCCAAAAAAGTCCAAAAGTTTGTACCTGCAAGAAGATAAGATAAATGATGCTAGAATGATTCCTAGACGGCCTTACCAGAGTAAACCATTCGAGGAGTTGTTAAAGGATTTCCAAGACGTCCTTACAGGAGTAAGACGACCAAGGAAAAGCAAAAAGGTTCCAAGACGGCCTCAGCGGAGTAAGACGACCTAGGAAAAGCAATTGAGAATCCAAGACAGCCTTACCAGGGTAAGACGACCAAAGAAATGCTAATGCGGTTTGTTTATACTGGATGGATCTAGTTAAGAGCCGGAGCTCAATGTTTATACTGGATGGATCCAGTTATGAGTCGGAGCTTAATGTTTATACTGGATGGATCCAGTTAAGAGCTGGACCTAAATGTTTATACCGGACGGATCCAATTAAGAGCCGGAGCTCAATGCTTATACCGGATGGATCCAGTTAAGAGCCGGAGCTCAATGCTTATACTGGACGGATCCAGTTAAGAGACGGAGCTCAATGTTTATACTGGACGGATCCGGTTAAGATCCGGAGCTCATCGATGATCTTAATTGATTCATGAAAGCTAAGTGGCAGTTATTCTAACCCTGAACACGACTGGAGACTATGGGTCGGTTCCATGCGTGTGGGCCGATGTCACCGCGCTTATTACATGTAGAGAAAACAAAGAGGGGTGAGAAGTCGCCTAAATGCCTAAAAAACATGAACACGAAGTTCGGCAAACTGAAGAGATCCGCTGAGTTGGATGAGTTAATGATAATCCCGCGATTGCTCGATCCAGGATCGTTCCCTCTCTGGGGAATAGGTGGTGGCAGCGCAGGTGTAGGCGCTATAGGTCGAGTGACATACTCGGGTAGCTCTCCTCGTCTGACCCGATCCTCAATAAGATCTCGTAAATGTGTGCAGTCATCAGTGTTGTGACCGTCTATGTCATGAAATATGCAATGCCTTCCGTAGTTGCGCTATGCTAGCGTTGGCTCCCTCTTGGGAGGCCTTGGATATGAGGTGGCGCTTCCTGTATCCATGTAGATGTTGCTCAAATTGTCTTTTAGTTCAGTTTATCTTTCATATTTGGGCCCTCTCCGGGGCTGATTGTTACGGTCATTCTTGACATCGGCTTCTCCTTTGCCTTTTCTAGAATTAGACGGTTCTCCATCTTTAAGCATGTTGACATCGAGAATGCGCTTCTCGAAAGTTGCATCTTCTTCCCGCAGAAATCTATCTGCTTCAAGGTAGAATTCGCCGAGATTTCATGGTGGATCTCGGTACAAGGATTTTTTTGAACTCAGAGTTATCTAAAACGTCAGATACTGCTTCCATCAATACCATGGACGGTTCAGGGCGATCAACTGATGTTGCTGCAACGTTGAATCTTTCCAGGAATGAACGCGGTGTTTCTCTGGGACTGTGCTTGATTGTAGTGGGTGACATGACGTTCTTGGGCCATGCAATGTGAACCCGAAATTATTCATTAAATCGTGCGACCAACCTGTTCCAACTGCTGATCGATTCTGTTTCTAGCTGCCGAATCCATATAGCTGCTATGTCAATCAGAAAGAGGGGAAAACACTATGCCATGACGTTTTCTTATGCCGATTGAACCTCCATATGCCGTTTGTAGCGCATCAGATGCGTGGTAGGATCGGTCCTGTCATTGTAGGGCTCTAGTTGTGGAAGTTTGAAATCTGGGGGATTACGAGAATTCCTGATTTTCTGATTGAAAGGAGTGTAGTTGACGTCATCCATGACGTTATAATAAGTGGGGCCTCTTGAGAGGCATTCAATCAGATCCGCTAGCCGGTTTCCTTCAAAAAGTTGTTGCAATTTACCAAGATCAAAGTTGGTGCCCCCAGCGTTGAATGCAAGCGAGCGAGGAAGCAGTTGATGAGTTGTTGCGTGTTCATGGTGTGCTGCACGAAGCGGGTCATGAGGGAGCACGAGTCGTGGATCGGGGAGCGTGATCTGATTCGGTCCTAGGTCGTGAAAGCTCGTGGCTCGTGGTCATGGAGGCCGGCATGTGGGACCGGTTCATGGAGAGTGGTTCGTGAATCAGGGGGGGCGAGCCGACCAGGTCGTGATTCCCCATCACTAGCGGCTTCTGGCCCTGCCTCGCGAGTCTCTCCTGGCTCTGCTTCACGAGCCATGTTCTGCTGCTGAGCAAGGGGGTTGCCCCCGAGTCCGTATGATGCACGAGCCGCTTCAGTGGCTTCATTCCCAGTGCGTTGATCGTTGAAGCTTGATCTGCCCTCCATCCGAGCGAAAAATCCATTGATCATTTCTTGTTGTTTCCTGAGGAGATCGTCCTGCCTTTCCATTTGACCTCTCAATTTATCGAGAACGCCGTCCATCTCATCTCTTGTTAAGTGTTGCAAAGGATCTCCATGAGAGGAAGCTTCTTGGCTCGCCTCGTTCCTTGCGCCTTCAGCGTTAGCATCCTCAGCATGAGAGGAAATTACAGTTTTCTTCCTTTTTATTGCCATTTATCCAAGCTAAAATTGAGGTTTTCATGTGCCCCCTTCCTGGCGCACCAAAATGTTAGACCAAAAAATGGCATTAACGTCCAAATGCAGATCACAAATCATAGAATGCAGAAAATGATAAATAAGAGGAGACACACGATGTTTTTATAGTGGTTCGGCTATAGATGTTGCATATGTCCACTTTATATGTTTTTATATATGATGGAATTACAAGAATGATTCCAACAACTTGTGAGAATTGGTGGTAAAATGCTTAATTATCTAATGAAATCCTCACTAAACGCACAAGTTTTAATGAGGGATGTGGCTTTTATATTCAGCAATGCTTTGCTAGGAACAATGGTTGAAGCCGTAGAGAGGAATGGCCAAGAAGATCCTTTAAAATGCCTTCAAATGTTGTATTTATAGCTGTAAGAGGGCTTCTGGGAAGACCGATTCGTGATAGGGCACGTGACAGCCGATTCGGGAAAGTGGGAGCAGGAGTAGCCTTGAGAATAGGTCAAGATCTACGTGTGTATAAGCAAGTGCAGGGATCGATTCGTGGTCATGGGGTCGGGTCGTTATGTGGGCTTCACGAGCCGAGGTCTGGTCTCGAGGTTGAGATGGACCGTGAGCAGGGTGTGGTGAGCCCACGAGCGGGTCGTGGTCTAGAAATCTACCACAAGCGGGTCGTGGTCCAGGACCCCACCAAAAGCCGAGTGTGGTGGGCAAGCCAGTCCATGTCTCGTGATAGCGATGCTTCATTATTTCATCTAATTGATTGCCAGTCGATGCCAGATTACATCAGTTCACGGAAATGGGCGTAATTTCCAAATCGTACGTCCGTTTTAGCGAAACGAAAGCTCAACATGAAGCTAATTCAGAGGGCTACAAGACTTACCAAGCTCAGATCCATAATTCTTGTTTTCGGGCCCAAAAGAGGTCGTTTGATCGGAGTTTCGGGCCTGTTTATATTGATGGTGTGATTTCAACCAAATCACTCTATGTCTTCTGATGATGTTTTCATTGCCTAGAGCACTACTATCTAGAGATTCCATGTGTGACAGCTTTTACCAAAAAGATGTCAACAAGTTGGCCCCCCAGAGCATATCTTGCTGACTGAAGGAAGATGTGTTCTGGATAATCCAAGAAATCCATGCTCCAAAGAAGTCCAAAAGTTTGTACCTGCAAGAAGATAAGATAAATGATGCTAGAATAATTTCTAGACGGCCTTATCGGAGTAAATCATTCAAGGAATTGTTAAAGGAGTTCCAAGACGGCCTTACCGGTGCAAGACGACCAAGGAAAAGCAATAAGGTTCCAAGACAGCCTTGCCGAAGTTAGACGACCTAGGAAAAGAAATTGAGGTTCCAAGACGGCCTTACCGAGGTAAGACGACCAAGGAAATGCTAATGCGGTTTGTTTATACTGGACGGATCCAATTAAGAGCCGGAGCTCAATGTTTATACTGGACAGATCCAGTTAAGAGCCAGAGGTCAATGTTTATATTGGACAGATCCAGTTAAGAGTCGGAGCTCAATGCTTATACTGGACGGATACAGTTAAGAGCCAGAGCTCAATGCTTATACTGGACGGATCTAGTTAAGAGCCGAAGCTCAATGCTTATACAAGACGTATCCAGTTAAGAGCCGGAGCTCAATGTTTATACTAGACGGATCCAGTTAAGAGTCAGAGCTCATCGATGATCTTTATTTATTCATGAAAGCTAAGTGGCAGTTATTCTAACCCTGAACACGACTGGAGACTACGGGTCGGTTCCATGCTTGTGGGCCGATGTCACCGCGCTTATTACATGCAGAGAAAACAAAGAGGGGCGAGAAGTCGCCTAAATGCCTAAAAAACATGAACAACGGACCGAAGTTCGGCAAACTGAAGACATCCGCTAAGTGGGACGAGTTAATGATAATCCCGTGATTGCTCGATCCAGGATTGTTCCCTCTCTGGGGAATAGGTGGTGGCAGCGCTGGTGTAGGCGTTGTTGGTAGAGTGACATACGTAGGTAGCTCTCCTCGTCTGACCCGAACCTCAATAAGATCTCGCAAATGTGTGCAGCCCTCGGTGTTGTGACCGTCTATGTCATGAAATATGTAATGCCTTCCGGAGTTGCGCTGTGCTAGCGTTGGCTCCCTTTTGGAACTTGGATATGAAGTGGCGCCTGTTGTATCCATGTATATGTTGCTCAGTGTGTCGTTTAGTTCTGTCTATCTTTCATATTTGGGCCCTCTTCGGGGCTGAGTGTTACGATCATTCTTGACATCGGCTTTTCCTTTGCCTTTTCCAGAATCAGACGGTTCTCCATCTTTAAGCATGTTGACATTGAGAATGCGCTTCTCGGAAGTTGCATCTTCTTCCCACAGAAATCTATCTGCTTCAAGGTAGAATTTGACGAGATTTCGTGGTGGATCTCGGTACAAGGATTTTTTGAACTCTGAGTTATCTTGAACGTCAGATATTGCTGCCGTCAATACCATGGATGGTTCAGGGAGATCAACTGATGCTGCTGCAACGTTGAATCTTTCCAGGAATGAACGCAGTGTTTCTCTGGGCCTCTGCTTTATTGTAGTGAGTGACATGATGTTCTTGGGCCATGCAATGTGAACCCGAAATTGTTCAATAAAATGTGCTACCAACATGTTCCAACTGCTGATCAATTTTGTTTCTAGCATCTGAATCCACATAGCGGCTATGTCAGTCAAAATGAGGGGAAAACACTTTGCCATGACGTTTTCTGATGCTGATTGAACCTCCATATGTCGTTTGTAGCGCATCAAATGCACGGTAGGATCGGTCCAGTCGTTGTAGGGCTCCAGTTGTGGAAGTTTGGAATCTGGGGGATTACGAGAATTCCTGATTTCCTGATTGAAAGGAGTATGGTTGACGTCATCCACGTCGTTCTGATAAGTGCGGCCTCTTGAGAGGCGTTCAATCAGATCCGCTAGTCGATTTCCTTCAAAAAGTTTTTGCAAGTTGCCAAGATCAGATATGGTGCCCTCAACGTTGAATGCAAGAGAGTGAGAAAGCTGTTGATGAGTTGTTGTGTGTTCATGGTGTGCTGCACGGAGCAGGTCATGGGGGAGCACGAGTCGTGGATCGGGGTGCATGATCTGGTTCGGTCCTTGGTCGTGAAAGCCTGTGGCTCGTGGTTCGAGGGAGAGTGATTCATGGAGGCCGATTCGTGGGACCATTTCATGGAGAATGGTTCGTGAATCGGGGGGCTAGCCGACCAGGTCATGAGTCCCCGTCACGAGCTGCTTCTGGCCCTGCCTCGCGAGTCTCTCCTGGCTCTGCTTCACCAGCCATGTTCTGCTGTTGAGCAAGGGTGTTGCCCCCGAGTCCAAGTGATGCACGAGCCGCTTAAGTGGCTTCATTTCCAGTGCGTTGATCATTGAAGCTCGATCTTCCCTCCATCCGAGCGAGGAATCCATCGACCATTTCCTGTTGTTTCCTGAGGAGATTGTCCTGCCTTGCCATTTGACCTCTCAATTCAGCGAGTACGCCGTCCATCTCGTCTCTAGTGAAGTGTTGCGAAGGATCTCCATGAGAGGAAGCCTCCTGGCTCGCCTCGTTCCTTGCGCCTTCAGCGTCAACATCCTCAGCATGAGAGAAATTTCCAGTTTTCTTCCTTTTGATTGCCATTTATCCAAGCTAGAAGTTGAGGTTTTCATGTGCCTCCTTCCTAGCGTGCCAAAATGTTAGACCAAAAAATGGCACTAACGCCCAAATGCAGATCACGGATCACATAATGCAGAAAATGATAAATAAGAGGAGACATATGAAGTTTTTATAGTAGTTCGGCTGTAGATGTAGCCTACATCCACTTTATATGCTTTTATATACGATGGAATTACAAGAATGATTCACATAACTTGTGAGAATTGGTAGTAAAATGCTTAATTATCTTATGAAATCCTCACTAAACGCTCAAGTTTTAATGAGTAATGTGGCTTCTATGTTCAACAATGCTTTGCTAGGAACAATGGTGCAAGCCGTAGTGAGGAATGGCCAAAAAGATCCTATAAAATGCCTTCAAATGGTGTAACAACCCTGAATTTTGGGGTAAATTTAAAAATTTATTTTAACTAATTTTAATGGGTTTTGATATTTAAAATAATTTATCTAAAATAATAATGATTAGAGAAAATTTATTTAAACCGAAGTTAGGATGAATAATTTAATTTTAATTATAAAAGGAGTTAGAAATAGCGCGGTAGTTTGAAAAGTCAAACTTGAACTTGAACTTGGCCTCGAAAATTTACGAAACCAATTTCTATAGGTTCGTATTGATTAGTATTAGCTCTGATCCAAATTCCATCGAATTTGGAATCAGTATGTGGTCGTACGTATTTTAAAACTGCAAAAAAGAATGTAAATAATTGCACTAAAGCTATAATTAAAATGGGCTATAGTACATATGGGCTGAATTGAAGTAAACCCTATATAATATCTCATAGACCAGCCATAACCTAATTCGGAAAATCTAAACATAACCTAGCCTCCATCTTCTTCATCTTCATTTCCATGACCTCCTCCTCAAAAAAAAAAAAAAAAAAAAAAAAAAAAACTACTTTGCACAAAAGTCCCTAAAACTGAAAAATTTATATCTCCAAATCAGAATAAAATCCAACCAAACCCTTTCTGGGTTTTCTCGACATCCTTTACTACCACAAAAAATCCAAGATCTATTGACACATGGATTCGCCGGAATTTGAGTTTGATTGAAAAAAAGTCAGTTTCGGATTTGGTGATTTCCCACCAAACCGTCGAGAATTAGACGATGGCCCAATTGGAGAAAATGTAGCCAAGAGACATACGAACAACTTTGTTTCTTGGAGTTTCACCTGAAAGTCGAAGGAATTGCACGAAAATCGAGATGATTTGAAAATCGAAATTCTGGCCAAAACAGCGAGCTCAAAACATAAATCAACAAATTCCGGCAAATCGAGCGAGAACCGGGCGAAGTCACCAAAAGAAAAGTTCTTCGTCTAAGTGAGATCTAGATGCTCAGAAAAATTCAGGTCGATCGGAGGTGGGTGGCGGCCTGTGGGGCACGCGAGTCAGAGCGGCTTCTCTGGCCGATTTCTGGCGAACGACGGCGAACTGGGCAGCGGGACCGGGTGGTGGTGGAGCTTCTCGCCAAGACGGTTCCAGCGGAGGTCGGCGTTCGGCGATCGTAGGTCTGAGTCAACGGGAAAACGCGGTCAAAGTTCGGAAGGGGCTGGTTGACCAGCTGGGGTACTATTCTAATGATTTAATTATTTAATTAATGTATTCAAACTTCAAAATTGTATAACTCTCTCATACGAACCCGAAATTTGATGATTTCAGATTCCCTGCAATCGTGGCGATGAGACTTTCGCGTGGACACTAAATTCGTCGAATTTGGAGGAAGTTGAATTTTTGGGTATTTTCCATAATTAAATTAATTATTTTATTCGTTCGAACTTCAGAAAATCATAACTTTTTGTTACGAACTCAAATCATACGAAACAGGATTTGCTGCGATCAGCGCGTCGAGAGCTTCACGATGACACCAATTTCGTCAATTTTGGAGCAAGTTGAATTTTGGGCCAAAATTGGGCCTGAACCGTCAATTTAAACCCGACAAATTGAAAACCAAGGTGAGAACACTTTCTCACTCAATCTTTATTTTAAGTTATTATTTATTTTCATAAATAACTGTAATTAAATGCTGTAATGAAATGTTTATACCTGTTGCGTGTATATGTTGATGTTTGGATGTGATGTGATGTTTGAATCTGAAAATATATGACATGTTAATTAATGTTATCTTATAAATCATCATTAAATTAATGTTACACTACCATTAAATTAAATTAGTGCACAAATATTATTTAATTATTTGTTGGTTGAAACCCCACACGGGTCTTGGAATATATTCTGACTACACGTATTCCTTGGGATTAGTTGTCAATTGCACTCTGGATGTCATTTGGATGTGATATGAAATGTGACCATTATTGCTGAAAATTATGTTATGAATGAAATCCATATAAATAAATTATATGGTAACTGTTAAGCCTCATTTCAATTTAGAATTTAATTTGTTACCATTTCATGTTGATTAAAGAAAGAAATGAAAATTTTACATTTTTTAATGTAATAAACGTATGATTTGAAATTTTACACTATTATTAATATAATTGAAAGGAAATGGAATTTTACATTATTTTTAATGTAATTGATATGAAATGAAAGAGTACATTATCTTTATTAATGCAATTTAGAAGAATGAAAACTTACATTTGTATTTATGTAATAAGATATGGATAAACATTTACATTATTAATGTAATAAGTTAAATTTTACATTTTTATGTAACTAAGATGAAATGGAAGATTTACATTTTTATTAATGTAATAAAGAAAAGAAAAGGAAAGATTTGATTTCAATGTTATTTATTTAAATTAAAAAGAAAAGAATTGGAAGAGAAGTATATTTTTATCAAAATGAATGTTTAAACGTAATTTTGTTATGAACTGAAACAATATATTTTAAAGTATGAGATGTAATGATATATATTGATGTATGTAATGTAATGATATATATATTAATGTATGTACTGTAATGATATATTTTAATGTAATTGGAAGGAAAAGGAATTTTACATTATTTTTAATGTAATTGATATGAAATGAAAGAGTACATTATCTTTATTAATGTAATTTAAATTAGAATGAAAACTTACATTTTTATCAATGTAATAAGAAAGGAATGAGAAAAATACATTTACAATGTATTAAATAAGAATAGAATATATATTGTAAATTAAAGTTACATTTTATTATGAAATTAAGAATAGGATATATGTTGTAAATTAAAGTTACATTTTATTATGTAATTAAGAATAGGATATATATTGTAAATTAAAAGGACATTTTTGTTAGCAAATGAAAATTAAAATAAAAACCAAAGAAAATGAAGTACATTTTTACTTGCAAATTAGTTGCAAATAAAAACATGAAGGTATAAAATACATCTTTATTTGCAATTTAGTTATAGATAAGAAAAAAAATGATTTAAAAGTAAGAAAATTTCATTTTCAGGTAATTAAATTTAAAAGATTAATTGACATTTTCATGCAAATAGAATTAACGAGAAAATTTACATTTTAATGTAAATAAGAAGTAGAATTTAAAGAATTAGAAAAGTTTTACATTTTCATAATGTAAATAAGAATTAGAAAAGTTACATTTTTCTTAATGTAAATAAGAATTAGAAGAAAAATACATTTTTATGTAATTGAGTTAAAGAACATAAAAATTACGTTTTTATGTAATTAAGTCAATTTCCATGTGAATTAGATTAAAAGTGAAAAATTTACATTTATCATGTAAATTAAGATAAAGGAGAAAATTACATTTTTATGTAATTAAGTTAAAGAAGATAAAGTTTATATTTTCATGTAATTAAGATTTAAAGTAAGAAATTTACATTTTTATGTAATGAAAAGATTAGATTTTGACATTGCAAAATTATTTACATTCTTTTTACGTAATTAGATTAAAAAGGAAAAGTCACATTTTTAATGCAGATTATATTAAAAAGAAAACTTTACTATTTTAATGTGAATAAAAATAATAGAATTAAAATGTATATTTTTATCGTCATTTTAGATGCGATAAAAAGAGTAGAAATGAAATGTATATTTTTATTATCACTTTAGATGCGATAAAAGAATAGAATAAATATTATATATTTTTATCGTCATTTTGGAGACGGTAAAAAGAAGTTACATTTTTCAATGTAAATAGAAGAAAAATAGTAAGTTACATTTTTATATGTAATTAGAGAAATATAGAAATTTACATTTTCCAATGTAAATAGAAAATGAAATAAAAGTTTACATTTCTCATTGTAAATAAAATAGGAATAGAAAATTACATTTTTCGATGTAAATAAAAGGATTAGAAATTTATATTTTAATGAATGGATTTTCGTTAGAAAGAATAATGAAACCAAATATACATTTGTGTAATTTGAAAGATAAAAGAAAATATACATTGTTATGTTTAGGATGTGTATGTAAATTAAAATAAAAATAAGCATTATTTTATGTCATGTTATACCTCGATATTATATATACAAATAGGGATATCCGATGTTAGCAAAATATAGTGAATGGAATGGATGACAGAATTATATATATATATATATATATATATATATATATATATATATGGAAATTAAAATCAAACGAACCGAGCGTGGTAGTTCGCGTCTTGGAATCGTGTCTTTAATTGATTATACCGAAATATCCGACCGTCGGATTTTCCCAAAACTGAAACCGTTAGGTTCACCTTGCGAAGACCTTTCCAATGATATGAATTATGTTAAAATCCAACGGTTAGATTTAGAGAAACGTGTAAAACAAATTTGAGTAAAAACAGCGCTAGGGTCGCCTATTGACCCGAAGCGTCGTTAAATTAAATATAGCTATTTTTGTATAAATAAAAATAGCGATAGATCGTTATTAAATACTAATAATGATATGAAATGATTTTAAAATATATATATATGCGAGGATCATTTGAAAAGTCCGAATTCAATCTCATCTCAAATGATTATACGTCGACCTAAGTCGAAGAGTTGAAGACGGCGATTAAAGACCGCTAATCTTCGACATCGAATGGATGACGGCTACTGATGCCCTCGATTGATTTGCTAACTTGAAAGGGGTTTCAGTGGTAGTTGTCCAAACGTACTTGGAGATCTACCGGATATAGTTTCGTTTAGACCCAGAACAGGCTTATAAATGGAATGTGTGTCCGACATTGTACTCCTTTATATTGTATTTATTGATTTTCTGTCGAATGTATGAATGCTAGAAGTGTTATTTGGATTTTACACGGCCCGACATTTTACTTATGTGGATGATGGAATGAGGCGCCTCGGATATTAAGTCCTATAGGACCGGGAAACGTGTGTTCAGGAATAACTAATCCGCAAAATCGTATGTGCGGACTGACCCTGCAGCTTTCCAAGGGTTCACTGCGGGGGATCCTGAGACATTAGCTAGAGTGTCTCGAATCGGTAAGGAGATCGTTCCTCGCCTTGACTCATAAGGGAAACCCAATTCCCAATACGACCCTACAGACTTGATTGTATTAATAGTATGGAGGCATAGTATATGTTAGCTATTCTTCCTAGGATTGATACATTTACTTTGAAATGTTTTTGAAACATATACACACTAATAATAATATCAAATTCGTTTTTATCGTACCAAGCATGTTTAATCATCATAAGGTAAAATTCTATCCTATGGTTTGCGTTGCATTGTGTGATGGGACTTAAGTCTTATGATGATTCCATTTTTCTAAAAAGCATTGCGTTGTTTAACGATTTACTTTAATTTATGCACCGGCAATCCATTGGAATAAAACCCGTTCCACGTTAGCGGCGCGGTCCTTGGATTTTCCTTATTGCTATTAGTTATATTAGTTAAGAATTCTCACACCAGTCCCATGACTGACCCGTTGTTTGTTTCCACCTTTGCAAACTCGGGTGCCCTCTTTTCTACATGGGCAGTCGAATAGCTTTTGGCAGATATTTATCTCTTGAGAAGGATTCTGGATCGAAGCCTAAAGATGTGTCCAGAGCATAGAGGTCTTCCGCTGTTTACTGTATTTAATTTATTGTAAATTAAATCTTTCGCTGTATTGTGTTCAATGTACTCTGATATATTTTGTACTCTGATGTAACATTATTATGATGTTTTATAAAAGTCTGTTGTTATTGTTCTGATGTTGTTGTATTCCCAGAGTTAACGTATTCGGGATTTGAATGGACTTAGTCGATTTTGCGATCGATTGGGGTCCGGGCGAATCCCGGGCCAGTACAAATGGTGTATTGATAGCTGTAGGAGGTCGTCTGGGAAGACAGATTCGGGAAAGAGCACATGGCAGCCGATCCGGGAAAGTGGGAGCAAGAGTAGCCTTGAGATCAGGTCAAGATCTACGCGTGTATCAGCAGGTGCAGGGATCGGTTCGTTGTAATGGGGTCGGGTCATGATGTGGGCTTCACGAGCCGAGGTCTGGTCGCGAGGTTGAGGTGGATCGTGAGCAGGGTGTGGTGAGCCCACGAGCGGGTCGTGGTCCAGAAGTCTACCACGAGCGGGTCGTGGTCCAGGACCCCACCACGAGCCGAGTGAGGTTGGTGAGCCATTCCATGTCTCGTGATAGCGATGCTTCATTACTTCATCCAATTGATTGCCAGTCGATGCCAGATTACATTAGTTCACGGAAATGGGCGTAACTACCAAACCGTAAGTCCGTTTTAGCCGAACGAAAGCTCTACTTGAAGCTAATTCAGAGGGCTATAACAGTTACCAAGCTCAGCTCCGTAATTGCTGTCTTCGGACCCAAAAGAGGTCGTCTGATAGGAGTTTCGGGTCTGTTTGTGTTGATGGTGCTATTTCGACCAAATCACTCTGTGTCTTCTGACGATGTTTTCATTGCCAAGGAGGACTAATACCCAGAGATTCCATATGTGACAGCTTTTACCAAAAAGCGTGTCAACAAGTTTGCCTCCCCAGAACATATCTTGCTGACTGAAGGAATATGTGTTATGGATAATCCAGAAAATCCATGCTCCAAAGAAGTCCAGAAGTTTGTTCCTACAAGTAGATACGATAAATGATGCTTAAATAATTCCTAGACGGCCTTACTAGAGTAAACCGTCCGAGGAAATGTTAAAGGAGTTCCAAGACGGCCTTACCGGAGTATGACGACCAAGGAAAAGCAATAAGGTTCCAAGACGGCCTTACCGGAGTAAGACGACCTAGGAAAAGCATTTGAGGTTCCAAGATGGCCTTACCGGGGTAAGACGACCAAGGAAATGCTAATGCGGTTTGTTTATACTGGACGGGTCCAGTTAAGAGCCGGAGCTCAATGTTTATACTGGACGGATCCAGTTAAGAGTCGGAGCTCAATGTTTATACTGGACAGATCCAGTTAAGAGCTGGAGCTCAATGTTTGTACTGGACGGATCCAGTTAAGAGCCCGAGCTCCATGTTTATACTGGATAGATCCAGTTAATAGCCGAATTTCAATGCTTATACTGGAACGGATCCAGTTAAGAGTCGGAGCTCAATGCTTATACTGGACGGATCCAGTTAAGAGCCGGAGCTCAATGTTTATACTGGACGGATCCAGTTAAGAGCCGGAGCTCATTGATGATCTTTATTGATTCATGAAAGCTAAGTGGCAGTTATTCTAACCCTAAACATGACTAGAGACTACGGGTCACCGCGCTTATTACATGCAGAGAAAAAAATTAGGGGCGAGAAGTCGCCTAAATGCCTAAAAAGCATGAACTACGAACCGCAGTTCGGCAAACTAAAGAGATCCACTGAGTGGGATGAGTTAATGATAATCCCGCGATTGCTCGATCTAGGATCGTTCCCTCTTTGGGGAATAGGTGGTGGTAGCGCAGGTATTGGCGCTGTTGCTCGAGTGACATATTCGGGTAGCTCTCCTCGTTTGACCCGATCCTCAATAAGATCTCGCAAATGTGTGTAGTCATCTGTGTTGTGAGTATGAAATTGGTTGTCATGTGGGATACTTATGATGATGTTTTTGTTGTAGGTTGATTTGTGAGTAATTGTAATCGATTAGGAGATTGAAAATAATGACTATCACATTGCTGTTGTCATGATTATTGTGTTAGTTGTTGTAGAATTGTTGATTAGTTGGATGATATGAAAATTAGTGTGTACTATTTATTAACATGTTTATTGATAAGTTCATGTGAATATTTGTTAACAATATTTGTTGTCATTTAGGCAATAATATGTGTATATATATTAAAATTGCTAGCTAGCATGTGTTAGTTGTGTGTATTAGCATAAGTTAAAATAATTAAATTTTATTTATTGAAAGTGCTAGCTTTTGATTTTTCTTTACAAAAAACTGTAATTACAAATTTGACATAATTGGCTAAATTTTTAATCTGGTGTTAATATTTCAAATTTAAAGCTTTTGAACTGAAGTTGCAGTATGTTTTAAAACTGAAACTGTAGTTAACAAATATTTATTGAATGTATCAAAAAATATTATGTAGACGTTAAAATACAAACTATATAATGTGTTTTATTTTGTGAACCCATTAGAGATTTTTGGCCTCGTCTAACAAGTGTCGTATATGATTGTTATATGGATATTCGTTTTTACATAGAACGGAAATGTTTATCTAAGACAATATTTGTTGGATTTGTCCCAGTATTAGACAAGTTGCAAATATAATAATGTAAGCATATTTTATAAATCATTTCAGTTTAAACAGTTAACAAAATTTCGATGGTACTTCCTTTTTATTCCCTGTGTACACACATTTGTGTAAGATACAGGGACCAAAGGGAAGTGCTGCCGAAATTTTGTTGGACCTTTAACCTGAAATGATTTATAAAATATGATTACGTTATTATATTTGTAATGGGAAGTAGGTTGACCAGCCGTCAAAATAAAAAGAACTAATAAACCGAAAAAATGAAGTAGTTATAAATGAAATTTTACAAGACTTTCGACATAATGGTTTGTGCGAGAAATGTGGTTGAAAGGAAAAATAGTAGTCGAAATATTGTAGATTTTTCGATGGTTCAAAATGGTTTTCAAGTTTATAATTAACAACGGCTTCCGTCTGCTTTCGACACGTGTCGGGAGCCATCGAAAACTGTAAAAAGCTACAGGAAGCCATCGGTAAATAAGGCAACGAAGGTTGTCATAAACCATTGGAAATTATGTTCACAAACGTCCTTATTTGCAATGGCTTTTCCGGCAGCGTCCGACGGACGCCAAAGGTTCCCAGCCGTCGGAAAAGCCACTGCTTATTGTAGGGATCCCAACGTTTATATACGAGCACATTATACCATTCATGGATTTTTATGTTACATATGAGTGCGCACACACATATATAAACTAAAACTAATTAAATCCATTTCCTTTTAAAATATTTGACTTTAAATAAAATATCGAATTTTATTTACAGTGATTTGAAAATATTCTTAGTAAAACAGACTAGGGAAACCAAAGAGCAACAGGGTAAAAAATTTAAATCTTCTCCTAACTTCTGCTGTAGGCTAACCAATTCCAACATTTGTAGTCTACATTTTTTTACGTGTGTTTGAGTTTAAAATATATTAATTTGTTTTAACGGAAAATAAAGCAATTCAATTTATGTTATTTACAATTACTAAACTTATAATACACATTAAAAATAATAATTAATAAGGTGCAAATAAGTTAAATTAAGAAGCATAATATGAATATTTCCACTTAAATACTTACTCAAATAACTCATTCATTACATATAACGCACTCACCGTTCAAGTTACCTAATTAAATATCTTGTTCAAATATACCATTATCGTTCATGTCGATTCACCGTAAGTGTTTCATGTAGTTATAAATTACTTCAAGGCAAATTAGTTATTTAGGATTTCATGAACAAGTCTAATTCGAGTGAATGTTTATAGAAGAGAGTTAAAATTGAATTATTTTTGCTTTTTTGCTTAGCATATGTGCTATGTTAAAACCTCTTCAGTCTTTCAAAAATGTTGACCTGTTCTGTTTTGTAATAATAAAACAATGAGTCCATTCACATTAGCAAAAAAAATATTGTGGTCCCCCATCAATGGATTGCCCCATAAATTTTGTCTTCCATTCATGTAAGGACAAAAAACCAAACAAAACCAGTTCTTTTATGATTAAATTTGAGTTTTATTTTATGTCCAAATAACGAGTCGTAGTAGAAAAAAAGAATTTTATTTACTTTAGAACCTGGTATTAAAACATTCCACAATTTAGAAAAAACATACGATTTAACAAATAAATCAATAATTACTGGCTTTGGTGCCATTCTTTTAGGTATCAATTGTTAGAGTTTATTCCCTAGACGCAATCCATTTGATGTGATTAATAACACTATTGATGTTATTATTTCATTGGAATAAAAATATTCTTTTATGTTATATTTACTGCGTAATATAAGATTAACATAGTAAAAGTCCTTAGAATAATAAAACAGATTTATATTCTTCAAGTAAATGACTTGAAATTGAGATTATATAATATATTAAGTATTGTAATTCTTAAATGTTACTAGTTAAGTATTATTGTTTACATAGGACAACAATAAAACATTAAGACTAGTGCGTTGATTGACTAATGATCATATCTCATTGACGTTTAATATACGTGATATTAATATCAAAACATAAATATGTACCGGAGAATAGCGTATTGGGTTGACCCACTGTGAGAAAACTACATGGAATATAATTAAAAGTATCTTAAGTTATTCTCATTGTGACAGTGATGTAATGGCCCTCAGACTTTAAATCATTATAAGTTTTTTCGAGGAAATTTGTGTTTTGATATCATCAAAAGTTATTTTTAACCAAGTAGAAGATAACAGTGATTGTTGGATACATCTCGAATCAAATGAAAATTATAAATGATATAGATAGAATTTAACTTTATAATATATTTACAGTGATACCCATGGGCCTCTTGATTAAGTGAGACTTTAAATGCATGGTCGTGCTCAAGTATTGATTTGTTTTAAATAGTCGACTCATCGATCAAGATAAAAGGATTAAATTATAAAAATGATGATATGACCATGCCTCGAGTTTAATCCTGGATATATTGGTTAGAACGATTATATTACATTGATACACTAGTCAGAGAAAAAGGTTGTACCGAACCATTGATCTTATTATAACTTGGGTAGCAGCAACATATTACTAGATGCCAATCATTGTTTATGATTTTAAATACGATTTAAAATCATTTCCAACTTTGTAGTAACCTATAGGGTCAAACAATAATACGATTGAAAATCATTTCCAACTTGTTGATAT
This sequence comes from Allium sativum, assembly GCA_030737875.1. NCBI lineage: Eukaryota > Viridiplantae > Streptophyta > Magnoliopsida > Asparagales > Amaryllidaceae > Allium > Allium sativum. The sequence goes on along the minus strand of CM060926.1, from coordinate 402,332,040 downwards.
TTTATTCGAAGTTGAAAAAGTAGTCGGGTCATTTTCTATACTATGGTGATCGTTTAATTTAAAAGAGATTTTATTTCCCTTTTAAAGAAACATGACTACACCTAGGAAGTTAGATAAGATCAAAAATTAGAAAACCCACCCGAATACGTTTTCTCCAAAACCCGAGAATATCTATGGCAGCTATTACTGCTCTCTTATTTATCTCTTCTTCAATTCGATTGAAGAAGATAAAGTTCAAGTATATACCTTTAGAGGAGCGGGACATGACGTGCTCTTGATTTGATGTGCCAATCTTCATACGATTCGTGTTTCTTCTGCATTTTTCTTCAAGGATTCAACACGGAAGATGTGATAACCCCAAACCCCGTGTATACGGAAGTAAGGATATTCATTGGAATATAACACATAACAATAGCAGCAGAACAGAAATAGAGAATTACAGCAGATAATGTTCATCAAATTACACTGGAAATAATACATCATCAGAGTTACACAGCATAATGGGATCATACTTAGCAATAATACAGTTTCAGCTTAATATTAAATGTTTGCAGCGGAATAAAAACATAATATACTAAGTGAAGTCTGAACAGCAAAATAGAAATGATAATATCCATCTTCAGCTCCATAGCTATCCAGAATGAATCTGCTAAACCTGTATACAAGGCTGCCTGTGTAGAAAAAAGGGCACCCGAGTTTGCAAAGTGAAATAAACTACGACTCAGTCACGGGACTGGTATGAGAAATCTTATTTAATCTATTTGATAATAAGGCTAATCACAGGGCCACGCCGCCAACGCGCAACGTGTTTACTTCATTGGATTGCCAGTGCATAAGTAAAGTAAATCGTTAAACAACGCAATGCTTTTTAGAAAAATGAAACCATTATAAGACTCAAGTCCCATCACACAATGCAACGCAAACCAGAGGATAGAGTTTTACCTTATAATGGTCAAAAATGCTTGATTCGATAAAACGGATTTGATATTATTATTAGTGTGTATATGTTTTAAAAACATTTCAATCATAATATCAATCATAGACGGTATAACTACCATATACTATGTCGCCGTACTAGTAATACAATCAAAACCGCATGGATCGTATTAGAAGCTGGATTTCCATCATGAACCAAGGCAAAAGATAGTCCTTACCGAATTCGAGACAATATAGCCTACCATGTCTCAGGATCAGAGCTCGAGTGACCCGTGGATCTTCAGGGCCGGTCCACAAATATGTTAGTGGATTAATTATGCCTGAACAATACGTTTCCCCGTCCTATGGGGCGTAAATAGAGCCACTATGGACTCAAATAACCGAGGCACCTCATTCCATCATCCACATAAGTAAAAATGTCAGGTCTTGTAAAAGTCATGACACCACTTCTAGCTAGAAAGAAACATATGTCCTCCCTGCAGTCCTTACTCTCGTCTCTTGTTCATACCGGGGTATGAGGCTCATGAAGTAACGCTATACACAAAGCTATGCTATTTCAAGCTGCGCTTTGATCATCAACCACAAGGCTCTGCTTTTCAACAATAAGCCTTGATCATTAGCATTTTGGCATGCCACATTGTCAGTTCATACCATACCATTGATTTCTGCCAATATATAACCTCTAAGCTTGTACGTCTTAGAGAACGGTATTAACACCAAACAGATATATATTTAGCTGAGATCAACGAATACAATATAAAGGAATACAACGTCAGACATACAATACATTTACAAGTCCGTTCTGGGTCTGAACGAAACCGAAGGCACCTTATACCTCGCATATCCGAACAATCAACAATACGTCCAGACGGTTACCACTGCAGCCCCTTTAAGGTAGCTACTCCAATCATGGGCATCAGTAGCCACACACCCATTCGATGTGAAGATCGTCGGTCTTCAACCACCGTCTCCAAGTCTTTAACTTCCAATTGTCGTATAATTATTTGAAATGAGATTGAACTTGTTCTTTTCAAATAATCCTCGAATATATATAGTTCAAAATCATTTCTTTTCATTCCATATCGCTTATAATGTTTTATAATGATTTATCGCTATTTTTATTTACATAAAAATAGCCATTTTTAACTAAACGACGCTTCAGTCATTACAAGGCCCAGGCGCTGTTTTATCAAAATTTGATTTATACATTTCTCCAAATCTAATCGTTGGATCTTAACAAATTTTATATCGTTGGAAAGATCTTTCCGAAATGAACCCAACGGTTCCAGTTTTGAGAAAATCCGACGGTTGGATCTTACGGTATAATCGTTTGAAGTTACGATTGCCGATACGCGAACTACCGCGCGCGATTCGTTTAAATTTTAATTTATATTTATATATAAATATAAATCGTTTGGCGATTCCTACTATTTTTATTGTATCTAAAGTAACAATAAACATTTTGGCATTTAAATCAATTCTTTTATTTCATATGAAATGTCGATAAAAATGTGACCTTTGAAATCTATTCTTTTTATTTTTTCCATTTAAAATTTAAATAAAAATATGACTGTTTATTCTATGTTTTCAACTATGTTAAAATTGCAAATAAAATGTATCCTTTTAATTCCTGTGCTTATTTACATCTAAATAGTAAACAAAGTGTAACTTTTAAAATAATGTTTTTATTTGCATCAGAACTGCAAACAAAAATGCAATCTTTATTAAATGCTTTGTTTATAGCGAACTTCTTCCTACGGTGTTTATTTGCATCTAAATATGCAAATAAGAATGTAATCTTTTTCTACGATGTTTATTTGCATCTTAAATATGCAAATAAAAATATAATCCTTTAACTACGATGTTTATTTGCATTTAAATATGCAAATAAAAATATAATCTTTTAACTACGATGTTTATTTGCATCTAAATATGCAAATAAAAATATAATCTTAATTTTAATGTTTTTTTTTTAATTTGTATCTAAATTACAAATAAAAATATAACCTTTTTAAAACTACGTCTTATTTGCATCAAGAAATGCAAATAAGAATTTAACTTCCAATTTCAACATTTTATCTGTATCAAAGAATGTAAATAAAAGTATAACTTTTTATTTCAATGTATATTTGCATCAATGAATGCAAATAAAAGAATAACTTTTTAATTCATCGTATGTTTGCATCAAAGAATGCAAATAAAAGAATAACTTTTTATTTCAATGTACGAACACTTTCACATATCCTGTATTTACATTAAAAATGAGATTCTTCAATGTAATCATATTTTCATTGTGAAGTTATGATCATTTTCCTAATTTTCTACTTTACATTGAAATTAAGAATTTCAATGCAATCAAGTTTTCAATTTCAAGGTTATGATCATTTTTCTAATTCTCTAACAATACATTTAAAATGAAAATTTTAATGTAAACAGGTTTTTATATTTGAACATGTACAATTTGCTAATTTCATCCATGACCTTAAAATGAGATTTCTTTATGTAAACATTGTTTTATTTTCAAACAATGTTCATTTTTCTATTTTCATTCATTACATTAAAAATGAGATTTTTAATGTAAACTAACTTTGTTTTTACTACCTGATCATTTTTTTTCTAGTTTGCTGACATTACATTAGAAAAATGAGAATTTCAGTGTTATCATATTTTTGTTCAAAATATGTACATTTTTCTACTTTTCTAATATACATTAAAAATGGGATTTTTAATGTAAACCCATTTATTTTAAAAACAAGAACAATTTTCATATACAATAAAATGTGAATGTTTATTGTTTAACTTATTTTCATTTCAGATAATGAATATTTTCCATATTTCTAATTTTAATAAAAATTGTGAATTTTTTATGTTCAAACAAATTTCACTTCATATATGAATATTTCACAACACACAAATATTTCAAAAAATTCGACAGCATAACGGCAGGGTAATTAAAACCGGCACTGTCCCGATGTACGGCTCCTCGCGCTACCTTAAAGCCTCGCAGCTTTTGACAAGGGGAATTTCAATAATCTATTTCGTACGCAGACGAATTTTTCACAATATCAATCAATTTCAAATTTCTCTTTTTACCAACCACAAACAAACGCCAAAATTCAACCAATCATATATCACAAATCAATCAAGTCGTCCATGGTCTGTGGACGACGGGTGTCGGGAGTTTCTAAACTCCGTCTGCAACCTAATATATTTTTATCCATTTTATTTATTTATTTCTGAAATCAGATATCTCACCTTGATTTGACGACGCCAAAAATTGTAACAGGCTCTAAAAATTCTGAGGTCAGTTCTGAAATGTAGGTCCCATCGTTGCGATTCCAACTGATTTAGTTTCGTCGAATTCTGATAAGAAACAAACGAGATATGATCATTTAAATGTTCGATTATATATAGATTAATTAATTAAATAAATATTACCTTCTTCTTTCAAACAATTACAGGCGATGCTTTTTAGATTGTGTTCGAACTTGGGGTTCGATATTCACTCCACCACGACGTGCCGGGGGATGTTCAGAGTTTATCACGAGGAGTGGGTAGCATCGCCGATCGCCGCCAGTGGGGGCGGCCAACTCGATGGCAGGTATGGGGCGGAAATCGAGGTGGTGCGGCAATCGTTTGTGAGAGGTTTCCGAACGAAATACACCATTACACGAGATCCAACCGTATGGATCTGAAGATTATCCAATCCTCTTGAATTTCCTCTGAAGAATCGCTCGAAATTATTGTATGGATTAAAAGATATTGAGGAATGAAATTCTGACGATATCGGCCATGGAATGATGGAATACGGCGGCTGCGTATAGTGACAGTATAGGGTTTAGTATATACGCGTATTTATACTATATACCCTTCTATTTTATTTATTTAATTTCGTTTAAATTCAATTTAATTTCTATATCGCTCTTAACTCCAAATCAAACCCAACCAGTGATGCCCCCGGCCAAATACCCCCATTCCGAACACAATGGGATATGTCTCGTAGGCCCATTCGACTGTTTCAGTCAGTTTTTCTTTAAATTAAATAATAAAACATTTAATTATTTAATTTGATTGAACATTTTAAATTACCGGGGCACATACTGATTCTAAAAATTCCAGAAAAAATAATCTAGCTATGCTTTGACGATACAGTCCTAAAAAAACTAATTTCTTCGAATTTAGAGACTATTGGAAAAATGGCCGTTTTCAAGTCGATCGAAATTGACTAAAAATGTCAAAACATATTTTCTTTTGCCACGCTCACATAATTATGAAAATTGGAATCCTGCAATAATTTGACATTCCGGTTCCAACAAAAGTGGTTTCGTCGAAAACGGACGTCGTTTGAAAAATGGCTATTTATAGTGGCTATATATATATATTAAATATATATAAATTCTATAGCGACCTTTCAGAATATTCAACTGACCCTAACTTTGGATCCCTGCTATGAAATTTCAATTTTTTGGATTCATTGGAAAGATATTCTTAAACAGATTTAAATATTTTTGGTTTCACTAAAATCCGATTTATTTTGCATCCTGTACGATCAGTAAAAGTTTGAATTCAATTTTTCAAACTGTCGCGCTATTTCTAACTCCTTTTAGTGTCAAAATAAATATATTCGTTCAAACTTCGATTTAAACATATTTTTACTCATTTTTACTTAAAATAAATTATTTCAACTATTAGAAATTCAATAAAATAGCCAAAATAAAAATGTTAAATTGGTTCTGAATTTCCGGGTTGTCACAATCTCCCCCACTTAACAACTTTTCGTCCCCGAAAAGGAAACTAGAATAAAGTAGGAAACAAAACAGAAAATGTAAATATGATAAAGGTACCTTGCACTAGAGTTAGTGAGAGAGATCCACTCTGCACTGGGGATAAGCCTATTTGATGCTATCCTCTGTCTCCCATGTACAGTCTCTGGGATCTCCGCTCCACTGCACTTTAACAAGACGAATTCTTTTGTTCCTCAGAACTTGGGCTTCTTTGCCAATGATCTTTACCGGCTCCTTTCATACTGCTAAGTTCGATGTAGTCTCTAAATCTTGCTGTGCAGCTTCTTCCACAATCAACTCTGGATCGTGTACATGCTTCCGAAGTAGAGATACATGGAATACATCATGTACCCCTGGCAACCAATCAGGCAACTGAACCCTATAAGCGAGAGTTTCAATCCTTTCTAGAATAGTAAATGGACCAATTAATCTAGGAGCTAACTTCCGAGTCTTCCCAAAGCGAACTACTCCTCTTAATGGGGAAACCCTCAAGTATATATAATCGCCAACAGCAAATTCTAGATCCCTTCTTTTTGCATCTGCATAACTTTTCTGTCGGCTCGGAGCTCCTAGCAATTGCTTCTTAATAAAATCAACTTTGTCTAAAGCTTCTCTAATCATGTTGGGACCCAATACCAGTCTATTACCTGGTTCCACCCAATATGCGGGAGATTTACAAGGCTTGCCATATAATGATTCAAATGGTGACATTTCCAAGCTTGCTTGGTAACTGTTATTATAAGAGAACTCGACCAAATGCAAGTGGTCCTCCCATGATCCGCCAAAGTCAAGAATACAAGCCCGTAACAAGTCTTCCAGTATACGGTTCACCCTCTCAGTCTGGCTATCTATTTGAGGATGATAAGCGGTGATCAGATTTAATGTTGTCCGCAGCTCTCCTTGGAAAGCTTCCCAGAATTTACTAGCGAATATAGGGTCACAGTCACTAACAATGCTACTGGGGACTCCATGTAGTCGGGCAATTATTTTGAAATAAATCTTCGCCAAACTTTGTGCTGTTCTAGTCGATTTAACAGGAATAAAATGGGCAGTTTTGTGAGATGATCAACAATCACCCATATACTATCATTGCCTCTTCTCGTTCGGGGCAAGCCATCAATAAAATCCATGGAAATTTAATCCCATTTCCAACTTGGAACTGGTAGTGGTTGTAACAAGCCGGAAGGTTTTTGCTGATCACTTTTGACTTGTTGGCAAGTCGAACACCTGCTGACATAAATGGAGATGTCTCTTTTCATAGACTTCCACCAGAATGTGCGCTTGAGATCATGATACATCTTGCTCACCCCTGGATGAATACAAAGCTTGGATTTAAGACATTCATCCATTACTTCTCTTCGGAGCTCAGGAATATTTGGAACACAAATTCGGCCTTTCAACCTCAGAACTCCCTTGTTATCAATTTGGAAACTCAAATGTTCGCCTTCCCGAACTCTTTTACTAATTCTCTGTATAAATTCATCATCCTTCTGAAGAGCAGAGATTTTGTCGATCAATGTGGGTGTAATAATGAGATTGGTAAGGATAAGATTGGCGACGCCCGCATTTTTTCTGTTAAGTGCATCTGCCACAACATTGGCTTTTCCTGGAGTATACAGGATGTTCAGATCATAGGGTGCAAGGAAGTCAACCCAACGCTGCTGGCTCAAGTTCAAATCTCTTTGGGTGAACAGATACTTTAAAGATTTGTGATCAGTATACAGTTCGAACTTTTCACCCAAAAGAAAGTGCCTCCATATCTTTAGAGCAAATAAAATGGCCATTAGCTCAAGGTCATGAGTGGCATAATTCTTCTCATGCGGTTTTAACTGACGGCTAGCATATGCGACTACTTTGTCCCTTTGCATTAGCACCACACCAATACTATCTTTAGAAGCATCTGTCCAAACTTTCAAATCTTGATTGCCATCAATAATGGTCAACACTGGAGCAGTGGTCAACCTTAGTTTCAGGTCTTGGAAAGCTGCCTCACATTCGGGAGTCCAAATGAACTTTGTATACTTCTTTGTAAGATTCGTCAATGGACAAGCTATCCTCGTAAAATCTTTAATGAATTTCCGATAATAGCCAGCCAATCCTAGAAAACTTCTGACTTCAGTAGGAGTGCTAGGCTGCTTCTAATTTTGAATGGCTGTGATTTTGCTAGGATCCACTGAAATTCCTTCCTTCGATACTACATGACCGAGGAACTTCACTTCTTCTTGCCAGAATACACATTTAGAAAATTTTGCTTTCAATACATTCTTTCTTAGAATTTCTAAAACTTGTTCTAAGTGTTTTTCATGCTTGGCAGTTGACTTAGAGAAGATTAGGATGTCGTCAAAAAAGACCAACACAAATTTGTTCAAAACATCCCAGAATACTCGATTCATCAAATCGAGAAAATAGGCAGGAGCGTTGCATAAGCCAAACGGCATTACTAGCCATTCATAAAATGTGTCTGGACCTCTGAAAGCTGTCAAAGGAACACACTCTTCAGCAGTACGCAATTGATGGAAATCTGTGGCTAGGTCCATCTTTGAAAATACTTTCGCTCCATTCAAACGATCCAACAAATCATTTATACGGGGCAATGGATACTTATTCTTGATCGTCTGCTTATTTATATCTTGGTAATCCACACACAGTCTGAGAGTACCGTCTGACTTAGGAAGAAACACCACTGCTGCACCCTATTCTGAGAAACTGAGTCTGATCAGACCTTTCCATAAAAGTTGTTGGGTTTGATTGCTCAGTTCTTCTTTTTCTTTTGGCGACATTATCCGAATAAGATGTACAACTGGTCTTGCATTTGGAGCTAGGTCAATCCTGAAGTCAATTTATCTCCGCGGAGGTAAGCCATCAACTTCTTTGAACACGTCCGCATAATTTTTGACAACAACAATATTTTCAATAGCATTGGGGGTGACCTCAAGAGCAGCCCAAAATTCTTTTCTATTTGAATCTGAACCTACACAAGGTATAACAAAATCTCCAAGCTTCGTTTTGACTTTAACAAACCTTTCAGCACATTTAACCTCGGCTCATGTCTTGTTAACCAATCCAGCCCAAGGATAACATCGAACTCAGAAAATTCCATGACGATCAAATTAATAGGGAAGCGGTAACAAGAAAATGAGATCGGCACTCGGCAATATACACCAAGAACAAGGGAACCACCGACCGGACTATGGACATTAATTGATTCGTTAAGCTCCCTCGTTTTAAGATTGAGCTTCCTGACTGTATTACTTGAAATGAAACTTCGTGATGCACCTATATCAAATAATACTGTGACAGGAATATTTTTAATATTAAGAGTGCCTTTCAAAACATCTGGCCTTTCTTGGCTTGCTGAGGGTGTTGGAGCTTCTGCCACCTCATTTACTTGAGCCACTTTGGACTTCTTTGATAGTTGGCAATTTTTTGAAAGATGTCCCGTCTGATGGCAAAGATTGCATTCTCTGTTTTTTTTAGACTTCTTATTGGATCTAGATCCGTCTTTCTTCAAATATTTATAGTTCCTTATCGAATGCACTTGCTTATTGCACTTGAGACATGCGACTGTCTTTACCTTTTCTGACCGACTTTAGGCTTCAAACTGACCTCAGGCTTTGTACTTGCCTCAGGGCTATCTGCTTCGAACTTCCTTTTGTTGCTAGAACTGCCTTCTTCTTCATCTTCCAAAACACCTTGCTTATCAAGATACTCATAGCGACAATCCATTTCTATCATTTCAGAAAAAGGGAGGTGAATATGTGTAGTTACCAAATTTAGGTATTTGCTCTGAAGTCCTTTGATAAATCTCCGATTCTTCCTTAAAGGGTCTTGAATTAGTTCTGGGGCAAAGCGGGAAAGTTCTTCAAATTTCTTCTAATACTCCCGAATGGTCATATCACCTTGTTTTAGATTGTAGAACTCATCATATAGCCGATCAATTTCTCCTGGAGGAATAAACTTTTCAGTGAAAATTTCTTTGAATTTATCCCAGGTAATATTACCTTCTGGATTCTATTTAGTAACAGTTTCCCACCAGAATAGAGCTTCGCCTTTGAGTACCCAAGATGCTATTAGTCTATTCTGATCGTCTTCCAACTTTAAGCCTTCAAAAATTCTCTTAGCAGAACACATCCATGCTTGTGTTTCAATAATGGACTCCTTGCCCGAGAATGGTTCTCCACCCAGATTTCGATATCTCTTTACTTGAGCTTCTAGATCTGGTTCTGATTGTGAGAGCACAACTGGCTCATTAGATTTCTGAACCAAAGATTTACTTCTTCTGTTTCTGCCACTCATTTCGACTATGTCTGCAAATAGCAGACAAAGAGTCAGGCCAACAGGATAGATATTGTAAAACATAGAGACATATATTTAATTGTAAATGAATCTATGGGGGTGTATTTTTACTCAATCTAGGACATTACTAGTCTTATCTATGATGAGTTATTCATTTTGGAATTCTGCTGATTCTATCTCTGATGAGTTTGTTAATATGTTATATTCTGAGCTAAGTTTAACCTGAACTCTGATACCAAATGTGATAACCCCAAACCCCGTGTATACGGAAGTTAGGATAATTATTGGAATATAACACATAACAATAACAGTAGAACAGAAATAGAGAATTACAGCAGATAATGTTCATCAAATTACAATGGAAATAATACATCATCAGAGTTACACAGCATAATCGGATCATACTTAGCAATAATACAGTTTCACCTTAATATAAAATATCTGCAGCGGAATAAAAACATAATACACTAAGTGAAGTCTGAACGGCAAAATAGAAATGATAACATCCATCTTCAGCTCCATAGCTATCCAGAATGAATCTGCTAAACCTGTATACAAGGCTGCCCGTGTGGAAAAGAGGGCATCCGAGTTTGCAAAGTGAAACAAACAATGCGGCGGCAAGGAATTTCGCTCGATCCGTATCGATCGTTAAACCGACCAAGACCGTTCGAAACCCCTGATCGTTTTTGAGAACAGGACAAATCGGAACGCAGACAGAAGAATATTTCATTGCTATTACAACAATTCCATCAGATACAAGAATATACAGAGTATAATGAATAAATTACATTCGATAAATATCAGAGATTACAATAAATTACATAGCAGCGGAAAAACAATATAAAACACAACTGAAAGTAATGCACGGATACAGAGCTTTCCGAGCATCGTTCCAGCTGTAAATCAGGATCCTGTGAATATAAATCTGCAAAACCAAAACTACTAGCTGCCCGTGTCGAAAATAGGGGCACCCAGAGTTTAGGTTAAAACAATAAACTCCAGGTCAGTCATGTGACTGGTGTGAGAACTAAAACAGTTATTTAAACTTTACTTTAAAAGAGAGTAATTCAAGGGACTACGCCGTATAACACGGAACGGGTTTCCTCCAAAGAACAATAGTGCATAGAATAAACAGCGCAATGCTTTTTTGAAAACTGAAGCTATTATAAGACCCAGGTCCCATCACATAATGCAACGCAAGACGGAGGATAGGGTTTTCCCTTATAATAGCCAAACATGCTTAGTACGTTTAAAACAAATCATTTGATACTATAATAAGTGTATAGTGTCAAAACAATTTCAATCATAAATATCAATCCTAGGCGGCATGGGTACTGTAACAACCCGTATTCTACACATCATAGAATATTTATTTCTTTCCCGTATCGTATGGTCATGTAACTTTGGGAAACATCCATTAGAGTCATTTCCCATGTTCATGATTTTTGTCGATTTTTAAATGACCATTTTGCCCTTAGTTGGTACTGTTTTGGCCATAACTTTTGATTGGAAAGGAATTTTGACCTGAAACCACTTCCATTGGATTTGTTTGATGGTTTACCTTTCCGTATAGTGGTCATAATAGCCAAACGGACTTACCGTTTGGGAGATATGGCTGAAATAATGTTTGAAGGGTGAAAAACTGCTTAATCGGGCCAAATCGGGTGTAGTGGATAGGCCCATAACCCATTTCGGGATTAGGGTTATGGGGAGGCTGAAATGAAGTAGAGAATCATTCCATTTCAGTTTTCTAGCCTCCACTTATCCCCAAGGAACCCTAAAAATGGCCTCCAACCTCTAAATCACCTCCAAATCACCTTTTGGTCAAGGATTTGGCTTAGCAACCCCTAATCAAGGAAGATCTACACCAAAGCAACATTGGAGCTGCTGTTTAGCATTGGGATTCACATCAAATCAGAGATTTATTTCATATCTTAGTTTATTTGTGGCTAAGGTGAGTGATTTGCATAGTTTTGCACTAATTATGGCTAATTAGGGGTGATTAGTGTTAATTAGCGAATTTAAACATGATAAAATTCCGAAAAAATGTTTATAAAATTCGGAATGATGTTTTAGACCTCTGATATGAATTTGGGTTAATTTGGTTAAGTTTTGCTAACACTATCATTAGTTTCACCTAAACATGTTTAAGGGGAAATATGGGATTTTGGGTATGTTTGATCCATTTTAACCTATCATATTGATGTTTTGATGTTTGTGGTTGATTATGCATGTTGCAATGACTGTATGAAATGCTTTGTGATTGATTTCAATAGTTAGAATGGTCGAAAACGTCGTCGAATGGCGTAAACACTTGCTGGAGCAGTTTCAGAAAACAATGCAGGTTTCGGATCGGATCGGATATGGGGCTCGGATCGGATATGTTGAACTGGGCAAGGGATTCGATCGGATCGAAACCTGACACTTGAGAAAATTGGCAAAAAGGAAGGCCACGCTAACTGAACTGGGATCAGATCGGATTAAGGAGGAGGGATCGGAGCGGATAGAGGAGGATGGATCGGATCGGAGCACGTGAAGGATGAGGAGGCAGATCGGAGCGGAAGCATGAACTGGAGGGAAGATGGCACCCGACCCGACCCGAAGTGAGGCAGCCGACCCGACCCGTACCAGAAGAAGACCCGACCCGACCCAATGGAGGACACCCGACCAGAACCGATGGCTTGAGGAGGAACCCGACCCGACTCAGTGTTGACCAATAACCCGAGATGCAAAGGTAGTCCAATATGGGAAGTTAGAGCTCAGGATCCAGTTGGGAACCGATGAGTTCACTTCATGGTTTGACTTTGCTGCGGGACGTGTGCTAAGGAGTTGTCGACGTTCATAACTTCGATTCACCACTAAAAATGGATGATGGGCTACTTATCAGTGCAGTAGGGTCATTATGACCTGAGGGGCAAGGTGATGGTAGCAAGACTACGTTATTAGTGCAGGAGGGTCATTATGACCCGAGGGGCAAGGTGATGCGTAGTATGACTATGAGCCATCGCAGATGGGGTGAACAACTCCATGAGGCAAGTGGACATAGTAAGGATTGGTAAGGCTATGAGCCAGTGCAGATGGGGTGAATAACTCCATGGGGCAAGTGGACATAGCGAGGAATTAGTGGCTACGTTATCAGTGCAGTGAAGCCATTTATGACTTCATGGGGCAGAGTGATCGTAGCAAGGTATGTTGGGTGATCGAAGTGGTGAATATCGTATGCTTTACGCACTGAGTGAGAGATGCGAGGATGGATGCTATGTTTGATTGTTTGCCATCACTATGACATGCACACCTTCCCCACCTCCGTATCTTTACACCGTTTGATATGGTACCTTAGAGTGTTGTACAGTATGTAGTGCTAACTCTTTGGTTGCAGGTCCAGGTTCAGGTATTATATATATATATATATATAGACACACATTCTCCCTGTGTCGTTCGTGGTCGCTACTTGGGCATTAATAGTGTACCTCCTTTATCTTGCTTTTGCTTTGAGGCAGTTTGAAAATTGTAATAAGCTGTATTTTGAATTTCCGCTGCCATGATGTTTAGTTTTGGTTTTCAGCTTATGCACTGTCTCTCCTGTTTTATGTCAAATATGTTATTATTATATTTTGTTCTATGCGCTGTGAGACATTCTACAGGTTCCTGGTTAGTTCATTTCCTTCTTCCTTTTCCTTCTGACGGCCCGTTCCGTGCTAACTGGACATGTGTACAACGCACCATTGGAGTAAATGTCGGTTGGTGCGGGGCGGGCCGTCACACTTGGTATCAGAGCTCTAGGTTGCGTAGTTAACCTAGGGAAAGACACCAGGGAGAGATAGTACGTATATGAGAGCACGTATTTGTGATTACTTTGGTTTTCAAAAGTTATGTATATATATACTATTAGTGGTATAAGAATGAAGTCGCACTGCACTAGCACCACTATGGGGTCGTTAATCGTTTCCCTTTTTCAGATTGACGATGAGCCGAGACACGAGGGGTGCTGGTAAAGGGACCAACCATGGGGATGCCGCTGACATGAGGGCGATGTTTACTAACCTCATGAGAGACATGCTTAGAGAAGTGCAAGGGGCAGTTCCCAATCCCGGGGTTGGTGTTGGCCCAGTAGTGCAGGCGCCTAGGGTCGATTTCGCCAAGTTGTGCAAGGATTACACTAACCTTTGTGGGAAGCCGTTCCACGGGATGGAGTCGGCCACAGATGTTCAAGATTGGATGGATAGCTGTGATCGTATCTTCGATGACTTGGGTCTTGAGGATGCGATGAAGAGAAGGCTAGCGTCTCGTCAGCTGCAAGGGCGAGCGATGAATTGGTGGAATGCTATTAGAACAGCTACTCCAGAAGATCAGGTTACTTGGGATCAGTTCAAGGCTCGCTTTAGCGAGAAGTTTATTCCAGCTGTCCAGAAGTCAGTGTTGTTCAAGAGGTTCTTGGAACTCAAGCAGAACGGAAGGGCAGTTTCTGATTGTATTGCTGAGTTCGACACTTTGTCGAAGTATGGACTGTCTCTCATTGACACTCCTGAGAAGAAGAATGAGAAGTTCATTACTGGCTTGGATGGATACTTGGGGGAAAGGCTTATCAATCACATCGATGAGACTTTTGAATCGATTGTGGGGAAAGCTTTAAGATCAGAGAGTCTTTACCCTAAGTCAAAGACTGAGGCTGCATCTGCAGAAGGGCCAAAGCCGCAAGCAGGAGGTGGAGGCAAGAATAACTCTCAGAATAAGAGGAAGCAGGACCAATCAAAAGGTGGCCAGAAAAAGAGTAAGAAGGATGTTGAGTGCTTCAGCTGTGGTAAGAAGGGCCATTATGCTAAAGATTGTCGGGCCAAGCCAGCGGATAAGAAATGCTTCAACTGTGGTCAAGTGGGACATTTCAAGGATAAGTGTCCGCAACCTCTTAAGGAGAAGCAGATTGTGAAAGCATATGCTATTGATGATGTTCCTTCTTCGTCGAATGCCCCAACTGCGGCGGAGAAAGGAAAGAATGTTGTTATTCAAGGTATGCTTTCTATTTATGATGTACCACTTCGAGTTTTGTTTGATACTGGGGCTTCCCGTTCCTTCATATCTAGTGACCTGGTAGATAGGTTGGGACTGGAACCCAAGATAGTCGATAGACCATTGGTTGTGATGAACCCGATTGGTGGTTCGACTAGCCTTAGTATGATTTGCAGAAATTTGGCCTTATCGAGTCATGGATGCATGTTTGTTTGTGATTGCTTTGTTTTGGGCTTTACTGGGTATGGCATTATATTGGGAGTCGATTGGCTCCAAAGATACAGGGTGGTGGTAGACTATGAGGGCTTTTTGGTGACAGTGAGGGCGGATGATGGGCAGAGGGTAGTGTTTGGTAGTCTACCTAGTGATGGGGTTATGGCTAGTTTTGTAAATTCCCTCGACATCCCGCAGAATGAGTTGTCAGATGTGCCCGTGGTTGGCCAGTATCCGGACGTCTTCGAGGAGGTGACCGGGCTTCCACCACACCGAGAGATTGAGTTTCGTATTGATTTAGTGAAAGATGCTAGACCTATAGTGATGCCACTTCGTCGTATGGCACCAAGGGAGCAGCGAGAGCTCGGGGTGCAAGTCAGCAATCTTTTGAAGAAGGGATTTATTAGAAGGAGTGTCTCCAAGTGGGGAGCACCAGTTGTGTTTGCCACCAAGGCAGATGGTTCCCTTTGTTTGTGTGTGGACTATCGCGAGTTGAATAAGGTGACGAGGAAGAATAAGTATCCTCTACCGTGGATAGATGATTTGTTTGATCAGTTGGAAGGAGCAAGAGTGTTCTCCCAGTTGGACCACGCGACAGGATTTCATCAGCTACGAGTAGCAGATGAGAGTGTTCTGAAAACGGCATTTAGGACACCGTCTGGATTTTATGAGTGGTTGGTCATTCCATTTGGGTTGACCAATGCACCAGCCTATTTTGTGGATCTTATGAATCGAGTATTCAGAGATCAGTTGAATAAGTTTGTTCTTGTGTTCATGGATGATATCCTTGTTTACTCAAGGACAGAGGAGGAACACAAGGGACACTTGAGGATAGTGATGGAGGTGTTGAGGAAACACCAATTGAAAGCGAAATTCTCTAAGTGTCATTTTTGGAGAAGGGAAGTGAGATTCTTGGGTCATGTTGTTTCAGAGAGTGGTATTGCCGTGGACCCTGCGAAGGTGGCTACGGTACAGGATTGGCCTAGGCCCAAGAATGCAACAGATGTAAGAAGTTTCTTGGGGTTAGCTGGATATTATCGAAAGTTTATCCAGCTCCAAGATAGCAGCACCGTTGACTCAATTGACTAAGAAGAATCAGTCCTTCGTCTGGGACGGAGTGTGTGAGGATGCCTTCAAGAGTCTAAAAGAGAAGTTGACGCGTGCGCCAGTGTTAGTCATTCCTAAAGGGAATGAAGAGATGACGGTATACACGGATGCTTGTAGTACCGGACTGGGTGCTGTGTTGATGCAAGGAGGTAAGGTTGTAGCTTATGCTAGTCGACAGCTAAAGCCGCATGAGAAGAAGTATCCTACCCATGATTTGGAACTAGCAGCGATTGTGTTTGCGCTGAAGATGTGGAGATATTATCTCTTGGGAGAAAGATTTGAGTTGTTTACTGATCATAAATCGTTAAAGTATCTCTTCCCCCAGAAGGATCTGAATCTCCGTCAGCAGAGATGGTTAGAGTTCTTGGCTTCATATGATTTTGATATCGCATACACACCTGGGAAAGGTAATGCGGTAGCCGATGCCTTGAGTAGGAGACATGCCAGTTTAGGGGCAATGTTTCTTGAGTGGAAGCAACTGGAGTATATCGTGGGGTTTGATTTCAGACCAAGGTGCGAATTGTTTCCAGTCATGCTAGCTAGTTTGGTGATCAGACCCACTTTGATAGAGCGGATTGGTTCCAACCAAAGGAACGATCCTAATCTATTGGAAATCATCTCCAAGTTAGAGATGGGTATCGATGAGAGGATGAATGTGTATGGGCTTGATCGAGATGGATGGCTTCGGAAGAAAGGAAGACTAGTTGTGCCCAACGTGGTTGGTTTGAGGGATGAAGTGCTTAGAGAATGTCATCACTCAAAACTAACTATACATCCCGGTGGTAATAAGATGTATCGAGACATGAGACAGACTTACTACTGGGAAGGGATGAAAAGAGACGTTGGGAAGTTTATATCCAAATGCATGAATTGCCAGCTAGTTAAAGCCGAGCAAAAGAAGCCTAGTGGTTTGTTGCAACCATTAAAAATTCCCGAATGGAAATGGGAGAAAGTCTCGATGGATTTCATCGATGGCTTACCAAGGACTAGATCGGGATATGATAGCATTTGGGTGATTGTGGATCGATTGACTAAGAGTGCAAGATTTATACCAGTTAAATCGACCAAAACGGCAGCCAAGTTGGCAGAATTGTATATGAAGTGGGTAGTGAGATTTCATGGAGTACCCAAAAGCATTGTGAGTGACCGAGACCCGTTGTTTACTAGTGGGTTTTGGAAAAGCTTACAAGAGTCTCTAGGGTCAGGATTACATCTCAGTACCGCATATCATCCTCAGACCGACGGCCAAACGGAGAGGGTGAATCGTATATTGGAAGATCTCTTGAGAGCTTGTATATTGGATTTTGGTGGATCGTGGGATGACCATTTGCATCTAGTAGAGTTTGCATATAATAATAGCTACCAATCCAGTATCGGTATGGCTCCATATGATGCTTTGTACGGAAGACCATACAACTCACCATCATGTTGGACAAAAACTGGCGAGGAGTTTGTGCTTGGACCAGATGTGGTGAGGGAGACTTCCGATAAGATTAAGAACATTCAACAACGGATGAAAACTGCCCAAGATAGGCAGAAGAGTTATGCTGATAAGAGGAGAAGAGACTTAAAATTCTCCGTTTGTGACTTGGTGTTCGTCAAGATCTCTCCGTTAAAGAGCGTGATACGATTTGGCAGGAGAGGCAAGTTGGCACCAACATTTGTTGGCCCATTCCCTGTTCTTGAACTAGTCGGGAATTTGGCATATAGAGTTGGCTTACCAGAGAAAATGGCGGGAGTTCACAATGTGTTTCATGTTTCCCAACTAAGGAAGTTTGTTCACGACTCAGATATGACTATTTCACCTGATCAGTTAGAGGACTTCGAAGTAGAACCCGAGGCGGTTGGGAACCGCAAGCCGATTCGTATTGTGGGGCACGATACGAAGCAACTTCGAAGGAAGGCAGTGAAGCTAGTCAAGGTTCAGTGGGGCGAGGACGAGAATGATTGTACTTGGGACACAGAGTACTTTGCGATTTAGTTATTCCGCATGCTAGGATAGACTTATTTTACTTGTTTTGCATGTTTGATGGTTGTTTTATGGTTGATAGGCATGCGGGAACCTTTGTGTGTGTTTTGATTAGGAAATTTCGGGGGCGAAATTTCTTAAGGGGGGGAGAGTGTAACGACCCGTATTCTACACATCATAGAATATTTATTTCTTTCCCGTAGGAAGTCGTATGGTCATGTAACTTTGGGAAACATCCATTAGAGTCATTTCCCATGTTCATGATTTTTGTCGATTTTTAAATGACCATTTTGCCCTTAGTTGGTACTGTTTTGGACATAATTTTTGATTGGAAAGAAATTTTGACCTGTAACCACTTCCATTAGATTCGTTTGGTGGTTTACCTTTCCGTAGAGTGGTCATAATAGGCAAACAGACTTACCGTTTGGGAGATATGGCTGAAATAAGGTTTGAAGGGTGAAAAACTGCTTAACCGGGCCAAATCGGGTGATTAGTGGATAGGCCCATAACCCATTTCGGGATTAGGGTTATGGGGAGGCTGAAATGAAGTAGAGAATCATTCCATTTCAGTTTTCTAGCCTCCACTTATCACCAAGGAACCCTAAAAATGGCCTCCAACCTCTAAATCACCTCCAAATCACCTTTTGGTCAAGGATTTGGCTTAGCAACCCCTAATCAAGGAAGATCTACACCAAAGCAACATTGGAGCTGCTGTTTAGCATTGGGATTCACATCAAATCAGAGATTTATTTCAGATCTTAGTTTATTTGTGGCTAAGGTGAGTGATTTGCATAGTTCTGCACTAATTATGGCTAATTACGGGTGATTAGTGTTAATTAGCGAATTTAAACATGATAAAATTCTGGAAAAATGTTTATAAAATTCGGAATGATGTTTTAGACCTCTGATATGAATTTGGGTTAATTTGGTTAAGTTTTGCTAACACTATCATTAGTTTCACCTAAACATGTTTAACGGGAAATATGGGATTTTGGGTATGTTTGATCCATTTTAACCTATCGTATTGATGTTTTGATGTTTGTGGTTGATTATGCATGTTGCTATGACTGTATGAAATGCTTTGTGATTGATTTCAATAGTTAGAATGGTCGAAAACGTCATCGAATGGCGTAAACACTTGCTGGAGCAGTTTCAGAAAACAGTGCAGGTTTCGGATCGGATCGGATATGGGGCTCGGATCGGATATGTTGAACTGGGCAAGGGATTCGATCGGATCGGAACCTAACACTTGAGAAAATTGGAAAAAAGGAAGGCCACGCTAACTGAACTGGGATCGGATCGGATTAAGGAGGAGGGATCGGAGCGAATAGAGGAGGATGGATCGGATCGGAGCACGTGAAGGATGAGGAGGCGGATCGAAGCGGAAGCATGAACTAGAGGGAAGATGGCACCCGACCCGACCCGAAGTGAGGCAACCGACCCGACCCGAGGAGAAACACCGGACCCGACCCGTACCAGAAGAAGACCCGACCCGACCCAATGGGGGACACCTGACCCGAACCGATGGCTTGAGGAGGAACCCGACCCGACCCAATATTGACCAGTAACCCGAGATGCAAAGGTAGTCCAATATGGGAAGTTAGAGCTCAGGATCCATTTGGGAACCGATGAGTTCACTTCATGGTTTGACTTTGCTGCGGGACGTGTGCTAAGGAGTTGTCGATGTTCATAACTTCGATTCACCACTAAAAATGGATGATGGGCTACTTATCAGTGCAGTAGGGTCATTATGACCTGAGGAGCAAGGTGATGGTAGCAAGACTACGTTATCAGTGCAGTAGGGTCATTATGACCCGAGGGGCAAGGTGATGCGTAGTAAGACTATGAGCCAGCGCAGATGGGGTGAACAACTCCATGGGGAAAGTGGACATAGTAAGCATTGGTAAGGCTATGAGCCAGCGCAGATGGGGTGAATAACTCCATGGGGCAAGTGGACGTAGCGAGGAATTAGTGGCTACGTTATCAGTGCAGTGAAGCCATTTATGACTTCATGGGGCAGAGTGATCGTAGCAAGGTATGTTAGGTGATCGAAGTGGTGAATATCGTATGCTTTACGCACTGAGTGAGAGATGCGAGGATGGATGCTATGTTTGATTGTTTGTCATCACTATGACATGCACACCTCCCCCACCTCCGTATCTTTACACCGTTTGATATGGTACCTTAGAGTGTTGTACAGTATGTAGTGCTAACTCTTTGGTTGCAGGTCCAGGTTCAGGTATGTTTTAGTCTACCTGTTATTGTTCACTTTAGATGCTTATCGCTCATACCAGACTTTATGTCTGACCCATATTTTTATGTCTCCTCTTATTACTCTGGGTGCTCACATGAGCAGACTAGAGACAGGTTAGCTGGTGATGCGCGAGTAGCTGATTCGGAGGCGGGTAGGAGGCTTCCACGTATGATATATATATATATATATATATATATACATATACACATTCTCCCTGTGTCGTTGGTGGTCGCTACTTGGGCATTAGTAGTGTACCTCCTCTATCTTGCTTTTGCTTTGAGACAGTTTGAAAATTGTAATAAGCTGTATTTTGAATTTCCGCTGCCATGATGTTTAGTTTTGGTTTTCAGCTTATGCACTGTCTCTCCGGTTTTATGTCAAATATGTTATTATTATATTTTGTTCTATGCGCTGTGAGGCATTTTACAGGTTCTTGTTAGTTCATTTCCTTCTTCATTTTCCTTCTGACGACCCGTTCCGTGCTAATTGGACATGTGTACAGCGCACCTTTGGAGTAAATGTCGGTTGGTGCGGGGCGGGCCGTCACAAGTACCATCTATCATGTCGCCATACTAGGCTCTACAAATAAAACCGAAATACACGTATTGGAAATTGGATTTCCGTCATGAGTCGAGGCAAGGGGCAAGCTCCTCTCCGATTCGAGACACTCTAGCAAATGCCTCGGGATTACACACTCTGGGCAACCACTGGATGCTTCAGGGCCGGTCCTCTCTTACGTTTGAGGATTGGCAATTCCTGAACATACGTTTCCCGGTCCTAACAGACCTAAAATCGAGGCGCCTCATCCAACAACCACATAGGTGAAAAGTATATAAATGTCAGGGCTGGTAAGTCACTGACACCACCAAAGCTAGAAAGAAACGTCGTGCTCTCCCTGTAGTCCTTATCCCGTTTTTGACTCATACCGAGGTGTGAGGCTCGCGAATTCACGTTATACACAAAGCTACGCCCCAAAGGCCGTGCTTTGATCATCAACCACAAGACTCTTCTTTTCAACAAAAGCCTTGATCATTGCATCTTAGCGTGCCACACATGCAATTCATGCCATGCGACTGATGTCCATCGACATACAACCTCTGAGCTCGTACGTCTCAGAGAAGGGCGTTAAGCAAGAGAATAAATTCTCCGCCACCAAACAGATGTATATTTAATAGAGATCAATCAACATAGAATAAAATCCAATGTCAGACACACAGTCCATTTACAAGTTCGTTCTGGGTCTGAACGAAACCGGAGGCACTTTCCTCGCATATCCATCGATCTCCAAGTACGTCTGGACGACCACCAACTGATTCCCTCATCTTGGGTGTACAGCCCAATCAAGATCATCAGTAATCACCCAAACGGTGTGAAGAGTTCTGGTCTTCGACCACCGTCTTCATCTTCGACTTATCGTCGAATCGGTTATTCAGAATGGGTATAAACCCGACCTTTCTGAACAACTCGCATATATTAAAAACAAATGTTACACAAACACAACATATGCCCCATTCCTATTCATTAGTCACTAACCGTAAATCAGTAAGAGAGGAATTCCCCAAATATTAACCCCGAAGGCCGAAACCAACATCAGATCAATACCCAGGAAACCATTCTTCTTAACTAACCTACAGCTAGTTTCTAAATTTCAATTCTTAGGGAAAGGTTCCCATTAATTTTATCAAAGATAAATTCTTTTAAATTTATTCTTTAATCTTCCTTTGGATATCATTTCAAACCAAATTATGGTTTTCCAAACTAGTCGAGATTAGCGAACCGCACCGAAGTAATTATTTATTTTATTTCCCAATCCCAACCTATTCATCCCATGAAGCAAAACTGGTAATACTCCACATCTAACACCATGGTGTTATCGATAAATTTAATTACCACTTCACGTTCAAATCTAATTAAAGATTTAACTATCGCTTGGAGCAAAACTGGTGATACTCCATTCTCGCTCATTTTCCAAATTTGATAATTTAAATTATCAGTTCACATTTCAATCTGATTACAGATTCATTAAAACTCCCTTTTATTGGGTTAAAGAACTAATGTCATTTAAACACAGTTCACGACAAACTCAAATCACATTCTATTTATTATCGGGTTAAAGAACAAGTGTTATTTAAAACACCCTTCACGATAAACCCACAAATCAATTCTATTTAAAACCCATTTCAAATCCAATTTATTTATTTAAAAATAAATGGGTTTTAATTTTAGTTCAAAACTAGTTCATTTCGATAAAAAACTATTTTTATCTTTTCAAATATGGAGTTTTTCATCTGAATTTTTCCCAAATCATTTCTTATGATTTTACACAAATTATTACTATTTTTAATAATTTTATCAAGGCCCGTACAGTCGATTTCCATCAACGGCCATCGAACTGCACTTACAGCGAACTTTTCCAAATTTGATTTGGATGTATCTCCAAATCCAACCGTTAGATTTCAAATTTCTAATATTCGTTAAAAAGCTCTTTTCGATACGAACCCAACGGTTCCGGTTTTAGGAGAATCCGACGGTCGGATCTCCCGTAACGTCCGTTCGAAGTCAATGGTCGAAATTTATGAACTGCCGCGGCGCGGCGCGTTCTATTCAGGCCATTATATTATATATATAATATATTTTTCGTCGATTTCTATTTAATTCAATTCGAATTTCTTTTATATTCAATTCGAATTCGTTTTCTATGCGATTCAATTCAAATTAGTTATACATTCGATTCAATTCAAATTCGTTGTATATTCGATTCAATCCAAATTCGTTATTTATTTAATTCAATTCAAATTCGTTATATATTCGATTCAATTCAAATTCGTTATATATTCAATTCAATTCGAATACGTTATATATTCAATTCAATTCGAATTCGTTATATATTCAATTCAATTCGAATTCGTTATATATTCAATTCAATTCGAATTTCTTTTATTAAATCTCTTTTCAATATTCATTATAAAATGAATATAATCGATATAAATATCGTTCGCGTCAAAATAGCGCATCTCTAATCAACACCGCTTTATATTTTTCAATAACTTCGTTATTCTATTCAACAAATGAGTCTATATTTTTGTCAACACATGACTAATCTCAACGAATGAGTACTGTCCATGTGTGACTATTTTTGTTATTTAATATATTTTATAAAATTATGATATTTATCGTTTGATTTCAAATCAGACTCCAACACTAGATCAACATCCAGGAGACCACTCATCTTATCTATTTTCCAGTTAGTTTTTAATTTTATATATGATAAAGATGTAAATTTTATCGTTAAAATATTTCGTTCAACACATGACTAATCTCAACGAATGAGTACTGTCAACACATGAACCTTTATTTTATAATATTCTTTATTTTCTAAATTGGAATGAGGCCCAATCAATCACCATATAAAGTTAATTATATGGATTCCATACAACACATGTATATAATAGCAACGACAAATAATCAACCATCATCCAAAGTGCACTACACTGCATAAGCATCAAATATAGATATCTTACGCTTATAACAGCATGTCAATCAATCCATCGACATACAACTAATTATTGGGATTAGTGTATGTCTTATATTATCCCAATACCCGTGTGGGGTTTCAAATCAACAAACATAGATTTTTATTTGTGCAGTTGGGCGATGTGGAAAATTTATCGTCCCGATCAATGTCCTTCAAATAGGTGTACATAAACAAACCGTCCGGTTTGTAAATGAATATTTATTTATTCACATTCGCGTTAAAAATTATATTTTTAACGACCAAATTATTTTATTCAACCTATGAATATATTTTATTATCTATTTCACATCAACATCACAAACAATTTTCACAACACATCAATCAAAAAACAAGTCATCCATGGTCTGTGGATGACGGGTGTCGGGTGCTACTAAACACCGTCTGCATCCTAGTATATATATTTAAACTAGAAAATAGAATTAAAAGGTGAGAAGTTCTCACCGACTAGCTAATCCCAACGCCTCGACTCTTCATATGTAAAAATCTTCGTCGTTCCCGCCTTTTGTCACTTTCGTTGTCCGTAGCCACTAAATATATAAAAATCACATTTTTATATTGTTGCTATGTATATAAAAATCATATTTTTATAATCACTCCATATGGATAAAAATTCTATTTTTACATCACTACTATATAGATAAAAATTCTATTTTTAAATCGATGTTCATATAATAAAGATTATATTTTTATCACGCTGTCCTCTATATAAAGATTTCGCCTTTTCAAATATAAAGATTTAATTTTTATTTTATCACTTATAAAAATCACATCTTTATCTCAACATATATATAATAAAAATAAGATTATTATTTCGCTACATATATAAAAATCGAATTTTTTTCTTCACTTCGTTATATAAAAATTATATTTCTTTATCGCTCTTCTTCTAATAAAGATTATATTTTTAACCTTTCTATATTATAAAAATTATATTTTTAACCTTTCTATATTATAAAAATTATATGTTTAACCTTTCTATATTATAAAAATTATATATTTTTAACCTTTCTATAGTATAAAAATTATATTTTTTTCCAACTATAAAAATCGAACCTTTTTAATGTTAAAAATCAAATCTTTGTATGGATAAGAATCACGTTTTTAGTTTCATAAAAATCTCATCTTTATGATGATAAAAATCACATCTTTAGATATTTAAAAATCTAATCTTTTATCTATTAAAAATCTAAACTTCATACGTATAAAAGATCAAAACTTAATCTTATAAACCATGTCATATTTATTTATAATATTCTGAAATTCATGCATTAGCTAAACATAATCAAAAACTGAAAATAAAATCCAATTTTAAAATCTACTTACATTGGATTTCAGGAACGGTGGTTTATTGGTCGACGAGGGGGAACAAGGGGGCTGCAGCGGCGTGACTGGTGATCGGCGGAGAGGGATTGGCGATTTAAAGAGGGGAGAGGCGGGAAAGAGGTGGATGTGGCGCGAGAGGGCGGCGACGCGTCGAGGTTAGGGCTTAAGGGGGGCTAGGGCTTCGCGGATCCACACGTGAAGGTGAAGGAAGGAGGAAGGGGGAGAAGAGGCAGCGGAGGAGAAGAAGGGGAGGGTGGCGCTAGCGTAAGGAGGTCCGGCGGATGGGGAAGAGGCGCGGTTAGGCCATCGACAGGGAGGAACGAGAGAGTTTTTTTTATATTTAATTTCAGTCTGAACTGAGGAGAGAAGGGAAAGGTATAGGGGGTATCTGTAAAGTTTTATATTTTATTTATTTTAATTATTATTTTATTCTCCACCAAAGTTGACTTTTTATTTGACCTCGAAACGAGGCCCACTGCCTATCGTCCATAGCTAATTACCCCCATTCCGAACACAATGGGATATGTATCGTAAGCTGATTCGCTTGTTACGATCAGTTTTCGTCAAAATCAACATATAACTCTATATATTGAATTTGAACGCGCATTTCAATTTACTGGGGTAACATACTAACTCGAAAAATTCCAGAATAATATTTTCTAGCTTCGTATTGACGATACGGTCCTAACAAAACTAGTTTCATCAAATTCTGAGACCGTTTGAAAAATGGCCAATTTCAGGTCGATTAAAATCAACTAAAACTGGTCAAACACGTTTTTCCTTTGCCACGCTCACATATTGATTCGAAAAATTATGAAATTTGGAATCTAGCAATAATTTGACATCACGGATCCAACAAAAGTGGTTTCGTCGAATTCCGAGGACGTTTGCAAAATGGCTATTTTTAAAGGCCGAAATTCCATAGCGACTATTCTGAAAATTCATTTGGACATATCTTTTTATCCCCGCTATGAAATCTTGATTTTCCGGATTCATTGGAAAGATATTCTCTGTTAGATTCCATTATTTTTGGTTTCACTAAAATCCGGTTTATTTTGCACCCGGTATGTTCAATTGAAGTTTGAAATCGAATTATCGAACTACCGCGCCATTTTCAATTCCTTTTATAATTTAAAATAAATATTTATATTCTATCGACGATCTATATAACTATGTACGTTCTAATTCTATTCAAAATAAATTTCCCGTTGATATTATTTAAAATAATCTATTTTAAATATTCAAAATTCGCTAAAATTGCCAAAATAAAAATTTTAAACTGGCCCAGATTTTCGGGTTGTTACACTACGAGTCAGTCATGTTATTTAACCTATTTGATAATAAGGCTAATCACAGGACCACGCCGCTAACGCGGAACGGGTTTTCTTCATTGGATTGCCAGTGCATAAGTAAAGTAAATCGTTAAACAATGCAATGCTTTTTAAGAAAATGAAACCATTATAAGATTCAAGTCCCATCACACAATGCAACGCAAACCGGTGGATAGACTTTAACCTTATAATGGTCAAAAATGCTTGATATGATAAAACGGATTTTATATTATTATTAGTGTGTATATGTTTTAAAAACATTTCAATCATAATATCAATCATAGACGGCATAGCTACCATATACTATGTCATCGTACTAGTAATACAATCAAAACCGCATGGGTCGTATTGGAAGTTGGATTTCCATCATGAAACAAGGAAAAAGATAGTCCTTACCGAATTCGAGACAATCTAGCCTACCATGTCTCAGGATCAGTGCTCGAGTGACCCTTGGATCTTCAGGGCCAGTCCACAAATATGTTAGTGAATTAATTATGCCTGAACAATACGTTTCCCCACCCTATGGGGCGTAAAAAGAGCCACTAGGTACTCAAATAACTGAGGCGCCTCATTCCATCATCTTCATAAGTAAAAACATCAGGCCTTGTAAAAGCCATGACTCCACTTCTAGCCAGAAAGAAACGTATGTCCTCCCTGCAGTCCTTACTCTTGTTTCTGGTTCATACCAGGGTGTGAGGCTCGTGAAG
The DNA here is from genome assembly GCA_030737875.1 of Allium sativum. Taxonomy (NCBI): domain Eukaryota; kingdom Viridiplantae; phylum Streptophyta; class Magnoliopsida; order Asparagales; family Amaryllidaceae; genus Allium; species Allium sativum. The sequence continues at coordinate 402,304,578 of CM060926.1, read as the reverse complement.
TAATGCTATACACAAAGCTATGCTATTTCAAGCTGTGCTTTGATCATCAACCACAAGGCTCTGCTTTTCAACAATAAGCCTTGATCATTTGCATCTTGGCATGCCACATAATCAATCCATACCATACCATTGATTTCTGCTGATATATAACCTCTAAGCTCGTACGTCTTATAGAAGGGTGTTAAACACCAAACAGATACATATTTAGCCGAGATCAACGAATACAGTATAAAGGAATACAACGTCATACAAACAATCCATTTACAAGTCTGTTCTGGGTCTGAACGAAACAGAAGGCACCTTATACCTCGCATATCCGAACAATCAACAATACGTCCAGACGGTTACCACTGTAGCCCCTTCAAGGTAGCTACTCCAATCATGGGCATCAGTATCCACACATCCATTCGATGTGAAGATCGTCAGTCTTTAACCACCGTCTTTAAATCTTCGACTTCCAATCATCGTATAATTATTTGAAATGAGATTGAACTCCGTCTTTTCAAATAATTCTCAAATATATATAGTTCAAAATCATTTCTTTTCATTCCATATCGCTTATAATATTTTATAACGATTTATCGCTATTTTTATTTACATAAAAATAGCCATTTTTAATTAAACGACGCTTCGGGTCATTACAAGGCCCTAGCGGTGTTTTTATCAAAATTTGATTTACACATTTCTCCAAATCCAATCGTTGGATCTTAACAAATTTTATATTGTTGGAAAGATCTTTGCAAAACGAACCCAACAGTTCCAGTTTTGAGAAAATCCGACGGTTGGATCTTATGGTATAATCGTTTGAAGTTACGATTGCCGATACGCGAACTACCACGCGTGATTCGTTTAAATTTTAATTTATATTTATATATAAATATAAATCGTTTGGTGATTCCTACTATTTTTATTGTATCTAAAGTAACAATAAACATTTTGACATTTAAATCAATTCTTTTATTTCATATGAAATGTCGATAAAAATGTGACCTTTGAAATCTATTCTTTTTATTATTTCCATTTAAAATGTAAATAAAAATATGACTGTTTATTCTATGTTTTCAACTATGTTAAAATTGCAAATAAAATGTATCCTTTTAATTCCTTTCCTTATTTACATCTAAATTGTAAACAAAGTGTAACTTTTAATATAGTGTTTTTATTTGCATCAGAACTGCAAACAAAAATGCAATCTTTATTAAATGCTTTGTTTATAACGACATTTGCAAACAAAAATGAACTTCTTCCTACGGTGTTTATTTGCATCTAAATATGCAAATAAGAATGTAATCTTTTTCTATGATGTTTATTTGCATCTTAAATATGCAAATAAAAATGTAATCCTTTAACTACGATGTTTATTTGCATATAAATATGCAAATAAAAATATAATCTTTTAACTACGATGTTTATTTGCATCTAAATATGCAAATAAAAATATAATCTTAATTTTAATGTTTTGTTTTTAATTTGTATCTTAATTACAAATAAAAATATAACCTTTTTAAAACTATGTCTTATTTGCATCAAGAAATGCAAATAAGAATTCAACTTCGAATTTCAACATTTTATCTGTATCAAAGAATGCAAATAAAAGTACAACTTTTTATTTCAATGTATATTTGCATCAATGAATGCAAATAAAAGAATAACTTTTTAATTCATCGTATGTTTGCATCAAAGAATGCAAATAAAAGAATAACTTTTTATTTCAATGTACGAAAACTTTCACATATCCTGTATTTACATTAAAAATGAGATTCTTCAATGTAATCATATTTTCATTGTGAAGTTATAATCATTTTCCTAATTTTCTACTTTACATTGAGATTGAGAATTTCAATGTTATCAAGTTTTCAATTTCAAGGTTATGATCATTTTTCTAATTCTCTAACATTACATTAAAATTGAAAATTATAATGTAAACATGTTTTTATATTTGAACATGTACAATTTGCTAATTTCATCCATGACATAAAAATGAGATTTCTTTATGTAAACATTGTTTTATTTTCAAACAATGTTCATTTTTCTATTTTCATTCATTACATTAAAAATGAGATTTTTAATGTAAACTAACTTTGTTTTTACTACCTAATCATTTTTTTTCTAGTTTGCTAACATTACATAAAAAAATGAGAATTTCAATGTTATCATATTTTTGTTCAAAATATGTACATTTTTCTACTTTGCTAATTTACATTAAAAACGGGATTTTTATTGTAATCACATTTATTTTAAAAACATGAACAATTTTCATATACAATAAAATGTGAATTTTTATTGTTTAACTTATTTTCATTTCAGATAATGAATATTTTCCATATTTCTAATTTCAATAAAAATTGTGAATTTTTTATGTTCAAAAAAATTTCACTTCATATATGAATATTTCACAACACACAAATATTTCATAAAATTTCTCTATCATAACAACAGGGTAATTAAAACCGGCATCGTCCCGATGTACGGCTCCTCGCGCTACCTTAAAGCCTCGCAGCTTTTGACAAGGGGAATTTCAATAATCTATTTCGTACGCAGACAAATTTTTTACAATATCAATCAATTTCAAATTTCACTTTTTACCAACCACAAACAAACACCAAAATTCAACCAATCATATGTCACAAATCAATCAAGTCGTCTATGGTCTGTGGACGATGGGTGTCGGGAGTTTCTAAACTCCGTCTACAACCTAATATATTTTTATCCATTTTATTTATTTATTTCTGAATTCATATATCTCACCTTGTTTTGACAACACCAAAAATTGTAACAGGATCTAAAAATTCTACGGTCAGTTCTGAAATGTAGATCCCATCATTGCGATTCCAACGGATTCAGTTTCTTCGAATTCTGATAAGAAACGAACGAGATACGATCATTTAAATGTTTGATTATATTTAAATTAATTAATTAAATAAATAAATACTACCTTCTTCTTTCAAACAATTACAGGCCGATGCTTCTCAGGTTGTATTCGAAATTAGGGTTCGATATTCACTCCACCACGACGCGCCGGGGGATGATCAGAGATCGTCACGAGGAGGGGGGTAGCGCCGCCGATCGCCGCCGGTGGGGGCGGCCAACTCGATGGCGGGTCTGGGGCAGAAATCAAGGTTGTGCAGCGATCGTATGTGAGCGGTTTCCGAAAGAAATACACCACTACACGAGATCCAACCGTATGGATCCGAAGATTATCCAATCCTCTTGAATTTCCTCTGAAGAATCGCTCGAAACTATTGTATGGATTAAAAGATATTGAGGAATGAAATTCTGACGATATCGGCCATGGAATGATGGAATACGGCGGTTGTGTATAGTGACAGTATAGGGTTTAGTATATACGCGTATTTATACTATATACTCTTCTGTTTTATTTTATTTAATTTCCTGTAAATTTAATTTAATTTCTATATCACTCTTAACTCCAAATCAAACCCAATCAGTGATGCCCCTGGCCAAATACCCCCATTTCGAACACAATGGGATATGTCTCGTAGGCCCATTCGACCGTTTCAGTCAGTTTTCTTCAAATTAAATAATAAAACATTTAATTATTTAATTTGATCGAACATTTTAAATTATCGGGGCCACATACTGATTTTAAAAATTCCAGAAAAATTAATCTGGCTATGTTTTGACGATAGGGTCCTAACAAACCTAATTTCGTCGAATTTGGAGACTGTTGGAAAAATGGCCATTTTCAATTCGATCAAAATTGTCTGAAACTATCAAAACACATTTTCTTTTGCCACGCTCACATATTGATCCCAAAAATTATGAAAATTGGAATCCTACAATAATTTGACATTTCGGTTCCAACAAAAGTGGTTTTGTTGAAAACGGAGGTTGTTTGAAAAATGGCTATTTATACTGGCTATATATATATATATATATATATATATATATATATTACATAGCGACCTTTCAAAATATTCAACTGACCGTAACTTTTGATCCCTGCTATGAAATTTCAATTTTTTGGATTTGTTGGAATGATATTCTTAAACTGATTTAAATAATTTTGGTTGCACTAAAGTCCGATCTATTTTGCATCCTGTACGGTCAGTCAAAGTTTGAATTCAAATTTTCAAACTGCCGCGCTATTTCTAACTCCTTTTAGAGTCAAAATAAATATATTTGTTCAAACTTCGATTTAAACAAATTTTTACTCATTTTTACTTAAAATAAATTATTTCAACTATTAGAAATTCAATAAAATAGCCAAAATAGAAATTTTAAATTGGTTCTGATTTTCCGGGTTGTTACAGAAGATATAAACCTTAACCCAGATTGATTTTGATTTACTTTTATTGCATAGATCCTAAATTTAAATTTGTTAAATCGTTAAATTGGGTTGTTGATTAGATCAAGCAAACCCTTTAGTGGTATCAAAGCGAGGCTTGCAATAATTTGTACTATGAATTTTGTTTTAGGTTTATTTGTGCTTGATTTCCTAGTTAATTGAAGATATTACATATAAAATTAGTGAATATGATTCTGAAATTATTAATTAGGGCTGTTAAATGGTTTTATTTCTGAGAAAAATGTTTCATTTAATTATGAATTAATATCAAATATTAATTCTAGTTAATTATTGTTGGATTTTAGACTAATAAATCTTGAACATATTTGTTTGTCTAAAACAGTGTACTTTTCTGTTTATACAAGTAAACAGTGCTAAAATTATGATTAAAGTGTTTGATTGATAAATATATTTGACCAGTCCTTATCATAAATTTTCTTCTCATCATTAAAATTTGTTTTCACTGATTGATAAATCAGAAAGATAGTTTTCTAATTAATTTTGATATATTGAAATCAATTATTTGGAAATTTGTTAAGACAAATTTTGATTTTGATCTTTATACTTAGATGTAAAATCAGAACTTTTGACTGGTTTTGATTTCAAACTAATACTAGTTTATTGATTACAGAAGCAAAGATATAAACTAATACATAATTTCCTTGGTTATTTATACAGATCATATTAATAATGAACAGAATAAGTTCTAGTCACAACAAATGTATTGTGATTTATTCATTGTATAAAATTTATATATGATGTAAATTGATGATCATATTGCATATATGTAATTGACATATATGTAAAGGTGCACATGGATTTTAATCAAATAAACATATATTTCGAAATCTGATTTCAACTTTGTAGAAGATATGATTTTTTGTTTCGGTTTTATGTTGTTTATATATAAAGTAGGACTAGAATCATAAAATGTTTTAAAGATCACTTTATATATTGCGACATATTTGATATGAAGTATAGCAATTTGTATTTTATTTGCATGTCATATGCTTTAATCTGGGTTTTGAATCACTTTTAAAATCTGGATTTTATCATTGCACCAAATTAAATTAATAAGCTTATAATCCATGTTTGCTTCAATTTTAGATCTGGAAACAAATATATGTTTCATAATAGTATACAAGAAAACAATCGACCATTGTAAGATTTTTTTTCTAGTATATGATACTTTGTTAATTTGCGATTTAAATGTTTAAATCTGGACTATATATGTGTATATCATTGTTTCTTATTAGTGTTGATATATGTATAGATATATGCATCACTGAATAAATTATAATACATCGGTAGTGCTACCATATCACGTAATGTTGATTTTATTATAGTCCATGCAATATGCCAATCTAAAGTTTATCCTCAATCTGATTAGTATTTTAAACACTAGGCTATATAGTTGATATAGCTTATTTGGTATACGACAACTTTTAAGTTACTAGTTGTAAATGTATTACAATACATATACATATACATATATATATATATGTGTGTGTGTGTGTGTGTGTGTGTTTTAACATACAACTAGTTGCCTTTTGATGTCTGTACATATTAGATATGTTGACGTTTGTTTAAACATATGATGGGTACATTTTTCGTATTGATAAATATATATAACAATCTCCAATATGATGTCTATATATTAGACATATTGGGATAAAAAATTAAACACCTGATATATACATGTTTTATATCTGTAATTCTTTATTAAATATGATAATTGGTTTTATGATGATACACATGATGCTGTATTGTTTCAAAACTTAAACAAATATGATTTGCCTTTAGGTTATGACACTTGCATATATATATACACACACACAAATATATATACATACATATATATTAGCATCCATATACTAAATGTGAATATACAGTGATACAAGAAATTATTTTTGTAAATAGTTAACATTTAATCATGAATTTGATTTTATGAAAATTTACTTGTTGGATGTATAAATTATCTAATATAATGTTGTTGTAAGTCGGTTACACAGCTTTATATATATATATATATATATATATATATATATATCAATTTGTCAGATACTCTCTTCATGTATATCATATACGTTTGATTTTTTTTTACATCAATTTTAAAAATGGGTTTCTAACGCTATACCAGAATTGAATAAGTATGCATGTCACCCTTGTTAGATTTGAATACATTGCTTGTAATATTCTATATTTTTTTTAAATAGATGTAATTAGTATAGTTGACAAGTAAATTCTTGTATAACAAAATATATTCACTGATGATATATGCCATTCTAAGTAGCATTGAAATCTGGAATATATATATATATATGTATATAAGTAAATCACTTGAACATATATAATATTGTGAATTTTAAACGTATAATAGCATCTAACCCTAATTCCGACGCTGAAACTCAAAATCCTTCAGATCCAATTAACTTTGCATAAGATAATAATTGGGATGATGAATCAAAGAAAGTGGATGAAGGTTGGCAGGAGGTGCACACGAGATGCAAGTCCTTTCTTCAGGTGGAAAAATAGGGAGGTTTTAAACTTAATCGCTGGGCACAAGGAAATAATCAACAAATTAAGAGATCTGATATGCTTTTTAAATCAGGGACACAATCATGGGCAGCATATGTTGTCGGAAATACAAAGATTGATGGCGGTGTGACAAATAATGAGATCTCCTTAGATAAAGATGGTGAATATGCAGATCTAGATGATCTTATGTTTGATGAGGCTAAAAATATGTGGGGGAATTATATATACATCTGGCAAAAGGTCATATTACGTCCATTTGAATGCATGCATCAGAAGAGAATGGCAACCGAAGGGTGTATTTGAAGTTTTTGCAAGAGAAAATGGTTTTTATTTAAGCAAATTTAAACTAGAAGATGACTGTAAAAAGGTGTTAAATGAAGGCCCTTGGTTCATGGATAGTAAACTGATATTCACTAAACGTTGGGAACTGAATTTAAGACTCGAGAGAGATATGCTTGAATCACATCCAGTGTGGATAAGATTAATGAATATGGATCTCTTTTTTTGGAATTCTAGAGGAATTTGTAAACTAGCTAGTCTGATTGGAACCCCGCTAGATGTGGATCAACTCACAAAAATTGTTAGACGTCCAAACTATGCGAGAATACTCGTGGATATGAAAGCTAATAAAGAAAAGAAAACACAAATCAGAGGCAAAGCCAAACAAGGCAACATTTATATACAAGAAGTGGAATATGAATACATGCCACCCACTTGCACTAGCTGCAAATGCTTTGGTCGCACTTCTGACTAATGTAACACAGTAGCTAAACCTATTAGACAAGTATGGGTTGTAAAAGATCCGAGCAAAAATTCTAAATAGGATGATCAACAGCACAAAAATTCTGAAATAGAGGTTTAGCAGCACAAAACCACTGAAGTTCTTAGTGATAAAACAGCTGTAGTCAGCACGTCCCCTAACTGTACGAGCCATAATGATGATAATGGAGTTACTCAGGTGAACCTTGCCACATATGATCTGGTGGTGCAGTCTGATACATCTGATGCACCAGTAGATATAATTCATCTGTCTCCTGAACATTCACAGCCACAAGATTGTGAGCCTGAAATCGTTGAAGAATTGAAGGAGTTAAACATTTCTTTAGACAACAATGAAAAGGAAAAGGAAGATGAAGATAACAGCAAAAAAGAGAACCACACAAAATCAAATCCAGAGTACTTGCAGCAGTTTAATGTACAACAGAGGATTATTGAAGCCGCTAATAGTGGGCGTGGACTACCTCCTCGGGATTTGAGGAGTAAATCCCACAATCCTAAATGTTGCTGATAAGTTGGAATGTGAGAGGTCTAAATAATGGCACCCGCCTTTTAGACCTCCACAATACTGGAAGGAGCCTTCTTCCTTCGTTAATAATTTATGTTTTTTGTGTAATCAATTGGGGGGTGATTGGGACCAAGTTAATAATGCTGATTTTTCTTACAAAGGCAGAATCCTTGTAGCTTGGTGTAAATCAGTGTGGAGTTGTGCACTACTTGATAAAGACAATCAACAAATAACTGTCTCACTTATCAACAATGGAGGATTAAAAATTTGTGTTACTACATTTTATGCCAGTAATAACATGGGAGAGAGAAATAAACTGTGGGATAAACTTAAGTTGTTGGCACAAAACATGCAGGATCCTTGGATAGTAATGGGAAATTTCAATGTTAAACCAAGTGAAAAACAAGTGGCGTTACCATCAGAGTTTCCTAGTTGTCAGAGTTTAATAGCCGCATTGTAGCATCGGGATTGGTCGAGGTAGTCCACGGTGGTCTACATTACACATGGACAAGTAGTGAAAGTAGGAAAATTTCTTGCAAGCTAGACAGAGTATTAATTAACTCTATGTGCATGAATAAATTTTCTGATCTGAAAGTGAATGTGTTGCCGTCATCGACAAGTGACCGCTGTCCTATCCATGTATGTTTGATTGAATGGGGGTAATGATGCTAAAGGAAAAACTTTTCGATATGCAAATCACTGGAATTTAATAAATGGTGTTAACCCTCTTTTTGGCAAGAGTCTCAACGAGCCAGACCAAAGCCCAAACGCGCAAACGGATACAAGCCGCGCTTCAGGACGTCCAGCAGACGCACGGCCCGAAGCAGTAACATATCGACCCAAGTCCAGCTTAGTCAATTGACAGCTCACTTCGGAAGAATCGCTCTCCCAGTCGACCGAGTATCTCGCTTCGGTAAAAGGCACGTCCCGATTATCTCGGGCCAGTGTGGAAATCTTCTACAGAGCTATTCCACCGTATATCCCGACTTCCAAGGTAATAAAAGTGGTCAAACCATATCCGGACAAAGCTTTACTTTTGATATACCTCTCCATGGATGCTACGTCCGCCACAACTTCCGAGGATACTATTTACGAATAGTGGAATCAGTCTCCAATCACTGTTCAAACCAACTGATGGGTTCCACGTGTCCAAGCTTTCCCGGAATGGCCGGACTATATCGCACCAGCCCAAGCTACATTATCTACCTATAAATAGCTCCAAGCTTAAAGAGGAAGGGGACTTCAGAGAGAGTTTCTTTTAGACTTCAATCAGACCTCTTCTTAATTCTCTCAATCTCTCTCAAAAAGAAGAAGGGAAAATAGCCATCTTCTCTTTCTTCTTCAAACAGAAAAAGCATTGTATTTGTAACCAAAAAAGAGAAATAATATATAAAGTGGACGTAGGAACTTTCTTTGCCGAACCACTATAAAAACTCTGTGTGTGCTTCCCGTTCTTTTTACATTTACCGCATTTTATAATCTTTATTCGTGTGTTGATCTCACGATTGGGGGTTGACTGTCACTAGTGACCAACTTTTGACGTCAACACTTTGGCATGCCAAGTAGGGGCTGAGTACCAATATTCCGTTAGAACCTCTGCTCACTTCTGCTTATGGCGAACAAACGAAAGAAAGATGCAACATCTTCTCGCCCTACAACTGCTGATGCTGGCGATAACAACGCCACAGAAGCAAGTCTCGAAGCTTCCTCTAATGAAGATGTATCTCGACACGTTACTCGGGATGATATGAATAAGATGATGGTCAAATTCAAGGAACAAATGGCATCTTAGGGGTAAACTCCTCGAACGACAATAGCAGTTGATGGATCACCTTCTCGGTTGACTGGAGATAGGATTGAACGCTTCAACATCAATTCCTCCACCAGTGAGACTGGGGCAACAATTGATCTTTGGTATGCACAGAATCAGGCCACCGATTAGGCTACACCTTTATTTCATCCTGGTTTGGTCCCACCAATCAATCCTTTACAACCCGGAGTATCACTTCCAGCAACCAATGCAGCTGCAGCAGCAGAACCTCAGGAGGTTTGCGATCAAGATCTAGGTCGGTCGAATACTTTGCCCCCACTCTTGGGAGCAGGTCAACCTATCGAACCATTCGAGCAGCCACCGGGTCACTCAGAATCAATGCCATTCCCATTACAATCCAGAATCTTACCACAAACCAATCTAACCACTCTTCACCTTCAACGAAGAGCTGGTGCAGCCTTCCCTTCGCATGAGGGAGGCCACCCTACTGTACCGGTCCTCACCGTGGCGGAAGAAAACGCTACCGTAGACCCTTCTAACCTCGCCCCAAACGGGGGCAACCCCGAGCTCCAAACATCACATGCTATGCTGAATCAGCCTAGGCCCTCTGTTATGGGTACGGATCGACCCACTACTCATCAGGTTCCAGAGAGGCCATTCTCCCCAGAGCCACCTACTGTGGCTCACCTCCCCTCACACCTTCACTCAACTTTCAGAGAATGAGCTCAGTCAACAGCCGCTCTTTCGAGTCTTCTTTTGCCAGATCCCCGCGTGGAACTTTCTCCGAATGCGGAGCTAAATTCATGGCAATGACTTCTCAGAGATGGGAGTCAGCTTGCGAGCATCATCCGACGTTTTACTCGGGGCAACTCTTCGCAGCAAGGCATAGATAATGTCAATCGCATTCCCTTCACCAGGAAGATCAGAAATTCTCGAAACCCTCCAGACTTCAAGTTCCCAGCTATCGAGCCATACAACGGTCACACTGACCCGACCATTCACCTCATGTGATACATGCGACATATGGAGGTACTTGGTGCATCGACCAACGTCATGGACAAGTGCTTCCCGCTCTTTCTCACGGACATAGCTGGCATGTGGTTTCGACAGATGACAACGGAGTCAATCGGTAGTTGGAACACTCTGGTCACCCGCTTCATCGAATAGTTTCGAGTACACATCTCACGATCGAAAAGTGTTATGTTCTTTTCTACCATCAAGTAGCAATCCGGAGAAATGCTCAGGTTTCTTCCTTGAAAGATTCAACGTGGCTGTAGCATCTTTCAATCGGCCCGAGCCAACGATGGTGCTCATGGCCGCCACCGCAGGAGTTCAAAATTGATCAGAATTCTCAATCTATTTAACCAGAGATCCTCCTAAGGATATAGCCGACTTTTACCAGAGATCCTCCTAAGGATATAACCGACTTTTACTTCGAGACAGAACAATTCCTCCGACAAGAGGATGCCAGCCTTGAAATGGAGAGCCTTGAGGTTTTAGTAGCCAAACAACAAGGTCCGTTCAATGGTAATGACCAGAATAAAGGAAGAGGAAAGGCCCTGGAGGAGAGCAAGCGCAATGTCCGATCCCGAAAGGAATATAAATACGACCAGTACACCGAGCTCAATTCCTCTTTGCTCAATATCTATCTCGACATACGAGGGTCCTTGCCCACTCCAAGACCACCTCGACGAGAGCCAACCCAGATGGAACTTGATTCCGGCAAGCATTGTATATTCCACAACGCAGCTGGACATAATACAAATGAACGCCGACATTTGCATGATTTCATTGAAGGACGAGTCAGAAAAGGAGAGCTCCCCGAATATGTCAAAGATCGCACCCTGGCCATGCCACTGCAACCTTCTGCCCAAGCTCCTCAGGTTGGTCCTCGAGCTCCTAGAAACAGAAAGGAACCTGAGACTAGCACTCGGCATTATCATTAATTAGACTTATTTTCTTTTGATGTATTTCTTTTAATAATAAGGACACCTTGATGTACACATGTATGGGGTTGGGATTTAGCTCCTAGGCATGCTCTGGAATCAACTGTTGTCCCCTATAAAATTTCTTTTCTTTGTAATAGTTATTTAGCAGTTATGAATTTTATTTTGCAAACATAGATCATGTTTAAACACCTTTAAGCCGAGCATGAATAATGCTCACCCCCTGTTTTATGTGGTTAGCGCCAAAGCCCATCACGTTTTTTCTAAAAATACCTAATCCTTTAACCGAGTGAGGTCATGTCTTTTAAATACGAAGTATAGATTATACTCTCCCTTTTCCTTTTACACCATGAGCATTCATAGCTCGCTGGACAAACTAACTTAACATGTGTCGATCATAAAGAAGAACACTTGCCATAAGCCGAGTATGATTAATACTCGCCACCTCTCTAAGCCGAACCTGGTTAGCGTCGCCATTAAGCCGAACCTGGTTAGTGTTCGCCACTAAGCCGAACCTGGTTAGCGTTCACCCCTAAGCTGAACCTGGTTAGCGTTCTCCATTAAGCCGAGCATGGTTGATACTCGCCACCCTTTAAACCAAGTGAAATGAAATGCTCGACCCATCAGCCTTCTCCAAAACGATAGTGGTTTATTTTGTATTTACAGGAACCAACTCTCATATAAACAGCGATCGTCATCTCGGCCTTAATACGGTTCCTAATCGTTGTCGGTTTTCCGGCCTTAATACGACCTGGTATGGTCGTCGGTTTTCTGGCCTTAATATGACCTGGTATGGTCGTCGGTTTTCTGGCCTTAATTCAACATCGGAATCATCGGTTTTCTGGTCTTAATATGGTCCGGCATGACCATAGCTGCTCGAGCGTTTGTGCTTCAGTTCAAATTTCAGAATACACCTCCCTCTGCCGATGAAGATGCATTCTGAGGGGAAAAGTGTTAACCCTTTTTTTGGCAAGAATCTCAATGAGCCAGACCAAATCCCAAACGCACAAATGGATATAAGCCGCGCTTCAGGAAGTCCAGCAGATGCACGGCCCGAAGCAGTCACATATCGACCCAAGTCCAGCTTAGTCAATTGATAGCTCACTTCGGAAGAATCGCTCTCCCAGTCGACCAAGTATCTCGCTTCCGTAAAAGGCACGTCGACCGATTATCTCGGGCCAGCGTAGAAATCTTCTAAAGAGACATTCCACCGTATATCCCAACTTCCAAGGCAATAAAAGTGGTCAAACCATATCCGGACAAAGCTCTACTTTTGATATACCTCTCCATGGATGCCACTCCGCCACAACTTCCGAGGATGCTATTTACGAACAGTGGAATCAGTCTCCAGCCGCTATTCAAACCAACTGATGGGTTCCATGTGTCCAGGCTTTCCCGGAATGGCCGGACCATATCGCACCAGCATAAGCTACATTTTTTACCTATAAATACCTCCAAGCTTAAAGTGGAAGGGGACTTCGGAGAGAGTTTCTTTTAGACTTTGGTCAGACCTCTTCTTACTTCTCTCAATCTCTCTCAAAAAGAAGAAGGGAAAATAGCCATCTTCTCTTTCTTCTTCAAACAGAAAAAGCATTGTATTTGTAATCAAAAAAGAGAAATAATATATAAAGTGGACGTAGGCACTGTCTTTGCCGAATCACTATAAAAACTCTGTGAGTGTTTCCCGTTCTTTTTACTTTTACTGCATTTTATAATCTTTATTCGTGTGTTGATCGCACGATTGGGGGTTGACTGTCATTAATGACCAACTTTAGACGTCAACAAATGGGTACCATGATTCTATTGACAGTCAAAAGTTCCCACTGTCTTCATCTAATCACATGTTTCATTTCCTTCATTTCATTAAAAACACCAAAATGAAGATTAAGGAACAGAAGAAAACACGTGAGAAAGAGGATGATCATATTAAAGCACTTGAAAAGAGAAATGCTAAGCTTCTGCATTTAATTGATGATGGTGATGACAATAATGAAACATGGGGTCAATATCAAGAATGCAAAACTGAATTAATCAAAGCACTGAAGATCAAAGTAGTTGAATTGAAGCAGAAAGCTAAGGAGAAATGGATGACTGATGGCGATGAATGCACAAAAAAAAATTATACTAAAATGTCAGTTAGACGTAATACTAACTTTAATTTTCAACTTCTTGACAAGGATGGTAATGCTTTAACATACATGAAGAAAGTTGAAGAGGAAGCAGTGACTTATTTTAATGATATATACAATGGCGATTGTGAAACTGACTTACCAATGTCATTCCCCGCAAATTGCTGATTTCCAAGTGGCGAAGAATGTTGTGCATGTGAGTTACTGAGGAGTTGCGGAAGAAAGCTACCTGGTCCAATAGTGTCGACTCCCCCTAAGGGCCCGATGGGTTCGGGTCTGGTTTCTTCCATACCTATTGGATTGACCTGAAATGTAATTTACTATCAGTGATACAAGAAGCATTTTATTCAGGTAAATTTATCAAAGAAATCAACCATACTATCCTCTGCTTGATCCCAAAAAAAGAGAAACCTACCAGAATTGCCGATTATAGACCTATAGCATGTTGTAATGTTCTATACAAAATTTTGAGTAAAGTGTTGTGCAATAGGATAAAAATGGTTTTGACGGACATGATAGCTGGATGCCAAAGTGCGTTTATGAAAGGTAGAAGTATATTAAAAAAATTCTTTATTGGCACATGAGTTAATTAGAAACTTCAACAAGAAAAGGTGATAATAAATTTTGCTTGAAAGTTGATCTGTAAAAAGCTTATGATTAAATTAATCGGCATTTTTCATTGTTCATATGCTAAAGGCTAGGGGTTTTCCTGATAAAATTACTAGGCTGATTTCAGAATGTATCCAAACCCCTACTTTCTCTATTCTAATTAATGTAGTACCTAAAGGCTTCATTACCAGCAACAGAGGAATTAGACAAGGGGAACCTCTATCCCCTTATTTGTTCGCTATTGCAATGGAGTATTTTACACTTTAAATGGAGTTAGCGGAGTATGCAAAAGTGATTCAACCGGTACATAATATCCAGTTGTCCATTAGCCATCTGTTGTACGCTGATGACCTAATAATTTGTGTCAAGTCAAATGTTAAAGTTGCGACTAAGATCACTAATCTATTTGAATACTTGGGGAAATATGTTGGACTTAAGATGAATGAGCAGAAATCTAAGTGTTACTTCAATAAATTTTGTGTGAACAAGAGAAACGTGCTTGATACTTTGGGGGTAAGGGAGGGTGAATTACCTATGAAATATCTAGGTGTTCCCCTATCTTCAAATAAAATTACAAATAGAAAATGTGCAGAGCTTGTTACTAAGATAAGAGAAAGATTACAAGGATGGAACTCCAGATTACTATCTTTTGCAGGAAGAATAGAATTAGTGCATACAGTAATACATGCAAAAATAAATTTTTGGCTGCAAACTTTTCAAATTCTTGAAGCATCAATTAGCAAAATTGAAAGAGTTTGTGCAGATTTCATTTGGAAAGGTGGTCTACACAAAATTAAATATGATGATCTGTGCAGACCGAAAGAGGAAGGGGGTGTTGGCCTGAGACGAATAAGAGACATGAGAGAGGCTTTCACATTGAAACAAGCTTGGAACAAATGATCAAGGATTATGGGTAAGATGGATGAGGTAAAGATATATTAGAAGCAATTTTTGGACAATGGCTATTGACAACAATGCTTCGACAATGTGGAAAGCAATTCTCAAAATTAGAAACAGACTAGTAGAAAATTGTGAACGTGAATTTGCCAATGGCAATGACACTGATTTATGGAGAGATCCATGAATAAAGGGCAAATCTTTGATTGACACATTGGGTTGGGATACATTTGTAGCTTATGGCTGCCCCAATCAAAATGTTAATCAAATCATACAAGTAGACAATTGGAATTGTGACAGATTACCTTGTAATACTAAGATGAGAAAGGAAACAGAATACATGCCTCCATTTATAGACTAAGAGTTTGACAAATGGAAGTGGGCATCAAGCAAAGAATTCAATTTAAAAGATTCATGGAATGCATGTAGAAATTTTGAACCCAAAGTGGAATGGCACAATGTAATTTGGGACAAGTTGTTTCCCCAAAAAGAATCACACACGGCGTATAAAGCAATGTAATTTCGTCTTCCAACAAGTGACAGAATTTTTAACTGCGGTGTTATTACTAACAATAATTGTAACTTATGCGACAATTACATTGAAACTCATCAACACCTGTTCTTCTAATGCAATTTTTCTAGCGAGATTCTTAGAATTATTCAGCAAAGATACAACGTTGGTAACCAAGATGCAAACTTTTAGGAAATAATTGCGTACCCGGTTCTGAATTGGGCGAATGTAGATGCTAAAATTAAATATATGGCGTTTGCATAGTTACTGCTTGTTGGTGGATATAGAAGGAGAGGAACAGACGTGATTTTCAAAGCAAAAGAAGAACAACGCGTGAGATTATCAAATTAATTGAAGTTGAAGATAATTTGATCTTGCAAACTAGGGGAAGAAGGCTTACTACATTAGAGGTAGTACTACTACCTCGTACGAGAGAAATGGATCGATGGGGTTGGCTGGAATCACGGTCAGAAGCTCAAAACCTAAGGCCGCCATGAATTCTTCATTGAAGATGAAGCAATTCGCCATACCTAATTTGGGAAATAATCGGTTTTAACTAATGTAAATGGGTTATGGCGTATTTAACTTTCCACGAATGTAAATATGTGATGTCGCTCATTTGTGAGACACGCATCGTGATTTGGGATGAAATATGCCTTAATAATATTATACCCATTTCAAAAAAAAATCACTTGAACATGTAATTCTGTTATTTAAAACAATTAGATTATGGTTTTGGCACGAGTCAGACTTGGACACAAACCAATTGAACAAAATACATAAGCATTGTATGCAACCAGTTTTGTTAATATTCTTGTGTTGTTAATATATGTTTATACTGGTGTATGTATATATATATATATATATATATATTCATTTGTTATAAATATGAATTATTATGTACAACAAATATATCTTAATGTTTGATTAGATATTAACTGTATAATAATGCAAAATTGATGTTGGAATCAACTCACAGTTTATTACATATATATACCCTTATAATATATAGATACATGAATGTTCAGTTCATGTTGATAATGGCAGTGCTTAGTTAAGTTTATATACATTCAATGTATTTAACTTAAACCCAACATATAATATGCATTTTTTGTATAAAAGCAGCCTAACCCTATGAATTAAAACTGTTTTTTTGACAGAGGATTAATGCTGATTACTTAAAATAGTTTCAGCGGGAAGGGAACTCCATTAATCAAGGTTTGCAACGACACCTTCTGATATCACTGCATGAGAAAGTGTGTTAGTAAAATTCCAGTTTGTATACATTCTTGATGTAAACATAATTAAGTGTGGAATCTATAACATATATATAGGTAATTGTTATGCATATATACATGTAATAAATACTAATCTACACAGAATACTTGACACGTTGGATGCATAATAGTTTTGCATTTTGGGATTAAATGGATGTATGTGTGTAATTACAATGATAAAATTATTATACTGTTTAATTTTCACAATAATAGTTTATGTTAGTGCAAATGTCCATATTGACATGTTCATGTACTTAAATCTCTAAAAGGAATTCTAACTGGAATAAATATATATATGTTAATATATTGGTAACATGATTCATGTTGTATATGTTTGTATGTCATTTTTTATGAGCCTACAAGTTTATTTACCCATATTTTGGAAATTTATGTGAACTCGGATTTTATTAAACTGGGCCTGAGTTTACATGTATTTGATACCATACTAAGCTACGTGCCTTTTGTTATTATCATGTGTAGCTACTAGGTATCTCCTACAAGTTATTTTGCAAGTGATATACATGAATATATGAGAGTTAAAAATAAACAATGGTATTGAGGTGTTTAAGAGAATATATAGGCAGGATTTATATACTGTTGAATTTAAATACATATCTAATATATTTTATTTAAATCCAATTAAAAATTATCAATGATATATATATATATATATATATTGATATGTGTAAATGTCACTACGAATTATAAAATTCCTTTAAAGCAAATTTTGTAATATTAAGTCGTGGTGAAGTCATCCAATAATACACTCATCAATGCCAATCTCATTCGATGTAACTAACACCAAAGCGTTGTGCACCTTTTATTTTGGTTGTATGCGATAGAGTAAATGTGGTGCTCCAACGCGTTATTCGGTCTGACTTAACTAGGCTGCATATTAGGATTATAGCCTTAGAAACAAAGAGCATGCATTATTCTATATTATGAGCAAATGAATCATTCTATGAACAAATGTTCATCATGCGATCCAAGAATTATATGAACGATATAACGGACATAAGAGGTCTAACTAAAAGGTTGTGTTTTGGGTGTTAGCCAAAGCCTGGTCAAGGCATGACTAGATATGGATCTAGGACCACAATTATATATATATATATATATATATATACTGATATATATATATATATATATTAATAGAGGGATGTTAATTTGAGTGGGAACATATTTTTGTTTAAATTATACATTTATGTTAATATAAATTTTGATTGTCAAAATTTTGTTTTTATATTAAATAAATATTAAAGAATCAGTTATTATTTATTATCTACTGTAGATACTAAATAACAAATAATTCCAATAATTTAAAATTAATCCTTTAGAAGGATAAATTGAATTAAATCATATTTCTTGACTTACATCGAAATTTGAGGACTGTCCTCAAACAAATTAAAACGTAATTGTTTTAACAAATATAAAGGATCTAAAATGAAAGTTGAAGTATAACTTCAACTGAATAAGATAAAAATGTTATAACAATCTACTTATACAACTTTAGTATTAGATACTAGATATGAAGCACATATATGCACGTGAATTTGCAGGAATTGCAGAACGAGTAGAAATCTGACAAAAGGACAAGTGGACTTATGATTGGAAATAAAGCAAATGTTGCTGGATTATCCATAGGAAGTTGCTTCTTGTTCTATGTACTGACTTAATTAAATAAGTAAAATATTTTTTATTATGAAATTTCCATTTAAAACAAACATTATAATAAATATTTTTTGGACAAGTTTGAATTTCATTTGTAATAAAAGAACAATCATTATTCATTTTGTTTAAATTAAATAGCATATGGAATTCACAAATAGTTAAAGATCTTTATAAATCCTTAACTATGATGTGCTTGACATAAATACTAAGCAGATAAAATTTAATGATTTAACTCTAGCACACCTTTACCATTGTCAGTTAGCTAATATAAACAAGAAAAACATATCAAAACTCCATAATGATGGAATTTTGGAATCATTTGATTTCGAATCACATGAAGAATGCAATTCTTGTTTATTTGGCAAAATAATCGAATCACATTTCATTTGACATAGTGAATGGACTATCAGGCCCGATCCTTTATCAAAACGATCGCTCAGGGCCCCAAATAATTTAGGGCACCACTAGATCGGTATACTACCCGAAAAACATCACAATCTGCAACTCAGTGAAATCACGAAATCGATTGTAACTCACCATCTGGCGGTGAGGAACAATGACAAACCTACTCTAGACTATAGCGATCCAACTCTCGATTCTCTATACATGCACAGGCAGGCATGGGACATAGTAGCACTGCCACAGCTGGGGCCCAAACAAGTAGCTACAAATGCTTAAAATCAATCAGCTAAACTTGAAACTGAAGGAGAAGGTGAGTAATTTGAATTTCATGTTTTAAGTATTTACTTACTGAGTCGTCGTCAGCATTTAACTTTTCTAGATCAATATTGGTGTTAAATGATTATTTATATGTTTTATTTCTTAATCAATATATGTTCATTTTTTAAGTTGGATTACCTATTTTTTATTATTTATTTTTAACAAGAAATGTTTGTAATATCCTACATGTCACAAAAAATGCAATAGCGGATAAGTTATGATGTGCAACATGACATTGATAGATATTTATAAATCTACTCCATGGGTTAAACCTTAAGAATAAAGTCTTAAATAAGATTCATACTTAAGTCTTGTTTGGTAGTGTTAGAAAAAACTGCAATTGCCATGGAAGCCTGAATTGTTGCAGCCTTCAGTGTAATTTCCTTGAACGCTGATTTGTAAAATTAAAACATGAACAACATTTATGCTCTAATGCAAATCCAATATTGATATAACATTTTAATTTTTGGTCTTTGTACATTAATTGTTTTGATATAATATATTAGATTCTATATAAGGGCATTGTTTTCGTTTTTGGCTTTAGGTATCAAAAATCCTAGGACCGACCCTGTGGGCTATTAAGTATTGGGTCTCATACATAATGATGTATGTGGAGCAATGAATACATATGCTAGAGGTATGGTTAAATCAAAATGAAGTTAAAACCCAGTTTTAATAGAAATTAAATGCTCTTTCGAATGGATCGAGAGAAAATTTAAGCCAATAATTTAATGACTGTCCAAATGAGTGTGTAATTGATTCACAACTCAATACACCAAGAACACGATATTGGAATTGTGTGTCTGAAACGAGAAGTCGCACCTTATAAGATATGGTACAATCAATGAGGAGTCATATTGATCTTCCAATAAATTTTAGGGTTATCCTCTTGAAACAATTACATATATAATTGTAATCGTACTAAAATGATTATAAAGACGCCATATAAGATATAGGCCATGAAAACTCCTGGTATTTCTATTATGAAGATTTGGGTTGCAAGGCGTTTGTTAAACATCTTGTCTCTGATAAGATCAGACCCAAATCTAATAATTATTCCTTGGAATATCTAAAAGAAGCAAAAGGATATTATTTTTATAAATCCTCTGAGAATAAAATGTTTATTGCTCGAATTGGTATCCTTTCAAAAGATAGCCAGTCTCTAGGTACCGATGAGAATGAAATAGCATTCGAAATATCTTGAGAACCACAAAATACCATTGAACCTTGTATAGACAAGAAATTGAGTGGGAGTGACACAATAATTCCAATGGTATATATTGATAACACGTTAATTATTGTGAAAATATTAGTTTTAAAACAAGAAATAGATATTGATTCTAAGTCACAAAAAGTTAGGGTTAAGAAGTTCATAATTGAACTTAATTCATTGTTGATCCAATGATTTACATTGTCATAACAATGAGGCTATTGTTCATGCTTAAAACCGTGAATTCATTATCAATCCAAACATATACTTAAAATATACAATTTCTTGTGTGAAGTTGTTCACAGAGAAAATAAACATATCTGCAAAGTTGCAAAAGGTTGTAATGTTGCAGACTTACAAACTTAAACTTTATCGCTACAGAAGTTTAATAGTCACACTAGTTTCATGGGTATGAAATACATGAATGATTAACTCTAGTGCAAGTGGGAGTTTGTTAGAATTTATGCCTTAGGGGCAATCGATTTGATGCGATTACAAACACTATTGATGTTGTCATTTTGTTTGAAATAAAAATATTCTATTATGTTATATTCATTGCGTAATATAAGTACTAACATAACAGATTTATATAGTTCAAGTAAATGACTTGAGTTTGAGATTATATAATATATTAAGTATTAAAATTCTTAAATGTCCCTAGCCAAGTTTTATTGTTTACATAGTACAACAATAAAACATTGATACGAGTATGTTGATTGATAGATGATCATATCTTGTTGATCATTAATATACATGATATTAATGTCAAGACATAAATACATATGGGAGATAGCAAAATTGTTATAATTTTATTTGAGGATATTGTGTTCTGATATCATCAAAAGTTACTTCTTACCAAGTAGACGATAACGGCGATTATTGGATACATGTCGAATAGAATGAAAATTATAAATGGTCTAGATGGAATTTAACCCTATAATATATTTTTGTAGTGATATCCATGGGCCTCTTGATTAAGTGATACTATTAAATGCATGGTCGTGCTTAAATATTTATTTGTTTTATATAGTCTACTCATAGATCAGGATAAAAGGATTATATTATAAAGAGCATGATACGACCCATGCCTCGAGTTTAATCCTGGATATATTGGTTAAAAGGATTATATTACATTGATACACTAGTCACAGAAAAAAGGTTGTATCTAATCATTAATCTTATTATAACTTGGGTATTAGCAACGTATTACAAGATGTCAATCACTATTTATGATTTTAAATACGATTTAAAATCATTGCCAACGTTGTAATAACCTAGGGTTGTCGATGGGTCGTGTCGAGTCGGGTCATTTTCGGGTCAAATAAAACATAAACTGTTTGATATTTTATTTGATGTTGAAAAAATAGTCGGGTCATTTTCTATACTATGGTGAACGTTTAATTTAAAAGAAATATTTTATTTCCCTTCTAAAGAAACACGGCTACAACTAGGAAGTTAGATTATATCAAAAACTAGAAAACCCACCTGAATACGTTTTTCTCTAAAACCCTAGAATATCTATGGTGGCTAGTACCACTCTATCATTTATCTCTTCTACAATTCGATTGAAGAAGATAACGTTCGAGTGGATACCTTTAGAGGCGTGACACATGACGATAGTCAGGTCATTTTCTATACTATGGTGAACGTTTAATTTAAAAGAAATATTTTATTTCCCTTCTAAAGAAACACGGCTACAACTAGGAAGTTAGATTATATCAAAAACTAGAAAACCCACCTGAATACGTTTTTCTCCAAAACCCTAGAATATATATGGTGGCTAGTACCACTTTATCATTTATCTCTTCTACAATTAAATTGAAGAAGATAACGTTCGAGTGGATACCTTTAGAGGCGCGACACATGACGAGCTCTTGATTTGATGCATCAGTCTTTATATAATTCGAATTTCTTCTACCTTTTTCTTTTAGGATTCAAACAAGGTAGGTATAAACCTTAACCCAGATTGATTTTGATTTACTTTTATCGCATAGATCCTAGATATAAATTTGTCATATAGTTAAATTGGGTTGCCGATTAGATCTAGAAAAACCTTCATCAATGCACCATGGATTTGATTTATCATTGAATATTGAACCTGAATAGTAACTCATGTTGATTCAATTGGAAAAAAATAAAAGGAAATTATATAGACTAGAAATATTTATACCTAAATCCATGATTGTTAAACACATAAAGAGAATTGGTTTGAGTCTACAAATTAAGCAAAAACATTGGATATGATATTACCTAGGGTTGTTAATGGGTCGTGTCGAGTCGGGTTCGAATCAGGTTAAGTCGGGTTCTGGTTGATTTATAAATTGGTCGAGTCAACCTAAACATTAAAAGAGTCATTATTCACCAACCCTAAGTCGACTCGTTTATGAACGGGTTGACCTGATCCATGTAACCCGTTTAACTAAACGGGTCATGTCGGGTCGGGTTTACCCACTTGACCCATTGGCAAATAATGCCCATTAATAACAAAAGCAAAAGAACTAAATCATCAATAGGAAGCACTACTATATAATCACCAACATGCAGCAAGTTATAAAATCACCAACAGACAACAAGTTATAAAAACACCAATAGGAAGCACATATATAAAGCATGAAATCACATACCCAAAAATCATTCTTCATACATAAGAATATATGAGCATACTACATACATAAAAGGCTAACAATATGAAAGAGATGTAGTTGTTATAAGTAAAATTATAACTAACAGCATATAAGAATAAATTAGTAAACTATAATAGCTTACACAAGAATATACAAGCATACTGATTACTTCATACATAGAAGACTAACACTAACATCATACATAAAAGACAAACAGGATGGAAGAGCTCCAACATATAATCGGGTTAGCGGGTCAACTCTAAACCCAGCCGTTTATAAACAGGTCAAATTCGGATTGACCCGAAAATGAGCCGCCAACTAAACGTGTCAGGTTAACCTGCAAATTTCCATGCAGGTTTCGGGCCGAGTTTCGTGTCATGCAGGAAATTGACAGCTCTAATGTTACCTGCATAGTAGGGTAGGAGAGTAAATAGAGTTTATGCAAAACCTTGGGACTGCAGTACCTTAATTATAATAAAGAACTGAATTGTTTACACGGTTGATTCACGTGCTTTTTCACTTTCTTTAAGACATTTTATTGCTTTGTCCAAAGTTATATAATGCAGAAGATATGCAGTGTAATCTGCAGAATAAAATAACATGAGTACAATTGTACCAAATCTCTACATCATGGTTAGAGATTAATTCGAACCAATGGAAAGGTATAATATTTCCTTTTTTGAATTAAAGAAAAGAATAATATACCACATGAAAGGTAGAGAGATAACTAAATGTTATTCATTTTCATTTCCTTCATAAATCAAGTAAATGAAAAATAGAAAAAGCATTACTGTTTAAGCAGGAGGAAATATGAGAAAACTAAAAAAGTTCCATTACTTTTTTATTAATGAAAAGCATATCAAACAATAAACATTATAAAACGTTCTCAAAATTAGCCTGTATTAAATGAATGATCTTTTTATTATTTTGAACTAACAAAATAAAATGTTTTGTCTAGTTAGTTGAATTAGCTTGTTAATAAATTATGTAGAGAAGCAAATAATCTTTTAGCACCTTTTCCATTTGTATTTCGGGTACGCTATACACAGTATAAGCACTGTATACATATATATGTGTACAACTATATTCGAGTCTTAATGAAGGCAAATTCTATTTCAACCCTTGTTTTTACTTAGTAGCCCCCCCTTAAAAAATTAAAATTTTAATGACTAAATTGCCCTTAAGATTTATCTTCTCATGTAAACTCAGAACATCGTAACTTTACTATCAGTAAAAACACCTAAGCTCCAAAAAACCCTAGATTTCAAATCACTCAAGAAAAATTTTATTTGCAAACAAGAATACAATGGATTTTGAAGGAGAAGATGATTACTCATCCCAATCGCAGCAGGTAATTGAAGAAAAATTTAGAATTTGAGTTTTTTTTTTCATTTTTCAAGTACAGCCGATGCAGTGCGATATGAGTGAATTAGTAATAAACCGCGTAGGGAACCTACTAGGAAAGTACATAAACCACGTAGCCAAACAACGTGGAAAGAAACAATACCACGATTGAATAGTACGAGGTTTCCATATATTCCTCGCGTTCATTACACGTGGTTTTATTATATACCACACATAATTGAGTAAGTTATATTTTTCTGGTTTGAACTTAAAGTTTGTTGTATATGTTTTGTGCAGATTGTAGCATTATCTAGTGATGAAGAAAAGGATGATGAGATAGTATTGGATTATTCAAATGAGTTCACGACTTATGATGTACGTTTTCTTTGATTAATGCTGAAATAAATCGTGAATGCTTACATTTTATATAACATTTTAAATGCACATATATCCTTCACGGAAAAAATTAGTTGATTGGGTTCGTGATACTGGAAAGCGTCTTGGTTTTGTTATTATAATCTTGAAATCGGATACCGGTGCTTCAGTCAAGAAACCAAGAATCACGTTTGCTTGTGAACGAAGTGGCGTTTACAAGAAGCGAAAGGATTTTCAACCGAAAAATCTACGACTTACGGGTACCAAAAAATGCAATTGCCCATTTAGACTGAAAGGCGAGAAACTTGGATCTTTAGATGAATGGCGATTGCATGTTGTCAATGGTGTGCATAATCATTCCGAATTGAAAAATACAGAAGGTCACTCGTATATTGGTCGACTAACCGAAGCTGAGATCAGGTTAGTTATAGAGATGCATAAGAATTTGGTAAAGCCAAAAGAAATTTTAGCCACCCTTAAACGAAATGATACTTCAAATTCTACCACAATCAAAACAATCTACAATGTGATAAAAGCACAGAATGCTATTGAACGGGCAGGGCGATCACAAGTTCAATACTTGCTTAGTAAGTTGAAAGAATTTGATTACTTTGAATGGCATCGTAAGACATTAGATGGTACTGATATTATTAAAGATATCTTTTGGGCACATCCTGTTAGTTTGGATTTTTTACGTACATTTCCTAGGGTTATCATATTAGATTGTACGTATAAAACCAATAGATACAAAATGCCGTTACTTGAGATTGTTGGAGTTACTAGCACGGATCTTACATTTTGTATAGCCATTGCTTATTTAGTTGCCGAAAAAGAGGAAAATTATATGTGGGCATTAGAGAGGTTGAAATCAGTGTTGGTTGATTCTGAAGTGGAAATGCCATCAGTCTTTATTTCTGATAGAGAAACGACACTAATTAATGTTATTGGATTTGTGTTTCCTGAGTCTGCTCATATGTTATGCACGTGGCATATTAAAAATAATGTTCTCACTTATATGCAAAAAAAAGTAAAAGGTATGGAGCTTGAAGAGAAGAAGTCTTTCTTATTTGATTGGAATGAATTAGTGTGTTCAAAAAATATCGTTGCCTATAATGCGAATTTACAAGTGTTGCACGAAAAGTATGCAAACCATACTTCACTTCTGAAGTATATTCACGAGATATGGTTGGATACTTACAAAGATAGATTTGTGCAAGCATGGACTAACGACTACAAGCATTTTGGAAATTACACGTCTAATCGGTAATTTTGTTTACTAATTGTTGTAACGATTACTGAAAGAATAATTGTTGTGATTAGTTCTAACTTATGTACATGTGTTAATGCAGGGCCGAGTCTGCTCATTCAAAATTGAAGAAACATTTAGCTAGTAGTTTATGCAATTTTGAACAAGCCTGGACGAAGATGCATTCATTATTGGAACTCTCGTTCACCGAACTTAAAGCATCATTTGAGCAAAGTATAACCAAAGTAAAGCACATATTTCATATACGAGAGTTCAGAAACTTACGAGGTTTTGTTTCTATTAAGGCACTTGATTTGTTGCATTCCGAACTTCAGAGAGTAAAAGATGTTGGTGACGAAGAAATGTTATGTGGATCTGTTCTTCGTAGAACACATGGATTGCCTTGTGCGCATGAGTTAGCTCAACTTGGACCTGCTACGGCAATATCGCTTGATATGATAGATGTTCATTGGACGAGACTTCACCTTGTTGAAATAAGTGGAAAGAAAGATGCGGGGATAGCGGAGAAAATGGAAAAATTAATAAACGATGTGAAAAAAATGGATGCTCCGTATCAAATGCAAATTTATAAAAAAAATGTTGGAGATTGTAGAACCGCGAATGACGTCTCTTGCATCTCCGGAAAGCAAAATAAAGACACGTGGAAGAGAAAGCAAAAAAAGTTATAATACTTCAACTAAACGGATGGCTTCGTCATTTGAGCTTGTTGATAGTGTTTATTCCCAAAGTTCTTATACTTCAAAAAAAGCTCGAACGGATAAGCTTCCTATTCGTAAACCAAAAAAGGTAATAATCATTTTATTTGAATGCACATGAGTTGTATACTAACCTACTTTATTAAATTTGCAGCTGGACGAACAAACTGAAGCCATGAGAATGTATCTGCATCAAATTCCATTAGAGATGAGGGCTTTTGTCACAGATATTGTGGATGTTCGATCAGACGGTAATTGTGGATACCGATGCGTGGATGCTTTGCTTGGATTGGGAGAATCTAGATGGAGCGAAATTAGAACACAATTGTACGACGAGCTATATGAGCACCAGAGTATGTACGATAAAGTTTTTGTAGAACATGGTAGAAGTTCAGTTATTCTCAAAAGCCTTTTACACGAAGATGAAGATTTTGCACCAATGGAAAAATGGATGTCAATGCCTGAGGTTGGATATATTATTGCAACTAGATACAATGTTGTGCTATTCAGCATTAGTGAAAGGCTTACGATGACAATACCACCATTGAGAGGAAAGATACCTCCACCAGTACTACGCAAAGAAATTGCGATAGCTTTTGTCAACCAAGATCATTTTGTTCAGGTATGTAACGTTTATATTCAAAGATTATAAAATATGACGAATATTTTCAAGCCTCACGGTTCATGGCTTGCAGGTTAAACTTGAGGACAAACATCCCGTGCCACCTATTTACAGAAAATGGTTCACGACTCGAGACCGGGATGCTAGCGACTGGGAGCATGTTTACAACGATAGGAGACAAGCTTGGGAGGAAAGAAATTCGTATGCAGAATGGAAATAGTTTGGTTGGCATGCGTTTGATTGGTTGTACTTTTGTTCGTCTAATTAAATGAGAATGTATTAGGAAATTGGTTGTTCTTTTGATATTGTATTAAACCACTTTTTGGCAATTGGAAAGTGTGTTGTTAATTATTATTTTTCGTTCTGTGTATATAATATGTGTTATTTGTTGATACAGTTTGGTTGACATATTTTTTTTGAAATTCTGGGCACACACGGACTGACAACACGTGGTATGCAAGCCTTCCACGTTGAGGACTTACGTGGTTAGAAGAATAACCACGTAAAAGGTATACGGGGTAAAATATTGCACCACATGTAGTCAATACGTGGTTACTGCAGAAACCACGTTTTTACAGAGCGAGAGGACTTCCAGAAATCCTTTAAAAAAATTGTGTCCACCCTTTCTGCGCGGTTGGTTAGGAAACCGCGAAAGATCACTACGTGGTAATCCACCAACCACGTAGTGCTTAAACGTGGATTACCTCCTGACCACGTATACACTCTACGGGGTTTTGTTCCCGACCACGTTTTTACAGAGCGTGGCTGTAACAGAAATCAAAAAAAAATAAAAACTGTCAAACATGAAAAATTACATAACAGTGTACTGAACACCTGGAAACCATTAATATGAAAATCGACCACAATTAAACCACTAGATCAAATTAAACAATCCAAAAGCCATTACATTAGCATTCTATTTTCAAAATACATCACATGATCAAACATGTCCATCCAAATTTAAACAACACTTAAATAAAAGTTACATTACATATCACGTCCAAAATAAAAGTTCATCAAACTTAAACTAAACAACACTTAAACATGAGGCCTATAGTAGCGTCCAACGGCAATCCGAGCATTATCAATTTGAGGGTTTGGTTCCTTCAACATCCCATGCACGTCTTGAATGGTCTGTAGAAAATAAATCAAACTGAAATTTAAACATAGTGTGGAGCTAGAAAATAAAAATTAAACAAGGATATTATCGTGGAAAACAAATCTAAAGTAAATAAATAATCGAAACATACCGAGTATAACTGATTGTAGGCAGGCTGAAAATGAGGAGCTCCAAGCACAACATCGTCCGGTAGGTGTAGCGGATTGTGAACACGCAAGACACCGTGTTCTCTATACCACTCCATATAATCATCTGTGTAACTCAAGGAGGATTGATGTAGTGGTATTGATCTACGCCCTTCTGCTATCACATGATTGTACCAATTCTCCCATATACTTTCCAAGAATTGATATCGTACTCGGGTGTATGTCGTAGATGTAGTACCACGGTGTGCATTTGTTGCTACAGGAGGAATAGGTGCCGCGGGAATGTTCTGAACTCTGCCAAACTGCCTGAGTACTCTGTCGGGATGATATGGTTCTACAAGATTCATACAGAGAATGCAACCACTATACCAAGATATAGGATGGAACGGATGATAGTGTCGTGCATAAATATAAGGATCATAGATAACCTATTCAAAGATATAAAAAATTATTACTACTATATGTAATGAGTAATTATTAGTTATTTGTGAAATGAAGTAATTTACCTGATCTTCTTGAATGTTATCAAGGAATATACGAAGTTCAACTAGTGAAGCGGCACAATCTATAGACGGATTCCACCGAGCAGCACGTGGTAAATTCTCATAGTAAAGATTTGCTGATGGATGGAAGCAAGGAAAATGTTCAAAAATCCACGACTCAAGTAAATAAAGAAATCCGGCAATTTGTTTCACGCCCATACGAGTTGCTAATCCAAGCTGCCTGTACAAAAAAGCAAGTGCTGCTGAACCCCAAGAGTATGTGCTAACAGAATCCAAATGTTTAAGTGGTTCTAGAAGGCATATGTGCACATGAGTCTTGCTTTTATCCGCAAACAACGTGTTGCCAAGCAAAAACAACAAATACGCCCGAGCGGCACGTCTAATAGCTCGATCGGTCCACTCATCGCTTACATCTTCAAATACACCATGCAACGCAGACAAACTTAGCTTATAACCAACCCGGTCGTTCATTTCCATCCTAGCTACTTGTATTGAAATTCCAAGATACTTGTGAACAAGGCTAACCGCCTGTTCCTTGTCATATGTCATGCTCTGTATCGGTTTGCCTTCAATTGGAATGTGTAATAGAGACGCGACATCATCAAAAGGTATTGTCATCTCACCGAATGGCAAATGAAAAGTGTTAGTCTCTGGATACCATCGCTCCACGAAAGCCGATATCAAGTTCTTGTTGACGCTCTTGTAGCAAGTGCTCACAATAGGATATAAACCTGACATCTCAACGACGGCTTTAAATCTAATAGCATCATCCGGTATCTTCCACTCCGTTACCTTTTGAGCATGATTTACACATGTTAGTGGTCCTCGGTCCTACATAAATTTATTGGAAAGTTATAAAAATGAAATAATTATAATTCACTTTAATATAAATAATAGCCACGTACCTGATCGAGCCATATCATAGAAGCTACATGAGTATCAAACTCTCTAATCACATCATTATTTCTTGGCCCTCCTTTCTCATTTAAAGCTTCTTCATCACCTTCTTCTTCATCACCCTCTTCTTCATTTTGTTGTTCTTCATCCTCTTCTTCATCGTGTTGTTCTTCTGCTTTTGGCCGTTGGACGCTACTTCCCCTTAATACAATTCTGAACTGATCCTCAGCTTCACTGTGTCGCTCTTCATCGGTCCCCACATTCATGTCTCCACTTGTGCCTTCGGCTGCCTTGCCTGCTCTTCTTCTTCTTTCTGAAGCAGTCATTGGTTTACGAGGAGGCATCTATAAATTTACAAATAGATTGGGTTAGTTAAAGTCATCGTCTAATTTTTTTTCAAAATTACAGGTCCCCACGCCGTAGTCATACGTGGTACGTACACAAACCACGTACAGCCACTACGTGGTTTGAAACCATTCCTCGTTTTCACTTCTCGTGGAAAAAGTGTAATCCTCGTATGTTTTGTACGTGGTTTACCCTATTTCCACGTTTTTACAGTGCGTGGTTGCCTGGAACAATTAAAAAAAAATACCAATTCTGCAGATTCAAATGCACCACAAACATCAACAAAATCATTCGATTTCCATTCACACATACCACAAAAAACAACAAAAACGATTCAATCTTCAATCCTATCACTTACTCCACAACTATAAACTCAAAACCCTAATTACTAAACCCTAAATTATTAAACTTTATATGTACCGTACCTTCTAGTTGCTGAATTCGAGATGGTTGCGACCAAATGATGGAAACAATACGCTGGAGAGAAAATAGAACGCGAGAGAGAAGAGAGAACGCGAGGGAAAGAAATAGAGTCGCGGTGGTTTTCTGAAAACGATAGAGAAAGATGTGAAGGGAGGGGCAACTTTGGAAATAGGGGGGCTACTTACTAATTTTAGGGGTATATGGTTTTTGTCTTGGTTTGGGGGGCTGCTAACTAAAAAAGTGGGTTGAAATAGAATTACCCCTTAATGAAATGGCTAATTTCATTCTACTTGTTCTCCTCTAACAATTTCTTCTTGGTATCAGAGAAATCACCAAGCAGCAATCAAATTTGTAATTTCAAAACCCTAATTCTTTCCCTTTCTCATCAGATCTACTTCACATTTATAATCTTGATTCTCATCTTCGATTCTCTCGACTTCAGATCCAGATCTTCGACATGGCTCAGGACAACAGTTCTCAATCAAGGACAGATTCATCAAATATAGGGAATACATCCACAAATCTAACCATAAAGACACTTGAAGAATCGCTGAAGTCAATTGTGGATCCACAAACTCAGCTGATCACTCTAGTTCTAGATGGCACAAATTTCTTACTATGGAAGTTTCAGATCGAAACTGCAAACCTAGGTTATTGTCTGGTGAAGGTCATCAATTCATCTATAGAAATACCATCACATCTAATCACCGGCCAAGATGGATAGTTTATTGTCAATCCTGAGTTTATAACGCATCAGAGACAGGACAGCTTGTTGTGTTCATGGTTATTATCTTTAATACATACAAGTCTGTTGACGCAGATAGTAGGATGCAAAACCTCATTAAAGTATGGAATGCCATACATCAGAACTTCACTTCACAAGCAACAATGAGAATTATGAGCTACAAGAGGCAATTGCAGAACATTAGAATGGAGAACATAAATGTCAGGGAGTATCTAAGTAAAGTGAAAACTCTGTGTTCTGACTTTCATCATCTGGTCATAATTAAAGTCAGTGAGATTGAGAAAGTTCTGACTATTCTCTGTGACTTGGATGACAACTTTGAAGCAGTTGTTGCAGTTATATCATCACGAGAAACAACACCATCTTTTCAGTATGTCACATCGGTTCTCTTGGCTCATGAAGGCAGATTGGAGCAGAAGCAAAGTACAACACAAGATTTTTCTATCAATGTTGCAGCAAACTCAAGAAATAAAAGTACGCAGTACAATGTCAAAGAATATTTGTCTATGAACTGTACTAAGGAAACTCAAGTGGAAAGAAATGGTCAGATGTTTGGGTGAGGAAGAGGAAGAGGCAGAACCACAAATCGTCGACGAAAATGTCAGACATGTGAGAAGCTTGGTCATACTAAAATCAGATGCTATTTTAGGTTTGATAATAACTACACCAGCAATCAGCAGATGTCACCTAAGTAAAGCATGGCAAGGTCATATTTCAACAACATGAGTTCAAGTCAAGCATAGATAGGCACAAAACCTAATTCCAGGAGCCAAATCTACATGGTAGAAAGTTAAGATGCTCTGGCTAAAGACTCAGATATCCAAAGTGAAGTCTGGTTTCCTGATTCTGGAGCAACTCGTCATGTCACCAATAATCTCCAGAACTTAAATCTAGGAGGAGCTGCATATAAAGGTAAAAATTCAATCTGTATGGGGATTGGTACACCATTAAACATTACTCATGTAGGTGATGCGCATTTTGAGTCGTTCAGAAGGAATAAAAACTGATTGCTTAGAAACTTACTCAAAGTACCTCAGATTAAAAAGTATTTAATTAGTCTATCGCGGTTTGCTAGAGATAATAGTGTCGACCTTGAATTTCACCCCAAAAATTGCCTAAACAAGGATATTTTGAATGGAGAAATCCTATTGCAAGGGGAGATGCGTAATGTCTTATATAGATTCGACTTCAAAATCGAAGAGAAGACCAATATTAGTGAGCAAATTGCTTGCTTCAATCCAGTTGATAATAAAACAGGTGACAGGTATGATTTGTGGCGCAAAATACTTGGACATCTGAATGTAAGTGTAATGAAAATTGTGTTGAATAAAGAAAATTTGCAATATGAGAGCTCAGTCTCGCCATACATATGTAGTCAATGTCAATTAGGCAAGAGCCATAAACTACTGTTGGAATTGTCTAAAACTACATATAATTACCCCCTTAGAGCTGGTTGAGTGTGATTTATGGGTCCCTGCTCCATTGAATTCAGACTATGGATACAAATATTATGTTTCATTTGTAGATGCTTGCACCAGGTACACCTGGATCTATTTTCTAAAAGAAAAATCAGAGACAACTGAGGCAGTGGAACAATTTGTCATTCAAGCAGAGAGGTAGCTTGAAAGGAAGCTGAAGATATTCCAAACCGATGGGGGAGCTGAATTCAAACCATTGATGGAGTTTTTCAATGAGAAGGGAATTATATATAGATACACATGTTCACACACCTCTCAGCAAAATGGAAAAGTCGAAAGGAAGCATAGACACATTGTAGAACTGGGGTTGTTTCTTGCACAGGGAGAGCTAACCTTGAAATTTGGCCAGAGGCCTTCTCTACGGCAGTTTATCTAATAAATATACTGCCTACAAAGCCACTAAAGGATGTAAGATCATCAGAAGCAGTACTAGGTATAAAACTAGATTACAAAGTATTCGGATGCTTGTGCTTTCCATTATTGAGACCGTATAACAGGCATAAAAATAGATTTCAGATCTGCAGCATGCACATTGCTTGGATATGGATCAAATCAGAAGGCGTATATATGTCTAACAAGTGATGAGAAGATTATTATGTCAAGACACGTAACGTTCAATGAAAGAGTTTTCTCATTTGCTTGTAATGAAATGAAAACAACTAGCAAGGTTACAAATGCTAAAAAAATCAATAGCATCAATCCATTATACATAGAAGTTAAGGAGGAACACAAACCATTACTATCAAAAGAAGAAGGTACTAACTGCCTACCTATAGCTCATACATCATCAGCCAATAGTAATGAAAACAGTCACATGAGTAGCATTGAAGGAAGAGAACCGAGGTAAATGTAAATGATGCACATAATCAGTCATCACATGACATAACAGATCGT
Organism: Allium sativum; assembly: GCA_030737875.1. Lineage (NCBI taxonomy): Eukaryota > Viridiplantae > Streptophyta > Magnoliopsida > Asparagales > Amaryllidaceae > Allium > Allium sativum. The sequence continues at coordinate 402,270,227 of CM060926.1, read as the reverse complement.
ACACAAGAAATCTTACCAGGTAGAATGGAACAGCCACATCAGGGACATCTATGATCACTCGATCAAAGAGAGGAATTATCGAACTGAAAGTATACACAACACAATGTGCCTCATATGAGCTAATAACATTTGATGATGTAGTGAAACATGTTGAAGGGAGAAGAGTTATGGAAGAAGAATATAAAGCATTGATGAAAAATCGCACATGGGAACTAGTTACACTTCCAAAAAATATAAAATAGTGATAGGTTGTAGATGGACTTACAAGTTAAAGCACAATGCAAATGGTTCCATTTGCAAGCACAAAGCAAGGCTAGTGGCAAAAGGCTATACTCGTCCACTCGGTTTCGACTTTAAGGAAACATTCTCACCAACCATTAATCCTACAACTGTAAGGATTATACTAACAATAGCACAGTATAATCACTGGTCAATTAAGCAGCTGGATCTGCGTAACGCGTTTTTGAATGGTAAGTTAGAAGAAGAAGCATATATGGAGCAACCAAAAGGGTTTGAATGTAACTGTGAGAGTTAGATGTTGTGTAAGTTGAACAAGGCATTGTATGGGTTGAAGAAAGCGCCTAGGGTGTGGTTCAAAAAGTTGAAAAGAACGCTGATAAGGCTAGGATTTCTTCCACTCAAATCTGATAATTCGTTGTTCATACAAAGAAGCAAGAACTGCACCATTTATTTCTTGGTGTACGTGGATGATTTCATTATAACTGGGAGCTGTAGTAATGAAGTGAACAGGCTAACCAAATATTTGAATGAAGAATTCAAGCTCAAGGATCTTGGGGAGCTGAATTTCTTCTGGGAATCAAAGTGAAGAAAGGAAATGAAGGGATAATGCATCTCAATCAAAAAAATTATATTCAATCAATATTGAAATGGGCTTGAATGGACAAGGATAAAGCAACACCTACACTAATGATCACCAACTTGCAGTTGACAAAAAATAGTGGAGATCCTATGGAAAATCTGCATCACTACAGGAGAATCGTTGAGGCTTTGCAGTACATCACAGTTACAAGACCTGAAATTTCTTTTAGCGTGAACACAGTCTGTTAGTTCATGCAAAATCCAACAAATGATCATTGAAAAGCAGTGAAGCGGATCCTTAGATACTTGGCTGGTATATTGAAGCCATATGTCAAAAAAAACACTAAATATCAGTGTCATTGCAGATATTGATTGGGCAGCAGACGAGGATGATAGAAGACAAGTTAGTGGTTATTGTGTATATATTGGAAAAAATATAGTGTCATGGTGTTCCAAGAAGCAATCGACTGTGTCGAGATCGAGCACGGAGGCAGAATATATTGAAGCATCGCCAATGCTGTGTCGGAGATTACATGGATTAAGTCCTTGTTGTAAGTTCTGGGCGAAAAAGTAGAAACAATGACAGTATGGCGCGATAATGCTAGCACAATATCATTTGAAGCTAATCCAATCTTACATTCGAGGAAAAAACATATTGAATTAGACTTGTATTTTGTTAGAGAGCAAATAGCCAAAGGAGAGGTATGTGTTAATCATATACCAGCCATGTATCAGAGAGCAGATATATTGACAAAACCGTTATCTCATATTCAGTTTGCAAGAATGAGATAAGAGCTAAATGTACACTACAAGAAGCGACCCAAATAGCGATGACAAAAAACCGTCGACGGCCGTCGCAAGCCGTCACAAATTATGTGGACGCTAAGCAAATAGCAACGGCCTTGGCGACGGCAGTAGACAACAATTTTGCGACGGTTGGCGACGACAAAGTTGCCACGTGGACAAACATTTATACTTCCTACAAACAGTTAAAAGCCGTCACAAATCGTCACCATACAGCCGTCGACAACCGTCGCCATATGTCGTTGGACTGGTCAAAAGAGTCGTCGCTAACCGTCGCTATTCGTGACAAAATTGGGTAGAAAGCCCTCGCTAGCCATCACTAACCGTCGCCAAACTGTAACTTTTTTTTACATTTCAGCAGCTAACAAGCCATCAAACCACACAAACTCAAAACGCAGTTCATCTACAACTCATATACAATCAATTTCACATACCATCACCTCAAATTCACATTCAATCACCTCATAAATGCTATAAATCAACTCATACCATTAACACGTCCAAAAACCATAAATATAAACACGATAAACAATCCAAAAATCATTAACACATCCACATCAAACAAACTAAGTCCAAAATACCATCATCGTCTCCACAAAACACCATTCTCTCAATTCTCTCAATTCTCTCAATTCTCTCAATTCTGCTCGTCCTCATCATCCTCCTCCACGGGCTCACTCGGCGGCATCACACCATGCTCTTGAAGATATGCACCAATCCGCGCATCTAGCATAGTCTCAAGCCTGTTCTTCTGAAAATCCTCTAAAGCTGCAACCTGTTGTCAAAGAATGTTGATCTCCTCCTCATCCTGACCCCTCGTATAAGAGGCCCGAGTCCCCGCTATCTGTAATTATATTAAAATAGTTAGAAACCAATGTCAAAAGTTTTTTTGGATACTATACATGGTTTATACAATTATTGTAATAGAGTTGTCGATATAAAATGCACGCCAATTAATGGAACAAATTTGTAGTAATTATTCATGCCAGTAATTAATATTTGTTTACGTGGATTGAGTACCTAAGTGATATTAAGTAATAACACTTGGGTATGTTTAAATCCTTTAATAAAATGCTTTACCTCTATGTTTCCAAAGTCGTAGCGTCTAGCCCTGGTAGGCGGGTCGATAATTCTGTTCCAAATGCGATTGCACTCCTCCACGTCCAGCTCTTGACCTAACTGCGTCGCTCGAGCATCTAAGGTCGCCTTGTATTTGTCCTGCGATAGCGGACAATTGTGGAATACATTAAATACTCAATTCAAAATAACAATGTGAAATACAAATTATTACAAATGCTAACCATCGTTTTATAGGACTTAGGGTCCGTCCAGGTATATGAGGTGTTACCCTCCTCATCTGTCCGCTCGACGGCTTGAGTCTGTGTAAATACCTCAGCAAGTGTAGGCTCCCGTTGTAGAGTCGACATCTGAAATGATAAAATATATATTTGAAATTTATAAATATGATTTAAAAAGTTTAGAACTTTTTGTAAATGTGATTTATTGTTCGTACCAATTCGCGATGATGCTGGGAGAAGGACTTAGACCCAGCCCGATGCAAAGCAGGAATTTTGAGCCTGTTTGCTCGATTTCGCTCTGAAAGCTCCTGTATATTTAATTATATGATTAAAATAAGCTAAATTAATTCACCCTAGCTTCCGTGGCCCGCAATTTCTGGAAATCGGCGTAGACCTCCTCGCTCATCCACTGAGGCCTCTTTTTCGCTGATTTTGCCTTGTATACATTGCTTGAATAATTTTTCCTCATCTTCTGGTTCCATGCGTTGAGGAAAACATCCATATCTTCATCCCGGACCCGTACAGAACAGTATAAATTAACAAACAAATTGAATTATATATTTTATATCGTTTTGCAAATGAGAAATATATTTATACTTACAAGAACCTCCGCGAGGATGGAATTCCTAATCTGTATAGGAAAATCGTCCCAGTGAGGCCACGCCTCTGTCCACCTAGCGACATATGTTTGTCTAGACACACGTAAAACAACCTCTCCTGGAATAATATCAAACCCCCCGCAAAAAGTACGATATTAGCATTTAATGACTTCTGAATACTAAGCATTTACGAAATTAAAAACTTACCCTGTGGACTTGGGCACGAGCTCTACGACCGGACGTATATCTGGTGCTATACCGCTCGCACCTGCCTCTGAACTGTGGGTAGGTCGGCATCTAGGAGGCATATATGTCACAAACATATTATTTCATATAATAATAACTCATATTATCATTATGCACATCCATTATCAAATAAACTCATACAACATATATTGTCAAATGCAACTACAAGACCCATTTACATAAAAAAAAAAAGAACCAGATAATAGATAACGGTAGCACATCATATAAGTTCACAACATAGCACACCATATAAGTTCACAACATAGCACATCATATAAGTTCACAACATAACTCATATATCATTATGCCTGAATTATTGTACATACGTATGTAAACAACTAACGATACAAATAATATTATTCTTCTTCATTTTCTGATTCAGTCTCGGTCTCATACTCTATATCATTGTCCGCTGTACTCTCAAAAGATTCTATTAATTCATTTGATTCATCGTTTAAAAACTCTAAATTAACATCATTAGCAATTATTATTTCATTGTTTTGTTTTGCATCCGTTTGATAAGCTGCATCGTCTGGAATATCAATTCCTTCAAATGTAAATCTTGGCTTTGTTTTAATTACAGTAGACCAATCTGCTTTATCTCTTTTTAAGGACGGATACGGAGCAAAGTAAACTTATAATGCTTGCTTTGCCAATACAGAAGGATCATACTTATAGTAATGTGATGTGTGCTTTATTTCTATAAGCTTACATTCTTTATACACGTTGATTCCAGTACCAGGAACATTGCTGAACCAGTTGCACTTGAATAGAACAACTTTTTCAACGGGTTCTACATAATATGTCAACTCTAAAACCTGTGTCAATATGCCATAAAAGTCTTTTATATGCTCTTCGGGATCATCACTACCTTTGACAAATACACCACTGTTATATGTTAATCTGTCAGTACCATGGTCTTTGGTGTTGAATTTAAACCTATTGACGAAGAATATTGGATAAGTCTTAACATTTCTTTTTGGTCCAAGCGCAAGATGGTGCAAACCCTCTTTATTGACGCGGATTATTGGATCGTAAACATACTTCGAGAACCATTTAGCAAAATCTTTACTGAGATCGCCATTTGGATTTTCTGATTCGTAAATACTGCAAATATAAATGATTTTATTACTAGCTAACAATTGATGTACGCATAACTGTAATAAAGTTAAAAATTTAGTACCTAACAAATGGTGCAACTTCAGCACAATTTAGAAGAACATATGTGTGTGCTACATGGTGATCTGTATCATTTAACCATATTTCAACACATTTTCCAGAAGATCGTCCATGTTGTCTAAAAACAGATAACATTGTCGGACAAAAAATGGGTTCCACGGTTTCATCATTATGAGGACCACTTACAAATGATAGATTCACATGATCACTGAAGTAGTGAGAAAAAGAGAACGAAGCTTCTTCTTCAAGATAAGATTTGCAAGCTTTTTGTCGTACTTTTTTCTTCAGATGATTCAAATACCTAAAATAAAATTAATTCAATTTATATGCACTAATGTCACTTTGAATTGTAAACGTACTTTTTACCTTTCAAAAGGATACATCCATCCATATTGCACTGGACCTCGAAGAATAGCTTCAGATGGAAGATGAATAGGTAAATGCTCCATTACATTAAAAAATCCTGGAGGGAAGAATTTCTCTAATTTGCAAATCAATATCGGAATTTCTATTTCAAGTTTACGAAGACGATCAATTTTTAATGTTTCCGAACAAAGCTGTTTATAGAATAAGCTTAACTCTGTTAAAACACCCCACACTTTTACAGGCAATAATTCTTTGAACATCACTGGTAATAAATATTCCATCATGATATGACAATCATGACTTTTCATCCCACTCAATTTATTGTTTTTATAGTCAACACATCTACGAAGATTAGAAGAAATCCCATCCGGACTTTTCAGTCCCTCAACCCATTTCAGTACAAGTTTTATTTGTTTGTTGTCTAGTTCATAGCACGCTTTGGGTTTTTTATTGTCATTGGGCTTCATATGAATTTCTGGATATTTACAATATTCTTCTATGTCATGTCTCGAATATATATTGTCCTTTGTTTTTCCTTTGACATTCAAAATAGTATTAAACACGTTATCAAATAGATTCTTTTCATTGTGCATAATGTCGATATTATGTCGAAGTTTGAGATCTTTCCAATAAGGTAACTCCCTGAATATGTTTTGTTTACACCAATTATGAATGTCAGATTTACCCGGAATTTCTGTCTGCTCTCCAGTCTCATGGATCTTGGGATAATCCTTTACAATATCGTATATTTCTTCACTTGTCCATATTTTGGGTGCTTGCACAGTCATTCCGCTGTTAGCTTTAAAGTTTTTTTAATCTCTTCTAAAAGTATGATTGGTATGCAGAAAACAACAGTGACAATCAAACCACGAATGCTTCCTTCCATACCATAAGAAAAATGCTTGTGTTTCTTCCATGTATAAAGGAAAAGATAGACGACCGACCGTACTCCAACCTGAAAGCATCCCATATGCAGGAAAATCACTAATCGTCTATAACAAAGAAGCGAACATATGAATTTTTTTTTTTTTTAAATGTCATATGTTTCAACTCCATCATCCTATAGTTTTTTCAACTCTTCGATTAATGGTTGTAGATAAACATCGATGCCTTGTTTGGGATCATTAGGACCAGGAACGACAACAGTGAGAAACATATATGGAGTTTTCATACACATCCACGAAGGTAAATTATAAGAAGTAACGATAATAGGCCAAGATGAATATTTACTACCAAATTGAGAAAATGGTGAAAACCCATCTGTACGTAAACCATGTCTGACGTTACGGCACTCTGCGGCAAATGTAGGATACGTCATATCAAAATATTTCCATGCTTCTCCATCCAACGGATGTGTCAAAGTTCCATCTTCTTGTGTTCGCACACTATGCCATCGCATATGACATGCAGTGGCTGAGGAGGCATATAACTGTTGTAGTCTAGGGATGATTGGTAAATAATGCATTCTTGTGTACAGAACTTCCTTACATTTCTTTTTTCTAGGTTTATACCTTTCCCCGCCACATTTTTTACAGTTTCTACGATTAATATCATCTTTCCAATACAACATGCAACCTTTAGCACAAGTATCTATTTTTTGGTACGACAAACCGAAAGCCGATATTAGTGTTTTCACTTTGTAATGACTATCGCACATCAAATTATCGGGTGGCATATGTCTTTTCGCAGCTTGTACAACCGCTGTAAATGCAGCTTCTGTAATGTTAAATTTTGATTTCATGGTGATGTACTCAGTGGTTACCGATAATTCAGTTCCACTTTCACAACCATTCCAGAATGGCGGCTTAGCTGAAGCCAATAAATCATATATTTTTCTGGCTTCCGTGTTCGTTTTTTCTTCAATATTAACGTCGTCGTCGTCAACCTGACTGGTAGGGAACATTGACCGTGCTGCATCTTCCACCATATTTTCTATTGGATTCATCATAACTAATTCGACCTCCGACGCTACAGGATTTACTATAGGCGCAACAAGTTCTCCATGACGATCCCATAAATAATAATTTGGCGCAAAACCTGATTTATACAAATGTACTTTAACGATGTCTGGTTTATGAAACCTCATCAGTTTACACTTACTACACGGACAACGAAGCTCCTCGAAATTCCGATTATTAGATACTGCAAATCTAACAAATTCATTTACACCATTATAGAAATGTTCTTTAACTGAGCCTTTCATTCCAATTCTAACTTCATACATCCAACTACGGTCAATGTAATAATCTAACATTTTTCCTGATTCAAAAATATATGTCAGTGAGTATTTTTATTGGTTCATACATACAATAAAAATGTGATTTTTATTGTTCAAAGAATTTATTCAATACATGAATATTTTTAGTGGTTCATATATATAATAAAAATGTGATTCTTATTGTTCAAAGAATTTATTCAACACATGAATATTTTTAGTGGTTCATGTATACAATAAAAATGCAATTTTTATTGTTTAAAGAATTTATTCAACACATGAATATTTTTAGTGGTTCATACATAATAAAAATGTGATTTTTATTATCTAAGCAATTTATTTCTATGATGAATAAATTATTAACACATGGATATACTTCAACATATGAAAATAATTCAAACGCATGAATATTTTTGAAAATTTCGGCAGCACAACGGCAGGGTAATTAAAACCGGCACCGTCCTGACGTACAGCTCCTCGCGCTACCTTAAAGCCTCGCAGCTTTTGACAAGTGGGATTTCAATAATTTATTTCGTACGCAGACAAATTTTCTTTCCACAAACTATTCTTATTTTGTTTCAACCAAAATCATCAATCAACCACAATCCTATTTGCGCCATACATAGTCATTCCATTCCAATAATTTCCACAATGCAATTCATTTTCAAGCCCCGTCTACAACCCAAAATTTTCAGAACCATCACTTTTAAATAGCTATATCCAACAACATGTATGTCAATCCAATATCCAATAATTACATACGCACAAAATAACGGTTCATTAACACATACATTAACACAAATTCAACCATCACACCAATAAACAACTAAATCAACAATTTAGGGTTCCAATTATTCCTAAATCAACTACATTAATTCAACAATCATTGTATAATCAACTAACATATACATTTATATCATTAATGAATTCATGAAATTAGGTTAGAAATCATACCTTAGAGAGAGAGCGCAATTGGTTTGGAGGAGTGGAGAGGGGTTGAGAAGACCGGAGGGGGGGCGGAGACAGACGGCGGCTGCGGATCGGCGACGGCGGGTGGCAGTTGGCGACGACGGTCAGCGAGGTGGAAGGGTTTGGGGGTAAGGGTTTTAATTTGGGGAACGATCGTGAATGATAATTCTTCCTGTAACCTCGCGGTTTTATTGTTTTTGGATGACGGCTGACGAGAGCCGCTTTTTTTAACCGTCGCCAGCCGTCGCTATGGTCCGTAATCAATTTGAGTTTTTCTTGTAGTGGTAATAGAAGAAGATAAATTGTTAACTGGATGAAAGTCAGAATTGGAGAAGAAGCGAAGACAGAGAGAAGAAGGACAGTCAGAATTTAGGGAAGGAGTTAGTTCGATTAGCTTGTTAATAAATTACGTAGAAAAGCAAATAATATTTTAGCACCTTTTCTATTTGTATTTTGCGTACACTGTACACAGTATGAGCACTGTATATATGTACATTCCTCTAAATAATCTTCATGGTGTAAGACCTCAAGAATAATCACTCTTATTCATACTCATTTATTAGTTTTCTTCTAACAAATTAATTTTATAACCATTTATGATAAAACATTAAATAAGCTTATTCAAACATTTTATCAATTTGTAACAAAGATATGAAACGTTTTCCTCAATTATCCTTGTGGTCTAAGATTCAAATAGGAAAAGCACTTGTCTAGACCGTTTATGTTATTTTTTTAAAACTATTCTAAATTTCTAATATAATACATCTACATACCATAACAATTTGGTCTTAATTTTTCTTTTCTTTTGTTGATTTTAAAGCATGACTTGGTTACTTTAATAAAGGTTTACACAAAAAGAAAGTTATTTATAGGTCTAGCCCACACACATATTGAAACATTTAACAAACCCCATTCGTGTCGCTCACCAAGTCGTGATGCTATTTCAACTAATGCAGCAATAACTCCACGTTTCCTGACATGAATTGTTTTTTTTTTTTTCTTTCAGGTTTACGTTATGGAAATTATTGGTTGTGGTGCCTTGTAATCAACTCGGCTTTTGGACAATTCTGTCAATACATTGACCCATTTAAACTGAGGTCACCATAAAATCAATAACGGTGTTACTGGTGTGTGGCTGAGATTGCCCCCTGAGTTTCTTCTGTTAAATCTCAGCCACACACCACTAACATCGTTAGTCGTGTCATGGTGACCACAGTTAAATGAACTCAACAAAACAGCTCTTCAATTCTGTAGGCACCCCAGTTTCCCTGCATTCAGTGCATGTAGGCTCTTATTTCACATTTAATTCGTACCTTGCTATGTTGTACATCTTTTTGGGCACTTTTGTTGCTTGTCGCCCCAGCTACCTGCCATATTGATAGTTTCTATTTTTTCCCTGTTATGGAATAAGATCTGATTGCTCTCTCCCTGTGCAGATGAGTACTTAATTATAAGGATGCCTTCAAAAGTAACGTGGCTTACAATTTATAATGACTATGTCATGTACCTTTAATAAATAGTCCATGTACCTTTAATAAATAGTCCAAAGTTGTCGTTAGACTTAGAGTTGATTTTATCAATTTTCACAAACCAGAAACGTATAGCATTGTAGTTCATGATAAGGTGCAATGAAGGAAGAGACTGGCTGTAGTAGCTAGAGAGGGGGAAAACGAAGTTTTGAAGCTCTTTGATCCCTCTAAACAAACCTCGGTTGAAGGTTGTAAACGAGTTTTCCTGACCAAATGACGTTTATCTGGCAAATGTAAAACGGTATTAAAAACTAGAACTCACTCAAAGGGAAGGCGTCCATGTAGTTGGAAGGATTTACTAAGAATTGTCATTCCTTTAATAGATCATTATAATGCCAAACTACATCAAATTTATGTGAGAACGACAATTTTCGATATGTAACTTTAAGGAGAAGGTATAAATATTGTGCTTTGGCTGGAAAGACAAAAGGCGTGCATGAGGAGAAGCTTCTCGACAATGTGTCTTGCAAGTTTTTTCAAAACTAGTGCGAACTCGTGCAACGCACACGGATATTTATGAAGTTGGATTATTTAAAAATTGATGTAAAATAATTTACATTTCTTAGTTAGGTCACAGTTGAAAATTTGCGTCGTATGGTTACTATGAGCACAAACATGCACTGATGACCAATGCTACGATTTGAATATTGATATCTTCAATTATTTGGATCAGTCAATGATCAAGCACAGTTGACGGTAGCAACATTTGTCATTTATATGTACGATAAAACAACTCAGGCAATTCAATAAAGTGAGAATATAGTTAATGAATGTAATAAAGGGAAATATAGTCAACCCTATACAAACCACGAATCTAAAAGAGGTAAGCATAAAGCATACAGTTCATTTAATTAAATCAGGTGCACAAAATATAACCTCTAAATATAGCGTCTGTATGTATTCAGCGAACAAGAAGAAAAGCTCTCATGAACAAATTCACAGTCACTACTGTTTTTTTTTTTTTTTTTTTTTTGTTTTTTTTTTGTTTTTTTTTTGTTTTTTTCTTTTTTTTGAAGTTTGACAGCAAAGGAAAACAGAAGCACTTTTATGAGCTTACCAACACATTTATTAATTTGAGAAGCACAGTTTTTAATAATCCAAATTGGATGACAGTAATTCTTTTTATTTATCTTATATTATAATGCAAAACCTCGGGTCAAAGGGTCAAAGTGAAGCCTTTTTGGGCTTTCCTAATATACCCTTCCACGATTGCAGTGTCAGCTTATTTTCCACCGACTTAAACGTAATTCGACTAACCCCACGTCTCCACTTTCCCCGCTTTCTCCACCTCTTCTCATTGCCACAAACCCATGTTTTCTTCAGGTATTTCAGATCTATTTTGCCGCCAGTTGCAAAACCACCAACAAACAGTTTACCGTCTTCCCTTTTCACATAGTTTTCTCCATGGATTTCAGATCTACGTCAATTACGCTGATTTGGTTATCGGATTTGTCGAATTTACCTGGATAAACCGATCTCCACGCATCGGCTCCTACAAGGATTTCGTCACTACAGATTATGTATTTTCAACCACCTTTAGGATTTGTATATTTTTCCTAATTGCACATATGATTCTACGCTTCATTTCTCAACTCTTCTTCCCTAACCTATTTCCAATTGTTATTGTAGAATTCTGTAGCAGTTCGAATCAACCCGTTAAATCGAGACTCGGAACTACACCCGCTTTGCTTGGACTTCAGCGTCTTACATGTGGACAAGGTTGTTTCCCCGTCGCCAAGTTCTCCTTTGAATATAAGTGCTGAAAGCTTGGTTGAAACTTCCATGGCACCTCAGGTAATTCCATCTTCTTTGCTTTGCGATAGCCAAACTCTGAAAAACATGAGGCCTTAGCAAGAAAGTGAATTTCCTTATAGGCGATACAAATAATGTTTTAAGCAATTTTTTTTTTTTTTTTTTTTTTGATAAATCTATCATTAGTTTGTGACGATATTAGTTTATAAACGTAAGTAAAGAGAGATGTTTTATAATGCAACTATCATCGTTTGTTCATCTTTAAAATAATTAATTTTATTTGACTTAAAATAATGTTTTGAACTGGCACATGATGGATTCGACAGCGCTCCAGGCAAAATTTGTAACTTTAGGTCTCGCTGATTTTTTATCTCCCATATTTGCAGACAGTGTTCAATGACTTAGTTGAGGGAGATGAAATTGTGTTCACCAAGCTAAAATTGGGATATACATTCCAGCTTTGGCATGCTTCGTTTAAACCAACTGATTATGTATTTTCAATCACTACAATGCCTCTGATTTTGCATGAGAAATATTTGGTGAAAGATTGATTTTTTATAATATAATGATTAGTTTTTTCCTATTTCTCAGGTTTTCATACTAACTCACTTTGTTATTGCAAACTATTTGTTTTCTGAATAAGAAAATGAAAACTTTTCATTCAATTTCAATTTTGATCAACTCAGTGCAATTTTCGCAGTTGTCCTTAGAATTATGGTCAAATCAAAAGAGTTTATTTAGTAACCGCTAACGATTGTGAAAGGTAAAATATTCTGACTTTGTGAGGATAATAGATCGGTCTACTCTCCTCAAGAAGCTGCTTGCATTCTGCTTGACCCGCCTACTCACATAAGTTTTTTTTGTTTCAATCTACAAGTTCCTTCGTTTTTTGCTTGCTCCTACCTTCGCCTTAATCGGCAGTCACAGTTTTTTCACTTTCATAAACCTAAGTGTAATATTATTTATTAACAACCCTGTTCGTGTTTTTGATGCAATTTTTTTTTAGTATTTGTTTAAGATTAATAATGTTTGACTCCAACTTAAATTTTACCCTCTGAAAATTGAAAAGGGAGAACCAATTGACCATTCCTTATTGCTGACAAACTCTGTTTGTTATCGCTAAGAGGCTCTCTCAGTTGACGTTTTGTAGTTTTCTACTTCTTCGGACAGAAGCACTCAGCCGCTGTGTATGATGTGGAAAAGGAACAACCGAAGCATCCAACATTTGCGTATGACGAGGAACAGCAAAATTTGAAGTAGACACAAAATCATGAAAGACAAAGGGATATGCACTTCTGGCATGACTGGCTATGGATGAGTCAGAGTTTTACTTTACAAACTCAAAATGTAAAATTACAGTATGTACTACCTTATGAGTATTTTATGAGTAGTAACAATTGATATTTAGACTTGGTGTTCAAAAGGACTTATTTTGAGGTTTATTTCAAATATGAGTGACAGCGGCCAATGTTTAAAGTCCTTATTTACTCTCCCATTAGTGCATTTTCCAAGCTATGTAAGTTGTATAATTCTCTTGGTTGTTCAGTCATTTTATTCCGTACTGGCTGTAGGTTCTTTTTGTTGTATCAAATGGGACATACACGCTAAATATAATTATGATATTGCTGATTTTAGCTAATCTTAAGTTTTATTTTTTATATTCATTACTGTGACTCCATTACGTTTGACCAAAAAAACCTAAGTCGTAACAAATTTTGTTTATTTACATTAGAAATCATTACATGAAAAGCTGCTTTAGCAGCACCTTTAATGAATTTTATAACTGAGGCAACAGGGAATGCATTAGGGTGGAGTTTGAGAACCATGTCAGCTGTCGTTAAGCACCTTTTATGCTCACGTGCAACGCACGTGCATACGTACTGGTATATATAGTCCATATAGTACATTATAAAATGAAACATCACATGTACATAACAACGATCTGCAATGCTGAAATACCATTAAAGACGTGGACATGTTCAGTTAATAGCGTTATCATTGAAGATCGATGGACAATGAGTAATTGCAAACAGTTCAATTTTGGTGTCACTGCTGCTGTTTACTGGTAGGACTATGAGCTCGATGTCCATGTGTGTTTGTTAGTAGTTTGGCTGAGCTTCACAACATAAGCTGTTACAAATCCATTAAAACATCACCTGATAAATTCTAACAGTATGGGAAAAAACACAGCAAGAAGTACATTGTTATAATGTAATAGGCGGTAATAAATAAACTTCATCTAATTCTTTAAAAGAGACTACAGACTGGATTTTGAGTTTGACCTCAAAAATTAAATATTTAAAGCCATATAAACCATTTAAACCAAATTCTAAACATCTACAGGAAGCTAGACATGCGCAAGTCTTACGCTATTAGATAGAAAATTCTTGTTTGCACTGGGTAATGTTGAACTTTTACTGTCTATCTTGTTTTAAAACAATTAATTACCCTTAAAAAAAACTTAAAAGCCACTGAAAATAATAGTACTTGAATATAAAAGCTTATATTAATTTTGAAACAACAGGCTGTAGTTATTACTAACTGTGCAAGCTATGAATCAACACTAAATATATTTACAATAGTTGTGAAGTACTTAAAGTTTAGTCAATCTTCAATTGTTGTAGTTCCTGATCAAAGCTTACTTATAAAGTATTATACAGTGAAAAAGGAATCGTTTTCCCATAAGAAAAAAAAAAGTAAAACAAGCAAATACTAAATTGGAATCTAAGGTAAAAATGCAATGCTAAAACACCAAAAACAACTGTTTGGTTAAAAAATAAAGAATCTATGTGTGTATGTACACACACACACACACACATAGACATCATATACACCTTTTATGCTCATATTAGAACACAATATTATACAATCGTCATAGTACAATGATTGTGGCAATACTAAAAGTCCATACCCATATTATCATCATTGCTATAGATAATAAATTCAATTCAATTCAATTTGTGGTTGTAATTCTTTATTTGTAAAAATTTCTACTAATGTCAAATTTTCATGCATAGTTAAAGTATTATTTCACAACTTGATAATACAATTTCACCAAATACCAAATTTCTTAATTCGCAAGATGTGGCAGAAGTTCGGGAAAAAAAACTTGCATGTACATTTGGAATTTATATGATATGTGTTTGGATTTCAAGTAGTTGGCCATAGTGGACCAAATACAAAATGTATAAAAAAAAAAAAAAAAAAAAAAAAACTTTGCATTTGCTTCCAAAGATTATGCGAATAGTTCATATTAAAAAAATAAGAAAACTTAGGAAAATATTCACTTTAGGCAGCAGATGTAAAAAAAAAAAAAAAATCACGTGCTAGGCTAACATGTAGGTACCTTAATTAATTTCATAAGCGAGCCAGTATTTTAGTGTCCACCCGGTAGTCCACCTCACGAACATGATAATTCAATATTTACTGTATTACCATGTAAATTTTTCACCGCTTCTATGTGAGGACTACTGTGTTAAACATAGGGATTTATGCACATAATTAGAACAGAAGAAGGATTTCAATTTATTACGGCTGCTATGTTAATTTTTCACATTTCTATGTTTGATTCAGGTCCGCTTATCAATCAATGCAAAAAACCTAGTCTAGAATTAGGATTTAAATTGACACGTATTTTAACATTATTCAAACAGAATTCCTAGCAGTAAAGTTTTCAGATGCAATGCAAAGAAGTGTAGTAAACCTATAGGTGGAAATGAGAAGGATTTCAAAATGGACGTGGATGAACATCTATGTATATATGAAACCAATATAAAAAACCTAGGTAGGACAAAGATCAGTGATCTAGCACAAATGATATCATGTAAACTGAGAAGGAATAAATTTTTTACTTCTATTGGGATAGAGAAGTAGGTTAGTGAAGAAAAAGAGGAAGTTAATGAATGGCGCGCCTGCATGGAAGAAGCAGGAAGGAGGTAGTAGCCAGAATAGAGCAGTACATTTTTTCCAGATATATTATTGATAAAAATTAATTCAAAATTGTTGTGACCTTCCTGGCTTGAAGTGAAGTCATACATTTGTAATCTGACTTTGAGATCGTATCATTTCCAACTGAAAATAAAGATAAATTTTTGCTAATTCCAACATTGAAACCATACATGTCATACTAAATTTGTAATGTTCAATAGCAAATCATAATTTATTGCTAACAATATGAGCATGGATAATAAAACGTAAAAAAAAAAAAAATCTATTGAAATTTGAGGAAAACTTCAAATGGTCAACAACATTTTAGTGTCTAAATTCGTTTGTCATTTTATGTAATTGTACAACTGCATTCTCTTAATTGATCAACCATACTGTAGAAATTCAAGATATAATTAAGTAAATATTGTAATTAGTCAGAGAAACATAGTTTTTGTCATCTTCTGCCACTGAGAATTCTACACTATTAAAAAAGGCAGATTATAGTGAGAATGGTAAGTACAACCAAAGAGAAATATAATAAAAATTTGTAATACTAATACACATAACTGTTGGATAGATTTAACACATGATTTGATACGACCGAAACAGTGTATTTTAAATCTGTTGATGTGATGCATTATATGTAATAAGGAGTCTGAGGTTAATTTCAGCACCTTCGTGATCAAGATGATCTATTTTATCTTGATAAACATCTTCTCAGCTTTTAATTTAACTGTTGATTTTTATACAAAAAGCACCTCTTCACCTAGCAGTATTGTTTTTCTACTACAACCTATTCCTTCTATCCTAGCATGGGAAACATGGTTAAGTTAAAATACTTGATTTTAATGGTTTACAGAGTTCATTAAGTTTTGCATTCAGCATTTCCTATCTCCACTAATCTGTGCAGCCAGTGGTGATAAAGGAGCTCGGATTAATTTATGTACCCAGTAAATCTTGTAGTCAGCCATAATAAAGAAATTTATTGTTTTCAAAATTGTGTACTGCAGATGCAGGATTATCGAAAATGTTTTTATCATAACTGCACTATCTTTGATAGAAAAACGTTTCACATTGAAGTTTGAACAGTGAATTCTAAGGAAGTTTCTTCTGTGTGGTTTATCTGGTATACGTGTATTAAATATCCATAGGTAATTCAAAGATCTACAACAAATGATTGTATTCATGAAATCCACAAGCAAATAGGAATTCATCAAATATATTGTTGAATAAAGCAAGTAGAAACCATCTTTAAACCAATTCAATAAAGAGATAGCATAAAAACATCACCAAATATAGCTTAATTTAGAAATATGAATTAGCATTTAGCAGACATTAGTTAAACCTAAAATATTAAATTGTACTGACAATTATATTCTTGTGATAAATGCACCTTTCACTTATGCTTACCTGTTAGAATCAGAATAATAGATATCTTTGAAATTGCATGTGAATATAATTAGCTTTTAAAATCGCAAGTTTCAAACATATGTTTCCAGTGCTAGAAGCATATTACAATAATAAAATATACTATGATAAGTGGTCTTTTTATGTTACTAAATACTCAAATTTAATGTAGTCCACAGATCAAGTGTGAAATTTTCTTCCGTGCACCAATATGTAAAATTTCTTTATATTCAATTTTTTTATATGATACTGAAATAATAATGTTTTATCTATTTTAAAAAAGAAACTAAACTAAATGTAATTTACCTAAAAGATTAAAATGTTGCTTGCTTTTCTAGGTTTGATATATTCATAAGTAATTTAGGCATACTAAACCACTGAACTACGATATTAAAATACAATTACAAATAAACAAAAATGAAAATATTACCTTAAATGAAAGTGGAAAATAGGGCGAAGGACAAACTTAACACAAATTTTAGTGAAAAGTATGGAAAGTTTAGAATTCAGTAGGAAAGACAAATGTTAGTTTAAATGAAGATAGGATAGTGGGCCCCCTGAATTCCACCTTCAGTGTAAATGTATCCTTCTCCCTAATTTTGAAACTTGCTACACTTTTCACCAATTTTTTTGCAAAATTTGTCCTTTAAAAAAAAATCCTCGAAATGAAATATAAAAAATAAACCAAAAGATTGAACGACAGATAACCAATTTAAATTCGTACATCAAGCACATAAAATTTTATCTTTTCTATCTAGGGCTCCACATATTTACAAACAACAATGTAAGAAGAACTTAGAATCAGAGTTTAGGCCATGGGTCAAAATCAATACATAAGTGAGTCAAGGGTATAATGCACAACAAAACGTAATACATAACTTTCGATATGTTTTGCCAAATAACTCAAATAATGGTTTTTTTTTTTTTTTTTTTTTTTTTTGCACATATTGATGCTCTTGTCCAGTTTAAAAAAAAAAATCATTTCCTAACACTAAAGATGACACGTACGAATCAACCCCTTATCCCTTTATGAAGTAAAATGGAGTAGGTGTATGTCAGAGTTAAAGAAGGATGCATGATACATTGCTTACATAATTGAAGATAGAATTAACCAATCACTAATGATATTAAATACATAAATAAATAAGCAAATGCTTAGATCAAGAAAACGTGGAACAATGGACATGCTGAACAGCTGACAGCATAAAAGAGAAATCATATACATTCATGTTGTTCAATGATTTGGTACTTCTTAATATGCATGATCCTTTCGTTGAAATATATTCCTTGAAATCTTATTGTGACTTATCATACCCGTCTGTAGGTTTACGTGCACTATATAAAAGTTTCATGAGATGATAATACTGGATAAAAAGTTAAAATAAAACTAAGGATAAATACAAAATGATTAAATAAATTGTTTTAAATATCGAATAATAAGGACTATGTCCAATAATTTGCATAGAAATGCAAATAATTTTCCTTCTCCTTTTGGATAAAGAAGCGCATATGTCATAAGGTTCATTGGTAAATTCCATACTGTAAAGGATAAGGGCTTCAGCACATCCATTGCTATAAAAAATGATATACAACTAAATCAAAACCAAGTAGATAAACTTAATAAATATTCAACGAAGTGTAGTAAAAATCCAATTTCATTATTCATAAGTTAGAGCAGAGATCATTCTTCATTCAATGATTGAGTAAAAGCAAAGCAAAATAATGTAACTTCAGTTCATATTTATACATAAAATTCAAAGAAAAGGAAAACGATGGAAATGTTGCCTTACATCTCTTAAGTTAAATGTCATATACCAGCTTTGCAATAATTTCTGGAGTCCCATCATATCTATATGGTAATGTATCCTACAACTTGAAAAAGAGGAAATCCGGTGGAACCGAACATCGAATTAACTAAGATCCTAACTACACCAAACTTAATATTTAAAAAATTTCATGCTCGTAAAACCCAATCCAAATAGAAAATAAATACATAACAGAATATAGAAAAAAAGAGCTAATAATTAACGATGTTACATACACAAATAAAGAAGCAAAAGCATACTTAAAGAAAACGTGGAACAATGGATATGTTGAGCAGCTAACTACATAATAGAACAATGGACATTTTTAGCAGCTAACATCGCAAAAGAGGAACCATGTCTATTTAGGCAAAGTTCAAAGATTTGGTATTTCTTAAAATACTTGATCCTTCACCGTTGGAATATATAATTTTTCAAAGCTTATGGTAAATTTTTATATCCGTCTGTAGATTTACACACACTATAGAAAAAGTTTCATGAAATTGATAATACTGGATAAAAAATATTAAAAAACTTGAGGATAAATACAAAATGATTAAATAGATTATTTAAAATATCAAATAAAATAGGTAGACCGATATCCTATAATTTAGTTAGAGATGCAAATAATTTCCCTTCCTTGTTTGATTAGGGAGCGCATATATGTCATAAGGTTCATTGAGAATTTCAGGTTGTACAGGTGTAAGTGCTTCAGCACTTCCATTATTATGAAAAATTGCATGTAACTAAATCAAAACCAAGCAAAAACTTCACAAATATTCTATACAATGGAGTAGAACCCTATTTCATTATTCAATATATATGAATTAAAGTAAAGATTATTCTCCGTTCAATGATTGAGTGAATGCAAAACATAAAAATGTAACAATAGTTCGTTTTTATGCATAAATAAATTGTGCGTACGTGAACAGAGTATAAAACTTATCCATGAAATTAAAAGAAAGGGAAAACGATGGAAATGTTACCTTACATCCCCTAAATTAAATGTCATGTATCATCTTTGCCATAATTCTGAAAGTCCTATCATGTCCGCATGCTTATGCATCCTGCAACTTGAAAAATAGGAAGATCAGGTTAAACCTGACATTGAATTAACTAAGATCCTAGCTACACTAAAATAAATGTATAACAACCGTTATGCTTCCGATACCCAATCCAAATAGAAAATAAGTACATAACAATTCTATATAGTGGAGTAGAACCCCATTTCATTATTCAATATATATGAATTAGAGCAAAGATTATTCTCCATTCAATGATTGAATAAATGCAAAACATACAAATGTAACAGTAGTTCATTTTTAGGCATAAAAAAATTGTGCATACGTGAACAATGTATATAACTTATCAATGAGATTAAAAGAAAAGGAAACTGATGAAAATGTTACCTTACATCCCCTAAATTAAAAGTCGTATATCATCTTTGCCACAATTCTAAAAGTCCTATCATATCCACATGCTTATGTATCCTGCAACTTGTAAAATAGGGAGATCAGGTTAAACCTGACATTAAATTAAATAAGATCCTAACTACACCAAAGTAAATGTATAACAACCATCATGCTTCACAAATATTCTATACAGTGGAGTAGAACCCTATTTCATTATTCAATATATATGAATTAGAGCAAAGATTATTCTCCGTTCAATGATTGAGTGAATGCAAAACATAAAAATGTAACAGTAGTTCATTTTTATGCATAAATAAATTGTGCATATGTGAACAAAGTATAAAACTTATCCATGAAATTAAAAGAAAGGGAAAACGATGGAAATGTTACCATACATCCCCTAAATTAAATATCATGTATCATCTTTGCCATAATTCTGAAAGTCCTATCATGTCCACATGCTTATGCATCCTGCAACTTGAAAAATAGGGAGATCATGTTAGACTTGACATGAAATTAACTAAGATCTTAACTACACTAAAATAAATGTATAACAACCGTTATGCTTCCGATACCCAATCCAAATAGAAAATAAGTACATAACTATTCTATATAGTGGAGTAGAACCCTATTTCATTATTCAATATATATGAATTAGAGCAAAGATTATTCTCCGTTCAATGATTGAGTAAATGCAAAACATAAAAATGTAACAGTAGTTCATTTTTATGCATAAATAAATTGTGCATACGTGAACAATGTATATAACTTATCAATGAAATTAAAAGAAAAGGAAACCGATGAAAATGTTACCTTACATCCCCTAAATTAAATGCCATATATCATCTTTGCCACAATTCTAAAAGTCCTATCATATCCACATGCTTATGTATCCTGCAACTTGTAAAATAGGAAGATCAGGTTAAACTTGACATTAAATTAACTAAGATCCTAACTACACCAAAATAAATGTATAACAACCATCATGCTTCACAAATATTCTATACAGTGGAGTAGAACCCTATTTCATTATTCAATATATATGAATTAGAGCAAAGATTATTCTCCGTTCAATGATTGAGTGAATGCAAAACATAAAAATGTAACAGTAGTTCATTTTTATGTATAAATAAATTGTGCATATGTGAACAAAGCATAAAACTTATCCATGAAATTAAAAGAAAGAGAAAACGATGGAAATGTTACCTTACATCCCCTAAGTTAAATGTCATGTGTCATCTTTGTCATAATTCTGAAAGTCCTATCATGTCCACATGCTTATGCATCCTGCAACTTGAAAAATAGGGAGATCAGGATAAACCTAACATGAAATTAACTAAGATGTTAACTACACTAAAATAAATGTATAACAACCGTCATGCTTCCGATACCCAATCCAAATAGAAAATAAGTACATAACAATTCTATATAGTGGAGAACCCCATTTCATTATTCAATGTATATGAATTAGAGCAAAGATTATTCTCAGTTCAATGATTGAGTAAATGCAAAACATAAAAATGTAACAGTAGTTCATTTTTATGCATAAATAAATTGTGCATACGTGAACAATGTATAAAACTTATCAATGAAATTAAAAGAAAAGGAAACCGATGGAAATGTTACCTTACATCCCCTAAATTAAATGTCATATATCATATTTGCCATAATTCTAAAAGTCCTATCATATCCACATGCTTATGTATCCTGCAACTTGTAAAATAGAGAGATCAGGTTAAACCTGACATTAAATTAACTAAGATCCTAACTACACCAAAATAAATGTATAACAACCATCATGCTTCCCATACCCAAATCCAAATAGAAAATAAGTACATAAATCCATTATATGAAAGCAGTAAATGTTTTGTATATAACTTGTTGTATGAAGCATTAGAAAAAATGCAATACGAATGATGGAGGTAATAGCTTACAGAAGCAATATGTTTTTGCACTGTAGGAACGCCGATTTAAAATTACATCATATTTAATTGACAACAATGATACGAATAGTCAAAATCATATGATATTCACCAATTTTGAAAATAATAACTTGATCTAGGCAATACACAGAATAAATTCGTAGATTACAATGTAAAGTTTAATCATATCACTTGAACTACATAGCTTTTATAAATATAAGAAATAAAAAAAATTCAAAATTAAAGACAATGTGATGACCAGTGGATATTTTATAGCTTTACCCTTAAAGGTAAACTATAATATAATATGTATTGCAAGTACAACAGTTGTCGATGTGCAGTATGTTTTCCGGTATCATCACCATTAATCTACCTAAGGGCGCTATCATTATCATCTGTCATTGTTTGATGACTATAAGTATATTCAAATGCATATTACTAAATTAACTATGACCAAAAGTGATTGCTGTATTTTTTTCAAATATTCATTGGAAAATGATTTCAGTACAATTGTTGAATCCACCTATTCAGATCTGTTTCAATTAAGACCAGTAGCCAAGTCGAAGCAACGCTTACAGCAAAACCAGGGTGCGGCAAGCAAGATAACTCGCAGCGCCAGAATATGAACATGTTAAGATTAGTAGGAAAAAGAATTAAAATAGAAAAAGGCGAAGAGGGAAAGAGGAAGCTACCTTTTTCTTCCAAAGCGCTAGTTAATTATGTAGCCGGCATGGATCTGCGCCAGGAAGAAAGTCGGCTGAAGATAGAGCATGGTAGCCACCTGAATCGAGCAACAAAGGAAGTCAGGCTCCTGCCGACATCGGTGCAGAGCGAAAGGGGGAGGAATGAAACCTACGGCGAAGGTTATGGGAAAGGAACCGGGTAGAGGTAGATGAGGAAAACGACGATGTTGGAGTTGATTCAGTAGGATTATGAAATTTGAGTTAAAAAATCCGTGGATACATTGAGAAGGGGAGGGGACTGATTGCTGGTGTATACGCAGAGGAAACACACGGGATTCAATTCGATGTGAAACCAAGACCGAACGATTTTTCTTGAGGATACATGACACCATCATATTTTTTTGAATAAAAGTGGAAATGAAAATAGTTCGAGAAAAGATTGTGCTTTCATGTAATATATAGATAGATAGATACAGAAAGGGGCGCTAGATGAGTGTTCTTATCATGGAGGAGTGAGCCACATTCCTCTATGGTTTGAAGTCTCATGCATGCATCGTTTGCATAAGTATGATGCCTTCTTTGCGATAGAGGTGACCATATCTACCGCAAAAGGCATTGGAAAGCCGTAGGGTTGGGAGGTTATTGAAAGGAATGAAGTATTATCACCTTAGATATTTGTACGTACGTGGGTCTTTTGAAGCTTAAAACAAGAGAAATGCCACCAGAAACACTGTTTGTTTGTTTTTTTAGTGAGAGTGGGTTTGTGCGCTACTTCATGTTTGCACTGTGTCGGCTTTTATGATGCTTTGAAGTCTACTTGCGAATAGGTTCTCATTTTAAGTAGGCGTAGTCTTATCATGGAGGAGTCTGGAGCTGGCCATTCTTGCGCCACAGATTATGAAGATGAGTATGGCTACTGAACTGCATGCTGGAGCAGACCGCCTGATAGTCACGGATCGCAAGACTAAAATTGCACCTGGTAGCATTCATGGATCACAAAAAACATACGAAATTCAGTAGACGTCAATTAACTTTCATTTTGGGATTATCAATGAGGATTATTTTAAATGGATCCCACCTTAATTTTTACTTATCAACGGGAGTTAGGATAGGGCTGTCAGCAGATACTTTCAGATACGGATAATGTCATATCCGTATCCGCATCCTAAACCATTTTCGGATATCAGCATCCGCGGATACGGACGGATATCGGATAATTATCCGCTTCGCCAATGGTCGATAAATCTATGAACATAAATGTTTTTTTAAAGCAAAATATTAAGCTTTTTCAACCCAATTGATTACAAAAGTGCTAAAAATAAATAAATGTGATGATAATATATAATTAATTTTGGGGAATTAACATGCTTTTAGTAGACTTTCAATTTTGTAAAATAATAAACTAGTATATTTAATCATGTTAAAATACACTTAATTTAAGTTATAATTGTGAAAAAAAGCGGACGGATAATTTTCGGATGCGGATATGCCTATATTCGCATCCGCATCCGCTTTTCCGGATATCGGATATTTATCCGCTTTTCGGATACGAATGCGGACGAATTTCGGATTTTTCGGGTATCCATTGACAACCCTAAGTTGGGATTTTTAAAAATAATAAAAATATATACTAAACTACAACTGGTTCGTAATCTACAGCACGTGTTCCCTTAAATCCTATCGTTCTTTATTTTTCTATTCAATCGAAACATACTTCATGATCCTTAAAATAAAATAAAAACTCGAAAATTGAAACCCTAGTTCGTCACCATGGTTCGAACAAAGACAACGAAGAGAAAACAACCGAATCCCAATCTAATGGTGCAAATGTTGAAAAAGCTACTTCAATCAGTTTTCTTTTTCATTTTTGAAATCTAAGATTTTGTTGAAGATGATGAATACAGTGGATGGTTGTCGCGCGAGTACTGATGAAAAAAACAATGAGTAATTGTACTTATTAATTAGGGTTTATGTTTTAAGCTTTATATTAAGAAGGATTATAGGGTTAATATTAGAATTTTTTTATTTATATACTTAAAAGGAGACTTTTATTTTGTCCTCTCTTAACAATTGGACAATAAATTAAAATTGTAACCCCCCCAACCAAAGTGGAGTCTCTTTAACAATCCCCTTCATTTTTTTAATTCATTGCACGTGATCTTAGCATTCATGTAGACTCTATTACAAAAATATTTAAAATTAAAGAGATCTGAAAAGACAAAAATTGAGAGAATTAAGTTAATTAAATTGAAGAGATTTAATGTGACATGCCATAGACATATTCCATGTTTCTTTTACTTCGAAAATTTTGATTTTGGCTAAATGACAGTAAGCAAACCTCCATAACGATCAGTTTAAAGAATAAGATTTTATAGTGAAATTTGAAGATCAAACCCTTTGTTCCAAATCATCTATCTTCACATGTCTATTTTAATCTTATAAAAACATCATCATGACTTTTTTTTCAAAAACTAATTACATATACCCAAATCTAAACAGTATGCAACATATTACATAACAAGTAGGTTTAGATCCCGTAAAACATGATTCGAACTTGTAACATCTCACAACATGTTGAACTGACTTAACCATTGACACCATGACTTTACTGTCATGCGAGATCCATTGAATCAAATGAATGGTACATAATATATTGATCAATGGTTAAAATTAAATGTGCACATAGGAATGGAGGATTTACCCTTGCTTTATGTTTCTGTTGGCAAAATAGGTGTTGGACTTGCTACACTATAGGATACTATTCACAAAGGTAAATCTAAGAAACTCTTTTAGCACGCTACAAACATTTTTTTTTTTTAATTTGTCTTAGACATCTCCCAGAGTTGCTCCAAAATAACAAAATATGAGATGCATACCCAAAATTAACACCAACAGAGTATACATAATTTGATAGAATGAATTTTGCAGATAATAGTTCGAGGATTCAGGACAATTTCATAATTGTTAAACAATAAGCGCTGATTCAATTAGAGCCTCAAATGAGGCATTTGTTGAAAAAGCATCTAGACCCCCGGTGTTTGTTCAACAAACACCCAAAATAACTCCTCTCCAATCGCTACTTTCACCCTTTGATATGCACATCTTCCTCCTCTTCTCCATTCACAACCATATTTCTCCCCCAATTCCAAAATTTTTGCTTCCAACTACCTCACCCCAGTAATGTATTCTGAATTCAACGTTGATAGTACAAGTTGCAGCTTTGAAGAATTTGATTTATAAGTCGTTTCGGCTTAGATAGACGGAACAGTTACTAATGAAAGTTAGACTATTGCGAAAGACCATGATCTTTGTTATATTTGGTGTTCATTTTCAACTGATCATATTTGAGATACCGTTCAAAGTAGCGAAACTTTTTGGGTTAAAGTTACTAATAGCTACAATCGTAAGAACATCGATTTTAAAAGAACCATGTCTTCTATTGTTGGGATCCCTCCTTAATTGGAGAGTTTCTAGAAAATTCTAGACGTTTCTAGAGAAATCTAGAATTTTCTAGAATGTTCCGGAGAACTCTAGAGAAGTGTAGAACCCTCTAGAAGCTTGTGGAAGAGTGTAGAACCCTCTAGAAGCTTGTGGAAAAGTGTGGAACCCTCTGGAATATTCTGGAGACGAGTGGAACCTTCTAGAACCTTACGGAATATTATGGAAGAATAAAGAAGGGAATGGAAGAGTGTAGAGATTCCGAGAGAGTGTGGAGCATTCTAGAGAATCAAACTCTACCATCGGATGCAAGTAATCACCACCATTCATTATGGAGGTTGAGTAGTATAAATAGGAGAAGGAGCCCTATTACTATCCATCCAAGAATCCAAGAAAGAAATCCACTTCTTACAGTGAGAAAAATACTTGAGAGTTAGTAAGCCTCTTTGAGAGAAAAGAGAGATAGCTTAAGAAGTATCAATCCTTAAGCTTGAGTCAAGTGTGAGTTATTTTTGTAATCAAATTCTTGTAATCCTACTATTCCTTTGTATAGTGGAAGAATCTCCATATTGGAGAATTATAAACTCTTGTGCACCCGTTGCTACTTTTAATTTTAATTGCCTATCTTAACTTCACGAAGCGGGAAAGACTGAGATTTCCCCAACAGTGGTATCAGAGCCAGGTTCATCTGTAGCCGTAATCAAGCTCGTGTAAGTTCAAGATGGAGGATAATGTCGCTCATGATGGAGACATGTTCAATCTCACAGCCAACAACTACTACTATTGGAAGCCAATGATGGAGGACCACTTGTATTGTAAGGATTTGCATGAGCCCATCATCTACAAAGATAAAGTGGCAGGGAAGAGTGATGCTCAATGGGAACTGTTGAACCGGAAGGCTGTTGCTATGATCCGTAAGTACATTGACAAAACTCTCTTCGAGCATGTTTCTACTTATACAAATGCCTATGAATTATGGATAAAGCTTGAGTCCATGATTCAGAAGAAAACGCCTCGCAACAAGGCCAATTTAGTTCGACGGTTGGTGAAATTGGAGTATAAGGATGGTCATAGTATGATTGAGCACTTGAATAACTTCAAGGGGCTCGTAAATCAACTAACAAAAATTGATATGAAGATTGATGATGAGTTACAAGCTCTTCTACTCCTCAGTTCCTTACCGGAAAGTTGGGACACACTTGTTGTTACACTTAGTAACTCAGCTCCGGAAGGAAAGTTAACTATGGATACCGTCAGTGACAGCCTTCTTGGTGAAGAAGCAAGGAGAATGGAACGAGACGAGTCTATTCATCCCGAAGCTAATGTTGTTGACAATCCGGGTAGGAATGAAACTCGTGGACGTAGTAAGAGACGAAATCCACATCAATCTCGAGGAAGATCCAAGTCACGCTCGAAGATTACATGCTATTATTGTGGGAAGATAGGTCACAAGAAAATGGAATGTCGAAGCTTCAAAAGAGACCAAAAGGCCGGTAATGTTAAGCCTGACCAAATAAGCCTAACGAAGAAGCAAGAAGAAAAGAGTACTACTGCCATAGTATTGAAGGAAGATCTGCTATATCTCGTTGGTGAAAGTAACATTCTAAACATTGCTTGCGATGAGAGTTCTTGGATTATTGATTCTGGTGCTTCCTTCCATGTTACTCCACATGAAAACTTCTTCTCATCCTACCAAAGAGGTGACTTTGGCACGGTGCAAATGGGAAATCAAGATAGAAGCAAGATTGTTGGAATAGGAGACATCACTCTGACGACAAGCACCGGGTGCAAGCTTATTTTGAAAGATGTGAGGCATGTCCCAACCATGCGCCTCAGTCTTATCTCCGCTGGAAAGCTAGATGATGATGGTCTGATGAATTACTTTGGTGAGGGGAAGTGGAAGCTCACCAAAGGAAGTTTGACGATGGCTCGAGGAAAGAAGGTAGGCTCATTGTATGTAATGCAAGCTAAGCTATGCAAAGAAGAAGTAAATGTCTCTACTGATGATATGGACATATGGCATCATTGTTTAGCTGGAAAACAACACAGGTTTGCTTTCCAAAGATCTTCTCCGCCCACAAGGAGAAAGAACATTCTAGACCTCGTGCACACTGACGTATGCTCGATGTCTGAGAGATCCATTGGTGGTGCTCTTTATTTTGTCACCTTCATTGATGATCATTCAAGAAAAGTATGGTTGCACCTGTTAAAATCAAAGGATCAAGTGCTTGATGCCTTCAAAGAATTCCATGCTTTAGTGGAGCGTGAGACTGGACGAAAGATCAAGTGTGTACGATCAGATAACGGAGGTGAGTATAGAGGCCCTTTTGAAGTCTATTGCAAGAAATATGGCATTAGGCTAGAGAAGACTCCACCCAAGACACCACAATTGAATGGGCTAGCTGAGAGAATGAATCGAACCATTGAAGAAAGAGTTCGTTGTGTGCTCTCTCATGCTAAGTTACCCAAATCATTTTGGGGAGAAGCTATAATGGCTGTGATCGACATTGTCAACCTCACACCATCAGTTCCTTTGGATGGGGCCATTCCTGAGGAAGTTTGGACGGGCAAGAGGGCTTCATATAATCATCTCAAGGTGTTCGGGTGCAGGGCATTTGTTCACATCCCAAAAGATGAGAGAGCTAAGCTTGATGCAAAGACAAAGGAGTGTATCTATCTTCATTCACCTAAGGATGAATTTGGGTACCGGTTGTGGGATCCAATTAACAAGAAGGTTATTCGTAGTAGAGATGTTGTATTCTTCGAAGACAAAACAATTGAAGATATCAAGAATTCAGAGAGGCCAAGATTGAGAAGCTATAAGAATACTGAACCTACTCTGGTTCGACATGAAGATAATAACACCCAAGAAAGTAGTGATGCTGAAGATCATCATGAACCGGTCCAGGAAGAACCTCAATCTAGCACTCCAATCGCACCAGAGCCAAGAAGATCCTCAAGGGACAGAAGACCATCCAGTCGATACAACACAGAGGAGTACGTTACGCTTACTGATGAGGGGGAGCCTCAAAGCTATAAAGAAGCAATGAGTGGTTGTTATAAAGAAGAGTGGAGAATAGCCATGCAAGAAGAAATGCAATCCTTGCATGAGAATAATACGTATGAACTAGTGGAGCTACCAAAAGGGAGAAGAGCTTTGAAGAATAAGTGGGTTTATAGAATCAAGACCGAAGAGAACTGTTCAAAGCCTCGCTACAAAGCTCGGTTAGTCGTTAAAGGATTTGGACAAGAAAAAGGTACTGACTTTGAAGAGATATTCTCTCCCGTGGTAAAGATGTCATCAATCCGAGTTGTCCTTAGCCTAGCAGCCGTGCAAGATTTGGAGATTGAACAACTCGATGTCAAGACGGCATTTCTACATGGTGACCTAGAGGAAGAGATCTACATGGAACAACCTGAGGGATTCAAAGTTCCAGGCAAAGAAGATCTAGTGTGCCGCCTCACAAAGAGTCTGTATGGACTTAAACAAGCACCAAGACAATGGTACAAGAAGTTTGACGCATTCATGGCAGAACATGACTTCAAAAAGACAGAAAGCGATCATTGTGTCTTCATAAAGAGGTATGTAAGTGGTGACTTTCTCATACTTCTGCTCTATGTTGATGATATGCTAATCATTGGACAAGATCGCATAAAGATAGCTGCTTTAAAGAAAGATCTAAGCAAGAGCTTTGCCATGAAAGATTTGGGACCGGCTAAACAAATTCTTGGGATGAGAATAACTCGTGATAGATCAAAAAGACTGTTGTGGCTATCCCAAGAGAGATATATTGAGAAAGTGTTGGAAAGGTTCAACATGCACAAATCAAAGCCGATTAACACTCCACTAGCTGGGCACTTCAAGCTAAGTTCGAAGCAGAGTCCGACAAGTGAAAAAGACAAGGAGGAGATGAAGAAGAAACCATACTCATCTGTAGTAGGAAGTCTCATGTACGCAATGATATGCACAAGACCAGATATCGCTTACGCAGTTGGAGTTGTCAGTCGCTTCTTGGCTAACCCAGGGAATGAGCATTGGGTTGCAGTCAAATGGATCCTCCGATATCTACGTGGAACTTCCAAAAGATGTTTATGCTTTGGAAAAGGAAAACCTGTGTTAGAAGGATATACAGATGCAGACTTGGCTGGTGACATTGATTCACGGAAATCAACATCGGGATACTTAACCACTTTTGCAGGGGGAGCTATTTCATGGCAATCAAAGCTACAAAAGTGTATTGCATTATCCACTACAGAGGCAGAGTATATTGCAGCTACTGAAGCTTGCAAGGAGATGTTGTGGGTGAAGAACTTGCTGCATGAATTGGGAGTGGATCAAGAAAAGTATGCCTTGAAGTGTGACAATCAAAGTGCAATTTACTTGGCAAAGAATTCAACATTTCATTCTCGCACAAAGCACATTGATACAAGATATCACTGGATTCGAGGAGTTCTCGAGGAAAAGCAAATACACCTTGATAAAGTTCACACGGATGAGAACTGGTCTGATATGATGACCAAGGTAGTACCAACAAAGAAGTTTGAAGATTGCTGTCAAGGTGCCGGCGTACTACTACCCCCCAATTAAGTCGGGAGGGGGAGATTTGTTGGGATCCCTCCTTAATTGGAGAGTTTCTAGAAAATTCTAGACGTTTCTAGAGAAATCTAGAATTTTCTAGAATGTTCCGGAGAACTCTAGAGAAGTGTAGAACCCTCTAGAAGCTTGTGGAAGAGTGTAGAACCCTCTAGAAGCTTGTGGAAAAGTGTGGAACCCTCTGGAATATTCTGGAGACGAGTGGAACCTTCTAGAACCTTACGGAATATTATGGAAGAATAAAGAAGGGAATGGAAGAGTGTAGAGATTCCGAGAGAGTGTGGAGCATTCTAGAGAATCAAACTCTACCATCGGATGCAAGTAATCACCACCATTCATTATGGAGGTTGAGTAGTATAAATAGGAGAAGGAGCCCTATTACTATCCATCCAAGAATCCAAGAAAGAAATCCACTTCTTACAGTGAGAAAAATACTTGAGAGTTAGTAAGCCTCTTTGAGAGAAAAGAGAGATAGCTTAAGAAGTATCAATCCTTAAGCTTGAGTCAAGTGTGAGTTATTTTTGTAATCAAATTCTTGTAATCCTACTATTCCTTTGTATAGTGGAAGAATCTCCATATTGGAGAATTATAAACTCTTGTGCACCCGTTGCTACTTTTAATTTTAATTGCCTATCTTAACTTCACGAAGCGGGAAAGACTGAGATTTCCCCAACATCTATCAATGGTCGTAATGGAAAAAATATTAGTCATACGCAAACATTTGATTCTCAAATTTTCAAGTTAAAGCAGACGAATCTTAGAGGATTTGAAAATGAGACGCATTTGTAAAATTTATTAAATATTCTTTTTTATTTTCACGGTTTTTTAATTATTTCAGTGTTTATTATTTTAGAGAATGGTAGCAAACAAGTTGTTTAAACAAATTTACAAACCGGAGAATAAACAAGAACCACATTCTTATCAGTTCATGCACGTTAATGACTTGCTGGCTAAGCATGTTAAATGGAAATCATCACTTTAAAAATCTATACAAGACATTTAATCGAACAACAGTTGTGAATATGCTACTAGAGTTGGAGGAAGCTCCAATCCTGGGGAATCGATCAGAACCTATGGTTTGGGTTCCAAAGATGATCTAACCCTTAACATTGCCGAAGATCATTTTGTTAGGCCATAAAGATCCGAAGCAGCAAAAAAGAAGAAGACTACTGGAATGGATCATAGAAGTTTAAAAAATTCTACTTGAATCTGAAGATAGGTATAACCGTGCAATAGGGACTCGAAGATCAACACTAAAAAAGATTGTTAAGAATGGATCAACTTCTCATTGGAAATCGACAAAGAGATTAAGATGCATTTTGTTTGTGGATACATCGCACATGTCTGAAGAACGATGAGAGTATACAAAGCTTAAAAAGAGAGGGATTATGAGATGTAGACATAAAGAGGGGCTGTAGTCGTTTTATGTATTTATGGAATCATTGCATTTTTGAATTACTAGTAGCTGTATTGTATTACAAACTTTTATGTACCTCTAAAACGATTGTCTTTGAATTACTAGTAGTTGTTTTGTGTTACGAACTTTTTTGTATTTCTAGAACAATTGTATCTTTGAATTACTAGTAGTTGTATTGTATTATACACTTTTTGTATTTCTAGAACCATTGTATCTTTGAATTACTATTAGCTTTATTATACTCTGAACTTAAGAAAAGCAAGTGATTGTATAATTAAAACCAGTGAAATTGCACAATATTGATAAAAGATTACAATAATACCACGTCACTTAAACGGAAATAAAATAGGACAATAATAATAGGAAACAACTCCATGCTTAACAATAACAAAGTTAACAATAGCAATATAGTTTCACCGAGTGCCAGGAAAGTTCCAATGATGATCTATTAGATCAACTCTAAGTCTTCGGTGGTGTTGTAAGTTACAATACAACAATTAGCCCTGTACATGAAACTTGATGTCTAGTGTGCTTCCAATCATGTCGTTGCGTCAAACATCTAGTGGTGTTGGAGAGCCCTCGTAAACATAATCTTCTTTCATGTCTTGTTCGTCCTCCAAAATCATATTATGTAAAATAATACAAATGTACATTATTTTTTGTCATTTTGTCTAGTGACCAAAGCCTACATGGATTACTAACTATGGAAAAAACTTGACTGTCCCAAACTCTCTTTCAACGACCTTTCACTGGCCTTCTTGCATTGCTAAAAACTTTGATTGTTTATTGTTTTGTGGGTTAGAAATTGTCTTCACAACGGTACTCCATTTAGCGTATACCATCACCAAGATAATAACACCGATCGTACGTGCTACCACCTAGAGTAAAGGTACACGGAGTAAATCTTCCATTTTCTAAATCATCAAACAACGTAAATCGCTTTACTATGTTAAGATAATTGTTAGGACCTGACATTCAAAAAAAAACATGAAAAGTCCAGAAGCCATATGATGTTACGATTCCAAAATAATAGCAGATCTATGAGACTTACCCCGTTAAGCTCTGGAATATGATTTCGGATAATTCTTTCATAACTAATGCATATAGTTTATAGTACCCATCATTCAGGACAATCCCTTACTACCATGCATATTCATTAACCTTTATATGTCAACCTCATCTGGTCTGCCTAAGTATTGATCACCATAAATGTAATGATCTGTATTTTACATATCGGAGCATCATAAAATAGTCCTATTTAATTCACACAAGGTTGTATCATTCTTATAATTTTGATATAGTTAGCTATAATGTTTTACACATTTATGTTTTTTATCGGATCGTTTTGTGATCATTTTGCCCCATAGTATCTAATTCTGGCAGTATTTTTGATTGATGTAAAATTAGACGCTCAAACCTATGCTAATGGAAAGATTGAACGGTTGGTCATTCCATAAAGTGGTTACATTAACGATTTGCTTAAGGGGTTTGGAAGATATAGGTGTTTTAAGTTTTTAGGAGCGCTGGGCAGATTTATTTAGCAGCTAATCGACCGATTAACCCATAAGGGTTAATGACCTGTAGTAAAAATTGGGACTGAAAAGATTAGGTTTACTAATTCTCCTTATTTTCCTTACAGCCACAAGAACTAAGATCCTCTAGTTCTTCCTCCAAAAACCTCAAAAATCATTCTAAATCACTTGTAGTCTCCTCTAAACACATTCTATAGATTCATCATTGATCTTTATATTTTGCATCATTTATAGGCTGTATATATCCATTTCCTTGCCGCTAAATCATTTTATATTTGACCTTAAATAGATTCATTGATTTGGTGGGTGATTTAGATCTCTCACTATGTTACGTTACATCATATGCTTAGGTTAGATGTTTTTGTCACATTTACATGTTAGATCACACCAAACAATGATCATTTATATTCATTTCGGTTTTTAGGCCTTAGGGATAACATAACCAGTGAAAAATATATTAAAATGATATGCTAAAATTCATTAACATTTAGATACACACTTGAAGATTTACGCATATGAATGATTGTTTCAAGTTTTATATGAATTTGTGTGTTTGAATATGATTGATGATTCATATGAATACTATTTGAATTGTTGAATCCATTGTTAGGAAGCTATACTTGATTTTTGTGTTAGAACCGGGGAAATTAGGTCTTGGAATGAAGATTAAAGTGCAATTGAATCAAAATTCGTCGAAATCGCACGGAAATTAGGGGTTGAGCTCTTGAAGGCAACAGGAAGATGCTCAAAAAATTTAGGGACAAAATACGCTAAAAACATGAATCGGTGCCAGTCCATGGCCTATGGACCAGTATCGATCCATGGGAAAGCAATTCGCCTTCAAACTTTTTTCATTGACTCTTGGGGGCATTTCCAGGTAATAAGCAAAGTTTGTTGTCAAAAGGAGTTGGCGTGCGACTTGAAGGATCCTTCAAAGTCATGGTCCCGTAAAGAGTGATGATGGATCAATAAGAGGTGAACCAAGACGAAGTTGGTACCAAGGGAAGGAAAATTTCAGGAACCCGAAGTACTTGACAAAAAATTAGGTAAGTACAAGGATCAAAATTGGTCCATAACATATATATATTAGTACCAATCCATCATATGGAGGGTTATGGGCAAGAGGTCCATGATGAAGCTAGTAGGAGGCTTAGTGATCGTGTTGGTGGTCTTAGCACTATAAGAAAATAATATATTGATAGGAAACAAGGATTGCATGATAATTTAACTTGCAATAGTTAAGTATGCTGGTCATTAATTAGGATAAACCATGACTTTGAATAGTAAACCATGACATTAACCAATGCAATAGCAAATAAGTCATTGGTTTGAATGGTAAACAATGACATGGATGATACGCATAGCAAATGATAGGGCAAAATTTTGACCACCTAATTTTTCACCCTTCCCTCCCAGTCCTTAGCTACCAAAACTTGCTTTTCGCATTCTTCCCAAAACCTAATTTTCACTCTTCCCTCTAATTCACTCAACCCAATCCCCTCTCCGCTCACACATTCCCTCTCATCGACATTCTGCATTCGATTCCTGGTTTGCTCACGTACGATTTTCTATGGAGTTCATCCCTCGACTTGATTCTTAGAACTAGATTTTAGGTACGATTGTGAACTCGATTTTTTTTCTTTTATAAATCATTGAGTGACCGTTAAATCTGGAAAATCGATGTCTTTTCTTCTGTAAATCATCGAGTGGCCTGACTCGGCACGAAACTCGATTTCCATGTTTGTTATGAAACGTTTTTTGTTTTGATTCCTTTTACATTAGGTTTGTTTTCAAATCTAATATGCTTTTGTCGAAATTTGGCTGGTTCTTCTAATTCTTAGGATGATCGTATGGTTCTTTGGACTTCTTAGGATTTTTGTCTGGTTTCTCAAATTTCCTAGGATTTTTGTCTGGTTTCTCAAATTTCCTAGGATTTTTGGCAAGTACTTCGGACTACTTCCCCATTTTAGCTGGCCTATCAGAGCTCTTTTCATGATTTTTTACTTGTTCTTTGACTTTTTTCTTTAGTTGTCGAAGTTGCTTCTTCAACATATAAAAATAAAATTTAATTAATAAACCTTTTAG
The DNA here is from genome assembly GCA_030737875.1 of Allium sativum. NCBI lineage: Eukaryota > Viridiplantae > Streptophyta > Magnoliopsida > Asparagales > Amaryllidaceae > Allium > Allium sativum. The sequence continues at coordinate 402,234,232 of CM060926.1, read as the reverse complement.
TTGCTCAGTTATGTGACAGAAACACGATCTAATGATGAAATGTTAAAATTTTGTACCCTTTTTCTTCTTATATTTAATACTTATAGAACAAATACCTTGTCACAACATTTAAGGTGATTCCAAGATGTACACTGAATGCAATGAGTACATAAAAGAGTAATTTTACCATATAGCAATAGAACATAGTTTGTCTTTTTTGTTCTTAGATTTGGAACTTTTTATAATCTATATGTTGTTTTGTTTGTGTTTTGCAGATTTGATTAGCTACTTAAGCTGTGGGATAGTGATTCGTTTTTGGTTTCGAATGCAAAATGGCTTGGCAGATCTGGACAAGGCCTTACTTTTGCAAACAATGGATCAAGTAAAGCAATGCTTTTGCTGTCATATCCATGTAGGCAAACCAAGCCTTTTTGAATGGTTCGGTTGATTATGTATCTAGTTTAAATTTCCTTTGTTGTGGTAATAACTTCTGTTTTGCGGGTCATTACTAAGATGGAGATGAACTCAACAAGAATAAACTGTAACTGAAGATACCAGAGAAGGGGCTAGGATTGCTAAACGACTTTTATATATTCTGTTATGGTGCTTGCAAAACAATAAAATGCAGGTTAGTTTCATCTACTATCATTAAACTGCCTACATCTATACACATAATATAATATGTATTAAGATAATTTTTGTAGGTTATTTTCATTGCACTTAGTGAGATAAGCCACTGTTTACTGTCTTTTGATAACAATGTTTCTTATGATTGTCAAAGTTTCAAGTAATTTTTCCCTATGTTTTGCTTTGTATACCAATTAAAGTATATTTTTATAAAAGTACTAGAAGATTGAGTATTAGGAGTATTTGCAGCTAGATAGCACTGCTTGTTACTTGCGGACCCTCTGTTACTTGATAGTTATCTACAAAATCAATTCCAAGTTCCTCCAACAAACATTGCATGTATCCATGGTGTTAATATGGCCTCTTCATGCATTTGTTGATGAAAAAATTTTGGCCATGTATCCTGCTGGTTGTACAACGATGTCCATGACCAGTTTGAAGGTGTTAGGTTTTTGGTCGAGTTGGCTGGGGTTAATGGAAAAATTTCCAAGTAATAAGTGCATGTTGATTAAGCTGCCTCATGTGATTGTTGCAATTGAGATGAGTGATGATATTGGGTAGATTGCTGGTGGTAAGCACTTCTTTTGTTGATTTACTGATTCTTAAGGCACTTATTATTTTGTATATATGAATATGTGTTGTATTTTTAATGGAAGGTGATTTGTCAGAAGTTTTCAATTGATGTGATTGAGAACGAAGAAACCACTTAATTCTTGATTGGTACACTATATATAATATAATGTTCAATTTCATATATTATATACTGTAACGATCATAGATTGATTCAAAATTATTCTCTATAAGTTAATGAACAACTTACATGCTGGTTCTTTAAATTATAACAGAATAATCGTACTTGGATTTATATACTCATATATATATATATTATATGGTTGAGAAGCTAGGAATCTAACAAAAGCAAGATTAGTGAATTGTGACTTACTCTGCAAGAATTATGGGACAACTACGGCCAAAATACAGGTAAAATTTTCACTCTTTTTTTGTTTATGTGTGAATGGTTTTACTTAGAAATAATAATATTAAATAATGACCTTTTGTATTCAATTGGTTGCCCATTCAACTATGACAAATATCAGATTTGCTTGAGTGATGTTAGTGGAGAATTTGCCAAGAGTTTGTGGAGGAAGTTCTGGATGTCGATGTTATAGTGGTGATTTTTTTTGGAATTTTGGGTGAAGTGTGCTGGAGAAGTAACTTGCGGGCGTGGGCTGAAGATGTCCATTTCTTGACAGTAGGTGTGCTTGAATAGTAAGTATTATGTTGCTGGAAGTAATTAAGGTAGCTGCTTTGGTTTTCCAAGATGAGGAGTTTGGTGGTCCTGCATAATGAAGATGTTCGGGATGTCATGGATTTTGAGTTTATGGTTTGATGTGGCGTGTTGTGCACGTTTTTTGATGTAGGGGAGATAATGTGGTTCTAGTGGTTTGAAGAAGGTGGAGATGTTTGGAGTAGGATGTGGTGTATGTTTGCAGGTGCTTCTTGAACTATTCAGGTGGAGATGATTTAAGTCAGGAGTTTGTTTTGGTTATGATAAAGTAGTCTAGGTATTCTTGTGGAGAAGAGGGGACGGAGGTTGAAGTCGTATGTATTGTTAATTTTTATCATAGATATTTCTGTTTAATTGTTCATGTATAAAATATTATGGATGTACATATTTATATTGTGATTTGGCTTATGACTGCATTTGCGCATTTACATTAATGCAATAAATATGGTTTTTTGAATTGTTATAACATATTAGTAGAATTGGAAATTATGAGGTTTGAATATTATGGCAAAAGGATGTGGAATAGAAATATTTTTATTAGCTTTGTTATACTGTAGCATTGTGCTAGTGCTATAGTAAATATTTTACAAGAAGTAAAAAGTTTTTATAACAATAGAACGATGCTGCAATAGATAGTAATGAATTGTCTATAGCCTATCATTGCGTCATAAAAGTTTCATGCGATGATTCCATAGCATGTTTAGATGCCATTATAATATGACATGCTAACATATTATAGCCACCAAATGACATCATAAAAGTTCTATAGCACGTTTCATAAAGCTATAGAAAAGCAGTTGCATCAATATAACTATGTTTAAGATTGCAACAAAAGTACATTTTCTATTGCAAGAATTACACGCTATAATATCTAACATACTTTTAACAACATGTTGATCTATGACGTTTACAGAATCGCCATAGAAAGCTTTTATGATAGTTTTTTAAACGTCATAAAAAGGTCTTTTTGTTGTAGTGTAGCTCGATAATTATTGCTCTAATTTGGGAGTTATAGCAAGATCCAGTAATAAACTCTTCGATTGAAGGCTCGGGTGTGGTGTGGTTTAAAGGGTGACTTTGAATGGCTCGTGGCGTAACATAGCAACATGGTGATTAAGCAAGTCACGGTGTAATGACTGCATAGAGATGTTTAGCTCGTGGTGTAACGAGATTATAGACACATCTCCTACCGTAACGAGGCTATAAGGATTGAATTGATTCATGGTACAACGAAGCATCAAAATAATGGACTGATTAAGTGTAGGACTCAAGCTTCGAAAATAGTAGAGTAACTCTACAAGTGGATTACCAAGGAATCATTGACACAGAGCTTTGTCATGGACTCAAAGCAGGGGTATCGTGGGGGTGCCCATTAGGATCAGGGACATCATGTACCTCAGGTGATGTAACCTAATGCTGGTGTAAGAAATAAGTTTAACTAGAATCAGGGTTTCCATTAGCCCTTGACTGATGGTACAACCAGTCATACGAGTTATCAGTGTATTCACAGATTTAGAGGATGATAGTTAGGATTTGGATGATGGTTTCCATGGTTGTTTTGCCAGTTACACCTTTACTTCTTAGGTATACTATCACCTTGAGGGTTTAGAGGAGATAGGGAATGAGAGTCGGGGAGGCTGAATAGATTCTCTTATCTTATGACTTCGCTCACTTTTTCTGTTATTTCTTTGTGTAGCACTATTTCTTTGAGTAGCATATATCATAGTGTTATTATGTGCTGACTCTTTGGTTGCACAAACATGTTAGGTACGAAACTTATCATGTATGTTTACCTATCTGATAGTATAGCTTTTGATAGATCTTATCGCTCAAAACCGACAGTTTTCTGGCCTTAGGACTTTTGCCTCTTCTTATTATGTTGGGTACTCGTCGAGGATGATTATGAGTAGACTAGATAACATGTCAGGTTTTATGAGATGCTGAGCCGAAGACGAACTTGGAGGAGCTATAGTGTATATGTGCTTGTACATATTTTCTTTGCACTATTATGAGTGTACCATGAGTGTTGTAGAGAGGATGACACGTATTCAGATATTATTTGATTTCATGTATATGACTTGGTGATTTTGATGTTATTTCAACTCCTTCATGTTCTGTCATTTGTCGCTCCATTACTATCTGTATTTCTTATTATATTTTATTAATGCGCTATGAGATATATGATAGGCTTGCTTCTAATTATCACTCATGATGATCAGTCCAAATCAGCTTGGCCTGCTACAGCACATTATTTTACCTATTTACATGCTAGTGGTATAGGGCGATCGTCACATTTGGTATCTGAACTTTGGCTATATGATTTAACCTAAGAACTAGGATGTATATGCATAAGAGAGATGTACTTGTAGATTGATGAATCTATGTGATACATATATAGTGGTATATATAATAGACCGCACTTGTAAACTATTGTTGCATTTCTTGAGTTTGGACTGACTATATTTGATATTGCTTCAAGATGTTTTGAGCCACTAGAAACACAGTTAGGAACAATTATGCATCAGGAGTAGCTGGTGAAGGTGGATTGGTGATGGGAATTCCCGACTACCAAGCTAAGTTCAATGCCATGATGGCTTCGATCGTGGGAAGAGCCCGATCTATCCTTAGGGAAGAAGTAGGTGAGGGTGGTGCTCCTGTGTCGGTAACATAAATAGACTTTGCCAAGCTATGCAACAATTTCTCTACTTTGGGAGGAAAGTCATTCAGTGGGTCCAAGCCTGCTATTGAGGTGACATTTGAGCTCATATTTTCGAAGACTTGGTATCGATGATGCTATAAAGAGGAAGATCGCTTCTCAATAGCTTAAGCGTAGAGCTATGAGTTAATGGGACTCTATCATTCTTATTACCCCAAAGGATCATATTACTTCGTATGACTTTAAGACTAGGTTCGAGAACAAGTTTATTCCTATGGTCAAGAAGTTTATTTCAGTTAGGAAGTTCACCAAGCTGAAACAGGGGGATAACACAATCTCGGAGTATGTTGCTGAGTTTGAAGCTCCCTCAAGTATGGACGCTCTTTTATTGAAACTCCCTATAGAAGTATGAGAAGTTCATTCTGGGATTGGACAAGTATAATGGAGAGAAGCATATAGATCATACTGAGGGTTCATTCGAGAAGTTGACTGAGAAAGCCCTTAGGAATGAAGGTATATCGAGTAGTCATACCTAATTCGTTGTTCCTATTATGGATGCACTCCCTCTCAGCTTCCGTGTAACAACCCGGGTTATCGCGATCCTGGTTATCAACAAAAACTCAATGTCGATTATCCAAGCATCGGAAATACCGGATAGTTAATGAAAGAAGTTAGAGGGTGAGAATAGATAAGATAGAAACTTGGAATAGAAGAAGAAGAAGAAGAAGAAGAACATACAACATCAAAGTAATACAAATCTCACAACAGAATGAACAACATATAATAGATAACATATCTTTGAAATAAAATCAGTATATGTATACAGTAACATTATCTGAGTACAACACTTACAACACAGCGGAAATAAACAATTGCTATAAATTCCTGAAGCCTCCTACTCCAAGCTCTCTGTATATATGTAAAATCCTGACTACTTGACTGCCCATACAAATTTGCATACCCGGAGTTTAGGGTAAAACAAAACAAAATAAACTTCGGGTCGGTCATGGGACTGGTGTGAGTAAACAATTTAAAACAGTTTGAGAAAATGAACGATATCTCATAAGACCACATCGTATAACACGGAATGGTTATTTTCCTTATGAGAATCCAAAACACTTGATTTAACATTTCAAAATCCTTTGGCAAGAAAAATAATCTTTATATCAAAACTCTTTTGATATTATAATAGTGTCTATCAACCACAACTAAATAATCATTTAGCAGAACGCTTTCATCTCATGTTCCACATACATAATATATAATCAAAAATCGTAGGCGCTTATTGGGTAATGGATTCCAACTGGCAAGGTATGGGACCACCTTCCGACAGTGTATCATTAGAGAGGAATACACTAGGTTCAACTAGAACATCTTGCAACCCAGGCTAAACATGACCGGTCACGCATTTCGCTTGAGTGTACCGAATGTATTATCACCAACGGTTGGTATCAGCAACCGTTTCCCGAAAGGGACAACATCGAAATAGATTATAGAAGTAAATGGAATTTCTCTAGATCAGGTGACAATACACCCTAATTGGTAGCTAACCACTTAGCCATGCGACATACCCAATTTTATACCATTCCGGTTTGTAAGGCTTGAGGCCAAAACGTACAGATCACACATTTATTTACTTTGAATGTCACCTCGACATACCCGCCAAATCACAAATTGATTTCCTCAAAAATACAACAGGTATACAGCTAAGAAAAACAAATTCCTCCGCCACCAAACGTAAGTACGTTTGAAGAGATCAACTTACACGATATATTAAATATACTCTGTCAGACATTCCATACAGGTCATCCTAGGAGTGGACAGACCGAAGGTACTATTCTGTAAATCCATCTTTGGCAATTTCTACCTAGGATTTACTGAACAGACCTTGCATAACTCCGTCTTCAATTATCTTCATCATATTTGATTCGCAACGCTAATACTGTACAAGTGGTTTTCAAATAATATATCTGATCCCGATCTCTCCGTATTGACAACGGAAATGGTCAAAATCTTTGATAGTCGATGATTTAACTATTAAAGGAAAACATGTGTACAAACAACGCTTATATTCACATATGGAAATCTTACCGATCAATCATCATTTCATTTCCCAATTTCCCATTTATCGTTTCCATATGTTCATCAATTCCATATTTTCTAAAACTCGAAAATATACGTTATTTACTTTGGAAAACTTTTCCATTTCTGATTCAACATCAATATCTCCCCACCTCTATCAGTCTCTAACTTCAAATTAGTAAGAGAACAACTTCCCAAGTATAAATCCCGAAAGCCGAAACCAACATCAGATCGATACCCAGAAAGCCATTCAACTAAACTAATTTCCAGTCAGTTTCTAATTTTTGTAATTCCATTTAAATTCCTAATTCAAACCGCATATTCGTCTATAATATTTTATTTGCAAAATATTTACTTTAATCTATTTTTCACATAGAATGCGAATAATATTTCTTTATATAATCAAAACAGTTTGATTTCGTATTTAAAGAAAGTACCTCAAACCCAAATTCTATTTACAATTTTATTTGTAGAATTATTCATACAAATCTCCTTTTTTTATTTCTAACACTTAAATCTCATTTATAATTCCTTTTACATAATTCTATTCATTTTATATAAATCCTTTTATATAATTCTATTTATTTTATATAAATCCTTTTATATAATTCTGTTTATTCTATATAAATCCTTTCTATATAATTCTATTTATTCTATATAAATCCTTTTTATATAATTTTATTTATTCTATATAAATCCTTTTACACAGTTCATCATTTTATATAAATACTTTTATATAGTTCCATTCATTTTATATAAATCCTTTTATATAGTTCTATTCATTTTATATAAATCCTTTTTATATAATTCTATTCATTCTATATAAAAATATTTCATTTTCAATATTCACTTTGAAATTTTCCTTCTATACATTCCAGTAATTCATATGGTATTGAAAATACCATGTAACATGACCAGTGTCATCATAATCAATGACAGATTATATATCACATCATATATCACAATATAAATATTGAGGAATCCAGTTGGATCCCTCCAACCTGTTTCCCTACATCACAGATGTTAAACAACATAAATAACATCGATTTAATTTCAATATGAACTATTCCGATAAACAGAACCAATATTTGATTAACGATTTATATATATATATATATATATAGCTTTATCTATAATTTCAATCACTAAATCAGCAATTCAACCAAACAATCATCACACAGCAATCAATCATCATTTATCAACACTAGATTATTTTTATTAAAATATAAATTGGTAGAGTCAATGAGTTTTACTCACATTGGTTCGCAGCTGACGGTTCTGCTTTTGTTTCATTTTAAATCAAATAGATGTTTGATTTTATCATGAAATTTCACTAGCTTAGTTTTCAACCACATCAGTGCCATAATGTAGATTCTAATGTCACGGTCCCAACTTGACCAGTTTCGTCAAATTCTGTTCACGTATGCAATATATATGCTTGTTACAAATTTCTGATTCAATTTTAAGTAATATAATTTTACAAAAGACCATAATTAATATTAATTACCATTTTAGTATAATAAATTGCGGAGTAATCGCGCTTTGCCCTCCTCACTATCTCGTTTCTTCCCTGAATCCAAACAATGTAACCTTTAGTTCGAAACTAACACATCCCGTAATCCAACTACTGACCCCTATTGCCACATTATCATTTCATTCTCCCTTGTTTCAAGAATTACAATACATCAGCAAGTTTTCAAACTGCCCACTTACTCTTCTTTCTTAATCCTTACCCAACGTAACTCCTTCCCCGTGAACTCAACATTGTTCTTCCCACTTTGAACAAACAGGAACCCAACTCCTGAGACATTCATAACTGCTAACTACTTGCTTCACAATTTCTTCTTGCATCTCTGTTAAAAACTCCAGTCTACCCTATTTATAAATTCGAAACCATCCACTATGCTTTCAATCCATCATTTATCAAATTAACATCATCGATCTGGGAGAAAATTCCTATAAAGTAAGTGTATTTATAAACTAAATTTTTGGGTAACAAAAATGAACTAACCAAAATGTAAACAATCTCTCCTCTGCACAAACTCTTTCACTCCATCCCCTTCTTGATTTACACGTGCACTCCTCCTTAACATAGTTCAACCATTTTGACCGCTGGCCACCATCTCCCGTCCACCAAACCCTTCCATCGACACCACCGTACAACTCTCATCCCTACCCTCTACCCGTCCTTCACCTATACACCTCACTCGATCCCCTTCCCTTAATTCTGACCTGACAACCTTTACCGCAACAGTCTAAAATCGCACAACCTAAATACCCATCGTACCATGTGAAAATGCAACATCAGGTGCTCCTCCAATAGAGCAAGCCATTTTCGCTAACCCCGAGGCTTCGTGTTGCACAGAACGAGCAGAAGTCGGAACCCTAGCTTTGTTGTCTCCACGTCGCAACCCAGAAACTCCATCGTGTGTGGAAAGAAGGGCATCAGCGTAAAGCCCTGATGAAAACGAGCCCAAAAATATTGTTTGAACAATTTACAGGATTTTAGTTTGAATTTCTATGAATTTTTGAAATATGGTATTCCGTACGTTATAAGAAGAACGATGGCGGCTTGTTTCTTGTATTGACCGAAGAAAATATATTTAGGGTTAAGGAGTGTTAGTGGATACTTATAGGAATAAGAAATTATTATTTTATTGATTTATTTTTAATATAATAAGCTATTATCACTTGTATTTGTCAATTAAAAATCCATATGGTAACATACGATATCCAATTTTCATGAAAATGGACGTACAGCTAAAATTCGATATTACAAACCCAAAGAAACTTATTTCATCGGATTCTGACTCCGTTTGCTCATTGTTAACATGTTTTTTACTCAAAGATGTCACGCATGGAATTTTTGGATAGTAACACACTCAAGCGTTGAGAACATCGTCAGAAGACAGGAAGTGATTTGGTTGAAGGCGCATCACAAACAAAGAATGGCCCGAAACTCCTATCAGATGACCTCTTTTGGGCCCGAAAACATCATTTACGGAGCTTTGATCAATAACCCTTATAGCCCTCTGAATTATCTTTAAGTAGAGCTTTCATTTGGCTAAAACGGAATTATGGTTTGGAAGTTATGCCCGTTTCCGTGAACGCGTGCTGAACTGGAATAGCTTGGAAGTTCATGGACTTTGAGCATATAACCCCTCGGATCGAATCAGATTATCATCACCAGTTCGGGTCAGACAACTGGTACGGGTCAGGTTTCAACCCTGTATACATCAATACATCTTGGAATTCACTCTTGCACTTCCGGTTCGGATCGGAGGAAGAGAACCCGATCCCCAACAACATCTCGGTTTGGTTCGGCCTCATCCATTCTGACCCGCCTGGCATTTCCTGCACGAACAGCTTGTTTGTCCGATTCTTATGCATTAACTACCTCCTGCTTACCCGGATCTACCTCCACTTGGCGTCCCACGAATTGGAGAGGCTTTCTCCACGTTTTCCACTACATCTAAGGAGTCATGGGATGCGCACCGCATGGCATCTGAACCAGATCCTCTCCACTGCTATAAATACACCACTTGAAGGCAAATGAAGGGATCTTTTAGCCACTCTCACACTTGGCTTCCACCATTACAACCGCAAGGACTTTGCGAGCACATCAAGGCCAACTCCATTTAAGTTAACACGAGTATTTCGTGTATAAAAAACCCTCTTATCTCCTCTTCTTCATGAAAAATACAAGGATGTTGTATGTAAATGAATCCTACTGATTGTAGGAAGGCATTGTACTTGTAATTTCTTAGGATATAAGAAACTATAAAGTGGACGTAGGCTTGGTTTGAGCCAAACCACTATAAAAACTTTGTGTGTCTCCCGTTATTTTACTGCTTTTTCTGCATTTACTCTTTGTAAATTGTGACTGTGAGGATTTCACACTGAACTTGGGTGCTAATATCAGATTTCGGTCTAACATTTTGGTGTGCCAGGAAGGTGGCACACGATACTACTTCAATTTCAAGCTCTAAAGGAATTGGACTGCTTGGGACAAATGACAAAATGAAAGAAAGACGGAACCTTCTCTCGTGTTGATGATGTTGGCACTGAAGGCGCAAGGAATGAAACTAGCCACGAGGCTTCCTCTCACGAAAATCCATCAGCATATTTAACCAACGAAGAGATGGATGGCGTTCTCGCTGAATTGAGAACTCAAATGGCAAGACAAGATGATCTCATCAGTAAACAATAAGAGATGATGGATGAGTTCTTCGTTCGGATAGATAGAAGGCCGAGCAATGACATTCAACTCGCTGGAAATGGCGCTGAAATGGCTCCTACTAGAACATCGAACCGGATTGGTTCAGATTCGATCCGAACTGGGGCTACGGCGAGAACAAGGGGCAATCCTCCTCAGCGTTCTATAGCTGCAACACTTAATGTTTTGGATGGAAACATCGTTGGTAACTCAGGTCAAGCGCGACCAATCTCTGCCCCGGTTCGAACGGACAATGCGGCAACAACTACTGGAATAACAAGGCTCCAAGACGGATCTAACAGGCCCATTTCGGACGGACATCACGACTCGGATCGGTTCGGAACCATCAGCGATCCGAACTGGATGACCCTCCCGGTCCATCACACTTCTGAAGGCAACGCTGGGGGCACTAACTCTGATCTTGGCAACCTGCAACAGCTCTTTGAAGGCGACTGGCTCGTCAATCTCATTCAACGCCTCTCCAGAGGCCGCACTTATCAGAATGACATGGATGATGTCAATCACAATCAATTCACACAAGAAATCAGGAGTTCTCGCAATCCCCCAGATTTCAAACTTCCACAACCAGATCCCTACAACGGTAGGATGGATCCTACCGTACATCTGATGCGCTACAAATGGCGCATGGAAGTTCAATTGGCATCGGAAAACGTCATGGCTAAATGTTTTCCCCTCTTTCTGACAGATATAACAGCCATGTGGATTCGGCAGCTAGAAACGAAATCGATCAACAACTGGAACATGTTGGTCGTACGTTTTATTGAACAATTTCGGGTACACATCGCATGACCCAAGAATGTTATGTCGCTCACCACAATCAAGCAGAGACCCAGAGAAACTCTGCGTTCATTTCTGGAAAGATTCAATGTTGCAGCAGCATCAGTTGATCGACCTCAACCATCAATGGTACTGATGGTGGCGGTATCCGGTGTCTTGGATAACTCAGAATTCAAAAAATCTTTGTACCAGGACCCACCGCGAAACCTCGGTGAATTCTACCTTGATGTAGACAGATTTTTGCGGGAAGAGGATGCGACCTCCGAGAAGAGCGTTCTCGAGCTCAACATGCTCAGAGACAGAGGACTGTCTGATCCTGGAAAAGGGAAGTAAAAAGCTGCAGTCAAGAATGACCGCAACACTCAGCCCTTGAGGGGGCCCAGATATGAAATGTACACCGAACTCAATTCAACCCTAAATGACATATACATAGGCAATGACTGTGCTATTTCCTACACAAAGCTTCCCAGGAGGGAGCCATCGCAAAGAGAACGTGATTCCGGAAAACATTGCATATTCCATGATATGGACGGTTATGGTACAAATGACTGTATGCACTTGCGTGATCTGATAGAGGAACGGGTTAGACGTGGAGAGCTGCCCGAGTATGTGAAACAACCAAAAGCGCCTGCATCCGTGCTGCCACCACCTGCTCCCCGGAGAGGGAGTGACCCTGGATCGAGCTCTTGTGGGCTCATTATCAACTGATCTGGATGAGATCAGCCTGGATTTCCTGCATTTCATAGGATTTAAGATATGTGTTTTTGCTTTCTTTAGGTTTTCTGATTGGTTAAATCGGAGTACACACGTTCGGGGTTAGGATTTAGCCCCAAAGCGTGCTCTGGACTCGTTGATAAACCAAGCAGGATTTGCTTTGGTTTTGTACTTTGAATTGAATAAGGAAGGATTTTCCGAGCATGGATTATGTTTGTGAAATTTAAGTATCTTGTCAGGTTGTGGAAGGACTTGCAATCTCAATTAAAGTATGGCTTATACTTATCTCGAAGCTCTAGGTATGGTTTGTGCCTAGGGACAGACTGTCTTGTCAGGATTTTGCAAGTATAGTTCCACCTCAGTATGAGTATGGATTGTACTCGCTGGATTTCTAAATATGGATTATATTCAGGAACGACAATTGGTCTCATTAAGATCTAGCAAAGGAACTCAATAAAACTTGAGTATGGCTTATGCTCGGTTTGAACTTCCTGATATGGCTTATGCCTGGAAGGTTAGGTCCCTCGCCAGGTCTTGGCAGGATGATTCAAACGTTCTCCGAGCATGGTTTATGCTCAACAGGATGCCTAAGCATGGTTTACGCTCGAAAAGGTTAAGCAAATCAGTCAGGATTTGACCCATTTGTTTGCCTTCTTTTATTTACCGGTATGGATTATACTTGCAGCTTGCAGGACCGACGTGGCCTTGGATTATCCAGTACACATCTTCCTTCAACCGGCAAGATATGTTCTAGGGGGCAAAAATGTTGACATGATTTTTAGTCTAAGCCGTCACACATGGAATTTCTGGGTAGCAACACACTCAAGCGTTGAGAACATCGTCAGAAGACAGGAAGTGATTTAGTTGAAGTCACATCACAAACAAAGAATGGCCCAAAAACCCAATCAGATGACCTCTTTTGGGCCCAAAAACATCAATTACGGAGCCGTGTTTTGTAACTCTTGTAGCCCTCTGAATTAGCTTCAATTAGAGCTTTCGTTTGGCTAAAAAGGACTTAGGGTTTGGAAGTTACGCCCGTTTCCGTGAACGCGTGCTGAACTGGAATAGCTTGGAAGTTCATGGACTTGGAGTATATAACCCCTCAGATCGGATCACATTGTCATCACCGGTTCTGGTCGAACAACTGGTATGGGTCAGGTTTCGACCCTGTATACATCAGTACAGCTTGGCATTCACTCTGGCACTTCTGGTTTATGTCGGAGGAAGAGAACCTGATCCCCAACAACATCTCGGTTTGGTTCGGCCTCATCCGATCCGACCCGCCTGGCATTTCCTACACGAACAGCTTGTTTGTTCGATTCTTATTCCTTAACTCCCTTCTACTTACTCGGATCTATCTCCACATGGCATCCCATGAATTGGAGAGGCTTTCTCCATGTTTTCCACTACATCTAAGGAGTCATGGGACGTGCGCCAGGTGGCATCCGAACCTGATCCTCTCCACTCCTATAAATACACCACTTGAAGGCAAATGAAGGGATCTTTTGGCCACTCTCACACTTGGCTTCCACCATTACAACCGCAAGGACTTTGCGAGCACATCAAGGCCAATTCCATTTAAGTTAATACGAGGATTTCCTGTATAAAATAACCCTCTTATCTCCTCTTCTTCATGAAAAATACAAGGATGTTGTATGTAAATGAATCCTATGGATTGTAGGAAGGCATTGTACTTGTAATTTCTAAGGATATAAGAACTATAAAGTGGACGTAGGCTTGGTTTGAGCCGAACCACTATAAAAACTTCGTATGTCTCCCGTTATTTTACTGCTTTTTCTGCATTTACTCACTGTGATTTGTGACCGTGAGGATTTCACACTGAACTTGGGTGTTAGTATCAGATTTCGGTCTAACACTAACATAGTGTATTTTTAAAGTCAAATTATCGATGTTTTCACATTAAAATTCCGTACGGCCGCATACGGATTTCAAAAATCACGAAAATTGAACTCTAACAATAATTTAATATTCCGGACCCAATAAAATTTGTTTTGTCGAAAACGGAGTTCGTTTGCAAAAATGGATATGTTTAAAGCTCTAAATAGAACAATTAATATTAATATATTTAAAAACAATAAAATTAAATATTAACAAATAAATATTATCATATATATATATATATATATATATATATATTCACATAGTATATCATACAGCTCTAGAATATTCCTATCTGAATTTATAACTCGACATTTGAAATCCAAATTAAATCAGTATTCAATTTATATTGAAAATCCATTTATAATATAAATAAATCATTATAAATTATAAAGGAATTCCATAGCAACTTTTCGAAGATTTGATTTGGACATAAATCAAAATCTACACAACGAAATTTCGAATTTTCTCTTCTATTAGAAAAATATCGTTCAATAGATCCGAACGTTTCTTGTTTCACAGAAATCCGACTTAAAACGGATTCTATATATTCGTTTAAAGTTCAAATCGCCAAATTACGAACTGCCACGCCATTACGAGCTCGATTATAATTATAATATAATTATATGTTCAAACTTCGTTTAAATAATATATTCGTTATTATAATTCAATTCTAAACTGAATTAAATATTATAAATAATCCAATTCACACAATATTGTGAATTCTACTATTCTCTGACTATTCAATAATTTAAATATATTATTTAATTATTATATTAATTAAATATTCAATATTATTGAATTTTAAACCATTAAATTACCAAACCATTATTTGAATAATTAAATAAAATTAATTATTTAATCGTTAAGAAAATGCAGGTCGTTCCATTCTTTCCCCCTTAAAAAAATTCATCCTCGAAATTGCTAAGGTAGAAAACAAACCCTATTGACTGGTTAGTACTTATTTGTTCACTTCTTAACGTCAGTTTCAACTGAACCAATTTAATTTTAATTAAATATTTATTCATTCCTACTAACGGAAATTTTCAAAAATCCTGAAAATTTTCTAAGAACTTAACTTTTTGAAAAATTTCGCCAACACCTCCTTTGTACTAGTCAATAGCTCAAACTCCAACTCGCCTCTCTAGGCCCTCTTCAACCCAAAAGAAAATCAAACAGACAAGCGGCTTGCCAATTCGACTCATAAAAATCTCAAACCCATATCTAATATAAGCTGGTAACTTTTTGTCGGGTATATCAATATATCCTTTACATCTGTTGCTAATTCAGCATATACAAATGTCATCCCAATCATTCACTTATACCCAAGCCAAATTCCATTCAAACTCCAATCTCGAATTCCAAACTCTTAACTTATCAACTCAATTTCCGATTATTCTCTTATCCAATCTAATTTCATATCATTCTAATCCCATTCGATTTTCCACTTAACTGGTTCTAATTCAATTCTAGTCTGCTTTCACAAATCTTATTTAAAATTTGTTTTTAATTCTAACAATCTTCCCCAGGGAATTTTAAACACTTTAGCTTTTCTAAAACCAGATATCCCCTTTCAAGATTCAAAACAACTTGCTTTTCATAAAACAATTCAAAAACAAAATATTTGGTAGTATTCCGTCACTTTGCAACTCGAAAATGACACTGATGATGTGGCCATCATCATCAGGGTTACTTTCTAGCTATCAAAGTGAGTTCAATACTATAACAAATTTCAAAATCATATTTAAACACCTTCATTTTGTAATCACTTTCAAAATATCCTTCACAGTGCTTATAAACAATTTAAAATCTCCCCGGATTTCAAAATTCTCATATATTTAATCCAATCCATTTACAAACACTTTTCCAAATTTTAGGAATTTTAATTCCAATTCAGATTTTAATTTCAGATTTAATTCATCTGATTTCATATATTACATTCATATGAATTCTGATTGGCTATTTACACAACCATTTTACTTCTATAATCTCAATCGATTATAATAACAACCAATATATCCAATATATTATGATCATTCCAATATAAATCTTTTATATCAAAATATAATTTGGGTAAAATTATTTCGTTACCCTCTTTTCAAAACATATCATGTCGGTTCATCATACTCAAGCGTTTATAAACCCCTACCGATACAGTGGATCAAACTGATCGACCAGAATTCATAACCCACTCAATCAATGAATCTCTACAATATAAAACCATTTTTATATAATCAACACATAAGCTCTCTCGTATATATACACTCAACTTAATCTAGGACATTACTAAACCCATCTCTACTAAGTTACGCAACAGAGCCAAGGTAATTACTTAACCTTCAGCTCTAGTACCACTATAACGACCCCGGTTTTCGCGATCTTGGTTATCGACATAAACTCAATGTTGACTATCTAAGCATCGGAAATACCCGATAGTTAATGAAAGAAGTTAGAGGGTGAGAATAGATAAGATAGAAACTTAGAATAGAAGAAGAAGAAGAAGAACATACAACATCAGAGTAACACGAATGTCACAGCGGAACGAACAACATATAAAAGATAACATATCTTTGAAATGAGTATATGTATACAGTAACATTATCAGAGTACAACACTTACAACACAGCGGAAATAAACAATTGCTATAAATTCCTGAAGCCTCCCGCTCCAAGCTCTCAGTATATCTGTAAAATCCTAACTACTTGACTACCCATACAAATTTGGGCACCCAAGAATTTAGGGTAAAATAAAACAAAATAAGCTACGGGTCAGTCATGGGACTGGTGTGAGTAAACAATTTAAAACTATTTGAAAAAATAAACAATATGTCATAAGACCACGCCGTATAACAAGGAACGAGTTTTTCCCTTATGAGAATCCAAAACACTTGATTTAACATTTCAAAATTCTTTGGCAAGAACGATAATCTTTATATCAAAACTCTTTTAATACTATAATAGTGTCTATCAGCCACAACTAAATAATCATTTAGCAGAACGCTTTCATCTCATGTTTCACATACATAATATATAATCAAAAACTGCAGGTGCTTATTGGGTAATGGATTCCAACTGGCAAGGTATGGGACCACCTTCCGACAGTGTATCTCTAAAGAGGAATACACCGGGTTCAACAAGAACATCTTGCAACCCAGGCTAATTATTATCAGTCACTCATTTCGCTTGAGTGTACCGAGTGTATTATCACCAACGGTTGGGATCAGCAACCGTTTCCCGAAAGGGACAGCATCAAAATAGATTATAGAAGTAAATGGAATTTCTCTAGATCAGGTGACAATACACCCTAATTGGTAGCTAACCACTTAGCCATGCGACCTACCCGATTTTATACCATTCCGGTTTGTGAGGCTTGAGGCCAAAACGTACAGATCACACATTTATTTACTTTGAATGTCACCTCGACATACGCGTCAAATCACAAATTGATTTCCTCAAAAATACAATGGGTATACAGCTAAGAGAAACGAATCCTCCGCCACCAAACGTAAGTACATTTGAAGAGATCAAATTATGCGATATATTAAATGTACTCTGTGAGACATTCTTCCATACAGGTCATCCTGGGACTGGACAAACAGAAGGTACTATTCTGTAAATCCATCTTAGGCAATTTATACCTAGGATTTACTGAACAACCCTTGCATAACTCTGTCTTCAGCTATCTTCATCATATTTGATTCGCAACGCTACTGCTATACGGAGTGGTTTTCAGATAATATATCTTATCCCGGTCTCTCCGTATTGACAATGGAAATGGTCAAAATCTTTGATAGTCGGTGATTTAACTATCAAAGGGAAACATTTGTACAAACAACGGTCATATTCTCAATTGGAAATCTTACCGACCAATCATCATTTCATTTCCCAATTTCCCATTTATCGTTTCCATATATTCATCAATTCCTTATTTTCTAAAATTCGAAAATATACGTTATTTACTTTGGAAAACGTTTCCATTTCTGATTCAACATCAATATCTCCCCACCTCTATCAGTCTCTAACTGTAAACTAGTCAGAGAACAACTTCCCAAGTATAAACCCCAAAGGCCGAAACCAACATCAGATCGATAACCAGAAAGCCATTCAACTCAACTAATTTCCAGTCAGTTTCTAATTTCAGTAATTACATTTAAATTCCTAATTCAAACCCCAAATTCCTTTATAATATTTTATTTGCAAAATATTTACTTTAATCAATTTTTCACATAGAATGCGAATAATATTTCTTTATATAATCAAAACAGTTTGATTTCGTATTTAAAAACAATACCTCGAACCCAAATTCTATTTATAATTTTATTTGTAGTATTATTCATACAAATCTCCTTTTTTATTTCTATTTATTTTATATAAGTCTATTTATCACAATATAAATCCTTTTTACACAATTCTATTTATTCTATATAAATCCTTTTTATATAATTCTATTATTTTATATAAATCCTTTTATATAGTTCTATCCATTTTATATAATTCCTTTTATATAATTTTATTCATTTTATATAAATCGTTTATATAATTCTATTCTTTTTACATAAATCTTTTTTATATAATTCTATTCATTCTATATAAAAATATTTCATTTTCAATATTCACTTTGAAAATTTCCTTTTATACATTCCAGTAATTCATATGGTATCTAAAATACCAAATAACATGACCAGTGTCATCATAATCAATCAATTATTATATACCACTTCATATATCACAATATATCTCAATATAAATTTTGAGGAATCCAGTTGGATCCCTCCGACCTGTTTCCCTGCATCACAGATGTTAAAATATATAAATAACATCGATTTCATTTCAATATGGAATATTCTGATAAATAGAATCAATATTTGATTAACGATTTAAATATATGTCGTTATCTATAATTTCAATCACTAAATCAGCAATTCAACCAAACAATCATCACACAACAATCAATCATCATTTATCAGCACTAGATTAAATTTATAAAAATATAAACTGGTAGAGTCAATGAGTTTTACTCACATTGGTTCGCAGTTGACGGTTCTGCTTTTTTTTATTTAAAATCAAATAGATGTTTGATTTTATCATGAAATTCCACTAGCTCAGTTTTCAACCACATCAGTGCCATAATGGAGACTCTACTGTTACGGTCCCAACTTGACCAGTTTTGTCAAATTTTGTTCACGTATGCAATATATATGCTTGTTACAAATTTCTGATTCAATTTAAGTAATATAATTTTACCAACGATCATAATTAATATTAATTACCATTTTCGTATAATAAATTGCAGAGTAGTCGTGCTTTGCCCTCCTCGGTATCTCGTTTCTTCCCTGAATCCAAACACTGTAACGTTTAGTTTAAAACTAACACATCCTGTAACCTAACTACTGAACACTATTGTCACATTACCATTCCATTCTCCCTCGTTTCAATAATTACAATACATCAGCAAGTTTTCAAACTTCCCAATTACTCTTCTTTCTTAATCCCTACCCAACATAACTCCTTCCCGATGAACTCAACATTGTTCTTCCCACTTTGAACAAACAGGAACCCAACTCCTGAGACATTCACAATGGATAACTACTTGCTTCACAATTTCTTCTTACATCTCTATTAAAAACTCCAGTCTTCCCCATTTATAAATTCGAAACCATCCACTATGCTTTTAATCCATCATTTATCAAATTAACATCATCGAACTAGGAGAAAATTCCTATAAAGTAAGTATATTTGTAAACTAAATTTCTAATTAAGAAAAATGAACCAACCATAACGTAAACAGTCTCCCCTCTACACAAAATCTTTCACTCCACCACTTCTTGATTTACCTGCGCACTCCTCCTCAACACAATTCAACCATTTTGACCGCCGGCCACCATCTTATCGTCCACCAAACCCTTCCGTCGACACCAACACACAACTCTCCTCCCTACCCTCCGCCCGTCCATCACCTATACGGCTCACTCGATCCCCTCCCCTTAATTCCAACCTGACAACCTTAACCGTAACAGTTTGAAATCGCACAACCTAAATACCCATCGTACCATGTGAAAATGCAACTTCAGGTGCTCCTCCAATCAAGCAAGCCATTTCTGCCAACCCAATGGCTTCGCGTGACATAGATCGAGCAGAAGTCGGAACCCAAGCTTTGTTGTCCACACGTCGTAACCCAGAAACTCCATCGTATGTGGAAAGAAGGGCATCAGTGTAAAGACCTGATGAAAACGAGCCCAAAAATATTGTTTGAACAATTTACAGGATTTTAGTTTGAATTTCTATGAATTTTTGAAGTATGGTCTTCCACACGTTATAAGAAGAACGATGGCGGCTTGTTTCTTGTATTGACCGAAGAAAATATATTTAGGGTTAAGGAGTATTGGTGGATATTTAAAGGAATAAAAAAATTATTATTTTATTGATTTATTTTTAATATAATAAGCTATCGTCGCTTGTATTTGTCAATTAAAAATCCTTATGGTAACATACGATATCCAGTTTTCATGAAAATGGAAATACAGCAAAAATTCGATATTACGGACCCAACGAAACTTGTTTCGTCGAATTCCGACTCCGTTTGCTCACATAGTGTATTTTTAAAGTCAAATTATCGATTCTTTTTCACATTAAAATTCCATACGGCCACATACTGATTTCAAAAATCACGAAAATTAAAATCTAACAATAATTTAATATTCCAGACCCAACAAAATTAGTTTCGTCGAAAACGGAGTTCGTTCGCAAAAATGGTTATTTTTAAAGCTCTAAATAGACCAATTAAATATTAATATATTTAAAAACAATTAAATAAAATATTAACAAATAAATATTATTGTATATATATTCACATAGAATATCATACGGCTCCTGAATATTCCTATCTAAATTTATAACTCGACATTTCAAATCCAGATTAAATCAGTATTCAATTTATATTGAAAATCAATTTATAATATAAATAAATCATTATAAATTATAAAGGAATTCCATAGCGACTTTTCAAAAATTTGATTTGGACATAAATCAAAATCTACACAACGAAATCTTGATTTTTCTCTTCTATTAGAAAAATATCGTTCAACAGATCCGAACGTTTCTTATTTCACAGAAATCTGACTTAAAACGGATTCTGTATATTCGTTTAAAGTTCGAATCACCAAATTACGAATTGCCATGCCATTTTGAGCTCGATTATAATTATAATATAATTATACGTTCAAACTTCGTTTAAATAATATATTTGTTATTATAATTCAATTCTAAATTGAATTAAATATTATAAATAATCCAATTCACACAATATTGTGAATTCTACTATTCTCTGACAATTCTGGAATTTAAATATATTATTTAATTATTATATTAATTAAATATTCAATATTATTTAATTTTAAACCATTTAATTACCAAACCATTATTTGAATAATAAAATAAAATAATTATTAAATCGTTAAAAAAATACGGGTCGTTACATTCGCATCCAGTTCCAAGTTCTGGATCTCAACATTCTTTTTGAATATCAGCTCTGAGAGATGCCCCGCATACCTGCTCATTTCCCTATACTGGATGAAGATGTCGAACACGTTATCACATACATCTTTGTCCATATTCCAAGGGATCGGGTGAATGTTCGATAGCCATACCATCTCATCAAAATAAGACCCATGAAACGACTCCCTCAGTTTTTCCTTCCTCCTTCAGGAGTGAGCTCTAGTATGTCTGACATATCGGGAAGCTGAAGCCCTTATTCGATTCTACTTTCTTTGTATGTCTCTGATCCGTGGGCGCTAACCTCATACTTTCAGATGTGGTCATAGGTTCCATGGGTGGAATATAAATAGGGGTTGTCGACGATTGTTTCCTAGTGCTCACTATATCTAGCCTTGAATCCGTACCGGACGACCGAGTGATGGGGGGTGGAGATTTTGAGTGTCGAGGATGACATTTGTGGTGATGCTTGCCGCTGCTGTCATGGAAGCGAGTGAAGAGTGTAAATAAGTTTGTTTCACTTCTAAATCCACGCATAAGCTCGCTCTTCCTTGGCTGGTGGCTCCTAGATCCTTGGCCTCAATTTATTTCGTCACCTCGAGCCATTTCACTTGCACGGAACAAATTCAAGGTTAAATTCGAGCACTCTGCGCACATAAATAAATGTTGTGTTATGCGATGTTTATGAATGTTTTTCGTAAGTGTTATCTCCATAGACCAAATTTAGGCCCGTTTAAAGGAGTGACCTCCCCAATAGTTAGCGATAGGATCTGTGTACTTGTGTCGCTAGGTCAAGACAATGTAAGATCAAGAGGAAGATTATCCAGATCATTAAACTAACCCTCCATCTCCACAGACGCGGTGGTCCCAGAGGTAGTTATTGGAGAAACCGTCCTGGGCGATGCTTTCGTCCTCGTATCAACTGTCGTAGGCGGGACGGTAGTGGTCGACAGGCTTTGTTCTTTGATAATTATCTTCTCATCACCGGCGCCTCCCTCACAAGTTCCTTCCTGAGTCTTTGCGATGTTTGGACACAACAATCAGCACCTTCCCTTTGCGGCCCATAGAACTTTCTCCTCCCTCTGTTTTCGCCTTTCCTTCTTCTCCTACTATAACCGGTCAAATCGTTGTGCGATTAGCGGGAAGTAATCCCGTCCGCCGTAGAAGTTGTTCATCCAAAACGTGCTCAGTGGAGCGAACCCCGGCCGAGATGGCCTCAGTTCCTCAAGATGCTCCTCGTATACTGTGCCTTTGGGTATCAGAGGAATGCCTATTACGAAACATAAAGTTAGTCTCGAGCTTACGCTTTGATTAACGACAAGCCCATAGCAAGAAAGATACTTACTTTCGACCAACCATCGCCTCACGAATCTTGGGGGACAACGAATGTAGAACCAATCATACTTGAAGACACTAAGGCATGTTGGTAGTCCACCTCTTCATCTGGAAAAGGTACTGGATGTCCTCTCCGGCAGGTTCCATACGTAGTTACTCCCTGAATAAGATGCAGGTACCGAGAAAGAAGGTATACACATTTGGATGAAATTGCGTCGGCGCTAAGTGGATGTAGCGTAGCATATCTCAAATAAAGTCGTAGGACGTGGTAGGCATCCAGAAACACACATATGCCTATACCAAGAAGTGTATCCTTTTGGGGGTGCATTCGCCCTATCCCCCTCTCGAGGCTCGAACATATCCTAGGGTATGCTGAATTTATTAACATGCACCTTAACGCAGCTTCATCCATGTGCGAAGGCACCAAATCCGATGGGTTGTCGACTATGACAACATCCACCATCATATCCGGTGCCTCAAGAGTATCTTCCCTCATTATAGCTATGTTCTCTTCCTCTTTAGGGTTCTCCTTTATCACTCCAGGCCCTTTTGGGACTACCGTCTTAGCTGGATGCTTGGTCGTTTATTGTGATTCTTTTGACTGCATATCTTAGTCGGATGCCTTTGCTGAGCCTATGGCCGGGAGGGGGTTCGAATTTTCCTAAGCCCTAGGGATGCGAAATTTCGCATCCCTAGGCTAGGATAGATTCACATCCTCCTAATCTTTTCTCATCCTACCTTCCTCCTGAAATTCGCATCCTACACTTCAGCTTCCACTGGCCCAGGTGCGCCTTGCATCCCAATCAGGGACGCAGATTTCACGTCCCTTAGATGCAAGATTTCGCATCTCACGGATGCGAAAATCGCATTCTTCAAGATCCGAAATTTCGCATCCCTCGAATGCAAAAAATCGCATCCCCCGAATGCGAAAAATCACATCCTTGGATGCAAAAAATCGCATCCCCCGGATGCCAAAATCTCACCTCTAAAGATGCGAAATTTTGCACCCTATGAGATGCAAGATTTCGCATCCCCCATATGCGAAAAGTCGCATACCTGGAGGCGATGCGAGGGGAACCCACTTCCTCCCTCTTCTCTTTACTACGCCTTCTCCTCTCCCCTTCTCTCCTCTACTCCTTCTTCTCCTTCGAATCCCTCGGGAATACGAGCTTGCATCCCCAAGAATCCAAGCCTCTCATCCATTTACTCAACCTCGGTTTCGAAATCGTAACCCTAAGGTTTGGATTCGATATGAATCATGGATTGTTTCAAAGTCACCCACCTAATGTTTGAGTTTGAATTCAATTGAGATGTGCTAGTCCTTGAGATGCAAGGGAGTAGGCCAAGTAAAAGAGGGAAGGGAATCGATTTAACGGGCCTGGCCCAAATGGGGAATTCGCATCCCATCAGGGATGCGATGTTTTGCATACCATCCGGATGCGAAATTCATATCCCACTTGGGATGCACGATTTTCCTCCCACCAAAAAAAGAGTGAGAGAAAAATGAGAATGGAATTCCCAACGTCGAGTGATTCTTGACTCACGACCCTGGTTACGAACGCGCATACACATTTTCGTAATTTTAATATTTGATACCAATCTGATTCGCTAACCGATCGTACGTTCATAAGTTTAAAAGATATGAGAACATATGTCGAACAATCGAGTTCATAATTCGAAATTATTTTCAAAAACCAACTTACGGGTCGTAAACTGATGGCATATTTACTATTTGTTTTCTATTTCAAACTCCGATCGCATCACACGAAATCACTGAAAACATGTGAGCGTATACGCGATGCTACGTCGACAATAGCTCGTTTACA
Organism: Allium sativum; assembly: GCA_030737875.1. Classification (NCBI taxonomy): domain Eukaryota; kingdom Viridiplantae; phylum Streptophyta; class Magnoliopsida; order Asparagales; family Amaryllidaceae; genus Allium; species Allium sativum. The sequence goes on along the minus strand of CM060926.1, from coordinate 402,209,322 downwards.
TTTCGGCATATGCAAGAATCGACGACAATGTTTAATTTCATGAGTAAACATGAATTAAATGTTAGAAGAAGCCACTAAAGAGTCAAAATTCTCGATGCGCTCAACAAAATGATCGCGGCCAAGCATTCAGAGTAGCTTGGAGATCTTTTCCACTTCCAAAGGCGATTATTTTAACTCAAAGCACATCATGTCAAGGCAAGACAAATTTAGGGGGCAATGTGTTAACCGACCTTTTTGGTTCTGTTCCCAAAAGCTTATCAGACCCTCTCGACTCGATCCATCGCGTGGCACCAAAGCCCAAAGTTTCAACAAAACACTTAGGACTCAAGCCCAGAAGGAGTTGTGCAAGCGTAGGCCTCACAACACCATATAACCAACATTTCACATCCCTAAAATGTTGTCTCCTTCGAGATTTCACATCATGAATTCATACCCTGGAAATTCTCCTCCGTATTTCGACTCCCTGCTCCTTCGCACCACCAAGATTTCAAACCCCATACTTTGACTCTCGAGATTTCGACTCCCTCCAGTACACCATGCATCCATGATTTCATGTCACCAAGCTTCACCTCCCTCAACTTCGAACCCCGGATTTCGCTTCTCTGAATCATCGCCATCATCTATACTTCGCATCCGTGAACACATTGTGACTTACTCCCACTTCGTATCCCAGGGATACGCGCTTGTATCCCCCAAGGGAGATACAAAATTCTCTACTACTATGTGAGGAGATGCGAAATTCCTGAAATCGCCTGTTTGGGATGCGAAATCTATTGTTGCGGTCCCTAAATCTCAGCTATTCCCACCTAATCTACTACCTATAAATATCCCCTTCCTCATTCTTGAAAAGGATTGGATTTTGCATGATTTGAGTGCTCTACAAGGACTTAGGACATCATTAATTGCTGCATAGGACTTGAGGAGGAAGAAGAACATAAATTTTCTCCCAAGACTTTACAAATGCAAAATATGACTCCAAAAACATTAGCCATAATTTATATGATAATGCCTACTAGTAACCTTCAATAATCAATAACATCTGCAAATGCTTCACAGTGGATTGAGGCTCAATAGGGCCGAACCACTATAATTCTCTGTGTTCTCTGCTTACCGCACTTTCATTTTCCGTATGCAAAAAATAATTCTAGAGTAATCGAGAATCTTGGGTATGACGACAATTTTAGATGTCAACATATATATATATATATATATATATATATGTGTGTGTGTGTGCATACAATTTTGAAATCGAAAGGAATATTCCATTATGCCATTTATATATTACTATATTCCGGATTTATTTTTTACAATTTGAATTCGAATGCTGTGAGTACAAAATTTTCTTATAACTTGTTTTATTCATAACTTCTTCATATGAACTCCGTTTTCAATAAATAAAATATGAACAAGGACCAGAGTTTTGCACTGAATGCAGTAGTGGTATTTTCATGGCCAAATTATTAATTATCCAAATTTCATATTTTTAGCCTATAAGTATCTTATAAATTTATTACTGTTTATTGTTGTTAATTTAATTAACTATGCTATTTAAAGTATATTTTACAGCGTGTTACAGTACCATTATAACATAAACTGGATAAATTGTACCAAATGAATCAGTCAATATGATGTGAACTACTATCACTGTCCAATGAGTCATCGAAGCTGTTATTCCCGCTCGATCTGTATCTGAAGCTGTTGAATCTAAGTCCGTAACACCTACATCTACTCATCATAATGAGCATGTTGCAGCTGATATGTAGTCTAATAAATTAACTGCGTAAACAGGGGTATACTAAAGTGTTGTATGCTCAAATGCGGCAACGACCCGTCTATCATAATCCATATGCCAAGAAAACTCAGATGGACACAGTAAATAATATACATTCACGGAGAATAACAATTATATGAAATTTAAAGTCATACGCATCTGATGAAGCAGATACAATTCAGTAGATGACACACCCAATACATCCTCTTCTGTAGGATACTGTAGGGGTACTCCACAATCTAAGCCTAGAAGTCATATGCTCTAAATGATTAAGGAAGAAGGTTGAACGTTGTAGGATACATGTATTGAGATGGTAAAAGCTCAAAGGCAACATGCGCTATAGGCACTTTACCTGGAGAAGAATGTAAGCCTATGTGATCGGAGTACAAACTTCATATGTAATCAGGTAGTGTGTAAGCATATGGGGCTACCCTAGCCCAATATGAGCCAAAATGGCCCTGTACTGTAAATAGCTCACCATCGAACCATCCTACGACCCTCATAACAGCAATTTGACCAGGGAAAAATCCTAATATCATCATATGTATCATCCTAAGGAAGCGGATCTTAGAGATTGCAAACTATACCATATAAATATAGCCAACAATGCTCCTCCAAATACCATATAAATGTACATGTAGGAACCTTAAGGTAAACCCTATATCTCGACAAATCGTACTAAATGGTGAGAGGATAATCACCGCCGGGCTCCAAAAAAAATAAGTATATTGCTTTTAAGGACGAAATATAATGTTACACCACCACCTCAAATCCATCTGTTGCCTACTCTCCAGCAGCTCATTGGGCACACCTTGTGCAACACGATGTAAATGCATATCAGGACGCGAACGACGTAATCAAGAGAAGTAAAAATATGGTGTAGCATGCGCCTCTATGATAAGTTAGGGGTGTATAATGGTTGTATGCTCGTAATACCAAAATGGTAAATTGTACCAAAATCCGTACACTACAACAAAAGTATCCTATTACAACGTCCATTTTACAACGGGCGTTGTTTGCCCGTTTTAATAGAATGCTATTACAACGGTCCTTTTTGTGACCGTTGTAATAGATGTCTGTACAACACCCTTTTTACCACTGGCATAGACTGGCCGTTGTAATAAATGCTATCACAACGGTCATTTTCAGACCCGTTGTAATAGATATCTATTTTACAACGGTCACAAAATGTCTGTTGTAATAGATGTCTATTTTACAATGGTCACAAAATGCCCGTTGTAATAGATGCCAATTTTCGACGGTCAATAATTAATACTTACAATACTTCCATAAAATTAATTTTGATTATTTTTTATTATTTAATAATTAATCATTGACCATATATCATTAATAATATTATATTATTTAATAAATAATCATTAATAATATTATATTAACCATTTATAACTTATAATGATTAATGATTATTAATAAATAATCTCTAATTACTAATTATTATATATAATAAGTATTCCAACAAACTTAATTTTACTTTCCAGTTATTAGTAAGTAATATATATCCAGTAACTAATATCAATTATTTATAATTAATAATTAATATTCATAGTTTATGATTAATAATATTACTACACTATCTGAAAAATACCATTTTACAATATTGAATTTGCATTAAATCACCGAAGTGTTGTAAAAATTCTTGATCTTTCACGATATTTAAGAAAAAAATGTTGTAATAGGATTTCCATGCCATTGTTTTTATTTAAATGTTGTTAAAGTAAAAATATCTACAATGTGTACCCAAAGCTTTAAAAAATGTTTTAAATAAATTTTCTCTTTATATAATTGTATACAAATTGGATTTCATCAAATGATGTTATATAACTTATATTATTGCCTTTTACTAAGTTTGTTTACTATTTACACAATAATGAACAATAAAATAGTTATATTAATAATTACTATCAAATAGCTAAAAATTAATATAATAATTGTTAAGCACTGATCCAAAATTATTATTAAATAACAAACATGCACTAATGAATTTGCTCTTTGCAGTTAATGAATTTAAACAAAAAGCATATATGACGGTTGGGATCAAAATGTGTTTATTCATTTTAAATAATCACCACCAATTAATTTATACAACACTCAATTTTTAGAGCACTTAAATATAATCACAAAAATCACATCTTAAACTAGCCTCATATGTTACTAACTGCTAATTATAATAATATATTACTAATTATTAATCATTAATAATATTAAACTATTTATTAGTATTTTATAATTAATCATTAATAATATTATATTAATCATTTAGAACTCGTAATAATTAATGATTATTAACAAATAATCACTAACCACTAATTACTAATTATTATATATAATTTATATTTAACGCTTAATATTTAATAATTGCTTTTTAATATATAATATTTAATAGATAATTAATGATTTATAATTTATTATATTTAATTTTTAGTTAATTCTTTATTTCAATTAATGATTTGTTATCAATATAAACATTAATAAATAAAAATTTGTATGTAATAATGAATAGTTAAAAATTAATTAATTTTGATAATCAATTATCGAATCATCAAACTGCATGAAGCATGGACCGCTTCTATTTTTCACCATCCCGCTTCATTATTTAGCTTCCCGCTTTGCACAGCCGAATTTCATTTCCCAGCGTCTAATAATATTCATTAACCGCTTTCCCTTAACAATTAGTATTCATTCTCCACTGGAGAAAAAATGGTTCTCTAAATCCCTAATTTTCTAGAAATCCTAAAAACCTCAGCCGCCCTTGTCCTCCACCACAACAAATACAATCCAAAATGTCGTACTGAAAATTTTCTACTTCTCGACCTCAATCTAGTATTGAGAGAAGAAAATCGATTTTAGTTATGGCTACGGAATCGAAATCAAGCCCTATCATCGGAGCGCATGCTTCTGCCCATCATGAGGAAGCATTTCAGAATAGAGGAAAACGTCAAGGCATGTCGTTGTAATCAGTAGTGGGTGACAAGATTCACGAAGGGATTGGAAGGTTTATGTCGTGACATTCATCGCGAATTAGGGGTCGTCGAAAAGGGAACATTTGGATTTCTTTACTGTAAGTTTCTTCTTCCCTTTCCTTTAACGATCCTAGATCTGGATTCTTTTACTGTAAGTTTCTTCTTCCCTTGCCTTGGAAAAATTTACAGTGGAAACTTCTCCTCCAAACTCAAAACTGAACCCTAAATACTCAAATCAAAAATTGACATAGATAGCTAACGAGATTTCTGAAGTTAAGAACATGAATGCATAATACTCTAAACCTACAAGAAAAATTGAATAATGCACGGGTTATTTTAAGGAGTATTTATTACGTTTTATAATTGATTTTTTACAGTTAGAAAATTAAAACAAAGAATTAACCCCTTGTTCGAAAATTAATAAAGGTTTACTGTTTTCATTTCTTCCAAAAAGCGCAGTAGTACCTTAGAACTTTCCCAGCTTAGATGCACATATATTAAAGGTATAAAAATTAAACTAAAAATTCTAACCACATGCAGCCACATGATAAAGAACAATTGAACCCAGTAAATTCATTGTTAAACCATCTGGATTAAGCAATAAGATCGCTTTTAGTAATAAGATCATGGAGAATTTATTAGAAACCTTGATATCAATGAGACTTATTCTATCAGAGAATTTGTGGATAGTGATTCTTTTAACGATGTGTTAGTCTTTAACGCCATTTTGATTATTTATGGCGCATTTTAGGTTTAACATGTTAATATTTGTTTTGACTGGCACAAAATATATGTTAATATATTTCTATAAAATACCTACGCAAACAAATTGGCAAACCATGCACATGTATATCTATTCATGATCACATAACATATATATCAGAAACATATCCACTGTCGATGCTCAGTGCAAAAATTTATAACTATCCAAGCTACAGATCCACAGATGTGAAGTGCATTGAACTAACTACAATTTTGTCTATAGTGGAGATATACATAATTTCATCATATATGAAGATGCATCCAGATTTGCATTATAGTGAATAGCATTCAAATCCTTAACCAGCAGAAATAGTATATACTTCTGTTTGTTTGTCCTAGATTAGTTCACATGATCGCTTCACTTTTAAACTGTAGTTTTCATACATCATTTGAACCTCAAAACTGTTTAAAATAAAAGCCAGTATGTTGGCTTTTCTATTGTATCATCCCACTATTCTATGTTACATTTCATAAACTCTGTTTGCCACTATGGAATTTTATAAGGGCCCTTTACATATCCCTGTTTTCTTCCTTTATTTCTTTCCCTTTGGTGCACCACTTATTTTTTTCCCTACAGTTATTATATGCAGAGATTTTGCTTTATTGGAATTTACGGGTTATGTATCAAATGTTTATAAGTTAGGATGGCACATATCGGCCCCATCACCATCAACTCTGTCCCCTACGAACCATGCTAATCAAGGGTATTAAATCGTTTCCCATAAATTCTGGATTATGTTCACTTAAACACACATCGGTTACTTCCTTTTATTAGCTTTTGTCCTAACAACAACTGATATTATAGGTATAAAGTATATGTTGAATATTGCAGATGAAATGAATATATTTCTTTCCCTTTATCACCAAACGACACAAGTCAATTTATTTTGGCGACAAAGATTGCTGATGGTAGTCTTTATCTTAAATTTAATCGGATGCTTAGGTGAGAAATCAACAAACTTTACTATTTTTATGTGTTGAAATGTATAAAGGTAGATTTTCCTTTTCCATGTTTTCTGGTAAAGAACATCGCATTTGTTTCCCAGTTCAGTGTTATTTATGACACTACAACAAAATGGTTTTTTTATAGCTATATTGAATAGTGTTTCCGCACATTGATGTCTAAGCGCTCGTCGGTTTAGGGTTCGAATGCTATTTTTACAATCATTTTCGCGTGCTCAACGCTATTCAATAAAAAGATGGGCGGGAATTAAATTTTATCGTGCGGGAAAAATACTTTTTCTTCCCCCGATTTCCTTTCCAACAGCCTTCGTCATTTCCTAAATCGATCGCTCGTTCCTAAATCTTCATCACCTCCGCCATCAAAAGAACGAAAATCGATCATTTCTAGATCGCTGCTGTCATTTCCCATCCCCTGCATCACCATTCCTAAATCGATGTTGTCATTCCCCGATCAGAAGAATGAAAGTGGAGTTCAGTCGCTGTCATTCCCAACATTATCGTTGTTTATCCCGCATCTTCTTAAATTGCTGTTATCGTTTGTCCCCAAAAGCTCATTTTGGAAATCGAAAATCTTGAAGGGCAATACATGTACTACAAGCTCTTATCATATATTTTTACTGTTCATTCCTATGATTCTTGATTTTCTTTATCAGTAGTGTTTAATCGTTGCTTGGGCTCCTACTTGTTTGAATTTAATTGAATTAAAAGGCATTGTTTGAATTGAATTAAATAGAAAATGTGTTACTGAACAAAACTGGACTTGGATTTCTAGTTAATTTTAAAAGACAAGGATCTCCACGTATGTCTGTTAGATTCCTAATGAAATGAAATCTAAATTATAAGATGCTTGCTTAATGTAATTATAATACAGCCTACCATAAACGCACTCTTAAAGTTTCTTTCATGTACAAATTTCATAGACCAAAAATACAGTAGTAAAGTACATAAGCCTTTCTAAAGTAAGTTGTGAACATATGGATTTATATGCATGAACAGATTTACACAAATATGAATAGTCTTGAGTATGGTGACGTATTCATGTGATATTGAATAGAATTGAAACTCCTGTAAGAGTTTCATCCTGAAGATCCAAGTTCCATATAAACATATGAAGTCAACTTCTGAATGATGGTTTCATTGTACTAATCTCAGGTATGTATAATCATACGATATTTGCTTCTGCATGATATTACTAAAAAAAGGAACAACGAGTGCACACTAAAATATTAAGCTCTGTTTTAAGCATCATATTTTCTTATATAATATTCTCAGTTCCGAAAATAAATGAAAAATCAAATCCATATAATGTGTTGGTTTCTTAGTTTCAGATGCCCTTTGACTGACTTAGATAACTTGAATTTTAGTTGACTTTGTACGATAGATTCAAGGATATATTTTGATATGAAGTTTGGCATCAAGAAACAATCTTATGTGATTTTAGGGAGCATGCAGTTTCAAAAAAGTGAAATGCATGCAAAAGGCAATTTTATGAACAACCATTTTTTTTCAAATATTGAATTCTAAAGAGAAGTACGGTTTTCAGTGTACAAAAATTTTCTTTTTCATTTGAGTTACAGATGTAACTGTAAGCATGCCCTGTTTTGGACATAACCCATAAATTCTTATGTGATGACCTTGTGGTTTTTGAGTACTTATGACTTATAGTAGTGACGTAGAGTGATTTCTGTTGCATACAGATTAATTTCTTGAGTCTTATGTACATAATCTATGCATATACATGTGATTTTTGGTGCATATATTGATCTCAAGTAAATCCCGCTTTCAGTAAATACCCAATTTTATGTGACTAAGTCTTCAAATATAGTCCCTTTTTCTGGGAATAAAGGATTCCTTTAAACTATTTGGCTTCAGCATATATTGCTTTCATCGGCATCATACTTTATGCCCGTATATATGGCCTAAGACTATTTTATGTATTTGATCTCAAGAAATTTTTTTCAAAACGTGTATGATCTTGAATATGCGTAGTTTCTAGCATATAAACATCAAGCTTTTGAATAAAAATTATTCTGTATAAGCAAGCTTTATATATGAATAACATTTAAATACAATTTAGCAATGAAAAAAAAATTAAATGCTAGAAAAATAAAGAAAATAATTGAGTATTCAAAAAAAAAAAAACAACGGTATAACTGCATCCCAGGTTTGGATGATAATCATGTTATTGATGCTACCTTCAATTATTTTAATTCGAGTAGTCAACTATAGTTGCAGTAATCTACAAGTTCCCTTAAAACATATAACATACTGCTACTAACTTATCTATTGTTATTTGATTTGCACTATGTTAGTAAGATTTAACATACCGTGCACTGCAATAGTCATTTCCAAATCATGATAATTTAACCATTATCATGCAAACCAAACTTCAAGCAATTTTTTCCTTTTGAAATCTGGTTATTATTTCTCCAATGGTATGTTGGCCGGATGCTAGATATATCATGGTGATGTTTAAGGAAAATTATTTACGTTGATTTTATCAGGAGGCCACATTCAGAGGATATCAATTTGATTCTATCTCTATTGTTCTCATGAGTAGGGAAGGTTCCAAAAGAATCAACCCTTTTCTTGATTGAATTTGTTCAATTGATCATTGCTTGATATTCTGAATTGGTCTAACGAACTCTTTGAATGATTCCTTTGATTGACATCTTATTATTTTGTCTGCATGCTTCTAAGATAGGCTAGCAATAATTTTGATAGAAAAGTCATTTAAGAAAATAATTGAAATATTCTTCACAATACATAATATTGTTGGATTAATAAATATGTACTTTTGATTAATAAATATTATAATCGAAAATAATTTCTTTGATTGGGTGTAGAGTGTCATTTTGTTGTTCATCCCCTATGTGTCTCCTTGGAATGTATTAATATTTTCTGTGCCGAGAACAGCAACTAAGTTGTTGTGCCCAAGCACATCAACTAGGTTGTTGTGCTCACATATAGAGATCATCCCATTATTGTAAAATAATATTTTCTCTCTACATTTGGTAACTTTTTTTCTTTTTTTGCAGTCGCACCGTGCTAGTAACTATATGCAGACTCAAGATCAACAGGCCGTTGGATCTACTGTCGCGCACAAAGATTACGTTTCCTTGGTCTAATGTTGGTACTTACGAAAATAGTTATGTAATTCATGTTAGAATTATGTCGACGTAACTTATCGAACCTTTTGGAATGTAAACTTATTTAGTCTTTTGGAGTATAAACTTATCAAACTTTTTGAACTGTGTTGGAATTATATGATTCTTGCTTCAGTCTTTTAGTATGTGTTATTATATGATTTTTATTGTTGCATTACAGTATTTGTTGCATGTTAAAATATTCATTATTATTATGGATGTATATTACAGCAGTTATATTTAAATTTGCTATTACAATGGGTAAAAACCGTTGTAATATACTGTATTACAACGGGCAAAAGCCGCTTGTAATTTATTAGCTATTACAACGGGTTAATAACCATTGTCATAGAATCACTGCACGTGACAGAGAAAGTTATTACAACGGTCTTTTACAACAGTCATTGCCCGTTGTCAAATAGTCAGGAGTTATTACGGCGACGCATATTAAGACGGGTATATGCCCGTTGTGAAATGCATATTACAACGGTTTTCGCCCGTTGTAAAAGGATTGTTTTGTTGTAGTGGTACGACTAACGAGACCGTTGTAGTGCATACTTATCCAATGCTACATACAAATAACCAAGAATGGTTGTGCCATAGTCATATATATGGAGCCCAACCACATCAACTAAGCCAGCTAAATAACATAGTCGAATAGTACCCTTACTGTTGCTAAAAAAAGGTAGACCTGAAAAGATATAATAGGAACGCTCAAATAACTGGGGTGTGCATCTAATCGATAACCCTATGATCTAAAATATATCGCTGTAGATAAGGAAGAGTAACAACACCTCTTTTGACCTCCCTATAGGCCAAAGCCGGTAAACGAATAGAATAGGACTCGAACTCCTCAAACAAACTATCAAATGGAACATGCATGTGGTCAGATCGACCAACTTTTGTGCCATTAAGCATATAAAAATCTAAGGATGTGAATGCTTACTTAAAATCTAGAAAATGGAATGTATGAATGGTAGGCCACAGTCTCTCACTAAATGCGTATACAATGCGACCGTCTACGCGTGTAAATCTAGTTAAAGCGAGAAAGTCACCGAAAGGTGATGCGTGTAATCTAGCTAAAATGGGCTATGTTAAAGTATCATAATACTCTGATACACCTATGCCAAGTACCACACATAGCTATGTAATTAACCTAAATTTAATATTTATTATTGTTGGACTACATAAATAAATAACATTTATATACTGTTTATGTGCCGTAAAGTGCACATTTTTGTAGTATACATTTTTTAATATGTATACCGAGCACCGTCAGTGATGCTCTTAGGCGGCTTCATTGTACTTTGGGTAATACATATGTCATGTGGCCATAGGTATATCAAGAGACACAGCGTAATCGACCAAATAACAGTGGGCTTGAGACCTGAAAGAGATGTTTTCCGGAGAACGAACGTGGAAAGTGGACTTTGGTGTAAAATCAGCACTTGAAAAGAATATTAAATGCCTGTTTATTTTACTATAATAATTTAATTATATATATATATATATATATATATATATATATATATATATATATATATATATATATATATATATATATTAAGTGCCTGTTTATTTTACTATAATAATAATTCAGTATTGGCTTCAACAACTTCAATCAATTACCGATTACACCTATGTCTTTGTCATAATCATAGTTTTAATGAATATTTAAGGAGACGTATTTAATTTATTAAATGCACATAAAAGAACAATCATACACACTTTGACACAATAAACTGACCACTGAAAACCATTAATCGTTTTTATTACAACGCATAGACACATAAGTATATAATGATATCTTTAAGCAGCGCTGCTTTGTATTTTTCCTTCGTGGATGGTGGATCCACATGCATAATACAGTGGATCCCATAGTCAATCACCACACGTATACATTGATTATTATGTTTAGTATTTCATTAAAATCTAATTATTGGAATTCTCCTCGTATTTGTCTAATTATTGCATACCCCTAGCTTCTTGGTACCTAAATAATGCAAATAAAAATAAACATGTCAGCTTGTCAATAAAATATCGCAAACCTATATTTCTGCGAAAATGCCTTGATATATTTGGCCATGCAAAAATTTGAAGACAACCAACTTTAACACGTACATAGCATGTGTACTACATGACAAACTGGTTTGGCTTGAGAGTTATGCACCATTACTACTCTAATTATGGGAAAAAATTTGACTACTGGTTTTGGTAATCTTGACGGTTTGAATTGGTTTACATTAAATAATATTATCGATAAACCCATAATGTCATTGAAATAAGCCGTGTATTGTGGAACAAGATGACATATAGTCAGAGCTGGCTCCATGTTCTGGATTGCCCCAGGCGCACACCATTCGTAACAACATGTATAATCAAAAAATGTTGCCTCTGCGAAAAAACAGCACACCATTTATATTTGGCCACATGCATAATCGAAAAATGTCCGGAGAAAAAACAATAACTGAAAATCTACATGAATGCACTACCTTACCTGACAACCTGTAAAGACTTTGCACTCGCAGTGTTCCCAAAAATTTGCCAACATCCAAAATACAAGTAATCAATCTATGATGGAAATTGAATCATATTCAAATACTAGTATTGCTTACGTAAGCATTACCAATGAACAACAATTGGATATTAACAGTAAAAAATGTATGAAACCTGGATCTGTCAAATATAATCGAAGCTAGATTGAAAGCTTGAGTTCGGCAAACAAGCTTAAGCGAATTGTTGGAAACAGTGGTTCGGCTGAGTCGTGGACTAGGTCACTTTCTTGAAGACGTTTCGGCGATCTACTCAAGGTGCAAAGTAGTTCGTACTGTTCGCCGCCGCCTCTGGGATAAAACAGCCTTTTCCTTGTTTTTCTTTCTATATCGGACCATTTGCACATATGAATCCGATTCAGTTTGCACTCTAAAATAATACTGCTCAAGTTTATTTTCTTTCTATTTTTCAAAAAAAATGGTTGAGAAGAGGATAGAAAAATATATATGATTTTTTTTTCTGTGGAAGAGGAAGAGAGGGTTTTTCTAGAAAAGAGCAATGAAAAAATGTTCTGTATTCTATCTTCTTTCTGGTCTATGACCAAGTTCTTATACAGAAAAAAAAACGGTGGCTATTCTAATGGGAGGAAAATTGAACTGAAATTAATGCCATATTTAATGAAAAACCACTCAAAGAAATTTGCAATGTGTAAATTGCATTCGTTTCATAAAGAGAAGATGAATGTTAATAAATATTTATTTATTACCATTCATTGCAATTTGTTAATCCTATTTATATTTTGTAACAACTCAATCAAATGCATGTATACATTTATATATATACACACTCAACTGTTATGCAAATGTAACAGCTCTAGCAGAAAATTTATTGATACAAAATATAATACCGTTTATAACTTCTAACGGCTCTATGCATTAATGGCTCATAAATATGCATTAACATCTCAAAATAATGGCACAAAATATGTTACCGTTATTAACTTACAACGGCTCGATTGAATTAATTGCTCAATAATAAAAAAAAATTGGTAATGCAATTAATTCTCCTTTTTTTTTTTTAATAAATTCACAAAAAGTTCCAACAATCCCCCACTTGAATTTCTTAAAAAATATTTTTGAGCAGTTCATTAAAAAATACATAAGATTGTGCATAAACAAAGGTGTCATCTGACTTGAACCTTTGCATAGTGAATAAGATTCAGTTTTTACTAGAGTGACACGTAGTCTTGAACTCTATTCCTGACATCAAACCACACACAACCTTTCTAGAGTGCAATCAAATAAGCCCGTGCATTTATGGCCATGCACGTCTATCCCAGTTTAGTGAACGCTCTAGGAATCTTGCCCAGAACTCCATAGGAAACAGCCACATTTCCACATTCACAAAGGTGAGTCTATCAAGAGTACTCCTGAAGGTAGGTACTCCACTCCAAATAGAGTATAGATCTCATTAAGAGTTTCTATTAACTCATCCTCTAATCACTTCAGGAATACATGCTTCTTGGTTTATTAAATAGCATGTTCAATTCCTATCACTACACAACTTGTTTTTACCCATTGAACCTAGTTCTTGGGATCTCCAGTCATTTAGGTCGGGTTACCATTGTGCGTGACTCATCAATCCAAGGGCAATAGTCCCATTCTTTTAGATTCATTCGGGACTTTCTTTCTGGTCAGTCCTTTCATCAAAGGATCTACCAAGTTATCATCACTTTATATGTGATGTTCTCTAACAATACTGTGCATACGACTGTCATTTCTTACTGATGTAATATCGGTTCTGTCCTTCTTTCAATAGTCGTCAAATTTTCATCACTATGTATGTGATGTTCTCTTACAGTATTGTCCTTACGACTGTCGTCTTTTACCGTTATAATAACGGTTCAATACTTTTTGCAATAGCCGCGGTACTATCGCAATCGATTACACCATTGGTGTCTATTTTTCCCATAAAGGGATCTCAACTAGCAGATTTTTTAGTTCTCTGCTTCTTCATTAGCTGTGGCTAGTGCTATTATCTCAGTTTCTATAGTAGACTGAGTCAAAATAGTATGTTTCCTAATTTTTTTTCAAGAAACAACTTCTTTAATAATGCTAAATATATTGCCACTGGTTGCTTTTAATCATCATATAAAGTATTCCAGTCTGTATCAGAATATTCTTCAAGTACAGCTGGAAACTTTTCATAATGTAATCCAAGGTTCAAGGTTTATTATAGGTATCTCATAACCCTCTCAATAGCATGTTAATGCTCTATACTAGGTCTACTAGTAAACCTGCATAATAATCCACAACATAGGCAATGTTGGGTCTAGTACAATCAGTGACATCCGAAGGCTGTCAATGATGCTCACTTACTTTGACTGTCTTACACCTTCACCGGTGTTCTTAAATGCTTTTACACTGAGATCATATGGTGTACATATTGGTTTACAGTCAAAGTGATTGTCTTTCTTTAGAAACTTCTCAATATAATGAGATTGATCCAAAGAAAGTCCATTTTTCGGACCTAGTAATTTTTAATACCAAGGATTGCATTCGCTTCACCTAGATCTTTTATATCGAAATTGGCACTTAATAAGGATTTGAATGAGTTTATGGCATGAATGTTAGACCCAAAAAAAAAAAAAAAAAATTTGAGTAGGTCATCTACATAAAGACATATAATAGTGCAAGTGTCATTCTTAAATTTGTAATGAATGCATTTGTCACTTTCATTAACTTTAAATCATGTGAAATGATTAAGTTATCAAAATTTTTTTTTTTTTTTTAATGCCATGTTTAGGTGCTTGTTTTAAACCATATAATGATTTATCTCATTTGCATACTTTATGTTCTTGACCATGTACTATAAATCCTTCAAGCTGGTCCATATAAATTTCTTCTTCTAATTCACCGTTCAAATATGCAGTTTTAACATCCATTTGGTGTATTAATAAATTATGAATGAAAGAAAATGAGATTAATACCCGAAGGGATGTAATTCTAGCTACGGATGAAAAAAGTGTCGAAGAAATCTATATTTTCTTTTTATTTAAAACCTTTAGCTACTAGTCGTGCTTTACATTTGTCAATAGTGCTATCAGGTTTTAATTTCTTTTTAAGTACTCATTTACAGCCTATAGATTTACAACTAGAGGGTAAATCTGTCAATTGCCAAGTCTTATTGGATTCCAGAGAATCCATCTCATCATTTATAGCCTCTCGCCAAAAATCGTTGTCTAAATAAGATAAGGCCTCTTGGAGGTTTAAGTGATCCTCCTCTATAGTAAAAGCACAAAAATCCAAACCAAATCTTTTATGGTTCTCGCTCTTTTACTTCTTCTAGGTTCAACTTTAGAACTTTTATTAAGTTCTATTCTAATAGGCATACTTGATGTGCCCCCACTATTCCTTAATTTAAAAGGAAATTTTGTTTCATAAAAAATCGGCATCATTTGATTCAAATATATTATATGCATTTATGTCATAAAATCTGTATGCTTTACTATTGATAGCATAGCCTATAAATACACATTCATATGCTCTACTTGCCAATTTTTATTCTCTTAGGGTCTAAAAGCGAATATATGCTAAACAACCCCAAGTTCTAAAATATGAGACATTGGGTTTTATGATTCTTTAAAATTTCATAAGGTGAAATTTCATTCTTAGATTTGGGGATTCTATTCAGAAAATAGCATACAGTTAATAATATATCCCCCACCAATGTTTTGCTGCACCATAAATTAATAAGATGGCAATTACAAATTCGGTAAAGGTCCTATTTTTTCCTTTACCGTTCATATCAGGTGAATAAGGTGCAGTTCTTATAGTAATTCAGAATAGAACTAGATTCATATTCTGTTCTTTTATTACTACAAAGTCCTTTATTTTTCTTGTTTGATAAATTTCAGTTTCATTTTTGAACGTCTCAATCATCACTTTTATTTTTCATGAGAACTACAAATTTGAAAACAGAACAACCGTAAATAAAAGTGATGAAATAGTGTTGTCCATATCTAATCAATGTTGTTCATTTTGACATAAAATACACTCATTGATTATTAAATCTACACCATTTTCATTTCCTAATGACATTAAAAAAAAAGATATTATGCATGTAATTAATGCCCATTTATAATGAAGGCATTTCCAAATTTGCATACAATTAATCTCAATTTGTGACATTCCCTAAATTTATGCATATAAACTTCGTCAATTTATTTTGATGCAAAAAAACATATTCATCTAATTAATGTCAATTCTCAATGACATTATCAAATAACATACACATTCTATTAATGTCAAACATTTAGTGACATTTCCAAATAATATATGCATTCTATTAATGTCAATTTTTAATGACATTTCCAAATAAACATGTGTATTACCATAAGCAACCAAAAAATTAACAGTGGCTCTCATAACCAATGACCACCGTACAAAGTCTTGCTTACATGCATATAATATCATTCATTATTTTTGTTTATCAACAAGCTATCTAGACGAGGATCTCCTTCTTCACCAAATAAAGAAATGGTTTGCATATGATTTTACCATTTGAACACAAAATTTGTGCTTTTGTATAAAAAGGGGGTAATGACAATATTCAATTTAGGACCATTAGGCACTGAACTAATTGTATACAGATCAAATAATGACTGTTTCTCCCAAATTTTTCATTAGAGATCCTAGTCCAAACAACGTTATTTAACAAGCGACATAAGCAGATCTACCAAAGGAAACTGCTCTTAAACAAAACCAAATAGTTTATCACTTATTTACATATGTAAATATATGTAAACAGTGACCATATGATAATAAAAATAGTACCTTTGTTATCTGAATTGTCCTTGAAATTTCCAAGGTCTTTGATGTCATAAAATTATTTTATATTCTGTACATGACAGAAATATCTCTACATACCTTAGCGTTTTGTCCAAATTCTCTCTTGAAAATACCAATAGTCCCAAGCCCGCATACACAAAACAGTGATCTCTTTCGTACATCGTCAAGATTTGCAGTCGAAGCCATTGTTTTTCCGATAATGTCTTCAAATTGTTGGAAACAGTGGTTCGGCTGAGTCGTGGACTAGGTCACTTTCTTGAAGATGTTTCGGCGATCTACTCAAGGTGCAAAGTAGTTCGTACTGTTCGCCGCCGCCTCTGGGATAAAACAGCCTCTTCCTTGTTTTTCTTTCTATATCGGACCATTTGCACATATGAATCCGATTCAGTTTGCACTCTAAAATAATACTGCTCAAGTTTATTTTCTTTCTATTTTCAAAAAAAATGGTTGAGAAGAGGATAGAAAAATATATATGATTTTTTTTTCTGTGGAAGAGGAAGAGAGGGTTTTTCTAGAAAAGAGCAATGAAAAAATGTTCTGTATTCTATCTTCTTTCTGGTCTATGACCAAGTTCTTATACAGAAAAAAAAAACGGTGGCTATTCTAGTGGGAGGAAAATTGAACTGAAATTAATGCCATATTTAATGAAAAACCACTCAAAGAAATTTGCAATGTGTAAATTGCATTCGTTTCATAAAGAGAAGATGAATGTTAATAAATATTTATTTATTACCATTCATTGCAATTTGTTAATGCTATTTATATTTTGTAACAACTCAATCAAATGCATGTATACATTTATATATATACACACTTAACTGTTATGCAAATGTAACAGCTCTAGCAGAAAATTTATTGATACAAAATATAATACCGTTTATAACTTCTAACGGCTCTATGCATTAATGGCTCATAAATATGCATTAACATCTCAAAATAATGGCACAAAATATGTTACCGTTATTAACTTACAACGGCTCGATTGAATTAATTGCTCAATAATAATAAAAAATTGGTAATGCAATTAATTCTCCTTTTTTTTTAATAAATTCACAAAAAGTTCCAACATGAATCAGTGCTTGCAACAATCAGGAAGAGGTCCGAAGTTGGTGCAGAACACACAGACCCAAAAAGAAAAAAATCCGTAACTGGAGATCTACATGACTTTACAGCCACAAACACAACCAACTGAGCTACCACCACCTTATTAGATCTATTTACATTGATGCTTATTTATATCATTTTAACATTTATCACTGACAACTTCCGGCACCTATTGCCTCCATCCGGGGGTTGCTCTAGGGCGCCGCCTGCTCGGCCTAGCCCTCCAGCCGGCTCTGCATATAGTCTAGGCTCATCTCTGTTTTTAACTTGGCTGTGTATTCTTTCAGCCCAACATATTATATATATATATTGCTCAAATATGTACATGGTGAGGAATCAATTATATGTACAGTGTTTACAACTGAAATGCAAATGATAATCTGGCGACCCATATTTGGTGCAAATCAGAACTTGGAAAGAATATTAAGTGCCTGTTTATTTTACCATAATAATTTAATTATACACACTGACACACAATGAGTTCTGATGAAGTAATACATAAGACAAATGATAGTGCAAATCAGCACTTGGAAAGAATACTAATTCCTGTTTATTTTACTATACTAATTTAATATTGGCTTGGCTTTAACAACTTCAATCAATTACCAATAACACCTATGTCTTTGTCATAACTATAGTTTTAAAATGAATAATTAAGGAGACACATTTAATTTATTAAATGCACATAAAGGAAAAATGATACACACTTGACACAATAAACCAACCACTGAAAACGATTAATCGTTTTTATTAAAATGCATAGATACATATATAATAATATCTTTAAGGTGCTTTGTATTTTTATTCCATCGACCCACATGGATGACTTAGTGGATCTCATAATCAATCAGCACATGTATACTTTTATTGTTATTTGTATTTCATTAAAATTTAATTATTCAAATTCTCCTCGGTCGTATTCGAGTTTGTTCACATCCTTTTTGAAAATGTGAACATAACATTTTCTTCTAATTCATGTAAATCAAGAGGACCCATATGATCCTGCCTGATTTCTACCAATCAGGACCGAGAGTTATGTTTAGCTTCTTTAAGAAGTGTGAACAAACTCGGACTCCTCAATCATCTATACCCAAATTGACATAGTTTCCTGGACCTCCTGATTCTTTTATTTTGTAATTAAATTCACATTCTTTTAGGGGTTTAATTGCAAAATATAGAAAATTAGAGCTTTCTGATTGGTTGGGTCCAGATACCATTAGGGCTGGCAATTAGAACCGAAAACCCGAACCGATCTGAAAAGACCCGAACCCGAACCGAACCCAATGGGTCTCGGGTCGGGTCTAGATGATGAAAAATACCATCAAGACCCGATCAAACCTGACCCACATAGACCCGACCCGAAAGACCCGACCAAAAAACATTGAAATATATGTATTTTTAGTGTTATTATTCAATCGGATCCGACCCGACCCGATTTTCAACCCGACCCGACCCGAGCCGAAATTCGGGTCGGGTCGGGTCCAGATATTTGAAATGTATAGTTTAAACCCGACAAAACCCGACCAGCCTAGAACCGAGACCTGCTGGGTCGGGTCCGGGTCCATCGGGTCGGGTCTAATTGTCACCCCTAGATACCATGGTACTTTGGGTCCAGGTGTTTCATCTCCTTTTTGGTATGATTAACCTAAATAATGCAAATAAAAATAATCATGTCAGTTTTTCAATAAATTATTGCATGCCTATTTCTGAGAAAATGGTTTGGTGTATCTGACCATGCAAAAATTCTGGAGACAACCAACTTTTAACACGTAGCATGTGCATGTGTACAATATAACAAACTGTTTTGGCTTGAGAGTTCTGTACCATTACTACTAATCATGGGGAGTTTTTAGACTATTGGTTTTAATTCTCATAATCTTGACAGTTTGAATTGGTTTATGTGAAATAAGTATAATTGATTAACCAATAATATTATTGAAACGAGCCGTGTATTGTGCAACAAGATTGTATACAGTCCGGGCTCGTCTCTGTTTTTAACTGGGCCGTATATTCTTCCAACCCAACATGTGTATTATGTATGTATATTGCTCAACAATGTACACGACAATGCATCAATTCAATACTACATCATTTGTTTTGTTTTGTTTTGTTTTCTATCAATACAAATTAAATTCAGTGAGAGCTGTACAGCTAAGCAACATCTCATTAACAAGATCGTGATTCATTCATTAAAGTTTCTATTAACCGGCTTTTTGGTCCGGTTTCCAAAAGAGCATCAGACACGCTCAACTAAACGTACCTCGTGAAGCTGAGGCCGAAAAGGGACGCACCGGAGTGAAGGAAACAAGATCAAGAAGGGATTACACCGCTTATAACCTCACGGTGTCCAGAAGACATCCGCAAACCAAGGCCTCGGACCCCGAAGGAGTTACGAGCCTCGACCACCCGGTCCCGGGATCCTCGCGCCCCTCGGAAGGACTTCACGCCAGGCATGACGCAGAATTCACACCCAGCCGGGTGCGAAATCTCGCACCCATGCCTGAGTTCGAAATTTCGAACCCATACCTGGGTTCAAAATTTCGAACCCAGTGGGTGCGAGGTCTCGAGCCTAGCAGGTGCGAAATCTCGCACCCATGGCTGGGCTTGAGATTCCGAGCCCAGTAGGCGCGAAATCTCGCACCCATGGCTGGGTTCGAAATTCAGAACCCAGCGGGAGCGAGATTTCTCACCCGCACCTGGGTTCGAAATTTCGAACCCAGGGGACTCGAAATTTCGAGGCGCGCAGGTGGTGGGTTCGAATTTCCTGCATGTGGTCCCTATTTCTACCAAATCCTACCTACTCCACCTACTATAAATAGCCCATGGCCTCACACTTCAAAAGGGGGTTGGATTTTCTTCACTTGAGACCTTCCTAGAGCTTCATGAACTCCATTAATGACATCTCCTATTTGAGGAAGAAGGAGAATTAAATATTATTTTTCCCAAATACCTAGCATGTGACAATGATAAAAGTGAATGTAATGAGCATGACTCTACCTTGTACTTCTTAAGTGATTAATAAACGTTCAACATCCTTCCAAATTGGACGTAGGCCTAATTCGCGGCCAAACCACTATAAATACTCGTGTCTTTTACTGTTTTCTCTTACTTAATCTTGCGACCAAAATAACTATTCCTAGTAATAGGAATCTTTGATGTTTACGACATTTTTTGCCGTCAACATTTGGTGCTTTCATTGAGAATCGGAATTCGAGATTCGCGTCTTTCTTCCATGTTATCATCTCGACTTCGACATGTTTAAGGTTCCTTTCCCAACCTGCTGTCGAGTCCGTTTGCGATAGTAAAGAAGTCAAAGAACGCAATGGTCGACTATTCAGCCGCAGCCGAGGCCGGTACCTTCCAACAACCTCAACCGGTAGATGTCCTGACCAATAATGAAACCGTCCCTCCTGTGGTGGACCCCGAAGCAACCGTTATTCAAGCTCAGATTCACGCGCTTAATGGAATATATGAGAACACTGCGGTTGAGCTCAGCCAAGCATTAAGGGATAACATTGGTCTTATGTGCCAACTTCAAGAAAGTCAGTGCGTCGTCGCCCGACTTCAATTAGCTCGGAACAATGCTCGACCCCGACCAACTGCATCGGAAACATCTTCTTCCGAGTAAAGGGGCCCACACCAAAGGAGGAGGTTCACCCTCATCAATAATGTCACCGCTCATACCAATACCCTTGATAACGGTAACACTCATGCCAACGGGAATAGGAATGGCAACGACGACTAAACTACGGTCATGTATAGTAAGGGGGCACAGTACTGAGACCGCTCTCACTTGATTATCAATGACGGACTTGATCCTACAAACCAACCTTTCCTCGACACAACCCAACGGTCGCTAAACAGGGTGAAGGGCCCGCTATCCCAACGGCCCGTGCTCCTGTAGAACAGGACCCGCATCACCCTGCTCCACCTCAACGTCCGCACATAGACTCAATCATAGATGTCTAGGACATGGAGGAAGACGATCCAGACATCCATTATAGAAGACGACCTCGCAACAAGACTCCGGAACTGCGTTAAGACCCATGGACCCCGATGGAGGATCCACACCCGACCTATCTCCCCGACATGATACGAAGGGTCATGAGGAAGATGCGATGGGGAGCACACGACGCATAGGAAGCTCACATTAGGCGTAACCCCTTCACAAGAAGAGTAAATGAAGCCAGGTGGCTAAGGCGCTTTAGCATGCCACAAATGCCACTCTACGATGGTACCATCGATCTGTGTGCCTTCTTGAATCGCTATGAATGACAAACGGACTTGAGCCAGGGCGATGATCCAATCAAATGCAAGTGCTTCCCGGTCTTCCTGTCTGGCACCACTCTACTTTGGTTCTCGCGCCTCCCTCTCGATTCCATTAACAACTTCGGGCTATTAGCAACAGAGCTGGTCAAGCAATTCAGGGTGCATATCCCAACTCCGAAGAATGCCCTCACCTTATCCAGCCTATACCAAGGGTACGCCGAGTCGCTTAGGAGCTACCTTTCCCAGTTCAACACAGCTCTCGCCGAGGTCGAGGATCCAGATCCTCGCACCATACTCTTTCAACTAGCAAAAGGTGTCCTCCCTACTTCAGAGTTCGGGGCCTGGATCGATCATAAACAGCCAAAGAGCCTCGACGCCTTCTATGAGAAGGCGGATCAATAATTGTGCCAAGTGGAAGCAAGGCAGAACCAGCTTTCCGCCACAAGTCATCCCAACGATCCCCAAGTGGATACCGCCAACAATCACTTCAGAGGTAGGCGAGGAGGGGAGCCCTTCGACCAAAACATGGGGGCAGGTCCCTAAGGACAAAAACCAAACAATGGCAGGCCGAATGGACGGAACAACGGGCAAGCCCCAGCAGAATTAAGAAAGCCCGGCCCTTGCCAGGCTTTCGAAACCTACACCTCATTGAATGAAGACACAGAGACAATCTACTTAGAAACGTGTAACACCTTTCCATACAAGAAGCCACACGTCAAAGAATCAACAGACCGCGAGACGAACACCGGGAGGTATTGCCGATACCACGACGTGTACGGGCACGACACCAACGAATGCCGCCAACTTAGGGATGCAATCGAGAAACTTATTCGTGAGAAATAGCTCGAGCAATATGTCCAAGAGCCCTTTCACCCCGAAGCAAACTCGCAGCCTCCAGTGCCAGCTCCATAAGCAGCCACCAAGGAAGCTCCAGGACTGTCTAACCCAAGACGAGGAAACGTGATCAACACCATATGTGGCGGACCTTACCCCACACATAACAGCTTTCGAAAAATGGAGGAATATGTGAATTCCATAAAGTATGCTACTTACGAAGCCTGCTCAGCTCTCCCTGAATCCATCCCATCCAAGCTACAAAAAACCATGTGGGACGACATCGTCTTTCGAGAAAGAGAGTCGACAGGGGTGGAAATCCCGACCATCGATCCATTAGTCATCACTGCCCAGATCGGTGCCACTTCTGTTCAGAAGGTTTTAATCGACTCAGGGAGCTCAGTCAACATCATCTTCAAGGCCGCCTACGACCAGATGAAATTGGAAACAAATGACTTGAAGTCATGTCACACCGCAATTCACAGCTTCAATGGGGCCTCTAGTTCCCCCGTAGGGATGATCGACCAACCTGTAGAACTGGGCGAGGATGACCGAAGCCGAGTCCGAATTCTCACATTCATGGTCATAGACATCGACTCCCTTTACAACGCTTTCCTAGGGCGCCCATTTCTCACCGAGTTCCGAGTTTACATGGCACCATGGTCTCTTCTAATGAAATTCCCGACGGAAAATGGGAACAGAACCGTCAAGGGAGACCAAGTAAGCGGCAGGGAATGTTACACAATAGAATGGAAGAATGTGTGCAACAAGGACAAGGGAAAAGCCGTGCCCGCTCCTTCTTGCACCAAGAACGTCTCTACATAGCAATCAGCGGCGTCTGGGCCTTGGCTCAGGTGCCACTCCAGTATTTCCGATGACCTCGACCCACAGAAGGACGACGAGCCCGAATACGAGAGGGCTACCCCGGTCGAATACACGGTAGACGTTTCCGTCAACCTTGACGACCCGACAAGGGTGTTGAAGGTAGGGTCACAACTCCACCCAGCAATCAAAGAAGATTCATATGCTTCCTGAAAGACAATTTAGATGTGTTTGCATGGATTCACTCCGACATGAAGGGCATCGACCCCAAAATTGCCTGCCATTCCCTCTGCTTAGATCCCAGAATGCCTCCAGTATAACAGAAGCGCCGCTTTTTAGGGTCCGAGAGATCCAAGGCACTCGAAGAAGAGGTAGACCGTTTGCTCAACAATAAATTCATCCGCGGAGCCAACTATCCCGAATGGATTTCCAATCCAGTTCTGGTTAAAAAGGCCAATGGTAAATGGAGAACATGTATCGACTTCTCCGATCTGAACAAGGCATGCCCCAAGGAAAGCTTTCCGCTCCCGAAGATCGACCGATTAGTCGACTCGACCGCCGGATACCAGCTACTATCATTCATGGACGCCTACTCAGGCTATAACCAGATCCCGATGAGCCTCCACGACCAAGATCATACCTCTTTCATAACCGACCTCGGGCTGTACTACTACCGTGTTATGCCCTTCGGCTTCAAAAATGCCAGCGCCACTTACCAACGAATGGTTAATCGACTCTTTAAAAATCAAATTGGAAAGTCCATGGAGGTGTACGTGGACGATATGCTGGTAAAATCTAAAATATCAAGCGATCACATCCACGACCTCTCTGAAATGTTCGATGTCCTTCGCCAGTACGACATGAAACTCAACACCCTGAAATGCTCCTTCGGGGTCGCCTCGAGAAAATTCTTGGGTTTCATTGTCAATCCTCGGGGCATCGAAGCTAACCCAGAGAAGATCCAAGTTATTCGAGACATCCGAGTCCCCAAGAACATTAGGGATGTTCAAAGTCTAAACGGAAAGGTCGCCGTTTTAAGTCGGTTCATCTCTAAGGCCACCGACAAATGCATCCCTTCTTCGATTTACTCCGAAAATGGAAACGCAACTTCGAGTGGACCCCCGAATGCGTCTCCGCATTCAAGGAACTTCTGGATCACTTAGAGCGACCACCTAACCTCTCTAAGCTTATACACCATGAGGACTTATATATTTACATGGTTGTTTCTACGTAGGTAATTAGCTCGGCATTAATACGCCTCGAAGACCGCACTCAACGACCCTTCTACTATATCAGCAAGCGGTTGACGGGGGCAGAGAAGAACTACCCGAAGCTAGAGAAGCTGGCATTCTGTTTATTGATTTCCTCCAGAAAGCTCCGATCGTACTTCCAGTCGCATCCCATAAAAGTTTTCACTGACCAGCCACTGCGTCCGGTCCTATAGCGACCCGAGGCGTCAGGACGATTATTAAAGTGAAGCATAGAGTTAAGCCAGTTCGAGATAGCCTTCATCCGCCGATGAGCCATCCTCGGCCAAGCTCTCGCAGATTTCATCGTGGAGTTCACAGCCCCTGAGGGGGATCCCACAGAGTACGCTGGAACTCCCGACGCCCAGTGAAAATTGTTTGTAGACGGCTCCTCTAACAGAAAATGCTCCGGGGCCGGAGTTATGCTCATCACCCCTAAAGAATGCCCGATGTATTACACGTTAAGGCTAAATTTCCATGCTACCAACAACGACGCGGAATACGAGGCCTAAATCGCCAGGCTTAGAATCGCGATCGAACTCAAGCTAGAGACCATCCACATCTTCTCCGATTCACTGCTTATCATCCGACGAGTACCGGGAGAATATCAAGCGAAAGAAGGACGGCTTGCCCAGTACCTGGCCCGGGTTCAGGGGCTACTCGTCTACCTCGAGCATTTCACCATCACCCATATCCCACGCAAGCAAAATGAAAAAGCGGATTCACTTGCCAGGATGGCAAGCTCTGAAGATCCGCAACTTAACAAATTCTCCCTGGCGGAAATCCTCAACTCTCCAAGCATCAAGCATGGGCAAGACGAGACGGTCATGAGCACCGAACCCGAGCCCGAGTCCTGGATGACACCAATCAGAAATTACCTGCAGCACGGGATCCTACCAAAGCACTACAAGGAAAGGCGCGCGCTCACTCGATAGTCAGCCCGTTACCTCCTTATGGACGGGGTACTCTACCGCAGAGGTTTTTTCGTTCCCTTGCTCCGGCGCTTAGCTCACGGCGATGCCCTTTAAGTACTCATCAATGTGCATGAAGGCAAATGTGGTGATCACACTAGGGGGCTGACCCTGGCCAGAAAGATCCTCAAACACAGTTATTACTGGACCACGCTTGATCAAGACGCCGCAGACTACGCTCGCAAGTGCGATTAGTGTCAACGCTTCTCCAAGATTCCAAGAGCCCAGCCTACCGAATTGTCTCAAATGGTCAGCCCATGGTCGTTCGCCATGTGGGGAATCAACATCGTCAGAACTCTGCCAATGGCCAGAGGCGGGGCAGGGTATGCCGTCATCAAAGTGGACTATTTCACCAAATGGGCAGAAGTTGAAGCTCTCGCCACCATTATCACGAAGAACATGATCAACTTTGTTTTCCGCAACATCATTATCCGCTATGGAGTGCCTCAAGCAATCATCTCCGACAACGGCACTCAATTCAAGAGCATCGAGTTTACAGCTTTCTGCCAATGCCACGGCATCGATAAAAGATTCTCAGCGGTTGCTCATCCTCAAACCAATGGGCAAGTCGAGGCAGTTAACAAGGTCATCAAATCCATCATCAAAAAGTGCCGAGGAAAAGCCCGGGGTTATGTGGGCAGACGAATTTCCTCTATCTCTATAGGTTTACTGTACCACCCACAAGACATCAACCGGTCACACTCCTTTTGCCCTCGCATACGGATCTGAAGTCGTCATTCCCATTGAGCTCAAGCTTCAATCCCATCGTGTCACGTACTTTGATCCAAAGACAAACCAAGATTTACTTCTGGGATCACTCGACTTGCTAGAAGAAAAAAGGAACGAGGCCGATATCAGAGCCGCCGCCCAACGACAGCGAGTAGCCCGATACTTCAATTCCAGGGTCCGCCACAAGGACCACAACATCGGCGACCTCATTCTAAAGCGGGGTTTTCCCCAGCCAATAGGCCTCGCGCCTCGCTGGGAAGGCCCGTACTCCATACACCAAAAGATCAGCGATGGAAATTTTAGGCTCGCCACCATCGACGGAGATGAACTCCCAAGGGCATGGAACAACGACCATCTCTGCCTCTACTTTACATAGCTCAGTTTTACGGTTGTTTATGCTTTTCAAACAATGTTCCGTTTTTTCATAAATCCAAGGCATTGTAAAGGCTATTACTGCCAAGGTTATTAGTAGAAATGATGTTCAATTTTCTATCTCCTTGTTGTTTACTTCTCACATAATGCGTCTTGTTTTCCAACAATCAACTCGATTCACGCCCGCGGCCGCCGCATCGGCACCCCGAGCACGAGAGTCGGCGCGGTCATTTCAATTTCTGGGCAACATCGAGTCTAAAACACTTAGCTACGCCCGGCACCCCAAGCACGGGAGCCGGAAACGCTACTCGAATCACCAGCCCGCGGCGCGACTGGGTCTATACAACCACTAACTCGAATCCCGGCCCAGTGCCGAGGCTGAGGATAAATCGTTCTGTATCCTAGTCCAGGCGGCTTGGCGCCACTCAGCGACCGACTAAGATCGATGCAAATCTCTCTCCGCCAGTTGCGAGTGCCAATTGAATCTTGGCGCAGCACCAAGACCGACCTTAAATCGTTTCCTCCCCTTAGCTCTCAAGCCTAGGGGGCAGCCTGTAGCCACGATCGGACCTTACGAGCTGATGATTGGGGCTGAAAACTACGCCGGCGAATAAATGACGTCTAGCGGCTCGCCTCAACCTAATGAACGAAGGGAGAGGGAGAGCCACGCACCTGGCAGACTGTACAACGCGATGCCCTACGCCTTCGCTATACTTGGGTTTAACACCGGGCCACCCAAAACAGCAGGCGCACAGCCTAGTTTCGCAAACTACGGGTTCCCTGAGCTGAGGGGAACTTACTGAAACAACGCTCTACTTCACCTCTTTGGAATAATTTACCCAGAGACGACCCCTAATCGCCTTTGTGACAAGTGTAACGATAAGTAGGTTTATGCAAGTACAGGATGCTGGAAAACATAAAAAGAACATCCGAACGCTTGACATAAACAGCGATCTTTACTAATTCATATTTCCTTTTCACACACACACACTAAAAAAACTGCATGTCTAACACTTTTACATTCTAATGACAGGGTGTACATGATAACCACACCATGTCTTGAAAAAACAAAGGCGAGGGTCGTACTCGCATAAACTATCGTCCTGCACTACCCAAAATAGCGGTAACCCCTACTAAGATTGTTAACACTAACCATGCTTCCTTTTCTTGTGCTTGCGCTTGCTCTTTTTGTAGATTCCATGCTTGACGATTTATCCTTGGCTCTGGGCTTCTTCTTACCAGACTCGCTCTTTCCATCTCCGCCCCTCCGGGAAGTGGTCGATTCATGAGAAGCCGAGAGGCGTCTCTCGCCCGTCCCATCACCACTAGAAACCTCGGTAATGCCAATCAAAGTGGCATGCGTCGTAGGCTTGGGGGCACCCCCAGCAGCGAGGCCGACCACAACGTCACTCGTCTCCAAGACTGCCTTGCCTTCCCGCTCAGCTTTTTCCATAGCTTCTCTGGCGGCCCTCCGGGCAACAAGCTTTTGGGACCTATGAGGCATAACGTTGCCAGCTTTGGCTTTCTCAAGGGACTCAGTAGTCCTCTGTTGTGCTTCCTCATCCTCCCTCTTCTTCCAGGCCTTATTTTTGGCCCTCTCATCTGGGCCTCCTCATCGGCTCTCTTCTTCGCAACGATGTTGGCAGCTCTCGCCTCGGCATCCTCCCGAGTCTTCGTTAGGGTCTACTTCCTGGCGGCTTCGTCGTGCTCTCTCTTCTCCTCTACCTCTTCACACTTGGCCACCATCTTGGCCTGTTGACTTGCCACCAGGGCCGCCATCGAGGCCACATCAGCTTCTACCGGGCCTTTGGCAGGGGCACTCATTCCGTCAACCACCTCTCCTTCTTCATTAAGAATGTCGACCATGCTAGAAGTTATTCTTATGCCAGAAAATGTATCGAGTTGGTCGCCACCCTCTCCCGCTTGTGTCCCTACGAGGCCCGGCCTAGTTTCAGTCATTTGAGGGATCATGGGAGCGGGGTCCGTTGCTGTCGTAGACCCAGGAGGAACTGCATAAGCAAAGACACAACCTTTTTTAGTCCATAAATTCGGTAATCACTTCGTTCTCAGGGATGCAGGGTAAAAAGAATTTAACTATGGTCAAGGGTGGTGTAAGAATGATAGGAAGGGTGCTTGCGACGGTGGGTAAGATGAATCTGGTATCCCTTAGTTCCGGGATATCAGGATTATACTCAGTAGCAGTATGGGCCAAATCCCCAGGACCACTCACCATGACAGATCCGGGACACAGGGGCGGATGAGAACTTCCCTCTGCAAATGCTTCCGCCACAACCACGCGCCCGGTCACCGCAAACTTTCATTTCTCTTCGGCAAGCCTCTCCAACCTTTCGCTCTCAGCATCCTCCTGCAACAGCCTCCTTCCCTCCTCCGTCCTCTCATGTTCGTCATCGTTGAGAAGGATATTCGCAAGTTGGCGCTCGTCTAGAGTGCTTCCGTCCACTTTACGCAAGAAGGCCTCGTAAGGGATTAACCTCTCCCAGGTTCTGGCTAGCTCGTGGGGGTAGTCTTCGACCCACGAAATTCCTTGGAATCTTAAAGCTTTTACGTACATATCATGGATACTTTCCTTGAAGGAGGACCCAACACGGAA
This sequence comes from Allium sativum, assembly GCA_030737875.1. Taxonomy (NCBI): domain Eukaryota; kingdom Viridiplantae; phylum Streptophyta; class Magnoliopsida; order Asparagales; family Amaryllidaceae; genus Allium; species Allium sativum. The sequence goes on along the minus strand of CM060926.1, from coordinate 402,179,397 downwards.
CTCCGCATCATTCAGCTGTTCTTTCAGCTGCCCTATCTCCCTTTCATGTTCAGCTCTTACAATCTCAGTCGTACTCAATACGTCCCTGTTGCTAGCCTCGGTGCCCTCCTTCGCTTTCTTCATTGCCTCGAGCTGCCTCTTTAGCTCAGCAACCTCGGCATTCTCATTTCTCAACCTCTCGTTTTCCTCCCTTAAAGCGGTATTGTCATTCTGGAGCTGAGTAACCTTCCCAATTTCCTTTTCCATCTCAGCGCATACTTCGGACCACTCATCCTTATCATTTTTAAGGGCTGTATTTTCAAGGGTCAAGCGACTTACTGTATTGCTAAAAGTCTCATGGTCGCGCGCAACCCCTGTCTTCAAAGTCGTGTAGGCTCGCTTTAGCTCCGCTGCAATGAGACAGTCAAAAGTTAAAACTAGGAAACACATAGAGTAGTAGTAAATTAACCACAACGCAGCAGAGAAACCCATCTATCTCGGCTTCCAAGTGGGTAACCGAGGTCTTTTCACCGTCGATGGTTAGTTGACAGTGGATGAGTTCCAGGCTTTTCCACTTAATCAACTCAGAAAGATGGAGGGAATACTTGGTAAGTTCGTTGGCCTAGTGATACGCAGCCTATACATGCATCCATATATCTCCGGATTCCCTACTGGGAGCAGGACGGAGGTCAGGGAGAGACGACAGCTCGTCAAAATGATATTGAGGGAAGTACAGCTTCAAGAACGTCCTCCTCTCTTCAACAGAAAACACTCGGATTTGGGACTTTGTCAGATTTTGCATTCCCGTCACAACTTCCATGCCCGGCCTTAGTTGACCAAACAGCAGCTCCCTCCCCTTAGCAGGTTGAATGGGAGCCGAAGAGGCACCCTATGGGGGAGTTGTCGAAGGCAAAGATCGAGATCCACCTATATTGAGCCAAGCATCCCCAGCAGGCACGTGAACAGGAGAAGGAGGAGGAGGTGTCGGAGATCGCCTAGATAGATCCTGGTCTCGACGACCGCTGCCTTATTCTAACGGAGGTGGAGCACCATACAAGATGGCAGATCTTTGGAATCTCTCAAAAGAAGAACTCTGGGGATGCTAGCAACCCCCGCGCCCATAACTTCGTCAGCCACGTCCGCCTGCCATATCACCTGCCAATAGAACAAGACGAAGTTAGTCAAGTAATTCACGTAGGCAAACATCTATGCTATGTAGTGCTATGGATGGATGCGCTAAGTGTTCTCTCAACAGACCAGGTTGTGGTCCGATCGGGGAAGTTAACCCTTCAGCAGCACATAAAAGTTCTTCCAAGCTTGTCCTATTTGGCCATGGAGCCACTGCTAAAGAAAGTCCCTTTAAGCCATCAAACTGGCCCGTAGGTTCAAGCGAGGCAGTGGGCCCTGAGTGAGTCGCAGGAGACTGTGGCCTCACCAGCACTCCTTCCCCCTCCCCTATCGGAGGCGGGACGGGAGTCCTTAGTAACCCCGCATCTCTGGCAACCTCCTCTTGACCATGAACCTCACCTCCGTGCACATCTCCTTGGGGAGGAGTAGTCCTTTGCAATTCTCCTCCCACGGGGGGCATTTTCATCTTTCGCATAATAGGGGTAGAGCATGCCGCGTCTCCCTCCTTTGGCATGCTAATAGCAACCGCGGGCCTGATCACAGCCCGGTTGTCCGGCAGCAACCCAGCGCGGCGGAGGCGATCCTAACTTGTCATGGTACTGGTGTCGTGAAGATTCTCCGGTATCGCCCGCAAAGCAATAAGGCGTTGCCGGTATTCGTCTCCAGTCGGCGCCTTTGGATTTCCTGTCATATCCCATTTCAAAACCATGAATAAAGGAAGGAATCCTGAAAATATGGCAAGGAATGGAGTTAGAGGAACACTTCCCTCAATCCACCTTCTGGCAAATCCGGGAGGGCAGCTAACGAAGAACCACTCACGCTTAAACACAGACAGCCTGGGCGACGTCCCGACAAAGAATTTTGTAGCAGTTGTCGCTTCTAGGGACCATTGGGAGGAAGAGGCCGCGCTATTTTTCCTTAAGTGGAAGAAGTATCGAATATCGTCCCCAGTGGGTTCCCTTTTCAAAAACTCACGAAAGAGAACGTAAGTCCCCAGGAGAGAAGCATAAGAATTGGGGTGTAGCTGTGACGGCGCGAGAGGGAAATAGAACAACATGTCCCGAATGAAGTCATTAGTCGGGGCACGCACCCAAACAGGCAAGCTTGTCGGTTCCAGGCAGTAAGTCCCTCGGGCGGCATATGGGCTCTGTCATCTCTCTAAGGCGCATGGGCATCGTCCACCGGTATGTTGAATCGAGCCGTCATTTTCCTGACCGCGGCAGCGTCCATACATGACTGCACTGAGTCAGTAGGATTCTCCAAAATTACTGCATCGGGCAACATGTCCGAAGCCACCGGAGGTGAGGCATCATCATCGCCCATGATATCTACATTCTCGGCCTCTTCAATTAGGACTGGGGAATACTGTCGCTCAGGTTGCTCCCTATGCTCAAATGCTTGGGGCGAGCTGGTCGAATGAGAAGGAGACGATCCTTTAGTGGTGGTCTCAAGCTCACTGCCAGATGAGCTACCTCCTGGGGTAGGGTCGGATGTCTGCAAGGTAGGATGGGAAGCCTCAGATTCCATAGTCTTTCCGGTCCTTGATCTGGTCTGCATCTTTAGCTTTACTTTAACGCATCAGTGTTAGAACGGACAGTATAGTGACCTGTACCCCTCGTGTTGGTGACCACTAATATGTACGTGTAATGCTGTGCAAGGATGAGCTACATAAATAAAGTTCAGAACGATTTGTAATAGTCCGAGTCCCAGCCCGGTTTTATGCTCTACCCTATGTGAACAATCCTAAACCCCGTTCGCGCGGTTAACAATATAGGCATTGACGCTAAGCATGGAAATTCAGAGGCGAATATTCGAAAGTCAAAGTCCATCGGCGTGACAAGTTGGAAACCCGGCAAGGCCATGTCCCGAACCATGTCGGGCTCAAATTTCGAGCTCCGAGTTCGAAATTTTGAACCGAAAATGGTTCGAAGTTCTGAACCAACCAAGGTTCGAAAACTCAAGCCCCTCTGGGTTCGAAATTTCGAACCCAGATAGGGGGCTCGGGAATTCGAACCCACGGGGTTCAAAATTCCGAACCCAGAAGGATTCGATTCTTCGAACCCCCTGGGTTCGAAAATTCGAACCCGTGAGAGTTCGAGACTTCGAATCCGCTGGGTTCGAAAACTCGAACCAACTAAGGTTTGAAAATTCAAACCCAAGGGGATTCGAAAACTCGAACTGGCTAGGTTCGAAAAATCAAGCCCACGAGGTCTCGAGGCCTCCGCCATGGCTCTTCAACCTCCTCTCCTTCTCAACTCCTTGATTCGAGGCCTCGCCTAGCTCGGTTCGAAATTATTGGGCTCGAAACGTTCGGGTTCGAAGCTTTTAGCAATAGAGGCTAGAGAAAGAAAAATTAGAAGGAAAAAGTTGAAATGGGGGGCCTATTTATAAAAGAAAATTGTGTCTCTTCGCATTCCAGCACGGGTTCGAAATTTTCGAACCCACTAGGTTCGAAATTTCAAAACCCATGGGTTCGGAATTTTGAACCCCAAGGGGATCGAATTTACGAACCCCTGGGCTCGAAATTTCAACTCCCCTAGGCTCGAAATTTCGATTCCCCTGGGATCGAATTTCCGAGACCCTGGGTTCGAAATTTTGATCCCCATGGGATCGAATTTCGGAGACCTTGGGATCGAAATTTTCCGATCCCACCAAAATATATATATATATATACACATATATATATGACGTTGGTCGCACCTCAAGGATTGGGAACGCTGCGACACGCTGCCTCGTGTACATACTCCGCACATGCGCATGCCGACTCTCGCGCATCCACAAAGACTACACACTACGGACAGTCAACGATTTGAGCATGGCACATCCTCCAAACGACGTCTCATCTGCACCACCAGGGGGAATGAGCCCTACGGCTAACACCTATTTACCTTTTGAATTACAGGAAATATTAATGGCTTCGCCATTACCTCAACCTACGCAAAGCACATCATGTTAAAGACAAGACATACTTTGGGGGGAAAATGTTAACTGGATTTTTGGTCCGGTTACTAGGAGAGAATCAGACACGCTACACTCAACGTACCTCGTAAAGTTCGTCTAGAAGACATCCGCAAACCAAGGCCTCGGACCCCGAAGGAGTTACGAGCCTCGACCACCCGGTCCTGGGATCCTCGCGCCCCTCGGAAGAACTTTACGCCAGGCATGACGCGGAATTCGCACCCAGCCGGGTGCAAAATCTCGTACCCATGCCTAGGTTCGAAATTTTGAACCCATACCTAGGTTCGAAATTTCGAACCCAATGGGTGCGAGGTCTCGAGCCCAGTGGGTGCAAAATCTCGCACCCATGGCTGGGCTCGAGATTCCGAGCCTAGCGGACGTGAAATCTCGCATCCATGACTGGGTTCGAAATTCCAAACCCAGCGGGAGCGAGATTTCTCACCCGCGCCTGGGTTCGAAATTTCAAACCCAGGGGACTCGAAATTTCGAACCCGTGCCTAGGTTCGAAATTTCGAGGCGCGTAGGTGGTGGGTTCGAATTTCCTGCATGTGGTCCCTATTTCTACCTAATCCTACCTACTCCTGCTCCTATAAATAGCCTATGGCCTCACATTTCAAAAGGGGTTGAATTTTCTTCACTTGAGACCTTCCTAGAGCTTCATGAACTCCATTAATGGCATCTCCTATTTGATGAAGAAGGAAAATTAAGTATTCTTTTCCCAAATACCTAGCATATGGCAATGATAAAATTGAATGTAATGAGCATGGCTCTACCTTGTACTTCTTAAGTGATTAATAAAAGTTCAACATCCTTCCAAAGTGGACATAGGCCTAATCCGCGGCCGAACCACTTTAAATACTCGTGTCTATTACCGCTTTCTCTTACTTAGTCTTGTGACCAAATTAACTAATCCTATTAATAGGAATTTTTGGTGTTTACGACATTTTTTGCCATCAACAGTTTCAAATTTAAGAAAGGCTCTAAAACATCAAGATCATCGAATTAGCATTATTTGATTTTTGGTGTTAACCCATCAGCTTATTGCCTCAACATTTGAGTTTTGGAAAAGCAACTTCGACCTCAAAAACAAGTGCCTCGCCACCAAATTCAATGAAGATTGCACAAGGTTTTGAAACTAAACTTGCTTTCAAGAAATAAAGAAAACTAGTTCCGGTGTGTAACACTAAATAAATAAACCTAAAATCGACGTAGGTTAATTTATTTTAAATAAATAATAATATACAATAATAAGTTAATGTACTGAAAATGAAATTTTGAATAATTGAGAATTGTACTGTAACACCCTTAAGTCCCACTTCGTGGAAGCCTGTGTGAAGTGGTACCTATATAGTAGAGCCCATCTCTTACTAACGCCGAGGCCTATTGAGCAACAAAGCCCTACACCTATACGGTGGCTAAGTTGGGGACAATATCTTGCGTGAACGGAGGTGCGAGCTGTTACAGTGGTATCAGAGCCAATACCCAGCCGGAATTGTGGCTCCTGTGTGGACCACATCGCATGGGTAAGGTGTTTGTGAGCCAACGAGGACGTTGGGCTCTATGGGAGGGGAGAATGTAACACGCCTAAGTCCCGCATCGTGGAAGCCTGTGTGAAGTGGGCACTTATATAGTAGAGCCCATCTCTTACTAACATCGAGGCCTTTTGAGCAACAAAACCCCACACCTATACGGTGGCTAAGTTGGGGACAATATCTTGTGTGAACGGAGGTGAGGGCTCTTACATGGGCCATAAAAGTATTACTATTGCGTTCGTGGCGAGATTCAAATCTGTTTTTGTAATTTATTCACTAAAAATGGAGTCTGTATGTAAGGGATATTAATAAATCAAGTTGTGAGTAAATATTAACACACAAATTTTGAAATTTAAATAGATTATGTGTGTATGTGTATATATATTTGACCATAAAAGTATTACTATTGCGTTCGTGGCGAGATTCAAATCTGTTTTCATAATTTATTCACTGAAAACGAAGTCCGTATGTAAGGGATATTAATAAATCAAGTTGTGAGTAAATATTAACACACAAAGTTTGAAATTCAAATAGATTATGTGTATATATATATATATATATATAGTGTGTGTGTATGTATGTATATATATATATGAGGCAGGTACAATGACACCTCAAACAGTGTAGCACCCCTTTAGCCTCTCTTTTTTCCACCACACAATCACTTTCTCTCTCCCTCTACTAACTCTCTCTTCCCCTCCACCACATTCTTTAATATAAAGGAGATGTGGAAATCAGGAGGCAAATGGGGTGCTCCGTTTTTGAGTTGCAACCGTACGCTTGCTTATATATATATATATATATATTTGAAAATTGGTACGCTATATATATCCGGAACATGAAAAGAATATTTTAAGTGAATTTGAAATTGTGAGCATATATTTATAAAGAAAAGGGACAAAGATAATCAGTATAAGGAAATAAATATTCAAAATTAATAAGAAAACAATGTTACAGGAGAAATAAATTCTCCTAGCCGACCCTAGAGAGGTGTCGACCGCCCCTAAGGAGGGGGATCGACATGGGGGGTTGACCGCCCTCCGGGTGTAGAGATAGGGAGAGTGTGTTTTGTTAGGGAGTTTTATACAAAGTGCATCAGTTGGAACATCCAGGTTTAATCTAAATAATCAAATGGTCTACACTTACACTTGCGACTATAAAAAGAGCTCTCTAGCCTACTCAAAGCCCTATTCTCATTGTGACACCCCACACCCTTAACGTCACCCATATGATGATGCGTTAAGGTTTATGAAGTGCTTAGGTATAAAGTAATAGCACAAAGACTAAAATTCACAAGTCATAAATATAAAACATTTATTAAATAAATAAATCAAGTCACAACACTTATTACATTTCAAAATACCAAATAGTCATCATCATAAAATAAACATACTATCTCGTGGATAAATACCAAAGTACATAAGTAGAACCACAAAAGTTATTTCTCTCATAAGCCAGTACAATGATCAGATAACAAGAATTGAACCAATACATGAATCTAGAAAGAGTCTAAATCCAGGCTGAACCAAGTAATCAAGAATCACTACTGAGACCCTCCACCCTGTGAACCTGGGGGGACACTACAAGAAAACATTGATTTTGCAGCCGAAAAATCCGTCGCTAAACCCTCGCTAAAGCCTGTTAGCGACAGATTTGCTGCAGAATACGGTTATCACTAAAAAACATGTCTGTATTTTAGGCACAATTTTGCGATAGAAATTAACGTCGGTTCTTCGTCACTTCACTGTCGTTTTCTGATATATTATCATTTCATTTTAAAATATTTCATTGACGTTTTACCGACGGATATATATAACATAATAAAATCAGTAAATATTTTTCCGTCACTAAATGCACGCTATATAGCGACGGATTACCGACAGAAATATATAGCAAACATTTTGCAGCATTTCGAACCATCAATCTAGACATCAAATATATTCATTTCAACAATACTCAACATTCAATACTCATCGTGCAACGAAACATATATACATATATATCAACTAGAAAAAATAATGTCACAAAACATTATATAACAATGAAAGATGGTACAATAATTGATAAAATTTTCACATAACACCCAACAATCATAACATTATCCGATACAACTAAAAATTAATGTCACATGAACAAAAATTATGTTTACATAGTTGATGGATCAATGCAACATAATGCCTAAAGTTCCAAAAAAAAGAAAAAAAAATTGCACACACACACTCACACACACACACACACACACACACACACACATATATATATATATATATATATATATAAGCTTCTCATTCTCTACATGGATCTATCCTGACAGGGCTCGAATGCTTGTCCTCCGATTTGCTCTTGATCTTGGAACTGTAAGCCTATAACATAACACCAAAATAAGTTTTAGGAATAAAAAGTAGTCAACTATACATAACAAGTACATTTATCTTTATAACTGCTAGCTAGCATTCACAAATAATTCCAAAATACAATCTTTTATCCAAGTTACCATGATGTCACAAAAGTATTTAACAACTGTCAATACTACAAGCCCAATCATGTACATGCATGAAAAAATCATTCATTTAAAGCATACACAAACACATATTTGCTCTCGGCCTAGTAAATAAAGAAAGCATTAACTTCACAAATAGGTACCCATAACTACAAAAAAGAATTAAACAAAGATAATGTAAATATTACTCAAATCTTCCTATAGGATGTCAAAATTCTACTCCTTTGGTTACAAGCACACTCGAATTTGAGAAACTCAAGTAATTTCCTTTTCTGTCAAGAAAAAATAAAATAAAATAAACTTCCATTTCAGTGAGGAATATAATGATCTACCATACTTTTGCAATATCAAGCAGATCTTTAATTAACTTGCCTGATTTCGTGAAACTATAGTGAATCTATAGGCTACTAATTGTTTTGGAAGTACTATCAGATGATTGTGTAGTATATAAAAATAGTATAGATAAAAGTATATGAATTCTATTTTACTTTGTGATTGTTGTTTCAATTTGCAACTCAGTGTTAACGCTGGGTTGTAGGAACTCAGTTTTCAAAACTGAGTTGTGCTCAGTGCTGAGTTGTTGCAACTAAGTTTTCAAAACTGAGTTGCTACTTTCGGCCAACTCAATTTTCAAGCTCTGTGTACAAAAAGCTTTCTAAAACATTAGTACTTTCGATTCTAAAAATTTTGCTACCAAAATAGCCTATCAAGATTTAGATAATGCAAAGAAAGACACCCAAATAATGAAAATCTAATGGGGTGTATATCAAAGAGTTCAATACATATTCCATGCAATGTGCACATAATATCCATTTAATATTGTTAATTCTTTACCAAACTGTGCCTTCAATGCATGGACTTTGATCTATAAATTATTAACGAGCATAATAAGTTATTTCTTATGTAAAACACAATGGTCATCTAATGCATTTCTATATGCTTTAACATTTGAAAATTTACTCCGTAATATATTAAATGCGCTAAATAAATGCAAACAACCACCTCTTATGTCGATCTTGGTTTCCATGCCTATTAAACTAATTTTATTCATATTGCAAAATCAATGAATTTATAAATATAAAACTCCATATTTATAAATTGATCGATTAATTAATTGATTTTGTAATCAATTTGTTTACTTCTAGAATATCCTCTCAAAACTTTCCATATATAGCATAATTGGTTGATTGAATCAATTAATTAATATATTTCTCTCTTCAAAAAATATTTGAATCAAATAAAATCAAAATTTTATCAAAATAGATTAATCCCATAAATTTTGTTTGATGAAAAACAGTCAAGAAACAAATCTTAATAGTTTTTTGACTTACTGCTACCCAATGTTCATAGTATTGAACGTTCTAACAAATGAGTCTTATTTGTAATTTCTTAAAAATAACATTTTTTCTAAGAAAAGGAGTGAAAAGGAGACAAAATCTTGGTAGATCGTAACAATGAGAGTTTAGTATCTCGTCAATACAGTAAAGCATAAAATGATGGTACAACAAACTTTCAGACAGGTACCCTTTTACTAATTGCATAATTATGGATCCATATTTCCCAGTTTATAGACTATAATGTGATGCACACTCCATAGCAAGTTCGGTCTTATTACTTTCTTCATGATTAACATAGATAATAAAGAACCTGCAAGGACCGAATGCTCCTTTTTCTTCGAAGCTGCAACCTATTCTGCCTCCTTCCCTTCCAAAATCACTTTCACTCCCCCATAACCTTCCAAGGAAAACATTTTTTAGACCAGTTCAAGAGTAGATCATGCACTTAAATTAGCAAAATCCTAATATTCGAATTTAAACTTTTCTTTTTGATTCTAATACTAAACTCATACCCTACTGTTCTTCTATACTAAGTTGCTACAACAAGCAACTGTAACGTACATACTAAATGAACAAAACAACAATGTACCATAGATACTAAAACGATATAACTTAAATACAATTAACCTAATAACAACAATGGTTTTAACATGGTTTATACTAATTTTTCTTTAGAAATCAACCTTCATTTTACCTGAAATTGCCAATTTACGGGTCAGAAACTTCTGACAGTTCAACATCTTCTTCAGACGGTGCAGGCATGTTTAGATCAAACTCCATAGCTTTCCTTTCGGTGCTCTCAGCTGATTCAATATTGTTGCTAGCATCGGTGTTTACTTTTACATTTGTAGTTAAACCAACAACATGATTACTAGTAGTAGCAGAATCAAGCATGTGAATCCTTTTATGACCACCTAGCGCTTGACTTGAACTGAAAACCCTAGGACAGAAGGGACATTCGTGCCTTTGGGATACTTCTTCGCGGATCTGAACTACCCTACCCACTTCATTACCGCGTTTCAGATCCAAACCGCACCTGGCTCCCTTTCTGTGACTTGCTCTATGCCCGCCCAGCGCCTGGTAGGATTTGAACATCTTTTTGCACGTGGTACCCGCCTCTCTTGCTAACGGGTCGGGTGGGAGTGAAATCGTCAGCGTTTCCTTCGTGATCCTTTTGGTAACCATAATCCTCTTCTTCGTACTCGCACCACTTGTTGCGCGATAGGATCATCAGTGAGATCGCCACTTCCTCATTGGTGGCATCAAAAACGGAGCATGCTCCATGCTCCAGTTCGGGAGTAATTGAACTGAGCAGCAGATTTCGAACCCACTTTAATCGCCTTTCCTGGATCGGTTCGAATTCCCTGTAAGCTTTATTTGATTGTAGGTTTTTAAAATCTAAGGAAAACTTTTTGATCCAGATTTAAGATTGATGAAGAAGGAGAAAAGGGAAAGGCATGATTTGATCTGTAGGGAGAATTAAAATTTCATGTTTTACAATCTTTGTATTTGTTGTTTTTCCAATTTGAAGGTCTTAAATGCAAGCGGATGACCAACTACTATCGTTAGATAGTTCGATCTCAATGGCTCAAATTATCAGTGGTGTGAGGATGTGGATTACCCTCTGTATATCTTTAAAAAATAATATAAACATCACTTTCAAATCTATCAGAATTCTGCTGCAAAAATAGCCTCTATAAATATTCACCGATATTCTTCCTGTATTTGCAATAGAAAATAGCGGCAGAAATTTTCCGTCGGTGATTTGACAAAATTTGCAATGTCTTAATGAGGGATGACAGAATATGATGGTGATAAATAAAAGAAAAAAAGTTAAAAAAACAAAAAACTATCCCTTGCAGATCGCATGGAAGTCCGTCGCAAATTAGTGGCGGAAATTTCCACTTCTAAAATTTTGGCGCTAAATCAGTGTTTTCTTGTAGTGGGAAAATGAAGAGAGAATGAGAAAACAAACTAGGTCAGATATTCGTCTCGTGAGTTCTAGTAATTTCTAGCATGAGCATAAGATAAGGAAGCATTTAGACTGATGAATGGTTCTAAGAGCAATAGACATATAAGCATAAATGAAATAGCAGGAAAAATAAACACGAAATAAGATAGGATTCTCATTCATATCCGAAAATCACTGCACCAGCTACCAAGGTATGATAATCATGCTTTACCTAATTTCTACCCGTTGATCGTCTACTTTACCCAAAATGTGATAACCTGCGCTAGCTATGGAATTCAGGGTTATCAATCCCGAACCCATCAACTAAAAGGGCACACTATAAGAAAACATGTGCTATTTACTACAATGTTGGATAGCGTTTATGTGAGTATGCTGAAAAAGCATCTAATAAACCAAAAATTGAAAATGTAAACGCTGTCTAAATTAGCCTGCTTCATTTTGGAGGCTCTTTCCACTTTGTGGTTACCTTGCCTCCTTCTTTTCTTTCTGTTAACTCATAAAACAAAGTAAACGTCAATCTACCCCCAAATTCATTTAAGTCTAAATAAAATCCTCGCTGAATCTACGATAAATTTTTGTTCATTCTTTAATTCCGGCAGCAAAACCCAGTTCACTCGAACCCTAATCCCGTTGTATCCGTCCTCGAAATCATAAGATGATGAATCCAATTTTGAAATCAATCAATAACTTAGTGTGCTATTCGCTTCAAAACCGTTGATTGATTCTTTCTTGAAAGCTAATCTGAAGTAATTTTTTAATCTTCATATTCAATATTGTGTTTGAATTTACGTGAAATGAAATCTGGAAAAAAATGAAGATAGAATCAGATAATTTAGTAATAGGTATATATAGGAATCAAATTCCTATACATCCATTTATATTTTGAGATTTTTACATTTGAATTTTTCAATTTTCTTTCTCAGTTTGTTAATTTGCAGGAAAATAATTAAGCAGCTTGTTGAGATTTATAAAGATCTGTATCAAGGAAAGCTTAAGTCTGTTTATGATGGTAGGAAATCTCTTTATACTGCTGGAAATCTTGCATTCACATCTCAACAGTTTAACTTTAATATTATTGAGAGAGAAAGATAAGTTACTAATAGTTTGAATTCTTTTTTTTCCGTTAATTTCTAGTTTTATTTTAACATTATTTTACAATAAAGTTGGGAAAAAGAGCACATACTGAACATTAAATATGTTGGAAAAGCTTAATTACGCCATCCCCAACAGTTTTTACTTGGAAAACATTTTGATACACTAAGGAGGCAATTCAAGTCCTTGACATTTTCTCAAGGATTTTCCTTCTCAGAAGTACCACAACTCATCACATTTTTTTTTGATTAACATGCATAATTTAGTTTGGGTAACATAGTTCACGTTGTTATTTTCATAGTTATACCATAGTTGCAAGGTCTACTTTCTCTACTAAACTTGGGAATGTCAAAGATATCAGTGATTCTTAGAGTGCTGGAGAGGATACTGATTGACTTGATCTTCTATCATAAGTTTTACCTCCGATGCTAATGTTGGAAAAATTCATGGTCGATTATTTTTGAGAAAAATACAACTGCAAACTCAACAATACCGCATGACCTTACATAGATTCTGGAAGCGAAAATAAGCTCATACATCTACCAATGGAGGTATAAAATTTAAAAAAAATATAGATATTCCATGGAATATATGTTAAGTTAAATGTTTTAAATCAAACTAAGTTGTGTTGTCACATAGGCTTGTAAAATTGTTGAAGGTTTAAGATACAACTGGACACTGAACAAACGACAAATAGTAGGAACCTTAAGATCCACTTATTTCAAATCCATTGGGAAATTGTCATCCTTTCTCAGGTTACCTAACTGTTTTAAATCCTGTGGTTATGTCTGTATATTGGTAATCTTTGCTTGAGTCAGTTTATGCACAACTTTGGACCCATTCTTCTTTGACAGATCTAGCTTTCATATATAGATATGAACATATGCTTGGATTTACCTATGTTAATCAGTTTGCTTAGATTTATCTATGCTAATTTCACTTCTATCTGGCTTTATATGATGTCGATAAAGCTGTCATGTAAGTACAAGCCTTAAAGCACTGTATTGTGATAAATTAAAATATTGTGTAACATGTAAATTTTGTTGTTTCAGAGATAAACTAATATTATTTCAACACTCATTGAAAACCAATAGGGGGAGCGACACCGTATACTGCAATGATCCTAAATTTATTTCTTCATTTTACTTCAATAGGGAAGCAAGACCATATATTATATCAGATGGAAATGCAAGGTTTGTGTTCATCGTGTCAACATTTCTTTTTGAGAACTGCAGGTGCTTTGTGTCCATGGTGCTTGTTCCCCTGAGATAAGGACTACATCCCGGGTTTTCCTTTGTCCAATTTCTTGTTCTAGTTTTATATTATTCTAATTTCCTGAGAACTGAACGCTTTTTGCATCAAAATGATTTTTGTCTTGGTTTCTTTTTCAGATGTCTTCCTTTCGGTACATGACTCTTATGCACATTTCCCTCTACTAGTGCAGACAGACACAGTATGTTAATTATTTGTGTTATCATAGTAATTCGACACCGAAGCTAAAATAGGGTGAACGGGTATCACGATGGAGTCGGTACCGAAACAAAGAGGCTTAGAAAGGAGCCAAGTTGATACTAAAAGCAAAAGACCCAAGAGAAGTAAAGCTGGCACCAAGAAGAAGAGCTATATCAGTGGAACCGAAACCAAAATGGTAGACTGGCAACAAGGATTCAAGGGGAAGATAGCACCAAGACAATGACTTTATATGCTATCGGCACCAACATCAAGGAGCAAACAGCTTGGTACCGATACTAAAAAGATAGCAATAAAGGCACGTTATCGATACCAACATGCAATAAGTGGTTGGCTTGGTTTGGATATTGAAAGATGAAGACAGATACATGGGAAGCTGATACCCAGGAAAACAAAGTTAAAGCATGAAGATGATACCGATGGCCAATTCACCAAGGATGAAATTAAATGTCGAAACCTGGTATAGTGGGAACCAATACCAAGTACAAAGGGAATGAAGAAATTAATTCGACACCAAACATACAAGTTCGGGATGCAATACCGAAACCGAATATGTGCAAGTGAAGAGCATGGACAACCACCAACATGGGAGAAAACAAAGTGCTATCGGTGCTAATGGGCTTGGTATCGATATCATAGTCATAGCTCGCACCAGAGTTATGAAGGAAGAAGCATGGACGCGTCACCCAGAATTGCAAGCAGCATAGTGTCGAAACCGACACCAAAATCCATTGAAGCAACTCGACACCAGGGGTTTGCCACTGAAATCAATAGCCACAAAGAGCAGGCTGAAACCGGAAGATTGATGTGGAACTGAGCTTCCCACTTGATTGTAAACAAAGGGGGTCCAAAACCTCTATAAATAAGACCCCAGAGGTCACATTTTGGGGGACTTCTCATCATTCTAAAATCTTGTACTCATTTCTAAGAGACAAAACCCTAATTTTGAAATCAATTTGGGGATTTCTTATGTAATCATCTATGTACTCAATCAAGTGATCAATAAAGAGAATATTTAGCACCTATTTCAAATTATACTAGTCTTTCGTCTATTAGTTCAAATTCAACCCTTCAACTTGGAAATAACTGTCGAACCATCCCTGATGTTCCATCTAATTCCAACTAGCATCGAGCTTATGAAGTCCCTATCCCGAGATAAATGTTGATCCTTAAGTCACGTATACGTTATACTCTGACCATATAGGACCAACCCCATATTTTCTTTAAGTGATCCTACATCAGAGGAATACAACCTATTCTCTCACATAAAAGAAGTCATCCATGAACAGGCTAAGGGAACTATATTCGAGCAAGGAATAATGAAGGATTTCAACCACTTTACTACAAAAATGGTCTAAGAAAGTCGCACCTAAGTCTCAAGATACATTGAAAAGAAAATTTGAAGATAAAGACAAAGCAATAAAGTTGAGTAATAGAAGGGCTAAGTTCCGACACCGAAAGGGAATCTTTGAGTCAAGGCTGCCTAGAGAATGCAACCTTACTACATCAATTGAGAATATCTACTTCCTAACCAAACATGAGCTTGAATTTTGACCATCGTTAAAAAAGAAACCCAAAAATGTAGTAAAATTAGGAAGGCCATACTGTCACTGCCATATGATGAATGCACATGAAACCAGCCACTAAAGGGTTGTTGAAGGCGTGATCATCAAGCTCTTTAATCAAGAACAGTTATGAAGATATATAAAGAAGGCTTAAATATTTCTAGCAAAGGATTCCTTGAAGAAAGAATGTCTATATGGTCGGGAGTATGGTAAACTCTTTAAAATTTGGAACCACTTAAAACAGGTGAAGCTACCAACGATGGTAGAAAATCCTTGTTCGGGCCAAGATACCCAGTGCAAGGTGTCTCCTGGAGGGGGGCGACATGTAAGCCTTTAGCCGCACCCAAACCAGAAAGGGCCAGGTTAAAACATCAAAAGAGTATGCCTTCATCCCCGGGCCGGAGCATCTAAAACCTTACTCCCGCCTACGATGGCCTGGGTAAGGCACCCCTCGAAGGGGGTGAGTGTAAACCTTTATCCGCGTCCAAATCAAAAAGGGCCAGGGTAAAGCATTAAAAACCCTTATCCACGTTTAGAATGGCCAGGGTAAGGCACCCCTTGGAGCAGATGATTTGTAAGCCTCTCTCACCGCCTACAACGTCCAGGGTAGAGCATCAAAAGAGTTAGCCTTTATCCGTGCCTATGATGGCCAGGGTAAAGCATCTAAGCCCTTATCACCATCTATGATGGTCATGGTAAGTAGCCTCTTGGAGGGAGTTCAGGTAAGTCCTTGGGACCTACTTAAGAATAAGCTAGCCAAGCGCATCGGACGCACAAAGCCCAAAGAGTGGCTCACAAGGCTAAAACGATCAATTAAAGGCTAACAGTGGCTTACAAATTAAATTAAAGCTCAGAGAGTGGCTCATAAGGTTGAACCACCAATCAAAGCAGAAATGGCAATTCAAAACAAAGACTATTGAATAACCGAATCTGGGTTACGGTTCAGGACTTCTATTATTGCTAGATGCGGATTTCTAGTCTTTTATTAAATACCCTAATTTGGGTTACAGTTCAGGACTTCTATTATTGTTAGATGTGGATTTATAGTCTTCTATTAAATACCTGAATCTGGGTTATGGTTCGGGACTCCTATTATTGCCAAATGTGGATTTGTGGCCTTCTATTTAATACCCGAATCTGGGTTATGATTCAGGACTTCTATTATTGCCAAATGTTGATTTCTGGTCATCTATTAAATATCTGAATCTGGGTTACAGTTCAGAACTTCTATAATTGCCAGATGTGGACTTCTAGTCTTCTATTAAATACCCAAACCTGGGTTACGGTTTGGGACTTCTATTATTGCAAAATGTTGATTTTTGGTCTTTTATTAAATACCTGAATCCGGGTTACGGTTTGGGACTTCTATTATTGCTTGATGTGGATTTCTGGTCTTCCATTAATAAATACCCGAATCTGGGTTTCCAGTCTTCTATTTGTAATTCCCAAAAGTAGTTTTTTGGTCCCTTGTTACAAAATCCTGAGTATGAGGTACATAACTTCTATCTATGCTCCTAGAAGAGGATTTCTGGATTTATTTATTTTATACCTGAATTTTGATCTAGAGATTATAATGCCTATTTCCTATTAAATGGATTACTAGAATTTTATTACACAAACTCAAGTAACAACTTTACAAAATTTCCTCATAATTCCAGATGGATATTCTGGACATATAATACTTCTTATATTTGCATTATACCTAAGCTAGGGTCTTGAATTCCCTATTTTTTAGAATAGGGTTTCAAGACTCTCATTATCTTGCCTAAGTATGGAATTCGGGCATACACTCTTATTTCTGAAAAGAAGACTTTTTAGTCGATACTTGGGTTGGAATCCTGAGTCTTTTGTCTGAAACCTTCTGACGAAGGTTTTTATTCCTCAACACCTCACACAGGGAGGTTTTCCAAACCTATATTATGCAAAATTACTATTATCATCCCAATGAAATAAAAACACGAATGATCATATTATTCTATCATAAGCTTTATCTATTACTTGATTTCAATTCAGATCGTGTCCCATATTAGATGAGCAAATTATTGCACACATCCTACTCTAAGCAAAAGGCTAACACAAAAATATTAAGTGTTCAGTTTTTATGTAGAATATGTAGAGGAAATCCTAGACGAGGATATTTAAAACAAAAACAAAGGTCATACATCAGGTGATATCTACACATTTCACAAAATCATTTTATAATTTTATTTACAAAGTCATTCCACAAATAGGCAAATACAAAAGTTGGGCCTTGATATTACGCTTATTACAAGTTTCATATATTATGCAATTTTGATGAAAACAATGCTTGCCATAGTTTGAGCAGAAAATTAAACACTCTGTAAGGAACTAATGCAAAAAGTGTTAGTTGTTGTATTCATTGCAGAATACACAAAAATTCCGAATGCAGGTATTCGAGACAAAGATAAAAGCCATGCACAACCAATGTATACGCAAACCGCGGGTTCATTCACAAAAGCAAGTTACCAAATGGTTACATCCAAAGGATGGACAACAACGCAATAATGGTACCAAAAGTCTAATTTTTCCGTGACTGAGTCCTCAGAAGCATGATTACAAGTTATTTGAATAGTCCCCAGGTCAAGAAACAACTCTCTTAACCTTGCTTAAGGAACTAGCAGAGAAAGTGTGTGTGGAATTGAAAGTGAATTCAAATCCTTTAGGAGTATAAGCTGGAGGGAATTTGTAATAATCCCATTTTCTAGTTGGGGAACTATCATAACCCCGAGTCAATTCCAAATGATAAGTTTGAAGTTCCTTTAAGAGTTCATCCTTCTCTTGACCCCGAAAATTAAGGTGAAGCCATGGACATTGGATGTAAATCCTTTTAAAATCTATGACAAAGCAATATCTTGCCAATTTTGCAGATTTGATAAGAAAGGTCCTCTCATGGTTTCTTTCATCAATCTAAAAAAGCTCCCTAAGAAATCCCTAGAAAGTGAACCTGTCATAGGGGGTGAATTCTGAAAGAAGTTTCAAGAAATTAGGAAAAATCAATTTCATTACAATAATGTGAAGAGCCGAAGGGCACACATATTACAAATATTTTTCTTGTGCATAAAAAATGGATCTCTTGAAAGTTTCATATACAAATCTAATTTTGTTAGACTTAAGCTTGTCTAAAGGCAAATCTCTGGGAATGAAATGAACTCGAGGAAGTTTCCAGCAGGCTCCTAAGTGGAGATCAATGCCATATTCATCTAAGAACCTTCTATGAATACATCTAAGCAAGCCTTCGCTAAGGTCACCTAAAAAGGAAAAATCTATGGTTTCATATCTGCTGTAAACTTTATACAAAAGGTCCTTCAGAATATCTCTATCTTCAATCAACATCCAGAATACAGTTGTTAACTCGGCGTTCTCTTTAAAAGTCTCTCACAATGTAGACTAGCCGCCCACAAACTAGGAGTTGCTTCTTTTTCCTTAAAGGACAATTGTCTCACAGTACTTTTATTAAGCCGATGGTATTCAGATAAGGTGTTATATTCACTCGTTTGCTTATTTAGCTCCCTATTGATATGAGCTATTTCTAATCGCGCCTTTCTGATCTAGAAATGCCTAAGGACTAATTTTTTCCTTTACATCTAGTCGGGAAGAAAGAGGATAATTATTAAAAATATAAGCAAAGGAAGATACTATAAAATTACCAAACCTTTGAAATCAGAGCAGGGGAGTGGTAAGTCCCAGCATTCTTATCACTCTTTGGGCTTAAACCTTCTTCCTCTTCTTATGTGTCGAAGAGGTCGAGGGTTCCAGTTAGAATGGCATCATGATCAAGGATTGTTACTCGGTATTTCATCCTGACCATTGGAAACTTTGGAGATATCATTAGTATCTTCGAAGTTTTCGCTACAGTTGCCATTATTTCTAGTGAGATCACTTAAGCCATGGTCGTTTTCACTAATGCATTCGACGTTTGCTATTATAATAACATCTTCTTCATTATCGACATCTGACTGCTCCATGGGAATGTCATCAATAAACAAAAGCTTTGTCACATCAGTCTCAGCTCTCTCAGGAATAATGTTTCCATCCTTTACCCGGGTTATCTTTGTCATAAACCTTTTCTACCAAAAGTGGATCAAGAGAAGAAAAGATTAAGTCAGGATATTTTCTTATGTTGTCTGCACAGATAAGAAGAAATGCATCCTCAAACGAATTTACCATGATTTCATCCAATGTAGTTTAAAGAAAATAAGAGAGCCTTTGTTTGGCATCGTTAATCACACCAATAGCTTTTATCAAGGAAGTACCATTCTTCTCAAGCTTACTCCTAAGAAAGGCATTTTCCTCCTTAAGAAGAGAATTTTCGACTTGTAGTAAAGAACAGATAGAATCGACTGCAGTCATTTCTTCTTTAGTATTTCCCAAGGTCTTGTTTAAATCCTTGATTTCTCCAGTTAAGGACAAATGGACTCTCTTCTTCTCAACTACAACAGACTCTGCTTCAACAAGAGCAATCTCTAACGGTTTCTATTTCTTTATTGTATTCTCTCTAGTATTGGTAAGAGAAGTAATATCTTCTTTCAAGGAAAGGTTTGCCACCTTAGGCTTAAATAAATCGGAAGGCCGATAACACCTTCTTGCAATAAGAACCATCGTTTGAAATTACACATATGCGTGTGTGTATATATATACATACATACATACAGACATCATATAGATACACACAAACGTTGAACCACCCATATACCCGCAGTCGGAAAAACAGCTTCGATGGCACGGGTCAAAGAAAAAATAACATGCAAGACAACTCAAGTAATAGAACAAGTATGTAGGCTATATGCATGTTAAAATTTCCGAATGAGTCAAAATTCCAAATATGGCAAAGCAAAATAAAAAAATGGGGTCTGATGTATATATATAATAATATGGCACACTACAGTGCATCAAGCAAGTGATTTTACTACACATAGATAGGAAATGTAAGCTGACCCCTGCATGCATGGTTCAAACAAGATAAAATATGAAAGATAATTCAAAAGAGGAGGTACAACTGACGAAAAATGCATGTTCTCAGCTTACTTTTTATTTAATGTGTACTTGTTACAATACGGCTATAAGATCGAAAATAACACTCTGCA
Source organism: Allium sativum (assembly GCA_030737875.1). Classification (NCBI taxonomy): domain Eukaryota; kingdom Viridiplantae; phylum Streptophyta; class Magnoliopsida; order Asparagales; family Amaryllidaceae; genus Allium; species Allium sativum. The sequence goes on along the minus strand of CM060926.1, from coordinate 402,158,759 downwards.
CCTACCCTATCACGCACACATTACTATACTCATAACCAAATATACATCACCCCGTGTTATTATATTAATGTAAAGTGGTAAAGTGCATATGGAAACAAAATATATAGAATGCATTTGTTATATTCGGATGCAAACATTGGGTACAAGCATAAGAATTTATTTTTTTAGCAAACTGGGTATTAATAAATTAATATCGGCACATATATATACATATGTTTATGTATATACACATACCAATCAATTCCTAATGAAAAAAAGTCAGGTTAGATCAGCACGATAAATTGCAACAACACCAACATCATGAACAAAAACCAAGTGACAACCAACCACACAACAGGGTGATAGTTCACCAAGGCCATAAGTTACCATACTTTTTGTTGTATATAACGTATTTGTATACACAATTATATAATTTTTGTTTGATGATAACAAACAAGTATATATTATTATAAATGTGTTTTTTATTGTACTGTTATGTCACATCTCAGACAGGAAAATAATATTTTGTTTAAATGAAATACTACTGTACACGAATTCAAATATTCACACGGTATTTTATTTAAATAGAATAGTTTATTTCAATCATTCAAACAGTACAAATTTTGTACTCCACTATTTGTACATCTCTGTATTACATTTCATGACATATCGGATTTGATATACACAGCTCCTCACTACAGATCCACTCTGACACTCATTGTAAAATTTCATATTTATACAGACACATTGTCTCATACACTCTTTTTATACAATGTCAAAGTTTTTTTTGTCTTCAATCTTCTGCCTTCACACATCATCACTGTCAGTCCAGTCATCATCTGCTTACCTGTCATATACAGAAACACACACACACAGTATCTAGAACATAAATAATTTTCTAAATTTTAGCGAATATAATTTTATTTTGAAAATTTATTTGCCTCAGACTTTCAGTGTGTTTCTCATCATTTTTCTAACACGATCTGATTTTCATATCCATCCAACTGTGTCTAGACAGCTTGTAATATTCACAGTGATACACTGTAAATACCACAAGGTATACAACATATATATATATCAATGCATGGACAGGAAAACTTGTCTGGATGGATGCATATGCACACGTGTGCACTGCCTCGCCAGTCCAGTGTGCAACTGAGGAGTAGCCACGTGGACCATCTCGACTCAGTGCAACAATAATCAATATGGTCGAGGCAACCCAAAAACATCAATGAATACAAGCTAAAACATTATCGAGCCATGTATAAAATTTCAAATCAACATGAACTACAATGGACAACACATGGAAATCAACTCAGCATGATACGAGTTGCACAAGGACAAGATCAATGCATGTTTTTTCTGATGCTTGCAACATTGTCAGGTTCAAATTCAGCACATGAATATTGGGAGATGAAAGTATCAAAACAGTGTAACATATATACATGCAGCTGTCACAAATGAATGATGTACACAGCCAAATAAGAAGTCACAAATGAACAGGTAAAGTAGCTGGCAAAAGATGCAAGACAAGCATGCATGGTGGACAACTCAAAACCTTGTCATCATCAACTTGGATGCTACAGCAAGGATGTGTGTATTCGACATAAGGCATTCCAAAATAAGTTTTTTTCTTCAAATCAGTGTATGAAAACAAGTCAAGTATGAAGGGGAACCACTATTGAATGAGTTATGGAGCATATGAATCAAGCATGTTTGCAACTCAGAGAAGATGGCAACACATTAAGATGTGTAACACCACGTATTTTCTGTGAACGTATAAGTAACAAATCAGAGGATAATTAATTTTTAAAATAAGAATCAAGGGAAACGGGTTGCTCCATTGCGTTCGTCTCGAAATTCTACTTGAAAACGAGTCTGAGTTTGCAAGAATCGGAGTCCGTATGAGGGAGATATGACCCTCCGAAGTTTCAGAAATATTCAGAGTTCAAAACAGCTCGATTTCGAATTCAAAATTCGAATTTCAAACGCAGAACAGACTGGGCGGGAAATTTCCCACCCAGACGCAGGTCGACTGGGGAGTCGACTGGGCAGTCGACCCCCCAGACCAGGTCGACTGGGCAGTCGACCTGGTCCCGGAGCCCATTTTTGAGCCAGTGTTCGTTCTGATGTTTCCAGTCCGATTTCTGTCCATATTCATCTGCCTAAACCTATTTAAACAGCCCAAACCTAGCCTTCTCTACACACAATTCTGTTCTGCTTCTGCTCTGCCTCTGTTCTATATAAAAATAAAAATGGCGTCGCTACTCTGCTGAAATCAAAACTAGAAGCTAATCAACATCAACCTAAGCAGCTCAATTCAAACTAGAGATTAAAGCTTCTGCAAAGATTCTACAACAATTAAAGTTCTTTCTTTAATCCAACCAAGGCAAGTGCAGTTATTTTCCGATATAAACTTTAATCATAATTGTGACATGATTGTAAATCTGAATTTGAGATGGTGTATGTTCTGTTCTGATCTATTTTATTCTGTATCTCTTCTTCTTTCTGTTCTATAGCCAAGCTACTACGACCCTGTGCCAATCTCCTAAGAGATCAACGCACGAATGCTAAAATGTTTGGGACAAATAATGAATGTGGCATAATTGGACATGGCTAATCTGTGACTGATTTAAGAAAAAGGACATATGTTGTAAACTAGATTTAGATCTATGCATATTCTGTGAATTGGAAGAAGAGGAACCATGGTATGTTAACATGTGACTTGAGGCATTGGATATAACGCATATTTTGAATTAAGATCTGTTATAACTAGATTGTTGGGCATATTGTTTATATAACAATTCAGGATTTGAAAGAGAATATGACTTAGGTGTGAAGATCTATATTAAGATTTGATAACTATCAAATGTGAATAACACCTAAGTGGGAGATTTTTGAATATATGACATGCATTGAAATCGATGGCTATATTTGGTATAATTTATACGTGAATCTTTTGTACTAGGCAAGTTGAACTAAATTGGGACATGTAAATTATGACCATAATCTGTGACATGTAAATTCAATGCAAACGTGGGGTATCTGATCATAGTATGAATCATGACAACTATTTAGGCATGCAAACTTAGGCCAAATTTATAATTAGGCAAGATATGTTTGTGAAACTTTAAGGAATGATTAAATCTGTTATATTTGCCTAATTTGCTAGTTCTGCTATATTTGCCTAATCTGCTAGTTCTGTTATATTGCCTAATCTGCTAGTTCTGTTATATTTCTTAATCTGCTAGTTCTGCTCTACTGCCTAGTCTGCTAGATCTGTTCATCTGCCAAATTTGTCATCTGCTAAGTCTGCTAAAAATGCCAAATCTGTTATATGCTAAATAACTTAATCTGCTGAATCCGTTAAGTCGCCTAATCTGCGAAAATCTGTTATCTGCTAAGTTGATATATTCAGTCTGTTATTGACATAATCTGAATTAGCTATGAATAATTGACATGTATATTAGGCGTAGGCATAAATGGTAAATTATTAATTAATTGGCCGCAAAGATAAACATGGCTAACTCGAGGTTAGAATGAGTTTGCGGCGTAATCCTGCCCAGAACCGCCCGGCACATCCAGTGGCCGCAAACAATAGGTTCTAATGTGAGAAGTTAGTCATAATATGCTTAGACACGAGGTTAGGTATGGCTTGTGGCAGAAGTCTGCCCGGAACCGTCCAGCACATCCAGCGGCCACAAGCTTGCGACCTAATGTGAGAGGTCTGTGCATTAATAATTAATTAATGCAAATCTGAGATAAAAATGATGTCCAAATCGTGTTGGGTGGATAGGGTCAAACCAACTGGACTAATATATATAATAAACCCGTTCATAAACCTGTAGGCCCAATACAAAGTTAGACAAATCTGAAATTCTGTTAAATCTGTACATCTGATCCGTTAGTCTGAAAACTTATTAACTTGATTTTCTGATCTGTGAAATAGTTGACCTGAACTCTATATGTCTGAACTCGTAAACAAGTTAATCTGAAATCTGTTAGTCTGGGGGCACAAGGTTAGGAGGGAAAATACTTGTGTCATATGTTGTTTGGGACCCATATTAGTCAGTAACCCTTTCTGGTATCAAAACTTTGACCCAACAATAGGTAGGGTCCGGGCATGCTTACTGAACTAATTATAAGCGGTTCATTCTGATAATGGCGAGGGGTGTTGATGGTGCGTTCCAACCGGGTCATGTGCGTGCATGGATCCCGATCTGCCTCTGAGGATGTAAGACGCCGTGACATCTGTAAATAGGCCTGTGCCAATTGGTTGTCACTTTAGGGAGTGATACACCCTATTGTGGAGCGGACACAGGGTATTTATGTTTAGGGAGCCGATCGCTTGGGGTAGGGTTTTAGGGTAAACTCAGTTCTGTCTGTTTCTGTTGGTACCGTCTTTTTCTGTTGGGTGGTAACACCTGTCTGTTTCTGTGTGTACCATCTGTTCGGGTGGTAAAGGCCTATTATTAGCATTCTGCTTCTGTCCGTTTCTGTTGGGGTGGTAAAGGCCCATTACTAGCACTCTCTTCTGTGGAAATTATTCTGTACCCGTTTCTGTTTTAGTTTAGACATTAGGGTGTCACCTAATTCTATTATACTAGTATTAGTGCGGAGAAGTGTAAAGCAATAGCTTATATCATTCTGTTCTTCTGTTATATCTGCTACACCTGTTACATTTATCTCTCATCCAGTTTTATTTTCATGTCATGTTATTATTATCTGTTCATAACTGAAAATCACTGGACTTTCCAGACTTTTTGTCTGACCCTTGTTGTTTCGCCTCCTTTCTTCCGTTTCCCCCCAGGTTTTGTAGAAGGGAATACTCTAGCTTGATCCAGATTTCTTCTGCTTGAAGTGCTTAAAGTATGGCTTGTCTTCTTCTGTGGGGATTATGATTTTTAAACTATGCATTCTGAAGGCTTTCGTACAAGACTGATATTTTGTACTTGAATTCTGATATTGTGATTTGAAAGGATGTAACCAAGCTTATTTCGGTTTCTGTTGTAATAAAGTTATAAAATTTTCAAATACTGTTTTATCTGTCTTGTAAGTTTCTGTTCTGTTTACTAAAATGCTCCACCAAAGTTAAGGCATTCCCTTTGTGAGTGATCTTAACGGAGGTGGGGTGTTACACTTGGTATCAGAGCCGAAGGTTACCAGATTGGGTAAAGTTTTTAAAAACTATTTTCAAAAAGGTTTTAAAAGGAAGTATTTTCAAAAATAAAGCTTATTTTGAAAAACATAATCCCCAAGAGCCATATACCTTTCCTTCAGTCCTTTTTGTAATTGAATCTTTCCTTTTTCGTTTCAGCATGTCTGAAGCATCCGATACCAGAGGGTGTTCATGTACCCGGTTGGTTTCGTCAATATCTTGAGGCTAGGACCGCCGCCGCAGGTCCAGCAAATGATCCCCCTCCTCCACCCCCTCCTCGTGCAATTTCTTTCTCAAAGATCTGTATAGCTTTTAGGGCCATGGGTGGGAAGGATTTCAAGGGAACTGAATCATTCGTAGAAGCGAGGAATTGGCTCAAAGAAACTGAGGATCTATTCGTTATCTTCGAGGTGGACGATAGGCAGAAGGTACAGTTGGCGGTATGGCTGCTCAAAGACGAAGCTTCCTATTGGTGGGAAGTCACTAACGCCGAGAGGCCAGTTGAAACATGGATGGATTTCAGAACAAGGTTTGAGACAAAATTCCTCTCGCAAGCTGAACGAAGTCTACAACTGGAAAAGTTCTTATCTCTTAAGCAAGGAAGTATGAAGGTCAAGGAATACGTCAACCAGTTCAACCAACTGGCTAGGTTCGGATTGGATTTAGTCAACACTCAGCATAAGAAGGCTCTCCGCTTTGTTAAAGGATTGAACGAGCCACTGCACATCCTAGCCATGACCCATGTACCCATGGGAGCGACTTACGAGAAATTGGTGGACATGGAACTACTGCACGAGGAAGACAAGGGCCCGAAAGAGACAAAGAAGGAAGAAACACAGAATAAGAAAGCATGGCCCAAAAAGGAAACACAAAAGAAGGATGAGAAGTCTGAAGATAAGAAGGGGAAAAAGTGCTTTACTTGTGGATGCTCGACTCATCTGAACAAGGATTGCAGAAAAAGGAAGGGAACTTGCTTCAACTGTGGTGAGATGGGACACTTCACTAGGGACTGCCCGAAGAAACGAGGGCAAGGACAAAGGGCAGAACCCACTTCTGGAGGACAGGCGAATGGATAGGATAGAAATAAGAAAATTTGAGTAGAAGGTTTAAGTTTCTTATCTGATTGTTGAGTTAAAACTCTTTCTGATTCTGGCATTTTGATTCTGTAATCGATACTCTGCACTTTAATACTAGTATTGTTTCTGATTCCGCTGTAAACTCAAACCCATAAGGGTTATGACTAATTTGTTTTTGATAGATTGGGGTTTGAGAGATATCTGTGTTAGGCGTCAAGTAGGACGCATACATTCTGGGTTTTATCATGCTTAGTTCAGTAACCTGATCTGTACCAGTAATCTGTAAATATCTGAATATTCCCGATAAGGTTAAGATTTCCAGTTTTGACATTATCTAAAGAGGGTAATCCTCTGGGTGTCAATTTGATGTTGGTTTCGGTCTTCGGGGACGATACTTAGGACTCATGTCTAATGGGAACCAAGTTTTTGTTTTATCTGTATTCTCTTCCATCATTCGACTGTATCCTATAGATCGAATCTTCGAACTTTAGGTAGAAACTAATGGGTGTAAACATGTGTTTGAGACATGTTATGTTTGATGGTTGCAAGTGGATGCAAGTGGTTGCTAGTGGTTGCTCGTGGATGCATATACACACACTAGGCACTAGATCGGCTCGAAAACACTCTCATACTGCATATGGATGTGTGAGCATTTTCAATTTTTGTGGATGCAAAATGATTAACTCAGCACATGGATGTTGCATATGACTGAATGGTTGTGCACTCATATAGAAATGATATGTATCGAGTAGGAAAATTACATACATGTTGGACTCATGGCACTGGCATAATTCACATTAAGGAGGTCAACTGAATCAGTGGACCGCCTGATCTTTGCATTAGATAAGGAACATATACACACACGTTTGCATATGTTCATACAACATTAGAAGTTTCTAAGGACAATGGACGCCAGTGATTGATGATTGAGTAGATGGATGTTGGATGGTAGGACACATTCTTCTTAACTTGAAGATTTCGGGGACGAAATCCTTTAAGGAGGGGAGAATGTAACACCCCGTATTTTCTGTGAACGTATAAGTAACAAATCAGAGGATAATTAATTTCTAAAATAAGAATCAAGGGAAACAGGTGGCTCCATTGCGTTCGTCTCGAAATTCTGCTTGAAAACGAGCCCGAGTTTGCAAGAATCGTAGCCCGTATGAGGGAGATATGACCCTCCGAAGTTTCAGAAATATTCAGAGTTCAAAACAGCTCGAATTCGAATTCAAAATTCGAATTTCAAACGCAAAACAGACTGGGCGGGAAATTTCCCGCCCAGACCCAGGTCGACTGGGCAGTCGACCCCCCAGACCAGGTCGACTGGGCAGTCGACCTGGTCCATGAGCCCATTTTTGGGCCAGTGTTCGTTCTGATGTTTCCAGTCCGATTTCTGTCCAGATTCATCTGCCTAAACCTATTTAAACAGCCCTAAACCTAGCCTTCTCTACACACAATTCTGTTCTGCTTCTGCTCTGCCTCTGTTCTATATAAAAATAAAAATGGCGTCGCTACTCTGCTGAAATCAAAACTAGAAGCTAATCAACATCAACCTAAGCAACTCAATTCAAACTAGAGATTAAAGCTTCTGGAACGATTCTACAACAATTAAAGTTCTTTCTTTAATCCAACCAAGGCAAGTGCAGTTATTTTCCGATATAAATTTAATCATAATTGTGACATGATTGTAAATCTGAATTTGAGATGGTGTATGTTCTGTTGTGATCTATTTTATTCTGTATCTCTTCTTCTTTCTGTTCTATAGCCAGGCTACTACGAGCCTGCGCCAATCTCCTAAGAGATGAACGCACGAACGCTAAAATGTTTGGGACAAATAATGAATGTGGCATAATTGGACATGGCTAATCTGTGACTGATTTAAGAAAAAGGACATAGGTTGTAAACTAGATTTAGATCCATGCATATTCTGTGAATTGGAAGAGGAGGAACCATGGTATGTTAACATGTGACTTGAGGCATTGGATATAACGCATATTTTGAATTAAGATCTGTTATAACTAGATTGTTGGGCATATTGTTTATATAACAATTCAGGATTTGAAAGAGAATATGGCTTAGGTGTGAAGATCTATATTAAGATTTGATAACTAACAAATGTGAATAACACCTAAGTGGGAGATTTTTGAATATATGACATGCATTGAAATCGATGGCTATATTTGGTATAATTTATACGTGAATCTTTTGTACTAGGCAAGTTGAACTAAATTGGGACATGTAAATTATGACCATAATCTGTGACATGTAAATTCAATGCAAACGTGGGGTATATGATCATAGTGTGAATCATGACAACTATTTAGGCATGCAAACTTAGGCCAAATTTATAATTAGGCAAGATATGTTTGTGAAACTTTAAGGAATGATTAAATCTGTTATATTTGCCTAATTTGCTAGTTCTGCTATATTTGCCTAATTTGCTAGTTCGGTTATATTGCCTAATCTGCTAGTTCGGTTATATTGCTTAATCTGCTAGTTCTGCTCTACTGCCTAGTCTGCTAGATCTGTTCATCTGCCAAATCTATCATCTGCTAAGTCTGCTGAAAATGCCAAATCTGTTATATGCTAAATCTGCTAAATTACTTAATCTACTGAATTCGTTTAGTCGCCTAATCTGCGAAAATCTGTTATCTGCTAAGTTGATATATTCAGTCCATTATTGACATAATCTGAATTAGCTATGAATAATTGACATGTATATTAGGCGTGGGCATAAATGGTAAATTATTAATTAATTGGCCGCAAAGATAAACATGGCTAACTCGAGGTTAGAATGAGTTTGCGGCGTAATCCTGCCCGGAACCGCCTGACACATCCAGTGGCCGCAAACAATAGTTTCTAATGTGAGAAGTTAGTCATAATATGCTTAGACACGAGGTTAGGTCTGACTTGTGGCAGAAGTCTGCCCGGAACCACCCGGCCCATCCAGCGGCCACAAGCTAGCGACCTAATGTGAGAGGTCTGTGCATTAATAATTAATTAATGCAAATCTGAGATAAAAATGATGACCAAAACGTGTTGGGTGGATAGGGTTAAACCAACTGGACTAATATATATAATAAACCCGTTCATGAATCTGTAGGCCCAATACAAAGTTAGAAAAATCTGAAATTCTGTTAAATCTGTACATCTGATCCGTTAGTCTGAAAACTTATTAACTTGATTTTCTGATCTGTGAACTAGTTGGCCTGAACTCTGTATTTCTGAACTTGTAAACAAATTAATCTGAAATCTGTTAGTCTGGGGGCACAAGGTTAGGAGGGAAAATACTTGTGTCATCTGTTGTTTGGGACCCATATTAGTCAGTAACCCTTTCTGGTATCAAAACTTTGACCCAACAGTAGGTAGGGTCCGGGCATGCTTACTGAACTAATTATAAGCGGTTCATTCTGATAATGGCGAGGGGTGTTGATGGTGCGTTCCAACCGGGTCATGTGCGTGCATGGATCCCGGTCTGCCTCTGAGGATGTAAGACGCCGTGACATCTGTAAATAGGCCTGTGCCAATTGGTTGTCACTTTAGGGAGTGATACACCCTATTGTGGAGCTGACACAGGGTATTTATGTTTAGGGAGCTGATCGCTTGGGGTAGGGTTTTAGGGTACACTCAGTTATGTCTGTTTCTGTTGGTACCGTCTATTTCTGTTGGGTGGTAACACCTGTCTGTTTCTGCATGGTACCGTCTGTTCGGGTGGTAAATGCCCATTTACTAGTGTACACCTAATTCTACATTCTGTTTCCGTAGGGATAAATCTGTTTCTGTTTCTGTCTATTTCTGTTCGGGTGGTAAAGGCCCAATATTAGCATTCTGTTTCTGTCTATTTCTGTTCGGGTGGTAAAGGCCCATTATTAGCATTCTGCTTCTGTCCGTTTCTGTTGGGGTGGTAAAGGCCCATTACTAGCACTCTCTTCTGTGGAAATTATTCTGTACCCGTTTCTGTTTCTGTTTAGACATTAGGGTGACACCTAATTCTATTATACTAGTATTAGTGCAGAGAAGTGTAAAGCAATAGCTTATATCATTCTGTTCTTCTGTTATATCTTCTACACATGTTACAGTTATCTCTCATCCAGTTTTATTTTCATGTCATGTTATTATTATCTGTTCATAACTGGAAATCACTAGACTTGCCAGACTTTTTGTCTGACCCTTGTTTTTTCGCCTCCTTTCTTCCGTTTCCCTCCCCAGGTTTTGTAGAAGGGAATACTCTAGCTTGATCCAGATTTCTTCTGCTTGAAGTGCTTAAAGTATGGCTTGTCTTCTTCTGTGGGGATTATGATTTTTAAACAATGCATTCTGAAGGCTTTCGTACAAGACTGATATTTTGTACTTGAATTCTGATATTGTGATTTGAAAGGATGTAACCAAGCTTATTTCGGTTTCTATTGTAATAAAGTTATAAATTTTTCAAGTACTGTTTTATCTGTCTTGTAAGTTTCTGTTCTGTTTACTAAAATGCTCCACCAAAGTTAAGGCATTCCCTTTGTGAGTGACCTTAACGGAGGTGGGGTGTTACAAGATGGATATGCATGAAGATACATACACAAGTGGCTAACCAGTACACAATGCAGTGAGATCAATGCAACCAAGTGTTTAAGCCAAAGCAGTTTCAGTCACAAACAAAATGGGGCAAGAGTGTCAAGATTCATGCAATATAATTCATGCACAACCAAGTGACATAGATCAAGACAGTACATGGAGAAGAGGTGCATGTATGAATACATGATACAAGGATCAGTAATCAACATTTGTACAAAGTAGGAGTGGACAAAACAGCATTGGAAATCTCATGGCCATGGGGTTAAAAAAGAGGTTAAAACATTTTCAGGAATCAATCAATCATGCATGGAATGTTTTCTTTTTAACAACAATTTGGAGTGCTAGTATCAGGCAAGAACTCATTCCATTTATTTCCAAACCACAACTTTTTTATTGGAAAACAAAGGTGGGATTCTCGGCAAGATCATTTATTCTAGGGAAGACAAATTTGTTTTGAACAACACAATCTTTGGCAAAGTTTTCTTTCCAGTTTTAAAACAAATCTATAAGCATTTTATTAAATGCTGAAATCAGAAGGAAAATCAATGGCATGCTCAAGAAATCAGTTTCCTGTTTTTTTGAACAAAAAAAACAGTTTATTTGTTTCCAGAAATTATCATGTTAATTATGGTAAGTACAACCAAGTTTATTCGATAATACATTTAAGTTGACGTGGAAACATGATTTAAGAATTTACGTTTTGTTTTTGGCAAAGAAATATTTTTCAAATACACAATGGAACTAAAACAGACTAGTGAATATATCATGCAAGGGGTATTTCTACAGTTTCTCTGAAGAGCCAATATCATATCCAGGTCCATCAACAATCAAGCAGAGATTTCTATTCCAAAATTCAATCAAGGCAGTGGAACAAAGGGGGAACAAATCACACCATTTAAGCCAAGAAATCAAAAGAGGAAACACGCCTAATCAGATCGAATTCATTTTTGAAATCAGAGATGTTTAAGGATTTCTAATCCTACTTAACAACCATTTTCATCACAGGCATATGAGATCGAAAACCACAAGCCAAAACTGACAAAAATCAAATTGAATTTACTTACAATCGCTCTTCAGTCGAAACCCTAAAATCAGTGAAGCAAGGAGCCATAAGCAATCGATCAAGAACATCAAAGTGAATTTGAGCTTTAGAGATTTATCCAGAGAAATCCCTGCTAATGTCGATTTGATTTGGGGAATTTCAGAAAAGCCCTAGTTTTTTCAAGCCGCCATTCCATTTCCACAAGGATCGGGTTCAACAAAGAAAAAGAAGTGGGTTGACCATTTGTTTAAGGGATAAGGGTTTTTAATTCTATTTATTTGTATTGTTTTTATTTTTGTTTGGAATGTCGATCGGTTTCTAGGTCTATAAAATCTAGGTGATCTAGTTAAGGGGTTTAACTAGCAGTTTACTAGAGTCTATAAAATCTAGGGTTTACTGGTTATGGGGTTGTAATCAGGGGAAATCTAATCTAGGAGATTAGGCCAGTCTAGGGTTTTGAGCGTAGGGTTAGTACATGAGTAGGGAGTGCGAGTTTACAGTGTCTGTAAGCGGGATCTGTTACTAACTCCTAGTAGATACCTTAGGAATGTAGCAATAGGCAGGATTTTGCCGAAGCTGGGTATATCTTGTGTAACACCCCACCTCCGCTAGGGCCACTCACAAAGGGAATGCACTAGGTTTGGTGAAGCATTATCGAGGTAAACATGCACGGAAATATTACAAGACAGAACATATATAAAACAGCGGAAGTAAAACAAATTTCATTACCTTATAAAATAAGGTCTAAAGCCTTTTACATCAGAATACATCAAAACCTGTCTTGCAATAGTAAAGAAGCATAAAACCTTTTTATAAATTATTCCCCCAAAATAAAGCGGTGAAGCAGCCATAGCCAAGAGAAGACCAAGCTATACATGATGACCTTCGAGCATAAGAGGTCCGAACTAAACAACATCATTTCCTCCCTGAAAATCTGGGGGGGGGGGGGACGGAAGACAAAGAGGCGAAAGAAAACGGGGTCAGTCATAAAGACTGGTAAGTCCTATCTACTTCCAGCATAAAAACAGGTAAAGGTAACATGACATGCATAAACTGAAAGTAAACATAAGGATGACGACAAGATAGATAAACTAAACCAAGATAACATGGTGGACAACGACATCAAGATAAACTAAGGTATCATGATAAACTACGGTGTCAAGGTAAATCAAAGTATCACATCGTCAGGTTTCTATCAAGTATAATATCCCAAGGTATCTATCATGTATATTTGCTCTGCACCTTTCCGTACTAATATCCAAACCCGCGTCGTGTGTTAACTATAAAATGTCCCTTGCCCAATGTCATGTAATGGTCCATGTCAACCTTAATATATAGCATATATAGGTTTTCCCAACTCGTATGTTTCTTTCCATGTATAAGTTCATTCCTTTGCCGTAGGCCGTACGGGCTTTCCCATGTAAATCTATACCACCTCAACGTAGTACCATTTTATCCTTGAAGTTGTTTTGGACTACTACCCTTGGTCTGGTTATATTTTCTTACCATGAACTATCGCGTGTTCACTTAGGATTTATGCCACCTAGGACCACTAGGGATTATGCTACCTAATGAACGTTTCCGTGTCTCGGTTTGGGTTTTGGCCACCTAGGATCACTAGGGATTATGCCACCTAATGAACGTTTTCGTGTCTCGGTTTGGGTTTTGGCCACCTAGGACCACTAGGGATTATGCCACCCATCAACCATGCCCTTTATCCCACGTATGTATCGTGAATCGTTTTCCATGTCTAGACGCACATGTATCTCAATGTGCCATCCGAGTTCCGTGCCAGGGCAAATCGAGAAATACGGAACTCGGTCGGGAGCTTTAAGTCGTCTGCTAATGCAGATATCCAGGTCTGTTTTTGTATCCGTGGCTATGGTCCCACGTGACCCCTCCCTCAACTACTGAAAGTCAATCCAAGAAAAATCATGTATGAGAACTACATCCCGGCCCCACTATAGCCCCACTTTCCTATGGGCCAACCTCACCCATAACTCGATAGCAAGTATATGGTCTGTTGGGAGTTCTCTGCCTTTCCGTACGTACACGATTGACTAAAGATGGTAGGTAGTCGGCGACGTGCTATCCAGGGCAAAAACAAGTATCGTCGACTCCACGCTAACCCATCCCAGTCTTTAGGTCGCCCGCATAGCAACCAGGGCATACTCTTGGCTCTTCTACCGCAGACCTTAACCTCTGTGAGGCCGGGTTTCATGGACCATCTGCCACCTCACAGGGGGATACCAAGAGTACCCTCACGTCCCCCGAAGCTACCGCTTCGTCACCTAGTACGTTGGAGCCTTTATCTAAGTCAGATAATTTGCTCCTCCTCGTGTTTTAAGCGATGACCTACCGTATCGGGTTACTCATCTATCTGTGAACTGGTCCAAATCCCTTGACTAAGAATTATTACTTAGTTTCCTAAACTAAGGTTTACCACTTAGTCTCATTTCCCGTTATCCTTGTTAATCCCTGTCTTCCACCTAGTCCCCTGAACTAGGGTTTTGTCTAATGGGTTAAGTATTGTCATTTAAGTTCATGACTTAACCTGCCTACGAATCATGTCAAGATTTGGCTAAGTATTCAAGTCCAAGACCTAGCCCTACAAGTTGGTTAAGTATACCAAGAAGCTCATGACTTAGCCCTATTCAATCCTCAAGTCAAATTGGTTAAGTATTCGTTTATCTTAACCTTATCAAATTATCGTGTTAGATTGGTTAAGCATAGATTATCTGAACCTCATCGGATTATCAAGTCGGATTGGTTAAGTATAGGTTAACTTAACCTCATCAAATCATCATGTATAATTGGTTAAGTATAAGTTACTTAACCCCATTAAATTATCATGTTAAGTTGGTTAAGTACTGGTTACTTAACCTCGTTGAATTACCAAGTTTAGATTGGTTAAGTGTTTAACTTAACCCCGTCGAATTACCGTGTTTAGATTAGTTAAGTGTAGGTTACTCAACCCCATCTAATTACCGTGTTTAGATTAGTTAAGTGTAGGTTACTTAACCCCATCTAATTACCGTGTTTAGATTAGTTAAGTCTAAGTTACTTAACCCCATCTAATTACCGTGTTTAGATTAGTTAAGTCAAAGTTACTTAACCCCATCTAATTACCAAGTCGGATTAGTTAAGTGTAAATTACTTAACGCCATCCCCTAATTGTCTTATATGGTTGAGTGTCATTAAGAAATCAAGTCCGGTTTAACTTAACCTACCCATTCGTGTCATATCGGTTAAGTGTCATTAGTCAAAATTACTTAACCTTTTCATGTGGCATTAATTAGATTAATGCACCCCAACCTCTCACATTTGACTTTGTTGTGGTTACTAGTTAAGCCGGGCGGGTCCGGGTAGCTTTACACCACAACCTAGTCTAACCTCGGGTTTTAAGTGCTATATGACCAACTACTCACATTGGGTCCTATTGTTTGTAGCCACTAGTTAAGTCGGGCGGGTCCGGGTAGATTTATGCTACAAACTCAACCCAACCTCGAGTTGGCCACTTTCATGTTTGGTCTAGTGTCATATTACACTTACAACCCATACGTGTCTAGTTTCAAGTCCCATGTTTGCCCCACACGTCATTTCCACATTTAGGTGTATCATGAGTGTCATATTTCCATGAAATCCCATGTCAAATTATCATGTCATAATCACGCTCGTCTCTCCTACCCCAAATCGTGTTTCCAACCCAAGTAAAAGCGAGTCAACATAACAAGGATACTATGCTACATATTGGCCTCAAAACATGCATGATGCCAAAAAGGGGTTGGCCACGAACATGCATAGTATCGTAAGGGGTTTGGCCTCAAAGTATGCATAGCATCATAAGGGGTTTTTGGCCACAAACATGCATAGTATCATAAGGGAATTTGGCCACAAACATGCATAGTATCATAAGGGAATTTGGCCACAAACATGCATAGTATCATAAGGAAATTTGGCCACAAACATGCATATTATCATAAGGGAATTTGGCCACAAACATGCATGATAACATAAGGGGTTTGGGTTCATTTACATGCATAAGCCCCAAAGTCAAATCTTTGCCAATGTTTCACAAGTCAAATGGTTCCCAAAGGTTCATGCTAGCATTCCATAGATAAAGATTCAAACTTGCAAGATAAACTAGGTTAAGCATAACATGAGTGGCATGATTAAGTCGCTAAAACTTAGCCCAAGGTCATAGATCATTAAAAAGGGGCAAAATTAGGTTCATATAGGCTAGCATACTTATGTTTCATCGCATTTTATTCCATGTCACATTAGAACCACCGTTAGAATCTACAAGTAGCTAGAACTTACATAGCGAGGCTTAGGGAAAGATCATGAATCGTCTTGACCAAGAAAGGTGGCTCCTTTGTTGAAGAATCGTCATGGAACTTGCATAGCAACGTTGATTCACTCCCTTGATTTGATGTAGCAAGCTAGCACCTTTGATTCGGATCCGATTTGAATGCATGAGCTCTTGGAGTTGGAGATGGAGGCCATGATCAAGATAGATTTTGGCGGCACTTCGTGGCATGAGTGATTTGTGAGGGTTTAGGGTAGGCTTAGGGGTCTTTTTATAGAGATTAGGAGTAGTTTAGGCCATAGGATGAACCCTAGGATAGATCTGAGCCCTCAAAATCCGTCACAAACCTCCAAACATGTCTTGAGGAACAAGTCAGGTGCACCCAGGCCAAACTGGCCGACCACCCAAGTCGACAGGGGTGTCGACTGGGCAGTCGAAACAACCTGGGGTGTGTCGACTCCCAAGTCGACTCCCCAGTCGACTTGGGGGTGGCGGGAATTTTTCCCGCCTCTTCTGCTTGGCTGAACTTGAAATCTGAATTCAAATTTGAACTTGAAATTTTCTGAAAACTTTGACGGGCCATAACTTGGTCATACAGACTCCGATTTTCGAAAACTCGGACTCTATTTCGCATATTTTTCCGAGATGAACGCAATGGCATAGCCCGTTTCCCTTGATTCCGATTTTATAAGTAAATTCTGCCTTGATTCTCGTCTTAGCATGTTGTAAAAATCCGGGTTGTTACATCCTCCCCAACTTAAAGGATTTCGTCCCCGAAATCTCCAAGTTAGGAAGAACGTATCCTACCATCCATCATCCATCTACTCAAAACATCATCCACAGGCAACCATGGTGCTTAAAAGACTCCTAATGCTTTATGAACACATGCAGAGAGTGTTTGTATATGTTCCTTAGCTAATGCTAATGATCAGGCCTGAATGATCTTTCTAATGCAAAATATGTTTAGTGCCATGGGTCCAACATGTATGCAAATAGTCCTAGTCATATAAACACTACATGCGTGCACAAACATTCATCCACATGCAACATCCACATGATAACATATTCAATTTTATCCATAAACAAGTATAAATACTCGTGCATATGCAATGCAAAATGTGAGTTCGTCGATCTAGTATCTAACGTGTATTCGCGCATCCACGAGCAACCACTTGCAACCATTTGCAACCATATCAATCATAACATGTTTCAAATACATGTTTACATCCATAGAGTTCTACCTAAGGTTCCCAAGATAGGATCGAGAAGATAAACAAGACAAACTCCTTACGGGGTTTGCAACAGAAACAGGACCGAGAGGATATCCACCAAGCGATAGCATGCAAGCAAGCTCTAAAGGAGAACCAGGGATCAACGATATACTCTTAAAAAGAGACATGATGCGCGCGTCTAAGCCGCATTTCCATGAGCTTAATTCCATTATGCCTTGACCGCCTTTGACTTCATGATTTCGTAGCTCATTGATTCCTATTTCCAAGGTATGAGTTGGAACTCATTTCACTGTCGCCTCTCGTTCCCTTTTCACTTATTCTTTTCTAGAATCCTTGGCTCAACCATAACTGTGTACTCAAGGTTTCATGCAAGCTTTCCAACAATTCACTAGCGAACCTTGGGTCTCGTTTACCTACTAAGAGGTATTCCATGCAGAAGAACTTCCCCTTGAAAACAACCGATGCCAGCCATGTTGCCCAGTGTACTTACTAGGGTGATTCCTACAAACCATGCTTAAGCAGGATGAACCATCCGCCTTATTGGCGAACATTACTCGATCGGATCAGAGATTTCCGATAAATGCATCAAGAGATTCTAGGCAACTAACCATGACAGAACCTAAAAGGTTACATGAGACTTCGACGGTATTACCAAGGCAAGTTAAGAGTTTAACTACCCTCCTTTCAAAACCGAGAATGGCATCCCTTACTGGATAACCACTTCATCCCTAGAATCCATCCATAGCTCAATAATAGAAGCATTGCTTCTAATCTCAACATTTGGCTTTTACACTCTCAATTCCAAACAAGTCATGAATAAATGGACCGATCCCCAACCAGATTTTGGGACAAAAGTGGGATCTTCTACTATGCTAGTACTAAGGTGCAGAGACTTAACTATCGAAGCAGACTTAAATGATGCGATGATCAAAACAAAGTCTGGACGGGACGATAGAAAAGAAAGGCTAAGCCTTTAACAGAAACGGTACCATTCCTCTTAGGTATGCTAGAAATGAGAGCATACAAATGCCCTCTCGCTGATCTTGTCCTTATCTTCCTTTGTGGATCAAGCCATACCAACAAGTTGCTTATTCTTAAGCTCGTGTCCTTTATCCTAGCTCTTATTATCCCTTCTTATAACTTCGGTAACAGGTCTCTCGAGAACTTCCTCCATCGCACGGGAAAACACTTACGTAGCTAGACAAGGATTAGTCGCAGTTAAAACTACTGTGACTACAGATGGAGGAAAGAAAGGAAAAGAGGTTCAATCTAGGAAACAAAGGATAGTGCTAATGGCTTTTGGGGAATAGCCTTTAAAAACTTTTCTTGAAAAATGCTTCTTTGTAAACGGCTTCTCAAATAGTTCTCAGAAGGTTTTAAATTTTTTTGCCCAGTCTGGTAACCTTCTGCTCTGATAATAAATGTAACACCCCACCTCCGCTAGGGCCACTCACAAAGGGAATGCACTAGGTTTGGTGAAGCATTATCGAGGTAAACATGCACAGAAATATTTTAAGACAGAACATATATAAAATAGTGGAAGTAAAACAAATTTCATTACCTTATAAAATAAGGTCTAAAGCCTTTTACATCAGAATACATCAAAACCTGTCTTGCAATAGTAAAGAAGCATAAAACCTTTTTATAAATTATTCCCCCAAAATAAAGCGGTGAAGCAGCCATAGCCAAGAGAAGACCAAGCTATACATGATGACCTTCGAGCATAAGAGGTCCGAACTAAACAACATAATTTCCTCCCTGAAAACCTGGGGAGGGGGGGAACGGAAGACAAAGAGGCGAAAGAAAACGGGGTCAGTCATAAAGACTGGTAAGTCCTATCTACTTCCAGCATAAAAACAGGTAAAGGTAACATGACATGCATAAACTGAAAGTAAACATAAGGATGACGACAAGATAGATAAACTAAACCAAGATAACAGGGTGGACTACGGCATCAAGATAAACTAAGGTATCATGATAAACTACGGTGTCAAGGTAAATCAAAGTATCACATCGTCAGGTTTCTATCAAGTATAATATCCCAAGGTATCTATCATGTATATTTGCTCTGCACCTTTCCGTACTAGTATCCAAACTCGCATCGTGTGTTAACTATAAAATGTCCCTTGCCCAATGTCATTTAATGGTCCATGTCAACCTTAATATATAGCATATATAGGTTTTCCCAACTCGTATGTTTCTTTCCATGTATAAGTTCAGTCCTTTGCCGTAGGCCGTACGGGCTTTCCCATGTAAATCTATACCACCTCAACGTAGTACCATTTTATCCTTGAAGTTGTTTTAGTCTGCTACCCTTGATCTGGTTATGTTTTCTTACCATGAACTATCGCGTGTTCACTTAGGATTTATGCCACCTAGGACCACTAGGGATTATGGTACCTAATGAACGTTTCCGTGTCTCGGTTTGGGTTTTGGCCACCTAGGACCACTAGGGATTATGCCACCTAATGAACGTTTCCGTGTCTCGGTTTGGGTTTTGGTCACTTAGGACCACTAGGGATTATGCCACCCGTCAACCACGCCCTTTATCCCACGTATGTATCGTGAATCGTTTTCCACGTCTAGACGCACATGTATCTCAATGTGCCATCCGAGTTCCGTGCCAGGGCAAATCGAGAAATACGGAACTCGGTCGGGAGCTTTAAGTCGTCTGCTAATGCAGATATCCAGGTCTGTTTTTGTATACGTGGCTATGGTCCCACATGACCCCTCCCTCAACTACTGAAAGGCAATCCAAGAAAAATCATGTATGAGAACCACATCCCGGCCCACTATAGCCCCACTTTCCTATGGGCCAACCTCACCCATAACTCGATAGCAAGTATATGGTCTGTTGGGAGTTCTCTGCCTTTCCATATGTACACGATTGACTAAAGATGGTAGGTAGTCGGCGACGTGCTATCCAGGGCAAAAACAAGTATCGTCGACTCCACGCTAACCCATCCCAGTCTTTAGGTCGCCCGCATAGCAACCAAGGCATACTCTTGGCTCTTCTACAGCAGACCTTAACCTCTGTGAGGCCGGGTTTCATGGACCATCTGCCACCTCACAGGGGGATACCAAGAGTACCTTCACATCCCCCGAAGCTACCGCTTCGTCACCCAGTTCGTTGGAGCCTTTATCTAAGTCAGATAATTTGCTCCTCCTCGTGTTTTAAGCGATGACCTACCGTATCGGGTTACTCATCTATCTGTGAACTGGTCCAAATCCCTTGACTAAGAATTATTACATAGTTTCCTAAACTAAGGTTTACCACTTAGTCTCCTTTCCCGTTATCCTTGTTAATCCCTGTTTTCCACCTAGTCCCCTGAACTAGGGTTTTGTCTAATGGGTTAAGTATTGTCATTTAAGTTCATGACTTAACCTGCCTAAGAATCATGCCAAGATTTGGCTAAGTATTCAAGTCCAAGACCTAGCCCTACAAGTTGGTTAAGTATACCAAGAAGCTCACGACTTAACCCTATTCAATCCTCAAGTCAAATTGGTTAAGTATTCGTTTATCTTAACCCTATCAGATTATCGTGTTAGATTGGTTAAGCATAGATTATCTTAACCTCATCGGATTATCGAGTCGGATTGGTTAAGTATAGGTTAACTTAACCTCATCAAATCATCATGTATAATTGGTTAAGTATAAGTTACTTAACCCCATTAAATTATCATGTTAAGTTGGTTAAGTACTGGTTACTTAACCTCATTGAATTACCAAGTTTAGATTGGTTAAGTGTTTAACTTAACCCCGTCGAATTACCGTGTTTAGATTAGTTAAGTGTAGGTTACTCAACCCCATCTAATTACCGTGTTTAGATTAGTTAAGTGTAGGTTACTTAACCCCATCTAATTACCGTGTTTAGATTAGTTAAGTCTAAGTTACTTAACCCCATCTAATTACCGTGTTTAGATTAGTTAAGTCAAAGTTACTTAACCCCATCTAATTACCAAGTCGGATTAGCTAAGTGTAAATTACTTAACCCCATCCCCTAATTGTCTTATATGGTTAAGTTTCATTAAGAAATCAAGTCCGGTTTAACTTAACCTACCCATTCGTGTCATATCGGTTAAGTGTCATTAGTCAAAATTACTTAACCTTTTCATGTGGCATTAATTAGATTAATGCACCCCAACCTCTCACATTAGACTTTGTTGTGGTTACTAGTTAAGCCGGGCGGGTCCGGGTAGCTTTACACCATAACCTAGTCTAACCTCAGGTTTTAAGTGCTATATGACCAACTACTCACATTGGGTCCTATTGTTTGTAGCCACTAGTTAAGCCGGGCGGTTCCGGGTAGATTTATGCTACAAACTCAACCCAACCTCGTGTTGGCCACTTTCATGTTTGGTCTAGTGTCATATTACACTTACAACCCATACGTGTCTAGTTTCAAGTCCCATGTTTGCCCCACACGTCATTTCCACATTTAGGTGTATCATGAGTGTCATATTTCCATGAAATCCCATGTCAAATTATCATGTCATAATCACGCTCGTCTCTCCTACCCCAAATCGTGTTTCCAACCCAAGTAAAAGCGAGTCAACATAACAAGGATACTATGCTACATATTGGCCTCAAAACATGCATGATGCCAAAAAGGGGTTGGCCACGAACATGCATAGCATCATAAGGGGTTTGGGCTCAAAGTATGCATAGCATCATAAGGGATTTTTGGCCACAAACATGCATAGTATCATAAGGGAATTTGGCCACAAACATGCATAGTATCATAAGGGAATTTGGCCACAAACATGCATATTATCATAAGGGAATTTGGCCACAAACATGCATGATAACATAAGGGGTTTGGGTTCATTTACATGCATAAGCCCCAAAGTCAAATCTTTGCCAATGTTTCACAAGTCAAATGGTTCCCAAAGGTTCATGCTAGCATTCCATAGATAAAGATTCAAACTTGCAAGATAAACTAGGTTAAGCATAACATGAGTGGCATGATTAAGTCGCTAATACTTAGCCCAAGGTCATAGATCATTAAAAAGGGGCAAAATTAGGTTCATATAGGCTAGCATACTTATGTTTCATCGCATTTTATTCCATGTCACATTAGAACCACCGTTAGAATCTACAAGTAGCTAGAACTTACATAGCGAGGCTTAGGGAAAGATCATGAATCATCTTGACCAAGAAAGGTGGCTCCTTTGTTGAAGAATCGTCATGAAACTTGCATAGCAACGTTGATTCACTCCCTTGATTTGATGTAGCAAGCTAGCACCTTTGATTCAGATCTGATTTGAATGCATGAGCTCTTGGAGTTGGAGATGGAGGCCATGATCAAGATAGATTTTGGCGGCACATCGTGGCATGAGTGATTTGTGAGGGTTTAGGGTAGGCTTAGGGGTCTTTTTATAGAGATTAGGAGTAGTTTAGGCCATAGGATGAACCCTAGGATAGATCTGAGCCCTCAAAATCCGTCACAAACCTCCAAACATGTCTTGAGGAACAATCAGGTGCACCCAGGCCAAACTGGCCGACCACCCAAGTCGACAGGGGTGTCGATTGGGCAGTCGACACAACCTGGGGTGCGTCGACTCCCAAGTCGACTCCCCAGTCGACTTGGGGGTGGCGGGAATTTTTCCCGCCTCTTCTGCTTGGCTGAACTTGAAATCTTAATTCAAATTTGAACTTGTTTTTGAACTTGAAATTTTCTGAAAATTTTGACGGGCCATAACTTGGTTATACGGACTCCGATTTTCGAAAACTCGGACTCTATTTCGCGTATTTTTCCGAGACGAACGCAATGGCATAGCCCGTTTCCCTTGATTCCGATTTTATAATTAAATTCTGCCTTGATTCTCGTCTTAGCATGTTGTAAAAATCCGGGTTGTTACATCTTGTGTCATTTACTTTCTGCATTTCTATTTCTGTTATATTCTATGATCCGTAATTTTTTAATAACTCGCTAAAAATTAATAAACCCTATTCACCCCCCTTGGTTAATCTAGATCCAACAAGTGGTATCAAAGCAGGTATTTCTTTAACTTTAGAGTCATGGGTAATCCTAGTCATCAGTCTAGTGAGAGTCAGTCCAGTTCATCACCAACTATTTTCACTGGAACAGATTTTTTAAACTGGAAATCCAAAATGAAATTTTATTTAAAATCTGTTAATATTAAATGTTGGAATGTTGTTATCAATAGTACGATATGGTAGATAAAGTTTTTAATTCTCGTGCTACACATATTCTATATTCTAATCTTGATAATGATCAACACATTCTGATCTCCCATTGTTTAACTGCGCAAGAAATCTGGATAGCTCTCAATACGAAGTATGAACAAATTGACAACAGCTGCTCAAAACCCCAAAATGTCAACTTAGATTCAGAGTCTGCTTAATAGGTTTTACAGAAGATAGTTCAGATGGATCAGTTGATGGAGATTCAACAGACAATGAGATAGAAAATTTCTCATATGAAGATTTAGTTTATATGTGTGTTGGTTTAACTAAATCTGCTGACAAACTCCAGTCTAAAAATGAATCTTTAAAATCTAAGAATTTTGAGTTGACTAACAAAAATCATGGTTTGGAAGTAAAACTTGAGAATGTCGGGAAATTTGAAAATTCTGATTGTAAAAATTATTTGAAATTAAAATCCGATCTCGTTAGTTTCAATAAAAACATTCAAAAGCTTGAAGAAGAAATTCTGATTTTAAAAGATAACGAGAATGAGCTAAAAAATTCAAATAGATTTTTGCGAAAGGAATTTAAAAATCTTAAGACATCAGAAAATTCCAAACATGAAATTTCTAAAAAGGAAAGTTTATTAAAACCTATTCAATCTTGAATGAGCTAGAAATTGAGATTGAAAAGCTCAAGAACTTTGAATCTGAGAGTCGAAAACATTTTGAATTTGAAATTGCTGAGTCCCAAACCAAAATTAAATTACTTAATAATGAAAATTTGGTTTTAAAAGATGTAAGATCAGCATTAATCGTTATTCAAATTTGACGAAAGAAAATTCTGATCTTAAATCCAGAATTAACAATCTTGAATTGAGTTTGAAATGTTTTTTCAACCAGTGAAAAATCTTTGAATATGTTGTTGAAAAATCAATTTTCTTCTGGTAATAAAAATGGTCTTGGATTTAGGAAAATAAATGTTTTTGAAAATCGAAATTCAAATGGTTTTAAAAAAAAATTCAAATTACATTGAAAAAGGACATCCTAGAAATCTGAACTTTGAAAATTCCAAAGGATTTTTGAAACAAAATCAAAATGAAAACTTGTCTTATAATAAACCATTTAAACATTTTCGGATCCCAAAAGGAAGTAAAATGAATTCAGTTAAATTCAAATAGATCTGGTTTCCTAAAGCACAAAGATAGATTCGAATGGTTTGTCATATAAACAGGTTTGGGTACCTAAAGTCATGAACACATTTCAGAGTGGTTTAACAAATTTTGTTAGCCCATTCAATCCTCTAAACTGTTAGGTACCAGTGGAGGCAGAGGAATTGCTGTGCAAAAAGAAATGTGAAATCAAGTTGGTTTATACATCTGTATCATTCACAGTTCCTCCAGCCATGATTTGTTGAGTCGGAGATTCTGGTATACATGGATTTCAGGTATAATCTTTGGACTCATCTTTGTAAATATTTTGTTTCCTGTGTTTATTCTTTTTCTACCCCGTCTATTTTCTATTTGATTTGTCACTGTCATAACATTGTAATTTCTTTTGGGCTTTCTTTACTTTCAATTGTAGAATTCATATTTTTCTGGAAACTTACTTCTTTTGAACAAAACTCTAATGTTTTAATCTTTTCCAGATCTTGAACTTGATCTTGTATATCCCTGCAATTGTTTTGAAGTTTATTTTTCTGTTTTTTGAATTCATAACAGTGTTGATGTATTCTTGTCATATCCTGAACACTGTTGATTTGAATTCTAAATATTTGAAGATCTGAATATTTAATGAAATTTCACACACCTATGTTGTTTTGAGTTCTTCTAATCCATTTTATAAAAGCTTGAAATATTATACTCATTACAACACACTTCTATTTATCAGTTTGTGATAATTTCATTAATTATCACATTGGCTTGGAAATTTTGAATTGTCTAGAATTAGTGATACATCTTGAAATGATCTGAAATTATTCATGATCATTATCGCTTAAACTTGTTTGTCTAAAATCATCTGAAATTCTTGATATTTTGAATATCACATACCTCTTAAATTTGAAATTATCAATCTTGTGTGACTGATTCATTATATCTCAAAACTTGACATTGATTCAAGTGATTTCAAATAAATTATTTTTAATTTTTTTTGGATCGCGAATATCTCTCAATCTTGATGTAAATGATTTGAAATTATTCATGTGTGCCTGTTAGAAAATTTTGTGAAAAATTATATTGTGACCATTTGAAACTTCTGTGAAACATCCTCTGGCAAGTCTGATTCATAACTGTTTTTCTGTTTGCTGCTCTGATATTGCTTTTGAAAAATGTTTTCAAATATCTGCTTGTTTTTTACTACTGCTCTAATAAGATGAAATTAATTTGCGTGTTTCATTAGTGATGTCTGCTTGGGCTATGAGATTAAAATTCTACTGTCTGAGATATCTTTGTTCGTCTCTAGTGACATTGTTAAAATCCTCATTTATGGAGACATCAAGTGATATCAGTTTAGAAGTGCTGATTTGTTTATTCTCGACATGTGTATATTTTTAATCTCTCATGTCTTGTATAGATCTTTTCATTTCCCTCTTGTAATTTATTTTCAATTTTAAAATTATTTACTGATTCATTCAGAAATTGAAATCAATAACCAAACTGAACTGTACTTATAATTCATCAAAATTATTAACTGATTTTGAAACTGTGATAAGTTGTGACTGCAGTATATTTCACAACAAGAGGAGATTTTATTTAGATTTTTCATGTGGTTGAACATTTATTATAATATCTTTGAATTAGCAATTATTTCACGACCGTCTCCTTTATCTATCATCATTATGCCATCCATGGTAATTTTATATAAATGTGGAGAGTTCAAATGTTTTAAAATATTTTTGAATAAACAGTGGAAATATTTGTGATGGAATTGTGGTTACATTATTATTCAGAATTAGTGATAATTGAAAATTTTCAATGATCTCGGTACAGTTGATCATATTTCATAATACGATTAATTTAGAAATTTATTTCACAAACCATTTCTGTACCTATCATATTTCTATCATCCATATTGGTTTATATACTGAGGAGTTTTTTCATTTTGAAACTGAAAAAAATAAAAAATTTAATATACATAAGTGTATCTCCAATCTCATTTAAAAGTCCAAGCTTTGGTCATGCATGGTTGTAAGACGACTTATAATTTAAGCTGCGACTGACACCATTTAAAAATCCAAGATCTGGTTATGCGTGGTATGTGTGCTCTTTTATTAAAAGAAAAAGAAAATGATTTGAATAAATAGAAATTAATCTGAAATACTCCTTGGTGTTTATAAAAACCAGCCTATCAATCCATTTTCTATTTGTGAAATGTGTTAAAATTTTATGAAATTTTATGATTTGTTGATTGATAGTTATTGGGATTTATGATTATTTGATTTTGTCACTTAAGTTGAAATTATAATTATAGTCCAAATCCATCACTGTTTTGTGGTTCAATTATAAAATTCTTTTAAAAATAATTGGAAATACATATTTTTGTAACTCTCTCCATTTTATATAAATTTCATCGTAAATCCGTCATTCTCTACATTGTGAAATATGCCACTAGTTCTCGGTTTGTTATGATTTTTGTTTGGCTAATTGAGATCTATGACTATCATTCTTCCTCTTAAACCGAATTATATTATTTAGTCATTTTTCATCTATATTTTAATATCTGAATCCTTTTGATGATAACAAAAGGGGGAGAATGGGTTGAGATTTTGATTTATGAGTGAATATTTTATAAATGTTTTAATTTTGAAAATTCATTCAATTTTCATTCTTCTCACTCATGCATAGTTCTAGGGGGAGTTTAGTTGTAGGGGGAACATACATTTAGGGGGAGTTCCCCTATTCACGAATAAACACATTTAATATATTCAAAATCTTTTATTTATTTGTCATCATCAAAAGGGGGAGATTGTGGTATACAACGTAGTTGTATACACAATTATATGATTTTTGTTTGATGATAACAAACAAGTATATATTATTATAAATGTGTTTGTTATTGTACTGTTATATCACATTTCAGACAGGAATATAATATTTATGTTTAAATGAAATACTACTGTACACGAATTCAAATATTCACACAGTATTTTATTTAAATTGAATAATATATTTCAATCATTCAAACAGTACAAATTTTATACTCCACTATTTGTACATCTCTGTATTACATTTCATGACATATCAGATTTGATATACATAGCTCCTCACTACAGATTCACTCTGACACTCATTATAAAATTTCATATTTATACAGACACATTGTCTCATACACTATTTTTATACAATGTCGAAGTTTTTTTTTTGTCTTTAATCTTCTGCCTTCACAGCATCATCACTGTCAGTCCAGTCATCATCTGCTTAGCTGTCATATACAGAAACACACACACACAGTATCTAGAACATAAATAATTTTCTAAATTTTAGCGAATATAATTTTATTTTGAAAATTTATTTGCCTCAGACTTTCAGTGTGTTTCTCATCATTTTTCTAACACGATCTGATTTTCAAATCCATCCAACTGTGTCTAAACAGCTTGTGATATTCACAGTGATACACTGTAAATACCACAAGGCAGACAACATACAAATATATATATATATATATATATATATATATATATCAATGCAGGGATAGGAAAACTTGTCTGGATGGTTGCATATGCACACGTGTATATATATACACGTGTGCACTGCCTCGCCAGTCCAGTGTGCAACTGAAGAGTAGCCATGTGGACCATCTCGACTCAGTGCAACAATAATCAATATGATCGAGGCAACCCAAAAACATCAATGAATACAAGCTAGAACATGATCGAGCCATGTATAAAATTTCAAATCAACATGAACTACAATGGACAACACATGGAAATAAACTCAGCATGATACAAGTTGCACAAGGACAAGATCAATGCACGTTTTTTATGATGCTTGCAACATGGTCAGGTTCAAGTTAAGCACATGAATATGAGGAGATGCAAGTATCAAAACAGCATAACATATATACATGCAGCTGTCACAAATGAATGGCGTACATAGCCAAACCAGAAGTCACAAATGAACAGGTAAAGTAGTTGGAAAAAGATGCAAGACAAGCATGCATGGTGGACAACTCAAAATAGTGTCATCATCAACTTGGATGCTACAGCAAGGATGTGTGTATTCGACAAAAGGCATGCCAAAATAAGTTTTTTTTTCAAATCAGTGTATGAAAACAGGTTAAGTATGAAGTGGAACCACTATTGAATGAGTTAAGGAGCATATGAATCAAGCATGTTTGCAACTCAGAGAAGATGGCAACACATTAATATGGATATGCATGGAGATACATACACAAGTGGCTAACCAGTACACAATGCAGTGAGATCAATGTAACCAAGTGGTTAAGCCAAAACAGTTTCAGTCACAAACAAAATTGTGCAAGAGTGTCAAGATTCTTGCGATATAATTCATGCACAACCAAGTGACATAGATCAAGACAGTACATGGAGAAGAAGTGCATGTATGAATAAATGATACAAGGATCAGTAATCAACATTTGTACAATGTAGGAGTGGACAAAACAGCATTGGAAATCTCATGGCCATGGGTGGAAAAAAGAGGTTAAAATATTTCCAGGAATCAATCATGTATGGAATGTTTTTTTTAACAACAATTTGGAGTGCTAGTATCAGGCAAGAATTCATTCCATTTATTTCCAAAACACAACTTTTTTATTGGAAAACAACGGTGGGATTCTCGGCAAGATCATTTATTCAAGGGAAGATAAATTTGTTTTGAACAACACAATCTTTGGCAAAGTTTTCTTTCCAGTTTTAAAACAAACCTATAAGCATTTTATTTTATGCTGAAATCAGAAGGAAAATCAATAGCATGCTCAAGAAATCAGTTTCCTGTTTTTTTGAACAAAAAAAACAGTTTATTTGTTTCCAGAAATTATCATGTTAATTATGGTAAGTACAACCAAGTTTATTCGATAATACATTCAAGTTGACGTGGAAACATGATTTCAGGATTTACGTTTTGTTTTTGGCAAAGAAATATTTTTCAAATACACAATGGAACCAAAACAAACTAGTGAATATATCACGCAAGGGGTATTTCTACAGATTCTCTGAAGAGCCAATATCATATCCAGGTCCATCAACAATCACGCAGAGATTTATATTCCAAAATTCAATCAAGGCAGTGGAACAAAGGGGGAAACAAATCACGTCATTTAAGCCAAGAAATCAAAAGAGGAAACACGCCTAATCAGATCGAATTCATTTTTGAAATCAGAGATGTGAAGGATTTCTAATCCTACTTAACAATCATTTTCATCACAGGCATATGAGATCGAAAACCACAAGCCAAAACTGACAAAAATCAAATCGAATTTACTTACAATCGCTCTTCAGTCGAAACCCTAAAATCAGTGAAGCAAGGAGCCACAAGCAATCAATCAAGAACATCAACGTGAATTGGAGCTTCAGAGATTTATCCAGAGAAATCCATTTCTAATGTCGATTTGATTTAGGGAATTTCAGAAAAGCCCTAGTTTTTTCAAGTCGCCGTTCCATTTCAACAAGGATCGGGTTCAACAAAGAAAAAGAAGTGGGTCGGCCATTTGTTTAAGAGATAAGGGTTTTTAATTCTTTTTATTTTTATTGTTTTTATTTTTTTTGGAAAATTGTCGATCAGTTTCTAGGTCTGTAAAATCTAGGTGATCTGGTTAAGGGGTTTAACTAGCAGTTTATTAGAGTCCGTAAAATCTAGGGTTTACTGGTTATGGGGTTGTAATCAGGGGAAATCTGATCTAGGGGAATAGATCAGTCTAGGGTTTTGAGCGTAGGGTTAGTACATGAGCAGGGAGTGCGAGTTTATAGTGTCTGTAAGCGGGATCTGTTATTAACTCCTAGTAGAAACCTTAGGAATGCAGCAGTAGGCAGGATTTTGCCGAAGCTGGGTATATCTTGTATCATTTATTTCTACATTTCTATTTCTGTTATATTCTGTGATCTGTAATGTTTTAATAACTCGCTAAAAATTAATAAACCCTATTCACCCCCCCCCCCCCCGAGTTAATCTAGATCCAACACTTTTTAGTTTACTGAAATTAGATTACTTGAATAAAGATCAATCGTGAGGGAGAACTCACTTGCAATAGCGGCAGCGAGAAGGCTAAGCATTTCTGGCCATTTCGGGTGTTGTAACAACCAAGGCAGCAAGTGGCTTCAGCGCGTGTCTCGCGTGGCAAGGTGATGGCGTACGGTCAGCGCGCCTCGAGGTGGAAGCGACCTAGATGGCGGAGGCTTCCATTTGCAAGAGAGAGAAAGAACGATGGGAAGATTTGATTTTCACGGTGGAGGCTACCCAGTGGCGATCTGATTTAACATGAATCTGATCTAGGGAAGGGAACAATTCGATTTTGCGATGGGAGGTGAATTTGGAATAGCAGTAGCTGGGGACATGAGTTGTTAAAATCCATCCCCTTTTTTATATATAAACAATTGGATTCACGGTTTCTTTTTTCGTTTTCTTTTTTTTTTGAAGAGGAGAAGCTGAAACGAGCTTAGTAGAATGAGGTAACATAAAGAGAGAATAAGAAGGAGTTGATAAGAAGAAGCGGACACAACAAAAAAGTTGGATCTGAGTTGAATTGATTGTAATTTTTTATGCTTGGATTTTGAATGAACGAAGTGTCACATAAACCTTACGTGCATTCCATTTTGAGACAAATGCAAATTTAAGAGAAAATAACAATTTGTGGCAAGTTAAACAAATATATACATGGTTACATGCGTTTACAGTAGCATGCGTGTCTTTCTTTGTTACTCTTTATTTATAACAAATGAGAATGTACTAAAATGGAATAGCATGCCTATTGTTAATCATAATAAACTTTTCTATTTATCAACGTATGTATGTGGAATGGTGTGAAAGGCATGCACGAAACACTACAACAAAAAGACATTTTTACAACTGCAGTTTTACAACTGTCATAAAATTACAGTGGTAATAAAACGTTTATACAACTCTTTTGTTTCTCATTTTCAATAATCTTTTTTACTTTGCTAGCTGTTAAACACATATCACGATATATTTCCATCGACAATTTTTTTGCTCCAAAGCAAAATTTTGGCTCCAAAACCAATGTATATTCACAGCTCTCTCCCTCATTGACCAAAAATTCATTTCCCCCAAATACACAGTTTCCTTTCCGTGTTCATTCATCTTCCCCTAAAAAAATTCTCCCATACCCCCAAATAAATTAGTTTTCTTTCCTACTGCGCTCCTCACCAACGATTAGAAATAATTTCGATCTGGGATTGCAATCGATATTGTTGCTACCGATGCTCAAGTGATTAATTTATGTTGTCCTTATAGTCGACCCTCCAATAGAAGTTGAAACAAGTGAGTATTTAGAATGCTAGATCATATATGTTTCTGTTGGTTTAATTTGGTTCGTAGTCCAAGATGGTTGTCACAAATTGGTTATCAAGTTGTTGATTTTTGTTATCAAGAATTGTAGTCGAAACAGGTGAGTATCTATAGAGCAGAACTGAATGGGATGAGACACTAAAAACGTTTAGAGTTGAAGGTGGCGTGTGCATCACAAATTAGTTATCAAGTTACTGATTTTCATGTTTTTGCCTTGTGGTTCTGT
Source organism: Allium sativum (assembly GCA_030737875.1). Taxonomy (NCBI): domain Eukaryota; kingdom Viridiplantae; phylum Streptophyta; class Magnoliopsida; order Asparagales; family Amaryllidaceae; genus Allium; species Allium sativum. Next base: position 402,126,547 of record CM060926.1, on the reverse strand, counting down.
ATTTCGTTTTGGTATTACTCTTTATTTTGTTTGTGTTTTTGAATAGGTTATAATGCTAGCAACTTGGATTCTGATGAACTAGAAACGAAAAAATGATCTTACTCTGCTTATACAATTTTTTTATGCTCGGTATTCTTACTTTTCTGTTGTTTTATCATACAATAACAATTCTCGGTATAGAATGATTATTGATTATGGTCCGTATTTTTGCTTTCGATTCAGTAGTGCCTGCTCTTAATGGTGACCCTTAAAACACTCTGTGTTAGAAAATAAAATAGAAGAAACAAGATAGAAGAGAAGTTTTATTATTGATGAATTGTAATTGTAAGATAATACAAACTGCATATAGATGACCTCTATTTATAATACAAGAAATAAATACAAATAGGCTTGAATAATGTGACCGTTGTATTGTTATAATGGGAAAGTGACCATTGTATTATTATAATAGGCGTATGACCATTGCTTTCCCATTATTTTGTTACTCTCCCTCAAACCGAACTAGGGTTTCCATTTCTATCTCCGCCTCCATTAATGACTTTTCGATCCTCCCTCAATCTCATAAAGTTCTTGGTAGACAAAGCTTTTGTAAGTACATCAGCTCGCTGATAATACGCGGGGACATGACAAATCGCCAGTTTTCCTATCTGAGTTTTTTCTCTAACAAAATGAAGGTCAATTTCAAGTTGGTTCGTCCTCGAATGTTGAATCGGGTTGAGTGATAAAGAAACCGTGCTCTTGTTATCACACCAATTGACGGGTCTTCGATTTAGAGAAAACACTAATTCTTGCAACAACGATTCAATCCAAGTAACTTCTGCTATCTCACTTGCTAATGCTCGGTATTCCGCCTCTGTGCTAGATCTGGAAGTGGTCTGCTGCTTTTTAGTACACCAAGAAATAATATTGGAGCCAAGGTAGACACAGTACCCTGAAATAGATTTTTGAACATCAATATCATTGGCATAATCTACATCACTAAAACACTGTAAGTTGAGCTCTTTTTCCGGCTTTATAATTATGCCATGATTTTTTGTGCCTTGCAAGTATCGTAGAATCCTTTTTAGTGCATTCCAGTGTTCTGATAGGGGATTCTGCATGTATTGACTTAGCTTGTTAACACTATAGCATATGTTAGGTCTTGTAATCGTTGCATATTACAGTGCTCCAATTATGCTTCTATATTGTTTGGCATTGTCGATAGCTTCACCTTTATATTTTGACAGTATTAGGTTGCTAATCATCGATGTCGGCAAGGAATTTGCCTGATGTAATTTTGCCCTTTGAGGAATTTCTGAAATGTAATTTTGTTGAGATAAAATTAATTCTCTGTCATTTTTTTTAATAGCTTGTATTCCGAGGAAAATTTTTAGTTCCCCCATGTCTTTTATGGCAAAGTTTTGATCAAGTCTTCATATAATGTTATCTATTTCTTGATTGTTATCTCATATGATCAACATATCATCAACATATACCAAGATATAGATATTTCCATATGCGCCTCTCTTCATATATAGTGAATTATCTGATTTGGCTTATGTGAAGTTCGTGTTGGACAAAGTTAACTTAAGTTTCTCATACCAAGCTCTTGAAGCTTGCTTTAAACCATATATAGCCTTATGTAACTTGCATACTTTATTGCCATAGCTGTAGCCTTCCGGTTGATACATGTAAACCTCTTCAGTCAACTCCCCATTTAAGAAAGAGTTGTTGACGTCTAACTACCTTATATTCCATCCTTTACTTATGGCAATGGTTAATATGACTAATTGTTGTAGGCTTTATGACTGGAGAGAAACTTTTGTTAAAATCAAATCCAAACCGCTGTGCATAACCTTTAGCGACCAATCTAGCTTTGTATTTGTCAATAGATCCATCCTTTGTTCTTTTAATCTTGAATATCCATTTGCATCCAATAATGTTTTTGTGTTTTGGTGGTGTTACCAAACTCCATGTATTATTTTTCATGAGTGCCTGATATTCAATATTCATGGCCTCTTTTCATTTTTCTGATTTTATTGCTTGCTCAAAGTTGGTCGGTTATGCTTCAATAACCGAGGTATTGTAAACTTTAGGTTTGAAAATCCCACTTTTCGACCTTGTTGTCATGTGATGTCCTATGTGCATTTGTTGTGGCTACTGGTGTATTGCAGTATTGCTGTTTGTTCCTGTATCTGCATTGCTGTTGATTTCTGCATCACTATTGCTCTGCATGTCTTGATTGATCTGATTTGTGTCCATACTTTCTGAATTATCATTTGTTCATGTTGTTTGTGCATTTCTTTCTTCCATGGATTCATTTTGTAAGTTTTTATTAATTATGTCTTGATGATCTTCACTAATGTTATTAGCCAATGATTATGCAAAAACCTTCTTGAATTGCTCCAGCCTGACAAGATTTTCTACATGATTCTCCCTGATTTCCTATTTACCTACAAGGGGAAATGTATTTTCATCACAAATAACGTGTCTGGAAATGTAAATTCAAATTTTTGTCTAAGCATTTATTTCCTTTTTGGTTCAGTGCATACCCAATGAAAGTTCATGTGCTTGATCTTATGCTTAGTTTGTGTCTATTGTAATCTCTTAGGCATGGAAAACACAGACAATCGTATGTTTTCAAAAAATGATAGTCTAGTCTAACATTATATATCATCTCATATGGAGTTTTGTTATATAGAACTTTAGTTGGTAATTTATTGATGAGAAAAACTGAAGTGTAAAATGCTTCATTCCAATATTTCATTGGCACTGAGCCTTGAGACATTAATGTTAGACCCATCTCTACTATGTGTCTGTGTTTTCTTTCTACCAAACTGTTTTGTTCAGATGTGTGAGGGCAAGTCAATCTATGTTTTATTCCTCTTTTAGAAAAATAATTAGTTAAAGGTTCAAACTCTCCCCCACCATCGGTTTGAAATTTTTTAACACTACAATTGGTTTGTTTTTCAGCGTGAGTTATGAATTGTATGATAATACTACATGTTTCTGACTTATTCTTTAGCATATATATCCAAGTATATCTCGAATAGGCATCCACAAAGGAAAGATAGTACTTGTGTCCGTGATATGAATTCAGTGGTGCTGGTCCCCACAAATTAGCAACTATCAGCTTGAGAGGTTTATTGTATCTAGTTTCAGAATCTCTGAAAAGAATTTTATGACTTTTGCCAATTTGGAAGTGTGTGCATGTGTGTTTGGCAGGTACATTATTACTAAAAGAAATATTATTATTGCATAAAATAGTTTTAACAACTTCAATACTAGGATGTGCTAATTTCCTATGCTATAAATCAAGATTACTTTTTTTAACACTACAATTGGTTTGTTTTTCAGTGTGAGTTATGAATTGTATGACAATACTACATGTTTCTGACTTATTCTTTAGCATATATATCCAAGTATATCTCGAATAGGCATCCACAAACGAAAGATAGTACCTGTGTCCTTGATATGAATTCAGTGGTGTTGGTCCCCACAAATCAGCAGTTATCAGCTTGAAAGGTTTGTTGTATCTAGTTTCAGAATCTCTGAAAGGAAGTTTATGACTTTTGCCAATTTGGCAGTGTGTGCATGTGTGTTAAGCAGGTACACTATTACTAAAAGAAATATTATTATTGCATAAAATAGTTTTAACAACTTCAATACTAGGATGTGCTAATTTCCTATGCTATAAATCAAGATTTCTTTTTTTAACACTACAATTGGTTTGTTTTTCAGCGTGAGTTATGAATTGTATGACAATACTATATGTTTCTGACTTATTCTTTAGCATATATATATCCAAGTATATCTCGAATAGGCATCCACAAAGGAAAGATAGTACCTGTGTCCTTGATATGAATTCAATGGTGTTGGTCCCCACAAATTAGCAGCTATTAGCTTGAGAGGTTTATTGTATCTAGTTTCGGAATCTCTGAAAGGAAGTTTATGTCTTTTGCCAATTTGGGAGTGTGTGCATGTGTGTTTGGCAGGTACACTATTACTAAAAGAAATATTATTATTGCATAAAATAGTTTTAACAACTTCAATACTAGGATGTGCTAATTTCCTATGCTATAAATCAAGATTACTTTTTTTAACACTACAATTGGTTTGTTTTTCAGCGTGAGTTATGAGTTGTATGACAATACTACATGTTTCTGACTTATTCTTTAGCATATATATCCAAGTATATCTCGAATAGGCATCCACAAAGGAAAGATAGTACTTGTGTCCTTGATATTAATTCAGTGGCACTGGTCCCCACAAATCAGCAGCTATCAGCTTGGGAGGTTTATTGTATCTAGTTTCAGAATCTCTGAAAGGAAGTTTATGACTTTTGCCAATTTGGCAGCGTGTGCATGTGTGTTTGGTAGGTACACTATTACTAAAAGAAATATTATTATTGCATAAAATAGTTTTAACAACTTCAATACTATGATGTGCTAATTTCCTTTGCTATAAATCAAGATTACTTTTTTTCCATCTTCATTACATTCATTATTACTGCTGCTAACATTAATACTCATATTACAATCATTATTACTTGACTCGACATTATTACACCAGAATTTTCCACTAGTATCCCCAATTTTCAAGTTGTCAAACTTGTAAAGTCCATCATGTAGATTACCCCGTAATAATATTTCGTGGCTCAGTAAATCCTTAACTATGCAAAATTTTGGGTGAAATTCAAAAAACACATGATTTTCATTAGCAAATTTTGATACACTTAGCAAGTTTTTATTAATAGAGGGTACTCTAAGAAGTGTGTTTAGATTAAGTTGCCTTTTTCCTAAGATAGTTCCCTTGCCAATGTGTGTTATATGTGCAGTTTTACCGTCCCTCATATATAAAGATTTCGTACCTGAGTAGTTTCTGCTTCCAATGTTGAGATTTTTGAGATTGCTAGTAATGTGATGAGTGGCACCCGAATCCGAGTACCATTCTTCAAAATTGTTGTCTTTACCTTTGCTAGTATCATCGTTTCCAATATTTTGATTTTTATTAGCCGCATTGTTGTTTCTATTTGAGTTCATCACGGCCATATTGACTTGTGATACCTTCTGTGTTGAATTAGCATGATTATATTGCTTTCCACTGTCATTATTATATCTGAAATAGCACTTGTTTGCCGTGTGACCAAATTTTTGACTTATTTGGCACTTTACTCGATTGTTGTTGATCCATCGTCGTCGACCTACTTGTGGCAGAAAACCTCCTCTTTGTTGTTGAAGACCCCTTTGATACTGATTTTCTTGTATGTTTGCATTAATGTTGTTGTTGCTTCCCTGTGATTGCTTATTTTTAGCTACAACATTAGTTGCAGAAAACTCACCCTGTGTTGTTTTTCTTTGATCAATTCTTCCTTCATGAGCAAGGAGTGCAGATCGAACAAAATGCAAATCAGGTAAAGTTTGTAGCGTAGCCAGGACCGTTACTAAAGATTCATATTCTTCATCAAGCCCTCCGGTAATAAAAAGTATTTGTTCACTATCGCTGATTTTATGCCCAACAACACTTAGTTTGTCACATATGTTTTTAATTTTGCCCAAATAATCTTTCATGCTAGTATCTTCTTTTCTGCAATTTTGAAGTCCCCTTCTATATTGCATGATTCTGGCTGCGGATTGTAAGATAAAAATTTGTTCGACAGTAGTCTAAATTTCATACGACGAGTTGCACCCAATGATCTATGACAAAAGATTAGGATTTATAGAAGATAAAATCCATGATGATAATAAATTATATTGTCTTTGGTATTTGGTGTATTCTGGATTTGGCACAGTATTTCTTTCTTCATTAGTGATCGTTATAGGTGGAATAATTAACGTCCCTTTGATGTAATCTAGCTGTCCGTAACCTTTGAGAGCAATCTCCACTTGATATTTTCATAAAATCTAATTATCTTCGTCTAACGAAGTGATAATAACTTGGCTTTTGGGTTTGATCAGGTTCATGATGTTTGGAGATAAGCCATTAGCGTTGCTGCCAGATACAGCAGAAGTTTCTTCATTATCGTTGGCCATGGCGAGGCAATATTAAATTGCAGCTTTATGAAGAACAGCGAAGATAAAAATAATGATGGCTCAAGATTTTTTTTAATTCCTTTCGGCAATTTTGCGCTCTGATACCATGTTAGAAAATAAAATAGAAGAAACAAGATTAAAGAGAAGTTTTATTCTTGATGAATTGCAATTGTAAGATAATACAAACTGTATATAGATGACTTCTATTTATAATACAAAAAATAAATACAAATATGCTTGAATAATGAGAATGTGACTGTTGTATTGTTATAATGGGAAAGTGACCATTGTATTGTTATAATAGGCATATGACCGTTGCTTTTCCATTATTTCGTTACTCTGGGGATTATACAACAACACTATTCTGCTTTACCATCTCTTAACACCTCAAATTGGGTGGAACCAGAAACTGAAAAATGATCTTGCTCTACTTACACAATTTTTTTAAGGTTGGTATTTTTACTTTTCTGCTGTTTTTATCATACAGTAACTGTTCTCAGTATAGACTAATTATTGATTTTGGTCTGTATTTTTGTTTTCGATTTAGCAGTGCCTGCTCTAAATGGTGACTCTTAAAATACTCTAGGGGTTATATAGCGACACTATTCTACTTTACCTTCTCATAACACCTCAAATTGGGTAGGTTTACTTGAATGTTTCTATATTAACTATCAGAAGTTTTGGACATTGCTGTATTTGTATACATTTCTTATTGCAGTAGTAGTGTAAATTTCGTTCACATATATTTCGAAATGCTCATTCCCTTGTTTGCAAATTATGTGCTAGAAATTATGTACAAATATAAAATAGGGTTGTTTGACACTAAAGTGACTTTGTAAGCGAAGTTGTCAATTATAAGGTCACTTATTTTCAATACCCAATAATAAGCGTTGAGTGGCTGTGACATGCCTTTCGTTCTCTATTCCAGATATCTGAAAACCTAAATATCAAACTACCTACATTGCAGATGTATTAGATACCATATAATATCGCCTAATATATAATAGTATATGATAAAGATTAAAACATGACACATACAATACGCTGATGTCGAATACCACGCTTATCACTCAAGTATCATAGTTGTGTGAACATCTACCATTGATTCTAAAGCAAAGAGAGAACTATAAAAAATTATTGTTGCTGCCCTGGGTGCCATCTCCTAAGAGATGATATGTTTGTGGGTTAACAGGGTCGACCCAGTACCGTAGGCTGCCCTAGACGAAGTTAGAGGGAAGCCGAAAAAATAAATTAAGAGTGAAACCAAAAAGCTGAGGTAAGCAGAAGCATCATGACAGTGCAGACGCATTCATATGAGGTACTAGAGCTCGGCCTCAACACAGTTCACACTCATACCTGCAAAAACACATAAACTTAATAGCACTCACCCAAAACACAGCGCACACTACTCGCACTTATGCACCTACACCTGTAAGAACACACCCACGAACACTAAAATACTTGCACTTGCAAACACATATTGTTTCCTAATGCCAACTTTGACACCATTTTTTTCCTTTGTGTTGTCGCAGTTTAACTGTTGCGGCCTCTGATAGTGATCAATTGCCACTGATATGGACAGCGATGAGCAACTACTACTGTGGCAGACTGGCAGGTGCAACAGAATGCTACTGCTACCAGCAGTGATATTCTTTCTTTTTTCTTTTTCTTGTTCTTCTTCCTTTTTTTATTTTATTTTTACACAAACATCTGTTCTATATACAAAGCTGAGAGCTATGCATATGAATTTCATGCATGCTCCTCGATGTCGGTATACTACTGCTGTACCGCATAGAGTAGTGCCGGGACCAGCCCATTACTATCTGCTTCCCTAGGCGAGGGGTAAGCAAGCAATGAAGGAAAAAAAACAGGAACAGTGCAAGCGACAACAAGCAATGCAGAGGAAAAAAATTAAAACAGGCAGCAAGCAGTGTAGAGGAAAACAATTAAAGAAGGAACATAGCGGTAAATGACTTAGTACGACCATTCAACCAAATGATAGAATGACTTGTTACCTACATGGAAGCTACATAAATATTTCTGTAAGTATTGGTTACACTTATTGTTCATCACTTATTTGATATTCTTACAGCTATGCATGTGTATCAGTTTTTTTATAATTTATATACTATCATATTTAGAAATTCAAAATTATTGCTTGAGTACTTTTCTTAGGACATAATTATTGCCTTAAGCCTCCAGCATTTCGGAATTGACCCTCCACTGGTATTGTGTATTATATATGTTCGTACTACACATATATATGTTTACAAAACTATATATATCACTGTAAAAAATTATAACATCTACTACATGAACTGATCTAGTCAGATAATCTTTTTGCCAAGGCAAGCAAGGCTGAGTAATATTTTTTGCTATATTTTGTTGGTTAAGAATGATGTTGGAAGTCTTATTTTGGAGATTGACTCAAAAAATATAGGTTGATATGTGAATAATTTTGGAGATTGATTGAAAGGCAAGCAGATGCGTGTCTTCATGCATAATCTTAGTTCCTAATGTATTTATGTTTGAATGGATCATATTATCTCAACATTCAGATAGTAATGTGATGTAATCTAATATATTTTTTACTAGACCCAAAATATAGTAGTTGCCATTGCTTGAAGATGAGAAACTGCAAGTTAAAAGAAAGAGAAGCCATGGAAGAATTATGGATCAAAAGCTACCGCAAGTTGGCTAAAGCAAGCTAACTTCAAGTTGGTTAAAAAAACTAATGAAGATGAATAGGGTAGCATAGTATTTCAAGCTTTAAGGTATAGTTTATTCTCAGATTAGTCTGTACTTAGTTCATTAGTAAGAGATATTCTAATTTTTTTGTTAGCTTAGATTAAGAATGGTTTGTTGGTTTACAGAATAGAACTGAATATAATAAAAACAATTCCCATGATGTTAAATATATCTTCATGTACCATATTTTTAATTTAAGAATTTTTATTGCTCAAAGTGAAATACCAAGCTTGAGTTTTTAGTGTGCTGTAGTGGTCTTTTGCGAATGCCAAAACAAAATGTGTTTTAAAACTGCTAAAAAAAAAAATTTAAACCTATTTTGCAACTAATAGAAGCAGTTGTAAAAATATACTTAACAGCTATCAAATACAATTGCAAAAATGCCTTTTACAACTGCCAAAAGTAGTTGTAACAAATTTTCTACAACTGCCAGAAATAGTTGTAAAAACTCTGATTCTGTTACAACTGTGGATATAATGACAGGTGAATGCCTGTTGTAATAGATTTATTACAACTGTTTTTGGCAGTTGTAAAAATGTATTTTTGTTGTTGTAATGAAAGAATGGATGAACGCATGGCAAATTTAAAGGGTTAAATATATATTTACTTTTATTTGCAAAATCTTAGATACGGTTGTTCATATGGTGGTCTGGATGTCCGAATTTCACGAAATGAAAAATGATGTTCTCTTCAGAATACAGTCTAGTATTTTTAGTTGAAATTCGCTCAAGTTCCGACAACATTTCGTTTGTAGAGATTTTATTAAATCTTTAATTTAATTAGCATAAACGGAGCCAACTTGCGTATTTTTCTACGAAATTCATTTCTACGCTATGACTAGTTAGACGCCATCTCAAATATTTTTTTTCGGAATTTTATTTTCATTCCACATTTTTATTATTATTTGAGATATATCAGTTGCCACTACTACAAATAATCATCAAAAACCGATTCAAGCAGAGTGACTGAACTTTGACGTTTTCAATATAAAATTATCTAAATCACTTCTAAATGAAGATAACAAATTTCAAACATCAATATTTCATTATAAATTGATTTCTTGATTTAAACCAATACATTCTAAGTTACGTTTGTTGCATAATTTTTATTTTAAAACCATTTAAATCAATAAGTAAATTAAGTTCAATAACTTTAAATGGCCAAAATTAACAAGATGTTACAATATACATTAAGTAGAACATGTTATTGTAACATGTAAACTTGAAATTGGACAATGAATGACATGATAATAATATAAGAAGCTTGTAGATTTCAGACCTTGAATAACAATCTAGAGAATAACATGTTAGAGGCTTATTAATTAACTTAAATGGGTAAAGATATATAACTGAAATTAATAAGCGAGAGGGGTGTGTTCCTTAAAGATATAGGGGGATCGGAGAGAACTTGAATAAGAAGGTAATATGCTTGGAAATAACCAAGTTAATGTGAAATTGGATGAGGTAGAGTAAGCGCGTAATTAAACGTTTAGACGTAGGGTCTAATAACACGTTAGCTTGATGTGCTTGGACCAATCTGCACGCCTGAAGGTGAAAAACCCAATGGGGTAGATCATCGTGGTATCGTGAGGCACGAGAGGAGCACGTCCATCTGATTACTCTGTTGATATTCTGCTTCCCGGCTATGTGGAACTGGAAGGAAGCACGCGACTTTCGAGGGATGTGGTAGGACATTATGTGGTGGTCCTCTGTGCAGTGGCAACGCTCAGGTTGTACTCATAGAGGTTGGGTCTGTCTGAAACCACCGAGTGGATATACTTTGATTGCATCGGTAGTTTGGCAGCCAAAAACTGTTGGGTGGCGTTGGGTGATTCGACGATTTTGCCTACAGGCATGCTAGGTCACAACCAAATAAAGGATAGTAATCGTCAGGTACTTGTCATCAGCAGTCAGCGTGACGCGGAAAGACTAGAGATAAACCTACAAATCATCTATCTTTCACTATTGAGACTTTGGTTGCAGGACATAACAATTTGGATGTAGATTGTTTGCTAGGGGCACGTCACTTAGCTCTTGATGTAGTCTTTCACTAGTTAAGGGAGGGGTCGAGGTGGGACCATAGCCACCGTAGAAATGCAGATCATAGTTTAGATATATGTACTTCAAGCCTCCTTAGCAGACCTATGCAGATATGGAAAAGGCTCCCGACCGAGTTTCGTGCATTTAGATGTAGCCCTATTACGGAACTCGGGGTACAGTAGATAGTACGTGTGTGTGAGCATCTAGAGACGTGCACGCCGCACCGGGTGGTGTATCGTAGACGCTAGGGCATTACATTGTGTTAAGATCGAAATTTGCCAAGAAATGCGGATATTGTAGTCCGTACGCTTACATAGCATGACAATGGTGGTTCTGTGTGGAACGTGGTGTACTTTTGTAGAGATCCTACGTCACTCCGGTTTAGGATGAGAGTTGTGTACGCTTCCATGGCGTGACGGTGGAGACCGTTCGAGGAGGGTACCATGGGGATTACATTGATATTGGGGATAACAACATATACTATATTAGGTTAATCTACTAGGAGGTAAATGGGTATGCCAAGTGTGTAAAGCCCTGAGTGATAATAACCCAAAGTAACCTAATAAACAAGAAAAGGTAACATAACTGAATGGTATATGTAGGGTTATTTCAGATTTTGTAATTTAGTCCAGTCACAGAACTTGTGTTCTGACCACCTTCTCATAACACACTCGCAGGTTAGGTTTATTACAGAGACTTGATAGCTTTGGATACTGGTTAGGCAGTATTATTAGTACGGTAAGGCTATATTTGGTTATATTATATTTTATCCATTCCAAAGTGAGATGTTTTATGAGCTCTGATATATTTTATATCTCTGCCTTTTTCTGTAGGATACCAGACAAGCTAACTCGAGTTTCGATAGATTGGGATTTAAAAAAAAATTTGTCGGAATTCGGGTTGTTACATCATGTATCAGAGCTTAGGTTTATGATTCCTGTATAGATAGTGAGTGAACGTAACTTTATTTTTTTTAAAATATAAATGTATTATATATATATATATATCTAGATCCATAAGAGGAACCCGCTAAATAGGAAGAACAGTATATCGAAAGAATTGGGATACCAGTTTTGTACACTAAAGGGATGATTATGGAAATTTGAGACCCTTAGGTGGTTTGGGTGAAAAGTGTAAAATATGCTTTGTATTGAAGAAAGATGTATCCCACATGTTACTATGTGAGATGTTAGTATTTCAGATTAGTGGATTTGGCAGTAGGGCCTTATTAATTGGAAAAAAAGGAAGATGGATTTGGAATATATATATATATATATATATATATATATTTGAGAGAAATGACTTTGTGGGAATATCTAGGATAGTCTGGGTAAGTTGGAAACCCACTTTGAGTCTAACCCCATCGTTAACTTTTAAAAACTTGAAATTTTAAAAGCTTTTGGGTGGTAGTTTATGGTGTTTTCAAGTTTTGACCTTAAAAGTTTGCCATTTTGAAATATGTACTAGCTAAATTGTTTAGAAATTATCTTTGAAAGAAGGGAAGTATTTTTTATGTTTGAAAAAAAATATGTAAGCAACATATTTGAAAAATACATATTGAGTTTTGAAATAAAATGGGGTGTATTTTGAAAAAATGGTGATTTCTTATGAATTTTTTTGTCTAAAAAGAAGCACATTATAGAGCATGTATAGCTCACTAGTTTTTAAGATATAAAGATTTAAAAAGAAAAGCATAGAAAAGATTGCATTTGGTTAAAAACTAAAATTTTCGGTAAAGAAAATTTTGAAAATCTCTATTCTTTTGGCAATAATTTCTTATAATTGTTTTGACATAAGATTTTGTTGGGAGGACAAAATAAGTTGTAAGAATTAAGAATACAGTAGATGTTTGCACCTAGATGTAAGTTATTGAATTGACATTACAAACATGAATGGTAGTGAAACTGATAGAGAAGTAGTTGTCCTTATCTACTCCAGTTTTTGTGATTTGAAAAAAAAATGAATGATTTCATTTTTTTTTTTTTGAATGACTTATTTTTTTATGGTTTGGCAAAGGACAGTTTTAGCATGGAAAAATAAAATTTTGACACTTTTAATTTTTAGAAGAAAAATAAATTGAAAAAGCCAAACCACGTTTTTAAAATCATGGAGTAGGCAAAGGATTAGTACCTAGGGAAGACGGGAAATATTTTGAGGCTATGAAGTGAATAGCAAGTAATGTTTTGGAATAATGGTAAGTTCCCGTCGAATGCGTGAGCATTATAGAGCCTAGGTCGTTGCTTGAAAAAGACTGTTATTATACTGCAAGGACTAATGGTGACTACTAGATGGAAGAGGGTAAGTAAGTTTTTAGATCCTATGGTTTGGACTTTTTTTTGTCAGAGGGAACATGGTCTTAGGATACTTAGCCCTTGGTAGTAGCTTTGTAGAGTGCTTGTTTTTCTGTTTTAGTTGAATAATTAGAAGGCATATTTGAAAATTAAAACCTAGATCAGTGGACTAAGTTAAATAAGCTAAGAAAGAGCAATGGCATAACTGAAATGAAAAGAACAAATCCAGTAAAGCAACAGACATGGCAGTTGAGAAAAATGAATTTTTTTGACAAACGATAATAAAAATGGATTTTTCCCAAGTTAGTTGAAAAAGAAAATTTATAATAAAGAATATTTTCTTATATGAACTATGCTTGGATAGAAAGATAGGAAACCTTTATATAGTAGTTCACTACACCATATATGCTAATTAAGCTATGTTATTAGCTATATCTAAAGCAGTTAGGTACGGCAAAAAGCCGTATCAAAAAATGATGTGTTAAATTTTTAGATACGGCTATAAACCGTATCTCACTAGAAATAACATACGACTGGTAGCCGTATCTAAAGCTTACTCAGACACGGCCTTTGACCGTATCTATATATATGTGTGTGTACACACACACACACACACACATATATATATACACACATGCATATGTATATATATATATAAACAGAAACTGTAGCACGTATTTTTCATAACACATCATATATACCATAATTTATGCACAAGAATAACACTATACATATATATTCAAAGCGTTACAAGATTTTTCATAACACAAACACAATGTACGTACATACAAACATATATAAGGAAACTGTCAAATATTTTCATCACATTACGAATTAACAAAAAAAAGGTAAAAACAAATTAGCCTGATATAACTCCAATTGAGTCCGGGAAGACTGAGCGTACGTGTTGATCATGCCGATGAAATCCATGTGTTTGTTGTAAATCAAAGCAGTACTATGAGAATAAGCTAGCTGATGTTGATAAAGTTTTATAATAGCATAAATATTTATATGTATATACACAGTTTAAAACAAAAGCTTAAAAGGCCAACCTGATGATTGGCAGCAAAACTAAATCGTGATAGCCAGCTTGAGTTTCAGAAGCATAAAAGCACCAAAATCTACAGGAAAAAAGTAATTTAATGCCTAATTGCACACAAAACTAGTCGGCTCGACTAGTTAACTAATTCTACCCATGCACCCGAAATTCAGATAAAAGGCAAGTCGAGACTTCATATCGATGGTTCGATCTAGAGTACTGGACTAGTTGAGCGCCAACTGTTAACAGTGTATATCGTGTCTTTGTGTTCGTATGTGGATATTAGTCAATTTTATCTATATAACATGTTTATGATGCTACCGACATGATTTCATGAACTTGTAACCTAGAAACATACCAGCATCTCACATGCTTTGTGGTTTAATGTGACCTCCAACATCGTATATAGCCGATAAACCTCCCCACTTTTCTATTTTCTCCAACAGGATTGCATATAAATTCATTAATTCAAGTTACAAATACTTCACTGGACAGGAGATCGACATTGTGACTCGCTAGCATATAGAAATGAGCTAAATGGAACTTGTTTAATGACATATAGAAATGATATGTGGACTGAAATGTCTTCTATTATTATGTAATAACTGCGTTTAACTCAAATTTGTGTAAAAAATGCCTTATATGTTTAACTCAGTCAGTACATTGTAACAAGTCAAAAATAGCACTTTAAGGCCCATCCATGTGTTTGTGTAGTCGGTATATGTCTTAAAGGTGAATGAAATGTCAGTCGTTAAAAATGTAATGCATCGTCCATGTAAGATACTACGTAGAGTTAAGTGTAAAATAATATATACCTGCTCCAACGTCTAAAGATATCGAATCATCATCTTCGGATGACACACATACTCGACTTTCTGATTAAAAACTTACTGGGCGATACACCAGGTGGATGCATATTAGCTCACGCTGAGGGTTAGTAATCCATGCTTATTATCTTTATACAAATGTTGAATGCCACTTCACTTAACATTTGGAAAAATCTGCTTTCACTTACAACTTTCAATTTCTTTGAGGCAGAATGTGTAGTGCAAGATAACTTACACTACAGTCTCTACTACAAAGTAGGGGAAAGTTGCTAGTAAAAGCAGCTTTTTACTAAGGTTAAGTGCAGCAGCATCCGACATTTAGATAAAGCTAATAAGCACGGATACCCGACCCTACGCGTGAGCTAAAATGCATCCACCTGGTCGATCGCCCATTAAAATGTTAACCAGTAAGTCGAGTAATCATTCATCTACCAAAATTTTCAGCAAACCTATTAATATATTTTCAGTAAACTTGTTATCTCTCAAAACAGAGTAGTAGTCATTACTACACTAATACACATTACATTAAGACATACCAATTAAAACTAGTATGATTTGTAACAGTAATACATACCAATTAAAACCCTGTTTAATATTGTACAGTAATAAACTAAGACAACCCAATTTAAAATAGTAATATTTAGGACATTGCTATATTATTTTAATGCAACCAACTACTAGTATAGCATCTCAATCATTAATCAAGGACAACTAATTTATGTCTACTTATTATTATTAATTCATCCAGAAATCAAGATGAACGCCTAATTTCAGACCTTATCATGTTCAAAAGCTCAACCGAACAAAGAATTACATGGTCATGTGCTCAAGTTTCCTACCTGGTTGAATAGCCTGAAGTTTCCTAATCTAACAAAGAACTAGTCTTTAATCAATAAGCTGAAATTACTTGTCCTAGCACTATCACACACATTCATACGATCACATTCTACTTACAAACAAAACCCTATCCACAAAAAAAAATCACACAAATACAATTCACATTGGCAAATTCGTACAAATAAACTTAGCTGCAAACAAAATTCACTGCAAATTTAGGGTATAACCACAGATCGACCTATCAACCAGCTAACACACTTACACAAACCAATTCAATCGAAACAGCTAACACAATAAGTACTAACACAAAATAGCAATCAACTATCACACAAAGATTTCAATTTATTCCCCACTATTAGTCATGCATGCCAAAATTCAATTGAAACACATACCCGCGCTGTCGAAGGAGGGCTAGGGAGACCAAGGGTTGCTGCGTTTCTGCCGACGGAGAGAGTTGTTCATCTCTATCGAAGGTGAAGGCACGATTTTGGTGACCAAAACTCCTAATTTTGGTTTTTGGTCACCATTAAAGTAAAACAAATGGAAAAGGGGGCGGCCAAATTTTTTCTCCCGAGTGCCTAATGTGATGCACAACATGATACGGATTCGATTTGGCCCAAAGTCGTATCAAATTAACTAATCCGGGGCTTCATTGATGGACGGTCAGATTTAGGGCGTTTAGGGTGGTGTAGATCGCAATATGTAGCTTGATACGGATCTGAGCACTATCAAATATGATACGGCTTTAACCTGTATTTTATCTCCGCATCCATCTGTGCCAAATTAGTTGTTATGGTGCAGTGGTTGCGAAAAATCCAAGTACAAATAGAAAAAGGTACATAAAAGAAAACGAAAGATGCGAAGTTTTCTGATTTCCACCTTTTTATAACATAAGAAATCGAATTTGGAAATTATATTTTTACGTAATTCGCAACTTTAAAGTTGTTTGGTAGGGTTTGGATGGAAAAATTGGGTGAACTATGCTCTTGCTCTATGAAAGTAATAAAATATCAAGAGAAGAATATTTAGTAAGTAATCAACGTTTAATTAAAAAACGTTAAAATCATAAACAACAGCGTTGCGTTTGGACCTAGATGGGTCGACCCAAGTTCTACTGGGTCAACCCAGGGCGAGTCAAGATATGTTTTTGTGACGTGGTGTGACACCTCATGTCCGTTAATGTAACTCATTAAGAGAATGCATTAAGTTTTGTGAAGCGTTATAGGTAAACAGAAACAGAACATTACAAGACAGATAAAAAATATCAGTGGAATTAAAAATTTTTATTAATCATAAAGCATCATGGTTCAAAACATCATATGTCCGAAAATACATAAACCCAGTACATCAACAAAACTTCTGTCTTACACTTAAAACATAAGAGTACAAAAATAAAAGAAGCATAATCTCCAAATAAAAACATAGCAATAGTAGCATAAATAGGAGCTTGAGCAATACATCTAAATAGCTCCAGCAAAATGATAGGAGAATCATGATCAAGCTTGAGTATTCCCATCCTAAGAACCTGGGGGAAAACAGAAGAAAGAAAAGGGAACAAAAGTAGTCAGACATAAAGTCTGGCGAGTTTAGTTACTTTTAGCAAATATATAAGTAAAAGTATCATGATAGGCATATAAAGTGGGTAAGAAAGGTAACATCATAAAAGGCAGGTATGACAAGGTAAACAGGATAAACATGATACAGTGTGTACGCTTCTCTAAAGTTTACCCTGCACCGATACTAGTATAACCAGAATGAGATGATCCCAACAACTATAAGATGGTAGGCTTAGGCATAATTCTTGTGAAAAGTTTTAGCCCCATACAATCAACAGGCAACCCAAACTAATAAGCTCCTAAACTTTACTAGAGTCTAGATGTACCCTAACTACTTCCCTAATCGATCGGCTCCCTACTCCATGGATATCATGTGCCGGCCCCACAGTAGGGATATCACTCCCTAAAGTGGCAACCCTTCATTTTCCGGATGTGCACAACCATATCTACTGGTGTCACGGTCGTCTTGTCCCCCTCTGCCCGGACCATGCACGCACATGACCCCGGTCGGTTTGCGCCGCCCACACCGTCCTCCACATTTGGACCTCTTACAATCAGCCCAGTAAGCGTGCCTCGACTCCGACCTAGCTCGGAGTACTCGTTTGATACCTATATATGGGTTACTGACTGAGATGGGTCCCACACACAAGATGATACAAGCTCTCCCCTTTGTCTTGTATCTCCACTAGGATTTCCACAAGTTATGCTTACCTATCGATGTCTTTAATTACATAACCCCATCAGGTTAAGTTTGTGGGCCTACATATAAATATTGCCCACCTACCCCAGATTTACTTAACCCACCCACAGTTTCAAACAAGTTTACTTAACCCCTAATCAGGTTCATGTTCATACAATCACTATGGATTCAACTAGGTTAAGTATTACAGTTCATTACCATGTCCATTTATGGTTATAATTTGCTAGACCTCCCACATTAAGCCTACCACTTGTGGATGCTGGATGTGTCGGTCGGTTCCGGGCAGACTTCTTCCACAAGTCGGGCTTAACCTCATGTCTTAGCACGTCTCGTGTTTGTGCACCTAGACCCCTCATATTAGATTCACCACTTGTGGTCGCTGGATATGCCGGACGGTTCCGGATAGACTTTCACCACAAGTGTAATCTAACCTCGTATCTAGGCATAGTTACAGTCTCTAATTACTGTAATCTTAGGCATTCCAATTATTAACCAAATTTACCTATGTCGTTATAGGTTTCCATGCCCCTTTTCCCAAGTTATGTTCATAATAAACTATATGCCCCAAATTCATATTATTACACTTTATTCAAGTTATGCCAAAATTCCCAATTATAAGTTATGCCCAATATTAATGTTTTTTCCCTTGTTCCCCGTTTAATGCATTCGCATATTTTAGTGGCATGCCTAGGTTCGAAAGTAACTAGGATATATAAAATGAAAAGGGAAAGATTAAGTAAAGATGACAGAAATGATCATACTAACTAGACTGACATATAATGGCATAAGCATATAGTGGCATAAGGACAAGACAGACATATAGGAACAGATCCGAAGAATATGTGATAATATAACTAATTCTAACATAATAGGGATGTCATAACAGGCATGATAAGATTTAAACAATGATTTAGATGTCCAACTAACAACATATCTAATTTGGCCATAAACATAATAAAACAGGTATAAGGTGATCTAAACAGTGAATTAGATCTATAACCAAAGGTAGATCTGACAAGATATAGGTTAAGATCCAAGTCATAGTCATGTCAGAATATCATAGATGCACAAGTTATAACAGATCTGATATGATTCAAGCAGTCACAGGCATAGATCCAAATTATAGTCATATAATGTTTTAATTTTTGATTATTTAAATCTAAAAGTTATTTAAACTCACAATGTTTGGAACTAAAAAAAATAGAAGGAGAATAGCAGATGTTGAATTACAGATCTACAACTTGATTGCAGAAGAAGAAAGAGACTAGATTTGATCTGGGCAGAGGTAACATCTAGTTCTCCATTATTTTTGGTGTGCAAAAACAAGAGAAATGAAGCCATACTTATAACTGAACCCAAAACCCTAATCTTTCCAGATCTGCGTAGGGGGGTCGACCCCCCCTTATAGGGTCGACCCAGGGGTCGAAACCCCTGGGCGGGATTTTTGATTTTCGAACTGAAATTGGATTTTCTGAATTAAACATATATATATATATATATGTGTGTGTGTGTGTGTGTGTAATTTTCTTGCGCATATACAAATTTCAAACCTAAATAACTTCTTCATACGGTGTCCGTTTTACGTAAATCAAGTGTCTATCTTGACCCGAATTTCAAGACGGACGCAATGGTGTAGTCCGTTTCCCTTATTTCTGAATATTAAATTAATTATTCTTTAATTTGTTCTCTTTAGTGTTGCTAAAATTATGGGGTGTTATATTCTCCCCTACCCAAAGGATTTCGTCCCTGAAATCTCTAAGTTAAGAAGAATATATATCCTATCATCCATCACCCATCTACTCATCCACCAATCACAGGCATCCATTATCCTTAAAGACTTCTAATGCTTATATGAACATATGCAAAGGTGTGTGTATATGTCCTTATTCTAATGCAAAGATTAGGCGGCCTATTGATTCAGTTGACCTCCTTAATGCAATGTATGTTAGTGCCATGAATTCAATTTGTATGCAATAATCCTATTATAACATGTAAGTACTATATGGGTGCACAATCATCCACCCAAATGCAACATCCATATGATGATACATCCATTTCCACCCATTAAAAGAAGAAAAATGCACACACATCCATATGCAGTATGAGAGTGATTGAGCCGATCTAGTGCCTAATGTGTGTGTATATGCATCCACGAGCAACCACTAGCAAAAACTTGCATCCAAATGCATCCATCAAACATAACATGTCTCAAACACATGTTTACATCCATGTGATTCCTACCTAAAGGTCAAAGATTCGATCGATAGGATATACTTAAATGATAGAAACAAGCATAAATTAAACTTTGGAAAGGAAGTTAAGAACATACCCTCGAAAAGAAAATGGTACGAAGCACGAATCTTGTCTTCGGTCTCCCAATCGCATCCTTTGGGTTTTCTCACCATTGAACTTTCATCAACTTGACTTCTCTATTGCGTAGCTTCATAACTTCTGATCCAAGAATACGGGTAGGAACTCGTCTGACTATCGGCTCCCGTTCTACCTCTACTTCCTCCAATATACTTGGCTCAACTACTTTCGCGGTATCCTGCAAGCACTTTCGCAAATGAGAAACGTGGAAAACATCATGAATGCCGGATAGTCTCTCTGGTAGCTTTACTCTATAGTCCATTTGGCCAATCCGTTCTGTTATGGGAAATGGCCCTACAAATCTTGGTGTCAATTTCCCTATAGATCCGAAGTGAACCACATTCCTCAAATGTGGCACCTTAATGAAAACCATGTCTCCTACTTCAAATTCAATGTCAGTCCTTCTCTTGTCAATGTAGGATTTCTGCCTATCTTGAGCGGTCTTCATTCACCGTCTAATAAGATCAATCTTCTTGGACGTTTCTCTAACCATATCTGGTCCGAGTAATAGCCTTTATGTAGATTCCCACCAACAAGTTGGTGATCTACAGGGTCGTCCGTATAATGCTTCAAAGGGTGCCATGCTAATTCTAACTTGATGACTGTTGTTGTAGGCGAACTCTACTAAAGGAAGATGTTCTTCCCAAGTCCCTCCGAAGTCTAGGATACACAGCCTTAAAAAATCCTCAAGAGTTCTGTTTACCCTTTCCTTTTGTTTATCGGTATGTGGGTGACAAGCAGTGCTCAAAAACAATTGTGTACCTAATGCTTCTTGCTAGCTCCTCCAAAATCCACTGGTGAAAATGGGGTCACGATCACTTATGATGCTGGAAGGTACTCCATGAAGACGGACTATCTCACAAACGTAAATTGGTGTTAACCACGTTGTCGTCCTCTTACTCTTAACCGGAATGAAATGAGCGCTCTTAGTAAGTCTATCCACTACAACCCAAATACTGGTGTTGCCTTTCTTTGATCTTGGCAAACCATCTATGAAATCCATAGAGACGCTCTCCCATTTTCACCGTGGAACCACCGGGCTTCTTTTGTTTAGCTTTGACTTGCTAACAAACCAAACATTGAGAAACAAACTCTACCTCATCTTTCTTCATCCCAGCCCAAAAGAAAACCCTTTTCATATCTCTATACACCTTGTCGCCACCTGGATGAATAGTCATCTTAGAATGATGGGCTTCTTCTAGGACTGTCTTCAACAAACTCACAGTTTGGGGAACACAAAGCCTTCCATCTCGTCGCAACCACCCTTTATCATCTATGGAATATCTATTGAGGTGACTAGAAGTCTCCCCTTTACTGAGCCTATCCCATATGTCTAAAATATGTGGACCATCTCGCTGCGAAGCTCCTATTTTATCCATAAGAGTAGGCCGTATCTCTAGCGATGCAAATAAACCAGGCAAAAACTCGGTGGAAGGTCTAAAATCAAAAGTCGATATGAACTCCAGGCTTTTCCTTTCCACAAACAGAGGACTTAAAGCCATCCTCTGCCTACTCAGTGCGTCTGCCACCACATTACCCTTGCCCGGGGTATAAGCAATCTCAAAATCATAAGAAGCTAGGAACTCCATCCACCTTTGTTGCCTTAAATTAAGGTCCTTTTGCGAGAACAAGTACTTGACAGATTTATGATCAGTGTACAACTCAAACTTCTCTCCAAGCAAATAATGACGCCACGTCTTAAGCACGAATACTATGGAAGCTAGCTCTAAATCATGCGTAGGGTAGTTCTTCTCATGAACTCTTAACTGTCTACCCCCATAACACACTACCATCCCTTCTTACATCAGAACTGCACCAAGCCCTATACCATACGCACTAGTGTATACTGTAAACACTTTATTCCCATCAGGCAAGGTCAAGACTGGGGCTGTTGTCAGAGACTTCTTCAATAGTTGGAAAGCAACATCACAATCTATATCCCATGAAAACGCCAAATTCTTCTTCGTCGGCCTGTTGAGTGGGGCTGATATCTTTGCGAAGTCCTTAATGAACTTCCTATAATAACCTGCCAATCCCAGAAAGCTTCTCGCCCTTGTTGCATTTTTCGGAATTTGCCAATCATGAACTGCAACTAGCTTTGCGGGATCTACTGCTATCACATCTTTGGAAACCACATGCCCTAGAAATCTCACCTCTTTTCTTCGAAAATGGCATTTGGAGAACTTTGCCTTAAGCTGATGCGCACGGAGATTTTGCAAAACTTCTCTCAAATGTTGGGCATGCTCTTCTTCGCTCTTTGAGAAGATCAAGATATCATCAACAAAGACCATGACAAATTTATTTAGAAACTCCCGAAACACCCTACTCATAATATCAACAAAATAGGCGGGTGCATTCGTCCACCCAAAAGGGATAACTAGCTATTTAAAGAAACAATCTGGAGTCCTAAAAGCGGTCTTATCTATACTGTCCTCGGCCACCCTCAATTGATAAAACCCCGTGGCCAAGTCTAACTGAGAGAACACTGATGTAGCAACAAGCTGGTCAAACAGATCATCTATCCTTGGGAGTGGGTGTCTGTTCTTCTTAGTGAGTTTATTTAATTCTTTATAGTCTACACATAAGCGAAGCGAATCATCCACCTTAGTCGCAAATACTACTGGAGCACCCAATTCAGATATGCTTCACCTAATAAAGCCTTTCTCAAGTAGCCCCCTACTTGCTTGCTAAGCTCCCTCCTTTCCCTTGGAGCCATATGGCACATAGGTAATGCAACTGGCTTTGCATTGTCCACCAAACATATACGAAAATCGATCCCGCACCTCGGAGGTAAGCCCCGTACCTCATCAAAAACATCAGATAGTCACGGACTACTGGTACAGATCGTAGATCATTGATAGATGCATCAAGAGACTCTAGGAAACTAAGAATGACAGACCCTTGCAGGTCACAAGAAATTTCGAGGGTCCTCCCATGGGAAGTCAAAAGTCTAACGACCCTCCTCTCACAATCTTGAATGGCACCATACATGGTTAGCCATTCCATCCGTAGAATCAAACCATAACCCATAAAACCGAGCACATACACGTCACACTCAAACTCGACGCCTAACACGGATATTCTCAAACCCCAACAAATCATGGACAAATGAGCTGAACCACCAATAGGGTTTGAGACAACTACGCGATCCACTACCATAATAGTATTTAGGTGCAGAGACTAAACCATAGAACTAGATATAAACGAATGTGAAGCACTAGAATAAAAAAGAGTTCTAATAGGGTGACTGGAAAGAGAAATCATACCTTCCACAGAAATTTTCCTACCTCTATCTGGAGCACTGGTCGTGTAACACCCCAACTCTGCTAGGGTCACTCACAAAGGGAATGCACTAGTTTTGGAGGGGTATTATCTAGTAAACAGGCACTGAGATAACACCAGATAGAACGTAAATTAAACAGAGTATATAAAGCAGCAGCGGATATAAATTTAACCAAATCTCATTAAGTGGAAAATAGAGTCAAAACCTCTTACATCAAAATACCAAGTCATTATTACATCAAGTTCTAAAGAAGCAAAGTACTTAAAACAACATAAGTCCAATATTATTCCCCAAAAAGAGCATGAGTGCAGCCATAGCATAGCTCAAGACCAAACCGTACATGAGCTGTCAGAAAGCAAGCAAAGTCCAAGCTAAGAGCTAGAGTTTCCTCCCTGAGAACCTGGGGGGGAAACGAAAGAAAAAGAGGTGGAAGAAAACGGGTAAGTCAAAAATACTGGTAATCCCTAGTGACTATCAGCATAAAAACTAATAAAGTTAACTAGACATGAGAAACTGAGATTAAACATAAAGATAATAACTGGACTGGCATGATAATAAAAGGTAACAAAATAAGAGTGGCATCGCATATACAAGGTTTACTGCACTAACTGTACTAGTGTCCAAATCCATGTCAATTATAAATCCAAAAATGATCCCTAAACCCAATAACATGAAATGACCCAATACGGGGTCCAACAGTCCATCCTAATCGATCGGCTTTACTCGTCGTGTGTCGGTGTTATACGGCCCAATCGCAGAATGTAGTCACATGTGCTAGGTCCACCCTAGGGTGTATTAGGTCCTAGGGTGTCAACCACTGACACAAGTCAAGCATGCACAATGTAGTACTACGGGTGCCCATGCCTACTTTTTCAACTCCGGACTAAGTGCACGACCATAGTCCGCCTGAACCTGCACTGGCGCACCTTACTCAGCCGTTATTCTTGGTCGCTTACAATCAGCCCAGTAATCGTGCCCCACCCTGCCTAGTCCCTAGGGTATCGTGATATTTCTAAGTGGGTTACTGCTGAAAGGGACCACGTGGCTAGGATTTCTAATGGGTTAAGTGTTGTCATTAAAAAGGTCATGACTTAACCCCTATCCAAACATGTATCAAATTGGTTAAGTGTATTCAAGTGGTCCATGACTTAACCTTACCATGTGGCATTAATTCACTTAACGCACCCCAACCTCTCACATTAGACTTGGTTATGGTTACTGGATGTGTCGGGCAGGTCAGGGCAGCTTTACACCATAACCTAGTCTAACCTCGGGTTTAAAGTGCTATATGACCAACTACCCACATTGGGTCCTATTATTTGCAACTACTGGATTTGCCAGGCGGCTCCGGGCAGATTTACGTTGCAAATTCAACCCAACCTCGAGTTGGCCACTTTCAAGTTATCTAATTGTCATGTCCCAAATTCATGTTTTCAAGCTTATTCTCATGTCAAGTTTTCATGTCATATTTTCATGTCAATTTCATAGCCAATTTCAAGTTTGCCTAATCTACCCCAAAACATATCCCCAACGTACGTGAATTCGCATTAATACAACATGTCAAAATAGGGATATAACACAAAAAGGATAGTTATAGGATGGCAAAGGTGTTCACAAGTTAAGTGTCATGATTATAACATTACAGGTATATGAAATAGGGTCTCAACATCAACTTGGCAAAATATGGTGATAGACATGGTAAAGGATTGACATAAGATAGTAACCCCAATAATAAATTCAACATCACAGGCATGTCAAGATAAAGGTCATGGGGGTTTTAAATTTAACATGAATATGTCCAAATCAAGTTCATACTAATATTCCACAAGTCAAAATTTAAGATGAATAGATCTAGGGTGTACAAAACTAGATCCAAAATAACAGATCTAAAAGGGATAGTCATAGATCAAAGATATACCATGGTAGATCCAACCTAGTTATCATGTTTAGGCATAATTTCAGTTTACATCGTGTTCATGTTAAATTTACAGTTTAGATCTAAGAGTGACAAAGGGCTTACAGATCGTGGTCTAGAGAATGAGAAAGCAAAAGAGAAGAAGAAGAATCTCTAGCAAATCCCCAAATTAACGTAGCTCTAACGAAGTCTTGAATAGCCTCCTTGTTCTCTATCTTCCAGTCAGAACCTCAGCAGCATAAGGCCGGATAAGAATGGGATAGAGAGTCTAGGGTCAGGGGTTGTTTATATAGGGTTTAGAGAGCTGAACCTGGACAGGCAACAAGACCAGATACATCTATCCCAAAAACAGGCTAGGTGACCAGGTCGACACCCAAGTCGACTACCCAGTCGACTTGGTCTGGGGGGGGGGGGGGGTCGACTCCCCAGTCGATCTGGTGGTGGCGGGATTTTTCCCGCCCAGTCTGTCTGGGTTTTGAAATTCGAATTTTGAACTTGAATTCGAACTGTTTTGAACTCTGGAATTTTCTGAAACTTTGGAGAGCCATATCTTGGTCATACGGACTCCGATTTTCGTAAACTCAGACTCGTTTTCAAGCAGAATTTTGAGACGAACGTAATGGCATAACCCGTTTCCCTTGATTCTTATTTTAAAATTTAATTCTGCCTTGATTTATAGTTATAACACGTTATTAAAATACGGGTTGTTACATTCTCCCCTCCTTAAAGGATTTCGTCCTCGAAATCTCTAAGTTAGGAAGAACGCATCCTACAATCCACATCCATCTACTCACAACATCATTCACGAGAAACCATTTTCCTTAAAAAGATCTCTAATACTGTATGAACATATGCAGTACGTGTGTGTATATGTACTTATCTAATGCAAAAGATCAGGCGGTTACTGATTCAGTAAACCTCCTTAATGCAAGATATGTTAGTGTAATGAGTCCAACATGTATGCAAATTCCTAACATAACTTAAAATTTCTACATGAGTGCACAAACATCATCCATATGCAACATCCAAGTGAAAGCATAACAAGTTCATCCATGTACAAGTATAAGCACCCATGCAAATGCAACATGAAAAGGTGTCTGAGCCGATCTAGTGCCTAATGTGTGTCATGCATCCACTAGAAATCACTTGCAAACACTTGCAACCATTTGCAAACATCAACCATAACATGTTTCAAATACATGTTTACATCCAAAGAGGGTTCTAAGGTTCTCAAGACAAGATTAACAAAACAAACATAGGTAGCATGATACGAAAGGTTTACAAGCTCAAAGGAGAAAGAAATCGAGAAAGTACCCTCAAAAAGAAATGGGTAAAGCGTGCGTATCTTCTCCTCGGTTTCCCAAGTTGCGTCTTCTTGGGCTTCACTCCACTGTACTTTGACTAGCTTGACTTCACGATTCCTTAGCTTCTTGATCTCCGTCCCTAAGATACGAATAGGAACTCGCCTCAGCATTGCTTCTTTCTCCACTTCTACGCCTTCGAGGATGCTTGGCTCAACCACCTCAGCTGATTCATGTAGGCACTTTCGGAGATGCGAGACGTGAAAGACATTGTGTACTCCGGCCAGCCTCTCAGGTAACTTTACCTTATAGGCCATCTGCCCAATCCTCTCAGTGATAGGGAACGGTCCTACGAATCTCGGTGCTAGCTTTCCAATTGCTCCAAAACGAACCACATTGCGCAAAGGAGAGACTTTTATGAAAACCATATCTCCGACTTCGAACTCTAGGTCTGTCCTTCTCTTGTCCGCATAAGATTTCTGTCTATCTTGGGCTGCTTTCATTCGTCTTCGTATCAACTCCACCTTCTCAGAAGTGTCTCGTATCATGTCGGGCCCAAGTATAAGTCTGTCAGTCGTCTCCCACCAACAAGTTTGTGACTTGCACGGTCTTCCATACAGGGCTTCGAACGGTGCCATTCCTATGCTAGCTTGGTAGCTATTATTATAAGAAAACTCCACGAGAGGGAGATGGTCTTCCCAAGTACCACCAAAATCAAGAATGCATAGCCTCAAAAGATCCTCTAGTACTCTATTTACCCTTTCGGTCTGTCCATCCGTCTGAGGGTGGTAGGCTGTACTTAAATTAAGTTGCGTACCCATTGCTTCTTGCAGACTATTCCAAAACTGGCTAGTGAAAATTGGGTCACGGTCACTGACTATGCTAGAAGGAACCCCGTGCAACCGTACTATCTCTCGAAGGTAAATAGACGCTAGCCATGATGCAGTCCTTTTGCTTTTCACCGGAATGAAGTGAGCACTCTTCGTGAGTCTATCAACAATGACCCATATGCTAGTATTCCCCTTCCTTGATCTAGGCAATCCATCGAGATACTTTCCCACTTCCATTGCGGGACCTCCAAAGGATGTAATAGCCCACCGGGCTTCTTAGATTCGGCCTTGACTTGTTGGCACACCATGCACTTTGAGACGAATTCTGCCACGTCCTTTTTCATTCCGGCCCAAAAGAAAATGCGTTTCATATCTCTGTACATCTTATCCCCTCCGGGATGTATAGTCATCTTCGAGTGATGCGCCTCTTCGAGAACTTTATTTACTAAGTCTCCCACTAGTGGAACACATAGCCTTCCATCGCGCCTTAGCCATCCTTTGTCATCAATGGCATACCTACAAAGGTGACTTGACGTCTCACCACTGATTAACTTGTCCATGATTTCGACTATCTATGGGTCTTCTTTCTGCGAAGTCCCTACTTGATCTAGAAGCGTAGGTCTCAGCTCAAGAGATACTAACGTACCAGTCAATGACTCAACAACATGCATAAAATCAAAGGTCGCTATAAACTCTAGACTTTTTCTTTCAACAAATAAGGGGCTCAAAGTCAACCTTTTTCTACTTAGCGCATCCGCCACCACGTTACCCTTGCCAGGGGTATAAGTTATATCGAAGTCATATGAGGCCAAGAATTCCATCCACCGCTGTTGTCTCGGATTCAAATTATTTGCGAAAAGAGATACTTAAGCGATTTGTGGTCGGTGTACAGCTCGAATCTCTCCCCTAGGAGATAATGGCGCCAAGCTTTAAGTGCAAAAATAATCGCGGCTAACTCCAAGTCATGTGTGGGATAGTTCTTCTCATGAACTTTAAGTTGTCTACACCCATAGCATATCACTCTTCTTTCTTGCATTAGGACAGCGCCTAATCCCGTGCCGCACGCATCTGTGTACACCGTAAACATTTTTCCTCCATCGGGTAATGCTAAAACTGGAGCTGTGGTGAGGGCTCTCTTGAGTCTCTGGAAAGCAGTCTCACATTCTATGTCCCATGCAAATGCTAGGTTTTTCTTCGTTAACTTAGTAAGAGGGGCTGAAATCTTAGCGAAGTCCTTAATGAACTTCCTATAAAAGCCCGCCAAACTGAGAAAGCTTCTCACCTCTGTTGCATTCTTAGGAATTTTCCAGTCTTGCACCGCAACTACCTTTGCGGGGTCCACGGCTAAACCTTGCTTAGAAACTACGTGCCCAAGAAACCGAACTTCCTCCCTCCAAAAATGGCATTTGGAGAACTTAGCCTTTAACTGGTGTGCTCTAAGCGTATCCACGACTTCCTTGAGGTGTATAGCATGCTCTTCTTCATCCTTTGAGAATATTAGAATATCGTCCACAAAAACCACCACGAACTTGTTAAGGAACTCCCGAAACACCCTACTCATCAGGTCTACAAAGTACGCGGGTGCATTCGTTAACCCAAACGGCATGACGAGCCATTCGAAGAACCCATCTGGAGTCCTAAACGCAGTTTTGTCATTGCTATCCTCAGCCACTCTAAGTTGATGGAATCCTGTGGCTAGATCGAGTTGAGAGAAAACAGATGCTCCCACAAGCTGGTCAAAAAGATCATCGATTCTTGGTAGTGGGTGCCTATTCTTCTTCGTCAGCTTGTTTAACTCACGATAATCTACGCACAAACGAAGCGAACCATCCGCCTTAGTAGCGAATACCACCAGAGCACCCCATTCAGAAATGCTTCGCCTTATGAAATTTTTCTTGAGAAACTCCTTGACTTATTTACTGAGCTCTCTTCTTTCTCGCGGGGCCATATGCCTAACGGGCAATGAAACAGGCTTGGCATTATCAACCAGATAAACTCGGAAGTCTATCTCGCGTTTAGGGGGTAACTCTTTCACCTCATCAAAGATATCTGGATATTCTCGGACTACTCTCACAGAGTGCAGATTGTTGACGGACGAGTCGAGAGATTCAAGATAACATAACATGACCGGACCCTTCGGGTTACAATAAAGTTCAAGGGTATTACCAAGGCGTGTCATGAGCCTCACTACCCTTCGTTCACAATCAAGGATAGCTCCATAATTGGACAACCAATCCATGCCTAGAATTAAACCATATCTCATGAATCCGAGAACATAAGCATTACACGTGAATTCCACGCTTAAGATGGAAATCCTCAAAACAACACAAATCATAGATAAATGGGCGGAGCCCCCAATCGGATTTGAAACACTAACGGGATCATCAACTAGACTAGTACTTAAGTGCAGATTTTCAACAATATCAGAAGAGATAAAAGTATGCGATGCGCCAGAGTCAAATAAGGTTCGAACAGGAAATTCAGAAATGTAAACAAGGCTTTCTACAGAAATATTACTACCTTGGTCAAGAGCTGGAGTGGTGTTGAGAGCCTGCAACTGCCCTCTAGAAGGTCCTGCTCGCTGTGTCTGCCCTAGCCCCTGTCCTTGCTTCTTAGGGCAATCCTTACTGATGTGTCCAGTATCCCCGCAGTGAAAGCATTCACCCAACTTTCTTTTCTTCCTCCTACAGTCTTTAGCTATATGTCCTGTGATACCACAAAAGTTGCACTTCCTCGTCTCACGTGGCTTGTTAGCATTGTTGTTGTTGCCCTTGTTATTCTTGTTATTCTTGTTGCCTCCCTTCTTGAAGTCAACCTTCTTGTTCTGAGTCTCATTAGACTTAACCTCCTTTTTGTCACCCTTGTCTTCCTCATGAAGTAGGTCCATATTCACCAAGCTTTCAAAGGTCGCCCCCATGGGCACATGAGTCATGGCCATAGTGTGGAGTGGCTCGCTCAATCCTCGAGCAAATCATAGAGCCTTCTTCTCAGCCGTGTTGACTAAGTCCAAACCAAATCGAGCAAGCTGATTAAACTTATTCACGTACTCCCTAGCAGACATGTCCCCTTGCTTGAGTGCCAGGAACCTCTCCATCTGAAGGTTCGCTTCTGCTGACGATAAGAATTTAAGCCCAAACCTCTCTCTAAAGTCTGCCCAAGTCTCAATTGGTCTGGTAGCGTTGGTGATTTCCCACCAAAATGCAGCTTCCTCTTTCAACAACCATGCTGTCAACTGAACTTTCCTATGATCCTCATATCAAAGATAACGAACATGTCTTCAGTCTCCTTTAACCAGTTTCGTGCCTCAGTGAAGGTCTCAGTTCCAAGGAAGCTCTTGCCGCCCATTCCTATAAAGTCTTTGCATATTTTGGCGAAGGCGGTGCCGGGAGGAGGAGGAGGAACCGCGGAACTGGAGGAGGAGGAATGTCTGTCGGGCCCGCATCGTTGGCCCAAGCTTCCAAGTACCTTCGGAACCATCCGGGTATGGGTACTCCCTCGGGAAGGTTAAGATCGGCCATGATGAGAAACGAAAAGAAAAAGATTCAAACGAGGAAACAAGGAAAGTGCTAATGGCTTTTGGGGAATAGCCTTTTCTTAAAAATAGAACTTTTCTTGAAAAATGCTTCTTTATAAATGGTTTTGAAAATAATTTTCAGAAAGTTTTTAAAACTTTTGCCCAGTCTGGTAACCTGGCTCTGATACCAAATGTAACACCCCACCTCTGTTAGGGTCACTCACAAAGGGAATGCACTAGTTTTGGAGGGGTATTATCTAGTAAACAGGCACAGAGATAACACAAGACAGAACATAAATTAAACAGAGTATATAAAGCAGCGGATATAAATTTAACCAAATCTCATTACGTGGAAAATAGAGTCAAAACCTCTTACATCAAAATACCAAGTCATTATTACATCAAGTTCTAAAGAAGCAAAGTACTTAAAACAACATAAGTCCAATATTATTCCCCAAAAAGAGCATGAGTGCAGCCATAGCATAGCTCAAGACCAAACCGTACATGAGCTGTCAGAAAGCAAGCAAAGTCCAAGCTAAGAGCTAGAGTTTCCTCCCTGAGAACCTGGGGGGAGGGGTGATACGAAAGAAAAGGAGGTGGAAGAAAACGGGTCTGTCAAAAAGACTGGTGAGCCCTAGTGACTATCAGCATAAAAACTAATAAAGTTAACTAGACATGAGAAACTGAGATTAAACATAAAGATAATAAGTGGAATGGCATGATAATAAAAGGTAACAAGATAAGAGTGGCATCGCATATACAAGGTTTACTGCACTAACTGTACTAGTGTCCAAATCCATGTCAAGTATAAATCCAAAAATGATCCCTAAACCCAATAACATGAAATGACCCAATACAGGGTCCAACAGTCCATCCTAATCGATCGGCTTTACTCGTCGTGTGTCGGTGTTATACGGCCCAATCGCGGAATGTAGTCACATGTGCTAAGTCCACCCTAGGGTGTATCGGGTCCTAGGGTGTCAACCACTGACACAAATCAAGCACGCACAATGTAGTACTACGGGTGCACATGCCTACTTTTTCAACTCCGGACTAAGTGCATGACCCTAGTCCGCCTGAACCTACACTGGCGCACCTTACTCAGCCGTTATTCTTGGTCGCTTACAATCAGCCCAGTAATCGTGCCCCACCCTGCCTAGTCCCCAGGGTATCGTGATACTTCTAAGTGGGTTACTGCTGAAAGGGACCACGTGGCTAGGATTTCTAATGGGTTAAGTGTTGTCATTAAAAAGGTCATGACTTAACCCCTATCCAAACATGTATCAAATTGGTTAAGTGTATTCAAGTGGTCCATGACTTAACCTTACCTTGTGGCATTAATTTACTTAACGCATCCCAACCTCTCACATTAGGCTTGGTTATGGTTACTGGATGTGCCGGGCGGGTCCGGGCAGCTTTACACCATAACCTAGTCTAACCTCGGGTTTAAAGTGTTATATGACCAACTACCCACATTGGGTCCTATTATTTGCAACTACTGGATTTGCCGGGCGGTTCCGGGCAGATTTACGTTGCAAATTCAACCCAACCTCGAGTTGGCCACTTTCAAGTTATCTAATTGTCATGTCCCAAATTCATGTTTTCAAGCTTATTCTCATGTCAAGTTTTTATGTCATATTTTCATGTCATATCATGTCAATTTTATAGCCAATTTCAAGTTTGCCTAATCTACCCCAAAATGTATCCCCAACGTACGTGAATTCGCGTTAATACAACATGTCAAAATAGGGATATAACACAAAAAGGATAGTCATAGGATGGCAAAGGTGTTCACAAGTTAAGCATGATGATTATAACATTACAGGCATATGAAATAGAGTCTCAACATCAACTTGGAAAAATATGGTGATAGACATGGTAAAGGATTGACATAAGATAGTAACCCCAATAATAAATTCAATATCACAGGCAAGTCAAGATAAACGTCATAGGGGTTTTAGATTAAACATGAATATGTCCAAATCAAGTTCATACTAATATTCCATAAGTCAAAATTTAAGATGAATAGATCTAGGGTGTACAAAACTAGATCCAAAATAACAGATCTAAAAGGGATAGTCATAGATCAAAGATATACCATGGTAGATCCAACCTAGTTATCATGTTTAGGCATAATTTCAGTTTACATTGTGTTCATGTTAAATTTACAGTTTAGATCTAAGAGTGACAAAGGGCTTACAGATCGTGGTCTAGAGAATGAGAAAGCAAAAGAGTAGAAGAAGAATCTCTAGCAAATCCCCAAATCAACGTAGCTCTAACGAAGTCTTGAATAGCCTCCTTGTTCTCTATCTTCCAGTCAGAACCTAAGCAGCATAAGGCCGGATAAGAATGTGATAGAGAGTCTAGGGTCAGGGGTTGTTTATATAAGGTTTATGGAGCTGAACCTGGACAGGCAACAAGACCAGATACATCTATCCCAAAAACAGGCTAGGTGACCAGGTCGACACCCAAGTCGACTGCCCAGTCGACTTGGTCTGGGGGGGGGGGGGTCGACTGCCTAGTCTACTCCCCAGTCGACCTGGTGGTGGCGGGATTTTTCCTGCCCAGTCTGTCTGGGTTTTGAAATTCGAATTTTGAACTTGAATTCGAACTATTTTGAACTCTGGAATTTTCTGAAACTTTGGAGAGCCATATCTTGGTCATACAGACTCCGATTTTCATAAACTCAGACTCGTTTTCAAGCAGAATTTCGAGACGAACGTAATGGCGTAACCCGTTTCCCTTGATTCTTATTTTAAAATTTAATTCTGCCTTGATTTATAGTTATAACACGTTATTAAATTACGGGTTGTTACAGGTCGCAAGAGCATGCACCTGCCCTCCAGAAGCTCCTGCCCTTTGACCTTGTCCCTGTTTCTTCGGGCACTCCATAGTAAAGTGTCCGACCTCTCCACAATTGAAGCAAGTATTCTTCCTACTTTTTCAGTTCTTTACCAAGTGGCCCTCTCGCCTGCAACTATGGCACTTCCTCTTATCCTTAGCCTTGTCATTCTTTCTGCCGTTCTTCTGTTGTTGTTATTGCTGTCCTTTCTTGGGCCATACCTTCTTGTTTGTTGTTTCCTCAACCTTAACTTCATTCTTGTCGCTTTTGTCTTGCTCATGCATCGAGGCCATATCAGCAAGCCTTTCAAAAGTTTCTCCCATTGGAATATGGGACATAACTAACCCATGAAGGGGTTCATTCAGCCCTTTAGCAAACCACAAAGCTTTCTTATTCGGAGTATCTACCAGTTCCAATCCAAACCTTGCTAGCTGGTTGAATTTGTTCATATATTCTTTAACAGTCATGTTTCCTTGTTTGAATGCCAAGAACCTCTCCATTTTCATGTTTTTCTCAGCTTGAGGAAAAAATTTCATTTCAAACCTCTGTCTAAAATCATCCCAAGTTTCCACCGGATACCCCACTAGGGTTACTTCCCACCAGAACGAAGCTTCATCTTTCAGTAGCCAGGCGGCTAGCTGAATCTTTCTATGATCGTCCACATCTAAAATTCCAAACAAGTCCTTTGTCTCCTTGAGCCAATTCCTTGCCTCTACGAATGTCTCGGTTCCATGGAATGGTTGTCCTCCCATAGTACGGAAATATTTGTAGACTTTAGAGAAATTATCTGCACGCGGAGGAGGAGGAGGAGGAAGGACGGGTGCTGCCGGGGGAGGAACGCCAGCTTGACCGTCGACAGGCGTCGTGGCCTCAAGATACCAACGGAGCTATCCTAGTATCGTAAAGCCCTCAGAAATATTAGGTTCCCCAGACATGCTGAAAAGAAAAGGAAAGAGATTCAGACAAAGGATCGAAAGATAGTACATATGGCTTTGAGGAATATGTTTTTCAAAACAGACTTTTCTTTTGAAAATACTTTCTTTTAAAACCTTTTTGAAAATAGTTTTCGAAAACTTTAATCTAATCTGGTAACCTTAAGCTTTGATACCAAGTGTGACACCCCACGTCCGTTAATGTCACTCACTAAGACAATGCATTAAGTTTCATGAAGCGTTATAGGTAAACAGAAACAGAACATTACAAGACAGATATAAAATAGTAGCAGAATTAAAAACTTTTATTAATCATAAAGCATCGTGGTTCAAAACATCATATGTCTGAAAATACATAAACCTAGCATATTATCAAAACTTTTGTCTTGCACTTAAAACATCAGATTACATAAATAAAAAAAGCATAGTCCCCAAATAAAAATATAGCTAGAGTAGCAAAGATAGGAGCTTAAGCAATACATCTAAGCAGCTCCAGCAAAATGATAGGAGAATCCTGATCAAGCTTGATTATTCCCACCCTGAAAACCCGGGGGGAAACGGAAAAAAGAAGAGGAAACAAAAAGGGTCAGACATAAAGTCTGGCCAGTCCATTTACTTCTACCAAATAAATAAGTAAAAGTATCATGATAGGCATATATGGTGGATGAGAAAGGTAACATCATAAAAGGTAGGTATGACAAGGTAAACAGGATAAACATGATAGAGTGTGTACGCTTCTTTAAAGATTAGTTTGCACTGATACTAATATAACCAGAATGAGATGATCCCAACAATTATAAGATGGTAGGCATATGCGTACTTCTAGTGAGAGGTTTTAGCCCCATACAATCAACAGGCAGCCCAACCTAATAGGCTCCTAAACTTTACCAGATTCTAGATGTACCATAACTAATAACCTAATAGATTGACTCCCTACTTTGTAGATACCATGTGCTAGCCCCACAATAGGGTGTATCACTCTCTAAAGTGGCAATCCTTCATTTTTTGGATGCGCACAGCCATATCTACTGGTGTCACGGTCGTCTTGTCCCCCTCTGCAAGGACCATGCACGCACATGACCCCGGTCGGTTTGTGACGCCCATACCATCCTCCACTTTTGGATCTCTTACAATCAGCCCAGTAAGCGTGCCCCGACTCCGACCTAGCTCGGAGTACTCATTTGATACCTATATATGAGTTACTGACTGAAACGGGTTCCACACACAAGATGATACAAGCTCTCCCCTTTGTCTTGTATCCCCACTAGGATTTCCACATGTTAAGCTTACATATCGATGTCTTTAATTACATAACCCCATCAGGTTAAGTTTGCGGGTATATATATAAATATTACCCACCCATCCCAGATTTACTTAACCCACCCACTGTTTCAAACAAGTTTACTTAACCCCTAATCAGGTTCATGTTCATACAATCCCTATGGATTCAACTAGGTTAAGTATTCCAATTTATTACCATGTCCATTTATGGTTATAATGTGCTAGACCTCCCACATTAAGCCTACCACTTGTGAATGTTGGATGTGTCGGTCGGTTCTGGGCAGATTTCTTCCACAAGTCGGGCTTAATCTCATTTCTTAGCACGTCTCGTGTTTGTGCACCTAAACGCCTCACATTAGATTCACCACTTGTGGTCGCTGGATATGCCAGGCGGTTTCGGGCAGACTTCCACCACAAGTGTAATCTAACCTCGTGTCTAGGCGTGGTTATAGTTTCTAATTACTGTAATCCTAGGCATTCCAATTATTAACCAAATTTACCTATGTCGTTATAGGTTTCCATGCCCCTTTTCCCAAGTTATGTTAATAATAAACTATATGCCCCAAATTCATATTATTACACTTTATTCAAGTTATGCCCAAATTCCCAATTACAAGTTATTCCCAATATTAACGTTTTTCGCCTCGTTCCCCGTTTAACTCATTCGCATATTTTAGCGTCATGCCTAGGTTCGAAAGTAGCTAGGCTATATAAAATGAAAAGGGACAGATGAAGGGAAGATGACAGAAATGATCATATTAACTAGATTGACATATAATGGCATAAACATATAGTGGCATAATGACAAGATAGGAACATAGGAACATATCTGATGAACATGTGATAATAGAACTGATTCTAACATAATAGGGATGTCATAACAGGCATGATAAGATCTAAACAATGATTTAGATGTCCAACTAACAACATATCTGCTTTGGCCATAAACATAATAGAACAGGTATAAGCTGATCTAAATAGTGAATTATATCGATAACCAAAGGTAGGTCTGACATGATAAAGGTTAAGATCCAAGTCACAATCATGTCAGAATATCATAGATGTACAACTTATAACATATTTGATATGATTCAAGCAGTCACAGGCATAGATCTAAATTATAGTCATATCATGTTTCGCTTTTTAATTATTTAAATCTAAAAGTAACTTAAACTCACAGCGTTTGGATCTAGAAAAATAGAAGGAGAATAACAGATGTTGAATCACAGATCTACACTTGAATAATTGGTTGCAGAAGAAGAAAGAGACTGGATTTGATCTGGGCAGAGGCAGCTCCGAGTTCTCCATTATTTTTTGTGTGCAAAAACAAGAGAAATGAAGCCATATTTATAGCCTAACCCAAAACCCTAATCTATCCAGATCTGCGCAGGGGGGTCGACCCCCCTTATAGGGTCGACTCACGGGTCAACAGCCCCCTTGAGTGGTCGATCCATGGGTCGACATCCCCTTTAAGGGGTCAACACCCCTGGGCGGGATTTTTGTCGCCCACGGAATTTTTGAATTTCGAACTGAAATTTGATTTTCTGAATTAAATATATATATAATTTTCTTGTGCATATACAAACTTCAAACCTTAATAACTTCTTATATGGTGTCTGTTTTACGTATACCAAGTGTCTATCTTGACCAGAATTTCGAGACGGACGCAATGACGTAGTCCATTTCACTTAATTCTGAATATTAAATTAATTATTCTTTAATGTGTTCTCCTTAGTGTTGTTACAATTACGGGGTGTTACACATGACTTTTCTGAAGTGTGCGGTTCGGATTTTAAGGGATTAAATACGACGATCCAGACTTTCTTGTACACCTATAAATAGACTAGCACAACCTAGCTTTAATCTCATATTTTTTGAGTTGCTGCCCAGGCTCTGCCATTCTTCATCCTCCTCAAATATCTTCAGAAAATAGAATAATTAGTCTTAGAAAATTCTGATTCAAGATTTGGCGGAAAATAATATATATATATATATATATATATATATATAAATGGGTGTTTAGAATTCTGATCAGCATGAGGTAAGTCTTTGGATCTGGTTTACATAAGTTTTCTGTCTCTTTTCCTCTTCTTTAGTATCATATTTTTGAATCCATGGTTATTTTGATTATATATTCAGTTAGGAAGATCACGGAATAACAGATCTAGATTATATTCATGTACTGGAAAGCTATTAGGTGAGTGGATCTAAATTATTCCATTTTAAATAATGGTATATTTATCGTTTGTATTCCCCGTTATATTTAATTTGCTGAACAATTGATAAATTGTGGAAATTTGATTATTAAACCCATTAGAATTTGTGGAAAGGATTACTGTTGTATATAGATTTGTTCTATTAACCTGTTAATTGGATATTGTAAGTCAAGTTACAGTGAAATTGCAAATAATTATGGTAATTGAAATTAAATCTGCTAAGAAAACTTCTGTTGTATAAGGCCTGTTTCCATTTGATCATCTTTCGAGTTGGAATTTACTGTAAATGTTGTAATTATGGAATCTACGATAAACATGAATATTTTTTTTAAGAATATTATTATGTCAAAAGGTCGTAAATAGAATTACAATGAAATTTGGAATAACGAGGAAGAATAGATATGCCTAAATTGTATGACAATTTACAGTAATTAGAAAATTGTAACTACACTAAGACACGATGTTAAGTACAAGGTAGAAGCATACAGAATCGCCCGACAAATGCAGCATCCACAACTAGTCAACTTAATGTGAGGGGTCTGGTGCTTGAACATATATATATATATATATATATATATATATATATATATATATATATATATATATGAAAATAAATGGAATGTGTGAAAGTTCACAAGACAGTAAAGAGATAAATGTCACACTAGCAAAAGGTTGGTTAATGTAAAGAACCAAAGAAAATGTGACAAATGGGGATTATAGCCTATTATAATTAATTACATTAATTATAATGTTGTATAATAGGTAGGCATGTCCTAGGGATAAGTGAATTATAACATGTGTTATAATTAATAAAAAAGGAAAAGCTTATTATTAAACCTTAATTAAGAAAACTAAGTTAATGAGTATAAAATACTAGTT
Source organism: Allium sativum (assembly GCA_030737875.1). NCBI lineage: Eukaryota > Viridiplantae > Streptophyta > Magnoliopsida > Asparagales > Amaryllidaceae > Allium > Allium sativum. Next base: position 402,087,136 of record CM060926.1, on the reverse strand, counting down.
GGAACGACAGTATAAGAATTGGAATGAACGGGGAATGAAAATAACCTAATATGATTAAGTATGAATGAAAGAATGGAAGATAATAGTAGGCTTGTCCTAGGGATAACTGGAAATTATAACATAGGTTATAACAAATTGAAAGAAATTGATAATTCTTAGTTAAGAGAACTAAGTAAATAAGTAAATAATAACAAGAGGTTGTATCAAACCAAGTCATGATTAATGAAAGAGAATAAAGTAGGCTTATTATTGGTAGACTTATAAAAGAGAATTGTGAAGTCTAACAAAAGAAATTAATAACAATCGAAATCCCGCTCAGGCGGCATCGAATTGAAAGAAGTAAGTAGCCAATTATGCGCTAATGAATCCGGTAACCTGAGATAATAGTGAAATGAAATGAGGTGTACTCAATGATATATTGAGTAACATGTTAACATGAAGCCTGCTGATTGGGATAAGATGTACTTAATCATACATTAAATAGAACATGTTAATGTAACCTGTAAACCTGAAATTGGGCAATGAACGATAGGTTAATATTGCAAGAAGATTGTAGATTTTAGACCTTGAATTACGATGTACAGAATAACATGTCAGGGGCTTATTAATGAACTTAAATGGGTTAAGTTAAATAAAGGAAATTAATAAGCGAGAGGGGTCCATTCCTTAGAGATATAAGAGGCTCGGAGAGAACTTGGTAACTTGAATAAGAAGTTAATATGATTGGAAATAACCAAGTTAACTGGAAATCAGATGAGGTAGAGCCCGCGCGTAATTAAACGTTTAGACATAGAGTCTAATAACACGTTAGTGTGACATGCTAGTACCAGTCCGCACGTCTGAAGGTGAAGAACCCAATGGGGTAGATCATCGTGGTGTCTAGAGGCACGAGAGGAGCACATCATCTAATTACTCTGTTGATATTCTGCTTGTTGGCTCTATGGGACTAGAAGGAAGCACGCGACTTCCAAGGAATGTGGTAGGGTACTCCGTGGAGTGGTCCTCTGTGCGGTGGCAGCGCTCAAGCTATACTCGCAAAGGTTGGGTCTGTGCGAAACCACCCAGTGGGTATACCTTAACCGCAACGGTAGTTTGGCAATTAAAAGGTTGTTGGGTGGCGTTGGGTGATTCGACAATTTTGCCTACAAATAGGCTGGGTCACGACCAAATAAAGGATAGTAATCATCGGGTATCTGTCATCGGCAGTTGGTGTGACGCAGAAAGACTAGAGCTAAACCTACAAACCATCGATCTTTCACTATTGAGATTTTGGTTGTGGGACACGCCAATTTGGATGTAGATTGTTAGCTAGGGGCACGTCACTTAGCTCTTGATGTAGTCTTTCACTAGTTGAGGGAGGGGTCAAGGTGTGATGATAGCCACCGTAGAAATGCATATCACAATTTAGATATTTGCACTTTAGGCCTCTTTAGCAGACTTATATAGATATGGAAAAGGCTCCCAACTGAGTTCCGTGCATCCAGATGCAACCCTATTACGGAACTCGAGGTACAATAGACAGTACGTACGTTTGAGGGTCTAGATACATGCATGCTGCCCCGGGTAGTGTATCGTCGACGCTAGGGCGTTACTTCATGTTAAGACCGAGATTGGCTTAGAAATACTAATATGGAGGTCTGTATGCTTGCGTAACATGGCGATGGTATTTCCGTGCGGAATGTGGCATAGTTTTATAGAAATTCGTACGTCACTCCGGCGTAGGATGGGAGTTTTGTACGCTTTCGTGGCATGGCGGTGGAGACCGTGCAAGGAGGGTACCAGGGGGAGTACCTTGATATTGGGGATAACTACATATACTATATTATGTTAATTTACCGGGAGGTAGATGGGTACGACATGTGTGTAAAGCCTTAAGTGCTATTAACCCAAAGTAACCTAATAAACAAGAAAAAGTAACATAACTGAACGGTATATGTAGGGTTATTTCAAATTGTATAATTTAGTCCAGTCACCAAAACTTGTGTTCTATCCCCTTCCTCATAACACATTCGCAAATTAGGTTTATGGTAGAGACTTAATAACTTTGAATACTGGTTAGGCAGTATTACTAGTGCCTTAAGGCTATATTTGGTTATATTATATTTTATCCATTCCGCTGTGAGATGTTTTCTGAGCTCTGATATATTTTATATCACTGTCTTTTTCTGCAGGATACCAGACAAGACAACTCGAGTTTCGATAGATTGATATTTTTGAAAAAATTTGGTATGTCGGAATTCGGATTGTTACAAAATCTAAGATTTTTTCTCTAAAACAAAATAAAACTTTTTTGTAACTCCAAAACAAATAAGAGAACACTTTTTACTTTAGTACCTGGAACAAATATTATCCACAAATTTGAGATAAAAACATAATATTTCTCGCGTGAATCAATAATCGGTAGTTTTCATGCCATTTTATTAGAAGTTATACGTCATAGATTTGACTAATATTAGATCGGGTTTCTTTAATTTTAAAAAAGAGGGGGAAATCAATTAATGGAAGTTATACATGAATTCATAAAGGCTAAATGAATAAAAACATCGTGTTTGTTCTCCAAATTAATTCATTACTTAGAGAGGTTAATAGATAAGTAGAATGCATAATTAGGGGACCATATAACATTTTAACTCAGTTGCTAGGCACGTTCCCTTTCCGGACGAACGGTCATGGGTTCGATCGCTACTATGAGCAACTATCCCCTAAGAAAAAATAACTTTCGCGGTAGTCTTTTGAAACTGTTTCTTTTTCATATAACCTTTTAATTTGTAATATGGATATTTTCTATTTTTATTCTTTAACGAACTAAAATTGCATCTAGTACCAACGTGTTGGACCTTCATCCCGAAGTGAATTTTCGGCATGGTTGAGTCACGTATTTTTTTATATAACTTTTAATTTGTAATATTGATATTTTCTATTTTTATTCTTCAACGTACTAAAATTACATCTAGTACCAACGTATTAGACCTTTATCATGAAGTGAATTTTCAGCATGGTTGAGTCATATATTTTGTCGCTTTCTTTAAATTATTTCATTATTCCATCCAAAGTTGTTCAAGGTAGATAATAAGTTGTGTCATTCCAAAACAAAAACAAACAAATATAGTTTTTACCAAACCCTTACATCAGGATTATTGACCAGAATTTTCACCATTGGAAAACTAAAATATCAATCTCTAAAATAAAAAGGGACAATTGAAAAGGAGAAATGGTAGAATGAATGGAAGATTGAAAGATACTTCGGGTTTTAGGGGAAAAAACATAGCAAAATTAATGCTATTAAATGTTTTATGAGTGTTTGAAGACAACGTTAAATGCATTTATTGTAACCTTTTATTATTTACTTGTAATAAAATATGAAATAATTCACGTAATATTTGAACAATAAATACATTTATTTAAATGCTTTCATTAATTCTTTCAAACAATTCCGACGATAGTTATAAGTACTATGACAAACATATTGGTAAGTCTTTAATTTTGATGCATAATCATTTTTAATCAGGTTTTACAATTGTGTGTGTGTGTATGAGCTAGGTTTATATATATATATATATATATATATATATATATATATGAGCTAGGTTCTACACCATCCCAAAATGGAGCATTCGGCCTCCCTATTTTCCACCACAAATTCGCCTTCTCTCCCATTTCACGCATTCTCTATCTTTCCACCCAACATATTTAAATATAAATTCGTGGTGGAATTCAGGAGGACTAGCTGGAGTGCTCCATTTTGGAGTGCAATGACTAGCAGGATTGCTCCATTTTGGAGTGCAACGGAACGCACGCATATATATATATATATATATATATATATATATATATAGGTAGGTTCAATAACACTCCAAAAATGGAGCACCCCTATAGCCTCCCTATTTTCCACATTTCGTTTGCACTTTCTCTCCCTCCACTCATTCTCTTTCCATCCACTATCTTATTTTAATATAAATAAGAACTGAAAAATAGGGGGGCTATTGGGGTGCTCCATTTTTGAGGTGTCATTGAACGCTCGCCATATATATACACACACACACACACACACATATATATATATATATACATACATACATACATATATATATATACATATATTTGAAAGTGGGTAAACTTTTATTATGGGCTCTTGGCGGCCCAAAAAGAAAATTGTTGTTGCGCAATAAACATGCAACAACACATACAAGGCATGTTCAGTTAACTACATCCAACAAAACCCAAACCCACTTACAAATATCATACTTTCCAAAATTAAACAAAAAACCCTAAATTGCACGATGGCAAATGGCGGCGGCAACACAATTTCTCATGAATTCATAGAGGCCTTAGGTTTTCGCCTTCATACCGTGATACCCACCTCTCCGATGGATCCACAGCTCCAGTATTAGATGGTGTGCTACCGCTTCTGACGTATGGCTTCTTCTTCGACATTTAATTATTAATTTGACTTCATCCTCGTTTAGCTTGTTAATTTCATTTACTGATCGACGTTTATTGTGAAACATCCTTCTATTTCGCTCTTTCCATAACCACCAACATGCAGATATAATGCTAATGTTGTATTCTTTTATTTCTACATCTATCTTCGACCAATTCCTCACCCGGTAATTCATAATATGCTGTAGCTTGTTGGATTTTTCATTAATATTGTACTTACATTGAATGTCGTTGATTATATTTGCTGAGAATTCGCATTAAAAGAACAAATGATGGTGATTTTCTTCGTTTTTCTCACACAGAGGGCAAATGTTTTCAGAAATGATACCCCACTTTAGTAACCTGTCTCTCATAGGCAATCGATGCAGTATGACTTTGTAAATGTTGTGTGATAGTTTAGGTGGTATGTGTCTGTTCCACACTACATTTTTCTAGTCCACTGTAACATCAACAACTCTGCATGCATTCCAAGCACTTTTAATTGTGAAGTTTTTGTTTGGTGTCCAGTTCCATGTGTCAAATTCTCTATCAATGAATAAGGAAGTAAATTCAATTTCTCTCTTTAAAGTCTCAGCATGAGGCAGTCGATACAAACTCCATACACCATCAGAAATAATATGATTAACAGTATGGTTAGGACTACCATAAGCAGAAAATGTATCCCAACCCAGCCTATCAATAAGAGATTTACCTTTTAGCCATGGATCTCTCCATAAGTCTATACCATAACCATTAGCAATTTCTTTTTCACAATTTGCAGCCAATTTATTTCTGATTCTAAGAATGGCTTTCCATGTTGCTGAGGCATTATTATCAATTGGAATGGTCCAAAAATTGGTCTTGATATATCTTCTACACATCCATCTTGCCCATAGCCTCTATTTGTTAACGATTTTCCATTATTGCTTAATAGTAAACGCATCTCTCATTTCTCTGATTTTCCTCAGACCAACTCCACCTTCCTCTTTAGCTCTACAAAGATCCTCAAAATTAATTTTGTGCATTTTACCTCTCCAAATAAAATCTGTATACACTCTCAATTTTGCTAATAGAAGCATCTAGAATTTGAAAAGTTTGTAGCCAAAAATTAACTTTTGCCTGTATAAATGTGTGCACTAATTCAATTCTCCCTGCAAAAGATAATAATCTGGAACTCCAGCCTTGCAATTTATCTCTGATTTTAGTAATTAGCTCTGCACATTCACGATCAGTAATTTTGTTTGATGAAAGTGGAATACCAAGATACTTCATAGGTAATTCTCCTTCAGACACACCCACAATGTCAAGCACATTAGTCCTGGATACACAGAACTTGTTGAAGTAACATTTAGTTTTTAGTGCATTCATCTTAAGACCCACATCATCTCCAAATTAAGGAGTAATTCTTTTAATTTAAGAGCAGCTTTAACATTTGCCTTGACACAAATTATCAGGTCATCTGCATATAACAAGTAGCTAATAGAAGGTTGAAAATTGTGAATTGGTTGAACCTCTTTATCATACACTGCAAGTTCCATCTGGAGAGAAAAGTACTCCATTGTGATTGCAAACAGATAAGGGGATAGAGGATCCCCTTGTCTTATACCCCTATTGCTGGTAATGAATCCTTTTGGTACTCCATTGACAAGAACAGAAAAAGTAGGTGATTGGATGCACTCATAAATTAATCTAATAATTTTCATTGGAAAACCCATGGCTTTTAACATATGAATGATAAAATGTCTATTAATCTTGTCATATGCTTTCTAAAGATCAACTTTTAGACAAAATTTATCTGCACCTTTTTTGTTGAAGTTCCTGACTAGCTCATGAGCCAGTAATGAATTTTATGAAATGCTTCTGCCTTTTAAGTGCACTTTGACACTCTGCAATTAAGTCTGGTAGCACCACCTTCATTCTATTACAAATAACCTTTCTCAAGATTTTATATAACACATTGCAACATGCAATAGGTCGGTAATCTGCTATCTTGGTTGGTTTTTCAGTTTTAGGAATTAAACATAAAAAAGTATGATTAATTTCCTTAATTATTTTACCTGAATTGAAGGATTCTTGTATTGCTGACACCAAGCATTTTTTCAGGCGGCTCCAATAATTCAAGAAGAAACTGGACCCGAAACCATCTGGTCCGAGGGAGGATCAACATGAATGGATTTAATGGCCAGCCAAACTTCCTCGTCAGTAACTCTTCTGCACATCCATTGTCTCCCACTAACATTCAGCAATTTCCTGAAATTAATAATGGGTAAGTTAGTTGCACATACACCATTATATAATTCCATAAAAAATTCAACAACCTCCTTTTCAAATTTTTGTAAAT